>OX465405.1:6333177-7599812 GCA_950005105.1 Lycophotia porphyrea | reverse complement strand
CAGCTCAATCGGACAACGGAAAGTAGGTTAAATTTAACTTGCAAGATTCTATTACAGACACAAAGACAGACAGATTGACAAACCGACAACAAGGCAAGTGAAGCTAAATAAAATTACAGGAACAAGAAAAAAATGTACAGACGCCAGCACATCAAGCTACTACAATCTGTCAGATTTCTTTAATAGATTTTTGACTTTAATGTCAAAGCTTTAGGTCGAAGGTTGATTGGGAAAATCTGACAGTTTCGGGTAGCTTGACCTGCTGGCGTCTGTACATTTTTTTCTTGTTCCTGTACTTTACAGAACTTATAGTCAATACTAATATTATATAAAGAGAAGATTTGTATGTTTGTAACAAATAAAAAAATTATAATCCATAGGTACTTACTAATTTTTTTAAAGAAGATTTTTTTTTTTTATAACGTTGCCTACTAGGAATTTCTCCTGTATGGGTGCGTTCACAAACATTTAAACTCACATACACAAACAGCCAGTAACACACCGGACAGTAAACAGTCCATAAATTAAGAAGTAAGCAATGCTCTCTCTGTTATTCATTACTCTGCATACCGAGCTAGCGCACTCGTTCGATAGATGGCGCGCGGTTCGCCGTGAAACGCGACATGTCAATCGCTTCGTATTCGGCCTTAATAGATTTCAACTTTATCTCTGAAGGAGATAAAGTTGAAATCTATCTCTCTCTTTATCTTTATCTCTTTCTCTCTCTTTATCCTATTAGGTTCAGGGTTGGTTGGGCAAATCTGGCCGTTTCCGGTAGCTTGACCTGCTGGTGTCCAAGTCAAAAATATTTATAACCCAGTAAATCTATTTAACCCTATTGAATGACTTTTTCATGAAATATTCCTTGAGTAGGGTTACATGAACTTACGAGGGTTGTATTGATGATTTTCATGATTGTAATTCTGTAACTACAACATACGTGTTACTGGCGCGACTCATTTATCATCAACGTACAACCTGACACTGACCTGCAAATTACAAAAAACGTGAGAATATTTGAATTTCGCGGGATACCCTGACGGAACCACCTTAAAGGTAAAACGGCAAAGATATAAAACACACATGTCCTAAATCTAATAAAATTCGTTAATAAAGTCAATAAAAATATTTATCTTTTTGTTATACCATGGTACAGTTAGGCAACTGCTGACTATGCGTTCACCTCAATTCTACTCAACGATGGATTGCATCAGCCATCACGAGGCCTGAACACGAGTGCTGACATCGCGCCTACGTGCCACCAACGATCGCGCCATCGCATCGACCCTTGGAGAGACACTTCGGATCGATCGTCGAACGTAGTCAATACATTAGCCCTAACTTTGATTGTAACATTTAATTTCAATAAATTAGTTAATATAATTTCGGGTTTTTTTGAATCCTCCGTCTGCAGCTTTCGCAATTTGTTGGTAAATAAATACAAAACTAAATTGGAATGTTTCTGCTACTAAAAACTCATGACTTCTATGATTGTTTAATCGTTCTAATTAAATGCAAAAGCGATTCTACTATGGCTTTTAGTCATCAATGGGAAAAATTAGATCTCGTTCACATTGATTTTCCTCAGGTCGCCTGACCCGCGTCGCCGTCGGTACCAATAACACCGAACTATATTATTTCTTAATCTAATGCGCGCTTTCTATACGCCTCACTAGTTCATGTTACAATAATATTTTGGGGAGAACTCGAACACTGGCAATCTAATAAGAATTAACAGAACCTCTACCACCACCGTGTACGCTAGAAATGCTACATCGATGCGATTACTTTCGACTCGACTGGAACAGGCGCCGTGGCGCCACCACGCCTGCACGTCGCTGTAGTGCGCGCTGCGTTGGCGCCGCTCGTTCGCGTGCACCATGGCGCACACGCGACAAAAGAAGTACGTGTTTATGAACTCGCCGGTACCCTGACAGAGATCAAGCTTTCTTTTAGTGTGTTTAACTTTGCTCGAGTTCCAAGTTGCCTGTCTAATCTATGCACTTAAAGAAGCAGTCAAAACAAAAAAAAAAATAGGTTTGTGTAGAGGACAAGGAAAACAATGCACTTTCATCTAGTACCTAGGTAGTGTATTTAGAATAAGGATGCAGGCTAGAAGCACTAATTCTTACCTTCCACTTGAAGTAGGAGTTATACAAATTATCGTCATCGTCGATGCGCCGCAGATACGAGGCGAGCTCCTCCGGGTTGGCAAACTCTTCGACGTGGATGTACGAGTTATGGGGCGCCAGGGCTGCGTACTCCGACGCGCGGGCACCCATCACTATTGGTAGCACGTTGTGTCTGTAATACATCACGTGAATAGAGTTATAAAATGGATCCGAAGTTTTAAACGGAATTGGGTTACCATTTGTTTGAGTAGGCTGTTACAATGATGCAACGTAATAACTATTTGCCGGCTTTCACAAACACATTCAGTTATTGGTGCAAAGCATAATCAGCCTTTAACGGTTCCACTGCTGGGGTACAGGTCTCCACTTTGTGAGAGCAAGAAGGCCGTTTACAATAAGTAGATATTTTAAAATCAAGTTATAAAACTTACTGTAGCCCATTGACAAAGAGTTTTTCAGTGACGTAATCACGGCAGTTGGAATTTTCGAAGGCAAGATAGAACTTGTAGTCTTTGTCGAGCATTTTTAGGCAGTTAGGGTCGTTGCGGGGGCAGTGGTGCGCGCCGCAAGCTCCGTAGATGTCCACTTGGATGTACTTGCTGAGTCGCCGCGCGTACTGCAGCCGGCGGTTGCGTGCGTAGCAGTTTGATACGAACCAAGCCACCTGAAAAACCGAAATGTTAAATTGTAGTGTGATTTGAATGGTGTATATTACGGAGAATGACTTTTACAGGCTCATTTTCCTATTTACTAGAGCAACGCTTTCTAAATTAGTAATACGTCTATAGCCGTTTTCACATTAGGCGATAACTATAACGACACGATATCGTGGGACTAGTAATTCCATTTATCGACATTTACCAAGAGATTGTATAAAAACATTTTTGAAACTACCAGTCCCACGATACCGTGTCGTTATCGTTATCGCCTAATGTGAAAACGCCCGATGTCGAGCCGAAATTAACCAGCTTGTATGCATTATGCCACCGAGCAGTCTCGAGTACGAGGAGGTCTCGAGTTCGAGGACCAATCGCGTCCCGCCAGCAATTTTTCATTGTCAAAATTTTGAAACTACCAGTACCACGATATCGTGTCGTTATCGTTATCGCCTGATGTGAAAACGGCCATATCGCTGACTTGACCCTGATTCTTTTGCGTCGAATATCAACTTAGAAATAACACACCCTATAAAGGGTGTATGAGCAGCATAACGAGTGAAAAGGTTGCTTCTAGGCAAACGAGTTTAATTGTCGTCTACTCTTCATCATTCTCTGGTATCTGGTATATGGCTATGGTCGCCAAGGTGCACCTTGGCGACCATAGCTTACATTAATCAAGTACCTACCTTTTTAGTTTTATTAGCAGCAAAGTTCCTGTCGAGATCTTTTTCAGTGATGAGGGGGTCATAGTAGACCCAATGAGCGTAAGGCGCCACTATGTCGGAGTCGCGCCGGTAGGTAGACGTCCAGTTGAATACATCTATCGACGACGGCTGCAGTGATTGCGTGTGATACGGACACTCTAAGTAGTACAGGATCCAGATCTGAAATATGAAGCTAAATAAAATAGGTAGTCCTTGAAAATTATTATTAAGTGTCGATGTTTCTGTGCAAAGGCTGAGAGCCTTGATGTCTGTTTTGTTTCGTTAATGTTTTCTGGTAGGTAAGTAGGTCTATCATAATTTTCTACATGTGGAGACGTACTAAAGTAGTACAAAAGACTAACTGAGACGAGCTACAATAAGTACATCGCCGGGATAACATTCTTCTCATATCACCATAGACATGGACGTTATGAGCTATACCTAGGAAATACTGAGTATAAAGGGTGTAAAAAGACTCTTCATCATCATCAGCCTATAATGTTTCCTCTCTATGAGAGACTCTTAACGAAGCCGAAAGGCACTTGTCCTCCTCGACATAACGATTTTTTTTTTGTTTTAGACCATACCTGGAAACCTTCTAGTTACTGAGATATTGGGGGTCAAAGTTCCAACGTTTTCACAAGTTTAAAAAAAAAATATGTACATGTTTTTAATGTTTTTTTTTTTACTTAAGACACCTTCATGACCCCTGTACTATTCAATCCATCCATCAGCACTATGTTTTGAATGTGTCATGGAGTCCTACCGTAAAACGTGACTTTTCACCCAAAAAAAAAGTCGCTTCCCAGCAATAATTTTTGCGTAAAGCTACTTAGTTTGATGTACAGAATGCTTGGTTGACGGCTTCGTGAAGAGTCTGTTTACACCCTGTATGTAGGTACCTACCATCTTACCTACCTGTTTAGGAGAACGTTTAATATTGAAGGGTGTGTGGTAATCTTTGTGGAGAATAGCGTCAGCGGTGGTGGCATCCCTTTCGTCCTCGGTCAGCGTGCAGCGGTCCACCGGACACTTGTTCCGAACGAACTCCGTCCGGCCCCCGGACACGCCCCATGCATCGAATCCATTAGCGAGGAGGATTTTCTTTATCGGCACTTCTTCGTCTTTTGGTAGTGTGTACATTAATTGGTTGACGACTCTACAAAGTTAAAGCAATCAACATCAATAAAAAAAACCACACATTCGCTAACGTCTTGTTCTAACCTTATTAAGTTATTACCAAAGTTATCGCTAGTACTGGGGGTATAATCCCAGGCTAAAACTGTTCACCAGTACCCTTGAAGAAGTCTTTCAGACGCTGGCAGCCAAATAGGAAGACAAAATAGGCTTGTCGTCGGTGAAGCAAGGTTGAATAATCTGCGTTTCGCTGATGACATTGTCCTTGTCTCCCCCTCAGCCACAGGACTAGAGCAAATGCTACAGGATCTTAGCGGTGCAAGCCTTGAGGTTGGACTGAAGATGAACATGTTGATGACCAAGCTCATGACCAACAGCTCCAAGAGGAGCATACACAAAGGCGTGGAGAATATACAATATGTTCAAGAATATATCTACTTGGGCCAAATAATCTTTTTCCAGGCAAGGCAAGATAAGGAAATTGTCAGAACAACAGAAAATGCCTGGAAAAGTTACTGGTCCATGAAGGAGTATTTTAAGGGCACTTTGCCCATGTCTCTAAAGCGAAAGCTAATGGTAATGGCGGGACGAACTAAATGTCTTCCTTGAGAATTGGAAAGAAGTAGCACAGAATCGTGACCGTTGGAAGCAGGGGCGTATTTTGAAATTTGGCGCCCCAGGCCAATAAGTTTCGCCGCCCCAGAAATCAAGGAAAAAAAAGATTTAAATAAAAAAAAAACAATTAAAATTCCGATCCATAACTAAAACTAAATTTTTTTTTTGAATGTTAACTAAAAATGAAAAGTCCAAGTTAGAAATGTTCATTTTTTTTCACCTTATATCATGTTATTGTCGTTTTTGCATCTAAAAATGGCACTATGTAACGTTAGAATTTTTTTTTTACAACATTTAATAGACAACTTTAATATTTTTTGTTTATTTTTTTTTACCAAGACAATATCTTGGCAAAATAACTATTGCTTATAAACAAAAATAACCTAATATTTGGAGAAAAAAAAAATTACAACATTTCTTGGACTATTCATTTAAAAAAAAAAATATAAACAAAATAATAAACCTCAATTAACTTTTATCGCGTGTAAATGGCTCCACGAAGCCAAAGATTTTTAGGTATATTATTAAAACTTGATTTAGAGATGGAAAAAATAATAATTAACAATAGTACTTATAACTTTTTAAAAATTATTCTTTGTGTGTCTGAATGATACCATAATTTATTCAAATTTTTAAATTAATATTTGTTCCTAAGAAAGAAATATTTTATGTGGTACACTGTCTTTAGCGGCAGTGCGGCTATGTCGTTACGGCTGGGCGGAGCCCTACTTTCGGCGTTGAATTAAAATTATACATAATAGAGGTAGAGCTCCGGAAGTGGAACTTTTTTATGGGAAATTTCCTCCTCTATAAAGACTCCTCTTTTTTCAAAATAGTTTTTGACTTATTAACGAAAAACTAAATGCCATCTTTTTTCATCTCTATTTGTTAATAACAATTGCATTTTTTAAGTAGTGGATATTTATTTTCGATACATCTTCTAGATGTCACTTCGAATCGAATGAGCCATCGGTCATATTTTTAGGAGCGGAATCAAGAATTAATACGGTTTTAAACTTGTCGACTGGTGGTTCCAATGGTTCCCAAACTTTTTCAGTTCGCGGCGCACTTACATGTTTAATATTTTGCCTCGGCGCCCTAGTTAGTCTAAAAAGCTGAGTTTTTATACTAGTGTTGTCCCACAAGAATATATTTGTAAGTCCGGTTTCACATGAATAAGATGTTGCTAGAGGAATGAGAATTCCTAAGAGGTTTTGATTTTAAGTTTGTGTTCATTATGGACCAGTAACCAAAACTCCACCAAATCGGAACACGTGAACCTTGTTTTAAGGCTGCAGTCGCCAGAGTTTAATCGAGTCTCTCTTATTTTTACGAAGTGAATTTTGGTGGATCTTGTGCATGGAAAGGATTTTGGATTCACGAAAATTTTTCGATATCGTCTTCGGCAAAGTATTTTGGAAACCAGTAAGTGAGCTTCGATAGGTTTTCCGTGAAAATGGACATTAACTCTTGCGAAACAATAAGCTAATTACATTTTTATCGAATATTTAAGATTAGTTTCCGGAGAATAGTAAACATGCGGGCCTCACGGCGGCGGCGCCCCTCTTTACTCTCTACGGGGCGGCGCGCAGTTTGGGAACACCTGGACTAGCCTATGTGTTCGACCAAATGCCTTGCTAGCTTATGTTTTTTTTTTATTATAATTTTAAATTGAGATTGACAAGAAAAATAAAAAGGGTGAGAAGTAAAAGTCAGTTGAATGGTGCCAAAACCAAAACAACATGCAATGGTCACGGGCGGCTACGCCGCTCCTGGCGGGTTGGCGCCCCGGGCCATGGCCCTGTTGGCCCTAGGGTAAATACGCCCCTGGTTGGAAGCAATAGTGGGAGGCCTTTGCCCAGCTGTGGGACAATATGGGCTAACTATAATAATAATTGCAGGGAGTCGCTGGATGCAGGTGGCATTGGACCGGACACGTTGGAAATATATTGTGGAGGCCTATGTTCAGCAGTGGACAGCAACGGGCTGAAATGATGATAATAATAATTATGTTTTTACTTTAGAACTATTATTATGTCATACATAATGTTTCAGTAAGTTTATATAGTTTATGGTTACCATCAGCGAATGATAGCCATCTAGTACATAGTACTCACTCTTCGGCTCGCTCACCTGTCGTCTCCTGGTGAATCTTCTGGAAACAGTTTAGCATCAGGGTCGTGCTGCTTGGGACGCTGTTCTCCTCCGCGTAGGAACCACGGAGGCTTGTAGGGCTCGTCCTTGTGAAGCACCGCGTAGTCCGTTTCCGTGATGGCGTTCTGAAGTTATAACAATAGCCTTTAGGTCGTTCCATACCTATTAATCTATTAACATAAGAACGTTATTGGTGTTTTCTACGCGAACAGTACCTACTATTTTTCGGGATGAAAGGTACTCTATGTCCATTTTTGTAGACCTGACAACGTATGATGCAAAATTTCAGGATGATTGGTTCAGTGGTTTAGGCGAGAAAAGGTAACAAACAAGCAAACAAACTTACTTTCGCATTTATAAAATTATTATTAAGTTAGGATTAGCATCTATCTGCATAATTAACAGCGAACTAACACATTTATGTACCTGTATCATTTATAAACGTCTTATACGAGGTGTAACATAATGAACGCAAGACTTCTCGTGTGGTATCTCGGGCCATGAAACTTAACAAGTTATGTTTTACGTGTTCTTGAATTAGAAAGAAGAAACTTTAATGGTCTGAGGCATCAAACGAGAGGTCTTGCGTTTATTATTGTTACGTCGGGGACTTTACGAGAACATTCTAGATTACATGCGAGTCTCGAATGATCTGCTATTGAACTGTCTAAGACGACTCGAGTCTAGAATGTTCTAGTATAGAAATTTCTAGAAGATTCAAGAGAGTTGTGGAACCTTCTCGTAGGACAGTATTCACTATGGAACTGTCTAGAACATTCGAGAAAGATGTCGAAGTTTCTAGAAGGATGATGTTCCATTGTGTCTCTGCGAGAAGGTTTGAGAAGGATCGGTCGACCTATAAATAGCCGTCATGTTTGCGAGGGTAGTCAGCTCATCCGACCCGACAAGAGCGTCGCTTTTGACGACTCTGAAAAAGCGGAATGCCTAGCCGACAGTTTAGAAACTCAGTGCTCTCCTAGCTCTCAACCAGTAGACAGAGCTCACCTCGAGATGGTGAACGTTGAAGTCGAACGTAGGGCTGCCATCCCTCCCGTCGAAGACCCCGATGACCCTCTGCTTGAAGTCTCACCAGACGAAGTGCACGACATCATTAAAAAGCTTCAACCGCGGAAAGCACCAGGCTCCGATGGTATCACTAACAAGGTACTTAAAATTCTCCCCAGTCAACTCATAGTTTTATTGGCGGCCATCTTCAATGGCGCCCTGAGTAATAATTTCTTCCCCCCAAATATGCAAAGAGGCCACTGTTATCGGTATCCCGAAACCCGGTAAACCCAAGGTGGAGCCCTCCAGCTATCGTCCTATCAGTCTCCTGAACGCACTCGGCAAAATCTACGAGAGACTTATTTATAAGCGACTCAAGGATTAAGCCGAAGCTAAGAGCCTCATCCCTAACGAGCTTCGGCTTCAGGACCGAACACTCGTGCATTCGGCAGGTTCACCGCATCGTCGAACATTTGAGCGCTGGGTTCCAGCGCGGAGCGATGACAGGTGTTTTGTACTTCGACATAGCGAAAGCCTTCGACAAAGTCTGGCACAACGGCTTGTTGTACAAGGTGTACCAACTGGGCGTGCCGGATCGTCTCGTGCTCATCTTACGAGACTTTCTGTCGGATCGCACCTTCCGCTATCGCATCGGAGACGCTCTCTCCTCCCCTCACCCCATTCGCGCAGGATTACCGCAAGGCTCCGTTCTCTCTCCGCTCATTTTCACCCTATTCACGAGCGACATCCGACATCCCAAAGAGCAAAAAGGCTCAGTTGGCCTTGTTTGCAGACGACACGGCTATCTACTATACGGGTCGTTGTAAGAACGCTATCGCCCAAAACCCTCCAAACCTCGGCCAACGCCCTAGGCGCTTGGTTCAGGAAATAGAGAATCGAGGTTAATCCCGATAAGAGTCAAGCGGTTCTTTACTCGAAACCGTCGCGCGGTAACAATCGCACCTCCCCCAGCCCGATCACTATGTACGGTAAGAATATCCCTTGAGAGAAGCAAGCCAAGTATCTAGGAGTAGTTCTAGACTAACATCTGTCTTACAGACACCATATCATGGAAGCTCGTAACCGCGCTTTCTTCGCGATGGGTAGACTCCACTTTTTGCTCATGGCAAAAAGTAAACTATCTCTTAGGTGTAAATTGCGCCTTTATACCGCGGTGATCCGTCCCATCATGACGTACGCGTGCGTCGTATTCGCTGATGCCAGTCCAAAGTACCTTTATAAGAGCAAGTTCTCTAAAACCGATTCCTACGAAAAGTCACGGGGGCCCCTTATTATGTCCGCAATGATCGTCTGCACATTGATCTTAGATTGCCCACTATCCAGCAGTTCATGAAGCGCCTCGCCAAGCGCTTCTTCGATTCTGCTGTTAGACACCGTAACCCCCTGATCGCATCGGCCGCCCGATACGAGCCCTCGCATATTAGTCAGATCCGCCGCCCGAGGCATACTCTCGTTGACCCCGACGACGATATCACCCTCCAAGAGAGCAGTAGGGAAACCAGAACGCTCACAAAACACAGACGCCGTTATCCGTCATTCCGTCCTCGCCGACGAGGCCCGTCGCGAAACCCCGGTCCACGCCCTCCCCGACCCTTGCTCGAGCCAGCCCGCGCAGCTGAACTAGTAGCTTTAAATCTGCCCCTAAATAATATCACTCAGATCCAGCCTGTCCCTTTGCTGTCCTCTCCCAGCGACGCCCTAAGCCGAAGTCCGTACCCCACAGGGGGTGCCCTTAGTGCGTAGTCGCTTAGTTTTGTAGTTTAGTTTGTAAGTTGCTCTGGCTGGAGGCCTTAATTTCGAGGCATCCACAGAAAAGCCCGGTTAAGCAGTCGACAACCTCCCTAGGTTGAACTGCGAGATGCCCTTCACAAAAAAAAAAAAAACGAGGGCAGTCAGTCTGATTTTGGCTACACAACGAAGCGAATTGAAGTGAACTGGAAGTGCGATATTTAAGTGACTAGTGATTAATAGTGTAATTGTTATTGAGTTTAAAGTGTTTTGTGTTAATTAAAGGTGGTAATTAATTTATCCCATACCCAGCTCGTAACAAATTGGTGTCAGAAGTGGGATAAGTTATGCCGATTCTACCAAAGGACGACACGGACGGTATCCGTACCAGGAGTCAGCGACAGCGGGACATGGACCAAAGGCGGTTTGGAGATTCTCTGACACAGACACCGGGCAGTGTCCAGCCTATGTCAGAGCCAGTCGCTGGTCCATCCGGGGTTCCTCCAGCATCCGCGGCACCAGATTGGTCTGTTTTAATAATGATGCTGCAGGAGCAGGGGCGGCAGTTGCAGGAGCTGTTGCAACGAGATAAAGAGGAGCAGGCTCGACGTCAAGAGGAGCAGAGTCGTCAGTTGCAGGAGCAGTTGCAACGAGATAAGGAGGAGCAGGCTCGACGTCAAGAGGAGCAGAGTCGTCAGTTGCAGGAGCAGTTGCAACGTGATAAGGAGGAGCAGGCTCGCCGTCAAGAGGAGCAGAGTCGTCACTTGCAGGACCAGTTGCAACGTGATAAGGAGGAGCAGGCTCGCCGGTTGGAAGAGCAGTTGCAACGGGATAAAGAGGAGCAGGTCCGCCGCTAAGAAGAGCAGATGCTCCTCATAAAGGATCTTCACGCCACATTTGGTAAAGGTCTCAAAGTGATGAAAGAGCAGGTTCACCAGCATGAAAAACGTATCTGCGAAGCTGAAGTTCAGATTGCCGGGGTGAAGGAGGCTTTGGGTGAACTTAAGGGTGGAGACGGGATTGTGGCTTCAGTAGTTGCTGCACCTTCAGCACGTGTTTTTAAGGTGCCGCCATTCGACGGAACATCTTCATGGTCGGCCTATGGTCGGTCTATTGCATGCTATATTTTGGCCAAATATGTGTTACTAAACATTTTATAAGAACTTCATGTACCTACCATATTTGATACAATAAATGAAATTGAAATTAAAATAAGATTCAATTTGAGGCCTTTATGAAGGCGAATGGGTGGACCAAAGCGCAAGCTATGACCGCGCTCACCTTGGGCCTCCGAGAGTAGGCCCTAACGATTCTTGAGGCACTCGGCAAGGATGTGACCTACGAGCAACTGCTGGAGGCGTTAGAGTCCAGATACGGTGACGCGCACCTGGAGCACGGTTTTCGTGCTAAGTTGAAGGATCGTGTTCAACGTAGTACCGAGAACCTACAGCAGTGGGCCCTGGAAGTAGAAAAGCTGGTTCGGAAAACATACCAGTCTGCCCCTGCACTTATCGATGGAAATCTTGTGCAGGCGTTCGTTCATGGAATACGCGACTTAGAAGTTTGAGCCGCTGTGAGACTTGGGCATCATGAGACACTGAAAGATGCCTTGGCCCATGCCTTAGAAGTAGAGGCAGTGAGGCAAGACCACCGAACGCACCGCGTCAGGGAGGTTGTAGCATCACCTGTACGTGACCGCTCGCAAGGGTACAGCAGGTGCTACACTTGTGGAGAAAGGGGTCATCTTCGGTCAAGCTGTCCTAAGCGCAGCACACCGAGAGAAGATCAGCAGGGAAGGGTGGCTGAAGTGACTGCCCAGCCACAGCAGGGAAACGAGTAAATGCCAGGACTGGGGGGCGGGTGCTGGCTGGTATTGAAAGAGCCCCGAGGATCTTGATCTCGCAACGCAAGCACATGACGGGAACAGCCTGACCATCAAAGGCGAAGTCAACAGAACGCCATGCAAACTGACGTTGGATACTGGAGCGTCTCACACGGTTGTCAGTTCTCACCTAGCAAGTCAGTTTCTTGGGGACTACTTCAATAACCACGACCGTATACAGTTACTAACAGCGACCGGTCAGCACATAATTGTCAGAGGGTGACAGAATTTACCAGCACAATGTCATCGTGGTCGTGGCCGAGATAGTGGACGATTGCATCTTGGGCTTAAACTTCATGCGGAAACATCGTTGTGAGATCGACGTTGATCAAGGAGTATTGAAGTGTGGTTCAGAGGAAGTCTTCATGGAAGGTACACTATCAGGGAAAGTGCTTGAAGGAGATTGTTCTTCCTCGCAGATCAGAAACGATCGTGCCAATTAGTTTACCACAGAATTCTGGACGCAAAGATCAAAGTGTTCTGATAAAAAGGGTGAACAATGACTTTCCATGGAAAATGGCACGTACTCTGGTAAAGGCCACCAACGTCTCAGCAGTACGCATACTGAATCCAAGTGACAAGGAGCAAGTGATTAAGAAGGGCACGCTGATCGGCACTTGCGAGGAAGTAGCTTGGATGCGTCAATTGCAAGATCTGCCTACCGGTTATAAAATTCGTAGTGCAAATTTTGACGTGTCTACGCTTTTGGAAAACTGTGACTTAACTCAACGAGAAATGGACAAGGCTATGAAGATGTTACTTCAGTACGCCGGCATTTTCTCTACAAATGATGCTGACATAGGGAGAACAAAAGGTGAAGGACGGTGTTGTATGTAATAGGGGGCAAGCCCATATAAGGGCATAAACCAGACTCCAAGGCTACTACTGAGGGGTGCGTCAGAATTCCTCCACGTGTGTCCAGTGGCTGCTGGTCCCTTTAGATACGTCTGAAGGGAACAGCAGTGGCCGGTGCACCCTGGGCGCGGGCAGTATCTTTCCCCGAGGAATGGGAAGAGATTCTTATTCTTCGGGGATTGGTACTGTCCGTGGCTAATATTCTGACTGGGAGGGGTCCAACCTGGAACAACGCCCCGTTGTTCCGCGTGACCCTCTGAATAGCAGAGGGCACAGTGGATCAGCAAGGGCGGGCTCGGTGTGCACTCACCCTGCCTCCGAGCAGACAGTGGAGGGCTGCGTCCTTCACTGTCCCCGTCGAACTCGTAACCCATCGAAGTGTCGTGGAACAGGTCTCGCGGCTTCGATGGGACCGAGGGTCTTGGCTTAACCGCCCGGACCGCGAGGTAGAAAACCTCTTTAAAAAGTTACCCCGAATCCCAAGTGGCGGAGCACCGCGAGGGGATGTATGGCTGACGGGCGTTCATATGAACAATCAGTCGTTAGTGCTTCCCCCGCCAGAGCCGCCGACCCTCTGGCGGGTTATAAATGACAGTGCCGGATTATTAGTGGTTACCTTAAACCGACCGCTGTATCCTCCAACTGGGACTGCGCCTCCAAAAGTTCGTAGGACCATAGCTAGGCCACACCGAGAGGTCGAAGCTACAAGCTAACTCACGCCACCCAATGCACAGTTACGTCTCAGTGCCACAGAGGCTGAAAAGTAGTAATAGCTTTTTTGGGAGCGTTGGCTGATTTCTGGCGGGAGCTGCTCAAGCCCCCTGACGGCTTTATTGATCCTGCCAGGGTTGCGGGACTGTACGAAAGAGATACCGCGGCCCTGGAACACAAAGGGCAAGGAAGGAACATAGATTGGTTTTACTCAGTACAAGTCTGACACTCCCTTCCGCCCTGCCCAGAGCGGGGGGGCGTTTTTTTTTTTGGATGGGAATTCATCAACTCTCTTCGTTGATGAATTCCCATCCAAAAAAAAAAACGGCTTTATTGATTCGTATGTGAGGCTTCCACCTTGGCATGCTTTGCTGTGGCCGACTTGGAAATATCTAAATAGGCTCCGAACTCAGAAGGCCATGGACGACTCAGATCTCAAGTGTGTATGCGGCGTGTCTCCACAGACAATGGCCCACAAATGCGCTGCATGCCCTGACACTTTTGTCGCTTATATCCGACGGTGGCGCTCAAAAGGTTGCAATGGAGTTGAAGAGTAGACCTACATACAGCATTGAGTGGATACGGACTTAAGAAAAAGTAGAATGACTGTTTTGGTAGCCTAGTTAGATATTACGAGTACCTCGTATCTCTTCGTACCTCTATGTGGAGGTCTAAACGCTGCGGTGTCGGGGGGGAGGGTCTCCGCGGAGCGGGGGCGAGGGCTGCCGGGCGCACCAGCAACAGTAGCGCCAGCGGGAGCAGGATCAGTAGCACCAGGGCCGTTAGCGCCAGCGGGACTAGCACCGTGGCCCGGCGCAGCGGCCGAATTGCGCGCGCCGCTCGTAGCCACATATTGGCGGGCTCGGCGCTCGGCAACTAGCCCGGCCGGACCGGAGCGAGCTCCCCTGCCACCGCCTGCATCCCTGCGCCCCGCACTATCGTGTTCTGCATAGCTTTGACATCTGGTAGTAGAAAATAAAGTTATTAAAAGCACTACAAACCCGCCAGTGGTTTATTTCCATATTTTTGGTTAAGTAGGTACTAGGTAATATAAAAGATTTCGCGGACGATTTATCTTTTTATTATATGATTTTTTATTTATTTATTTAAACTTCATGTGCAATAGTGGTACATAGGCGAACTTAATGCCACAAGGTATTTTCTACCAGTTAGTCTTTGAGTTAAATAGGACAAAATTGTGAAAGGGTAAAAAATAATATCTAAAAAACAACTACGACTCTAAAAGTGGTTACAAACTTTTCTTTAAAGTGAATTTGCCTATTAATGCCAAAGGGTAACGCGTTCCAGAGCTTTTTAGTCGTTATATCGTAAAAATTTGATATAAAACCGGTACGGTGTGAAGAAATAAGGAAGAGTAGGTATATTTTTGGAAGTTCGAAGGTTACGATTAAGAGAACCGCCTAACTCTTTGAAATAATGGCTTTCTGGAGACTATGGTTTCCCTTTTTGTTTGTTTTTATTAGCTGTAAGTCCTCCATGTACTAAATAAATAAAAACGTTAGCTTTTAGATAATCGGGAGCACATGGATCGTTCATCATCACGGAACAGAAAAGCAGTGTTCCGTGTTCTTAATCATCGTAAATAGCATGCAGAGAGATCTGAGGGACCTCCTGAGTCGGATAGGAAGCCGATTAAGCTCAGAACGGACGGAATAAATGTGATCCTATTTACGAAGGACAAACACAAAGCGAATACAATTGTTGAGGAGTCGATCCAATTTATTTAGGAATGTTTGGGATAGATCAGAATAACAAACATTGGCATTGTCGATAGTGGGAAGCACAAGTGACTGAATCCGAGTGAGATCATTATTTAGGGCTGGCTCCAGCTGGGGGCTTCAACGGGGACGTTGCGAGTACTTGCGAGGGACCTCGACGGAGATGTCGAAATGACGGCGGTTGGTACAGTTCGGTTCAAACTTTACGGCGGCTCGGAAGTTAGCTGCGAGTGACAGTCGGCGCAATTATGTCAGTTCAAATTTTTATTTGGCTCGAAATATCTAAAGTAAGTCTGCACAGAACATAATTTTAGGTATGAACGGGGTGCAGAGGATGCATCGTCTTGACTGTGCAGACCATCACTCGCAGCTAACTTCCGAGCCGCCATAAAGTTTGAACCGAACTGTATCTGTGTTTTTCAATGGGCCTTTAAAGTCTAAATAGTTTTGGGCTAAACATACTATTTAGACTTTTTGCCATAGATACGCTAAGAAGAAGAATGGGCCTTTGACTTGGCTTTTTAAAGTTGTACCTAATTTTAGTTTTAATCTCAGATAGTCTGCACATACTGTAGAGTGTTTAAGGATGTCAATGTTAAAATCGCCCACTAGCACAACTTTTTTTTTAGAACTGGTTTTGTTAATTTTTTTAATAATTGATATTTTCTAAAAAAACTTACAAAAAATATATATTGTGAATGTGTAATTGACAGAATAGATGAATCGTCATTCACATATCTACGCGATAAAACTAGATCCTGCCGATACATACAGGCAGAATGTATCTACCTACTTTGTTAGAGGCTTAGAGGTAGGTAGGACATGCATACATACAGCGTCAACATTGACATCCTTAAAGGGTGTGGTTCAGACCATCAAACTGAACTACTTTCTAAATGGAACAAACATAAAAACTAAAAAAAAAACAGCTGTCCCATACATTTGGGAATCATTTTTGATAACATCATAATCTACTCATCTACTGTAGCACTTACTTGATACTACCTTCTCAAAAAGTGGTTTTTCGGCTTATAATAATTCACTAATACCTGAGTGATTATGACAGTAAAACCACTATTTATCGATCGCCTGAAGACTGTATTCATTTAGTTTGATTTCGGCTTCACTGAACAGATCTTTAGTATGAATTACGCTATAAATTTGAAGTTTCTTGTAAAATAAATCATATCTTGTTTAACATCCAGATGTAAAACTAAAGATTTTTAACCATAATTCTGTCTTATATCTAAGATATCAAAGCTCACTATTGCTTTTGATAATTCACATCAGGATTTTCTGTTTGTAATCACTTAAACATAAAATTATGTAAATATAATAAACACGACTAGAGACGGTCAACAAGTCATGATAATAATACAAAAAGTCACTCAAAAAGTTAACTCAAAATGTCATGTCAGAAAGCATTTTTACTTTTTAAAACTTCTTAAAAATATGTTTAGCATGGAGTTCGCATCGTAAGGGATCAGTTCTTCTAAATCTGTGCTCTGAATTGTACCAGAAGGTAAGAAAATATTTTCTTCAAAATGCATAGGTTCTCAATCCGTGTAAATGAATTTGGATATGCGAGGCACTGTGTTGTGCAACTGGATTCGAAACATAGGGAATTAATTTAATGAAGCGAATGAAACATAGGGTCCAGTAACAAGAATGGAAGTTTTCATTAGGCCAAGTCTCGCTATATCATGGGTTGAGAGCTCAGTGAGTACCCATGTCACGGCTCCCTACAGAGAGCAGTGCGGATTTCTCAGCGTCTACAGTATGCGAAACTACTGAGGAAGATGGAGTTAAACAACTGAAAGTTATTGAAAATGATGCAGAAAACACAGTCAACCCTCTTCGCTAGTGTGGTGTCTTAGTTCCTCAGAATATGCATAAAGCCCAGACCATAATTTCAAAATACTGTTACGAGCTGGGTATGGGATAAATCAAATTTTACCGATTAAACAACAAATAACTTTAATAATCATATAACAATTAAAATCACTATTCTCTTAGATATCGCACTTCTAGTTCACTTCGATTCGCTTCGTTGCCAAAATCAGACTGACTGCTCCCGTTTTTTTTTTTAACCGACTTTCTTCAAAAAAGAGGAGGTTCTCAATTCGGTTGTACGTTTTTTTTTTTTTTTGTTTGTTACCTCATATCTCCATCGTTTCTTAAGCGATTTCAAAAATTCTTCTTTTATGTGAAAGGATATACTTCCCGATTAGTCCCATAGAAATTTTATCAAAATCGGTTCAGTAATTTGGTATGTTTTCACGTTAATTGCTATATCACGCGACGACGCCTGAAGTTTTGCGTGTTTAATTTGACACACTTTCTGATTTCCGATTGAATTAAAAATTTGCACGCTTATGTATATCGCGTCATGGTACAATATATCGATGACATGGAGCTGATCTGATGATGGAGCTGGACGGCGGCCTTAGGAACTCCGTTATGAAACGACATAACCCCATCGAGTTTGGGCTTGTATGATTCGCCATGACAAGTACTTTGTCTCTAGATGATATCCAGGGTCTGATGATGAAGCTGGAAGGTGGCCATAGGATCTCCATGATAAAACGACGTAACCGCATCAAGTTTGGGCTCGTTTGATTCGTCTAAATGAGTAGTTTGTCTATACATGGTATCCAGGGTCTGATGATGGAGCTGTAAGGTGGCCATAGGATCTGTGTGATAAAACGACATAAACGCATCGAGTTAGGGCTCGTTTGATTCGTCTAAATAAGTTGTTTGTCTTTAGATAGTATCCAGGGTCTGATGATGGAGCTTGAAGGTGGCCATAGGATCTCCGTGATAAAACGACGTAACCGCATCGAGTTTGGGCTCGTTTGATTCGTCTTAATGAGTAGTTTGTCTTTAGATAGTATCCAGGGTCTGGTGATGGAGCTGTAAGGTCGCCTTAAGAACTCCGCTATAAAACGACAACCCCATCGAGTTTGGACTCGTTTGATTCGTCTTGACGAGTACTTCCTTAAATTTCTGGTTACAATATAAAAATTAATTCATGATTAGAATTTGGGTGGTATGCTAAAAAGTCTACAACTAAAAAGGGTAAAATAAAAAACTTTCTGCGAAAAAAAACCGACTTTCAAAAAAACACTAAAATAACTTTTTTTAAATTACTTTCGGAAGTCGGTGACAAAAAATTACAATGAAACAAACAAAGTCACCGACTTCCGAAAGTTATTTTAGTGTTTTTTGGAAGTCGGTTTTTTTCGCGGAAAGTATTTTTTGTGAAGGCCATCTCGCGGTTCAACCTAGGCAGGTTGTCGACTGCTTAACCGGGCTTTTCTGTGGATACCTCGAAATTAAGGTCTCCAGCCAGAGCAACTTACAAACTAAACTACAAAACTAAGCGCCTACGCACTAAGGACGCCCCCTGTGGGGTACGGACCTCGGCTTAGGGCGTCGCTGGGAGAGGACAGCAAAGGGACAGGCTGGATCTGAGTGACTGACTGCTCCCGCAAACACGACGGCTATTTATATGCCGGCCGACCCTTCGAGAAGGTTTCACAACTTTCAGGAACATTCTTCACAGTTTCGTATTTGAACTTCATCCTTCGAGAAAGGTCTACAAATTTTCTAGATATTTCTATAGTAGAACATTCTAGATTCGAATCTTTCAGACAGTCTCATAGTAAACCATTCAAGACTCTTACGTAATCTATAATATTCTCGTACAGCAACGGACCGACGTAACAATACTATTACATTGTTGTTGAAAGTGTGATCGTTTAATTACAGGTGTACAGTAATTTGAAAGACAGTCATGTGTTGTTACAATACATTAATTCAGAAAAGATAACAGCTTCCTGAGTTTGGGTATCAGTCAATAACCAACGGATCCCATAACCAAGACACCCATACGACTCTAGACGGCCCATTCACTCTTACTGAATTAAAGGGTGTTATTCATAAAACAAAGGATTCTGCACCAGGCAGTGATGGCATCCCATATTCCTTTTTTGCTAATTTACATGAAGATGTCCTCAGTTATTATTTACATCTTATCAATTCTATTATGATCACTGGAAACATCCCTGTAGAATGGAAACGTCAAATGGTGTTGCCATTCCTTAAACCAAATAGACTCCCATCTGACGCTTCTTCATACCGTCCCATAGTTTTGTCTTCAGTTCTGATGAAATTAGCTGAACACTTAATTAAAAATCGTCTAGGATGGTTTGTTGAAAGTAAGGGTCTTCTGGCAGAATCTCAATATGGCTTTAGAAAAGGTAGAAGTACCAGTGACTGTTTAAGCATTTAACATCGGATATTCGGATTTCATTTTCTAATAATCAATCCATGGTCGCGGTTTTCCTCGACATTAATTCAGCTTATGATAATGTTGTATTATCAGTTTTACAAAATAAATTAAGAGCCTTACGGGTTCCATTGAATTTGTCGAATTTTATAATTAATATCCTGACTGAACGCTCTATTAGTATGTTAATTGGAGATCAAGAGGTATGTTTCCCTTGTGTGGAAAGGCCTCCCACAGCGTTCTGTGCTCAGTCCCCTTCTATATAATATTTACACTTTTGATTTAGACTCGTACTTATCTGACCATGTTAGGGTTCTTCAATGTGCCGATGATTTATTATTATATTCTACAAGCCAGTCGATTGAGCAAGCTAGCTGTTCTATAAATTCTGCTTTATCTGCTTTGGATTTATGGTTACATTTAAACGGTTTGGAGTTATCAACATCAAAAAGCGCGGCTGTTTTATTCACCCGGAAGAGAAACATTCCCGGAGTAAATCTTTACTATAAAGATACACCTATTCCAGTCAAAGAAAATTTCAGATATTTGGGTGTAATTTTAGATTCTAAATTAAGCAGTGTTCCCCATTGCGATTTTATCTATACATATAATAAGACAGTAAAAAAACTGTGTCTGTACATTGAATATATTAAAAAAAAAAATTGGGGGGCGTTTAGAAAAAGTAATAGAGCACGAATCAAAAAAAAAATTCTGTCTGTTTATCTGTTTGTCTGTACACGCTAATCTTCGGAACTACTCGACGGATTTGAATGTTTTTTTTTGTTGTATAGGTATTAAGTCTGGGCAACATATAGGGTTGTAGGTTTATTTATCTTGGAAACTTGAACACCTGATGCAGAACCGCAACAGACCAGCTAAACTATAAGAGATACAAAAATGGTACCATAGCAAAAATTGTTACAAACATATATAGGAATGACGTCTTAGCAAGAGTAGTTCAGACTGATAAGCACTCTCTGTTGAAGTATAAAAATTGAAGATGTGGAACACCTGTCGTGGAGCTCCAAGAACCCAGTTACACTATAATATCTATAGGAATGACGTCTTAGCAAAAGTTGTTCAGCCTGATGAGCACTCTTTGTTGACGTATCAAAATTGAAGATCTGGAACACCTGATGTGGAAATTAAAGCTATCACTAATTTCACTGTATTTCTACCAAAGGGTATCGTATTACCCAGAACTAACTGGGTTTTGGAGGGCAGATAGACAGTCGTTCCATGTAAAATACTGGTATTCAGCTGCATCCGGATGTACTGGAAGCCGAACCCAACAGCACTACATATTATAACACAATGTTCTCCGCCGCGTCTATCTGTCTGTTCGCGATAAACTCAAAAATTACTGCACTGATTTTCATGTTGTTTTCTTAAATAGATAAAGTGGTTCTCGAGGAATTTTTTAGTATATAATTTGTCAAGTTTTTGTACAGATTGGCTAAAATATAATGATATTTGTTGGAGGTGTTGGAAAAAAATAAGCCGTCTGGGGGAGCTTTCAACGAAAACGCTGCCCTTTAAGATATAACAAAATGATGAATGGTAGAATTTTATATCTTATATAGGTCTACAGAAAAATCCGCGATGGCTTATGTGTGGCTTATGTGTGTTGTGCTTGTTGTGTGCTTTGTCTCTTAAGGATAATATACTATATCCATTTTAATACTTTGAAAATGGGCAAACTAGGTTCCCATGAGTTGAGGAAATGGGATCATCATGATTACTTTTGGTTGCGATAACCGACATCCACGCAGGCGAAGCCGCGGGCATCAGCTAGTTGTTAATAAATGCGAAAACCATTTAAACATGCTTAGATGCCTGTCAGGTGTGTGGTGGGGCGCACATCCTTTTTCTTTAAAATTACTTTACAATGCTATAATCAGAAGCACATTAGATTATGGATTATTTGTTCTAGAACCGGGTAGTGTTATGGCTTTTAAAAAATTGGACCGCATACAGTCTAAAGCATTACGAATTATTTCGGGTGCTACGAAGTCGAGTCCCATAAATGCCTTACAAGTCGAATGCGGAGAAGCCCCTTTATATCTTAGAAGACAGTGCCTTTCTGATAAATATTTGCTCCGAATTATTCAGTTCTCAACCCATCCTCTAATTTCTAAACTGGACACTTTAGTGACCTTGATTGAATCATCAGATTACTGGTCCCATAAACGTGCTCCTTGCTTAGTTATAAGCTATAAAAAATACCTTTCCCTATCTTCTCCAGTTCACCGTTCCAACAAACTTCCCATATTTAGCAGTAGTTATGATAGTTTACTTTTTAATCCCATCATAAAATTTAACTGTGCATGTAAATCAGACCCCGCTTGTCTTTTAAGTTTCAACAATTTTCTGGCCGAACACACTGAATTCCATCATATTTTTACGGATGCTTCCAAGCGTTCTACGACGGGTTGTGTTGGGATTGGCACTTAACACTCTCAATACAAAATTGTGCAAAAAATTAAACTTCCTGCGGAGACTTCTGTTTTTACAGGAGAATGTTTTGGCATTTTAAAAGCCATTGAATACAGTCGGATATTTAAGCTCAAAAAAGTTATAATTTTTTCAGACTCTCAAAGTGCTCTTCTAGCCATCAACAAATCTCCACTGGCACAAAAATCCCAGTTACCCATAATTTATTTAATAAGAGAATTTGCGTATAGAACCTTATCGGAGGGCAATGCCCTGCAATTCGCATGGGTTCCAGCACATGCTGGAATCGAGGGCAATGAAGTGGCGAATTTTCTCGCCAGTGAAGCGGTGCAGTGTGGGGACATGGTTCCATATAAAACTTTCGGCTCAGATATTGTTAATTTACCTAAAACTTTTCTTTTGGACACCTGGAAGGTGGCCTGGGAAATCAGCAGCAGACAAAAGGGTCGTTATTTTTCTTTGATCCACCGCGATGTTTCGGAAAAACCGTGGTTTGGCAGGGCTAAGTTTGGCAAGATGGAGACCTCCGTCATCGTGCGGATGAGACTCAGTCACGTTTGTTCTCCGGCTCATCTTGCCAAACTTAATATAATATGTAAATGATCCCAGTTGTCCGTGTGGCACAGATGTGGGCGACTTGAACCACATTCTTTTCTCCTGTCCTCTATATGACCGTTCTTCCTTTCTCAGTAACCTATTATCTCTCCGTATTCCTTTTCCTACTTCACAACTTTCTTTATTGTGTACAAATAGTTTACCTGTATATAAATGTATATTCATTACCATTAATAATATTAAATTGTAATATATATATTTTTTTCGTCAACTTATTGTATCTCACCATTCATTATTATTATAGTTAGTTATAATCCAACTGATCCTATATCCTAAATTCCGTTTTAAATAATATTAATAAATTCCAGTTTCCCTACCTTTGTCTCCTACACTAAAATCTAATTATATTAACATGACATTGGCTAAATGCTCAAACCGTGCGAAGCCAGAAAAAAAAAAAACATTGCATTGTTTACAAGACATTGCATGCTTATTTAATTGAGTAAGGAAAAAACTAATGCAATGTTGCCCTTTTACTTCCTCCAATTGGAATTACCATAGACATAACCTACAAAAGTTCATCACTGAATTTCTTTTATTCCTTCCTTTCATTTCCTTTTATTTCTTTTATGCCTTCTCGAACAAAAATTCTTGCACAAACTGATTCAGAATTTGATGCCGAGTTAAACAAGATATTTTTCATTTAAAGACGCAAGATTTTAATCTCAGCTAAATTAATGTATGGGTGGTTGCCATTGCCTTTTTTCCATAATATTATCGTGTTGACTCTGGACCTTGATTTTTATACACCTAATAGGGACCACAGACTTCAGTATATTATTTTTTTTTTTTTTACTGATGGGAAATCATCAAATTACTTCTCCCGCTCTGGGCAGAGCGGAAGGGAGTGTCAGACTTGTACTGACTAAAACCCATTCATGTTCCTTTCTTGCCCTTTGTGTTCCAGCGCCGCGGTATGTCTTTCGAACAGCCCGCAGCCCAGACTTCAGTATCTGGTATAAATTTCAACTTGCTAGATCCACCCGTTCCTGAGAAAATCGGTGGTGACATACGGACTGACAGACGGACAAGAGAGTGATCTTATAAGGGTTACCTTTTGTGGTACGGAACCCTAAAAATCACGAAATTTATTTAGCCGAAAGTCGTAAATGCGATTTGTTAGTTTTCCGGTTTATATACATACATACATACATAAAATCACGCCTGTAATCCCCGAAGAGTTAGGCAGAGGTGTACCTAATAGTACACCCACATTTCGCCAGTAATGTTTAAGTCCCATGTAACATGGGCGAGCCTATTCCGGTTTTATATAAGTTCGAATAATCAAATGTTCGATGGGTTCTCGGTCCGAAAAACGACATTCCGATTTTCAATACTTCGAATAAAGTGCTAAAATTAGGATTCTGATTCAATTAATATAATATGCAGTTACGCATATAAATTCAAAATCTATAAGTAACGTTTCATGCGGTTTAAAAACGTCTACTTTGTTATTGGATTTAGCATATTGTTTATTTAGAGCGACGATTATTTGGGACATTTTCACTTGGCGTACTATGAGGATGGCAGAATTTCACTTGGCTTAGTTTTATTAGTCATATTGGCATTTCGGTAAATAGGCATTTTAACCTTAAATTAAAATATTGTCTTAAGAAGTGTTGTGTTACAAAAGTTACTGACAGAAACGAATCGCTGCAAAACCGACCTCACGTAGTATTGTCTGCCCTACCCCTAGAGTGTAATTTAAGCCCGCGTAGGCGCGGGGGAGCGAGGCGGCCCGCGATCTGAGGAGCAGGTGGTTTTAAGGCTCGCCGCAGAACCGTGGTTGAGGCTAGCCGGCGAAGCCGGCCTACAAGCCTAAGCTGCGGTGGTGAGCGTCAAAGCATCTGCGACCATAAGCTTGCGTGGGACCGCTGGAGCCCCGCAGTGCTGGAGCCGTGACAGAAACCATGCCTGCTGCATGTTGCATGCTCGTTTGGATGCTGCATGCTGGATGCTGCGTGTGCTTGTTTGCATACTGCATGCAGCAGTATGATACCTAATTAATTACTTTATTTACCACTAGGATGCGGTATTTTGAAAATAGTAAAAATAAACGTTAGGAATGTAGAAATTTCGGAACTATAAAAATAGGATGAGTGATACATCAGAGTTGTTATATCAGGAATTTTGAAAATCGGTATTTTGTAGTTTTTCGTATTTATGTAGTGCAGTATAAGAAGTTTCGTATAAATGTTAAATAAAATAGCTTTATCTTATTGGGTAATTAGATAAAGCTATTTTATTTAACATTTGTTATAGTAATTTAAGTTTCTGCTGATGTCTTTGACAAGGAGAAATAAAAGAAGTTATATTGCAATTGTCATTTATTATTAATTTCACTTGTGAAATGAACACTAGGTGTCATGTTGTGGCATAATCATACTGATGCATTAAGCATGATTGCATTGGGTTAATCTCACAGTCTGGGAATAGGGAATATGCATGTATATATTTTATTCATTTAAATCAATGAAATACCACTATCAACCCAAGAGAATAATTAAAAGTTAGGTTCAACAATTTTCCACGATAGCTTACATGGCTGTGGCTGTCGCGTACATGAAGTGACGTCAATTACCTCTATCTGTCTTGTTTTATCTTATTTAGCCCTTAATAGAATAATTTTACTAATTGTATGTGCTTTATTCAAGCAAAAATTGCAGTAACAATATTATAATACAATCTTAGTGAAACTTTAAGTACTTTTCAAATAAAAGTGTTTATTTGACACATAGCGCTTGACGTCACTACCGGCGTTAACGAGAACGATGCGTTTTGAGTTTGCGTTCCGTATCACCAACAACACTTTGTGTCTTGCATATTCCCTATTGAAACTGAAAGGCCATTGTCGAGTAAAAGGTTGTGTCTACTTCAAATTATTTTATTAGATTTCTATTATGAATGGCACTTTCCCTTTACAATGCACTGTACAAACAAGTAGATATTTATTTATTGATAACATTATTTATAGAAATTAGTTGGTGTCACATACTTGTTATAACATGTATCCAATCAATGAATCACACTTAATTGCTCTTTTCAATATCAAATGATAAGTGCTTATGACAGTGTTTTTTCTAATAGCATTTTTTTTGTATTATATAAAGAATTGTCTATATAATATTTAACTACATATATATGTATATTGTTTTCTTTGAGGTACATAGACACAACAGAAATGGAATGTTAATATGAAGTTAATAATTAACAATGATCCCAGAAAATACAACAACATACCTGTAACTGTCTATCTGTAAATACATGATCTTTATACAAATTTCTTTTGAGATATTTTAATGAATAAAAATATTACTTACATAATGCTACCAAACCGGGTGCATGCTTCTTGGCATTTAATGTAATTTGGGATCTTTACATTTAACATTTAGATATTCTTAATTACATTTAAATTTGATTAATTTTAAAACTAGCCATGTTAGGAGATTGTGGAATATAACATCCTGTCAAACAATAAAATACATAATATCTCAGATACACTTAATTTAAGGCAAGGAACTCATTTCACCTAATAAAGTTTATCAGCCACAATTTCCTCAAAACGTAAAGTAAAACATATAATTATTTAAAATCATTTAAGATTCTTCAGTCTCTGTTTTAACAGCCAGTTACATTTTAAGTCTCCATACCACGATTTCTTAAAAAGAACTGCAATGTGTTTCTTGGGATTCAAGTTTAATTCATTTGCAGCATTCTTGTTTCAAGAGGGCTTTTCTTATCTAAGATTGATTTACATCCTACTGAAGAAAATAACATTCTAAAATAACACAACAATATTAATGTACAAAACATTCAATTATTAGCAAATATAATTTGTAAACAAGAAATACATTATTTTATTTCTAAGATAGACACAATATAAAACTTTTAACTCCTTAGAGCAGTGCAAAATCAATGATTAAGTAATGTAAAATATAAAAACTTTTCATAAAGTTCGTTACTTCTTTGTGCTAAATGTGCGCAAACATTCATGATAGTTTCATTTTTGGTTGTGCTTTAACAATGGCATCATGACTAGACTTACTTCAAGTTGAGCTGTGTTAGTAGGTATATCATTTCACAAAGTAATTACTGTGTGTGGTAGGTAGGTGTTTCGTTAATAACACAACTCTACCAACCAACACAAAATCATTCAATGGATACAGAAATAGTACTAAATTGTATCAAGTCTAGCCCAAATACTCAGTATAAATAATTCAATCATAAACCAAACCATGCAACATCTAGGATGTTACGAAATTCATTTCTAATCTGCTCACCGCAAATAATGATGTGGTAGCTTCTAATAATATCTAGTTTCATATTATCTGCATGTTGATTGTTGGTCTTGGTTTATATTTCAAAAATGAAATATAAAGTAGGTACCTATCCACGTCAAAAATATTTACAAAATTCAAATAATTTACAAAAGTAGTTAAAGGTAAAACAGCAAAGATATAAAACAAACTTGTCCTAAACCTAATAAAATTCGTTATTAAAGTCAATAAAAATATTTTAACAGTTGGTAAAAAAATTAAAACTACATTGGAATGTTTCTGCTACTAAAAACACATGACTTCTATGATTGTGTAATCGGTCTTATTAAATGCAAAAGCGATTCTACTATGGCTTTTAGTCATCAATGGGTAAATCAGATCTCGTTCACATTGATTTTCCTGAGGTCGTCTGACCCGCGTCGGTGCCAATAACATCGAATTATAATATTTCTTAATCTAATGCGCGCTTTCTATAAGCCGCACTAGTTCATGTTACAAAAATATTGTGGGGAGAACTCGAACACCGAACACCGGCAATCTAATATGAAATTAACAGAACCACTACCACCATCGTGTACGCTAGATATGCTACATGGACGCGATTACTTTCGACTCGACTGGTAACACAAATGATACAAATATTGACTAAAATGCGTAGCGCCAGGGCTCAGCGACTTTGTAAAAAATAGTCGGACCTCGTGGACGAGGCGGGCTTGAAGCGATAAACTTAGAAGTAGCGTCGTGTCACGCGGGCGTGTCGCTAGCCGTTGTCGCGTGTGTCCCGCACCTCCGTGCGCCACTCAGAGCGCGTGCAGGCGCCTTCACGCCACCACGCCTGCACGTCGCTGTAGTGCGCGCTGCGCTGGCGCCGTTCGTTCGCGTGCACCATGGCGCACACGCGGCAGAAGAAGTACGTGTTTATGAACTCGCCGGTACCCTGACAGAGATCAAGCTTTGTTTTAGTAATGAACATAAAATTAACGTGTCCCAAGTTAACAGTCAAAAAACTGAATTTGTCGGTATTTAGGTTGGTAATAAGTTTGTGTAGAGAAAAAGGAAAAATAAGTGAATAGGTACAATGGATTTTCATCTAATAGGTAGGTAGTAGGAGAGCAGGGGTGGCCCAGTGGTAGCGACCTCGACTTACGAACAGTAAGTCGTGGGTTCGAACCCAGGCAGGCGCATTATTTTGTGTAATTTATTTCATCACCACTGCTCTCAAAAACGGTGAAGGAAAACATCGTGAGGAAACCGGCATGTCCTAGAACCAAAAATTCGAAGACATGTGACATCTACCCATCCGCACGGCACGCGTGGTGGATTATAGCCCAACCCCTCTCATAGAGAGGAGGCCTGTGTCCCAGCGGTGGGAACATTATAGGCTGATGATGATGAGGTAGGTAGTGAATTTAGAATAAGGATGCAGGCTAGTAGCACTAATTCTAACCTTCCATTTGAAGTACGAATTATACAAATTATCGTCTTCGTCAATGCGCCGCAGATACGAGGCGAGCTCCTCCGGGTTGGCGAACTCTTCGACGTGGATGTACGAGCTGTGGGGCGCCAGGGCGGCGTACTCCGACGCGCGGGCACCCATCACTATTGGTAGCACGTTATGTCTGCAATACATCACGTAAAAAGATTTAGTTATAAATGGAACCGAAGTTTAAATGGAGCTAGATTCCCAGATGCTTGTTAACTTTTTATCTTGTATTACATTTTTTGTGTAATACGCAGCGACTTATTGTCAGGCCTCCCCATACTTACTTAAGTATGGGGAGGCCTGACAATCATTTGGTATTACAATATCACCATGTTACAGTATTAGTACTTACTAATACTGTAACATGGTGATATTGTAATACCAAATGATTTGAAAAGAGTAACCATGGAGTTTCTTGCCGGTTCTTCTCCATAGGAAACAACCAACCGAACCGTGCACCTTTTTGTCGACGTTTTATAAGTGCCCATCTGGGTCTATGTGAAATAAAATATTTTGATTTTGATTTTGAGCCGGGTTACCATCTGGGTAGGATAGGCTACAATGATGCAACGTAGATAAATGATTGCCAGCTTTTACAAACAAATTCTGTAATTGGTCTAAGGAGGCGTTTAAAATAAGTAGATATTTAAAAGGCAAGGTACAAAACTTACTGTAGCCCATTGACAAAGAATTTTTCAGTGACGTAATCACGGCAGTTGGAGTTTTCGAAGGCAAGATAGAACTTGTAGTCTTTGTCGAGCATTTCTAAGCAGTTAGGGTCGTTGCGGGGGCAGTGGTGCGCGCCGCAAGCTCCATAGATGTCCACTTGGATGTACTTGCTGAGTTTCCGCGCGTACTGCAGCCGGCGGTTGCGTGCGTGGCAGTTCGATACGAACCACGCCACCTGAGAAACCGAAATGTTAAATTGTGGTGTGACTTTTATAAAATTTTCTTTTTCGCTGACGCTGATTCTTTGCGTCTATTCAGAAATAACAAGCCCTACAAAGTTCTGTGCGCAATAACGAGTGAAAAGGTTCCTTGTAGACAAACGAGTTTCATCATCGTCGACACTTCATAAGTGAGCTTCTCTACCTTGGCGACCATAGCTTATAAGTATTAAGCAAGTACCTTTTTAGTTTTATTAGCAGCAAAGTTCCTGTCGAGATCTTTTTCAGTGATGAGGGGGTCATAGTAGACCCAGTGTTCGTAGGGCGCCACTATGTCGGAGTCGCGCCGGTAGGTGGACGTCCAGTTGAACACGTCTATCGACGACGGCCGCAGTGATGCTGTGTGATACGGACACTCTAAGTAGTACAGGATCCAGATCTGAAATACATATGAAGATAAATAAAATAGGTCAATTTGTCGCTACAGAACTGCAAAAAGAATTATAATTAAGATGTTTTGACGAGAATACGTCTTTTCGCTCGATGTAGGTACGAGAAATATGAGATTATTCAGTTGAATAGTTAAAATCGTTACATCTCTATTCACGAAAAACCAGTGTGAATCCTATGAAGTTACACTTTCCGTGAATTTTGGGATAATATGTTCATATTACAGACATGGATAAAGAAAATCTAACATCTCCGAGGCAAAGTGCTAAAAAATAAAGAACACCTGCCCAAAACAAAATAAGAACATTGCAAAGTTATCGTCATCTGTAACTCAACCGTGAAGTGACATTGGTGGTATTTAGAGAATCACCGCCCCCCAATTTTGTCAAGAGCGAGCGAAGCGAGCTCGAAATTTACGAGTACCTCGCTTGAAAGATGTTACTTATAGTTTCTTGTTATCATTTAAACAGATTATATCGAAGTGATTTTGTCAAATTATGCAAGACATTTTCAGATTGATCATCAACCGGCCGTATGTTACCGTACATTGTAAGAGCGAGCGAAGTGAGCTCGAAAATTTGCGTGAACCTGGTCTCGGAGATGTTTAGTTTTCTTGTTATCATTTAAACAGATTATATTCAAGTGAGTTTGTCAAATTATCCATAACATTTTCAGTTTTACCAATTAATAGACCTTATGTTACATGAGCGAGCTCACAAAATGTTTAGCATCTTGCCTCGGAGTTGTTAATTTATTTATTTAGTACATGGAGGACTTACAGCTAATAAAAGAAACAAAAAAGGAAACCAAGGTCTCCAGAAAGCCAATTACAAATCCTCACGTATAGACTTATTATAATAAAAAATCATGGTATGAGCACAAAAACAGAAAACACACCGCTTTCAACAAAGTAATAGAATATTAATATTCAATTTGCAACTATATGATTAAGTTATATATATATATATGTATATATAATAAAATAGAGAAAAAAAACAAAAACATATAGTACAATCAACCGCTACTTGAAAAATTTGAAGCTTAAGCACCTTCGAGCCGAATTCACACTAATTGTGAATGGATCTAAATCATATTCCTTGCATATGTCATTGAAATTTCTGCTTGCGCGCACAATATAACTGTTCTGCCTATAATTCGTAGACGTTTGAGGTACACATATGGGTGGATTAAAACGAAATGATTTACTTGGCACATTAAAATAAAATTTTGACAATAACTCAGGGTTATCAATATTGTTATTGAGGATTTTGAGCAAGAATAAACAGTCAGCAATTTTACGTCGATCTACTAGTGGTAGCAGATGATATTTCTTACAGAGTCCAAGATAATCAGTTGACTGATATGGAATCTTTTGATGGAAGCAGAGATATTTTATTAAACGTCTTTGGATGTTTTCAATGCGGTCTATGTATTTATGATAACGTGGATTCCATATCTGCGACGCATACTCTAACTGACCTTTGACAAAAGTGCAATACAATATTTTTAGTGTTTTAGCATCTGTAAAACACTTAGAGAGACGTATTATAAACCCAAGCAGTTTAGAAGCTTTTTTGACAATTGCATCAATATGTGTGTCAAAAACTAACTTACAGTCTTGATGGACGCCCAAGTCACGAATAGTATTGCACTTTGGCAAGATCTGGCCCGCTAGAGTATAAGTGGTGGCAAGGACTGCCCGTTTTCTAGTGTAAGTGATCACCGAACATTTGGATGGGTTGAGATCAAGTTTATTAGCCCTACAATATTCTTCAAGATGACACAAGTCAGCCTGAAGTGTTAGTTCATCTTCAAGCGTTGAAATAGTGGCAAAAATTTTCCTGTCATCGGCAAAGGATAATAGTTTGGATGAATGGAGGCATTGATCGATGTCGTTGACATAGACTACAAATAGAAAAGGACCGAGCAACGAGCCCTGAGGCACTCCGCTGGGCACTTTTACCCAACTAGACATATAATTATCGAGTACTACTGCTTATGACCTGTTATCAATGTACTTCATACATTGATAACAGGTCATAAGCAGTAGTACTAGAACCACCTTAAGAGGTCCCCACGGATCTCCATGTAACTTAGCTTCTTTATTAGGGTATCGTGGTCAATCCGGTCAAACGCTTTGCAATAGTCTGTGTAAACCACATCGACCTGCTTACCATTATCCATAGCATCCGTGATAAAATCGTTAAATAAAATCAAATTAGAAGTGGTAGACCGTCCTTTTAAAAATCCGTGCTGAAAGGAGCTGAACGAGCTAGTAAGGGCGGGATATAACTGGTTATAGACAATCCTCTCAAATATTTTAGCTATAATGCACAGCTTCGATATAGGCCTATAATTAGTAATCTCAGTTTTTGACCCCTTCTTATGCTCGGGTGTAATAAAAGCAGATTTCCATACTTTGGGGACAACACCGTGTGTCAAAGACTTGGAGAACAAAATGGAGATAGGTAGGGCAATGGAAGCCGCGCATTTGATCAGAAATTTAGATGATATGTTATCAGGGCACCTTTAGCCGGATCCAAGTTACGAAGTAAACCTGTCACAACATCGACATTCACTTCTATGTGACAAATGTTAGACGAAGTTCTGATAGTGTCATAAGGAAAAACAGGAGGTGGATTGGTATTAAATGAAGTGGGGTTGAGGAAAGTCGACATGAAATAAGATGAAAAAGCCTCATAAATAGAATCTCCGGTGACTAATGATTCATAATTATAATTTAATGTATTGGGTATAGTATTAGAGTTGTAGCGATTTTTAACAAAGGACCAAAGGTGTTTAGGATTGTCTTTAATGCAGTTTTCAGTTTGATAAAGGTAAAAATTATAACATGACGCTTCCATAGTCTTGACTCTGTCACGCAAATATTTAAAAGTTAACTCATCAGATTTATTGCCGTAAATCTTGAATTTTTTTAGATATTTATATTTTTCGTTAATTATTTTGACGAGAGATGAGCTGTACCAGACCGGGTATTTTTTATTACGTACTAGCTTTTGTGGTATATACTTGTTTTGAAGCTGCTTTATGGTGAGATTTTCTTTATCCGTGTCTGTAATATGAATATATTAATTACTAGATAGATGTTGCCCGTGGCTTCGCTCGCGCTTAAGTATAAGTAAAGGATACATTTGTAGTTGTATGGAACTCTGTGATTTTCAAAGTAAATCCATGACACATTCTGGTTAGAAAAAAATATACGAGTATTGTGTCGTTTTTATTTTATTTTAATGACCGGGTGTATGGGTTGAACCAAAATTATTTTATTCATGTCTTCCGATCTACTATGCTGTAGCTCTAATGCTAATATTAATATTAATAATGCTGTAAATGAGCTAGCGTACAACTATTTTTTTTATTTAAAAGTACTCAGATTTAACAAAACTATTTAACTCACTAAAAACTGTATTAATTATCCTGGAACTTCTTTGTAAACGCCTTTACGATGTTTCATTTTGGGGCTAAAATTACTAAGTTAATCGCAGAGCTCGACACACTCTGTAGCATGCAACATAAAACTATCCATGTGAGAAACTGTTCTTACTTAAATCAATGCCAGCGATTTTCAATTACTGGCCTTGGGACTTATTTATTGATTGTCATGGCGAAGCTCTCTTTAAGAGGGAACTGTATTCTTTTAAATTCGAAAGGATATTTTGAAGTTAATGGTATCTTGGGATAAAAACTACTCTCCTCGAGCACACTCAGTAATATATATAATACCTTTGATTTGTAATCTGGTGCCATTGGACAATAAAAACATTGAGGTATACTTCATTATATTTCATTTTCTTATACATCACTGACTTATTTCATGTAGCGTGATTTAGGTGAAACGGAACGCAAACTCAAAACGCATCGTCCTCGATAACGCCGGTAGTGACGTCAAAAGCTAAATGTCTCAAAGAAACACTTTTATTTGAAAATTAAAAGTGTACTTAAAGTTTCACTAAGATTTTATTATAATATTGTTATTGCAATTTTTGCTTGAATAAAGCACACAGGTGGTTGCAGGGTAGCCCGCGAAATTCAATTTTTCTTATGTTTTTTTGCAATTTGAAGATCAGTGTTAGGTTGTATGTTGATGAAAAATGAGTCGCGCCAATAACACATGCAGTTACAGAATTTCAATCGTGAAAATCATCAATACAACCTTCTAAGTTCATGTAATCCTATTCAATGAATATTTCATGAAAAAGTCATTCAATAGGATTACATGGACTTACAGTGACACCGACCTAGCAGCACATTTAAGTAAAATACGAACAGGCGAGCCCGGTGTGCGGCTAGCAACAGTTTTCGGTATGTCAAGACAGAATCTTGAGTGAAAAATACATTTAGCAAGGGAATGCTTGGATCGAGATTTTGTATCTGTTCCTGCGTTATGTGTTCAAACCCCAAGGTTTGACCTCATAACAATCATTTCATTCAATTTCTGACTTTTTTTGTACTTCAACCTGGGTTGGTCTTATAGAAGTTTTTGATCAGTATTAGAAACAGGATCGATTAGCACCAATAAAACTTTTTGTGTAAATGGTCATTTTCTTGCTAACTATGTACATTTTTTGAAAATCTGTGATTGGGGATAAGACACAAAAAATTATGGACAGTCTCCTAAGTCCATTTTCATGTAGCTGCAACGGTTAAGGTAGGTCCCTTACTGCCCCGCTGAAAGTTTCCACCCTGTTCAAAAGGTGTATGTGCCTACTTACTTATTATCTTACCTGTTTAGGAGAACGTTTGACATTGAAGGGTGTGTGGTGATCTTTGAAAAGAATAGCGTCAGCGGTCGCGGCATCCCTTGGGTCCGCGGTCAGCGTGCAGCGGTCCACCGGACACTTGTTACGGACGAACTCCGTCCGGCCCCCGGACACGCCCCACGCACCGAATCCATTAGCGAGGAGGATTTTCTTAATAGGCACTTCTTCGTCTTTTGGAAGCATATACATTAATTGGTTGACGACTCTGCAAAGTTAAAGCAATCACCATCAATAAAAGCAACAACACATTCGCTAACGTCTTGTTGTAACCTTATCAAGATATTACCAAAGTTATCGCTAGTACTTGGGTATGATTCATTGTAGCGGCAACGAAAAGCCTTTATTATCTTGATGGTGCAGGTCAGGGCAGGGTGTAGGTTTCGAGCTGTTCTGAACACTATGATCCACCTCCTATCATACTTTCAGAGCCCCAAAATATGCAGCCGAAGAGCTCTCTGCGCTGCCACTGACGACACCGTTGAAGTAACGAAGCCTTTGCTTTCAAAATGTAAAATACTGTAGCGACACGTAAAAGAAGAAAAATCATCTTAAGGTGGTTGCGTCAGGGTAGCCCGCGAAATTCAAATTTGCTTACGTTTTTTGCAATTTGCAGGTTATTGTCAGGTTGTATTTTGATGAAAAATGATTCGCGCCAGTAACACGTATGTAGTTACAGAATCACAATCTCTAAGTTCATGTAATCCTATGTCAAAATGTTCATGTGTATGTTCATGTAATCCTATGTGTAAGTCATTCAATAGGGTTCAATGAACTTACAGGGTTATATTGATGATTTTCATGATTGTAATTCTGTAACTACATACGTGTTACTGGCGCGACTCATTTTTCATCAACGTACAACTTAACACTGACCTGCAAATTACAAAAAACGTAAGAAAATTTGATTTTCGCGGGCTACCCTGACGCAACCAACTTAATGATGAGCTTTGTCACCTAAGTTTACGAAAGACGGCCTCACCTGTCGTCTCCTGGTGAATCTTCTGGAAACAGTTTAGCATCAGGGTCGTGCTGCTTGGGACGCAGTTCTCCTCCGCGTAGGAACCATGGAAGCTTAGAGGACTCATCCTCGTGGGGCACCGCGTAGTCCGTTTCCGTGATGGCGTTCTGAAGTTATGACAAGGCTACTTTAGTAGGTTCCATACCTATTACCTACTTATATAGGTACAGACTGCTATGTTCGCTAGTAAGTTATGTGTAATTTGCATGTATCTGCATAATTAACAGCGAACTAACACATTTATGTACCTTTATCATTTATAAACGTCTTATTCGAGGTGTAACATAATAATCGCAAGACTTCTCGAGTAGTAACTCGAACCATGTTATGTTAAACCTTGTGAGTATAAGTATAATGTGTATTAACACTTGGATATTTCTCTAAAATATTTTTCAAGACCAATCGAGTCCCAAAACGAAATCAGAGAACTGTAGAGATGGCTGAAATCTAGAGATTTCCCTAGTATAGGATTGAGTTAGGTCATCGGCTAATCGGAAGCCAACCTCAACATAGCCGTCCACGGTCGTCGTGTGTGAGAACTAAAAATGCTTCCGGGTGCGAAGCAAAGGAAATATAGCAATAGAATCAGTGCTACCTTACACTGTTATGTATTTTCATTTACATAATATCACGCCTGTAATCCCCGAAGGTAGGTACCTAATAGTACACCAACATTTCACCTGTTATGTTTTTGAGTCTCATGTAATAGGGGACGAGCCTATTGCCATCAACAGGGCACAAATCAAGACTTCGAAATACTTGATGGAAAAACCCAATAACACTTTGCCTGACCCGGGAATCGAACCCAGGACCTCATGCTCGACTCCACGAACGAACTACTCGACGAACGAGGTAGTCAGTTCCATTTAATTTACCTATGGTTGTATTAAATGAATTCCATTCTCCTTTTCTTTCTACTTCATTTTACTTATTAGAACGCCCACGTTACCTATCTACTGGTAGTCTCAGCTTTGGAAGGTTTTTACACAAGGTGGATCGATACAGATGACCTGCCAAATGATGAATGATGAGTCGCTGTACCGGTCAATGTGGTGACGGCGCTTGGGGGACGTCTGTCTTTCGGCTGATATGACGAAATTATGATCAATTTCATATTATGCCGCGACGGCCACGAGCCACTTTCGTGTAGGTCTCAAACTTATTCAATGGGCAAACACAACAGTAGATCGCTTTGTAATAGCTTGCAATGAAGTTGATGAGTAGACCTACACCCAACATTGAGTGGATACGGGTTTAAAAAAAAGAAGAATGACTGTTTTGGTGGTTTAGATATTACCTCTATGTGGAGGTCTAAACGCTGCGGTGCCGGGGGGGAAGGGCTCCGCGGAGCGGGGGCGAGGGCTGGCGGGCGCGGCAGCAACAGTAGCGCCAGCGCCGTCAATGCCAGCGGGAGCAGTACCGCAGCCCGGCGCAGCGCCCGCATCGCGCGCGCCGCTCGCACCCACATGCTAGCGGGCTCGGCGCTCGGCGGCTAGCCCGTTCTGACCGGAGCGTGCTCCCCTGCCACCGCCTGCATCCCTGCCCCCCGCACTATCGTGTTCTGCTTAGCTTTGACATCTGGAAACAAAGCGAAAAAAATATGATTAAAACACTAGAAAACCCGACTGCGCTTTATTTCCATCTTCTTTGTTTATTACCTAATGTGAAAGATTTCGCGAACGATTATCTTTTTTTATTATTCGATTTATTTACTTTTTATTGTTAATTTGTCATTTTGAATTACTTGTAATCACCTTATAAAACCCTTTATTTTGAAAGGACTCGAAGGCTATGGATGAAAAAAAAATCACTTTAATCAGTATTTTTTTGCTTGGATTTCTTTGGTTAGACGTACTAACGCCATTTATTTTAATGGGACCTTAAACAACGTGTAACGGAAAGGGTATTATAAGCCAAAAGGGGGTCACAAAACTATTAATTCTGAACTAATTTTGCTCTACGATTTTCGGAAATTCGTGAAAAAAAAATTCTACTCCTCATACTAAAAAGTCACGTGACGAACAAAGTTTGTATGGAGAAGCGGATTTTTTTTCGCGAATTTTCGGCTTACTATACCCTTTCCCTTGCACGTTGTTTATGTATGTATGTATGAAACAGCTATATATAGTTGATTCTTTCGTTTCTTAACTTTGATTTTTAGAGTAAATAAGGGTTCCGCCTTATCCGTTTGTCTGTCTGTCCGTCCGTAAGTTTCAGTCAATTTACCCCGACCCTGTTGACACTACAGAGTTGAAATTAAGAGAGCAGGTGTCTTCTATGAACCGCTACACAAAAATGATGTGAAATTACGAACGAAAGAAGTGGGGTGGCCTCCATATATGGAACTGTAGGCTGAAAAAAAAACTACGTATATATCATTTTGGAATTTTGAAATCTATTGTATTAAGTTAAACTAACTATATACATTGATAATTAAAAACTATTAAACTAAAATAGATAAACTAACAACAAACTATAAAAGGGCATCGAAAGACTCCTCCTCAACGCTGTCAGATGGTAATGTGCCCAAGAGACTGGCGGCGTTGCCACGTTGTATGGCAACACTTAGCCTCTGGCCAAAGTAAAAGCCAGCCCTTGGGTCACGGGAAGCGTCAACTAGGCGTTTCGAAATTTCCTTAAATAGGCTATGAGCACTCGGACCCCACGGCCCTAGAGTTTCAACCCCAAACGGCTCGAAAATATAGTTACCACACAGGTTTCTATATTTACGCCGCTTGAGGTTCTCTGCAGCCGCAGCGGCAGCACCAGCACAGCACGATGAGCTTGGAAGATGGGATGGCGCAAGAGTATCGACGCATGTTGCGTCCCACACTAAAGGCCTACCCATCTTCCAAGGAAACAAAGACATGCCGTCCGGTCTCTTGCCATCGTCGCGTGCCAAGCCATTGGGTTCTAAAACAGCTGGGACGCCGACGGTGACAAGAGCTCGTCGGATAATGTCGTTTATATTTGCGTGCCGTGCAAAACGGCCCGCACTTCGGCTGCATGACAGGCCGTGGTGACCGAGGTTGTTGACAGCTTCACCGCAGTGACAGCGATGAGGAGAACAGCAAGCGGCACCAAGGCGTAAAGAAACAGCGAGGCGGAAGGTTGTGTCGTCGAACAATGTGCCTATGCTCGACGACGGTAGTGCGTGAAGCCAAAGACCCGACTCCCACTCACCCACAGCCCGCAGGCGCGCACGCTCAGCAGTAGTAGCAGATGTGTTCAGCAGATTGCTCTGAACTACTCTGCAGAGCGGCTCGTCCCACCGTCTCTGGGAAAATGGATGGTCGGGTTCTTCAGTATTCGGGCAAGCGAGTTTCCAAGCATCGATAGCCTCGGGCATGCACGGCACATCAAAATCAATCAGTGTGGAAGACAGGATATTCCTGATTAATTTCTTAGTGCCGTGGACCGAGGATATAAAAGCCGGTAAACTAATACTGGAAATTTTGCGGACGCCAAGTCCTCCCATGCGAATAGGAAGAGTAGCTTGTGCCCAAGTTCGGTCGTCTAAAGCCACATTTAAAATTGACGTTAGAGTATGTCTGATAATTTCATCCATTTTGTCCAAAAGGGGAGTGTGCTTCCATAAAGGGGAAGCACGAAGGAAATACGTTAATTTTGAACTGAAACAGCAGTAACGAATTATTGTGATGGCCGAATGTATGTTAATTTCGAGCAATCTTTCCGAAACATCATTGAAATTTTGAATTTTTTCCTCGATAAAATCGGGAAAAGAATTTTCAAAGATGGGAGACCCAAGGAGACGAAGAGAGCTTTTTTCTGTAATTTTGATGCCGGGGGCTATGGCGTTAAATTTTGATAGAGTCTGTTGTCTGTCGGTACTGTCCGCTACATAAATTTCACATTTTGAAAGGTTGAGGTCGAGGCCAATGGAATGAAGTTCATTTTTTAGGAAATTTAGATCTTTTAAAACAGAATCTACATCGCCCCCCAAGGTTCCATCATCTAGATACCAAACGTTAAATTTGGAATTTAGCTGTCGAACAATTGGGTGAATAGCTGAACTAAAAATCACTGGCCCGAGGGGGTCACCTTGTTGACAGCCAACAGCAGATTCCAAAAGGTTGTCCCGATACAGTAATTTAGATGGGTGTCTGTAACATTGCCAAAGAAAACTATAAATTTGGGGTAATTCTTTTTTAGTTTCTGTTAACAAGGTGTCCCTATTCACTGAATTGAAGGCGTTCTTTATGTCAACCTTCAGAATGACCTCACCTTTGCCAGAATTTAGGTAGGTGGACAAAGCGTGTACGGCAGCCTCGCAGCCCCCTTTAGAGCCGTATCCAAGCTGCAGGGGCTGAAATTTTTTCGAAACAGCCTCACCATAAAATTTACAGCAAATCTTGGTTGCCATACGACGGTAGGTAGTTCCCACGGCAATGGGACGAATTCCGCCATCCTTTTTGCGCAGGGCACATAGATTGGCCCCGTACAGAACGTCGATGACGGACTCGTTTACCTTGCCGGAGAGCATAAGGTTAATAAGAGCCGTAAGCTCCTTCAAGAGCAACTCACCAGCCTCCCCGGCGCCTGAACATATTAAGTCCTTTAGATGCTGAGGACTTAGGCCGTCGAGGCCACCTGCGGAGCCACTCCGGAAGGAGCAAACGGCTATGACCAACTCTCGACCTGTAATGGTGAGGGAATGCAAGTCCGAATCAGGAGGGTCGGGAAAGGAAAGGCCATCCGCTGGGGCGGGGTGTTTGGACTCCAGAGCCGCGAGTGTTTCTGGAGAGCACGGTGCCACCACATCGCTGCTAAAGAGAATCCTGGCTGCTCCGCTAATGTCACCTTCTCCTAACTTCGTTTCCACCAGGTGGGATATACCTCTTGAGGGCGTATATCTCTGTGCCGATAATTTTGTGTCTAAAACTTGAGCCGAAATATTACAATTTTCTTTAATTTGTGATGTTAAAGATTTTTTGGTTGCCAAATTCTTTTGCACGTGAAGAATTCGGTAAGGGAAGGTGAACAGTTGTTCCCAAGCACTTAGCGAGTTCTCCCGGACGGCACAGCGCACGCAACTTGCTAAGTTTTGTGCTACAAGCGGTCTAGCGCCTCGGGGAACTCGCTTTAATACAGGAACGGAGTTTTTGGATTTTGAAAGGGTTTTCCAAAGTGGGTCAATAGAGGATATTGCCTGTGCTATAGGTGAGGGTGTTATAACAGGGTCTGAAGTTGGTGCGTTTTGTACTTTATGTACTTTTCCAATGAAAATTTTCACTTTTTTTTTTGTATTAAGTTAATTTATATCTATTATTTTTAATTTTTATCTTTATTTGTTTTTAGTTTTAAGTGGTTCTACTAACAAAATTATGGATATTGATATCTGAAATAAATGAGTTGATTGATATCTGTGTGGTATGTCTTTGTTCATGGCTCTTAAAACAGGATATCGAGGGATCTCAAATACATTTTTTTGTAAGTCAATGGTTGATGAGATATGCGCTTGTAAAGAAGTAAAAATTATGTCCCCCCTCTAATTTCTAAAGTAAGGAGAGGAAAATTGTGAAAATGTAGGTTTGTAGAAAGTTCTGTCCCATACATTTGGGAATCATTTTTAATAACATCCTAATCTACTCATCCGCTGTAGTACTTACTTGATACTACCTTCTTAAAAAGTGGTTCTTCGGCTTATATTAATACACTAATGCCCGAGTGATTATGACAGTAAATCTACTATTTATCGATCGCCTGAAGACTGTATTCATTTAGCTTGATTTCGGCTTCACTGAACGAATCTTCAGGATTAATTACGCTATTGAATTTTATTGTGAAATTAATCATTTCTTGTATAAAAACCAGATGTAAAACTAAAGATTTTTAATCATGATTCTGTCTTGAAAAAAACTTTTGATAATTCACATCAGGATTTTCTGTTTATAATCACTTAAACATAAAACTATTTGAATATAATAAACAAACACGACTAATTAAAGGCGGTCAACAAGTCATGATAATTATACAAAAAGTCTCTCAAAAAGTTAACTCAAAATGTCATGTCAAAAGACAGTTTTTTTTTTTAACTTCTAAAAATTTATTTAGCATGGAGTTCGCATCGTAAGAGAACAGTCTCTCTGGATTGTTCAAGTAGGTAAGTATTTATTTTCTTCAAAATGCATATTTTTCTCAACCCGTGTAAATGAATTTGGATACGAGGCTCTGTGGTGTGCAACTGGATATGAAGTCCAACCTGCATCTGTAATTAGGTGCGCGATTCCTACAAAAAATAATGTGAAAATACCTTCCGTATTTCTCTGATATTGTACAGGGTCTGATCCTTGTGGATGCGTAGCATCGTCGTAGGCGTCTCGTAGATACTGCTACGAAAATGTTGAGCGCGTAGCTGATCAACCGCATAGCATGGCCGCAGTAAACGATAGTCATTATTACTTCTTCGTTAGCTCAGTCAGATGAACAGCGCGGTTGTTGTGTTTTTTTTATTTTGATGTGAAATCTAGTAAAACCGACTCGTATGCCGTGACGGAAGATGGCATGACGCTGTCATGGCGTCATGCCTCCTCTATGCCACGTAAAATCAACCTTTTCCCAGTAGAATAAAGTTTGCTTTGGAACGATTGTTGATCTACATATTCCGTTTTCTAAAGTTCCACGCTACTCAATTAGTAATGTAAAGGGTGTAAACAGACTCTTAACGAAGCCGAAAGGCAGTTGTTCTCCCCATCATTGCGATCATTTTTTTATTCTAGACCATACCTGGGAACCTTCTAGTTACGGAGATATTGGGGGTCAAAGTTCCAACTTTTTCACAAGTTTTTTTTTAAATACATGTTTTTAGTGTTTTATTTTTACTTCAAACACCTCCAAGACCTCCTTACTATTCAATCCATCCATCCGCACAATGTTTTGAGTGCGTTACATTGAGCCCTACTGTAAAACGTGATTTTTCAGCCCAAAAAAAAAAGTCGTTTCCCAGCACTAATTTTTGCGTAAAGTTACTTAGTTTGATGTACAGAATGCTTAGTTAACGGCTTCGTGAAGAGTCTGTTTACACCCTGTAGTTAGGTCGTATGATATGAGATTTGATCGATAGATATCGATTAAAGAAAATACTTTAATGTAATATTTATTCTTTATTTTATTCCAAATTTGTTACAGGTCTCTTTCTTATTTATGAATTCTAATATTAACATAGGTGTTTCACATCTGCCGGGCGTCCCGTGAAGGTCAATTTTTTTATTTATTTATTAAAATAAAATAGGTAGGTACGTAACTGTGCATACATTTAATATTCAACAATAAAAGTATACATTTTAGGTTTTGTGTTGCGAGTCTTATCTGTTTTCACTAAAACTATCGATACCTAAATGAATCCCTAAATGTAATTAAATTGCACTTTTGGAATAACAGCTCTCGGCCTGAGCGTGTATATTTTTTATTTCATAACTACCCATTGTACAGTGATACTTTTTTTGGATGGGAAGTTATCAAATGACTCCTCCCGCTCTGGGCGGAGTGGAAGGAGTGTCAGACTAGTACTGACTAAAACCCATCCATGTTCCTTCCTTGCCATTTGTGTTCCAGGGCCGCGGTATCTCTTTCCAACAGTCCCGCAGCCAAAGCGATACTTACGGGATAAATCATCATCTGCCTAGCCGTTCCCCAACTATGTTAGGGTAGATTTCCAGTCTACCCGGATGCCGCTGAATACCAGTATTTGGATGCTCTGGCTGGACCATGGAGCGACTGCCTATCTGACCTCCACAAACCAGTTACTGGGTACTACGATACCACTTGGTTAGACTGGTTATCAGAGTTTCAGACCACGGACTACCTGTACTGACTGTCAATAATCTACAAATGACAGATGGGACCAACGGCTTAACGTGTTTTCTGAGGCACAGAGAAAACTCGGTATGTAGAATAGAATAGAATAGGATATATGTTTATTTACCTTGCTCATATGTAACATTATGTCCACAGGTCGGTGGTATACGGCCTGTGGGCGTGTCAGCTATTTAGTCTACCTATGTTTGTCTGAGAGAGATCTACGAGTATATAAGTGTCGTGTAGTGTGTTCTGTGAGCTTCCCAAGTAACAAAATCTGGTACTATAAAAGTCTTGAGCACGTTTTAGTTTATTAGTGTGTACAGTATCAATTTATATTTTATAATGTTATTGTATATTGCCCTATCCTATTTACAGCTAATTACTTTATTTATTAAAGTGTTATTGGGATTTTCCTTCAGGAATTTCTCAGTAGCAGCTACGGAGTCTGGATTTGTGCCCGGGTGATGGCAATAGGCTCGCCCCCTATTAAATGGGACTTTAACATAACTGGCGAAATGTGGGTGTACTATTAGGTACACCTCTGCCTCTGCTTACCCTTCGAGGATTACAGGCGTGATGTTGTGTGCTTTATTTATTATCGGGATGTGGAACGGTCGTTCGCTTGCTGAATAACCGACTCCTGTCTCTTTTTGGTACATACTCGATTTCACCTAGTCTAATATCTATTAGTGAGGAGAGGGATGTTGTGGTTGTGCTGTCCGTATTCGAGGTAGGCGTCACCAGGGGGTCTCTAGATCCTCGATGTGCATTTCGCGGAGTCGGTGCAGCATGTCCTCATTCAAGTCTTGTGCAGGGAGGAAAACTCGATATGTAATGGGACCCATCCACGTACATACTTACGCAAGCGCGGCTTAACCTGAACATCGACCCGAGCGGCTGTTATTATTGAGTCACGAACTCTTTTAATGCAAATACAATTTTTAATAAAATGATTTTTTTAAGGGCGTTAAAATAATCATTTGTCTGGAACGAACAGTCGGTTTGTATTTGATAGCCTAATTCTTGAACTTTATATGCTTTTTACAATTACGTACGTTACGTAGCGTATTGTTGTATCTTGCATATTGTTGTATCTTGCGTCCTGAATTTTCTGCTCTTTTTGTGTGTGTAGCTGTTACATTAGACACTGTTAGAAAATTATCATAGAAGTTATAAATCTGTCACAGCTAAGTACCACTCTACGTATTTTTTATTCGGAACAAGGTTTGTTAAACTTGACTCTATTTATTATAATGTTGCGGTTACTTCAACGATGCTAATTTGATACCGTTCTGTCACAATGCGCACGCGTCGACAGCGGTGCGCGTGTACGGTCAAGTAACTGCACTGGGTCAACTGGGTTTGACGGTACGGTTGGCGCAGTGGCTGAGCGATTGACTGCTGCGCAGCGTGTCACGGGTTCAACCCCCGCATGGAACAAATATTTGTATGGCCTCCAGATAGTGGTTTCGGGTCTGGTTTTTTGTGTATGTGAGTTTAAATGTTTGTAAACGCACCCACGATACCGAAGAAATGTCTAGTGTGGGGCAACGTTTTACTAACTAACACCACTATCTTGATTTTTCAAAACAATTTCTGAAGACTATTCGGGTAATGTTTACCAAAAGCGCCTTTCCGAATAATGTCATCCAACCAAAAGAATATCATGTAGCGCTATCACTTTACTATCGCTTTGACAGTACCTTCTTTTCGTTACAGTACCCCGATTGGTATAAGTATACTACTCTTTGGGTGTAGCCACTACGGTCATCTTGCATCTTTTTATCTATATATATAAAAACTATACCAAACTTACACATAAAGGGTGTAAAAGTACCCTTAAGAAAGCCATATGGCACTCGTTCTCCCCGTCACACGGTGGGCTGAAAATCGGCTTTCATAGACTTAGGGATTTCAATTTGTAAGTGCTTGTTTTTATGCCGGATATCGCTTCTATTAGTCATTACTATGTACAAAAATGACACCCGAGTTAATTCTACCCAAAAACGAAGGAAATATAATTTTTTTACGAAAAATTTGTATGAAGCTAGTATGAAAAATCGAATTATCTCCTAAACGGCATGTTTAACCGTAATATCCTTGGAGATGGTCATAGTGCTAATTATTTATGATTTTTTGGTTGGCGATTGGACGAAAAATTTAATGCCGTTTTTTTTTAAAAAATCGTCAAAATATTTTTATTTATTTTTACATGTAAAACGATCCCTTTTAGTGTCTAAGTTAAAAAGTTCGATATGTTATTAACCCAAATATTAAGAACACACGAAACAAGAAAAATAAAATAAAAAAATTGCTGTTTTTGACACATTTATATTAATTTAAATAAAAAAAGATTTATATTGAAGTAACATATGAAGTTATATTTTATACAAAATAAGTTAATTTAAGGAATTAATACTAAGCATTCGTAAAATAAAGTAAAATAAATAAAAAAAATAAAACATATTAAATATTACAAAAAAACCCAAACACACTCAAATACAAATTTACAAATATGTACATATATATCTTTTTTACAAATTTTCCTTATCACTCTCGTTGTCAGACTCCAATTCTGAGTCAGCATCCAGATTGGATATATCCAAAAATTCGAACTCAGTTTCCTGAAATTGAATTAAGTCGAGAGTTTCAGCGAAAAAGCAGATTTGTGCCTATATTTAAACCCTAACCTATCATATACCTAGTATGTGATAAATAAATATATAGATAAGGATGTTCAGGATGTCTGCACCATGCGACCTAAGGATACAGACGGATACTGGGCAGGAACTCCAGGTTCGGAAAGGGTACACTAACTGTCAGTCCCGCAGACTCAATTCCAAGAGCAGTAACCAGTTTCAAGAGCGAGCGAAGCGAGCTCAAACATTTGAACAGGTTAGAATTGTTTTGACTTACTGGAGTTAACTGGTCGACTTATAGAGAAAGTTAAGATTCAAGGGAGACTAGGCTACAAGAGCGAGCGAAGCGAGCTCTAAAATTTTTACATCATTGGTTTGAATAAATTGAGATAATTATGTAATTTGAGACTAAAATATCCACATTCTCCATTTTTTGCAACCTATGTGTATGTGTGCTATAATTACCTATCAACAACGTCGGGGCAAGGGGCTTCTAATGTATTTCAGCCTCTGTCGATCATGCGAAAATCCAGCCTTTGTGATATATTTTTTTTCTAAGGGTTCCAAGTACCAACCACGCGCGTCGGTTTAAAGATAATGTGTAAGTTTGTAGCGGCAGTAAAAGTACTCAGAGACACATTTTTAACCTTAAAAAATATTTAAGTTTGTTGACCACAGTAACAGAAAATGTTTTATTTTTAAATCATAGGCACTTCTAGTGTTGTCGGACACCGAAATGCGCGGCATTTGGTAACGTACTAAATTCATGGAAATAGGAAGTATTACCTTATCCTTACTTAATCTGGTTTATTTATTTTCCGAAATTTTCACTAGTTCGATTTAAAGTTTGTAAGTCAGAGTCCGAAGGGCTCCCTGAGCTTGAGGGCCCCGGGGCACTACCCCGTCTAGCCCATTGGTAGCTACGCTAATGTATTTCTAATTGTCGGGTGCATGCAAGCAAAGCCTCAAGCAACAACTAACAATATATACATATTTGAAATGTGCTTCTTAAGCTCTTTCACTTGATACCCAACACGCCATCATTAATTTCATTTAATTTTTTGATCATGAATTTATGATCTCTAGAGGGCGCCATATCCAATTTAAACTTACAATATATACATTTTTGACATGTGCTTTTTAAGCCCTATCACTTGATACCCAACACGAAATCATTAATTTAATTTATTTTTTTAGTTCATGAGTTTATGATCTCTAGAGGGCGATCCAATTTAACGTGACGTCACATAGCCTTTAACCAGCGGGCAATCAAGACGCTTTCAACGATATCTCATATGTCAAATTATGATAAGAAGGTTAGAAGTTCTGAGGGAACAGATGAACATACATACATACACACATACATACCGGTCAAAATCATAACCCTCCTTTTTGCTCCGCCGTAGTCGGGTAAAAAATTAATGCCACTTTTCGTTGTAATTTTATAACTCAAGAACGGGCTCACCTATCCAAACCAAATGTTTAGGCTTTGTTCGGACTTCTTTAGTAGATGGTTTATGGGTATGTAGGGTATGAAGGGTAGGTAGAGTAGGGTAGGTAGGGTAGGTAGGGTAGGTAGGGTAGGTAGGGTAGGTAGGGTAGGTAGGGTAGGTAGGGTAGGTAGGGTAGGTAGGGTAGGTAGGGTAGGTAGGGTAGGTAGGGTAGGTAGGGTAGGTAGGGTAGGTAGGGTAGGTAGGGTAGGTAGGGTAGGTAGGGTAGGTAGGGTAGGTAGGGTAGGTAGGGTAGGTAGGGTAGGTAGGGTAGGTAGGGTAGGTAGGGTAGGTAGGGTAGGTAGGGTAGGTAGGGTAGGTAGGGTAGGTAGGGTAGGTAGGGTAGGTAGGGTAGGTAGGGTAGGTAGGGTAGGTAGGGTAGGTAGGGTAGGTAGGGTAGGTAGTCGAAATATTATTTAATTGCATTATGTGACGCAAAAGAAGTTGCGCGGGTCAGCTAGTCTATCTATATTAATGAAAATCAATTGCCACATAATTATATGACGGAAAATCTCAAGTGTAATGAAATGATGTGGCAATTACGTGTTTTTTCAGAACAAGGATTTTAGGTAAAAAAAAAAATTTTTTAGCTCATTTTTTTCATTACAAAACTGCACCCGTCCGAAGCCGGGGCGGGTCGCTAGTTTAAAATAAGTTCATGTTGAATCTGATCGTACATGTTAAAAAGTAACGTTTCATCCGGAAAATCTTTACTCAAAATATTAACTGTTTCTTATGTACTCGTATCTTGGATCATAATTTAATTAGACCCGTTATATTAACCAGCTCGCTCATTAACACTTAACTGAAATACAATACCTACTTAAACGAACTTACTATGTTAAATAATAATCTACATAGTTACTTGTGTTGTATTGTATCGATAATATGTAAAACGCCCCCACAGAAAGACATAGATAAGAAAGCTGATCAGAATTGTGTGAATTACTTTTTTCCTAGTTTTTCTAATTAACTCTTAAACACTACTCACTACTTATTCACTCACTTCATATTATTTATAAATATGTTTTGAGTAGGTATATAAATTGTTCTATAGAATATCATAGATAAACATGATTATTTAAAACAAATATTTACTTTTAAGAAAAGAGCACGTGGAAGGAATTGGGGGAGGCCTTTGCCCAGCAGTGGGACAGTACAGGCTGCTAAAAAAAAAAAAAAAAAAAAAGAAAAAATTAACATTTATTTTTCATATTAGGCTGTTTAGCGGAATCATACCATTGTTTCTTTTTCAACCTGGCAAAAGCAAAGCTCGGAAAAAAAGCAAATTAAATAATAGTTTCCTAATAATTCCTGACAAAAATACTTTCCGTTCTAATATTTTATTTCTTCGAAAGTGAATTGAAAAACGTTGTTTGATACGCAAGGGGATTTTTTTACTCCAGTTCTCGGCTCTATAACACCTTCGCCTGCCTCGAATGCAATAACAAAGTTTCCCCACTTATATCAAAATGTACTATTATCGAGTTAAAATTAACACCTTTAACAAAATGCATACTCTCCTTTAAAATACAAAACCACGTTCACAAAAACAATGCAGGTAATCTTGTTATTCTCATTAATAGTGACTTCATATGCAGATACGTCCTGTGTTTATTTTGCGGTTCATAATTGTCGGAGTGCCCTAATTATTACTGCTACCAATTTCGAAGTAGCTGCGTAGTTAGGTTAAAGTTCTAACCTAATCTAACCTATCTGGTTGGAGCGAACGGAACGTTTCAACATCAAGGTAAATATCAAAATGTTGTAATGAGGCGTAGTAAACATACCCATATTTATTATTTACTACTAGCTTTTGCCGGCGTGGAGTTCTGGAATTGCCCATGGGATTTTACTTCTAGGATAATACGTAATCTATGTGCTATACCAGGCTATAATCTATCTCTGTTCCGTTTTGACATGATTGAGTAACAAACATCTATCCATCCAAACTTTTGCATTTATAATGTTTATGTAAGATAACGGGGTGGAAGGGGGACACCGACGCGAAAATGGTTACCACGTATTCAGTATATCATTTGAAGCCCACTACATTTTTTCACCGGATCACGCTCCACACGCCCTACGCAATGTGCGCACCAAAACTGTGATACACTTGTCTCGTCATTTTAATGGAAAGGTGTGTACCTACACCAATTTTCGAGTTAATCGATCCAGAGAATATTAAGTTTCACAGAAAATTCAACACCCCATTTCACCCTCTTAGGGGTGGAATTTCGAAAAATCCTTCCTTATTCTTTGTCTATATTATAAAGGGTGTGCAAAATTTCAGCTTTCCAGGTCCAAGGGTTTGGGCTGGGCGTTGATGAGTCAGTCAGTCAGGACTTTTCTTTTTTTGTATATATATAGGGTGACTGGTAATTAGTGACCGATAATTAAACACGTGATTGTACTCATGATAACGAACAACTTTACCAAAGAAACATTTTTTTTAAATACTCATTCACTTTTATCACAATAGCACAGCAGCAGTATGAAAATGTTTTGATTGTTGCTAAACTAAAAGTATTAAATAAAAATGTTTCTTGAGTACAATCATGTGTATAAGTATCGGTCACTAATTACCAGTCACCCTATAAAGGGTGTAAAAAGACTCTTAACGAAGCCGAAAGGCACTTGTTCTCCCCGTCATTGCGATCATTTTTTTGTTCTAGTCTAGACCATACCTGGGAACCTTCTAGTTACGGAGATATTGGGGGTCAAAGTTCCAACTTTTTCACAAGTTTTTTTTTAAATACATATTTTTAGTGTTTTTTTTTTTATTTAAGACACCTTCACAACCCCATTACTTTTCAACCCATCCAACCAACTATTGGATTATAATTATAATCAGAGGGGACTCGGATGGGTTGGTATGGGTTGCTACAATACGAGTTGCTTCCGAGTAGTTATACGAGTCCACACGATCCGAGCACACTCTGACCGTGTCAACGGGGATTAAATGGTATCCTAAAATTCCATTCTATAAATAAAATGGTTTGATTTTTAATTTTACTATTTACAATGTCTGACTCGGATACCCACGGTACTACCGTGGGTATCCGAGTCCACAGACATATCTATGAAATTAAGGATACTGTGTTCTAGAGTTAATCAATTTTAATTTGTATTTTTCCTCAATCCCCAATTAAACTTATATCCTGAAAATCTACGTTCCTAGATTATTTTCTAATCAGTTCATGGGCATTAACTTCTTAGTAGGAATTCCATTTCCCCATTTAGATAAGAGGGAAAGTGAATTAAAGCGCAATACCCATTAAACTGTCATCAGCATGAAATCAAATTGTGATGGAATACTTACCAATATGTCACACGATAAGACATAAATATGGTCATCTGGTGGCGAGATCTAGTTACCGTCAATTGATAACGGTCCAACGTACCGCTTATAAAATTCATTATTTTGTAATTTGCCTGACTCTATGGCTATATTCTACCTTTAGATATAACTAGGTATGTTTTAAAGAGGGACGAATTACATGTGTCTCAAAGAGTGATGAATATAAATGTTGATAACGGAGACCAAGAAATCGATGGCTGGATTGTGTAAGGAATAATTTTAAAGAAAAAAGTGTAAATGATTACGTGATGGTTGACAGAGGAGCATGGAAGAAAAAAAGTCCTTGGTAGACCCCAAGTAACATGAGACAAGTACAGGAAGATTATGAAGGTGATGATAATTTGACATACCTAGGTAATAAGCTAGTTTCTAACGATATTTTTACAAGATTTGTCATTTTTCATGACGTAATCAATTTTAGTAAAGTTCAATGAAAAATCGTCGTCGGTCGGTTGCTTTTTACGTGAATTATAAAAAGCATACAAAACACGCCCTACTTAACATTATTTACGTGGCATAGCATCTACAATCCTGATAAAGAAAACTTTTCTTGGGTTTTGCGAAAGATGAATGGTTAAATGCTTATTGTTTAAGGTGTTACGACACCAATCGATCGATGATAGCATCGATCGATCGGCGTCGATGGTTAAATGGGTTAGTCGAAAGAGAGTAACGATCGACGCCGACTAATCCATTTTACCATAATACAGGGTATAAACAGACTCTGCACGAAGCCGTCAACCAAGCATTGTGTACATCAAACTAAGTAACTTTACACAAAAATTATTGCTGGGAAACCCCTTTTTTTTGGAGTGAAATATCACGTTTTACGGTAGGAATCAATGTAACGCATTCAAAACATTGTGCTGATGGATGGATTGAATAGTACGGGGGTCATGACGGTGTCTTAGGTAAAAAAAATACATTAAAAACATGTATTTAAAAAAGAAAAAAACTTTGACCCCCAATATCTCCGTAACTAGAAGGTTCCCAGGCATGGTCTAGAACAAAAAAATGATCGCAATGACGCTGAAAACAAGTGCCTCTGGGCTTCGTAAAGAGTCTTTTTACACCCTTTATACAGATCGATAGCACCAATCGACGATCGATCGATTGGTGTGGTAACACCCTTATGTGCCTATCAGTCTGACTAACGCACTAGTGTTACTTAAGTGTCAACAATAATATATGAGCAGGCACATGATATGTGGGGAAACAATAGCTACCTACTACAAAGGTAACAACAATTTCTACCCGTTGGCTATAAAATAATAGTGAAAAATAAAACAAAAGTTTCACATTGTTTTTAATTACGAAACACGGGCAACTCATTGTGGTCATTATTGAACGGGACAAAAGCAGCTGGCATAGTGGTCAGTATATTACTTGATACAATTTTATGACCGACACAGTTATTAGACCTTATTATTAAAGTAAAGTATTAACAAGTTTATTGCAAGCGACAACCACTTATGCTAATGCTTCGGGTCACTGGCACGACAATTTTAATATTTTGTTAGCCCAGATCTTCGCCACATCCACTACGTCGTCGGTGTGAGCGCAAAGGTCACTTCTGCTGCATGTTTTTGGGCTAAGAGGGCAGGATAGGAGCTGGAGCATAGTTTGCGACACAGCTCCACAACCACACACCACTGCTGTTTCATTGAGGTCGTCCCGCTTAACGAGGTTGGGGTTACATTCTCACTTGAGTCCGGAGACGGTTCGAGGACTTCCAGGTGGAAGGTTAGATTCTGCAGGAAGATGCTCACTTGGTAGTAAGTAGTCAGTGGAAAATTGAATTGCTGCTAGGTACATTACATTGAAGGAATCACCTTGAGAAGAGTTTGTCAATTCAAAGCAGACAATGGCAGTACCAGAGTATTTCTGATAGTTATTTACATTATGATAGGTTACTGAGATCGACCATTTGTCGGAAGGTTGATAAGTTCACTGATGATAACCTCCAAACAGTCCTAGGGAAATAAATCAGCAGGGAAATATATTATGTGCTGATAAGTATACTAATGGTTAATATAGTCTAATTAGTAGGTACCTAACGAAGTGTTTTCTTTCACAATTACCTTATTAGGGGTTGTCTTTTAATGAAATTTAATCACGGACGGGTCCCCACGTTTGAATCTCAATTGATTAAATTTGGGGTTCAGGAAAAATTAAAATATCACAACCACGTAAAAACCCGAGCAAGCCAATTTGAGTAAAAAATACAACAAAAAATATATATTTTTTTAATATAAAATTCTAAAACTGTACGAAAAACCAATAACTGTCAAAATGATACCATTACCAAAACCCCGGTGACAACGTTTTATCGATATATGTAGGTACACTTTTTCTGTGCTAGAAATGCACAATTAGGAGGGTATCGGTATCGCTTGTGGAAAACTATTTATTTTAATGCTCGCATTTTAATTCAATACTATCTACTGTGTTAATGGTACCTTAATTTTCAGTGTTAGCGATCATATAAACATATTAACATGGGTACGTGTTTTATGCTTTAGTTTATGGTCACTTCAAAGTGCTATCTACTCTTAAGTATATAATACCGTAGTTTCGAGATATCTTTTATAGCCTTCACCTTAATAAAACTCGAATAGTTTCACTTACGCTTACAATAAGTTAAGCATTGGTCAAATACAGTAAATTATCTTCATCTGTAATCTAAAGTCTCTTTAATACACATCTTCGAAACTGGTTCTTAACGTACTACGATTAGGTTCAACATGCAATGTATTTCACACTCGTGGATTTTTTTCATTCATGTATCTAGTCTTTTATTTCCAATAAACAATAATTTAAAATTCCTGGTGGATGTTTGCGGATTGGCGGTAATTGCTTGTTTTTAAACTTAGCTAAGAGGCGCATGTTTTAACGGCCTTAATATTGAATTAAATTTTTAATAGAATATCATAAATACATATTATTATTTGTAAAATGTTGCTTTTATCAACCAATTAATTTATTTGTGTCCTAACATACATAAACCCACGCCCTTTTCCCATGGGGAGTACGCAGAAACCACAGAACGCCACCTGCTACGATCCTTACATACTTACTCCTAAATAGAAAAATATTTGTTTTTAAACTGAACTAAAATATAATATGTTTATTTTTATAAGTTAATCAATATTTACATTATATACAGACTACAAATAAAACGAAAATAATGCTAAAAAATAAGACTAAAAGTAAGTAAGTACCTACATTTTTACAATTACAACAATAGGACACAAATGAAATCATAGTTTCTGACAAAAATATTTTTTGTTCTGTTATTTTTTTCTTCGAAGATGTTTTGAAGATTATCGTTTGATTCACGTATCTTACTAACTACCATTAGCTGGTTTGATTAGATACACGTGGTACACTGGGCGTTAAGCGTTAACCTCGCACTGTGTCACTGCGATGTAGAGATAATGTCATGTCACGCACCAGGCATGTGCCGCAAAATGATAAACTGGGTGAAAGCCACACATACATTAGCATATTACAAATGCACAAATGTGTTAACCCGCTAATCGCTACCCGTACTTGATGCCAAGTATTCATACATAAACACAGAGTACACAGTTAGGACGTACTACTGTATATCTATTATCTACCCATGACATGACCTACAGTTATAATACTATGCGGCTGTAGAGGTTTGGTATACCTGTATGACAGACTGCACTCTATCCGAAACCGCCTGTGCCACAGTCGGTTGAGACTGTATCTATGCTGCTATGCTATATGTCAAGTATCTATATCTACTGGCTACACGGGGGTTAATTTTTCAGATCATTTCCAGATTCCACATTTTTCAGCATAAATTTTAAAACTTTTGGCCATGCGTTTGTTTGTAGTGGATATATACGTTGTTAATCTTGCGAGCCGTTTACACCGCATTGCTACCACAACGGAACTTGTATTCCACAATTACTCTTATATTTAACGTGTTCATACTGGCGAGAAACTTAATTGAAAATTTAAATGTGATGAGGACAGCACTAATCAATAAACAAATGACTGAATTTGAAAATAGAGCTCCAAATATTTTTAATAATAATCATTCGATTGTCCATTCTTCAATATTTGTGCTGATTTCAAAACATTTTCGAGGAATAAGGTCCCTAATCATTTCTTTCCAGTTATAATGGAAAGATACTCCCTATGGCTATAAAAGTAGAGGAATACCAAAGAAATGATGGATGAATTGTGATAAGGCTACAAAGGAAGGTAACTGCTGAGATGACGAGTAATAGAGTAAGTATGGAAGAAGAAAAGATGCCGCGCGGACTTAAAGTAAATTGGATTAAGGGTAGGAAAATGATATACTTGATTGTGACAAGAATGGATTAAGTAAGGAATGAGTATAATACATATTAGAGGAAGTTTGAAAGTTGCGCCAGTTACAGAAAAGTTGAAAAGGAAACGACTGTTTTGGTATATGTGGTGAGGAGGAACGAGTAGCATGTGACTAAAAGAGTGATGAATATAAATGTTGATGGATGGAGAGGGAGAGGAAGACCAAGGAAACGATGGATGTGTTGTGTAAGAAATGATCTGAAAGAAAAGGGAATAAATGATAGCGTGACGGTTGACAGAGGAGAAAGGAAGAAAAAACGCCGACCCCAAGTAACATAACATAAGTGCGGCATTAGTAGATGTTGTGGAAATAATTTCCTTTAGCCACGTGTCTTCAATGACACTTTACCCACACGTGTTAAAATAAAATCAATTCGATTCATTGAATGTTTTTGCATGAGTTGATAGTGTTACTACAATGATTTGTTTGTGCGTTTGAGTCATAAGAGTTATTTTCATTGAAACAATTTTGTTTTTACTTTTGTTTCATTGTCAGCAGTACGGGGTTAGTGAAACTTTACAGTAAGTATTGACGGATTTCGTTCGATATCTGATCATTAGTTTATTTATGATGATGGGGCTTTTAGTTCCACGGGATTGTACTCTAAATCAGCCAAAATGTGCTAATGTCATCATCTGCCTAGCCTTTGTCCCAACTATGTTGGGGTCGGCTTCCAGTCTAACCGGTATAGCATTCTGCTATAAAGCAGATACGATAAAAAATAAATATACGTACAATTTACAGACCATGTGTCCTTCGTATCATTTTGATCATAAATATGCCTTCTGTGGTGACAGAAAATAGGTATAAATCACGACATTCATCATGCATGCAATTCCATTAATTTATTTCCATTTTAACATTGTAATTTGAGCACTTTTATAAACTTTAAATAATAATAGGCCTTTGCCCAGCAGTGGGACACTCAACCAGGCTAATAAAAAAAAAAAAGTCAAGCAACGTCAAGCTGTCAAGCTTATTTATTCTTTCTTTACTTTTTTCTATATCGTGAAGGTTGTATTAGGACGTATTACTAAAAAATGATTTATATCGTTTTGGCTAGTTTAAATCTAGTTTTTATATTGTATTACGTTTGTATACTGATTAATAGAATACTAAATGTTCATTTTAAAATTCATAACGCACTCTTGGGTTGTGAGGTTTTATACGTCTTGGCCAACTACACCTGGCAGGTCAGACGAATTTTGGCTACAACAAATATAATCGTAAAGTGTGGCAAATAGTTCTGGAACACTAGGAGAGTTCCCTATAAAAGAAGCCGCTTACGTACTACAACGAGTTTACGACGAGATTTCATTAGCGACCAGTACAGTGCAGTCCACTCCACTAAAAGTGGACTAGTGCAAGTGTCAAGTGGTAGGGCGCCGACGCTCTGACGTGTCCCTCCACCACGCAGAAGTCGCAACTCCATCCCGGGGCTCCCCTAAACGGAGTTTGGCCCGGGACTCCTCTTCGCTCCAAGCTTCCCGGAGCTTCGCTAAACGGACTCGCCAGGGAACTCCACTCCTAGTTCTGAGACTGCCTGCCACCAGAACAGCCAGGACTGACCTGACGCCTGTTCGGTGGAGCTGCAGGACCAGGTGCTCCAAGGGTCTACCCCCTTCGGAAAACAGCAAGTAGACTTTTTCCACCTACTACCCCAAGTTATTGAGTGCGTGTAGTTAGGTGTGTGTTTTTTTATCTTAACTGTATTTCATATCTTCCCTCTTTATTAATTATTAAATTTAATTGTACTGTCTACCATCTACTTTTATTTATTTGGAATAGTAGACATGACACTGGATGCAGCTGAATACCAGTATTTTACACGGAGCGACTGCCTATCTGACCTCCACAACCTAGTTAATATTGTTTAATACGATACCTCTTGGTTAGACTGGTTGTCAGACTTTTTTGGGCCACTGACTACCTAACGACTGTCAAAACTCTACAAATGACAGCCGGGACCAACGGCTTAACGTGCTTTCCGAAGCACGGAGGATACTCGGTACGTAATGGGTGGTTACCCATCTACAGACCAACCCAGGCAAGCACGACTTAACCTAAAGATCGACCCGAGCGGCTGATATTATTTTGCCACTCTCAGTTCCTCCAAATGTGCTAAGTGTTGTGCTTAATTTAGCCATTTTATAAAATTTTATATTAAATGTCCCTACTCTTGACTTCAATCTTGTAACCCTAAAGACGCCTATTAACTCACGACTTAAAAAGATTAGGGTCATATAAACTTGGGAACACCGACGCAGGCAGGGTATCCATCCTTGGCTGTGTGCATTAATAACCATTTACAGCCGGTAAATGTTTATCATTGGGCCCACTATAACATAACATCATGTTAAGTTTAATTTCCTACGTTTGCATTTTCCCGAAGAGCTAGGCAGAGGTGTACCATAGAACGTGGGTACCAATGTGTACATTTCACCACTTATGTCTAAGTCCTATGTAATAAGGGTCGAGCCTATTGCCATCAACCGGGCCGGTCAATAACGTTCAATATAAGTCCAAACTCCAGACGATTAGGTACTGAGAAATTCTTAAGGGAAAAAAAACCCCAACGCCCGACCTGGTAATCGAACTCGGCGGGTCCTCAACAGTAGCGCTTGCGACGATTGGATCAACCAGGCAGTATTCCAGTTTTAGTTTTGCTTATTTTAGATACCGTCACAATAACAAACACAGCTAGTGCAGACAATAGTAGATAATGAAGTGGAATATGTTGGTACATTCTAATGCGTTTTTCACGTCCGGTGCAAAATACCGCATAATAGTACATACTATTTTGTAAAGCATTTTAGATTTGTCGATTTGAACTAAATTGACAAATCTAAATTAGGTACCATTTCTAAAAGCGAGTTGAATTTAACCCTTTGTAGCCTAAGACCATACAATTTTAAATTACTTTGGCATATGACAGGTTAAACAAATAAAAAAACACGTATTTCTGAAAAATTAAAAAAATATATATTATTTATGATAAATGATATATGATGTTTATTTTGCAAATAGGTTTTTCAAACACTTTTCCACGTCATGTTTTTTAAAAACTAGATGGGGCCGGTGTTTCGTACCTGACTACTCTGAGAAGAAACAGCCGAAACAAACTCAAACGACGATTGATTGGTTGATTGATTGATGATTTATTTATCTGACATATTAGGGAGTGAACATTACTGTAACATGGAGGAAAATTAAAAGAAAATGTACTTGGTATGGAAGGATCTAAAACAATTATTTTGTTTGTTGTAACATACGATACTCCGCATTTTTCGCAAATTGTTTGTGATACACCAGTACATTTGGGAAACTGCACCGAACCCTTTTTTCTACACACAACATTCTACATCATCGCACGAAAATTCAAACTCCCTAAAGTCAACAAGTTACGCCATTTATTATTTGTATTTGATACTAAAATTTTCGGTGTGGTATGTTACAATACTTACAATACAGTGACACTGATTTGTATGAACTTAAATGTTTAGTATATATTTTAGCGGGATTATTGAGGCTCGTTACAGATATGTCATTTGGATGAAATTTAGCATACAGATAGCTTATAACCTAGATTAACACATAGGATACTTTTTATCCCGGTCCCGGTAGTATGATCCCGTGGGACAATTTTGAGAAGCCGCGGGCATAAGCTAGTTATTAAAATAAATGGATAATCATTTCCCTTGTTTTTATCGTTCTTTTTTTGTGAGATTTAGCGAAGGGGTGCCGTTAAAGTCTCGCCCAAGGCGCCGCGCTGCAGCAGTAATGCTACAACCGGCACAGGATTTAACGAGCAATTACTGTATTTGTGGCGACCGTCCCATAATTGTGTATTGCAGTATTTCGCAATAAAAAATGTGAAGTCATTAGTTTTACACCATGGTGTTTATTGAGTGAAGCAGTCATGATTACAGTTTAATAGCTATTGTGTCTCTTTGCCCGGAATTGTTCCAAAAGTGGTGAAAACACCTGAAAACCGGTCAACCACGCTACCATTTCACCAAGCATAGGCACCATAGCAAATCGTAATGGGACCTATGGTACGTTATGTATGTCTGAATAATTGGGTTAAGTGACGTCGTATGAAGGGCATCGGTTTACGAAAAATAATTAGAGTTTGAATCCCGTGGGAGATAAGACGGACCAGATAGACGGCAGTTGCAGTCGCATGGTTACGCAACGTAACCGAAGTGGTGAAGATATAAAAGATCTATAAAAAAGTAGGTCAGAGAAGGAAGGCTATTTATATATCCTCATCGACACCAACAGCCTAGAAGAGAATCATCAAGGTGGGTTCTAATTCCAGTTGTTTGGAATAAAAAAGGTACAGTGGAAGAGAACAGAAAAGAAGAAGAGATAGCTATATCTACATACTTTCGATTTTTTTTACCTGTACTATCACACTGCTGGGCAAAGGCCTCCCTCAATTCCTTCCATGTTCTCTTTTGCTTCTTCGATCCTTTCGATGTTCTCTTTTGCTTCTTCGATCCTTTCGAAGTACTATTTGTAAAATTAATGAAAAGAGAGATAAATAAAAGTATGCGATGTAAGGATAAAGGCCATGTAAGGTTATTTTTAATTGCACCTGTGTAATTGAAATGATCTACATTATGTTCTTTGTTAATTAGGCAGTCCTTAAAATTGATAGTACCATATTGTACGTACGCTCATATCTCTTTACAACTACCTATAAAAAGACTACCTTCAAATTCAAACCATATCATTATGATTTTATCAGTGCAATTTGGTAAAGAGATAATCTGAAATGAGCTGTTTACAAACATAACAGCTCAAGCAGTTAAATACTCAGGGATCACGCCACGAATTTTCTTCACCAAAGTTTAATTCATTTTCACGTAACTGAGATCATAGAAACAATTCGTTTATGTAACCGCTACTCCACTGCAGTGCCATTGACATCGCAAAAGTAGGTCTATGGGTCGAAGTCAGGCAGAAAGATCGTGGTCTAGGTTCGCTATGTCTTTTTAGTATTGATGCACCGCTAGTGGTGGGAAACTGGAGCAAATCCGTGTGAGCGGTGCACGCTTCCCATTGTCTCTGGTACTCGCTTACAAATAATTCTTCTGCACTGTTGTGAACAGGAAAACTGTGTTCGTCTTACGTCTTTATACAATGCGGTTTATCTAAATTGTAAGACATAAGATTTAGACGACGCAGAAGATAGAAATGTTTTTGTTTTCAAGTTTTCATGAATTTTGGTGGTCTATCGACCCAGTTTCATTTTAAGACCATCCAGCCTATTTACTTAACCGATTCTAAATGCATTTGGAACGATTAACATTTTCCAAGGCGACATCTAAGTTATCTATAGAGTTTGCTATTTCGTTGGTATGTTAGACCTATATTTCAATAGAGGATAAGTTGATAGATTAGATACCTAGTTAAGGTCGGATTCGATGCCCGCAGATTGATTGCGACACTATATTCGTTTGTGCATTTGATTTACCGTGCATTTTCCCGAGTCGAGAAGAAAAGATTTTCTCGTAGAATAAATTAGTGATATAATTGATCTCTGATCTTAATAATTAGTAATACCTGCTGCGTCTCTTTCAAGACAATCGCCTGCCATGTGCGTATGCAACATTTGTCTTAACACAATAGTATTCTCGTCCGATTGGATGTTTGTACGTAAACGTGTCATCTGTTTTTCAAAACATCCCATCATGAATTCGTTGCGTAATGCCAACAAAGTATAATACTTATTAAATCAATGTCATATTTTTAAATGTACATATCTTTGGGTCCAACTGCACATGGCGTAAGTAACAATTTTTTGAATTATTTATTTACTTACCTTGATAACCTGGTGATATGGTGAGGGTTACTGAAGGTTATACAGTTCATGTCAGTTAGAATACGCAGCACTTACTTTTACATGGGATGCCAATTCAATGTTCCTCCGAAAATACAACAATATACTAGGTACTTACTTATGATCAATAACTTTGATCAAAAAAAAACAACGTTCTATAACTTACAGTCGGTTTATAACACAACAGTAAGTCAAACTCCAATTTAAGAAGCTGTCAAAAACTCATCGCCCTACACTAAAAGTGTACATTTGCTCTTTGGTCATAAAATATTGAAGTAATAGTTTACACACATAATTAGTGCAAGAATATTTCCTCGCCGTACATCGAGGAAGGGACTTCAAATTGACGGATTTTAGCTTTCCGCATAGCTTCTGAAAAAACTATGCTTAGCTGTTCAGCAGGCTACGAATACGATGTTATGCTACCCTTCCTCCTCCTTCCTCCTTGCTATTAAATCGCTGAAGGTCTACAACTAAGTAGTATACTCCCTAATAAAATTGATAACTTGGTTTATTGTTTATGGTATCAATATTTGCTACTACTCAGTCTAAGTGCTGAGGTAGGGTTTAAGTTATCTGGTTAATGACTGTTTTGACTTATGTCTTGATAGTTAATGTCCTAAGTGGAAAGTTCATCCTCTTGAAGAGCAATAGGATTTGAAACTAACATATCGATTACACGTGTTTTATTACAGGTTTTATGAGCGCAAGTTTCATTTGTTTTTTCTTGTTTTTAATTAATTTAACAATCACAGATAACCTTATCTGTGTTTGCAATTCACTGCTTGTTATTTTTGCAAGTGGTGAAATAAGTAATTCTATATAACTAATTGTTGTTTCCAAGCTCATCGTGCTGTCCTGGCGCTGCCGAACCTCAAGCGGCGTAAATATAGAAACCTTTGTGGAAACTATATTTTCGAGCCGTTTAGGGGTTGAAACTCTGGGCCCCGGGTCGTGGAGTCCGAGTGCTCATAGCCTATTTAAAGAAATTCGAAACGCCTAGTTGACAAATCCTGTTACCCAAGGGCTGGCTTTTACATTGTTCAGAGGTTAAGTGTTGCGATACAAAATGGCAACGCCGCCAGTCTCTTGGGCACATTACCAGCTGACAGCGTTGAGAAGGAGTTTTTCGATGCCCTTTTATAGTTTGTTGTTAGTTTATTTAATAGTTTTTAATTAATAATGTTTATAGTAGTTAGTTAGTTTACTCTACTTAGTAAATAAATATTGTTTTTCGTAGGTACTTATTACATTTACGTTACTCCATGTAAAATACTGGTATTCAGCTGCATCCGGTTAGACTGGAAGCCGACCCCAACATAGTTGGGAAAACTAGGCAGATGGATGAAGTACTTATTAAGTTTCGTGTTATTATGATTGTATTGTATACTTTGACAAATATCAATTTTCTGGTATAAAATCACTAGCTAATCTAGAGTTGTATCTAAGTGGGCTACTGCGTCTTAACGGCCCGTGTACAATAAGTATTACCTCAGTATTTTTTTTCTATAATGCGCGTGGTGTTTCAACATAGATCGGTAATGTATTGGTTAACCCGCGGAATATATCATAAATAGATAAGTCCATCTTTAACTACACTACCCATCATTAATAAATAATACTGTTACGTAGTTTAATCTACCTAAGTAGGTATTTAATTGTTGTTTTATATATATTATGGATCTTGTCCTTCAGTAAATCATACAAGTTCACAGGATTAGCTTGCAAATGCACAGATGTCAAATCCGTACCTACTGCTGGTGCTGGCCTGCCTGCCTGGACCCAAGAGCTACTGGACGGTGCCTATTCGTTTAGGATATCTACGTTCTCTGCTCTACTACAACTGCCTCGTTGGTCGAGTGGTCGCAAACGTGATTACTAGGCATGAGGTCCTGGGTTCGATTCCCGGGTCAGGCAAAGTGTTATTGGGTTTTTCCATCAAGTATTTAGAGGTCTTGATTTGTGCCCGGTTGATGGCAATAGTCAGTCACCAGTCTTACCAAGGGGTATCGTATTTCCCAGTAGTAACTGGGTTGTGGAGGTCAGATAGGCAGTCGCTCCATGTAAAATACTGGTATTCAGCTGCATCCGTTTAGACTGGAAGCCGACCCCAACATAGTTGGGAAAAGGCTAGGCAGATGATGATGATGGCAATAGGCTCGCCAGCTATTACATGGGCCTGAAAAGGTAACTGGTGAGATGTGGGTGTAGGTAACTAGGTACTATTAAGCACACCTCTACCCGACCCTTCGGAGATTACAGGCGTGATGTTATCTACGTACTTAGGTATCGTAAGAACAGCGAGAGTTAGGCATCCATAATGAAATAGATCTCTTCGAAAGTTATCATAAGAAGTTATCTGTAGTTCGAAGCTAAAAAATAAGAAACTAGCGTTCCTAACCTTTTTTAAATATGTTGTATTACAGCACTGGAAGTTAAACCCAATATGGTAGAATCAAATAAGCAGAGGCCTACTATATACATCCTTGAAAAATACTGCAGGCCAACCTAATGCAGTATGTTTAAGGTCTTTCTTCTGCATAGTTTAATAATCATAAGAAAGTTAAAGTTCAATTTTTTCCTGAAAAGAAAAACTTTGAAGTAGTCTATCGTTTAAATTGAGTCAGTTTACCTACCTACCTGGGCTAGAGAAGGTAGGTAAGTTCCTACCTGGTCTGACTACCTAGAAAAATATAGGATGGATATTTTTACAAAAGATTTTTCTAGGCAACGACATTAATCTTGACATAAAATTAACAAAGTTTCAAGTAAAATTACAGCTCCATGGTCGACTACAATTTTATCGATTTCTTATCGTTACACATGCATATGTGATTCTATTCATTTCATACAGAATTTATATTAAAAATACGACTAACACTAACCTATACCACTCGGCCTTGGAGGTGTAAAATAGTAAATCCTTATAGGTAATGAACCAATGAATTGGTTTTGGGTGAACTTGGGAAATCGTATTTTCGATTAAACCTAAAAAAAATACTAAATTGCCCACACAAATGACTGTAACTCAGAAACAGGTTTGCCATCATTTAAAATTAGGAAACATAACTATTATTGATTCCTACATTTTGTAAATCGCTGTTTGCACAGCAGGTGAGTACCTGAGTGCGTACTTGCTATTGACATTGGCTTTGTAGAGTGCTCGACAGAAACTTTTCAATAACAGTAATCTATAACTTAGGTAGATCGTTATCAATAGGTAGACGTACCTAAGTAATTAATCTAGTTTTCAAGTGTAATGACGAGTTTCGAGAATCTAGGCAGGTAGATATTATGATTGTAAAGTAATTGAGAGATTAAAAATAGATCTTCTTCTTAGCGTGTCGATGACAATTTAAATTGAGTCAACCCTAAATTTGGCGACGAGTTTTGCAATCTCAGCAGCGTCCATTCGCTCCTGTGAGTTACAGGGCAGGCAGGACACGATATCAAGTGTCCCATCGTACAAATAGATAATACAAACACATTATAATAAATTCTCCAGTTCATCTTATGCATTATATCACCTATGCTATCTATTAACAAGATAAATTCTCCTCAGAAAACTGAATAACTTTCAGTCGTGAAAAATATCAGCGGGAATCTCCCTAAAAAAATATTGTTTACGTTGGATAATTTTCTAGATCTCTTAGTGTTGTTTTTAGTCATAAATAAGTATATTTTTATATATTGATTTTCTATTGATTCCCCTTGATCATTTTATAAGCACTACATCCGTTCATAACAACAGACATTATTTTTAACAGATGCTACGCATTCCTCAATATGTTTAAACACATGTGAGTTAGTGGTTGGACGTCCAGGGAAATTCATAGGTATTTACCTACTTACACATCTAAAAATGATAGCAACAGCGAAATCTAACACAAGACTTCGGAACCTCTAAAGACCAGAAAAGACTGTGGTTTTATGACGCTGGAAAAGTAATAGGTTTCTAATAACGATTCCTTAGTAAAACTGCCAGCGATGTTGGTACGTATCTTAAAAAACTCACCCTGTATTAACAACATACATACATAACATCACGCCTGTAAGCCCCGTAGGGTTAGGCAGAGGTGTACCTAATATTAATACCTGTATTAACAAAGATTTGGATATTAGAAAACTAGAAGATTATGTAGCTGTGTGACACCGACATTAAATTGAAAGCAAGTACGTGCTTTTAAAATAAACGAACTAAATTAGCAATATTATTATTATAAAAAGGTGCTTATTACACTAGTAAAATATTTCCGAAATGCAGTCGCTAGATATTCAACCACTTTGGTATAAGGTATTAGTTTAGTCTGCACTTACTTTTTGTACAGTGTACCTAACAAAACATTTTCTTGGAAAATTAGAAAGTGGTAACGACAAGCACCAGAATTCTTATCGTCTTATTATTATAGCTACAGAATAAATAGTGCATCTATGTTTAATTTTTTTTATAGTGTAAGGTAAATGATAGTCATGAATGCTCATGAATTGTAATTAAATAATATATAAAAAAAATATTCTCAACTATAAGGCTAATCAGACAAATTCTGAAAAAATGACGTCCGCACTTCGATCACTATTAAAGGGCCTCCCTAACATTTCTGTTTTTCGGTAATTTTATTTGAAAATATCTTAATTATTCTGAGTGCAATGAATCGAATGATTTATCAAAATTTAAATGTTACTTACATTGGTATTTTTTATCATCTATTTATAAAATATTGGTGTCTAGGTAGGTATTAGAAAAAATTAGCGAAAACATTTATTGCGAAAAAAAATAACTTACGTAATGTAACGCCTTAACGTAGCCACCCTAGGTCAAGTTTACCTTTGATAGATAAGTTATTATAACTTGTAAATCGTATCTTATCGCATTAAATAAAATCACTGATCAAATAATAGGTCTATTCTTATGTAAGCAGTTATTAAATATGTGAAGATTTATACTAAACATGGAAATAAATCATTTCATTTAATTTGCACCGTGAAAAGCAGTCATGTCATGCCCAAAGCTAATGATTTAATCGCGGAAACTCAGGTTTTATTTATACGAGATAACGATTGTATTAAATAAACAGATCTCGTAAAATAAATATACAGATCTTTATAGAAAAACATAGTACTTACATGAAAACCGTGTGTGCAGTTCACTGATAAACTGATAACGTGGTGCACTGATTGAAGGCTTTCATCAAGAGCGCTGATTTTATAAAATCCTGTGATGTATTGCGAGTGTTTGCACTAAAACTATGGCACAGTTTTCAGAGTGAGTTAACAGGGTGGTTGTAAGGTTTACGCGTCGATATTTTGTTCAGGAGCGAGTGGCGCGCGCGGTACGGCTTCTAGCGGGTTATTGGCAGTCGCGGGCCGGAGCTGCGTGCGCAGGCCGCGTCACGCCGCTTGCCGCATATCCACTCCGCATTGACAGGCAAACACGCTGCACACACCCATCGTATCAGGTGGACGTCAATTCAGGGCTTCTCTGACGACACTACACCTATTTGCAAGGTAAATGTATACATACGCAATAGATACACGACCGAGTGAAAGAACGGTTCATCTAAGTACGTAAGATCTACCTTTACTTAGGTACCACTGAATCGAAATCTACATCTTATAAACCATTCAGCTTGGTATATGCCTACACAAGTCAGCATATTTCAAGAAATCACAAAATTATTAACTGAGAAGGTTTTCAAGACTTTACAGCCGGTACATTATCACCGTTGTACATTGATTCGATTTGGATAGTGACGTTCATATATGTGCGAACATTACATTGAAATATTTACAAACATCGACTTGTGACTTTATTCGCTTTTAAGAGACCGGTTCATTTATTATTGAGGGATACAGACATAGAATGGCTTGAACTACTACGATCGATCGTTCATATTGATATTTGATTATATGACAATCCGTAGTGGTGGCTGTTAGTTCTAGCCTTTGTGTATAAAGTTAACAAGGCTAGTTTCAGATCTATTTTATTTAGGATTAGCGAAAAGTTAGGCGTAGGTATATTGTTTTTGAAGATAAGCTTGATCTAGACGTCGAAGACGAGGTGTTGTCCTAAGCAGACAGGTATACTTAGATGGAAGGATATTGGCAGTCATGGGCCATAACCAAAGCCTATGGAATATTTAAGTTGTCTAACCACGTTAGCCGCTGGTCAGAAGAACTGTCAGTTATCGTAGAATATTTTCTTTTATTTTTATTTGTTCTTTTTTCCTGGCCTATGCTTCTCTTAAGCTTGTGCTCAATTTTCTTTATCACGCCCGTTATTGCATACTATGTAGGTAGATCATTATTTAGTTTCGTGTTATTCTGGTTATTAATCTTGCTAACACTGTAATTCTGTGCTGCACTCATATCCTACTCGGATGTGGCACGGGCTACAGACGTATTTTCGCAGAGGCCTGCAATTTGCAATAAGTACCTACAATATTTCTGTTCACTTTAAATCCTAACCTTAGCACTATATAGCTAGATATTCCACATTTTTTAAATAGTTAATTAGTGAAAATTTCAAGGCATTAAAATCGGTTATTCTAGCATCGGTCGCTAATCATGGGTTCGATACTATAGACACCGCGCGGAGAGTATTCGTAAACCTTACAATAATAAATTCGTTGTAGTTAATAAACTACCTATGTCACAAACGTCTCGTAATTTACTGGCGACGTCGTTTTCGGCTAGCAGGTCCAATATCTGATAGGTACTTAGTTAAATTCTTCGGCATGAAATATTGGAACATGTGTTCGGCGAACCGGGGTGTATCCCACATTTATCAAAATGTCTCTGCGATTGCATAAGATGCGACGGTGGACGAATGTCGTAATATGTTGTATCAGCTGCATTTATTTATAACGGAATACAAGGGCCGCTCTACTTAGAACTGTCGCTCATCCAGACATAACTATTGAACAATGCAATTCCAATTCTATTTTAATGATATGGCATAAATTGTTGAGATTACTACTTCACTTAATTATTTGAAAGTTGACAAGCTACATTTATAGTGGGTTTGTAACTAATTTCAGTGAAATAACTAGTTAGGTAAGTCCTTCGTTGAAGTACAGACGCCAGCACATCAAGCTACTACAAACTGTGAAATTTCTTTGATAGATTTTCAACTTTATCTCTAAAGCATTAGGTTCAAGGTTGGTTGGGAAAATCTGACAGTTTCGGGTAGCTTGACCTGCTGGCGTCTGTACATTATACATACCTACCCAAATAACATAAAAACATATAAACTTTTTCAATGTTTCAGGTATTTAGGCCATAATCTTGGGTATGCAGCTATCTGCATACCTGATATAATGATGTTCAAGCGACGTGCGAGTGGCCTTTCTGCTCCCGAAACCAACACCTTAGAATGGACATCAATGGATTCAAGTTACTGGCAGATCGACTTTTTAAATTGACTCTTTTCAAAATTTTCTGAGTTCATGTCAAAAAATCTATCTAGTGGGTATTTGTTTTTTTTTGATAGCCTATTTCATGTCCCACTGTGAACTTATGAACTTGTGTGTGTGGAACTTGGAAGTTGGAACACCAAATTAAATTAATCTGTGAAGCATAGCGGAGGAAGAAGTAAAAACCTTAATTCTTTCCTTAAAGTAGTCTCAATCAGTGTAAATGTGGTGCTGTTCCACAAACGAAGAGGCACTTAATATCGTGTCTTGCATGTCCTGTTACTTGTTCACTACAGGAACTGATGGATGCTACCGAAAGCGCCAAACTAGTAGCTCAGTTCTGGGCGGACACAATAAAGATTGCTATCGACACGCTCAGAAGAAGGACAAGTATCAGGTGAGAGACCCAGCTAGGCTAATAAGCTCGATATGGAAAGAAAACCACGGGCAGGGCGGAGGAATGTGGGAAGACAACCGACTAGGTGGACAGACGATCTTATTAAAGTGTCCCTGAAGACATTTGATAGCCATGAATGAAAGACCATAAATAATGGAGAGATTTGGAATAGACCTATACTTAGCATTGGGTCACTTAAGGTTAAAGAAGAAGAAGAGAAACCCAAATACGTCCTCGGCCCATTGGAAATCCGTAGTGGGGTACTCGTACCGTCTACGATTTTTCTAAGAAACTTCTGTTGACGACCTATGTAGGTAATTAGGCAGTAGGCATTCCTACGTACAGTCAACAAAACAGATAGGTATGCATGGTCGAAAGATATAGTTTTCGTTTTTTTAGAAACTGTTGCACATCTTCAAATGAAATTTGAATTAATTTAACCAATTGATTATTTTCTTCATTTAATTTTAATTTCATTCGAAAACATCGATCGGTTTTTAAGAAAAAATCAATTATATCTTTCGACCCTGCATACCTATCTGTTTTGTTGACTGTACATGGTCAGAGTAATTATAATTTGCAGTTTAATCAAATACGTAGCTACCCACAATTTTTCAGAAGTCACCTAGGTACACCTTCGATTTTAATTACCATGCAAGTCGTAAACATGCTATTAACGAGCCTGTAGGTAACGTAAATGCCATGAAAGTAATGTACCTGTGTACCTACATAATACTTCACATTGCTTGTTTGCTTATCGCTTCAACATGTTGATAAAAACAGTTTTCAATAAACTTTTACATGAAAGTTATCCTTATCAATCCTTGAAATACTTACGCAGCTGATAAAAACATACTCATGGTCAACGGTGTCCTTTAGGAAGCTACTGGACAACTTAGCTATAAGTATTATGCTCTTGGCATTAAGTCTTCATTATTACAAAAAAACCTTGCCCTTGTCCATAAATAAAAATACATAAATTGGCCCAACATTTGGAGCGAGTTTGGCACTTTCAGTAGCGTCCATAAGTTCCTCCAGGTAGGACACGATGTTAAGTGGATCGTTTAAGGAACAACAGCACATTTACACTCCAGAGCAGAGTCGTCTATGAATCTCCACACACAGGACAGGTTTTCCTTGCTTCGACCAACCTGGGTCCGGAGTCTATTTAGATTTAGACCTCCAGGTCAACCATGGCAACTTATGTCCAGTTGGGAGATTCTCCCCAGCAGTCCCCAGTGAGATGTCCTCAGAGGCGGCGTAAGGCGTGGGCGGTGTGGGCCACCGCCCACGGCCTCGCGGTACAAAGGGCCTCGCGCCTCACAGCCGAAAATAAATTTAAAAAAAGTATGGAAAATCCAAAAGTACGCCACAAGGTTTTTCTTATAATAAATACATTAGAATTAATTCTCAACTTTTCTCTCGGAGTTTCGGCCTGTTAAATATTGCCCAACATTTTGGATTTTTTTTATCCCTTAATTTTTTCCAGTAATTTATTAGGAGTTCAGTAAAACCAAAAGTAGAACATTTCTGTTTCTTTAATTTTTTTTTTTATATTTTTTTCATTTTTGTATATTTTTTCAAAGTATAAATAAAGACATAGGTTTGTTTCTTAATGAATAAAAACTGTTTAATTTCGAGTGATTTTTAGGGTCCGTACCCAAAGAGTAAAACGGGACGCTATTACCAAGACTCCGCTGTCTCTCCGTCTGTCACCAGGCAACTCTGGTTCTAGTTTGGACTCTCAAGAACCGTGATAGCTAAACAGTTGAAATTTCCACAGATGATGTATTTCTGTTGCCGCTATAAAAACAGAATAAAATAAATATTTAAGGGGGGCTCCCATATTAATAACGGCGACCAATAGACCCTTGAAATATTCACAGAATGTTTAGTTGTATATTCACTTTAAAAATTAATAGTTAAATTAAAATAAAATAAATATTTAGGGTGCCATACAACAAACGTGATTTTTTTGCCGTTTTTGTCTAATGTTATATAGATAATGGTACGGAACCCTTCGTGCGCGAGTCCGACTCGACCTTGGCCAGTTTTTAATTTTATATTCCCTTCTTCTTGCACCATCAGAGGGCCTCGCGAAATGTGCCTTGGCCACATTAAGTTTAGGTCTTGTGCCGCCACTGGATGTCCTATTATCATTCGCACGCTTTTCATTTCATCCTTCACTCAATGCTGCTTATTTTTCTTTGTCTCTCGTAATTTCTCTGAGACCGTTGTGCCAGCGGCAGCGACACGAAAAAGAATAACTTTCAGTCGGCTGCAGCGTTATGTTTGTCTATAATGAGACATAGGCGAGTCATGCTTGAACACTAATCGTTCATACTGGTGGTAATCAGCCCGCATAAGCAGGTGGGTAGCTAGTTGCCTGTCAGGTATAAATAAATGATGATAATAATACCTAGTGACAATATTTTCAGTGTCGCTTATTGATTTTTACAATTTGCACGAGTTCCCGCTTCATATGTTATGAAAGGATAATTTCGACACCCCGGTTTCCCGTTTGCGCAGGGCAGTTAGGTACAGACGCCAGCACATCAAGCTACTACAATCTGTCAGATTTCTTTTATAGATTTTCGACTTAATTCCTATAGTAGAAGGTTCAAGGTTGATTGGGAAAATCTGACAGTTTCGGGTAGCTTGACCTGCTGGCGTCTGTACTTACTCAATCTACTGCTAAGAAAATGCCCGAGAGTTAGTACTTAAGTTTCGGTCCAACCACAAGCCAATGGACAAATTGCGGACACTGATGAATACTTCAGCAGGTACAGACGCCAGCAGGTCAAGCTACCTACCCGAAACTGACAGATTTTCCCAATCAACCTTGAACCTCAACAATAAAGCAATTAAGTCGAAAATCTATTAAAGAAATCTGACAGATTGTAGTAGCTTGATGTGCTGGCTTCTGTACATATCTGTCAGAAATTAATAAAAAACTGTATCAGTATTGCCCCATTCTCGTACACGCGCGAGGTGGACGCTATGTCTGCGTCGAATTTTGTTCTTAAAAGCAATACTGATACAGTCCTTTGTTCAGTAGCATCTAATCGGTGCGCGAGGATTTTTCCGGTTGGTTAAAATGGACCCTCACTCAATATCCAGCTTCAGGAGTCGCGGCTGCAATTTGTCGTACCGGTTTTATCAAACCTTATCGTCGCCCAACAGCAGATCGTAAAAATTGCGTGGGATCTAAAATTAAACTAAAATGTATAATTAATTAAGACTTTTATTACTGTCCCCAAAATGCAAGAAATACAAAAAGCTTATCTACCACAATACCTTAACTTGAAATAAATAATTGTGACACTATTTCTGCCTCAAAATTACATGGTGCATACAGTGGGTGGTTAAGACATTATTTACCAAATTATTTACATACCATTCATTAAATTGGTAATTTATATTTATATAAGCCTGAAGCCTAGGCACTACTAAATACTTCATAAATGTTTGCACCTAAAAGTTTTAATTTGTCATTTAGAGTGAGTTGCTGTGTCAATAGATCTGGAATGTTCGTGTTACCCTTGCATGTGTTCTTTGTGATGAGTTCATTTATAACAGGCAACAGTTTGACAAAGTAAATCTCTACCTTATTAACATCTACAAAAGAGTCAGGAGTTGCTCCGAGTTTTAAGGCTCCGTTTGTGATTACATGATCAACATTTAATTCCAAATGATTCTTGGTAACTGGTGCTGCTGATTTAGTTACAAATAAGTTGGCTACTTCATCAGTTACTGAAGAGAAGCTGCGACTCACAGATGACATAGCAATAGACCTGACTTCATCACTTTCCAAAATGTCCATAGTCTCTTTTACAATGGTGTCTAACTTTGCTCCACTGACCTCTGCATGGCCTACTAAGTAGTGCACCATCTTTTTTACAGGGTCACCCTCTGTGGTGTCTGTGCACAAAGCAGTTTGTATTGACCAGAATATTTGCTCAACCTCCTGAAGTGTCATCTTCTTCTTTAAAGATACAGGTTCTACAACCTTCTTTACGACAGTCTCTATCTGTTTGACCAAGTCTTCAACCCCTCCATCTACAAAGTGGTGACATAAAGACAAGTACTTGGCCTGTAGCTCTCCATCTATCAGGGAATCTTCCTCATGGACTGAATCTCTATACAGATAGCCACCAATAATGTTAAGTTGCACTCGTAGTATCACTTGTAATATACTCAGTGCATACACAAGGACACATATTCTTGTAAATATCATAATTTTCAACTGTTCCCATAATGCTAGTTTGTTGTCTGGATTCTCCTGCAATTTTTGAACTATTTCTTCTGTGTTTAAAACACCTAGAATGCTTTCTGTCACAATTTTTGAAAGTGATAAAATAGTTTGATTACATGTGCGTTCTGTGCTCTCAAAGTGTTGTTTTTTACGAGTCATTTCAAAGAATCTTTTGGCTTCTTTTTCCTGCCATTCTCGTAATTTTCTTTGAGCATAGCTTGTCAATAGGTAAAGTCCACCAAAAACAGCACCCGTCACAATAAACTTCCTCTTGTGACGGCGCATGAAGTCCTTAATACCGTCTAACATGTTGCTTACTAAACTGTACACTTAATTTATTGGAATAAAAGAGGAGCGTCAGAACGGTACTTAGTTGTGTTCATAAGACGCTTGGTGATGAATGTAGTAGCATCAATGAACCTTTCCACACAGTTCATGATGCACACCTCAGTTTTGGAGTCCAAGCGGCCAGAAGGACTACCCATACAAGTGTCCCAGCATGTGTCTGTCAGCCCGTGAACAAGAACCTGCAAAGCAGAACATAACACCATTATGTATGTGTATAAATTTCTATTAATTAAAAAACAAGAATATCTATTCAGTGTTTATTATGCACATTTGGTTACAAAATTAGATTAACATACTAATACTTGCGCAAGTCATAATCTATCATAAAATTCGAATTTTATCAATAGTTGCTATCTTTTAAACTCAAGGTTTATGGCCTAAGAGATAATAATATTGAAAGTAAACTAAAGTTAGTTAGTACTTTATTTTTAAGTTCTTACGAATGTAGTAATTATTATAAGAATAGAGCATATTAATTGGTTAAAACTGAGCAAGGTTCGGTCAAAGGTCGATAACCATCTGTGTCACTTGGGCATCTGTGATAATGGATGCAAGCTTGGTGGTGAGGTTCTAGCTAGCGCCTCTAGCTAGTAACAAAACAATGATTATTGTAATATTCACCTGGAAACGTTGCTTCTGCGTTTCAGTGAGGATGAAGTTTTCTAACTGTGGATCCTTCTCCAATTGTGTTTCAACCATAATCAGTGGATAAGACAGGGAATGGGGGCACTTTTACACTAACTATTTTGTTTAGTATTTGATTTGCAGCTTACTTAAAAATAAGGTGGTGGCAGGAATATGGTAGCTGAGAACAGAGAAAAAATAATTTTCATATTTTTACGGAGAGAAACGTGAACAATAGTTTAGTATTGCCAAGCTAAGCTATTTTTTTCCATTCAATCACTGACTGAATTAATTCATGATTGCTTGCAACCTTTCAACTGTCAGTTTTATTTATTTATTTGTAATCTTGTATCGAATAAAACGTAGGAATAAAAGTATTGACGCGAATACTCCATAGGATTGCTCCGACTCCGATTCTAAATTCATAACGATTCGAACGGATGTGAAATCAATCTTGTACTTTTTTGTGAATCATTCAAATAACTTCATTTTATTTAGACTTATAGAAATTAACCATACCATAATACATTTTTTCGAGGTTGGAGTAATGGTAGCTTACCTTTACTATATCCATGCTTATATTTTTTCCACACAATTTGAAAACAAAGAACTTCTGCCATGGGTGCCACTAGAGTCGTTTGACTTACATAAAAAAAGCGCCAGGGTAGCCCGCGAGATTCAAATTGTCCTACGTTTTTTGGTATTTGCAGGTCAGTGTTTGGTTGTATGTTGATTAGAATATAATTCGTGACCGTAATAAATATTACTTTACTGAGTTATAATCATTAAAATCATCATTACAAACCTCTAAATAAAACTATTAAATAAACTAACAACAAATTATATAAAACGGCATCAAAAATCTCCTCAACGCTGTCAACGTTGCCACGTTGTATGGCATCATTAGCCTCTGGCCAAGGTGAAACACTGCCCTTGGTTCACGGGAAGCGTCAACAAGGCGTTTCAAAATTTCCTTAAACAGGCTGTGAGCACTCGGCCCCAGAGTTTCTACCCCAAACGGCTCGAAAGAATATATTCCACAAAGATAAAATATTTACACTGAACTTGAAGTTCTCCGCAACTGCAGCGACAGCGCCAGTACAGCACGATGAGCTTGGAAGATGACATAGTCATGATGAAATAGTCATTGAATGAGATTGTCATTAAATAGTCATTGAATTTGTTACGGATTATCTAAAGAATACTTCTGCCAGCTACACTGATGCCAGCACATCAAGCTACTACAATCTATAAAATTTCTTTAATAAATTTTCAACTTTATTGCCGGAGTATTAGGTTCTAAGTTGATTGGGAAAATTTGGCAGTTTCGGGTAGCTTTATGTGCTTTGTGAAGGTGTTTTTGATCAGAATCTTAATTTTATTGGTAACATTATCAAACTAGATGTAGTGGTAGACAGAGGCAGTCTACGTGATGACTATACCTAGAATTAAGGAAGGTGAAAAATGGGGTCGTACATTGAATTCGTTACGAATAATCTAAAGAATACTTCAAAAAGAGTTCATTGTTTCGACTTGGATTCGAACCATCGCATCACCGAATGTAGTCATACTCAGACCGGCAGTTTAACATCTAGACACGCGGTAGCGTGTCAAGCCAAGTTCAAGCTAACAGAACTGGCGAGCAGCACCGTGTGTAATATTACACGAACCATTCGGAGCCACTTTTGACCCCCTCATAACTCAAAAACTATTTCACATAAACATGTCAAATTTCGCTCTTATATTGAGTCTTGCGAGATACATATGTGTTCCAAATTTTATAAACAAATCTCAAGCGGTTATTTAAATATTAACGTCCAAAAAAATCATCATTTTTATCACTGACTGACCTATAGATCAAAACTCTAACCCAGTTCCAGATGACCTAGAAAGTTCAAATTTGGCATCAAGATAGGTTGTTGGGTGAATACAAAGGAATAAATCAGAAACTAGTAAATTTTTATCATTTTATTCTAATTTTTCAATTAGTTGATTCTATGAGGAACACTTACTCAGAACACTTGCTTTATATTCTCAAAAAATTAAGGGGGATATTCCACTCGGTATATATTCACGTGAAGACCTTAAAATCTACATAAAGACTCAATTTTGATTGCTTCTTATCAGCAATCAACATTGATGCCGGTTTATAGAAAATAACACAAAAAGACAATTTTACCCCGTAAACGTAGGAAAATACAGTAGATTGACAAAAACCATTTGGTATTAATTTTATTACAAATAAGAATAATAATTTCTGTACAAACAGTAATGATATCCCATCAAAAACATAAATGTGAAATGAGAGCAACGACAAAAGAAGTGAGATCTAAATGGGTGCCAAGTTCTGTGGTCAGTCCTGAAATTTATTTATAACAAAATAATATATTATATAACAACTTATAATATCATTTCTTCTTATAACTTAGGATAATATATTGAAGCTTAAGGTCTGACTTGGCTAGTTTTCATTTACGAATTATATTATAGCCTTCGCAAGTTCTAAAGCTGTAAGTTCTTTTTTTATTCTTCCGAAAATATGGCTTGCTGGTAGAAACTAGCCATCGAACATAGGGCTGTTCCATGACTGTTTTAGTAGGTATGTACTTAATAATAATAATTCGTATATGAAAACTAGCCAAGACAGACCTTAGGCTTCAATATATTATCCTAAGTTATAAGAAGAAATGATATTATAAGTTGTTATATAATATTTTATTTTGTTATAAATAAATTTCGGGACTGAGAACTTGGCACCCATTTAGATCTCACTTCTTTTGTCGTTGAACATGGCTCGCATTTCACATTTATGTTTTTTATGGGATATGTATGTACAGACGCCAGCAGGTCACTACCCGAAACTGTCAGATTTTCCCAATCAACCGATTTTCAACTTAGTCGCTGAAGTATAAGGTTCAAACCTTATGCTTCAGCGACTAAGTTGAAAATCTATACAAGAAATCTGACAGATTGTAGTAGCTTGATGTGCTAGCGTCTGTACATACATACGTGCTTTTGTTGGTTGAACCATAGAGGAATGAGCTTGCTTATTCTTCTATGGCTTCTTAGATCGTGGTGCACCTCTCTAAGCACGGAAAATTAATCGATATAGTCGATCAAAATTTTAAACTGTCAGAACCACTCTAAATGAGTAGTGGTTATTTTCATAATTTCATTGTGTTGTTGAGATTATTCGTGGATCGAGAACTAATTCGTTCGGTTATTGGAGTTAAAGAAAATTTTAGTACTGTTGATAATGGTTCAAATTAACCATTGGAAGATGTTAACAGACTGTGATTTGAGTGATTACACTCTTATTATACCAAGTGTGGCAGTTGGAAATGTGGGACAACTAGCTTGTGATTTACTTATTTCTTCTTTAAAAATGAGAAAGATTGGATTTGTTTATAGCCCTGCTCTTATACCCATATTAGGATACGATCCTTACAAAATTGATTCAGACGATTTATCTGGCTCCTGTGAACTTTATCAATGTGCTGATAGAAAAGTTATTATTCTGCTTTTAAGAGCACCACTAGTTACTAAGTATGGAAAGGAATTCCTGACTGAAGTGGTGGATAAATTTAAGGGTGAAAATATAAAGGATATAATAATTCTAACTAGTAGTTTCGCTCATGAGAGGAAGCATATAATGACATCACCATTCCGATATGCAGTCAATGAGTTATGTACTCACACAAGTAAGCTGAGAACCTTAGATTGGGTAGAACATGAGCCCACAGGAGAGACTGTTAAAATACTTGGAGGAGGCTTTGCATCTCTACTGTTTGAAATCATCAAGGAGAAGTCTGTTCCATGCTTAATTCTGTACAAGTTTGTGTCCGAGGGAGACAACATACCGGATGCATATGAAATGGTGCAATATGTCAACACTGTTGTCCCGCTGTTCAACAACCCAGATTTTAACTCTCAACTAATCCATCCAGTATCATGGAACCTCATGTTTGGAGGACCGCCACCAATAAATATTTATTAATTTACCAATTTTATATAAACATGTCTTTTATACTTAATATAATAAAATAATAAATGTTCGAAAATATTTTTCTGGTTAATGCTGTTTTTTTTTTCAAGCATGTTGAATAAAGGAATTTAACAAATTACATCATCCTAGTAAAATGAATTATAAGTGTTACAGTACCATGCTGCCATGTACAGCTACTGAACATCTAGATGTTTACAAATAACAATATTTCATATATTATTGGCGTTGCCATACAACGTGGCAACGCCGCCAGTCTCTTGGGCACATTACCATCTGACAGCGTTGAGGAGGAGTTTTTCGATGCCCTTTTATAGTTTGTTGTTAGTTTATCTATTTTAGTTTAATAGATTTTAATTATCAATGTATATTATCTGAATTGGATGTTCCGATAAAAAACAACTCAAGACACGTGCGGTTTCTGAACGTTGAGTCGTGGACACAAGGTATACTATATTATTCAACTAGATGGCGCCACAGGTTTGTAATAAAGCTCCAGGTTCAATAAAATACTTGTGATGTATTAACGTGGGCTGTGGGCTGTTAGAAAGAGATACCGCGGCCCTGGAACACAAAGGGCAAGGCAGGAACATGGATGGGTTTTTAGTCAGTACAAGTCTGACACTCCCTTCCGCTCTGCCCAGAGCGGGAGAAGTCATTTGATGATTTCCCATCTGTAAAAAGAAAAAAAAATGTATTAACGTCATCGCAGTATTAGTCATGATCTTCAAGATGATGAGTTTGCGGTTTGTTAAGGAGGCTTGACCAACACGTACCTGACCTTACAATACATGCCTAATAGTCCAAGATCCCTGAGCTTTATGACATAACTTATTTTCACAAAGATGAAACCTTAGGTTCTGAGTAGTGTCTCGTGTACTTTTAATACCTGCGTGTTTGTGGAGTTTCGCTCTGTGACACCTGGGCAGGTATCAGTTGAGAAATGTGACTAAAAATAAGAGTTACTTTACTTATTTTTACATGGCTGACTTTTATATATCTATATGTTGAAGAATATTACTCTGAAGTAATATCAAAAGTATGAATGAGTATGGGTTTGGAGTATGGTTCCATGGGCCGGAACTTTTGTCAGACGCTTTAAAGCTGTACAAAAAATAAATGAACTTTACTTATTTCACATGTCTGAACTTTATATATTATGTTGTTAAGACAACTAGGTATTACTAAGTTATATTTAATCAGTCAGACCAATTGTAATGACCGAACATCCCCTAAACACAAAAATATTTAACGCATGCATAAGGCTCTCGCGCTCATTCATTAGTATGAGCGCGAGAGCCTTATGCATGCGTTTCAGAGTAAAGTATTTAAATATTTTAAGAAAACTTACTTTCGATTTTATATTCTTAAATCTCTATTTAAAAAAGATGAAAATTTTTATTCAGGTAATAATTCATAATTTTTGAATTCATTTAATTTATTGCATATATTTGGGGAAAATATTTTTTTAGGAGCAATTGTGTTTTATAATAAAACTTATATAAAGAATTATTTTTATTCGATTTTTAAAATCATATCAGTTGGGACAATTTTAAGAAAACTTAATTTTAGTAGAAAGTATTAAATTAATTAGTGAATTAAATGATTGACTCTTAATCATTTTAATCATGCATAATAATCATTCGAATTTTCGTCATTAAGGAAAACATGATAGTGTCCACTCAAGTCATCATCCTCCTCATCATCATCGCATATTTTGCTCATTCGCAAGTAAATTAAAACAGGGTATTCGCAAATAAAAACCTACAGGGTACTTCTCAAACTTTTTCAAACGTTTTTTTTTAAATACATGTTTTGAATGTAAGATTTTTACTACAAACACATCCACGACCAGCTTCCTATTTTATCCATTCAGCACAATGTTTTGAGTGCGTAACATTGAGTCCTACCGTAAAACGTAATTTTTCAAATTGACCTGGAATCATGTATGTTAAGAAGCAAGGTCTTGCAGTAGAAGTACAGGAAAACAAATAATTAATTTTGTATAAATTTATTCATTTTGTAGTGTAGTGCGAGACGGACTCGCGAACGAACGGTTCCGTAAATCAAATAATAAAAAAAAAAAATTAAGGAGCAGCAACGGCAAAAAAGTCACTGCAGTTTGTTGTATGGGGGCCATACAACAAACGTGACTTTTTTGCCGTTGCTGCTCCTTAAATATTTATTTTATTTTAATAATTTATTTTTAAAGTGGTACAACTAAGTATTGTGTGACTATTTCAATCGTCTACCTGTCGCCGTTATTAATATCAAGCAAAAAAACGGCAAAAATCACGTTTGTTGTATAGGAGCCCCCTCTTAAATATTATTTTATTCTTTTATTGTATTATTTGTTGTTATAGCGGCAACAGAAATACATCATCTGTGAAAATTTCAACTATGTAGCTATCACTGTTCATGAGACACAGCCTGGTGACAGACTGACAGACAGACAGACGGACAGCGGAGTCTTAGTAATAGGGTCCCGTTTTACCCTTTGGGTACGGGTTCGGAACCCTTAAAATATTTTTGCAATTAGAAATTTATATTTGCAGTTGTAGAATTGAACTTGACGTATAAGGTATCGATGTATGGGAGAGTAAATTATTTCTTCAATCCGACTTATCTTTTTGAGACCTGGATTCCGTGATGCACCCCGCACCCGGTTTTTCCGATGTACCTTCACCTACAGTTAATATAGTGATTTCGTGCCTTGTCGATGGGTGGAATAAAAATACATGGTTATTTATCTTTTTTGTACGCAAACTAAGTTGGACTACAGTTAAAAAACTGGCCAAGTGCGAGTCGGATTCGCGCACTGAGGGTTCCGTATGAGGGCTGCGGACTGTTCGAAAGAGATACCGCGGCCCTGGAACACAAAGGGCAAGGAAGGAACATGGATGGGTTTTAGTCAGTACAAGTCTGACACTCCCTTCCGCTCTGCCCAGAGCGGGAGAAGTCATGTGATGATTTCCCATCCGTAAAAAAAAAAGAAAGGGTTCCGTATGAACTTGTAGGTATTTTGTTATTAAACTACATATTCACAGTTTTCAGATTTTTTCCTTAACATGTGCTTTAAGACATTGTTATTGTCAAATTTCATGATATTAGGTCAACGGGAAGTAACCCTATAGATTTTGATACCCCTGAAAGCGAAATATAAGTTTTTTTGCGGCATAAACGGCCGTATTTTTTTACGTTAACTTAGAAGTTTGATTTTTTCACAGCTTCAAGGGACTGTAAACCTGAGTCTGGGTCTGGACAGACAGACGTACAACAAAGTGGCCGTATAAGGGTTCCATTTTTTTCCTTTTGAGGTACGGAACCCTAAAAAGAAACAATTCGATTAGATTAGAATTCGATTTAGATTAGTTTCAAGTTCATACTTACGCATATTTTCCAAAGACAGTAGGTTTGAAATCATATCCCTATTGGAAATTACTTCTGCTTAACATTCAGCCAGGAGCAGTACAGGAATATTGGGTACATGCAAATTCGTTAGGTGGGCTGAATAGCTACAGACGCACATCAAGCTACGACATCAAATTTCTTTAATATATTTTAAAATTTATATCTAAAGCATTAGGTTTAAGGTGGGTTGGGAAAATCTGTCAGTTTCGGGTAGCTTGACCTACTGGCGTCTGTACCTACCTAGGAGGTATTCAGCACCTTACTACCTATGCCTTGTCTTTATGGCAAGTTAACTAAAACAACTTACCCTATTGCTGTCTGTTATGATAAAACCATCTAGAATTCTCATAGGTGCTGTAACAGTAGGTACCTACCTAACGTTAATACTCCGCCTTTTTTCGCTGGCGTGGTCGCGGGCATAACTGCCTGAAACCGGAGCCTGAAAAGGCATCGTTTCGGACTGATGATGGTTTGTGATGGTGTTGAGGAGGAAGCGCTGCCAACGTACCAATAAGAACAGCTGCGGTACGGCTCCATCGGAGCCCAACGTGACTATTCGTGCCGCGAAGCCGAGCACTCCGGTGTACCCGCCGCGACGAAAGCGTTAGTGGTGCGAATGCCAACGTGCTATCTGCAGCTCGTCTTGGAGGAGGACTTTTGGCCGCAGGGAGTGGTGTTCCGTCGCTTCCCCGGGCAAGTGCCAAATGAACGCGCATTGACATAGTGCACAAGTGACGTGTTAGGTACTAACATAGTTATAAGGTTTTATTTATTAAAACATTTTACATTTTATCAGTATGTTAGTCTGTAAGGTTCTATGGGCCAAAGTAACACAATGATCGTTCCCGTTTTATATTGACGAAACTCGGAAAGGTTTAAATGTCAGAATTTTCACTTTCGGTGTAACATTTTAAATAGAGTAGCATCCATCTTAAATTGTTTTATGTCTGTTTAAACAACAGTTCAGGAAAGTACAATGTTTGCACCCCAAACTAAACAGCTTAACAAGAACAGTAAACCCATATTTGTAGGCTCCAACTTTATAACTGCTACACATATAATAATGAAAGTAATTGCAGTTGGATATCACATGGCCATTAAGCAGTTGGAACTTGGGTTGCCAGCGAATAATTGCTAGGCGGTGGGAGATTATATTACCTTCTGTTGGAACGGATGGACCCATGTAATTATAGAGATTGGTAACTCTTTATGTAACTGGAAAAAGCTGACTTAATATTATAAAGTTTGTTAGTTTATATGTACGGGGTATTCCTCAGAACTTATAATCCAATTCTATAAATTCTTTCACTGGCAGTGAGCTACATTATCCGTGAGTGCCGTAAGCTATAAATGATAATTATGTCTTTATATCATGCTGGGTATAAGCCGAGCTATAACAATTTTTGCGGACGAAGTTGCGGGTGAAGTGCTTATTCCTAAATACAGCAGGTAACTTCCGTAGGTGTTACTTCCGCCCTAATTACAGTGTCAGATAGGTATCTAACAAAGGTAATTAGGTAACTACTCACTAATTATAATTCATACAAAATACCTTCTTTATAAGGTCCCATTAAAATAGATGGACAAACTTTTAGAAATCATTCAGACCACCAAAATAAGGACAATGATAAAAAAAAATAAAAAAAACGCATTAGATAGGTACTTACAAGAAAAAAAATCAGCTGACGAAAATACACTAAAAATGTATTATTTGAGGTCAAACTAAAATCACTTTAATCAGTGTTTTTTTTTAGCTTGGATATCTTTGGTTAGACGTACTGAACGCTGTTTTAAAATTTGTCCATCTATTTTAATGGTGGTTATGTACAAATTGAATAGATTCTATTTATTAATAAAATCCCGATAGAAAGTCCTCATAATTCCAGAGCGATTTATATTTACGGCGTCACACAGCAATACAATTTAACTTTACGTCCGTTCCCAGCTCTAACAATGAGTGCCGCTTGTCGGTATTTTCACCCACTTTGACATTAAGGCCAGCTAAACGACTTAATTGAAATAGAAGCATGGGCGTATTCAACAGAACCCAAGTAATTATGGTGAAACTAGCTGTTGCCAGCGGCTTCGCTCGCGTTAATTTAGAATTTGTCAATCGATTCGGGCTGTGTGTGTCAAGACACGTGGTGCACATCTATTATCATAAGAAAGTTATTGTTGTTTTCCTCAAGAACAGTACTTTTTTCGGGATGAAAGGTACGATATGTCCGTTTCTGACAAGGTATATGCATTTCAAGATGATCGGTTCTGTGGTTTAGGCGTGAAAAGGTAACAAACAAACCAACAAAATTACTTTCGGATTTACAACATTAGTTAGAATGGAAAAAATAACGACATTTGCCTTCATTCGCGATGACTGTATTTTGAAATGGAAATCCTTCTGTGAATTACGTAAAGTTTTATTATATTTTCGTTTCGGTTAAATATTCATTTCAGCTTTCATTCAGCTGTCAATTACTTTTCATTGCGTTCGTTCTAACAAAATCACCATGGATTAAACTAGGTTTCTGTCATCGCCAACTTCCTGTCCTTGTCCCATGTTATTTGAGGTCAGCGCAGCACGTTTTTTACTTCCATTCTCCCCTGTCAATGGTCACGCTGTCATTTAAGGCGCATACTCACCGCGGCGCACGGATAGGCGACGCACGTGTGTTAAGCTTCGCTTTGCAAGGAAATGTATGTGATTGTGTTCACTGCAAACCACGGGCACGCTATGCATTAATTGACGTTATTAGTACATGCGTGGCAAACTCGAATAAGGCGCTCACATAGCTCAACGTTGTTAACGCCTTGAACGTTGCGCATGCGGTACACGCTTTACACGAATATTAACCCACGACTATGCCGCGGTGGGCCACGCAAGCCACAGTTGTACATAGTTATGGGTGTTTAGCGTGTACTGCATTGGAAACGTAGACCCACGTTGTCAAACAAATGAATCCACGCAGCTAAAATGCGCTGCATGCCCGTGCACAGCATGCACCACGGTGGGTTTGCGCCTTTATCCTTTTTTCCTTCATATCATTCCTCACACAATTCAAGATGGATATCTTTTCTTTGGTTTTCCTCTCCCTCTTCATCCATAACTAAGTTTCCGTGATACTTACTAATATTTCTTCAATCTTTTACTGTGGGGCTAAAGGATAGTCACAAAGTACCTACATTTGAAGATAAGACCTCTAAGTTAGGCTCAAGAAGTGCCTCGAGACAAAAATGTAATAAAAGCTATTGTGCGAAACAACATTTTCTGTTTTCATGTTAAAACTTATCTCGAAGTACGCACTTTTTCAACGCACCGCGGTAAACAAAAACTTGGTGAGAGCGGGCAATATAAATGTGTGAAAATAAAGTGTGTAAGGAAAAGGGCCGGTACCCTCAGCGGGCCACCCAGCGAGCGCTTAAGTGTTATAAATCGCCTGTTATCGCCTCCGAGCAATAACTACTTTATGACGCTATAAAGACAACGCAACCTTATCTATCACAGAATAGACCAAGAGATTTTCCTCAGAAAATTGAAAAAAGGATAGATTTCAGAAAAAAAAAACTAAGCCATTTTGCTTCCAGTTAATATCCTCATTAAGATTTCATAAGTATTATAAGTACATTTTTGGTACGTAAAGCGGCACTAATGGATTACAAGATGATTTAGACGAGGATTTAGTAGAAGCCGTCGTACAACATCTCAGATTTTATTACTGTAGATTATTCCATTAGGCCAGGCCTACGACATACCTACAACCAGTCTCCATCGCTGCGAAAATGAAGCTACGCTTGCTACGAGTGGCTACGAGCTGCGAGTATAATATTCAAATGGCAGAGCTTCGTACGTAGCGCCTGTATTAATAACTGTAGCGTGACACTCCACGTTCTATTTACCGCGAACGGCGGCTTGTCGCTTTATCCCGCCATAATCGAATTTTGCCCTTTGGAATTGGAAATTGTTTATGTATAACTATGGCTGTCGAATAAATAAAATGGGTCACGTCGCGGTAGCGTGACGTGAACGTGTTCCAAATAAATATCCGAGTTGTGTATTTTGTTGATTAATGGCGATTGTAGTATTTAGTGGGGCAGATAAACAAGACTTGGAAGTCAATACCACTGTTGTGCCACATTTTTGCGATTCATTCAATATTTAACACCCGAAAAAGTTATAAGGTTGTATGATATGCGACACAATTTTTTTTTTTTAGTTTTGGTATCCGTCACAAATATTGGCTATGCATTTATTTTACATTTTGAACCATACATGTCATGGTAATAGGCTAATCTCCAATAAAATGGATCTTAACATAACTAACTGTCGAAATGTAGGTGTACTGTACACATCTGCGTACCCCCTCAGAGCATACAGGAGTGATGATATGTTATGGTGTTGTGTAAACAATCCAAGCGATTGCAGCAATCATGACAGATTTGCTGTCCATTATTGAAGAGTCCTTTTCCATATCTCCGAAGTCCATGATCAGATCTTGACAATATTTCTATGGGACCAACTTGGGACTATACTCTTTCAAACAAAAACCTATTTTATATCGATCCACATTTGACTGAGAAATCGGTGAACGTATATAAAAAAAAAACAGCTGAACATAGAACCTCCTCTTTTTTGAAGTCGGTTAATACAATGAAAATAATGCTTAAGCAGATGTCTGTTTTGAAGTATACATAGCTAGGGAAGGCAAGTAGGCGGTGTCATTTCTTAGGTATTACATTTTACTCAAAACATCAATTTAAAACAGGAAAATAAACATTTACATGACAATGTTTACGTAATATCAAAGAAAAACAAATAAATTCTATTTGCCCGTTTATTAAATTCACAAAATTTCCGGTGGGGCGAAATATTCACATTCCTAAAAGCTTTATTGCCAAAAAAAGGGTCGCTTGTTTACGGAGTCCCAGTAAACCGGGTAAAGTCTTCATTTTTAAAACAAAAGGGGTCCGGGCGCTGGGGCGTGCGCTTATCTCGCGGGACTCGAATCAATTAAACGTGCTCGTGTGACCCGTGGACCCGTTCGTACCCACTTACCACTCTATAGGGATGTAAGTTAAGAGCCGCATTGGTCGGTCGAAGGTTAAGTAAGCTACGGTTGCCGAGGTTGGTCCGTGTTTCGGAAAGCGTCCCGATTGTCATTTGTACATCTATGACAGTCGTTACGGGTAGTCAGAACCCTAAAGTCTGACAACCAGTCCTACTAACAGGTATCGTAGTATCCTGAAGTAACTGGAAGTTGGCAATCGCTATTTGTAAAATACTGGTATTCAGCTGCATCCGGTTAGACTGGAAGCCGACCCCAACATAGTTGATGAGGGTTATAAGATTGTAGATCAACGAAATCTCACGTAGACGGGCTCACAGGATACTAGTTAGTTGTTTAGTCAAAAAGCTTTTTTGCAAAAATAAAACCAACTAAAAAAAAACACCAAAATAAAAACTTTTTGGAAAAAAAAATAACCGACAGCCAAAAAAAACGTAATAATAAAATTACAAAAAAAAATTAAAAGTGGAAAACAACTTAACTTTCGGAAGTCGGTGGCTTTGTTTGTTTCACTGATTTTTTTGCCACCGACTTTATTATTACGTTTTTTTTTTGGCTGTCGGTTATTTTTTTCCAAAAAGTTTTTATTTTGGTGTTTTTTTTTTTAAAGTCGGTTTTCTTTTTGCAAAAAAGCTTTTATTTTATCCTTTTTAGTTGTGGTATCTAACACAAATCCTTGTTAACAGCATATCTTTAACAAGGAAAAAAATGCCCCGGTAAAAAATATATAAAATGTACTAAAAAATTAGCATGGACAAAACCAAGGTCATGTTGAATGCCCATATGACACCCACTCCCATTAAGATCAGAGACTCTACCACCTTCCAGTTCCATCATCAGTCCCTGGATACCGTCTAAAGACAAACTACTCATTAATACGAATCAAACGAGCCCAAACTCGATGCGGTTACGTGGTTTTATCACGGAGATCCTATGGCCACTTTACAGCTCCATTGTCAGACCCTGGATAGCATCTAGAGACAAAGTACTCGTCAAGACAAATGCCACCTTCCAGCTTCATCATCAAACCCAGGTTACCACCTAGTGACAAACTATTCGTCAAGATTAATCAAACGAGTCCAAACTGGATGGGGTTATTTCGTTTTATAACGGAGTTCCTATGGCCACCTTACAGCTCCATCATCAGACCCTGGATACCATCTAAAGACAAAGTACTTGTCAAGATGAATCAAACGAGTCCAAACTCGATGGGGTTATGTCGTTTCATAACGGAGTTCCTATGGCCACCTTACAGCTCGGTCATAAGACCCTGGATACCGTCTAAAGACAAACTACTCATTAAGATGAATCAAACGAGCCCAAACTCGATGCGGTTACGTCGTTTTATCACGGAGATCCTATGGCCACCTTACAGCGCATCATCAGACCCTGGATACCGTCTAAAGACAAACTACTCATTAAGACGAATCAAACGAGCCCAAACTCGATGCGGTTACGTCGTTTTATCACGGAGATCCTATGGCCACCTTCCAGCTCCATTGTCAGACCCTGGATACCATCTAGAGACAAAGTACTCGTCAAGACAAATCATAAGAGCCCAAACTCGATGGGGTTATGTCGTTTCATAACGGAGTTCCTAAGGCCACCTTCCAGCTCCATTATCAGATCAGCTCCATGTCATCTATATATTACACTATCACGCGATATACACAAGTGTGCAAAATTTCAATTCGATTGGAAATCGGGAAGTACGTCAAAGAAGAATTTTCCAAATCGGTTTCGAAATGACGGAGTTATGAGGTAACAAACACAAAAAAAAAAAAAAAAAGAAACATACAACCGAATTGAGAACCTCCTCCTTTTTGAAGAAAGTCGGTTAAAAATTGATCGCGAACTGCGATGCGATTTCCATTTTCAAAACTTCGCGCGCGATATTGCGATAGTTGTAACATGCACACATATTTGACAACTCATACCGTACTAACTGCGCCCCGTGGTTTCGCCCGCTGTTTCTCTTTTTGCTCTTAAGGGTCGATGCCTGATGTAAATTAGCTTTTTAGATCAGTTTAATCATGCATGACCATTTAGATAGAGACATTGCGATTCGTTATAATGGCCGTCACGTACTTAAACTGGAATAAAAGTTGTGTTACAATGTCACCCCACTTGATCTGTCTAGTGAAACATCTGTTTAATTGTTTAGGCTTAACCTTCTTCCAGAATTGGACCACCACCATCATTGCTATCAAATACTAATACAGGGTGGGTAAAAAATCTTGGATGTAAAGAAACAGGGTGATAGTTGAATGTATTTGCATTAAAAAATACTTATTACTGTGGTGGAGCTCTAACTTGATTTCCTTAAAAGTTATGATTATTAGAGTGTTTTTTTTTTTAAGAAAATACACTTTATAATAAATAGGTAATAAGAGGAAAATGGGTACCTATTTTAAAACAATAATGGTGTTTAGTTGCTTCGAGAAAATATATCAACACTATAAAAGTGCTTTTATGACAATGGGTACGTACTATGATTTATGAGTATTGGCACTTTTTTCAATGTATTATAAGTCTCACGAAAGATTATTTGTTACTTTAGGAAGAACATTACCTACTGTAAAAAAATGAACTATCAAAAAATTACCCTGATAACCCAAACTATCGCCGTTTCTTTTGATCCACGATTTTTACCTACCCTGTATATTTTTACAAATCCGACTGGTAATTCCAGAGATTAGCTCGTTCAAACAAACAAACTCTTCTGCTTTATAGTACTAAGCGAAAGCGACCCGCTTCTACCTCACATGGTGCCCCCATCGGGTCCAATATCCTATCTAAATATATTTACAGCTGGACACAGTGGCAGGTGGCTTTTATATATTAAGACTAGCTGTTGCCCGCGACCTTCGTCCGCGTGGAATTATTATTTAAAAATCGGATTCTTAACAATTTCAATGGTTTTTTTTTTGCACGGAACCCTATTTCTTTTTTTAAAATAAAAGTAAAGCCTAAGTTACTTCTTATAACATCAGCTATCTGCCAATAAAACCGTAAAAATCGGTCCAGCCGTTTCAGTAATTACCCAGAACAAACAGACAGATAGATGTAGTTTTTTATGTTATAAGCTCTGTATATACTTTCATATATGCATTCAGTAAAAAGTTGTTATTTTGAAATTATAAACAGGGACTTCAATTTTATTTATTTCTGTAAAGGATAACCTTCCTAATCGTTATTGTTGGAACGGAAACTTCGGTTTCTATTGACAGTTCTGCAGTTGTGTTACATTACACCCCTAGTACGAGGGAGTTATGTGACGTCAGGTGCATTATTTATTGGACTCTGGCGATATTTCCGCAGCTGGTTTATGCACGGTGGCGCAATGAAAGCGATGCGCACGTGAGGTTGCATTTCTATCGAATGTTGACGCTAGTAAATGCTAGCGGAATATTCTGCGAAGCGAGTCGATGATATGGTGTGAATATGAAAGCAATAACATGACAGACTTGGTTTTAAAAATATTTTATTATAAATAGAACAGTTAAAAAACTGTAGTAGTCATTCCAAGTTTTCCATTTTATTCTGTCCATACACAACTACTTACATATGAGGGGTAGGTAGGGGGGAGGGTATACAACGTTTAATATAAACATTTCATGATACTCTCTAATCGCAATACTGTGTGCCGTATTGAACAAGTAGGTGCAAGTTAAACTTCTTGACTTTATTCCTATTTTTATACAGCTTTGAAGTTGTCAGTCTTGAAAATAAGGAATAAAAATGGGTGGGTGGGTGTAATTTTACTTATGTTGTTCTATTTTGTGTCTTATAGCATCGTATTGGACGAGTCCGTAAGGTTGCTTTAATTAGTGGTAAATAAATAAACTTCCTCTTCAACCAACTACCTTCACTGGCAGCTTCTACATTCGAGCCAGTAACCAGAGCAATCAAAGTTAATGGATATCTTTAAGTGACCCTTTCAATTTAGGGTAGATTAGAACTCAATAGAACACATAAGTACCTAGTCGATATTTAGATGGTGTGAATGTATTCATAGCTTCACTAACACAACATTACATCACAGGCCTGTGTTTCCCCGACGAGTTATACAGAGGTGTACCTTTGTTCTTTTTTTTGTGTGGGTATTGCTTAACCTGGTGTCAGAGTTTTTACGCCGCCCATGGGACTCTGACTTCGCTTTACATGCTGTCGAGGAATATCTCTCAGGCATACTAGTTTCCTCACGAGGTGTACCTAGAGTTGTGTTTAAGTATTAGTTCGTTTGGGCCGACCTTGTTGGCATCCATTAGGCACAAATCCAGGTCCTGGGCTGAAAGGGAGGAATATAACTATTCTACGTGCAACGAATTTGATATGTGCCTATGTAGGTACTTACCTTACCTACGTATGAAACTCCCAAGAGATCCCATTTTCCTGTTATTATTTAGTGCAGTGCATTTTATATCGCGCCGGTTTTCGCCTGAATGGGTCTATCTACGTGGCATATTAGATATTCATAAAGATAAGCAACTCGACCGCTTCATAAACTGCACCGCCGTATTATTCTCACAAGTAAATAAACTCCATAATGGGTTTATTTAAAGCACATTTTATCTCCCTCTATCGTAACGATCATGCATAAATTGGTCTCTTTCTACAATAATTAGGATGACAAGGAATAATGCTTCCCGATTGTTTGTCGTTTGGAAGTTTGATTAAGTGTTGGAAGTTCGAATCTCTTGATCGTTAAGTAGGCGGCTTCCACAGATATTTGTTAAGACAAAAGCCCAGTTTCAATAAGCATTGTGGTGTGTAGGTATACGTCTTAATACGTACGAAAGATTAACGACTTTTCTTACAGAATGTTTCATTTGAGAGATTAAAGTAATGGCTCATTATTCGAGAATGATGAAGTCATTTAAATGAGACAGAACATGTCACAACAAATAAGTAATAAAGAATAACTCGTTCCTACATAAACAAGTTACATCGCCATTATTTAGGTACGATGCTGTTACGAAATTATTCCCCATTAATTAAACGAACGATACATTTAGTATGAAATGAAGCTGCAATAAACATCAGCGGTTATTGATGTGTTGCTGATGACGAACATACGACTATATGAGCGGCATTAGAGTCCAGTAGCAGCCTCCCGACAGCGTGCGAATGTACCACGCTCAACCGACTGATAAATTTGGGCAATTTATCGTGAAATTACTCGATATCCCTGCGCTAACTTTTACATCTACCCCCCCACTCCACCCTCGATATATCGGCATAAAAGCCTGACCCGCATCCGCTCCCGTTCACAAGTATCAAACTCAATTGTCACGTCACATATTTCAGCTACATTTCATATTGAAACGACGAGTCGCTGTATTCATCGCCATCAAATATGAATAAACATAATTCATAAAATAAACATCCTCCGTACAATACGATAACAGTTAAAAAGAGCGTAACCCTCAGTAAAAGTTATCATAATGTTTACTTTTATTACTCTCTTTATTGCTCAGTTTTTTACGAGCAAGCTTCAACATTCCGTTGAGTCTAAGATTTTTTTTTCGTATAAAATGAGGACAGCTAAGATACTGTACAACATTTTTAGTTTAAAAAATATAAATTCACTATACTCTACACAAAATATGTCTATAAACTACTGGTTTGTAAAAATATGCCGCAAAAGAGAAAATCAAAAGAATTTTTATTCCTGTTGTATGTTTGACCGGGCTTTCCCATTGGCAAGCGAAGATGCATGAGTAATAGGGCAAGCACTACACTTTATATAAATGCAATACCGACATGGTACAGATTGAATTGGAACGAGCATGGCTTCACGTTCAATTAAAGCAGCCTTTTAAACTTGTCCGAGTTATTTCCGAGATAATAATTGTCGACCTAGCTATAAACGCATCGAACTACAGCGCAATTATTTTAGCGACCATCAATCAGATCGTTTAATCTTTTTGCGGAGTCAAAACATTTTTAAAATACTGTCAATTAAATGGGTAGAAGCGTTAAAAGTAATAGCTCTTCACAGTTTTATTGTGAGAGTGCGATATGGCTTTTGTTGAGGCAACAATAACAAAAAGTACTTTGAAAGAGAACAATGTAGGTAATTTGTATAGAAATGATGTTACATAGCTTGTGCGTTGGATTATTTGAGAATGGTAATCAGAAAGACTTAAAAGTAGGTTACGTAGTTGCGTAGGTTTTGTGTACTAGATTACGCTCGATGGCGCACCGAGTAAACATAGGCTCCGCAAAGTTATGTTAATTTAAAATTTTATAATTGTTTTTTTACTTGTACAATATGTTTATCAGTTTAATATCTGTGTTGAAGGTACATTGTAAAAAATAAAAACAATACATTACTTACCTGGCAAACCGTTACATCTTAATGTTGACATACAGTAATAAGCTTAATTTCGTCAACATTAACAAATAGCATATAGCGCGTTGCGTCTATCTGCTATCAGTGTGAACGGTGACCCGAGTTCGAATCCCAGCAACTGTAACTCTTTTTCTAAGTTTCTTTGAGACCTGCGTCATGCAGAGTACACCGCCACCTGCCGGCCCATCAAAAAACCAAACTGGTAACATAAGCATCAATGCGTAAACGTCCCCGGCTAAATAACAACATCTCGATTGAAACATCGACTGAGAAATAATGGTTTTTGAAGAAAAGACAAAGCAAATAGATCAGCTTCAGTAAGAACATAAGAACATGACACCTATAATAAAAGATTTAACTCTTAGATAATCCGGATTGGACCGAAAATCCGTTCTTGAAAATCTTTTACACAGAACAGATTTGCATTCCCTAACCTTACATGAACTCAGAAACTTTTAATAAACTCTTAGATTGAATCAGATGGAACAATATGCGCGATCTAGTAACTTGGAAATCCTAAATTTGCCTGAGTACAAGTCTGAGAACCTTAATGTTACAGTGAAGCAATTATGTAAAGTGGCATCATGCCCTTTGAAAGAAAATGATATCGTTATGACTACTGGGATTGCTAAACAAAACTCTGAGAGAACGCGTCCTAAATCTATAGTTGTTAAACTTTCTTCTCCTGCGAACGCGACGAAATTCTAGCAGCCGTAATCATCAAATTTAATAAAGCTAATCAGACGGATAAGCTCAACACTGCCCACCTGGGCGTATAAGGAGATAAAAAGCCTGTCTATGTAGCTGAGCACTTAGCCCCACATAATAGAACTTTACACCATGCTACGAGGATGGCCGCCAAGGAGAAGAACTACAAATTTGTATGGGTGCGAAATGGTCGTATTTTTGCAAAATAAAACGAAACATCTGAACGTCTTCTTATAAAGGACATGGCCTCTCTGCTTAAATTAATTTAACACTGTTGACTTCTTTGAATGTTTAATGAACAAATTATATAAAATTCGCAGATTTCCAAATTTATTACCAAAATACCAGAGGTTTGAAGACAAAAACGCATGATTTGTATCACAATATTTTTATGAATAATTACGATGTTATAATTCTTACGGAAACTTGGCTAAATGAGGATATATCCAGTACAGAATTATTTGATGACCGTTACGATGTGTATAGAAGAGACCGTCAACTTAATGAGCTCTGTAGGAAGAGGACTGGGGGTGGGGTACTGATCGCTATTTAAAAAAAACATAATTCTATCGATCTGTCGTTTCATAATAGCTTGTGTGATGATCTGTGGGTTAAACTTCAAGTTAAAACCAAACACAAAACAGTCAGTCTTTGTTTTTGCGCGGTCTTTATCCTATCGCCAGTTAAATTTAATGTTCTGGAGTATTACTTTGAGAATGCAGACAAAATCATTAGTACAGGGGGTAATACATTCATTGCAGGAGACTTTAATCTGACTAACATCAACTGGCTCAATAGCGAAGACAGTAGCTACCTTGTCCCTGAAACCACTAATTGTTTGATCAACCACCTTTTTACTGAGTTTGTTGCGTTGAATCGTTAAGAACAGTTTATTTGTGTCAGGAATGATAAATCAAGGGTCTTAGACCTAGTTTTAGCTAATATGGCAAACGTTATGGTGAATGAATGTAATAATCCTCTATCTAAGTTAGACATGCATCACCCTCCTCTGATGATCAATTTAGATATACAACCCGAGGGAACTCTTAACTGCAATATGTTGCCTACCCGTAACTACCACAAGGCTGATTACGAGGCTATAACACAAAATCTCGACTCTATTAACTGGACTACAGCGTTAGAGAGCTGTGGCACTATAGACGATATGGTTGAAGTATTTTATGAAAAGATCATGATTGCTATAAGCAATCACGTTCCTTTTTCATACAAAGTAAATAAGAATAAACAACCTCCGTGGTTTACGAAAGATCTCATTAAACTTCTCAAGCAAACATACAATTTAAGAATACGAGTTAAAAAATATAATAACGCTATGGATAAGGTTAGTTTAGGGTTGTTGAAGGAGAGGTGCCGGTTATTAAACAAATCATCTTACATGAACTATATTAAAATAAAAAGTACAATCCCGGAAAAAATGATCTTCAGCAATGAGGTAGCTGACAACAGTACCGATATCTGTCAACTATACGCAAAAAAAATCTCATCAGTGTATAATCAGAACCACCCCAAACAGCAAACCAATACATCAAACAGTTCATTACACTGCGGAAACCCGAATGTTTTGAGTCACATTACACTCACAGAGGATATGGTTGCTAGCAAGCTGAAATGTCTGGACGTACGCAAAGGACCAGGTCCTGATGAGCTCCCCCCAATTCTTCTTGCGAAGTGTTCGAAGTCTTTTACTACTCCCTTAACTTATATTTTTAACCACTCACTTCAAACAGGTCGTTTTCCGACCGCATGGAAAAGGATCAAAATAGTCTCTATTTTTAAAAATAGTCGCAAAAACGATATTCGAAATTATAGACCGATATCGATAATTTCCATTATACCTAAAGTTTTTGAGTTGTTAATTTATCCCAGTGTGTACAGCTACTTGAAAAATCACATAGTAGGCATGACTTTTTTCAAGGAAGATCAACTCACTCCAATTTGGTAGCTTTCACAGAAAATGTGATAGATCATGTAGACCAACGGATTCAGGTTACTGTGTCAACCTGAATCCGTACACTGATTTTAGTAAAGCGTTCGACAAAGTGGATCATCAACTCTTAATACAAAAACTTGAGAACTTCGGAATCCATGGTCCTCTGTTGCTGTGGTTTCAGTCATACCTTAGTGATCGTTTGTCAAACGTTGTTCTGAATGGGACCCGATCTGAGGATTTTCATGTGACGTCTGGGGTACCCCAAGGCTCCCACCTAGGGCCATTGCTTTTCAATATTTTTACTAACACCATTATACATGGTTTCCATCACGCAGCATCTTGGCTTGGTCGCGATGCTGGCTCGTTAAAGCACATTGTAGCTATTCTCACCCCATTATGGGTACCATTTCTATATAATAAGTCCCTTTTTAATGAGGTTTTAGTATAATGAAAGGTATGTAAGGTATATTCATTTACACAGGGAGGGGCCCGCAAGGGCCGATGCCTGCCAGGGCTGCTGGCTGTTCGAAAGTAATACCGCGGCCCTGGAACAAAAAGGGCAAGGAAGGAACATGGATGGGTTTTAGTCAGTACAAGTCTGACACTCCCTTTCGCTCTGCCCAGAGCGGGAGAAGTCATTTGATGATTTCCCACCCGTAAAAAACGACGGCGCGACTTAATAAGTATTCATATTTCTGTTTTATACGCATGTACGCAAATCGTTGACGTGGCTCAAAAACTGAGAAATGAGCTGTGGACCCGTAAAGCTCATGATTGGTGCCCTGAAACAGTGCCACGGGGTCTTGGCAGACCACGAAGGAGATGGCGGGACGAACTGGATGTCTTCCTTGAGAATTGGAAAAAAGTAGCACAGAATCGTGACCGTTGAAAGGAATGGAGGGAGGCCTTTGCCCAGCAGTGGGATAATATGGGCTAACTATTATAATATAATAATATACGCATGACTACCTCATTAATTAAAAAAAAAATATTTTGTACAACTGATGTTCGTACTCTGTGAGTCTCCGTGTCGCATTTTCCGGAGATGTTCGCAATTTTCGAGGGCGGCAGTGAAGCTTCACGTTAACCGTTTAACCACAGTACCTCAGCAATCACGAAATTCATCCCGGTCTCCACATCTCGCAGAACAAATGAATAATTAAAATATTCATCATCATTGTCACCCCTTCATGTGTCTAGATTTGGGAAGCAGTGCACATTGCATTGGATTGTATGGTACATTATGTAAAAGTGACACTTCATTGACCGCGATTTAGGATTGAACAACAACCGCCTAGCCTTGGTAAAGAAGTGTCGCCCATGGCTACAACTGTGGCTATATTTATCCATCGTACTTCAAAGTCTTCAAAATGGTTTGTTTTGTTTATCGACAGTTTTTTTTTTTCTAGGCTGCTCTGACACAGTAAGGTGGGGTCGCAGCTGGCCCCGAAAGAGATGGCGGGACGAACTGGACATGTTTCTTCAGAACTGGAAGGTGGACGCCTGGGTTCGCGAGAAATGGAAAGAGTGGAGGGTGGCCTTTGCCCAAGAGTGGAACAGAGCAGGCTATAAAAAAATCATTTTTTTTTAATAGGTTGTCTATCTATTTATTTATTTATTTTATTTTGGATTACCAACGATGTACGTTACAATTAATCTTATATAACATGAAAACTACTGCTAAGAACACGCTCTTGTACCGCACACTCAATTATAGGTACACATTGTCGAGTACATGATGCTCTAAATATATAATTTAATGGAAATTGAAAAATAGAACATACATTTATACAAACATGCAATTATTAAAGATTAAAAACCCAGAATACAGTAAAATCAAATTAAATTAAATACATAATGAATAATAATAGTTGGAATTGAGAATAAAATGGTGATGATAATTATATTACATATTTCATTAAATTAATTAATTAATTATTGGAATGATAAATCAAATGTCATCTAACTGAAAGTGTTTATATAGTTTCTTTTTAAATATGGCAAGATTATCGTGATTGATGTCGAGTTCAGCTTTACGCCATATAGCGTTATATAATTTGGTTGCTCGCGTAAGGGGCGAGTTGTCACCTAAGTTGGTTTTGTGCATAGGTTGTCTGAACAGATTATAGGTATGTGACCGGGGTAACCTGCTTGGAACATTGATAGATATTTTTGACAGGAGGTCGGTATTCATTTTGGATGTCATTAATTTGTGAAGGAAGCATAAATCCAGTTCTTTTCTGCGACTGTTGAGACTTTGAAGTTTAAAGTGAAAGAGACGGTCCTTGTAAGATTTTAATTGATGCGCGGTTTTGTTTTTTAAACATAAATGATACAAAAACCTCCTTTGGACTCGCTCAATACGCTGCTTATGAACATTGTAATGAGGTGACTATACCTGTGAACAGTATTCTAGATTACTGCGAACCAACGTCTCGTATAGAATAATTTTAGTCTTAGGGTTGTTGAACGGTTTTGAGGTCCTTAATAATATCTATAATAATATAATATCTTGGGACAACCAACACACTGCCATCTGATGCCAAACTAGGCAGAGCCTGTACTATGGCAACCAGACAACTGATAAACATACTTATATTATATTTCTAAATACATACATATTATAGATAAATTACACACCCAGATACAGAACAAATAATCGTACTCATCGCACAAAGATTTGTCCTGTGTGGGAATCGAACCCACGACCTCCGTCCTAGCAGTCAGGGTCACTAACCACTAGACCATCAGGTCATCTAAATACAAAACCTAGCATTTTGTTTGCATTGGATATTACCTTATCAATATGGTTATTGTATGTTAATTTGCTGTCCATCAATATTCCCAGGTCCCGGATACTATTCACTTCCTTGAGAATGTTGCCCAAAATTGAGTACTCCGTATTGTAAACGTTTTTATTGCGACAATATTTTATATGAAAACATTTGTCAATATTTAAACTCATCCTATTTTCCTTGCACCACTCAACTAATCTGTCTAAGTCAGCCTGTAGTAAATAATAATCTTGCATAGATTTTATAGGCAGAATCAATTTGAGATCGTCTGCAAATAGATATGATGCTGCGTGATGGAAACCATGTATAATGGTGTTAGTAAAAATATTGAAAAGCAATGGCCCTAGGTGGGAGCCTTGGGGTACCCCAGACGTCACATGAAAATCCTCAGATCGGGTCCCATTCAGAACAACGTTTGACAAACGATCACTAAGGTATGACTGAAACCACAGCAACAGAGGACCATGGATTCCGAAGTTCTCAAGTTTTTGTATTAAGAGTTGATGATCCACTTTGTCGAACGCTTTACTAAAATCAGTGTACGGATTCAGGTTGACACAGTAACCTGAATCCGTTGGTCTACATGATCTATCACATTTTCTGTGAAAGCTACCAAATTGGAGTGAGTTGATCTTCCTTGAAAAAAGTCATGCCTACTATGTGATTTTTCAAGTAGCTGTACACACTGGGATAAATTAACAACTCAAAAACTTTAGGTATAATGGAAATTATCGATATCGGTCTATAATTTCGAATATCGTTTTTGCGACTATTTTTAAAAATATTGCTTTTCAATATTTTTACTAACACCATTATACATGGTTTCCATCACGCAGCATCATATCTATTTGCAGACGATCTCAAATTGATTCTGCCTATAAAATCTATGCAAGATTATTATTTACTACAGGCTGACTTAGACAGATTAGTTGAGTGGTGCAAGGAAAATAGGATGAGTTTAAATATTGACAAATGTTTTCATATAAAATATTGTCGCAATAAAAACGTTTACAATACGGAGTACTCAATTTTGGGCAACATTCTCAAGGAAGTGAATAGTATCCGGGACCTGGGAATATTGATGGACAGCAAATTAACATACAATAACCATATTGATAAGGTAATATCCAATGCAAACAAAATGCTAGGTTTTGTATTTAGATGACCTGATGGTCTAGTGGTTAGTGACCCTGACTGCTAGGACGGAGGTCGTGGGTTCGATTCCCACACAGGACAAATCTTTGTGCGATGAGTACGATTATTTGTTCTGTATCTGGGTGTGTAATTTATCTATAATATGTATGTATTTAGAAATATAATATAAGTATGTTTATCAGTTGTCTGGTTGCCATAGTACAGGCTCTGCCTAGTTTGGCATCAGATGGCAGTGTGTTGGTTGTCCCAAGATATTATATTATTATAGATATTATTAAGGACCTCAAAACCGTTCAACAACCCTAAGACTAAAATTATTCTATACGAGACGTTGGTTCGCAGTAATCTAGAATACTGTTCACAGGTATAGTCACCTCATTACAATGTTCATAAGCAGCGTATTGAGCGAGTCCAAAGGAGGTTTTTGTATCATTTATGTTTAAAAAACAAAACCGCGCATCAATTAAAATCTTACAAGGACCGTCTCTTTCACTTTAAACTTCAAAGTCTCAACAGTCGCAGAAAAGAACTGGATTTATGCTTCCTTCACAAATTAATGACATCCAAAATGAATACCGACCTCCTGTCAAAAATATCTATCAATGTTCCAAGCAGGTTACCCCGGTCACATACCTATAATCTGTTCAGACAACCTATGCACAAAACCAACTTAGGTGACAACTCGCCCCTTACGCGAGCAACCAAATTATATAACGCTATATGGCGTAAAGCTGAACTCGACATCAATCACGATAATCTTGCCATATTTAAAAAGAAACTATATAAACACTTTCAGTTAGATGACATTTGATTTATCATTCCAATAATTAATTAATTAATTTAATGAAATATGTAATATAATTATCATCACCATTTTATTCTCAATTCCAACTATTATTATTCATTATGTATTTAATTTAATTTGATTTTACTGTATTCTGGGTTTTTAATCTTTAATAATTGCATGTTTGTATAAATGTATGTTCTATTTTTCAATTTCCATTAAATTATATATTTAGAGCATCATGTACTCGACAATGTGTACCTATAATTGAGTGTGCGGTACAAGAGCGTGTTCTTAGCAGTAGTTTTCATGTTATATAAGATTAATTGTAACGTACATCGTTGGTAATCCAAAATAAAATAAATAAATAAATAGATAGACAACCTATTAAAAAAAAAATGATTTTTTTATAGCCTGCTCTGTTCCACTCTTGGGCAAAGGCCACCCTCCATTCCTTTCAACGGTCACGATTCTGTGCTACTTTTTTCCAATTCTCAAGGAAGACATCCAGTTCGTCCCGCCATCTCCTTCGTGGTCTGCCAAGACCCCGTGGCACTGTTTCAGGGCACCAATCATGAGCTTTACGGGTCCACAGCTCATTTCTCAGTTTTTGAGCCACGTCAACGATTTGCGTACATGCGTATAAAACAGAAATATGAATACTTATTAAGTCGCGCCGTCGTTTTTTACGGGTGGGAAATCATCAAATGACTTCTCCCGCTCTGGGCAGAGCGAAAGGGAGTGTCAGACTTGTACTGACTAAAACCCATCCATGTTCCTTCCTTGCCCTTTTTGTTCCAGGGCCGCGGTATTACTTTCGAACAGCCAGCAGCCCTGGCAGGCATCGGCCCTTGCGGGCCCCTCCCTGTGTAAATGAATATACCTTACATACCTTTCATTATACTAAAACCTCATTAAAAAGGGACTTATTATATAGAAATGGTACCCATAATGGGGTGAGAATAGCTACAATGTGCTTTAACGAGCCAGCATCGCGACCAAGCCAAGATGCTGCGTGATGGAAACCATGTATAATGGTGTTAGTAAAAATATTGAAAAGCAATGGCCCTAGGTGGGAGCCTTGGGGTACCCCAGACGTCACATGAAAATCCTCAGATCGGGTCCCATTCAGAACAACGTTTGACAAACGATCACTAAGGTATGACTGAAACCACAGCAACAGAGGACCATGGATTCCGAAGTTCTCAAGTTTTTGTATTAAGAGTTGATGATCCACTTTGTCGAACGCTTTACTAAAATCAGTGTACGGATTCAGGTTGACACAGTAACCTGAATCCGTTGGTCTACATGATCTATCACATTTTCTGTGAAAGCTACCAAATTGGAGTGAGTTGATCTTCCTTGAAAAAAGTCATGCCTACTATGTGATTTTTCAAGTAGCTGTACACACTGGGATAAATTAACAACTCAAAAACTTTAGGTATAATGGAAATTATCGATATCGGTCTATAATTTCGAATATCGTTTTTGCGACTATTTTTAAAAATAGAGACTATTTTGATCCTTTTCCATGCGGTCGGAAAACGACCTGTTTGAAGTGAGTGGTTAAAAATATAAGTTAAGGGAGTAGTAAAAGACTTCGAACACTTCGCAAGAAGAATTGGGGGGAGCTCATCAGGACCTGGTCCTTTGCGTACGTCCAGACATTTCAGCTTGCTAGCAACCATATCCTCTGTGAGTGTAATGTGACTCAAAACATTCGGGTTTCCGCAGTGTAATGAACTGTTTGATGTATTGGTTTGCTGTTTGGGGTGGTTCTGATTATACACTGATGAGATTTTTTTTGCGTATAGTTGACAGATATCGGTACTGTTGTCAGCTACCTCATTGCTGAAGATCATTTTTTCCGGGATTGTACTTTTTATTTTAATATAGTTCATGTAAGATGATTTGTTTAATAACCGGCACCTCTCCTTCAACAACCCTAAACTAACCTTATCCATAGCGTTATTATATTTTTTAACTCGTATTCTTAAATTGTATGTTTGCTTGAGAAGTTTAATGAGATCTTTCGTAAACCACGGAGGTTGTTTATTCTTATTTACTTTGTATGAAAAAGGAACGTGATTGCTTATAGCAATCATGATCTTTTCATAAAATACTTCAACCATATCGTCTATAGTGCCACAGCTCTCTAACGCTGTAGTCCAGTTAATAGAGTCGAGATTTTGTGTTATAGCCTCGTAATCAGCCTTGTGGTAGTTACGGGTAGGCAACATATTGCAGTTAAGAGTTCCCTCGGGTTGTATATCTAAATTGATCATCAGAGGAGGGTGATGCATGTCTAACTTAGATAGAGGATTATTACATTCATTCACCATAACGTTTGCCATATTAGCTAAAACTAGGTCTAAGACCCTTGATTTATCATTCCTGACACAAATAATGTTCCAAGCAGGTTACCCCGGTCACATACCTATAATCTGTTCAGACAACCTATGCACAAAACCAACTTAGGTGACAACTCGCCCCTTACGCGAGCAACCAAATTATATAACGCTATATGGCGTAAAGCTGAACTCGACATCAATCACGATAATCTTGCCATATTTAAAAAGAAACTATATAAACACTTTCAGTTAGATGACATTTGATTTATCATTCCAATAATTAATTAATTAATTTAATGAAATATGTAATATAATTATCATCACCATTTTATTCTCAATTCCAACTATTATTATTCATTATGTATTTAATTTAATTTGATTTTACTGTATTCTGGGTTTTTAATCTTTAATAATTGCATGTTTGTATAAATGTATGTTCTATTTTTCAATTTCCATTAAATTATATATTTAGAGCATCATGTACTCGACAATGTGTACCTATAATTGAGTGTGCGGTACAAGAGCGTGTTCTTAGCAGTAGTTTTCATGTTATATAAGATTAATTGTAACGTACATCGTTGGTAATCCAAAATAAAATAAATAAATAAATAGATAGACAACCTATTAAAAAAAAAATGATTTTTTTATAGCCTGCTCTGTTCCACTCTTGGGCAAAGGCCACCCTCCATTCCTTTCAACGGTCACGATTCTGTGCTACTTTTTTCCAATTCTCAAGGAAGACATCCAGTTCGTCCCGCCATCTCCTTCGTGGTCTGCCAAGACCCCGTGGCACTGTTTCAGGGCACCAATCATGAGCTTTACGGGTCCACAGCTCATTTCTCAGTTTTTGAGCCACGTCAACGATTTGCGTACATGCGTATAAAACAGAAATATGAATACTTATTAAGTCGCGCCGTCGTTTTTTACGGGTGGGAAATCATCAAATGACTTCTCCCGCTCTGGGCAGAGCGAAAGGGAGTGTCAGACTTGTACTGACTAAAACCCATCCATGTTCCTTCCTTGCCCTTTTTGTTCCAGGGCCGCGGTATTACTTTCGAACAGCCAGCAGCCCTGGCAGGCATCGGCCCTTGAGGGCCCCTCCCTGTTTAAATGAATATACCTTACATACCTTTCATTATACTAAAACCTCATTAAAAAGGGACTTATTATATAGAAATGGTACCCATAATGGGGTGAGAATAGCTACAATGTGCTTTAACGAGCCAGCATCGCGACCAAGCCAGTTAATTTAATTATGATAATGGTACTTTAAATATAATGATGTCTTATTTTGGTAGTAATACATCATGACCCTAAAAGGGCCGGATACATTATAAGACGACCCTTTCACCAAGTTATTATAAGAAAACACAAAAGAAAATGGGGAGTGTGTACGACGAGATTTTATTACTCTTTTAAGTTTATACAATTTTTCCTACACGTATTTTTATCGTTTAACGGAAGTACTTTCATAAAATTGTGCAAAGAAAGCTTAAGAATATAAATCTACGCATAAGGCAAGACGGATGACGGCAAGAGAGAGAACAACAGAATTTTAGAAAAATATTGCCTGTCAAGATGTTCATTGTTGATCCATATTCTACACTAGTGTATTCTACGCAGATGTATGAAAAAAAAAGAAATAGAAAAAAATGTGACTATATTTTCTATACTGTGTGTATTCTGTGATTCGGTGTCAGTAATTGTGTTAGTTGGCGGGGTCGGTCTCGCCCGTGTGACGGTTACGTCGCTTGATTAAACTGCTTGCGTCTGATTCGACTCTATTACATTTTAAATACACCATTCATATGTACTGGATTGCATATACGATATACATATTATGTATCTACAGTTACCAACTTTCAGAGGCTTCTATCTTGATTTGATATCGAATGAAAAGAAAATAAGGGACCAATAACTTTTTCTGTAATTAAATGGAAAGGCGATGTAAAAAAAAAATGCTGTTGTTTATGGAATATCACAACGAGTTTTCTGTAGTACTTACTACATACTTAAATTCTCACTACGATGAAACAATGCTTAGGGCCTTGGTCTATCGCGGCTTTTTGTACCAATACTGTTGCGCGTTTAGTAAACGCTTTTCAGCATCGCTGATATCGCGCGCTAGTCGTATTTGCAACGTGCGACAGAAGCGATGCAACCGCGCGACCGTATCTGACGACATCAGCGGCACGAAGAGTGAAGAATGGAAGAAGGGTGCGACTGAAGCACGGCAGCATCGCGATAGTAGAAATACAGAATCGTGGTAACGTAGGCAACAGTACACAGCCAACGTGCAACCTGAGCATTGCGACTTTATCTATCGTTTGGATCGCTCCAAAAGTCACGGCGTGCGATGTTCCTTCCAGTTTAAACATTTACTCTTTATCCTAATCTCTTGAAACTGCTACAGATCGTTGTATGTCGGATGCAGCTTAAATAACTTACCTTGTATTACCGCTGTGTTGCGCTCCTGTGTTCCCGGGAGACTAATTCGTATATAGACAGGATGTGTTCGTGATGTGTTTGCAGTTTCCAATTGTTTGTCGCTCAATCATCAGGTTCAATGTTTGATTATTGAGTCAATTATGTGAGAACATTATTTGGATGAACAAAACAGGCACATATAGGTATGTGAAGCTTTGTGTTTGAAAGTGTTGAGGAATAAAAAAGTATTAAGATACCTTCGACTCGGCAAATGATACCAGATGATCTGAGCAAAATCAGAGCCCCGATCTTGACCAAGGTTTTACTTGAAAAACTGTTGTTGAAACCTAAACAATCTTAACAGTTGTATCTGCTAATCAACCAGGTACTTGTCGCAGTGCAGGGTAAGCAATTAGATCAGGAGCTTATAACTTATTCTGGAATACAGCACGACGAACAAGGAGCTTGTACGTTCGTCACGGGAACCAAGCTGGAAATACTGAAAGATTCGCCTCAAGTTATTTTGGTTTTCATTATAAACACAAATTACGTGGCCTTAACGTCTTCATAATAACGTTATTATTCCCGCACGATATTTGATTGCTCCACCTAATTGATCCATTCATATTAATGATTTTGTAAAAGAATTGCGTAATTTTCCTCGCTGTAGGTGTTTATTGATCGAGACTACCTACGCGGCCACGCTTGTATATTATTAACATTTATTACATGCTAATGAGTTTCATGAGTATCGAAATAGAAATTGGATGTGAAATATCTGATAACGGAGAAAGTTTGTACGTAATATACTTACGCATGTAACGTACAATGTATATTCCACAGCATTAGATCCAGGTTTGATTGCCAGGTTGGGTAAACTGTTATTGGGTTCTTGTCAGTAGCAGCCACGGAGTCTGGATTTGAGCCCGGTTGATGGCAAAGGCAATAAACTGGCCCCTTATTACATGGGAATTAAAACATAACTGGCGAAATATGGCTATATGCTCTTAGATACCTAACCTTTGTGAATATCATTAGTTATGTTATTAAAATTCGTTTGTTGTATTTGTTTGGAATTAGAACATGAATTCCGAAGTAATCTAAAACAGTGCAGCACACTTATAGTATTTGTAAAATCTAATAATAGACGTTCTACGGATAATGCAGAAACTGCACGACAGCTTTATTACTTTCGTGATTACACATACACTTACCAAGGCAGCAGTAATAAGTTACAAGTAAATATAATATACGCGTAAGAAGTTCAAAATGAAGCTTTCATTGCATCAAGTTTACCAGGAGGATTATTTAGCCTCTCGTCCCAGCCGCCGCGGGAGACGCCCCGGGCGTCGGGAGTCACGTGGTGGCTTCCGGCCACCGTAGACGCGGACCTGTGGACGGTGAGTAATGGCTAGCTCGCCGTCCGGTCGTCTTTTGACGACAGGCCGTGTTGACGGCGCGTTCGTGTTCCACGCGCGCCTCAAACAGATGTCAGCAAACAGGGAGGGGCCCGCAAGGGCCGATACCTGCCAGGGCTACGGGACTGTTCGAAAGAGATACCGCGGCCCTGGAACACAAAGGGCAAGGAAGGAACATGGACGGGTTTTAGTCAGTACAAGTCTGAGACTCACTTCCGCTCTGCCCAGAGCGGGAGAAGTCATTTGATGATTTCCATCAGAAGAAAAAGGCATCACCATCAAGATATCGAAACCTAACTTAACTTTACACATAACGGGTTAAGTCGCACATTTGGCGTATTTACCAAGATATATGATAGCAGTTTATATGCCCTGCGTAGACACCATCCATTATAATTTGTAGTGAGCACGTAAACCAGTGACGGAGGCACTGTATCTTGCGTTACTGCCCTAAATGATCTTTAGGCCTTTAAAGTATCTCATTTAGGCATCCTTTGAGCTACGTAATACTTTGTATTGCTACTATAAATTATTTGAGGGTTATCACGCAACGTCGTCACGTTTTGAACAGCGTGATTGCTTACTTATTGCTTTGTCTAACCACGAAATATTATTATTTTCTGATAATTAAGAATCAGTTCTACCGCTGGCTTTTTTCTACCTTAATCTTATCTCGATTAATCAATATTGCTTGCCAAAATCCAATGTAATTTCCATACATTTAAATGCACATAAATGAATAGATGCTAAACAGACTGATGACTGACTGGTGTAAACAGACTCTTCACGAAGCCGTCAACCAAGCATTCTGTACATCAAACTAAGTAACTTTACGCAAAAATTATTGCTGGGAAACGACTTTTTTTTAGGGTGAGAAATCACGTTTTATTGTAGGACTCAATGTTACGCATTCAAAACATTGTGCTGATGGATGGATTGAATAGTGCGGTGGTCGTGAGGGTGTCTTAAGTAAAAAAAAATACATTAAAAACATATATTAATAAAAAAGCTTGTGAAAAAGTTGGAACTTTGACCTCCAATATCTCCGTAACTAGAAAGTTCCCAGGTAAGGTCTAGAACAAAAAAATGATCGCAATGACAGGGAGAACAAGCGCCTTTCGGCTTCTCTAGAGTCTTTTTACACCCTTTATAAATAAATAACATTGAAGTGTTTCAAAATATCAGCTTTTTACTGAATGCATATAAAAGTATTATATATACGGTACTTATAACAAAAAGATTTTTTTTTTTAAATTTTTGTTGTTCTGTCTGTCTGTTTTTTCCGGCTAGTCTCCGAAACAGCTGGATCGAATTTGACGGGAGATAGAAGAAATATTTTTATAATAATTTCACGCAGATGAAGGTCGCAGGCATTAGCTTGTAAGAAATAAATAAATTAATTACTTCTAATAGCCAATCGTCAGCCAATTTTAATAGCCCCCAGATTATACCGCCTACCGATAGTAAGTGAAATACAATCTTTGAATGTAATCGAACATGTAGAAGCCTGGGAAAGGGATCGGCCCAACAGTACGGGGCTTACGTTCACCCGTGTACCCAGCACACACAAGCTTTGTCGGCCTATCATTGGCGATGGAGATTAACAGTTACTTGCGCTCCTCCAAATACAATTAAGTGAAAACAAACAAGAATTCCCATGTTTCTTGGATTTAACCACGCGGAATTGGGTTGTTGTTTGTTTTTCGCTTTAGTATATGAAGATACAAGAGATTTAGTCGCTTAATTGTTTTCTTGTAATGAAAATCTTAATAATTAGTATGTTTACAATTTTTATCGCGTTTTGTTCGGCAGCTTTTTGTGACTGATTGATCGTTTTTAAGGTTCCGTATCCGAAGGATAACCAACGCGACCCTGCTGTCCGTCCGTCCATCCGTCTGTCTGTCAGCGGGCTGTATCTCATGTTCCGTAATAGGTAGACAGTTGACATTTTCACAGAATGTGTATTTCCGTTGCCGCTATAACCACAAATAAAAAAAAGGATGGTGCGGAACCCTTCATATGCGAGTCCGACTCGCAGTTGGCCGGTTTTTTCTTTCGGTAATTAAATGTTTTCGTCAGTCGAAAAACTAATCTAATTAGTAACTAGTTCATAAGTTAAGCTAAAATAAAAAAAAGTTTATTGGAAAAAGACGAGAGATTAAATTCCAGTCAGTACGGCGGCGTGTTTGTTTTGTTTGAAATTTATTTGTGTGTTCTAGTCTAGCGACGCTGCACGCTGTTAAAGCTGGCTGGCTGCCTGAGCCCTGCGGCTGCCTGCCTCTGTCTGAACTCGCCTGCCTTTGCCTGCCCCTGCCTGCCCGGTGTGACTGACACCCTTAATTATGCGCCCCTGACGCCGCCGGCGTCACGACAAACTTTTAATTGAACCGATGAAACAGTTTTTGGCTCTGTATTTTATGAAATCGTTGGCGGAAAAACTTTTTACAATATTACTATTCTATTGTGTTTGATTGGCTTCGTAGCTAAGTAGGTAGGTACCTATCATGTGTGGGTAGGGGACAAGGCTTGATAAAGAGCACTTTACCAAGATGGGGTCATGATTAGGGTCTGTTTAACCATTTATTTTCAACTAACTTTATATTAACATAACATCACACCTTAAATCACCGAAGGGTTATAGGCAGAGCTGTACCTAATACTACATCCACATTTCACCAGTTATTTTTAAGTCCCATGTAATAGGGGGCGAGCCTATTGCCATCAACCGGGCACAAATCCAGATTCTGTGGCTGCTACTGAGAAATTCCTGATGGAAAAACCCAAAAACATTTTGCCCGGGAATCGAACCCAGGACCTCATGCTCAGCAGCCAGGATTGCGACCACTAGACCAATGAGGCACAATTCAACTTAATGAGCGTTTATCATCATCATCATCAGCCTATAATGTTCCCACTGCTGGGACACAGGCCTCCTCTCTAAGAGAGGGAATGGGCTATAATCCACCACACGGGCCCAGTGCGGATTGGTAGATGTCACATGTCTTCGAATTTTTGGTTCTAGGACATGCCGGTTTCCTCACGATGTTTTCCTTCACCGTTTTTGAGAGCAGTGGTGATGAAATAAATTACACAAAGTAATGCGCCTGCCTGGGTTCGAACCCACGACTTACTGTTCGTAAGTCGGGGTCGCTGCCACTGGACCACCGCTGCTCTTGATAATGAGCTAATGAGCGTTTATATAAACTATAATAAACCCAGATATTGAAAAGTTTTCTTGTAGTAATAAAACTACCACTTAGCTCTGGTCGAAGAATGTGATCACGCTGTGTTTGTATAAAATGTTTGTATTAAACTATGTTTGTTAACTGGCACTGCAAAGCAGCGATAATACGCCAAAGAAATAAAAAAGGTGTTTTATCTAAAGGTGTTTTAAACTAGAAGATTTATAAAATAAAACTGTTTAGAAGTGAAATTCAAGTTAAAAGATTTCTTTAAGTTTCACCTTGATGGAAATAATTTCAAACTAATGTTAAATGTAGGTGAAACATATCTAATAAATATTTATGAGGAAAGTAAATTTTTTCATAAAATTCAATCAGAGCCAACCTTTTTCGTGGAGATATGTAAATTGTTTGTTGTTTCGACAGAAGCCACGCGACTCTGCACACAGAATAAGTTATCCTTTCGTTAAGTACGGCCGCCCTATTGTTGAATTTCGTCAAAACGTTTAGGTACGTTTTATTTAACTTTTGTCTAGAATATTTGCGGCAAAGCCTTTGGGCATATTTGGTAAACTAAATTATATACGGGTACATACCATTGTCTGCTAACGAAATTGACTAGAATTTTCAGAAAGTCACGACGTTAAATTAAATGATCCGTTTAAATTACCTAATAACAGGAAAACTCAAAGTGAAGCATTACGAAATCAATTTAAGTAACAAAATTCTAAGAAAAACGTCTCGAACAAATTATTACTTTTAAAACTTTTAACTAACATTAAGGTTATCGCTCGCTTCTTCCATCTAAGCTTTGGATCCTTTCCAAATGACGTACTTTAAAAAGATGATATTCTATGTCAAATATAATCTTTTCGTAAATTGTGGGTTGTAAAGCCAACAAGCGGCTCAGAGTCAGACGAACAGCACATTCTCCACCGGGCCGAGTGCTCCTACTTCTGCACCGACCCAATTTTCACCAAACTGCTGTATAATCAAGTCGTTTAAATTCACATTCACCAAAAAATACAACACTGTATTTCTATTCGTGTTTACTGTAACTGTTAACTGCGGTTGAATATTTTTGCATAATTATAGCTTGCTGACCATAATATGTTACTATCGTTCACGTTTTCATTCCCTTGGGTTAAACGTTGAGTTAAAAGTCAACGCCATCAACGTACGGTTACGACAGAAAAATGTTTTTAATTTTAATTGACCTCAACATCTGACTTTTGAAACCTTGAATATAAAATGTTCCTGCAGCCTTCGATAACTTGGTGCAGCATAAAGTTGGCGTCAAGTTGATCGCTGAACATGTTACTTCTATACAATTTTCACACAACATTTTAACCTCTGGAAACGTTGAACCGAAACTCTAGCCTCAAGGGGCGAATATTTTCAAAGTTGCCGACAAGCCGCCATTTTGTGTTGCAAAAAGATCTAATGGAATTTAAGCTCAGTTGTTGATAACAGACCATTAAGGCGTTGACACACGTCACGACATCGCCACTCGAAAAAGAAACGGTTATGAAACTAATTGTCAGAACTGTCAGAGTGGTCTCAACGGCGTCGGCCGAGGTTTACTGTCGCAGAGCCGACGATGTGACGTGCATGTGAGCTTGAGGTTATTGTCATTTATCGGGTGCAGTTTCATCTGACAATAATTGAGTTTTTAAAGAGAAAATTCCAATTTTATTTCTCTGAAATTACCCTCTTCTTCGCTTGCAAGCATATCAACAATTGGCACCATTAAATCTTGTATCATCACACATCCCATCACTAGATGGTGCGTCGCTTTGAGTCGAGGTGTCGCCACATGGATAATCGAGGCCGGCTGCTAATGAACATCATTATCAGATATTTGTGCCGATGAGTAATGCACGGAGTGCGCGGGGGAGCGAGGGGTCGGCTCGAGGGCAGCGAGCCGAGGAAATTGCCAATTAATGTGTCCGCCGACTGCGCCCCGATATTCTCCCCTATCGCTATTTTAAGATGGGGATACAGCAAGTGTTGACTATTGAAACTATTTATTCTTGGAGCTGTTACAAGGTTTTAGACAGGCAACGTATTGAGAAGATATAGCATGAGATGCAAAAAAACAACGGCTAACAACTTCTCGAAATGTTGAATTAAACCAATTGAATGTAAGATTCTAAATGGGTTTTTTCTTATGGCAAATTTCGCAGGCATTAAAACTGTCCATGGCTAGCTGCCCCCAGCTAACTCCCCTACCAGTATTACTTACCAAAAACATTAGTCAGGTGCTTATATTTACGACTTAACAAGTCGTCGGCACATTTTACGGCGGTAATTCCCTCGCAATGTAGTGTGTCCGAGGCTTAACCCCCCAGATACCTTTCGTCGGGGAGTCGAGATTTATTCGATTCTTTTTTCTTCTCTGAATACATTATTCTTATTTGTAAATAATTACTTCTTTCGCCCGCTCGTCCCTCTGAGATTAAGGTCGTGACTGCTTTACTTCATGTGATTATAGAGTATGTGATTTAAGTGTTGTGGATCAAATGAGAGGATTTAGATCTACATATAAACGTATTTTATGCGAATAAATGTTATGACTGCCTCTTTGGTCTGGTGGTCGCAAGTGCGACTGCTTACCATAAATTCTTGGCTTCGGTTCCCGTGTCAGGCAAAGTGTTATTGGGATCAAAAATCATCAAGAATTTCTCAGTAGCAGCCACGGAATCTGCATTTGCGCCCAGTTGATGGCAATAGGCTCACCTTCTATGACATGGGACTTAAACATAACCGGCGAAATGTGGGTCTACTATTTGGTACATCTTTGCCTAACTTAGTTCCTTTTGCAGTAAAACGATTTTTACGAGGAGGTGTCGGTCACTATTCACTGAAAGTCCGTGTTGAAGTTTGTAGACTCTTTCGGTGTCCTAATGCATGCACAATCCTACATCTCGTTCAATATTTTTATTCTTGGATTGCATTAATCAACATTGTTAACCTAGAAATAGCATTTTTTTGTATCCTATTACAATGTTGTCCTATTTAGCCTAAAAATTGACTGGTAGAGAATGCCTTGTGTCATTAAATCCGCCTATGTAGCACTATTGTATATGATGTTTAAATAAACAAACAAATATATTCCGTTTCCATTACCAGCTGTGCCTATAATAACACCCTAAAACAATTTATAAGTAAATCATTTAACCAACCTACAGACGAGCGAACAACAATAGAGATAAGTGATATAAATAGGGTATTACCAAACACAAGCAAATAGAAATATTATCTACACAATAGCCAGGTAATCCTCCAGCCGACAGCCGCTTTTAACATGATACTCTTGTTTTATTCTATTACGCACACACTTGCATGTCCCTAACTGATACAGTACAACATACATGAGGGGTTATGTTAGAAGACAACATCGAACCATGTATAGACAAGCAGCAATAGAAGCGAAACACAGTATTGTGAACATTTGGAGGGAATAATTCACGTGGCTCAGTGCAACCGCCCCGGGGGATGCGCGAATCTGCCTCGCTACGGGCTACGGCAGTTGGCTACGAGCCGTAGTACCGGCGCTACGCGGTGCTACGCCGTGCTACGAGCTCGCGGTTGGGTAAACACGTGCGTCGACTCGTATTTATTTTTATCTGTGCTGCATATTTAAGTGAAGTTTTATTTTGAAGATTTATTTTTTATCTGTATGAAATAGTATACCTACTTCTAAAATAACTTTGATGGTCTTTCGTAGTTGCTAGTTACTTTATTTTGTAATTTATAAGATAAATTATTAAAAAAATAACAGATGGCTTGCTAACATCTCGGATCCTAATTCAGTATTAATCTTAAAAGGCATAGTATATCATTGTACATAAGTACTAACTGTATATATGGTAGGTAAGCGTTAACCATTCATAAATAATTGATTGGGAATATGCTTGCGTCACGTTTTTCCCAATTTATAAATATTTTCGTGTCTGCCTCAGACAGTCTGATCAAAAATAGAATGATTGATATAAATCTAGGATGATCTAGATTTTTATCAAACTGAACTCATTTATAATGGTTGAGATCAAAAGGCTACGACCTCAATGTTATACTTTAAAAAAGTAAATGAGTTACAATACTTTCATCTCAAATGAAGTTATAAAAGCAACTGTATTATATATAGACTGCTATTTAAAGTTCGGTGGCTTGTCAAGATATTTAGCTTTGCCATAAAACAATTAAGTCAGTAGTCATTAATTATTTATATTTTAAATTAAATAACTTCACCAAAATATAAAAAAAAATTGAAAAGCCATATATTGAAGGACCATACAGAAGAAGGACTAGATGTATAGTGAGAGTCAGTGAACATTCTCCAGCAGACCGTTCGTAGTGCGTCAGAGGCAATAATGTACACCTCGATGTGGTTCATGAGCATCGTAGCTCTGCTGGTGGTGGATGTCAGGACTGGGGCCCTGCAGGAGGGAGGTAAGCAGAACAATATGGCTACATTGATGACTTTTATGGTTTCATTCTTAACACAAGCAAAACGAGGAGCTTTGGGCTAAATAATGAGAGCCGCACGGTTTAATCGAAGGTTAAGCTACGCTTGTCGAGGTCAATTCGTGGATGGGTGACCATACATCGAAGGTTAAGCTATGCTTGTCGAGGTCAATCCGTGGATGGGTGACCATACATTTCATACACCTCTGTGTTTCAGAAAAAACGTTTGATACGGTTTCCTCAGCTATCATATGTAGATTTTTGACAGTCGTTACAGGTATTCTGACAACCTGTCTTACCAAGTCTCTCCATATAGAATTTGGAGTTTCTTGATGTCTGCCTACTCCTATGAACAAAAAAGATTGAGCTTTTATGTCTTGAACACCAAACTATGTCTACTTGAATATAACGGGTGTGCTTGCAGATGACCTTAATTTATAGCAAAAAAAGGCTTTTAGGAAAGCAGAATAAACGAGTATTGCTCACCACATTCTTTTTTCTCTTATGATGTTTTTTAATAATCGTTCCTACATCCAGAGGCCCCTAACACGAGCGAGCGAAAACGTCGACTTTTTAAATCGACAATACCGTGCTAAATGCCGAAGCGGTATCTCATGGAAAGCCAGTTTCGAGAAAATTTAAGTTTTGTAAATATAGTTTGGTATACACATTACGGATTGTTCTTTTTCTTACTAGATTTTTTTATGTTTTAAAATACATAGAGTATTACACTGCTATTTGGCTCAGTTCATTAGGTGCGTATTTATTTAAGCTATCTGATGCCAAATTTTTTTTTTGGATACCGCTTTTTAGCTTAGCACGGCAGATTATCTTTTAGCCTTCTATCCATAGATATGAATTAATTCTTATAACTGATTTTTTTTAATTTTAAAATCGACGTATTTACATTACGTTTTCACCGCACGCTCATGGTAGGGCCTCTTTTCTGTGAAAACTCGTTTGGAATCGAGTGTTTCATGTACATAGCCAATATTAGTCTTCGCTTCCCACAAGGATAATTATGTTTATTTCTATAAATCAGTTACAAAAAAGAAAACATGCTTTTTACTTTACTATAAAATATTTTTAACTAGATGAGGTCGGCCCTTCCTATTCGACTACTCTGAGAAGAAACAGTGACTTACTAAGAGGTAGAGGTAGTCTTTTGAGGAAAAAAAACTTTATCAAAATCGGTTCATCCGTTTAGTAGCTATGATGCTACACATTGACACACAGATAAACATTTCAAACTTATAACACCCCTCTTTTTTGGTCTTGTTTGATTTAAATGTAGGTTGTGTAGTAATCAGCTTAACTTAAAACCAAGAAAACCAAACTTTCAGAATTTATGAAATATAGCTTTCTAAGACAATATTAGTAGGTTCCTTTTACTGAAGCGGTCAAAGCCTGGTTGAGATAGACCAATGATGTTCAACATTGGATTTTATAACTAAACGGTCATGATTTGCGGTTCACTTATTGTTTGTTCGACAACAGTTTTGTGGAATAACCGCTAGATTACATAACATAACATCACGCCTATAATCCCGAAGAGTTAAGCAGAGATCTACCTAATAGTACACCCAGATTTCGCCAGTTATGTTTTAGTTCGTAGGGGGCGAGCCTATTGCCATCAACTGGGCACAAATCCCGACTCCATGGCTACTACTGAGAAATTTCTAATGGAATCCCGATAACAATTTGCCCGACTTGGGAATCGAACCCAAGACCTCATGCACAGCAGTCGCAATTGCGATCACTCACACGATTGATTTCGATTCTGAGTTTGATCAAACTACTTAACTTTAATTTGTAGATAAAATCTATTTGGTCTACAAACTAAGTTCTAGTTAATTCTACTCTCTATATATACGTTATTCTAGTACAATATAATAATTTTAATTACCTATCATATCAAATCCAACAATAGTCAACCTCAATATTGTCCGTTTCCTCCAATACGATGCCACCTGCAATTCTCTGTTCATTCGATCCACTTTTAGTTTTAAAGCAATTCAGCGCACATCCCGCGGAAGGTATTCCGCCTTTATCTATAGTCGGGTGAAGTGAGGCAGTGAGGCCAATAATCCCCGCTCTCAGACGCGCCTCGGGTTTCCTTGTCCGGTCTATACATACTAACGAGCTTTCTATCACGCCGGCTAAGAGAACTCTCTGACTTGACTGCTAACTATTAAATGAGAAGTAACTTTGCAATCATTGGTTGTTGTATTGATGTTTAGGTGTGATTGCATCTGCAAATGAATAAGTTGTTCAATTAAAATATTCTTGGCAACATTTGCTTTCTGCAACCTGAGACCGGTTTTCCAGAAGGCAGTTCAGTAATGAATATTATTTGATCATTTCAGATCTAAATCTGGTTCATTACTAGGCTATGTTTAAAATGAAATCTAAATTTCTGAAATATGAACCTTTATTTTTACAGGTTAAAAGACAACTCAATTTTTTTGTATCTAGACCTGAACATGTCTTTTTTCAAGATGGCTTTCACCATCGGGTGATACTCACGCTACCCTACACTACTTACTTGTGCTAGAGTAACGAGTATAGGCAACAAGTAATGGAATGTACAGAGCAAAGACAATGGACGGACGCCAGTCGCTCTCTATAAATTCGAATGAAGCAAGTGAACCGCATTTGATTAAACTGGAAACCGGGTTGGTTTAGAATTTAAAGAGAAAGAACAAAACCTAACATGATGGTTTGTGTTCAGAACTAACGATGCATCAAACTACGTGTCATGCCGGCGCAGCAGCGGTTTAGAAAACAAGTTTCCATAACGAACTCCGTTGTTTGTTTATTTTAAAAATTTCCATGTTAGTACCGCACCGTAGAGGGAAATTGTACCGTTACCTGGTCTGCGGTGCGGCTAGCGGGAGCAGGGGCGGGAGGGGGGGGGGTGGTAGGAACAAACCGACCAACCCACTTCAAAGGACGCACTTTGTTGAAAATTTTATTCAACTCGAGTTTGAATCAGAAGAGGAATTAAAACAAAATGTCGTTTTACGACGTTTTACAAAGTTTCCCTTTCTTTTACTACCTGATTGGGACGTTTTATTTGAAATGTTGATCGTTAATCGATTAATTTTTCTCTTTGTACGCGAGAGAAGTCGATTTTGTAACTTACCTGAAGTGAGCGCGATAATTTATGCTTCAGAAGACTTATACTCGACTGAAAAGACTTTTACTTGTATTATTTGAGATTTACTACCTCATTGCTTGTAAATGGAAGGTACTGTTGATGAAACAGATAAGGTTGAGGTTCTAAAATTAATGTGTGTTACCAATATAGATATTTTTAGGAGTCTGTAGTAGGTTGGAATTGTGCGTGGTACCTACGTAACATGTTTGGTAAACAACATCAAAGGGATTTTTACAGAATTTTGACGTGATATATTTTACTAACCAAAATCTTTTTATAACAAAATCAATTCATGAAAACATCTAATCTTACTTTCGCCGCAAGTAAACGTTTACAGGCGAACACGTCCCAAAATAAATAAGTTGTTTCAACGCGCTGAAAGACACGTTTAAAATTACTTTTCCTTTCGGATGTTCCTCAAAATAACTGAACACATTGTAAGAGTTCCAATGTAACAATTTCCGGGAATCAAATGGGTTATTGAATAGGGCAAGAGCTCCAGTGTCTGTCTCGCAGACGGTCGGATGTTTTATACAGTTATACGGTATACCCTGTTTGAATAAGGGACGGGGCGGTAAATACTGTCCAATTTCAAAGTTCGCGCAGACATCGCCGGGGGCAAAAACTATTTATGTGTAGCTGTAACGATATTCTCATATATTCGGCATTGATTTAGGTATACATTTGGATCATAGTTTTGGTGTAGGTATATCCATGTCATAATATAATCGGTTGTCGTGTGGTGTGGGCATGTAATGCGGAGGAATGAGGAAAATGTCGTGAGGAAAGTTTTGAGTATGAATGAGGATGGGTATAAGAATAATGAAAGACCAAAGAAACGATGGATGGACTGTGTGAAGGATGATATAGCACGAAAGGAGGTGTCTGATGAGATGACGAGTAATAGAGAAGTTTGGAAGAAGAAGACATGCTGCGCCAACCTTAATGAATTGGGATAAGCAAGATAATGATGATGAAATATGTAGATAATATTTTTGGATATTCCTACAGCATTAAGATAGAACCATGAGGAAATTTGTATAACCTACAACTGAATTTCTCGGTTAGTAACAAAACTCATTTGTTTAGACTTTAGGTAAAGTGCTGTGATTGTACTTTTGTAGGAAACAGCAGTTTCTTTTTGTAATTACCGATGATTTTTTTTTATGTCAGAATGATGTACCGAACACCTGGTATTCGTTTTTGCGACGATGTCCCTTCCACCCTGTACAACCTGATTTATAGAGGTTATACAGAGTTCTGCTGATCATAGATAATTTGCTGCTTCAAGTCTATTGGCTACATAAATACTCTTGATACTTGCCTGAAGCTTGGTGAACGTGGTTCGAATGTTTTTTCCACTTATCTTTAACACATCACATCCATGGAAAACCAGAAATTGGTCTTGATAGGTACGGTGTAGCAGTACAAACGGCCGATCCGTTTGGACAGCTACAGCTTGTAATATGGTTTTATTGCTAAAATTTACGGTTTTAGCAATAAAATCATATAACACACACTGTTCCTAATCCATTTTTATTCTAAAATTCAAACATAACGAGAGTGAATTTTCAATAAATTTAGGATTCAGCCACGGTTACTTAAATTCTTTTCAGCAAGTTTACATAGGTACATAATATATCAAAAAAAAAACATATTTTTCGATAAAAAATCGAACCCGCTACCCATAGCGTAGAAATCGGTCAGCCATGCCAGGCGAGCTATCTGCATCATAATAAATCGCTATGTAGGTACATACTTACAATGAATGACCTAGTTTACCATCTTGTCTTCATATTTTAGAACAGATTTCATAAAATTGAATTTTCCAGTCTCCTTGTTTCATATTCTTTTCAGTTTATTTCTATGGAAGTCTCTGCCATTGATTCTCTGAGATTCGTTCAAGAAGTGGGTCACTTGTCCTTTATTACTTAGAACAGTGTTTTACTGCGGAACATTACCGCTATTCAAAAGTACATGTAACAAAAGAACGCAATACCACAAGGCTCTTTTATTATCGCTAAACATGACATAAACATGTTTGAGCGCAGTCTGACCACAGCGTCGTAAACCGTTTAGTGTCAGCAGAATAGGCCATTTAATGAAATAATAACTAGAGATATAAACTTGGTGATAAAATGCTGATCGACGCCGCGGGGAGGCCGTTAAACGTTGTTCAATCTTAGTTGGCCTGGAGGCTAGAGGTTGGATCCACTTTCGAGTTACCATCTCCATAGCTCATAATTCGATTTGGAGGACGATTATGGTAACTGTGAAGTATTTTAATACTGTGGAATTAAACGTTTGATGTCTTTTAGGGTTCTGTACCTCAAAAGGAGAAAGAAATCCTTATAGGATCACTTTTTCTCAGAAACGCGTCAAGGTTAAAATTAATATCAAGTACTCGGGTCTACGGTCTTTCAACTGAGAAAAAACAAAGTTTTACAACTTTCAATGCGATCAAAAGATATGACGGCTTATGTCGCATATTTTGCGATTACAAGGGTATCCAATTCTATAGGGTACTTCTTGTTGACCTAGAATCATTAAATTTGGGAAGGAATGTCTAACAGCATGTAAAGGAAAAAATCTGAAAGCCGTAAAAATGTAGTAACAAAAAAAACCGGCCTGAATTATGAAGTTTGTACGGAATCCTCGGTGCGCGAGACCAACTCGTACTTGGTAAGTTTTTTTTTTCATACAAACGAAACCATTCTGTAAACTTTATGAGTATCTTGTGCGACTGGTAACTTTTAAATCGCCAACAGTTTTTCTTATTGTAGGTACACTTCCATCTCCATAAGTCTAGGAATTTCGGCGACAAAGTGATGTCCCCGAGTGATGTGATGTGTGTGTGATGTGTGTTGTCAAAGTGGTGGCCCTTCGACCTACATACTTAATAATAAATTCGTAAAAAAAAAAAAGTGTAAAGCAATTAATTTATAGATCACACCCCTTACAACCAACCCCCAACCCTTACATCAACAAAAGAATTGCATCTGTCTCTCATTTTTAGTGTTTTTTGACATTTTCGCTTTGCAGTACAAAAGTTACAATTTCAGCAGCGACTTTGAAACTTAATACCGCTGTAACAACACCCTGTCTACCAAACGATTTAGCGTTAACTGTTGGCAGTTAACCAAAAAGACCCGGCCAAGTGTGAATCGGACTCGCGCATTTAGGGTTTCGTACCATAGTAAGGGCCCTCTTTAGTTTTTATTTTATTATTTGTTGTTAAAGCGGCAACAGAAATACATCGATGATCTGCAAAAGTGTCAACTGTCTAACTCGAACTACTATCACGGTTCATGAGACAGACAGACAGACCGACAATGGAGTCCTAGTCATAGGGTCCGTTTTTACCCTTTGGGTACGGGACCATAAAAAGCGTAAAAAATTTGCAAGAACTAAAAGCAACGTAATATTTTAACGCAGTGAGATATAAACAAATTGTGGTGTCGATTATATTCGTGCAATTACTTAGCAACTCGCATCATCATCTGCCTTAACCTTTTCCCATCTATGTTCGGTTCGGCTTCCGGTCTAACCGGATGCAGCTGAATAATAGTGACACATGGAGCGACTGTGTATCTGACCTCCATAACCCACTTGGTACTGGGTAATACGATACCCCTTGGTAAGACTTGTTGTCAGACTTACCAACACGCAATATGAAGCCAAAAGAACGGCCGAAATCTCAGAAAGTCGGTACATGCTTATAGCGCCCTCCCAAAGACGGGTCATGACCGACAAGTACACGTAGGTATACATATTACACCACGACGCTCAACATACAGGGTGACATTTTAGACTATGGTGACATATTAATGTTTACCGATCCTCGATTCTTAAAATCCTAATAGGCGCAACGAATATGATCTTATTTTATCGAAAATAACTTAATAAACCTAGCTAGGTAACCTAAAGTTCTTATCGTTAATAGATAACGCGACCGTTGTAAATCATTTAGTGAAGTGGAAAATCGATTTTAGTATAACGTTCTTCAACCATTATAGTACGTCATGAGCTGATTTCACAAATAGAACTGAACGTAAATTATAATCATCTTCACGGCGATCAAGTGCTGTCTCATATTGTGTAGTGTTTCAGTTTTGTCAGCTTTGCGTGCAGGGGGCCAATAATGGCCAATTTAGCAGAATAATAATAAGATAATGATTAAAATTCTTAAAATGGTCACATACGCAGTTAATATTATCAATTGTCACTTTGTGAACGTTTTACGAATTGTAACGTGATTCACATTATTATTCTAATATGATTCTACTAAACCGACCATTTTAGACCCCAGTTTCTTTGCTTAAATCCGCCCATAATAGTGTACCCTTCACCTCACCCTGAACCACGTGACTGTACATGTGTTCACCCGTGCCTACAGTTCATACATGTAGTTGTGTAGTAGCAAGTCGTGATCAAAGTTAGGAAGGGTTGTGCACACCGCAGCTCACAAACCCTCATAGTTTGTTGTTACGGTCGCGTATGTCAAGCTGAACTTTCGACTTGGACTGACTTATGATACGGCTGCCTCTCACCAATTACTTACGTCTAATATTATTTGAGTTTGTTACTGACTTCGGGTTTTGTTTATTCCTGTTTTGGAAAGGCGGTGTAATATAATGTTGCTAACAAAGTAAGTTGCAACGGTGATGGTGCAAAAAAATAGCTACCAGAGCAGAGGTTATTCTTAAATGAACGTCTAGCGCGCCCTGGACAGTGATACTGGCTATATCATGCTGACTGGCATAATATTCTAGCACGGCATGAACTATCGTTTTTCCCTGAAACGAAAAAAAAGACATCAGGCCAAAACAAACGTTGATGTATTCCGTATTACAAACAACATTGCTTCATCCGATAGCTACATTGTATGTGCCTATACTTACCTGGTTTTTGACCTGCTTTGTTTATTATTGTGTATAGCACCTGTGCTTACAAAAGCGTCTCGTTTTTTATTGTTCCTGGCCCGACTCCAAGTTCCCGACAAAGCCTAATCGAATTTGGTCGATATGTGCACTTCACTCCGTAGTAAGATATTTGCCGTTTGGAATTACATTTGCGCTGGAGGAATACAGGACAATTTTTGCTTAGAATTTCAGCTGATGTTTGTGTATTCTGGCTAGAGTCCCGGTCAAATAGTAATTGCATATACGAGTACTTAGCGGAGCAAATGCAAATTACTTAGTTTAAAAGCGGACGGCTTTTAAACTAGAGTTTAGTTTCACTTTATATTCAGAGGTGAACATTACTAAACTATTTTAGCATTTAAAACAGGGATTATCTAAAATGAAATTGAGGATGCTTGTCATATTGTTCTGCAAGTGAATTAAGTGGAGTTGTCCTTTCCCATACCTCGGGCTATAGGAATATCAATTCGATTACTCACTACTTAGAAAAAAAAATACATTATAATACTTAAGAAGAACGACTAAAGAAGACTTAATATAATATGTGACGTATTATAATGTGTGTTTTTTTTAACTGTTTATCAGAAGATGCTCATTCATTTTTAACTAGGAGTCAATGTCTATTTCCTGAGACATTCACATATCTCTGTTTGGATATACGTATACAAGCGAGTCTAATGAAGGCAAATGATGTAGCACATCTGAAAGACTGTTAAGTTCCACGTTTGGCCGAACTCTAGCATTTGTATCGTGTCAGTTCTACTCGTCATCTGTCAGCCGTCAGAGCCTCGTCCCTGTATAAAAGGGTACAGCCGGGTGTGCTTGACATTAGGATGGTACGCACTCTGCGGCATACATTACTAATGTCCTTTCACATACATAACATCACGCCTGTATACCGAAAGGGCTAGGCAGAAGACCAGAGGTGTACCTAATAATCCATCCGCATACCGCCAGTTATGTTTAACTCCTATGTAATGAGAGGCGAACTTATTGCCCTCAAACGGGCACTAATATAGACTCGTGCTGCTGCTGAAAATTTCCTGATAAAAAACCCAATAACACTTAGTCCGACCTGGAATTCCTCATGCACAAAAGTCGCGGTTACCACCAACCATCGAGGTAGATACTAATGTCTCTTTGTTTGCAGATATTCGGCCGGACCGGTGCCACGCTTGCGGCGGGAACGGAACCGCTTGTGACGGCAGCTGGCCGGCTGCGCCGTGTCCTGAAGACCGACCAATGTGTGCCACAGTCGCTGTAGGGCCTGGTGAGTACCGAAAATACATAGTAGCTAGTGGCATAATTCTGTAATTACATACGTGTTACTGGCGCGACTCATTTTTCATCAACATACAACCTGACACTGACCTGCAAATTGCAAAAACCGTAAGAAAGTTTAAATTTCGCGGGCTACCCTGACGCCTACAACCACCACCTTAATGGAAACAAAAGTTTCTTTTTTGTCGAGTTAAATAAAAACAGTTAAATAATTGGTTCCGCTGGCAATCGAACCCTAGAACATTTTTATTTCTCGTATATTCGTGTGCTTTTCCTATAATTAAACAATCTCGAAAAACAAATACCTGCCGGCAGTATTTGTTAGCAATCTGTAAATTTAGGTACGAACTTGATGTACAAAAAAAGTAAAACACGCCTAAATGAAGTTTGCAGAGAATGCATATAAAGAAAATGAAAATAAACCCGTGAGTGCGCCTACAGGCGTAATTTCATTACACTATAGTATGTTATTGCTCTGTCAAAGAAAAATTGCTCTTTCAGCGAGGAATGGTAATGTTATTGTGAGTTGAATAAGCGGTGAGCGAAATTGGATGGAAATTATCATATTTCTTTATAGCCGACGCTCGACTTAGTTCTATAATATTTTTAGATTGAAAGCGTTTAAGGTATTATAGGATGGAATATTAATATGGTATTAATATTCTCTGCAGATTTCGTGTCAACGCTGGCGTGCGCGGCCGCTTCCACGTCACCGTGTGCGATCAAGAGCGCCGCGAACAGCTCACTCGAAGTGACGTGCGTCTGCAACACACACCTCTGCAACACACCGTTCTCTCCTGACCTGCGGAATGAGCTTCTCAACTTCACATTTACGCTCACAAACAGTAGTGCCGATATGGCGCCAATTTTCTTCCAATCAACAAAATTTGCGAATGTCACGGACGAGAATCTTTACAAAACTATCACAATCGAAGTTACTGAAGCGACGTCAACGATTGTGAGGAATTTGTCTCAGCCGGCAACAGTGATAACGGTTCCAGGGACAATAAACACTCAGTCTATATTGAGGGATTCAGAGAAGCCGAGGGCTGAGCCTTTGAAGCAGGAGCCCACGGCGCCGTCAGATGATGACGAGGATGAGGGTGAGGGCAGCGGCGCGTACGAGGAGTCGCGGGTGCACAACCATGCCGTGTCGGCCCCCGCCGCGCCCAGCTCATTCCTCCCTGCCAAAGAGAACAGCGCATCTCCGTTACAAACAGACTTTCTCCTAACCACATTATTCATATACATAGTAGTCTAGACGCGAAGTCCGCGAAACACAAGTACCCTAGGTGTATTCAAAATTTTCTCAATTAAGTACAATAATATTAAGAGAGTAATTTATGAATTATACTCAGAGAATTTACCTGATACTAGCGTTGACCTGTTGGGAACAAATAAGTACGTTTTGTAATTTCACATATTTAAACCGCCTTTTTGATTTGTGAAGCGAACAACGTTTCGACTTTTTAGTGGGTACACTATTTAGGATTTAAGTGCCATCTAGAATTATGTTGTCCTGCCATTTATTAAAAATAAAAGCTCAAAAATAAAATACCATTGAATATAATAATCAACGCTCATTTAAATATTCATGTAGATTTATATGATTTTAGGAAATCTGACTAAGTAATCATTTTGCCACTTGACTAGATGAACTTCAAATATAATTTTCTTTTTCTCATTCCTATAATTACGAAGCAATCCATCCTCCCTACACCAATCGCCTTCATAATTTCAAATTGTGATACGTTAGACCCCTCGTGCCAAACATATAATATTGTAAATAATAATGAGGTTATTTGATATAGAGTTTCGTGTTCAACAAATTAGGATCGAGTACGTAATCTTTTTGAACAATCACAAAACATATTTCAGTAGAATAATTACATTGTATCGAAAATTTTCCAATCCCAACGACGTACGCGTACAGTCAGCAAAACAGATTTGTAACTATGACAAGTCATTGGCCTGAGCGTGTTTTGTACGTATTTAAAAAGTTATCACGCACATAATAATACAAAATATTTCCTTCGTAGATACTGCAAAGATGTTAACTCCTTGACTAGTAACTAATCTCTTTAGCTGACTGTACTTACTCAGGATTTGATTGTACAGACTTAGATAGTAGTTTATGAACTCATATTACAGAAGTTTTGCTATGTCTGGGACTCACAGGTCGGTCGACTTTCTGATTTAAAGAACTTGGTAAAATAAAATTTTATTGAGGTTTTGAAGGAATTATAGCTGTAAATGAATTTCAAAAATCGACCTGTGAGGATATAGTTGTAGAACGATACCTAAATAAAATAAATAGATTCAGAGTATGGGTACTTTTAGGGAATTTGAACACCCAGTATGGTCAGGAATATTAGAGCAACACCATGTTGATGCGCTCATCTTTATCCATACCTATAGATATAGCGTCAATTATTATCACCATCGATCTATTGTTTAAAAAATGTTGTTGTGATTTATTAAATAAATAAATGAAAATAGTAACCTCTACTTCATTTTTCTACATGCGCATGATCATCAACAAACATCATCATGTCATATCATCGAAAATATTACACGTCCCTTATATTTTTAATTTATTATAATTATTTGTTATTATAGCGGCAACAGAAATACATATTCTGTGAAAATTTCAACTGTCTACACCTATTACGGATCATGAGATACAGCCCTCTGACAGACAGACAGACGGACGACCGGACGGATGGACAGCGGAGGTTTAGTAATAGGGTCCCGTTTTGGTTACCCTTTTTTTTTAGGATGGGAAATCATCAAATGACTCCTCCAGCTCTGGGCGGAGCGGAAGGGAGTGTCAGATTTGTACTGACTTAAACCTATAGTAATAGTCCCGCAGTCCCGTTGGTTACCTTTCGTGTACGATTTATAATATGTTAAAAGGTATTGCAGTATCTAAACATGAAAAGTGGCCTACATAAATAAAACAAATACCTACTAAAGCAAACTGTAAGCACAGTACCTACTGGATCAATATAAACTTACCTAATTTTTACGAGTCAATCCCGATCCATTGCAGTATGGAGTTTCTAGGAAAGAGTCCCGAAAAGCTGCAACTGAGGCGATGCTGGTTCTGTGCAGGGCTTATTTCTGTGCGTTAGCCTTAACACAGCTGTCATCCACATTAATTGGAACATGTCCAGATGTGAACAACATGGCACAGCTGAAGCATTTCATGTTTGTAATCCCGCTTATCGACGTGCCTACTGCCTAAAAAGAATACACACAAAGGTGCAGTTGTTGTTAGCACGACTGCAAGCTGAGATGTTAAGTTAGATTCCCTGAAAAAACAAAGATAAAAAGTATCAAAGAATCCTGATCCCGATGTCTGTACTTTTGGTAAATGGTGGTTTGGTAATATTGATTTTCCGCCAATTAAAAGGAACAAATATAACAATTATAGAGGAAGTAGATTTGCAAAATCACAAGACTACGTAACTCTTTCCTGACGACATATTTATAATAAGGATTATCGGAAGTTCAGGAAGGAATGTACCTACTCTATGTCAATAATTTTCCTAGTGTTATACACGAGGCATCATACTACAGCGGATATTAAACTTAGGAAAACTGAAAAAATAAGCCGGAAGGATTTGTGAAGCTTCGGCAATATTCTGAGGAAATCACGTTTCTCGCAAAATAAGAAATGTGTAAAATGAAATGAAAACAAAACATCGTATCCACACTTTGTTTCTCGAGAGAGGTTTTCTCGAGATTTTCTATTCAACGTAAGTGACAACGTGGCGACGAATGTGAAAATTTCTCTGAAAAATATATTGCGGTAGATAGTATGGAGGCACTCTTAGCTGCCGCTAAAGTTTGTTTAAATTCGTTCGAAGTATAACCGCCTTACAACTAGGTATTTAATGATAAGATACCAAGAATTATTTGTATTGTAACACAAAACACTTAAAACTCAATCACAAAAAAAACACTCTTGATCACTAGCCACTTAAATATCGCACTTCTAGTTCACTTAGATTCGCTTCGTTGTGTAGCCAAAATCAGACTGACTGCCCCCGCCAATATGACGGCTATTTATATATTTATAGATCGACCGATCCTTCTCGAACCTTCTCACAGAGACACCATGGAACATCATCCTTCTAGAAACTTCGACATCTTTCTCGAATGTTCTAGACAGTTCCATAGTGAATACTGTCTTTCGAGAAGGTTCCACAACTCTCTCGAATCTTCTAGAAATTTCTATTCTAGAACATTCTAGACTCGAGTCGTCTTTGACAGTTCAATAGTAGATCATTCGAGATTCGCATGTAATCTAGAATGTTCTCGTAAAGTAACCGACGTAACAGTATTTAACACTAGCTACCGTCCCTGACCTTCGTTCGCGTGAAATTATTATAAAAAATGTTACTTCCCTTTTTGAATCGGATCTTGTTACCAAAGGACATGGCTAAATTGAAGTATGGACGACTGCCCCCGCAATGAAAACGCATGTATAAACATGGTACCTAGCGATATGTAATGCTAAATAGCTGAAATTAGTATTTTGTAATTTAAAAAGGTTCAGGAACTTTTAATATTTGCACAATCCTAAAAACAAAATCGCAAATCGCCTACGACAAAGGTACAAAAACTTCAAACAATGACATTGCTATAAACTTTTATCTAGGCGTTTTAATGTGTCTGCGACGATTTTTATTGATAATTGTGTTTTACTGGCGATTTTGCACTAAGGTACTTGAAGTAAATATCTACATTATCTACATAGGGGTAATTGCAGCAAAAAAAACTTGATACAACGAACTTTCGGTATATAATCCCCAGCTCGCCAGCAAAAATCAAAATAATATAAGTATTCTGTTGTAAAACCTAAACTACTTATCCAAATGAGTTGAAATAAAGACAGTATTCAGAGAGGTCAGTAGGTAGGCGAGCAAACAATAAGTCCAATAAACAAGCGAGGGTCAATGAAAATCCAAAATAAAAAGCACAACGAATAAGTAAACGGCAGAGCGTTCAAACGACGTCTGACGTTTTTTTTTTCATAGAGATGGAATCTGATTTAAATCGATAAAATATCGAATGGAGAAAAAAAAAAAATGAATTTTTTTTTGTCGACCTCGACGGACAGAAAATATGTATTAAGATTGTGCGCCTGAAGTGTTAGTAATATGCTTATCCAGATACAATTAATCAATTAAGTAGTTTCAGAAACTAAATCGTTTAGATAACTGTTATTAAATATCGATTGAAGTTCAACTTATTCGATTTGGCATTTTGGTAATGCAATATGTCTCTTCCCTAGCTGTCAGTATTCCTTGACCTTGTCATGTCAAACCAAAACAAAGCATAAATACAATTAAGAAACTTCTTTATGTTTATTAGTTCACGAAAGTTATAAGAAATTATTAAACACTAAATAATTCATGAATGAATATTTAAATATTACTGGTTAGTGTAAGGTTCCTATTTGTGCTAGTCATGTTGGGGGCAGTCGTTTAGCCATCTCCTTTCAAAGGTTTTTTTATTCACGGAACCCTAATCCTTATTCTTAATTAAAAATAACTTATGTTACTCCTTATAACATCAGCTGCCAGTAAAAGTCCCATCAAAATCGGTCCAGCCGTTTCGGAGATTAGTGGGAACCAACAGACACATAAAAAAAATGAAAAAATGATTTTTTGTTATACGTACTGTTTATATTTCCATATGCATTCACTAAAAAGCTGTTATTTTGATATTACAAACAGACCCTTCAATTTTATTTATTTGTAGATGTTCAGATTTGCGCTTCAAAATACATGTGCCTAAGATTGCTTACAAGCATCTTAGTCTTCTATCTGCCAGCGAAAACCCCATCACATTATAATGAATACTTTTAACCTACCTTTTTACCTTATTTTAGATCTTACTTCAAAGGTAAAAGTAAGATACGAAGTAACTTCAACAAAAAGTGCAAAGCCAACACATGTGTACCAGAGTCCTATAGGCAAGGTGTGTATCAAAGATGTCAGAGTAGTCCTCCGGCACGTGCCCAAGGACACTTATACTGTCGCCGCCAAGCCCTCATGGATGCAGAATCATCTTCAGAATTATCTTCGTCAGATTGCCACTGCTATTTTTCGGACGTAAGTGTAAGTATTTGTATAAAGGCGCCCCTCACTGGTAGCTTTAACATATATAGTTTCTTGGAGGAGCTCGGGTCGATCTTTAGGTTAATCCGTACTTCCCTAGGTTGGTCCGTGGTACTGAATTCCCCCATGCCTCGAAAAACACATTAGACCGTTGGTTCCGGTTGTCTTTTGTAGATCTTTGACAGTCGTTACAGGTAGTCAGAGGTCCGAAAGTCTGGCATCCAGTCTAACAGTCAGTCTAACCAGTACTAACTGGGTTGTGGAGGTCAGATAGAGAGTCGCTCCATCTAAAATACTGGTTTTCAGTTGGATTGACACATTGGATACTTTTATCCCGACAGAAAGTACGAACCGGGAAACCAACAGCGTTTTTAAAAAAGGTTATTTTAATAAGAATAAAGTTTATTAAGCTAAACTTATAAAGGAGGGTTTATGCAACCAATCACCTCGAAGGTTGGGAATAGACTGGTTTGAAAGCTAATTAATATTGCTGATTATGAGACGGCTGTAACCTATAAGTGAGCTCTAAAAACTGTACTAAGGTATAGGTATCTACCCTTTGATACAGTCTCACACAACAACACAGCATATTGAAGTGTGTCGATGAATAATATCTACCTATAGAGTTTGTCGTTAGAGGGCGACACCTCTTTCAACTTTGAACAAAGGCGCTCCTATGTGCCGCCGAGGACACTCGATGTCAGCCACTGTCATGTGCAGAGCGTAAGGACCAAACTGTAGCAACACTAGATGATTGGGATTAGTTTAGGTACGCGTTTGACGAACTAACTACTTGTTTATTATAATGAAGTGTGTCATTTTGGGAGGCAATTATTTTGTAGGAATGTCCATTCTGGAAAACCCTGACAATGGACAAGCTAGAGTTGGTATGAAAACTCATAGGTAATATATCCAAAGTCCAAACTTGGTGCAAACATATTATTCAGATATTCATTTTGACGTAAAACAACCAATAATATGTAAGAACAATACAGACACACATGAACAGTGACTTTTCTTAAATTTAGATACAAAAAGACGTGTGGCACTCGGAGTCTGCCGCGGTAAAGCTATTGCATAGCATTTTTAATCAACTTATGTAATTATTATTATTTATTCACGTTCGTAGTGTCAGATGTGTTAGGCACTAGGTGTTAGGTTATTTTCGTTACGTTACGTTACGAAAGTTACGTTACGGTTATTTTCGTTACGGAATTTCTGGATTCGTTCTCCACGCTCAAGGCCCGCGATAGAAGCTATGCATTAGCTTAAAAACCATGTGATAAACAAATGAAGTGCAAAGATGACGTAGAGCGTTGAAGCGTAGCGTTCGTATTATGTGATATTATCTATTCAGAGACATCCCGGGAGTCCTTCGAGTCGGGAACTCACTGAATATGTTCACTGACCTGTTTCGCCATTAGGAAATTAACAATGAAATAAGCGAAAGCGTACACCCCGCACGCAAAATACGTGCATTGGACGTGGAGTTGCGGATACCAGCCCATCATACAAAACAATATACAATACAAAGCGAATAGTAATGCATCTTTTTGTTTCACGTCCTTAAACCTACATAAGTTTTGATTGAACAAACTAGTGTTTCAAGTATTGCTTGAAACACTAGTTTTAGAATCTAGAACAAACTAGTGTAAAAAAAACGTGTTTCAGTTACATGTAGGAACGTATCTCTGATGTCATGAGGTACCCAGTATCTTTGGTGATTTATAGATAAATCAAATCAACCTATTTACACACACAATCGAGGACACTCCTGCCTGATCACCAATAAGCTCATTTTTGCTTGCACTCACAACATGAAGCTCTCTCGAGCCAGGGAGCACCTCAGTATGATTCAAGCGATTTTTTTTTTAACTGATCAGACGGAAAATGCCGCGACTGTACATTATAGTTTCCCCAAGTTTGTGCAAAACAAACTGCCTATTTCTTGTAATCTCTGTTATAAGGTTTGGACCAATAGGTAAACATTTACTATAGCAAGTTCAAATTAACTGGACCTATTTAAACAGAACCATAAATAATGTATTCATAAGCAAGTGTGCATTTAAAACGGACGGTGTGCTTACACCGAGAATCAAAGACAATACGACGGTAAAAACAATAAAAAGGTTTACAGCACCGTGCGTTTTAATACGGTCTCCTGAAATATTCAGTCTCATTCAAAAAATGCCTTTTCTTGTAGCAACGAATTGGATAAGTATAATAAGCACAGAAGAGAAGGAGTTCGTTATATACATAATAGGTATACAGTCGCAAAAAAAATCTGTACAAAGTTCTCATAACTGTTGTTTTATAGTTTGGCTTTTTACAGTTTTTCAAGGCTGTTTCCGTGAAAATATATTAGTTTTCTATAGAATTTTAAGAAAAGTTTTAAGTATTCTTTTTAAAAGTCCGCCGCACACATCTAAATCCTAAGCCGCGAAAAAACATTTCCGTAGCAATGTGTTCAGAACAATGGCCCACCTCATTCGCAAATTATCAACATTATTAATGTGGGACGGTGAAGTCGGCAAATTATTTTTTATGCCTAAAATCCCTTTATAAGCACAAATTAAATTTATGAAACCATAAAGTGTTCCGTTGTTCATAGCCCAGGACCGCGACTGTTTTATTCCTTCAAAGGTATGATTTTGGCTTCACTAATATTGTTACACTTCTTTTTGTTCAGAGTAATTGTTAAAGATTTTTTCGTCGGTTTTCTCTTTGAAAGAGCTCGAGCGAAACAGTCAGTGCTTCAAAGAGAACTAATTTTAAACTCCATGATTAAAAACGATGTTCATTTTGTTTAAAGTCACTTGTCCGGATCGACGTGCTTGTCTCGAAATTGTAATTTAAAATAGCGCCCCTTTAGAGCTCGCTATAAAGAGACATTTGATACTCTCGTAGGACGAAAGGCTTTAAAAATGAGAGAATCTGCGAGCAATTCGCTAACAAAAGGCTCAAGGGCCCTCTTTTATTTTCTTTCTAATGATTTGGGTACAATTTAATTTGCCATTCGCGGATATCGTACAGACGCGGGTTTTCTTATCTTTCGAAGGTTGTCGTTAAATTAAATTCGTACAGATTCATTTGGTATTTATCAAATTCCAAGAAAATGTTGTCAACTTGTTGTTAATTAAGGAAAATGCGCAATCATATTCCAAATATCAACAAAATAACATTTGTCACTTAATTTCCGACTGCAAAGGGGAAGCGTGGAAGGCACAATTCCCATTTGTAATTAACATTACCTGTACACGTGACACCTACATATAAAAAGACCCAATTTAAAGGTACTTATCGTTCCGATCGCGAGAGCCTTCGTGATCAAATCAGGTATTAACGCCGTTACGATGTACTTAGAGAGGCTTGAAATAAACGTTTTGAATAAATCCTCCTAATTTTACGGTACCAATAGTACAATTTGGCAATTGAATTGGTGATTGTAGTACCAAGTTTGAAATTAGCGCAGAAAATGATATTGGTACCGATTCCCTTGTTCATAAACTAAACTAAATTTAAGTTGAGTGCATCTTTTTCTTTCTATTTCATTAAGAAAAGGACAGAAGATAAATTTTAGTTTAGTCCTGTCAAATTAATATTAGTACTATTACAATTATTTCTGCCGTTAAACAAATTAACGCCGTATTTCCTCAGTTTAAAGCGCAAAATTGATGATAAAACTATAAAGCGCATGAGGTAATGAGACTATTCAACTCAAACTCAAAGCATTTATTTCAAATAGACCCATGACAAGCACTTTTGCATAGTAAAAAAAAAGCTAATAACTGTGAATGAACTGTAGTTGCCCATTCCAAAATCGTAGATCTCATGGAGAAAAATGGGCAAGAAACTCCATGTACACTCTTTTGAAATCAAGTTAGATGTTACATAGTCCTAGGTCGAATATTGTTGCTTCTATAATTATATGAGCGCAATGCAGAAATAGAAAAAACGTCAAATAAAATTTTAAAGATTAAGATAAGCCCTACTAACTATAATAAAAAGTCTACATGCTACTCCAACTTAGCAGTAAGACTGACAACAGATCGGCCAACTAGTTGGTGCTGGAAATAAATTTGTAGATACAAACGGTAGTAACCAATTTCAATCTCGTCGGAAAAAACACACACGAAGGGAAGGGTGGTCTAACACAAACCACGGGGCAAAACTCTCGTTAGCCAATCCTCAAAGTTAAGCACGCAGCAACCTAAAATCGATCAGTATTATTAAGTTAAAGGGGTTGCCCTATTACGAGTGATACATGTTCGTTAGTAATCGGATTCTGAAGGGCTGCATCGATAATCACGTCAGTCACCCAATTTGTCAGGCAGTGTGGAGAGGCTTTAATTATCGAGTACAACTTGATTCACTAACTTAGTTCACAAATTGACATAAACACTACTTAGTACATAGTTTGATCCGCCTGTTTGTGCTTATGTTAGTACTAGCTTGTACTCGTGCCTTCGCTCGCGTGGAGGTTAGAAAAAAAAATAGAATAATCAAAAAAATGTTTAATGTTAAATACAGTTTTTCTTAAATCTATGTCAAATTCACTCATGATTTGTGCCCTGTTGTATGTTGCGATTAGAGGTAACATTAATTGATTAAATAATCACAAATCACATTAATCTTAAGTGAAAAAATTGACAATTGTCTCACAGGGACGTGTTACCGGGACAAAAAAGTATGCCATGTCCTAACCCAGGTCATGGTTTCTCCATAAGTATGCCACAGTTAACCGAAATCGGTTCTGCCTTTAAGGCGAAACAAACACACTTACACACTCACACTTACACTTACATTTAGTTACAATGTTGATTATTGCCACACATAGATTTATATATTTACATTCATCTTCATTGTTTTACGAGATCATAAATCCACTCAATATGAACGTCTACAATAAATGGTCATGAAGAAAATAATACAACCAACATTCACGGCGCCGCGGCACTAATCGGATTATCGCACCACTGAATGCCGGAGTCTATTGTTTCTCTCTTTAATCTAAAGGCTTTAATCTTAAGTCATCTCGTAGCTAAAGGCCGGGAGATTCTCGGCGAAGAATAGACGGTAAGCTTATTGAAGAAAATACACGACATTAAAACGAAATACTTTCACTATCTTTTACAGGTCACGAACTTTTCTGAAAAGATTCGAATGTAACCTTGACTGGAAATAAAAAGAAGATTATACTAAGGAATAAATGTTACAACACGTAACATGTATGTACACTACACATCTTTGGTCTTTTAGACCTTGGGTTGTACAGACACCAGCACCTCAACCTACCCGAAACTGTCAAATTGTCCCAATCAACCTTGAACCTAATACTTTAGCGATAAAGTTGAAAATCTATTAAAGAAATTTGACAGATTGTAGTAGCTTGATGTGCTGGCGTCTGTACAGCCAATAAACAAGTAGGTACTGTAGATCCGATATACAGAATCACAAAGGCCCGGCGAGAAGGCTAGTCAACCCAAGTTCGAGAGAATTCAAATACAATTGGCTGGTACTCGAAACGACTTATTTGTGAGTTGTGAGAATAGTGAGGGCGCAAATAGAAGAACTCTCGAGTTACATCACTACCTCAGACTTGTGTTATTCGATCGTTATTACCAAGTACTTATGCTTTAGAAGGACTTTCATTTTTATTTTCTTATGCTTTAGAAGGACTTTCATTTTTATTTTATAGCCTTTTGTTTGTACTGATGGAGTTACAGAGAAATAGAACTACAAGAACATATGTTCAAATTGGAAGCTGAAATGAAATATGTGTGTATTTAAGTCGTTGTAAGTATGAAAAATCTTAAACATGACTACTGTATAGTAGAGCCGAACTGATGGATTACCAAAAACATAAAATCTGAGCGACTCTTATAGGCAAAATATGTACTGATAGTCTCTTGATTTTACTACGTTACTCCTCGATTTTGATCATTATTATGAAATAGCTGTTGCCCACGACGTTGTTCGCGTGGAAATTTTGATTAGTATATAAAAGAAAAAAAAAGTTCTTCTACAGGATATCTCCTTGCCAAATTTCATTACGATCTTATTAGCTGTTTAGTCGTAAAAAGGTAACAAACAAACAGAGTTACTTTCGCATTTATAATATTAAGTATGGAAGTAGTATAGATATAGTAGACCACAATCCTCTTCTCAAACTATCAAAACTAGCTCTAACCTGCATTCTTACAAATGAGAGTCAGATAATCGAACTCCACATACATACAACCGCCAAGAAATTCCCGACGAACCACTACGCTAGGATTACACTCCAGTTAAATGGCACAGAAATGTGCCTCAATACACGTCGACCGGCATAATACGCCCCTCAGTGCGAACCCGCCCTTATTCTCGACACGTGGGAACATTGGTACAAAGCACTTTGGCACATTATCAAGGAACACTGTTCCAAGGTACTATTCTATGCAGAGATCCGCCTGTCATCGGTAAATGGGAGACAATGCTGGGATTACGGCCACAACTGTAGCTCGTTACATTAAGCACCAGGATAAGCAACCGACCCAATTATAATTAACTTTGTTTCTCGACACATTGTGGAATTACCTACAGAGACGTTGAACAATTACTGCGGCAGTTGTAGAAGTTGCTGTTCTTTGTTTAAAACAATCGTCGTTTGCAGCATCCGTTGAAGGTACTAAGTATATTCACTAAAATGAAAGATTAAAAAATGACTTCTTATACTTCATATACTTCTTAGCAAAAAAAGCAGAAATTGACTATCATCATCATCATCATCAGCCTATAGCAGTCCACTGCTGGACATAGGCCTCCTCAATCGCACGCCACTCAACTCGATTCTCAGAAACTCTCATCCAGTTGTCACATGCCACCCTGCGAAGATCGTCACTCCACCGAGCCTGGGGGCGTCCCACCTTACGTTTGCCAATTCGCGGTCTCCACTCAAAAACACGTCTACCCGGTTCTACGGCTAATATGACCGGCCCATTGACTATGAATTCCTTTAATGTTCAAACTAAAGATTTTATTTAAATTAGCATTAATTCAGATGAGAGGATATTAGGAATATACTACGACTTCATGTTCGCATTTAATGTTCCCTAATAATACGAGGTCACTTGAGCAAAGCCGCGGGCACAGCTAGTTCACTATAATATTGTTGTTCCGCAAAAACAAAACACGATCAGACTACAGGCAGTTATGTTCAAGGTATAAACATTTTACGCTCCAGTTATTACGTCAGCACAAAAATAATGGCGTCGAAGAATTAGCGGTAATAGAGTTTGCGGCTAAGAAGATAGATAGAGATAAATAGAGCTGCGCGGACTCCGACAACAACCGGAATTAAACACAGGAAAACTAAAATAATTTGTAGATAGTTATGGCTTAGTTTTGTAAAGTCGAGTTTTAGTTATGAAGTTACGATTGTCGCCATTATGGAGGTGACTTGCGGACTGGAACACCCTAAAGAAAACTTGTTTCACCGCATCACTGAACTCTTTATGTCTGCTGTTTGCACCGACCCTGCCCGCCGCCACTTTATAATATTTTCACTTGAAATTCGCCATTCACCCTTCTTTTATTCGAATCGGAGTATGATTAATATATTACGCTGCTTCCGATGCTGAAAAATGTGCAGCGAATGTCGTAAAAAACAGTTGAAAAAAAGTTTAAAAGTAATCTTATTTTTGTATATCAGAGTGCCTTTAGCTGTGTTTGTGTAGCAAGGAATAAAATTAAGTAAATCTATATTAAATGTTGGCTAATCATTGCTTATCCTGCTGTAATCCCAGCTTAGTTAGATAGGCCAGACCAAAAGCCTTAAAGGGATTATATCAGGTCAGCAACCCGCACACAACCAAAAACATTATCCACTGCGAATGTTTACACAATTTTCACGTTTGGTATTAACAGCAAAAAAAACAGTACGCCAACAAATTTTTCTTTCAATTTAATGAAAAATATTTTTATAATTTTTTTGTTATATATCGCGGTCAAACCACGGGCAATAAACGTATTAAAAATATTCTTATTATGTGTTACAGTTGTTCGTCACGTACACGTTATAGTTTCATAGGTTAACTTTTGATCTCGTGTGAAGCTGTTATTCATCAGCACATTACAATAGAATGCACAAGGCTCAATCTATCTAAACTATTGTTGTATTTTATTTCTATCAACACTGACAACAATACAAATCCCACAAACCGAAAACAACCAAGAAAAACGGTAATAATTGTGAAAAATATTTCACACTAACACAATTATTACTAGAAAATATTTTGCAGTCGTATTCGACGGTTAAGAGGGTTGGTTGCGAGGGGGTATCGGGGTGTTTGCTCCCAGTCTGCCTGCAATAAAACCGTTACAAGCCGTAGACAGATTTTGTGCCCCCTGGCCGTCTGCGAATGGTACTGACTGATGTAATAATTTCACCGTAAACTGACTGGCTCTAAGATGAACGTCTGCGGACGATAGATTAATGTTACACACCCTTTTATAACTTCACAACAATGTTAACAGAATTCATTGTTTCAACAGTTTGTGAACGCAATGAATTTTGAATCTAAAAAGTTTTCTGCAAACAGTGTGTGACATATCACTGTAGTTTTTCGCAATATTCCAACTTCGGCTTACTGTTGGAATTGAATTTTAAGCCTCTGTTTTGAAACAAAACTGCTATGCACCCGGTATGACAAACCGTTTTGCAATAACAATAAAAAGTCGTGAGTTATTCATGCACGTTGGCTATAGATATTGGCTACTTGTTGGCGGAGTGATTATTTTCTCGTTACATATTATCATATAAAACTTTGCATCTTCCTTCTTTGAATCTCACGAGAATCTCATTTCAGTAACGGCTGTTGCCAAACGCTTGCTGATATGAGCAAAAAGCGCCGCAAAATGCATCATTTTATTATTTTCGGGTGTTTTTGCGACGGGCGGGCGGCGCTGGATAATTTAATACTGCAATATGAAAAGACCTTTACTCACAGTTGTTAGCCCTCGCTCACACGTTTTCAAATAAAATATTCACACCGCAACTCGGGTACCTCGATGAACTTTTGAATTTTCAGTTCGGATTTTGCTTTGCTCGGGTTAGTTCGCATCATATTTTCCCATTCGGCATATCGAAACTTTGTATACTTACCTGTTTGAAAACACAGGCTGATCCATTTACATGTTGTTTTCGATGGTGCTTTAAACCGAATACATTATTATAACTATTTGATTTAAGCTAGGATCCAAAAAGGTTAAAATCAAATAGTTTTTCCTCTTTATATAACTAGTTAGTGGTCTCTAAGCCCGGGTGGAGTGCGCTGGTTAGACTGTATAGACATTAAATTAAAAGTTCGGTTAAGAGCACACGACACGGTTCATTGGATAATAAACGATTATTGCCGCCCACACGCTGGCAACACATAGAATATGGCGGCTATTTTTCGGGCAACATTTTTTCTGTACCAATGCTCGCGTTAATGGTAGTAAGACCTACATCATTAAATAATAGGTTTGCATTATGTGCTCTAGTTTCTTCGGAAAGAGTAAAAGTACATAAGTAAGTACATATTGTATTTCGTGGTCTTAAAAAGGGCCTGTAGTAGTCCTAAATTTTTTTTTACCCTTCACTTACTCCTATTTCACCTCATATATACGTTATACAATGAGAAAATACCCAGAAAATAAAGAACTAAGTCAAGTTATCGTATCACAAAACAAACAACTATGCTTAGTTACAAAGTAATCGTAAATAGACGTCCGCGTACTTACTTCTATATTTTGTAAGTAAACAAGAAATATTTGTACTTTATTTTCTCTTCATATTTGTTCTAAAAACAGAAGCCTTGTTGAGATCGCTTGTTGGAAGTGATCGCGATTAAAGAATAATGTGTGTACTTAAGCTGATTAGTTCGTTACTGAGATTACAAACCAGAAACACGGAAACAGAACATTTTCACAAATGAATACCATTAGCAGTAGGTACAGCGGTGCCGAACTGCGGTTAACGTTTATTTTGCTCGTTGTAATTGCTTGTTGAATAAGCAGACAGGAGTAGAGCGTATATTTATTCACGTGTCAACAGAAGTCTAGTGTACAAATTAAAAACGAAAAACATAGAAACACAGTATATATCCTTCTTATTATCAGTTTATGAAATATCTTTAAAATTGGTCGAATATCGGAAGAGGAAATAGTCGAGAGCCAAACCTCGAATTATGATTTTTTATTATAGTTGTCCTTATCGCACCAATGCCAATGTCGAAATAACGCGCGCAGAACGACAGCGATAGTTTTTTCAAATGCTTACCGTGTTTCCTCTTAACATACAACATGTAACAAAATCTATTGTTACACTTTAAAGAAGGGTGAAGGGGGTTTTATGGAGGTGAAGGGTGAGGGGATTTTAGTTTTGTTTTGTTATGATCTAACTCATTTCTTATCTGACTACCTCACTCAATGGTCGTCTTACGATTGCTTCTCATGCTCGATGCTTGGGTCGGGTAAACTGTTGATGGGTTTTCTATCACGAATTTCTTAGAAGCAATCTTGTACCCGGTACATGGCCCGCTATGTCACATAAGTGGCGAAATGTGTGTAGGAATATCATACACTTGTGCCTATACCTTCGAGTTATACTCTGACAGCTATGTAATTGCTTATTGAATGAACAGACAGAAACAGAGTTTATATATCAATGTCTTGCTAATTACTTGATATTCGTCACTATGCGCCTAGTACATCCGCAAATGTAACTGATATTAGAGATATTAACTACTGACAGATCAATTAAACTGACGATGTCTGAGTCTCCTGTGTACTCAACCACACAGGAAGCCGAAAATTGTATTTAAATTTAAGTAATTGATGCAGGTGGCATTGGATCGGACATGTTGGAAATCGATTGGGGAGGCCTTGGATGTTCAGCAGTGGACAGCAACGGGCTGATATGATGATGATGATGATGATGAATTGAAGTACGAGTAGTATTAATATGTCAGATACACGATGTCTTACCAAGGGGTATCCTATTGCACAATACTAACTGAGTTTTGGAGGTCAGATGGGCAGTCGCTACATGTAAAATACTGGTATTTAGCTGCATCCAGCTAGACTGGAAGCCTGCTAGAAAAGGCTAGGCATATGATGACATGATGTGAAGTGAAATCAAAATTTAATAGAGAGAGAGTGAAATAGATAACACAGTACTATATCCTCCTTTCCAGAAACGATTTTAAACAACTGCAGATTTTCTCTACATAATAGGTATAGTTTTTAATGGAACTTTATTACTCACTAACTTATGCCCGCGGCTTCGCCCGCGTAGCTGTTCCACGGGATCATACTACCGGGATAAAAAGTATCCTATGTGTTAATCTCGATAATAATTATTTAAATCCGTTTAGTAATGCGTAAAGAGTTATAAACATCCATCCATCCATCATCCTAACAAACTTTCGCATTTATAATATCAGTAGGATTAAGCAATTTTTTGTCAAATAATGTGACGAAAAGTTCATCAAGAGAATATCTAAGAGTAGTCCCTAAAGAGAAATAGTTGGGTAAAACTACTAGCAAAGCATTCACTGGTGCAAGATAAAGTTTACAACTCGACTGATTAGTCTGGCTTCTTGTACGTCTCCCGAATTGATTAAGGTATAACTTACATTCATTTTCATAATAAATTCAGGAGACACATTCATCAAAACCTGTTACTTAGCTAGATTTTGGAATCTGGATTCAAAGGATTTGTACTGTGAAGTTAGTCGTAAAGATAAATGAATATTATTTCTTAGTAATGGAAATGAGTAGTGCGCCGGTAGCGCTGGGAACAAAGCGAAATGACGCTAAGTTCGTTTCGCTTCGCTGATGTCGGCCAACTATGAGACCTAAGCGAATTAAACAATTGTGTTGTAATGTGACGTGTAATGAACAAAGTCAAACGAACAATGTAGTAATGTGACTAATATATTCGCATATATTTTAAGTTTCTTAAACCGCGCAAAAGAGTCGGCACTTTGCTTGGATCTTCGGGTTTGCCAACTTGCAATTCCGCATCGCTGACGTATGTTTGGTGTGAACCGAAGTATGAAAAAACGCGGCAGCCCGGCAGCTACATTAGCGAAGCTAAACGAACTTAGCTTCGTTTTGCTTCGTTCGCAGTGTGGCCTGCGTTTAGGAGCTACTGGTAGTAGCGATTTCGTCTAGCTTATAATTGACTTGCGCTTAATCATTTAGCGCAATTCAATTATAAGCTAGATGAAATCGCCATAAATCGGTCGTTGTGTATAATATAAACAACTACGTACCATCTATCTTCTTAAATCTGATTGTGTGTTCGTGTATTTACAGAATTAGTGTACTAAAGCTAAGCTAATAGGAAAAGCTACTTAACTTTCTAGTATGTCAATTGCTATTAAAATCATCATTCGTTAGTTTCTCAATGTATGTGTTAATAATGTATCTACAATATCGTGAGCTGCCTAAAGTAAAAAAGTAACAAACAAAAAAACTTTACTGCTACTATTTTGATAACATGTGCAGCAATAACTACCAATGATGATATGACAATACATACACTTATTAATTCATAAGTATCCTGATACTAAGCCCTGGCTTACAAGGGCATAATTATTTTCCGAACAACGGAATATTTAAGTGATAAAACATGAAGTAAACGTGAATAACGTGATAGCTAAGCCGGTGTTACTGGAGAGATATTGTTTCCCAATTCCAAGGGAACTTTAAGACTATGTGAGCACCTCGGCAACAATCTTGAACGACCCAAATAGTTTCTCAACTTGAACTACTTATGACTAAGTATAGTGCGTTACTAAACTCAAATAATCTATAAATAAAACTTGTAAATAACATTATGTATACTAATATTATAAAAGAGGTAATTTTTGTGTAAGTTTGTATATACAGGTTAATCTCCGAAACTAATGAACCAATTATAAAAAAATCTTTCACTGGCAGAAAGCTACATCATCCGTGAGTGCTAAAGGCTATGAATTAGATTTATATCATGCATATTATCAGCTATCACAATTTTTGCGGACGAAGTCATGGGCGAAGTGCTAGTTTTTAATAACATTTGAGAAATTTTGTTTCTATTCCTAGTGTAAAGAATAAAAAGAAAAGCGATTTAGAACACACGGGTTCGCACTAATGGCAGTGCACGAAATATCTCAATTGTTCACAATATTTCTGTAAAAATGTTGCAGCGAGAGAAATGGGTATTCCCGCAAGCCACCGCAATGTGTTATGGCGGCAAAATAAAAGGAAACGCACCCGATTCACAACAGGCGCGCAATATGTTATAAACTTGATAACGCGCCACACGAAACATTGTTGTGATAACACAATATCATGTTGCCGACAATACCCTTCCCAGGGGACACTTGTTTTTCCCGGAACTTCTTTGTAACATTGTCGTCGCGATGTGGAGCAAAAAAACTGGTTTAAATGCCCGGAAAATATTGTATTCTGAAAGTGTCTTGTATTACATGTTTTACACAAAAACCCCACAAAAAATATTCCGATTTTTATTTAAATTATTTTCAAATTCAGACTCAAGCGCTATGCCGGGCGGGGTTCAGTAGAAACTTATATTTCATTATATTATCAACCACCCACTTTTTTAATTGATCCTCCATATTCAATTCCCTTATGTATCTACTCTCCTTTGATGTAGGCAATGTTAATAAAACTTTATACCTTTAAGTAGCACCTACAACCTATTCAAATTCACCAACTTATAATAAATCCTTCACCTTTTTTGTTCCCACATGGACAATAAAAAGTGTGTGACGTAAGACAACATTGCACCATGTTCGGTCCCGGCTGAGGTCGGGTCAGGCTCCACCGCATTGCAGCACCTGGCAACACAAAATAATTACATTTTTAAATAGAAAACTGTTATTATTGCCAGCTCCTGTACTACATTATAGCTGCTGCAATTGTGTTATTGTTACCATGGCAACCGATAAATTGGAACGCTCTCAGTCTAGAATTGTTCGTATATTTGAGTTGAATTTTAATTTGATATTAGTTTGAGCGGCAATAAAGTTAGAATGGAATATTCTTCATCTACTGTAGTAACGAAATGAGATTTTCTATGACTAATAAATTACGTTTCTAAAGAAGTAGGCCGAGACTGGCCGTAGATTCTTGATGTTATGTCTAATATAATAATCCCGGGTCAGTCTACCTATTGTTATGTTGCCAAGTCAATTCTCAGAACGAAACAATATAAAAGCATAATAATACAGTTCTTAGAAGACAGGTGCCGAAATCAATACAAGTAAAATTAATATAGTATTGAAAGACGGTAAACAATTTTACCTAAGTGTTGGTACACCTACTTTTATAAAATTGATAAACTTATTGAGGACCTGCAGAATCAATGTTATATATGTACATCGATTCCGCACACATAGGCAATAAAAAAATGCATTTTATTACTTTCAACAAAAAAACACTTATCTAAGCACTTTGCAGCGTTACAACAAGGGAACAGAGTGTTTTCGATAAGCTCTTAGCACCCAATATAACATTTAACTTGTGTTTAGAGTACCAGCGACCTCGCCTATGATTTGAACATATAGCAGTACATAGTTGTAAGACGGGCACAGTATATCATCATTTAATTATTACAATATTATATTCACTATTTAATGCAACTAGAAAGGCAAGGCAATTTACCCAGTCCACGGGAATTCTGTTTCTACGGTTATTACAGTAATGAGACGATACAAATAGTAACGTTATTATTTTTGGAGCTAGTGGAGCTTCAATCATTTTCGCCTCTCCGTCCCCGCCTACATGGAGTTGGCAATGTATTAACAGTTATTTTCGTTGTTATTTTCATAGAGTAGGTACTTTACTAAAAATAATACGTTTAGGATAACACGTACCTTACTCTAACACAAACAAATTCTAAGTTAATAGTTAGAATCATCATCACCTGCCTAGCCTTGTCCCAACATGTTAGGGTCGGCTTCTAGTATAACCGGATGCAACTGAATACCAGTATTTTACATGTAACGACTGCCTTTCTGACTTCTACAACCCAGTCAGTACTGGTTAGTTAATACGATACCCCTTGGTAAGGCCTTTTGTCGGACTTTTTGGGCCACTGACTATGACTACCTGTAACGACTGTCAAAGATCTAGATATGACAGCCGGCACCAACGGCTTAAGGTGCTTTCCGGGGCACGGAGGAAACTCGGTAATATGTAATGGGTGGTGACCCATCCACAAACCAACCTAGGCAAGCACGGCTTAACCTAAAGATCGACCCGAGCGGCTGTTATTTTTTAGCGAGCTCGCAAGAACTTATAATAATAATGCTAATAAATATCCATTCGATTACATATCTGTTTCCTCCTCCGCGTTACCCATATCACAATAATGTAATCTACAGAGTACAGACACAGATCGGAATCCATACTTCCTGTAAATTGGATCCTCCTTGGTATATAGCACATGTCGATAAGTATTTGGTATCCAAGAGGCCAGTACTATACAAACATGCAAAGGTAGGGATCGTATTAAATACACTGAGAACACTGCATGTTACATGTAGGTATGTAGACTGCCACGTTGATCTAGTGGTCGCAAACGCTTCGGTTGAGCATGAGGTCGTAAGTTCCATTCCCAGGTCGGGTCCCATCGGGTGTTTATGGGTTTTCCGACAGGAATTTCTCAGTAGCAGTCATTGAGTCTGGACTTGTACCCGGATAGCAATAAACTCGCCCTCATGCACTATTAGGGTACCTACATTACTGCGACACCCTCCAGGGATTAGGTACACGCGTGACATAATTTATGTGTCTGTATGTACAAATACTTTAATTTCTAGACCGATTAGCATGCTGAACTATGTATAATAATGATGTAACACCTAATGGCTTATGTAGTCTAGATACAAAAGAAGCCTTAATCACTTTCACAGCTTAGCAACAAATAAAACATTAAAACGGAGGCTACCCGAATTTTTCTTACCATTAATTAATATTTACGTATAATGATAATCCTATTACTGCTTCTGTTGTGGTAACCAAAATCGAAGGTAAAGTGAAATCAAATACCCTCAAATGTTTTGAAAGTATATGAGATGGGTTGCTTTCAAAAGACATAAATAGTTAGGTCGTCCACAAAAGAGTTCGTAGAGTACTACCAACAAAATGGTGTAGCAACACCATGATTTCCCGACTCAAAACGATGTTAACAGCATTTCGCCGGCGCGTAACAGCAAAGCGGCTGGGCGTCCGTTTAAACGGCATTTTCCACAGCAAGAGCCCACTAAGTAGAAACTCAACTCGGTTCGCGTCTTCTTTACAATGTTTTGCCAATTTTCTGCCTGTTACATGAACTGATGAAAGACGTTCGTGTATTAAAAGCTGCGCTTCCTGATTACACAAACAAAGAAGCAAGATAATTATTTTGTCAAGTGTCTCGTTTGTTCTATGTTTTCTAAACCTAAACACTTCTAAGTATAACTTATTCTTTCACAAAATCATACTTATTCAAGTCTCATCTATAATTCAGCAGAAGAGTCGGATAGCTCTCTTATGTCGGGAGACTGGATTAAATTCAAATTTAAACTGCCATCGCATTCCAGCAATTGAAGAAAATGTCGCGCGGAAACCGTACGTTAATAATAAAATTTGAAACATGTAAAGTGCTCGGAGAATGCCATACGAGAAGCGAGTGCCGTGTGCGACTTGAGTTATTTTACCCTGACGGGTACACTGACATATATTCCATTAAATGTTTATGGCTAACCTGTCTTTAATGCGTTACAAGTTTTTCATTTTACGGAAGAGCTGTGAACATCTTCAGTTACGCATGGGTTACAGATATTCCAAGGGCTTCCTCTCACTTACTGGAATCTATATACTGGAACTATTTTTATTTGTTAAGAATAATATGCAATATTTTAATTTAAAATCGGATTCAAAGAGGAACATTTGCAACCAATATAAATATGATATAGTTCTACCCAGAGTAAAGAATATGATGTATTATAAAAGTACTTACTTACATAACTGCTACTCATGTATACAATAATTTACCACCAGCTTTAAGACAATTTATGGAAACATGATTAAAACCAATTTTTTTTTTGAAGTGAAACTTCTTTATCGACGTATGGGAGAATTTTTTTTGACGTATCGTCACGTTTTTCGGTTACGCGCCATGTTGCTTTTTTATCAAAGTTTAGTATAGTGACGTAAAGAATATAATGTATCATTATTGATGAAATACAACAATATCAATGATATTATAATAAGAGCAATGATAAAATAAATTACTCATTAATTGTATGCATGTCTATAATAATAAAATAGCTTTAATTAAATACGGAAAAAATTGTTTTTCTTAAGGCTTAAGGCTTATCTACCCCATTTTTGTGAAGTTGCAAATAGTAGAAAAATGATATGTCGTAAAGAAGTTTCACTTCTTACCTGTGTACTCTGGTACACACACATATTTTTTTTTTTAATTAATATTGTTTATTATAATTTGCATGAGTTTTAAGGCAAAAAAATATGTAACTAGGTATGTAACTAAAATGAGTAGACTGTTGATGATAAAACTGTTATACTATATTTTAAGATCTAATTGTACACAGTTACGCAATAAATAATTCTTATTCTTATTTCTCAAAAATGATATCCAGGGCTGATGAAAACCCTACTCGTATAATTTATTACTTAACAAAGCTAAGTACCACTGATTTCAGGAAGAGTTTCTTCACTTGTAAAAAATATTTTATATAAATACGAAACAATAAATAATACAACGCAAAAACTTGCCATTTATTTATGCAAACATCGTCGTGGACGTTAAACGTTTTGCCGAAACTCATTTACTCATAGGTTGTCGAAAATGAAATATTCTGGAGAAGAAAATATTCGATTTCGAACACCGCATCATCCAATCAACAACTTAGCGGGTCTGTGTAAATACATTACCTTGTGATGTGTCGCATCCGCAGAAATCTACCTCGGGGCCCTTCGGGGATCCTCGGCACCCTTGGAAGTGCGCGCGGCTCCATACGCGCCCCTCTGATTGCCTTTTTTATTGCTTCGCTTTCATACCGTATTTCATCTTAACCTTTTTTTCTTCTTATAATTAGAGTTCTGTTACGTTACTCGAATTTGATATTATTGATTATATAGTGCTGCTTGGTTCTTTAGCTTTTGAAAAGGAGTTCTTTCGCTGTATTGAAATAATCAAAGTGAATAGCTGAACTATTTTCTGAAAATTAATTGTTTCAATGTAACTTCATGACCAATTAGTTCCTAACAATCCCTTCTTAACTGAAACTACATTCGGCAGACATTGCGATGCATAGCCTTGTAAAGCCTTAATCCTGAAATCCCCAGACAGGCCTCAGAACGTGCTTAATTTTAATAGGTACCTACCTACGCAATATTTATTTTTATATCGTAGGGTTGTACACCTGTACAGTTACCGGCTTAGATAGGCACTTACTTATCTTAAGTATTCTAGGTACCCCGTAACCTATTTCTATTTATATAATTTCTATTTATAGCTGGAAGCCCCGGTACCCATGTTCCCATGAAATATTTACTTTAACTATTTGAAACTTATTATATGGGTTATGGGTTTATCTGCCCATTTAAAATGTTTCACTGTTTGCTCATAATAATTTTATACTAAAGTAGGAACAATTCGCGCGCGAGCTCCGAGGAATGATGAGAAATGTTATTATATAAATAACACTACTATCACAAAATTAAAAACAGCGACTCTCGCGTCAAGGTCGACACTAGTACTGGGAGATTGCGGGGTATGCAGCGACGTCAGGCCCGGCGCACACCCACCCGCTTTCTCAGCCACCGATTCCTTGGAGCTCGTGCGCGGACTATAGTTGTTACGACTACAATTTTGAATTTCCAAAATTATATGACATTACCTATTGTATGGAGAGTATTGCAGTAACTAAACTACATAATTTAATAAGCACCTCCTACCTTTATATTTGATAATACTGAATTCAGTAGAGATTCTTTATTTTTTTGACGTGTCAAATATAACAGGCACTTACGTCATACTTAGCATGAATACGTCAAAAAAATAAAATACATGTCACTCAGGTGAGTGACTTGTATTTTATTTTTTACAAATACTTACAAGAAATACTGTGCCCTTAGGACAAGAAAAAATTGAGCTCCGAAACAACATCTGCAAGGCATTCAAATATTTATCAATCCACCGACCTTTTGAACTTTTGCAGCATTTGTAGTGGACTCACAGCCACAGTTTTATGGATGTCGTCCACGGAATATATTGTTTTAAGATCGCCATAAGAATTTTACAGTGCAATATCTTTATATGTCCACGAATATTGCACAAGAGGACGAAAATGATATTGAACGAATAAAATATTAACCACGTTACAATAACACCACTTCGATATTCTTGAAAGCATAGTAAACCTCCTTTGTGCAAAAAAGGCCATTCTTTTGCAAAGAACAACTGTGACCGAACGCTAGGTTCCCGACCACTTACGAAAACGAGAATCCAAGTGCGCCACTCGGCATTACGAACGATCTTTCTAGAAGCTAACGACAATTCGAATGACCGCATTCCTACTAGGAAACTTATGGCAAGGAAATTAAAATGAACTTATAGAAACTCTTTCAATTCTTTATTCTTAAGGCGGTACAAAAGGAAAGCACTTGTGTGTCGTAGCTCGGTATTCATTCGGTTTCACTTTGTGGTGACTATTCAATGTTAAATGGCTCCCATTATGTGCATACGGGTCAGTGTATTGTTTGCAAACGCAGAGTTACAAATTGCAAATGACGGGGTCTTGTCTCCGTTTTCCAGGCCAGACTGTATTGTTATGTTTTGTATTTACTAGTTATACATTTTGAATAGAAAAATTAATGGCGCTCAACGAAAGACATATGGCGCCCAACGTGGTACTAATAGTGCCCCAACGTGGGACCAATGGGGCCCAACGTGGGAGCAATGGCGCCTAACAACTCAATGGGTAATCGAGTAAAAAAAATCAAGCTACCTATAGCTACTGATTAATTACTGCAACAATATGTTTTGAAACAAACAATACAACAAAATAAGAATAAGCAGAAAAGGAAATAAGGGATAGAAGAAAGATCCACCCACAGAAACTATGTTTTAAGCACATAATGTTCTTATTATTTTAAGCCTGCATTACTTAGCAGCACAAAAGAGAAACATAGAAATGATAAATTCCGACTCGACATCCTTTCACGGAAAAATCCACCACCTATTTTAACGTGAGCCAAGTCGCCAGCAAAAGCTTGTACAAAAAAGAAACAGGTGCGGAGCTAATGTTATTTTCACTACTACATACGTGATTACTCCAGAGCCTTCCCTAAAATGAACAAAACAACAGACGGGCGTGTTGTAAAGCTCCACTATTTGACCACGTACATAAGATTTTCGGACATTCGGCAACATTTCTGTTCTGTAAAGGTGCACTTTACGAGAAACTGCTCAATACAAATACTACAACAAGGAGATTACAACACCAAGCCATTTACAACTAATGATGCAATGTTGCTAATTGAGTGATATGGAGCAACTTAATAAACTAGATACTAGACACATTAAACTTAGCATGAATAATTGGAAGCAATTAGATAATATTGCCAAAACAATTCAACCAATTTTGAGGGATTACGACAAGATTGCTTCAATAATATCTCCACTACTCTAGCTCCAGCTACTATTGCCGAGCAATAATTATTTGTTTCTTTATTCATTTTTCTTTACATAATTTTTATATTTTTACATATTTCTAAAAAAAAAACTTTTAGAAATAATATATAAAAAGTTTGCCCACCGGTATTATCAGGCAGGCAGTTGAGACAACTGATAGCTGCCTGTAACCTGCTATTTCCCACTAGTTTACTACTTTCTTCTTGCATTCTTGTTTGTCTAGTCGATTTTTTAATTGGTTTATATTATACTTCCGGCCGAGACTACATCTTCTGGGAGCTAATTACTCGCTCTTAATGCTTATATTTGCAGAAAAAAATAACTTTGTAAGCGCACCTTTATTTTCGAAAATCTGAGTAACTCACTCCGATTTCCAGAAAGGCAACCTTTTCAGTCTGTAAAAGCATTCTCGGTGATCACGTGTTTAATTACGCTATCTATCAAACATTCAGCCTGCAGCCGCACAATGGGCCGTTAACAAAGACAGATCGGGCAAATTTTCAATCTCATTAAGTTTTCATTTGATTGCTTTCGGTCGGGCTCCGTGATTCCAGTGGAAACGGATCTGTAACCAGGCTCTTGTTAGGGCAAACATTTATATAATTTGACTTTGATGTTGGCGACGTGAGTATGGAAGACCTTCGATTGGAAACCTTGTAGTGAATTAATTGGAAATGGAAAAAAGTACTGAAAATTGCTTGTACTTTAATTCAGTAGGATTGGTTTATTTATTTTATGAAGCCTTGTGATCAGTTTTTTAATTGTTGCAGGTGCTCATCATCATCATCTGCCTAGCCTTTTCTTAACTTTATTGGCGTCAGCTTCCAGTCTAACCGGATACATCTGAATACCAGTATTTTACATGGAGCAAATGCCTATCCGATCTCCACAACCCAGTTAGTATTGGGTAATACGTTATCTATTGGTATTCGATCATCATCATCTGCCTAGCCTTTTCCCAACTATGTTGGGGTTGGCTTCTAGTCTAACCAGATGCAGCTGAGTACCAGTATTTTACATGGAGGGACTACCTATCTGACCTCCACAACCCACTTAGTACTGGGTAATATTGGTATTCGATCATATAACCTCACATTTAAGTCTGAGAAAACCTGCGTCAAGAAACTTGATAAAGTAGCTACCAGTTTTCTCTACAGCTTATTTATTAATAACATGGGAAACAATAACCGGAGAGATTAAATAAACATTTTTACAAGACCATCAATCCTGCCTGAGAAGGGAATTTAATAAGTAAATACGTGAACGAAACGTCAACTTATCACATCAATCAGAAGGCCGCGAGTGAACCACGCAGCCACGCTCCAAGCTTACTCCAGCTAATATTAAATTAAATTCAACCACTCACGTTGACTCTGTGACTGACACACGGCTTCTGTATAAGCTCACGACAACGTCTCACTAACCGAATATACAGAAATATAATTAATTTGGAGATACAAAACCGGAATGAACAATATTTCAAATATAAGGTTTTATGGATTGAAATCTTGTGAACAGAGAAAGTTCAGCCCAAAGAAAGGAAGTCATGGTGGAAGGTATCTCTATCCACAGTTTTTTGATAAGGACTGAAAGTAACTGTAATCAATCGGAAACAGTTATTTTGAAAATGTAAAATGACTGTCGCGTTGGTCTATTGGTCGCAATCGCGACTCCTAAGCATGAGGTCCTAGCTTCGAATCCCGGGTCCGCAAATTGTTATTGGGTTTCCCCATCAGGAATTTCTCAGTAGCAGCCACGGAGTTTGGTTTTGTGCCCGGTTGATGGATGTAGGGTCGCCCCCTATTACATGGGACTTCTGGCGAAATGTGGGTGTACTATTAGGTACACCTCTGTCTAATCTTTCGGGAATTACAGGCGTGATGTTATGAAATGTAAAATTTTCTTATTGTTTCAAAAGATAATGTTGCTGGCCAGCTATATTTTTTTTTACAGTTTATAAACAGATAAATCTCTGCCAACCAACGGTAATTACTACTACCATTGTGCACGGCATAATGAAATAACCCAGTAAATTCCACAAAGTTAATTAATAATGACGCCATCAATATTGCAAGAGGAGGTTGTGTAAATAAATTGTTACGTCGAGTGCGTCGGCTGAATGAAGTTAATTATGTGTGCTACAAGCGCGGACTGTAATCATATGGAATCACTTTAAAAACAGTTTATTTTCAATTTAACTAGGGCTGGCATTTTAATCAATTTATTTTAAGCTGCCATCCACAAGTCTGGACATGTGGAATTATTTAACTGTTTCATTTTAATCAAACTGGAATAACTGTTTTTCCTCACAAATCATAGCTTTATTATCTTTACATCTACATACATACCAAATAAATAAAATTGATGTGTCTGTAATATCAAAATAACAGCTTTTTACTGAATGCAAGTATATACGGTACTTATAACAAAAACACTTTTTAAAATTTTTGTCTGTCGGCTTGTCGGTCTGTCTTTCTGTTTGTTCCGACTAATCTCCGAAACAGCTGGACCGATTTTGACGGGACTTTTACTGGCAGATAGCTGTATTATGCTGTATACTTTTATTTTACAAAAAGGAGCCTACTCCTTTTTATTTAATAAAAGTAACCTAAGTCTACAGTTAAGTTTTTGCACGGACAAATAAATTAAACCCCTGAAATTGTTAAAAAATCCGATTTCATTATGAAAGTAACATTTTTATATTTATTTCACGCGGACGAAGGTCAGCGAGCACAGCTAGTAATAAAATAAATACATTAAAGTCTTCTGTTGCATTTTAAAGGAATTCCTTTCTTCCATCTCTCTAAGATTATAGAGCCATTAATTAATAATCAAGACATTCTTCGCATTATTTCCCACATTTTCCTAGAAGAATTCTTAAACAAGCTTACAAATAAAAAGTTATTCCTGGCAACTATAATAATTTCCTGAGTTTGCTAAACAATATAACTTATCTAATTTCCACGCAACTAAACATGAAAAATACAGTACAGAGCAGTTCACACGTATACGAGTAATCGCTATAATAAGCTCAAACTAAATATGATAGGGTACTTCACACTGCGGCGATATTCTGATATTTATTTATTTATTTAAATAAATAAATTAATATGACCCGCCAAACATGACCTTTCCTAGTACCATTTCAATCGCAAGTTACGGCATTAACATCCCAAATACTTCGGATTCTCGCAAACTGATTGTCACTTCTCGCAGATATATTGTGAACATTTCCGAAGAGGTTACCCTTTTTTGTGATAGCTCTCCCTCATCAGTGGCGTGACAGGCGAAGGATTCGAAACAATTCGGCCTCCACAATTTGCTCATTACGATCAAGTGTGATAACGCGAGCAAACGTCGAGCCCTTTCGATTTATTGTACTTTAACAGATGAACACGAGCGAGCTTTATGTATTTGTATGCTGGAGTGTAGGACTTATGTAATGATGTTAGATTTCCATAAGTAGGCAGTACATTACTCGTACTCGTAAAGACGTAATGCTAATGTTATGTACGGAATTATATTGTTATGCATCACTTAAGTCAAGGCTCTCAAAAATATGACTCGTATGAGCTTCTTGTTTTGTATACGCCGTATGTATAAACTTGTAGATATATACATATGCAAATACCTAAGTTTATTCATTCGTACAAGAACAGAATGAGATGGGACTGAGTGAGTTAGGTCAGGAAGACCCATAGAATATAATTATTCATGTCGTAATTCTGCTTACTTAGTAAACACTCACGCCCTAATACAATGAGTTGACGTTTTCAAAACAAAACAAGTGTTTAAGCACATAAATTCTTTTTATTTAATTATACAAAACATTCCATTTAACATCGCCATCGTGAGACCAAAGAAAAATAGCGTCCAGGAAGTTATCATGCTAAAGTTGTGAAAGTTAAATGAGGGATAAGACTTTCCACGGAGCTCGTACCCGATGTGATAACAACTGTCATCTGTCACTATGACGCGGGATTACTTTTACAGGAGTACCTACTTCCTCAACTGCCTCGTTGGTCGAGCTGTTGAGCATGAGGTCCTGGATTCGATACCCGGGTCGGGCAATCGGATACCTACTTATATATTTATTTCGCAAACAAGTAGAAACGTGTTTAAACTTATAAAACAGGATTAGTTTTCAATGACTAGCCCAATGTTAAAATTAAGATCTCTATACTGAACCGTAATTGAGTGTTAAATATTCTAATCAAAAACAATCAAAAATTAATGAAAGCTTTCAATTCGAAATATCCGAAAATGCTAATTTTAATAAAATTTTTGGCCATTTTTATATCTACATTTTTGCTTTTTAGTTTAGTTTACTGTGACGTCTTAAAGCAGTTGTAAGCGCCATCTCTTTCCCACACTGTAATGACAACTGCTTTAAGACGTCATGAATAGTGTTTCCATAATTTCTGTAAACATTTTTTTTTTTTTTATAATTACATATAATGTAATATCGAAAAGTAAATTGGGATAAGGGCAGGAGAATGTAAATTATCTCTGAAAATTCGGCTAGTTATTGAAAATTAACCCTGTATCTTTCAAGGATTCCCGCTGGGTCTCCAAGTAAGCCTATTATTAGGAATCGTTTCACGACAAGACAGTCTTTAGAAACAACCGTTACAAAATGATGTAGAAATACACAAGACACGAGTTTACACGTGTTTTATAGATTTTGTTCTCGTAAACCCAATACAACTAACCTAAAGGCAATGAAAATAATCAGAATAAGCTTGCACTTGTGGAACATACCTAGATTTCCCGGCGGTCGCTCCGTGTACAAAAAAAAACAAGACGTAGCACGTGTTACATGCTCGCCAAGGAAAATTGTGCAACGAAATTCTGATAAATGTGAATTATCCCTACGAAAGACCAAAACCTTCCTTATTTAAAAAAAATGGTTCAGTAGTTTAGACGCTATAGTGGATCATAATAATAGTACAAAACTACATACAAGGTGTAAACGAGGGTCCATTTACACCTTGTATGTATTTTTGTAATATCAAGAACCCGTCAATCAAGAATTTTGTACATCAAACTAAGTAACTCTATGCAAAAATTATTGCCGGGTGATGTTTTTTTTTGAAGGGGTGAAACATTGTGCTAATAGATGCATTGATAGACGGGGGTCGTGGAGGTATTAAAAGTAAAGTTATAACATTAAAAACTTGGATTTAAATAAAGACTTGTCAAAATGTTGGAACTTTGACCTCCAATATCTCCGTTACTAGAAAGTTCCCGTTATGGTCTTAACTAAAAAAAGGGGAATTTTTAACTGCACCTCTATTTAGAAATTTAAGCAAACAAAATTTCTCCACTAATAACCTACTGCGTAAAACAAAAATACTGATTTGCACACAAATTATTCAATATTACAACTGAATTGGTCACCAAATTTTTGTCGAGTTTCGGACTGCAAGTCGAAGTCGCGGTGTTGAACGATCTGCGACAATAGGAAACTTAGGGCACCCCGAGGTTAGGTTAGTTAAGTTCCTTTAAACCCTTTAGACAGAAATAGAAGCCCCGCGCAGCGGGGCTTCGTCGAGTTTCCACACTAAAATAGAGATTTAATTTTGGTGATCATTTACTAAATCTGGTGGTTAGTTTTAGATTTACTTTTAGTAACAGATAGTCATTCAGTAAAACAGTTAAGCTTTTTAGATCTAACAGTATAATATAATTGATTTATTTGATGAGCAAATTTAGTGTGCAATTCAGTATATTTAGTGGTAATTTCGAATATTTTGATTGAAAAAAGGGGATTTACAGTTAAAGTATTAAATACCACTGACAGGGAGAACAAGAGCCTTTCGGCTTCGTTAAGGGTATTTTTGCACCCATTAGACTACTAAAATCATTTCATAACTCTTCCTTTTAGCTTTGCTTTAGTAAAAAAAAATACATGAACAGCAAACACGATTTTAAACTCACTTATGTAATAATTCATTTATGTTAACATTCATGTAGGAACGGTATTAGAACCTACCGCTGGCAGGAACACAACGTAATTTATGGAATCCTCTCCGCGTAGCATTCATGGTTAATAAACAAAGGTAGGAGATTCATTAATCCGGCGACAGCGACGCTCTATAATGTCTACAGTCTACACATTATATTAATAGACTCGTCTATTGTGCTATAACATTATTAAGGAAATTCCGTTTGAAGCCAGCGATTCAATTACACCATTATGGGCGCAGAAACCTTTGAGTAACGTTATAGTTTAGGTGGCAGATCTGTGTACATTACCATGTCCTTCCTGAATCGGTATTTACTGGATAATTTAATATTCTGCATAAGTAACGAACATAGTAGCTTATGTGTTAAAGACGTTGTAGACATGTCCGTCTGTAATTTACAGTATCGTATCTCCACAATGATAAATTGAGGAATGAGGTTATACGAGCATGTCGCCGTTTAAATAAAGATGTAGTGACAAAAATTTAAAAGAGTATGCTTAGATGGTTTGGTCACGTGGAGAGAATGAGTGAAAGGCGACTAACAAAAGGTATTAACAAGACAGATGTGATTGGCAACGCCGGGAGGGGACGCCCTAGAAGGACATACACATGACCTTATTGGCGAGGTTCTTCAGAACTCAAGTGCTCAAGTGCTCGCAAGTGTGTAAGACCCGATGTATAAACGTGGACGAGGCAAAAAGAGTACCTATATAAGGATCGTTGTAGGTGGCGTTATGTGGTTTCTACCTACCCCGATGGGAAAAATGCGTGAGTTTATGCATGTACCTCCAAAACTGCTTGCACAATATAATTGGGGAAAATAAAAGCATCAAACGTAAACTCGACAGCCACAATTGACTCATTTATCCTCGTAACAAACGTTGAGCACGTTTAGCAAGTTAGAGACAGCGAGATATTTCAATATGCCGCTGAACCTTTAAGAAAAAATTCTTGGATAATTTTTTGTTTAGCCGCCGAGGGCCGACGAACTTTCCGGTCCTACCCTCCAAAATTCAAGTCATCGCTGTTCGGTAACAACGCAATTTGCTTGGAAAAATAATCATTTTAAAACTTTTCTTTATTTTGATAACCTCGGTTATATTAACACAAAGTAAGCTTATGAAATTACTGAAAATTGTTTCGGCATCCTTTATTACAAAATTGTTTTGGCGTGAGACATAATAACAAGTAAGAATATTATACTGATATTGTTTTCTTGTCGTCTGGTGCCTCTCGGTGCCCGTGGTTGTTTGTTGTCGATGTATTAACCAGCCGAAATTAGGACGCAATATTAATTAAAATGTAACAGATTCATGACTTTATTTTAATGAACGTTTTATTTATATTGCTGGCAGTTACTAGAATTTAAGTTTGACCTTAGTTTTAAGGGTCATGTTTAAACCATTTTGAATCTGAATATTTTGGCTCCACGTTAGTTTAACGTTTGGCGTTGTTAAACGCCACACTTATCTAAGGTACCTGAATCTTCCATAAAAACTCACTGCGTTTTTTTATTACCTTCAACCAAACTGGGTCACAACCGTTTGACAGAGTAAACAAAGAGAGTTATGACATAACTGGCCATCGCGATCGCAACAATTGCGGCATCGCTATTATTGCGGGCAAACAAACCGCGCCACGCGGCGCTGCCCGGCGGTAATCCACCGGCTAGCGCCGCTGATTGCTGAATAAGTCACGCGCGCGGTGCCGGCGCACGATCGCAAACATAAAACTGCGAGCATTTATGTGTTTCTGATAAAACTAGCCGCGTTGCACCACCCACACACACACACACACACAAACCAGCCCTCATATTTATTACCACTATATTCGTTTATCACGCTCTCAATACCCATTTTATTCAGCACATCGGTTTCATCATCAGTCGGAACAAATAAGTCAGATTACCATACAAAATCCACAGTATCAGATTTCCTAAACAAAACAGTAAATAAATATCGAACCCGAATCAAAAACGAATGAGATTGTAGGCACATGAATATTGAATGAGCTGCCTATTAATACAATTTGCGCTACATTCATTTCATTTGGAAAGCGACTTGTTTGTACATAATTCTTCACAACCAGCACTCGGCAATCTGTTGTACGAATTCATTAATATTAATCTTTTCTGATGTTATTACTGGGAATTGTACAAGGAGTGTGGCTCGGCGAGTTATGCCGGAGCAATTCCGCAAAAAGCCCGGCTGAATAAGTGAAGGTGGGTGCAGTCGCTGGCTCGTGAAATATAGAGCTGCATTGCTCTGAGGTGGGCTGGGGGCTATGGGCTGCTCGGAGCAGGTGTCCTGCACACAGATTAATCTGTCGACAAACAATAACCGCCGTCAGCCTTACCCGTCGCCATCCCGAACGTATTCATTCGCAGATAATCGCATTTTCAATTGGAAAACGGTTTGACTGATGTTACAGTTTAGTTGGAAGTTTTTGTCTGGTTGGCTCTTTCTCTTTGATTACGTAGTTCATTCGTTTCCTGCTTCATATTTATCTATGACATGGCCATGATGGTGAACAAAATACGTTCTTTTGCAACTAGTGCATTTTCTACATTGTTCCATAGGAATTATTAACTTTTCGTACACCTTTTATCGACGTTTTATTAGTGCCCATATAAAATAAAAATTTAGAAATTAAAATAGAAAGTTTGATAAAATTGACTGCAGAATTATCCACAATCAATCCTTAATATATATATGAAACAGTAATCTGATATGGAAAATTCTGGGAAAAGCGCTTTATGCTAGGAAAGTATTTCTATATAGTTGAGAAGAAAAGTAATATGACTTTACAGGATGGCCCTCGATGTCTGTTACATTTCAGGAGCAATTGTGAAAATATTCTGTAGTTAGATTCTGGCGATTGAAGTAAAAATAAAAGTGAATAGTACGGATAAATAAACATTTGTGTTGACATCAGAATAACTATGTTAGTACATAGTAACTTCCCGGAGATAATTGGAATGAAATTCCAGTTAAATGCGAATAGATAAACCCATATTTTGGAAGAAATTCAGGAAAAAATATTTGAAATCTGCTATTTTCAACCTAACTAATATGGAACCAACAGGCATGGAACTCACCAACTTTCTGAAAAGTACATAACAGGGGTAAAATAAAAATAGAAAATTATAATTTCCAATGGTATCCTAGGATTGATGTCAAAAAAGAGAGAAACTCACAACAACATCATATAAGGACAGGAAGCGCGCTTGTTGAAAAATACATCTAAAACGTTGATAAAATGTTGGCTTAATACAGATTAAGCCAACATTTTATCAACGTTTTAGATCCACTTCCGTGTCCTTATAAATAGTTTCAGTTAAACTGTTCAGAAAAATATAGAGCAAGGCGGAACAATGAAGAGCACATGTCCCCGCCACAACGACCAGCCATATTGTTATTAGACATTAGCTGAAGATGTCGGCTAGAATTATGGGTCAATTGTAGCGCAGCGTGGTTGGCACCAGTCTGCGGCCTCGTCGCTCGCTCTTATTAACTTTGACCCGTGTAATACATAAACCACAGAGGCGCAAACACCCGTAATTTAAAGGCTCTGCCCCCGGCCGAGGTGCCACACTAATCCCGCATAACATAGTAGCAGAAACATTTGCCAGATTTATTAACCAGCCTCTCATGTCGAGATAATGAATGAGTAGCCGCCGCGAAACAACTGAGCGCGACACCACGTGTTTTGTGTTTTACTGTATTACCGAGCTGTCTCGGCCTCCGCACTGGACGGCAGTGCGCTGTAGCATGCTGCGGTTTTAATATGCCGAGAGCACGTTGAATAATTTCGAGTCTGATAAATGTTCAGAAATTCCGTTTGGATAGCAATCGATACGTAGCGTATCGGGTAACGAGTGTGATGAGCGCCGGAACACTGCGTCGTTTATTTATGCTTCTCTTTAGCTACATTTATTTTACTCGGTCTTCTCAATTTATTTTGTTGCCAAGAGACCTTTTTGAATAGGCAATGTGGCGTATAAATTTCTCTCGCCCCTCGAGGACCGTAGGCTCCGGTGACTCTCCGTTAAAAGGTGCTACGAATTAATTTTACCTGACATCAAGGACGCGACGACGGAATACGTTAGCTCATAATGAGATAGCTCAGTAAACATGTTCGGGCCGGAACAAAGTAAGTGCCTGTTTAAATATGCATATTGTATGTTGTCTATCAACATGCCTATCGTACATAAAATCTTGAAGTTGCTGTGGGAAAATTTCTCATCTTTTCGAATAACCTTTTAGGGGATTGAATCAGCCTTGGGCCGAATGAGTAAAAATATTCGCTGGGAACGAGTTCTTGAAAATGGTTTTAGATAAAATAAGCACAGCGTACCGTACATAGAATATGTTTTCAAAAACATTATCTGTAAGCAATGAGAAATCACACACACAAGCACACACCTGTGCTATAACCGTTCCATATGAAGTAGGTAAGTAAAATATATCGCAAAGGAAAAGCAAAAGAAGAGAGATTTCCGCTCCTGTAATATGTAGATACTGGGTAGTCTGAAATTGTTTCAGTATCGGCTGCTTTGCCGTTCCAATGCACTCACGGTTCGGAAATAGCTGACGCGAGTTCAACAGTTTCTTGCATACGTTTACACGCAGCAAAACCAACTTTCTTCATTAAAACTGATACATTCAGTTACACCAAAGCTTTGAGTAGCTAGTATTAATGATTTAGATAACTTCTCGGTGGAAATGTTTTTGCATCTATAAGTTTATTTGAAATGGAGCAGAAATTGGAGCGTTCCCAGTGCTCTCGTCCATTTCAGTCGATGTCCGGTGTAAAGTTTGTCGAAATAAAGCGATTTTCGCGCTTTGCCGCCGAGGGACTCGGAGCTAGATGGTTTGTATGTATATTTGTAACTTTCATCTTTAATAACACGAAAATGTATGCTTTTAGAGGCTTCATAATACATGTACATCAGCACCTAGCATCGGCACTGTAAAACGTCGTCTTTGCCATATAATTTACCTGAGTTGCGATATATTTCTGAAGCTCCGTGCTTCAGTGCTAAATTTACGCACGGCTGTTCTAGATCAATCCATGGCTCCCTCAGGCCTCAGTCCTGATGGCTTGGATTCACATCCAAACATGACTAAAACCGTTTATCATAGTATTATGGAGGTAACTGTTTACACGTGTTAGGGATTTATTCATATTCTTACACGGGTTGGTAGGTGGGTTCTAAAAGAGTTATAAGCATAATAAATAAAGGCTAAATATAAACATCTATTTAATACATGGATCTTGCCTGTAGCCTATAGCGACTACTAATAAGAGTTTCATAATCGTCCACGCCTAAATTTTTAGAATCCAATGATTTTATCACTGCATTTTGTTCACCTCACTTCAAAATATTAACTTTAGAAAAAAGTGTACACGTAGTTCAATAGTAAATATTAAGTATAGTCCTATTATAGTTTTGCAATTAACTGGATAAAAACTCGAATATGACTCAAATAAGACTAAAGTTCTAAAAAAAAAAATTCTTAAAGTAATGTAACGACTTGCACGATCTAGGTTTATTTAAACCTCTGTTTCAGGCCTTCTCTCTACCGCTTAATTATTTTATCTCTCACCATAATACCAATTCTGGGGATGATCCAACTCCAATGCAGAAGCCCAACTACTAGTACAACTCTTGACAATTTCCCAGAACAATTTACTTTGACCAAACGGAGAGAACTGCTCATTATCTTACAAGGTATAGGTAACAAAACTTATCCATACCAATATAATAAATAAGAAAGTAACTTTTATCCGTATGTCCACTTTTCATGCCACAACAGCTGAACGGATTTGGATAAACATTTAGCAGATGAAGAGACCATGACCTGAGTTATAACATAGGATACTTTTTATCTTTATAGTACAATCCCGTGAGATAACTTCCGGTATGCACACGGGCAAAGCTACGTAAGCAAATAAGCCACACGGGCAAAGTCACACGAGCAAAGGCACACGGGCAAAGCCAGATGAGCAAAGCCAACCAGTCAAAGCAACACAAGCAAAGTCACACGAGCAAAGCCACACGGGCAAAGCTACACGAGCATAGCCATAGGCAAAAGCTTCTAATCTAAATATGGCTAACATTCACTTGACCGGTTTTTTAAACAATCTGGCAATGAAAACTTTTATAAGACGCACTCAAGTTTGTTATTGTATCGTATAAAAATGTTCGATAATGGTCGACTTTATTCGGCTTAATTTCTCAAAGTGATGGCTAGTGAGATGGAACAGGCAAATGAAGCTCAAAGAAACAAATGAAAAGTTTTTTCAGTAGAATTTTATGTCGGCTTCTAAAATATCTAGTTTATGCTCGCTGCTTCGCCCGCGTCAATAATTTTACCACGGGATCATAATACCGGGATAAAAAGTATCCTATGTGTTAATCCAGGTTGTAAACTATCTGTGTACTAAATTCCATCAAAATCCGTTCAGTTTTTGCGTGAAAGAGTAACAGACATCCATTCATCCATCCATACTCACAAACTTTCACATTTGTAATATTAATAGGATTGACGTCAAGTCTACTGGAGAAATTACTGAATTTCAGGATTTTTATAGTAATTAAATGGCGGAAGTACTTACTATCCATATTACTATCTTTCTCTATTTTTAAAACTTCCTATAACTGACATGGGGTATGGCCGACCGGGACCGCTGCCCGTCTGAAAACGGTTAGGGGTACTATTTTTTTTATTACAACTGACATAACACTTTCATTTTGTTGGGGTCAAGATCGTATCGATCGTATTATAGTCTAATGTCTGCAGCGTGTATCAGTAAGGTCCACGGCGTAATTGCTCTAACAGTTTTCTGATACATGTTTTATATAGATACGAAAGAGATAGTATTTATAAGCTGTTTATAAATAACAGTTTTATGAATTATAATCTAATTTTAAACCAAAATCGAGAATACAAGGTACTTACCAAAGTTTATCTCAAGTCTTTTCATCAAGCCAGGAGCCGGGAGGGTAGGTACTAATCTGGTGAGACATTAATTTAGTGACTTCTACGCGGTCGAGGTGCTAACGTCTTTGATTAATCGAATTCAATTGCAGTCTTTCTCTTTTTGAACAATTTAGTTTTACGAATTCGTTGAAAGTAATTTTATAGTAATTTAATTACTTTTTTAAGTAATTTTAAATCCTTCCACCCAAAACTAGGATATAAACATAACTTCTCGCCTGTAATCTCCGAAGGGTTAGGCAGAGGTGTACCTAATAGTACACCTAGATTTCGCCATGGCAGATATGTTTAAGTCCCATGCAATAGGGGGCGAGCCTATTGCCATCACCCGGGCGCAAATCCAAACTCCGTGGCTGCTAATGAGAAATTCCTGATGGAAAAACCCAATGACACTTTGCCCGACTCGGGAATCGAACCCAGGACCTCATGCTCAGCAGTCGTGCTTGCGACCACTAGAACAACGAGGTAGTCATCGTCTCATTTTAAGTATGTCGCATTTCGAAATATTCTCTATTTATCCAATATATCAAAAGTTAGCAACACCTACTAACATTCGTCACAATCTGATCACCTCTAAACACCCACCCACAGAACCGACATCAACAACAGAAGACACTCCCCTCAAATCAGACACAACATACATATTCATAAATAACACCGCGCACAACTGATACAAGTTAGTAATTAACAAACTTAGGTTATTACTGGAAATGTGTAATATTTTAATAGATGCGGACTAACCAGACTATGGGTGATCACCGCAATAAATTTAGGTAAGCGCTCTCGATCGCTATATTTCAATCAAACTAGCCGGAACTCTCGACTCCATTAGATGTTCAAGTTTAAACTATGTTATGGAACAAGTGTCCCGGAAACAGCCTTCCTACACCGCGACGAACATAAACTGAACTTGACTTTATTGATATAATAATGAATTGAATGCGTAACGCATACTGTGGGAACGATTTGAGCATTGACGATGACACTTGGATATTGCAGCGATTTCATCTATCTATATCTATACATAAAATAAGACAGTAAAAAACTGTCTGTACATTGAATATATTAAAAAAAAAAAAAAATGGGGGGTGTTTAGAAACAGTAATAGAGCACGAATCCAAAAAAAAAATTCTGTCTGTTTGTCTGTACACGCTAATCTTCGGAACTCCTCGACGGATTTGAATGATTTTTTTTTGTTGTATAGGTACCTATTAAGTCTGGGCAACATATAGGCTATAATTTATCTTGGAAACTTGAACACCTGACGCAGAACCGCAACAGACCAGCTAAGATAAGAGATACAAAAATATACCATAGCAAAAATTGTTCCACGTAATGAGCATTTTCTGCTAAAAGAATAAATTTGAAGATCTGGAACAGCTGATGTGGAACTCCAAGAGCCCAGCCACACTAAAACATATATAGGAATGACGTCTTAGCAAGAGTTGTTCAGACTAATAAGTACTCTCTGTTGACGTATAAAAATTGAAGGTGTGGAACACCTGTCGTGGAGCTCCAAGAGCCCAGTTACACTATAATATCTATAGGAATGACGTCTTAGCAAAAGTTGTTCAGCCTGATGAGCACTCTCTGTTGACGTATAAAAATTGAAGATCTGGAACACCTGATGTGGAAATTAAAGCTATCACTAATTTCACTGTATTTCTACCAAGGGGTATCGTATTACCCAGAACTAACTGGGTTGTGGAGGGCAGATAGACAGTCGTTCCATGTAAAATATTGGTATTCAGCTGCATCCGGTTGTACTGGAAACCGAACCCAACATCACTACATATTATAACACAATGTTCTCCGCCGCGTCTATCTATCTGTTCGCGATAAACTCAAAAATTGCTGCACTGATTTTCATGTTGTTTTCTTAAATAGATAGAGTGGCTCTCGAGGAATTTTTAAGTATATAATTTGTCAAGTTTTTGTACAGATTGGCTAAAATATAATGATATTTGTTGGAGGTTTTGGAAAAAAATAAGCCGTCTGGGGGAGCTATCAACGAAAACGCTGCCCTTTAAGATATAACAAAATGATGAATGGTAGAATTGTATATGTTATATAGGTCTACAGAAAAATACGCGATGGCTTATGTCTATCTCTTAAGGATAATATACTATATCCATTTTAATACTTTGAAAATGGGCAAACTAGGTTCCCATGAGTTGAGGAAATGGGATCATCATGATTACTTTTGGTCGCGATAACCGACATCCACGCAGGCGAAGCCGCGGGCATCAACTAGTATTTGATAAAAATCTGTCGCTTGTCAGGGTTGGAACCGAAATCTTCGTACAAAGAACTGTACAGGGCGTAAGGGAGAGCCCTCCACAAACTTACAGGGTGCATTCAGGTCCTTATGTTGAATCAAATCCACCGAAATTCAAAAAATTACATTTTCTGTACGCGGCGCTCCATTTGTGTAAATAATACGGCTAAAATAAAAAGTCCAACGATGGATGTTGAAATACTCTAACGAACGACGCGTGAAATCAGTTGTTTACTTCCTGCCTAGCTACAGAGTTCATCGAAATGGTCGTCGCGCTTGCCGTTCGCTACGTGCGTTTTGCCACGGTAACGATACATTGCGTATGAGGAAATAAAACAAATCAAATTCATTGGATTCCCATAACGTTCCTAAAATAATTTCTTGTACCGATCATCTTAGTACCTACTGAATTCACCCCATCAATTTGTGGAGGCCGTCCCTTACCCTGTATAATTTACAACATTTTGTTTATTAACTGAATAAAAATAAGATTAAACTTAAAATACATACACAGCTTAAAAACTTTCCTCACACTTCATTTTGATGAACGCACTCGAGACTGCAAATGTAAAAAGTTAAATCGGACACAAAATAATTTGTGAACTATTTTAATTTCAGGGAACATTCCAGATTGATTTAAAACGTGGTTGTGTTTTACATCGATCCTTAATACAGACCCAATGGCCGCTGTAAAATGTATCGATTTAAAACATTGATTCTCAACCTATGTATGCGAACCACCAGAGGTCCAGAAAAGCTAAACTATGGTCCGCGAAAAATTTCAAACTTTTATTCGTATCTAACTTCGTTTTTAACTTTGACAGTAATGCAAGCTCTGAAATGATATTGATGCAAACTGAACCATAAACATAACATAACATCACGCCTGTAATCCCCGAAGCGTTAGGCAGAGGCGTATCCATTAGCACACCCACATTTTGCCAGTTACGTTTAAGTCCCATATAATCGGAGGCAATAGACAGTTAATGACATTAGACTCCTATTGCCATTAGCTGGGTGAAAATCCAGACTTCATGGCTGCTACTGAGAAATTCCTGATGGAAAAACCCAATAACACTTTGCCCGATCTGGGAATCGAACCCAGGACCTCATGTTCAGCAGAAACTGAATCATATATTTGAAAAGGCTGTGTTTTCTATAACAACAGTATCGCCTGCTGATTTTGAGATTGACAAAATATGTTTTAGTGAACCTAAAGTCACTGCTAACAATAAAGCAATCAAACAGGTCCCTGGTCAAAACAAGGTTGAGAACCACTGATTTAAAATGTGCGCTTCATTCAACGTGAGTAATTTTCACGGCACAATGAGTCGAATTTTTTAATTCATTCTTTCGCTATTCTTGGTCTGAAATACGGGCTTTACTTTGCGATTAATGTTTTATTACGTTTTAAAACAACAAAGAAGAGCATTAAAGTACTAATTAAAATTCTTTTATTTTTGTTGTGCGAACGGTTCGAGAACGGCCCTTGCATTGGTAAAATGATCACACAGTCAATAAAGTAGGCTTCATGGAACCCAGTATAAGTACATATTAATTCATTTAAGCTTCATGTACAATTATGGTACATAGTAGGCGGACAATGCCACAAGGCATTCTCTACCAATCAGACTTTTGGTTAAATAGGACAACATTTTGATAAAACAAAATAATATCTAGAAAATAACTACTTGTTATGTATGTTATAAAAAGCTTATGGTTTCTTCTTTTATTGCTTAAAAATGAAATAAACGGGTGTTTTTTTCTTTTAAATTAATATATCCATCAAATCAAAATGCAATCAAACAAATTGCGTAACATATCATCATCAAATATCTAATGGACCAAATTCACTTACAATTTAACAAACTTTAAGGTTTTCTACCACACAAAGTGTCTGCCAGTGGATGAAGTGAATAATCACACTAGCCCTTATGTAATACCAAAAAAACATTATTTACAGGATGACATAAATTAGCAGCTATGTAGCAGTAAGGTACTACCACAGGAAAAGATTCGGCTTTTATAAAATAACGTATCTATATAACGGATCACGTGATCTCTCTCTCTAAAAGCAACATTTCCTATTTTATCAATATTTTTTCTGTAGAAAATTCTGTGTAACCGTGGATACGTGTGTGAGGTGTTGTAAGTCACGTTTGACGACGTTAAGTGACGATTATGTAAACGCGTGATATGCTTGACAACATTTCCAAATTATAATCGCTCCAGTTACAAATAACATAACTTGCTACCCTGGTTCTACTATCATTTATACTGTGATAACGTAATTCACGTACGTTAACAACGAAGTTCATGTATTAGAAGCTAGTATCCACTTTAAATAGCTTCCCTGGTCCATAACAAGCAAACAGTAAAGCTATTCCCCGTCGTAACTTCCTTGATTACAAGTGTGTAGACGCGACGCCTTTATAAATATCTTAGCATTCATCATACTCACTATAACTCGGTTTAAACTTGGTGTAACTATTTTAAATTGCACGCGAACCCGCACCTCGTTTTACCATACGCCCGGATTTTTCTGGACATAATTATTCTTTTTTTGAACCGTTTGCAGGCTATCTAAGGCTTAGTAATTATTCTTGATTTTTAATTTAGAGAGGATTATTAAAAAGCTCAAACCACTTGAGGTCTTGGGTTTGATTCCCGGGCCGGACAGTGTCATTGGGTTTTTCCATCCGGAATTTCTCAGTAGCAGCCGCGATGTCGAAATTTTTGCCCAGTTGATGGCAATAGGCTCGCCCCCATTATATGGGACATAAACATAACATGTTGTGTATTTAAAAAAAAAGTAAATAAATAAACTTTTGTCAGTGCCGTAAACATTTTAAAATTTAAAAATAAAACGTCCGTTCTTTTTTCAAAAATGTAGGTAACGTTTTCTAAATTCGAAAATAATTTCTGAATGGTAACCCTAGCGTCCCCACCTCTGAATAATTCAATGAGAGCGGTATCTGTAAACAAATCTAATCAGAACTCCTATCAAAATCACTTTATATGTATTCGCTGACGATAAAGTTATTCAGAAACTTCTTGTTCCTTCGTAACAATGTTTCAACACTTTCAACGTCGTAACTAGGTGGTCGACTATTTAAACGTTGTGAAGATTGTGTTCAGGAATAAATTTGGAGGAGAGGGAAATTATTATGTAGGAATTATAAAGGGTGTAAAAAGACTCTTACGAAGCCGAAAGGGATTTGTTCTCCCCGTCATTGCGATCATATTTTTCTTCTAGACCATACCTGGGAGAGCCTTCTAGTTACGGAGATATTGGTGGTCAAAGTTCCAACATTTTCACAAGTTTTTTTTTTATTACCTGTTTTTAATGTAAGATTTTTACGTTAAACACCTCCACTAACCCTTACTATTTAATCTATCCATCAGCATGCTTTGAGTGCGTTACATTGAGTCCTACCGTAAAAAGTGATATTTCAGCGCAAAAAAAAATTCGTTTCCCAGCACTATTTTTTGCGTAAAGTTACTTAGTTTGGTGTACATAATGCTTGGTTCACGGCTTCGTGAAGAGTCGGTTTAAACCCTGTATGTTAAGCCATTATTTTCCTCTGAAATTGGTAGGTGTAAAATTATGTTTTACCCTATAACTTACTGCAGGAGCGTATATTTTTTAAGTTTAAATACTTAGATTTATTTTATTGCTTTAGGATATTGTGGCGATACCAACACCTCTACCTACACTAATGTCCGATTGCATCAAAGGACACCTAAATTAATTCCTAAATATACATAGTTGAATTGTTGGAATTCTATCTCCCAATACTTAACCAAACATTGATAAATCAACAGTGTTTTAAATTTAGATTGTTTTTAAGGTCCACACTTCTATACTAATATTATAAAGAGGTAAAATTTGTTTGTAAGTTTGTATGTCCCGGTAATGATCTAATTCTAAAAATTATTTCACTGGCAGGAAGCTACATTATTCGCAATAAATTATATTTATATCATGAATATTACCCGAGCTACCACATTTTTTGCGGAAGATGTCTCAGGCGAAGTGCTTGTATTTAATACAACGAACAAAAAGCTAGCGAAATTTAGGAAAACTGAATACAATACGCCTCTGCCTATCCTTTCAGAAAATAGAGCGTGACTCCCAGTCACTCATTCTAGTTAATCAACGTCTTCTGACATAATTGAAAGTAATAAACGACATAAAGAGATAAAACACAAAACACTGAAACGAGAAGTGTTCAAAATGGGAGTCATGTGTATCAAATTAATAAAACGCCCACTTTATATAAGTGCTCTGAATGCCTGCCGACAATTTAGCAAAAATTAAATTAACTACGGAATTTAATTCAAATAGGTATCTACGCTTCAACTGAAAATTCTAGTTTTAGAAGTGGAAATACAGTCTATTTTGAATCTTTTATGTAAAAACGGTAGTTGATCTTCAGCTTAGAATTGTTACTAAAGCACAGGTTCTTCAGAAGTGTCTAGTGCGTATTACCTACTCGTAACCGGTGTGCGTGTAACCTGGACTAAAATGGCCGAATCATTACAGGTTAATAATATGAATCAGGTTAAAATTCTTAAAATGGTCACCGAAGCAGTTAATATTATCAATTGTCAGTTTGTATCTATTTTACGAGAGCAGCGATGGCCCAGTGGTTGCGGCCCCGACTTAGTGAGCAGTAAGTCGTGGCCTCGTGGGTTCGAACCAGGCAGGCGCATTACTTTGTGTAACCGGAATGTCCTAGAACCAAAAATTCGAAGTCATGTGACATCTACCAACCCGCACTGGGCCCGCGTGGTGGATTACAGCCCATTCCCTCTCAGAGAGAGGAAGCCGTGTGTCCCAGCTGTGGGAACATTTAGGCTGTTTATGCTTACGAGTTATAACGAAATTCATATTATTATCCTATTAAGATATGCTAAAGCGGCCATTTTAGACCCCCAGATGTATACACGAGGACGTAGCAAAAGAAGAATGTAAGAATCATAACAGGTGACATTCCGTATCTTCTGCTTACGCCCAATACGTAAGAGGCGTTGGTTTATTTATATCAAACACATGTTTAAGTATATCCGAATGGGTTTAAGTGGTGTACATACTTAAAGAGGAACCACCTTACGTCAGTTTTCTTTAGGTCCAGCGAGCCTTTACGAGCCATACTGATTTGTTTTAAAAGGGACCTTTTAGTCTCGTACAGGACTAATTTAGTCTAATGTCATGTCTTATTTTTTAATTTAATTTTCTTCTCATGTTTGCTTTTTATATAATGTTGTATCCTTTATTCATTCATTAATTTAATTTTTTATTAAACCTACATGTTTTTTTAAGTAATGTTCGGCCGGTTTCTGGATCAAGGTACAAGCTACCGGTGGTTAGGGCTCCAGAGACTTTTGATTTTGTTTGATTGTTAATTAAATCGTTTTCTTTTATCCTGTGCCATACAAATAAATACCTTTTCTCTCTTTCTTTACTATTACACAAAGACGTCTGAAAATAACTACAAATAACGCTTCCTACTCCAACACAATATCTCAAGTTTAAAACAACATTGACGTATCCAGTAAAATGGAGCGTAAACAACAATATTGGAATGGAGATTTATTAATAATTCACAGTCAGCAATCTGTGACTGGCAGACCCTTGAATTTTTTATGTAAGTTTGCCGAAACTACACGCCACGTGATTTATCAAATACTAACTGTTGCCCGTTGTGACCTTCGTCCACGTGAATTACTATAAAAATATTACATCCCTATTTGAATCGGATTTAGTTAACAATTTCAAGAGTTTTCATTTTTTTTGCACAACCGTCTCGAAAATAAAAGTAGCCTAAGTCCTTATAACATCAGCCAGTAAAAGTCTCGTCAAAATCTAGCCGTTTCAAAGATTAGCCAGAACAAACAGACAGGAAGACATAAAAAAATAATTACCGTATTTAGAAATGCTTTTAGTAAAAAGTGATAATTTCGAAATTAAAAACAGACACTTCTTTATTTATAATTAAAACTATTAACTGTACTTATTTGTACAAGAATCTTTTGGCATGTGTCCATATTCGGAAGTAACGCCACTATTTTGGTTTTGCAATAAGATCTAAAAACAATATCACAAATGTTCACCAACTCATTCCAGCACTCAAAGATCCTTGTATCACAGTATGAGTAATAGGATTATAAGGGTAAGAATAAAAAAAAACCCGCCTTTGAAGCATTTTAATAATGTCACGATTGGCAGCTGTCTAGTTTTCTTTGTATAATAGTAATCGCTATAGAAAAATATGCCTAAGCTCCTTCATATTTCACAAAAGTTCTAAAAGAAAAAGCGTTTTATAAATCTCGTCTAATATGTAATTTGAAACTAATCCATTTTCATTCCCAGTGAAGCCAAAGAATGTTTTTTGCTCAACAATCAATTACGGGTTTTTAAGTTGGTATATTTACATTTTATTAGAAATCTTTTATTGCTTATAACAGTTCAAAGTACTTCAAAGTTCTAGAGACATTAGAGGTCACTTGGATCCACGAACGAAGAACACACATAACATGGAGCTGTCTGGCTTAAAAATAGGTAGGTACCTACCTAAATAAGTGTTAGTTATACAAGGTGTTTTTTTATATCCCATAACTCTAGGTTATGAAGGAGACCATATCAAAGAATCAACTGGTTTTTGACGTTTATCAATTATTTTTCAATTATATTTTATTTTGTTTTAATTTTTCATACCAAATAATTCGACAAAGTCACGATTATTAATGTAAAACACCCTTCTGTTAAATATGTTTTGTTTTTTAATGATATTTCTTGAGTAAAGTTGTGAGTATGACTGTGGATATAAGAGTTGAGGAAGACGAAAGAAAAAATCGATGGACTGTGTGTAGAATGATATGGCACGAAAAGAGGTGGCTGATGAGATGACGAGTAATAGATGGAAGAAGAAGAAATGCCGCGCCGACCCCAAATTAATTGGAACATGGGCAAGAGAATGAAGTGAAATATGTCAACGTCGCATTTTCTTGACTTTAAATATGAATTACGATTTGAATAAAAATTACTTACTCGTATTCATAAATGAAACTTAAATTAATTATGATTGATGATATCTTCAAAACTATTTATTTTTGGATCAGTTGGACTTTCTTATTCTTTTTACTTATAGAATATAACCTTATGGTAAATAGTATATAAAAAACACCTTGTGAACATAAACTGGTTTGACATTATCATGTTTTTAATGTAAGTTAATTTCAGAGGCTGCTGTATCTAGGGCAGCTGGGAGGCAGGCGGCTGGCGTAATCAGCGACATTGATTTGATGCGGCAGACACGGCCGCGCCGAGAACCCGCTCCACTAATCCACTTAACTAGCTTTTACACTGTAAATATTATTACAAATATAACACTTTACCAAGAGAATATTTAAATTTCCTTTTCTTTCTACACCACTGATTAAATTATTCTAACGTTAATAATTCGATCGATGGGGTGATGTGCACCCTTGCATGGCCTTGCAGAGGGAGCGGTCACCGTGAGAACAAGATAATTCTCAGCATAAAGATAAAAAACTGCGATATCCTTGTATGGGCGTTCGTGTAATTAAGAGATAAAGGTATTGAGTGAGGTCGTTTATTGTTGGGGCGAGATATAATTAGATAAATCTGAAATCAAACGAAACAAAAGAGAGAAAAGATTCGTTTTTACCTCACCTTCGGGCGGGACCTATTAATCTCTGCCTGTTTGACGCAGCCCAAACTTATCGGAGGACGGTGTTGCCAACATTTATCAACAGGGACACTTGATTACATTAAATTTTTAAGTGATCCCGACGGATATTTTAGATTCGTACACTTTGAAAGCTTTCTGAAAGTGGATTTAAGTGATTTGAACTGGAAATACATGAGTTATTTACTAACTAGCAAATGTGTATGTAATGTAATCCAGGTTGGTTACATTCCTGATGAAGCTTATTCCTAAGTAAGTCGTTACGGTCTAGAAACTAGATTAAATGAAAGGAATATATTTTACCGAAGTATTAATCAGCCTTCAGACTGAAATATTCATTATTGCGGTCCCGACCGATTACGGTCACGACGGCTATGGCTGTCTAGTTTCATTTTGATGTCTGCCGATAAGGCAAAAATACGGGGTGGAAACTATTCCTTACATTTGACCGTGTAGGTATAGCACCTTTATAGCAACCCAGCTGTTTTTATTAATAACCGATGAAATATTTCTAGGTGGGCGGCTCAGAATGATGTACAGAATACGTATTACAGGGCTATTGTATATACGTAATACACATCTTGCCTTCTCTGTGCTCCTGGTAGGTGACGGATCATAAGCCTTCTATTTAGGCACTCACATAAAGTTAATTCAGTGCCCTTTGTTATGGCAAAACTTCCACTTACTGTTTCTGTTCCCTTTAGTTTGTGAATCCTGCGGAAACTTCGCGATAAACCCACGATTCAGTTATAACAAAGCCGAGCTTGAGCCATACATCCTGCTCCACATCGGTACACACCAAAATATTCTTTGCTTATGAAAATAAGAATATTCTTCACCCCCGATAATGATAACAAGGAGCTATACCTAACATATGGTTTTAGCTTTTATTATATGTCGTGAAGGCCTCATGGTCAAGATCCTCGACTAACATCTTATAAAGCCGTCATTGTGCGGCTGGATCAAGGACCTGATACTGAAAGTGGTTCTCCTTGACGCAAAACACATTGTGAGAGGTTCCTGTATGTAAAGCCGAAAACACCGGAAGCTTGGCCTCTTTTACGCTTTCTTATATTTATGTTTTTCTTTCAGAAAACATAAAATATGTACTTACATAATTAATTCATAGAAGAAAGAAAATGTTTGAATAATTTTAGAGTTTTGAGTTACCCCTAAAATTATCCATTACTAAAGTTGGTCCAAGCCGTATACATTTCAGCACACGTAAACTTCCATGTTTTCGTACATAAGAGGTCTATTGAAGGAGTAATCCATCAAACGACGTGAAGTTTGTCCAACAGTGACTATTGTGTGCCCGCCTTTAGCGATGGCTTCAAAGCGTTGTGGCTATATCATTATATGGGTAGATATAACATAGACGTGGACGGTATACAGGTGTTTGATTGATACTCGTCACACTCCATCTTCGAGGAAATTCAGGTTGTGCTCATCAATCGATTTACAATGTATGAATTGTTTGTGCGATATAGAATTTATAAAAATTTCAAAAAAATCTGTGCTTATGAGTTGTAATGTCACAATCTGTCAAATTTCTCCAAATGACTTTAAACCATAAAATGTTGACGGGTAAGTTCAAAATCAAATGAGTAAAAAATATTTGACACTTTGTGGTAACTTAATGCACTGGCGAATGTACGTTATCAAGTTTTGATAATCTTATGTTCTGTAGTTATGTGTAGGTACTGAAACATGTCGAACTCATGACCTTCATAGCGTAAACGATACCCGATCTATCTATCTAAAGGGTTTGGTTTCCGCACTTAGTCCCTAAAGGTGGACCATTGTGCGTGAGCCATAGTGGCCGTTACTCCAACCAGCCCACCTCCCTCCAGAAGCAGATTAGACTTCGTGGTCTTCTCAGGGCATCCGCGAGGGATCTCGGTGATACCCGATCTATTGATTGTTTAATTCTTTTGACATTATTCAGCAAAGGGACGTACCGTACCTATTCAAAATACTTACTTAATAGTTACATAATTGTCAGTCTTTACATTGCATTCCATTGCAACCAGTTTTTTGTCTAGTGTGTGTTATGATATATTTGTCGTCTCCGGTATAATTGTCACTCTATTATTGCTTAATAAACCACCCCACACACCCACACACCCATCATTAAACCGACGCCGACGCTACATACAAGCAATAATACAAACATTTTGTTTGTTTATCATATAACTCTACGAACCAACGAAGACGCCATTCTTCGAACACTACACAATATACAAGTTGACGTTTACGGTAATAATTCCATATATGCTTAGCACTTTATGTATCCGCGCTAGTTCCTCGGGTGCGCCACAGATGGCGCTCTATCGCCGTGCCAGACCATTGCACACGTTAGAATTTATTATGAGCCCGATTCTATTCTAGTCGAGGAAGAAAAATCTCGCGCCAACGATGAATGATATTCAGGGATATTCAGGTAAACTTATTTACTTCCTTGCTATGAAGACCAAACATAGACGAATAGATTCTAACAGAGAATACTTTATTTTCCACAAAAGTAACTATGTGGTCCTAAATGTTCGCTCGGTTTAGTTCACGTCAAACAGTATGCAAATATAATAAAGGTGACCGTGAACCATCGAATTAAGTTAGGTACCTACTATGTTTTGCGAATGTTTTTGGTGGAAACAATAGGTAGCTATTTGAAAATTAAAGCTGGTTAGGCTAGCTAGGTATTAATAGTAGTAACTTAATATATTTTGTTTGATGTTTGCACAGGGTGTAAGCCCTCCACAGACTGATGGAGTAAATTTAATATATTTCGGGAAATTATTTCAGGAATGTTATGGGAATTCAATAAATTTGTTTCTTTTTTATTTCCTCATACGAAATGAATCGTTACCGTGGCAAAACGCACGTAGCAAACGGCAAGCGCGATGACAAGTTCGATGTACTCTGTAGCTAGACAGGAAGTGAACAGCTGATTTCACGCGTCGTTCGTTGGAGTATTTATTGCAACATTCATTGTTGGATTTTTTTATTTTAGCCTTATTATTTACATATGCGGAGTACTGCGTACAGGAAATGTAATTTTAAATGAAAATAAAGGAATATTAACTGAAAAAGCGATAAAAATAAGAAAATTTTCCGAAGAAAAATTCCGGTAGAATATGATTCAAAATAAGGAGCTGATTGTGGAGGGCTGTCCTTTACACCCTGTATATATTCTTATATTAAAATATATATATCTGTTGTCGTTGTTGTTGTCTACTGTGAATTGTCTCTCTATCACCCTAAGGTGGACCCGGTAAAAGAATGCACAAGGCATTAAGTCCGCCTTTGTACAGTCTTTAATTGTGCAAAAAAAAATTATAAGTAAAAATTTGACCGTTTTTTTCGGTCACGACGGTCAATCGTTGCGGAGATTATAGCCATCGGTGCGGGAATTATTATAGGGCATAAATGTATTAAGGTGCACTCTCTGTACCTTTACTCTTATTGTCCGATGGGACGACAATCCGACATGACCGGAGAGAGGTCAGGCTCAACACCAACTGCCTTTCGAGGCACGAGGGTGTCATACCACTAACGTCCAAACTCCACTAGCACGGATACTCGACAAAGTTTACGAGTACTGGCCGCCAAAAAAAAAAACATGAAACCATAAAACGAAAAACCGACAATCTGATCGCAGAGGATTTATTTTTCTAAATCCAAATTTGAAATATAAAAGCTGACCTCTATTGTATTTGAGCGAGGCCGCGGCACGTTCGCTGGCGCCCCGCCAACACCGGCCTGTAATGTGAACGACACCAAACTTGTGCTAATTACCTAGGTGGCGACTCCGCCACAATATGTTGCAAGGCGATTTCTTAAAGATTTATGATGGAAAAACAATATTAGTTCTTAACGTGTTCGGTGTGAGAAAGTTTGAGTTGCTTGGTCCTTGTGCCCGAACACAAGAAATGGCAGCTAACTTGTCTTTAAACTTCTCGTGTTATCTCATTCCGTGCTGAAACTATGCTATGTCCTGCTTTGTGTATTACCTGAATAATAAAATATTTTCTATCTACAAATGTGATGTTTTTAAAGTATTTAAAGCATGAGAAAAGAACACTTTATTCAAAAATCTATAGTCTGCGCAACGCTTACCAAGTATAAAAAAATAACAAAAAACTTTGAGACAGATTCTGCAAAAACGTTCCATTTTATGCGCAGAACAAAATTACAATCTCGTTTTTTCGTTAAATGCATAACGGATCGCTAAGAAATATTGTAATGGTAACCGGAACCGACAAACAGTGAGACTGGCGGGCCAATGGGCGGACGTCCTGGGAGACGGCAAGATTGGATGCGGAAGAGGAGGTTGTGCCGCTGCGGTGCAGTGACGACGATAGTGTGCTGCTGATGTGTTGGGGAGATAAAGGGCATCAATAGATGGAAGGTAGGAAAAAAAGATAATAGGTTTAGTTGGCACAAGCTACAATGCACACAACATTAAAGTATGGCTGAGCTCTCCTGTAAGGCATGCTGTGGTCTCTTGTAAGACATGCTCCGTAAGGTAGGAAAATGAAAAATGATTTATGGTTTTTGCCATGTTCTTCTTACAAACTAGTGATTGGAGTTTCCTTTTAGGCATCTAAAGCCTGTGTTAGGAGACTCCACTCTTCCATAGTATAAAAATGTTAACAAACTTGTTTTTAAGACATAACAGAAAAAAAAAAAAAAGTAAAAAAAAAAGTGAGTATGCTTGTCACTAAGATGGTTTGTGGGAAATGGTTAAATGTGAGTAACTGTATCGAGGGGGTGTGTGAGTGAGTGTATGATGAATAGGCATTCATCATACACTCACTCACACACCCCCTCGATCGTCGTGTGGGCAATGTGTAGGGTGAGTGGATGAGGTAGTGAGTGTTGAGATTTTAAGCGTGGGTGTGTGAATGTTGTGGTCTCCTGTAAGACATACTGTGGTCTAAGTGAAGGAGTACACCTACGTAATACTTTTGCCATCTAATAAATAATAAAAAAAACTTAAACGTAAACACAAAAAAATTAGATTTTCTTGCCCATTCCTGTCCATTTGTGAATAATCAACTAGAATTAATTCCCTCTATCTCCTTGACAAGATTGACATCCGAAATATGTTTGATTTTGTCAAGTGATTTTTATTTTAACAGACTTTTGAAATACCCTTTAAAACCTTGACCAAAATAAATAGAGTTAATTTATTTTCTCTTTACTAAAATTGAAGCTGTTCAAACGCAAAATTAATAGCCAGCATTTTTACCTAATACACCCAATAAAATTACATTTACAGTGAGTAGTCTATTTTTAATCGCCACCATGTCTGCCATACCGATTAATTACCACAGAACATTGACACATGAAAGTCTTAGATAAATAGATAGAAATTCTTGATTACAAATCACCATACAAATTTCCATTTATATGAAAGAAAACATGATTGGGTATGATAAGACAGCCCATTGTGTCTATGGGCTGTCATCATCATCATTCTTCTTACCTTTTTCTAATTTATTTGGTGTCGGCGCAGCATGTCTTCTTCTTCCATACTTCTCTATTACTCGTCATCGCAGCAACGAAAGTATAATAGAAAATGTTAGTAAAAACTCGTCTGATGAATTATAAAAAAATTTCTAACACTACAGGACGGTTCATATCTAGTCAAGTTGTATGTGTAATCAATAACTCCAGTGATAGGACTACTACATATATCTAGGTAGTATTACCGCATCGCAAGATTGACCTGTAATCCAATTTCAACATAGCTTCATCTCAGCTATTTCGAACATAAATTCTTCAACCTGCTGTGGATTTTAATACATATTGAAAACTAACAGCCTGTGACTTTTTATACGTATTAATACCTCAACCATTTTATAGTTCACGAGTTTCTGTCCTGAGTTCTATGTGAAATTGTTTCTCTTGAAAATCCGTATAGATTTATGACAGTGACGTATTAATGTTTATAACATATTATACAAGCTGCTCGCGTAGCATAACCAGTCCATCTCGATTCTACGAAGAATAGACAAAGCTCTTTATTTACAACTCGACATGTCTTCTGCCCGAGCATCGGGCGACCCGTAGACTCAAGTATCTACGAAGACAAAGACAGAAATTATTTCGATAGTAACGGGGAAGTAGCTAGTTAAGTAGATATTCTACGAATCTCGATCGTCGTGTCACTTAGTATTGCGTTGTCGTAGCAAAGTGCGTGCTACGTTGTAGCCGATGCATGCTACGCCGTAGCTAGGTGCGTAGCAAAGTGTAGCCGCGCCGCGAGTTTCCGCAGATAGTTACAGTTTTCTGAACACTGAAAAGAAAGCATCTTAATAAACTACCGAAACTCAAAATAAGTCAGTAGATTTTTTCAGGCATCGCCGATGATGGCGATAACTCTGCGAGGTTAAAATGGGACTATGGCCAGAATGGTCACAGTGGCGACGATTTGGACTCGTTCCCGACTGATTGGCCAGAGGCGGCAAAACAGTTGAAAGGGAATGTGGGAGACCTTTGCCCAGCAGTGGGACAGAATAGGCTAATAAAAAAAAATAAAAATAATTATTGACGTTTGGATTACTTTCCGTCAATATTTAATGCCAATTTAACATTAAAAGAATAGTACTGTTACGTCGTGTCGGTTGCTTTACGAGAACCTTAAAGATTACGTCCGAGTCTAGAATGTTCCACTATGGAACTGTGAAGAAAGTTCCAGAAAGTAGTGGAACTTTCTGAAAGGATCGGTCGGTATATAAATAGCCGTCGTGTTTGCAGGAGCGGGCAGTCTGATTTAATGCAACGAAGCGTATCGAAGTGAATAGTGATCATTAGTATATTTGTGATTGAGTTATAAGTTTATGATTAATAAAGATATTTGATATTTAATATAGTGTTTTAATTTATCCCATACCCAGCTCTTAACAGTACCATTCATAATAACATTCTCAATTACAATACCCACGGGAATACTCATTTCAATAAGTACAAACTACTATGGTACTGTCATAGTATCGATACGATATACAATATCCATTGCATTTGGGATTAAAGCAATCAAGCCTTCCATCGAGTGCACACAAGCCAGTTAATTAGTTAGCCGGCTACAGGCCCTGACAATTGGATAACATATCATTAACGCAACTATTTAAATATATGTTGGCTACCTTGTATTACCGTAGCTGTCTAAATATGTTCGAGCTTCGCTTGTGTCATTTTTGTGACATGTTTGTGACAACGTCAGCCTAATCCTAACTTATCCTAATCCGAACTTAAGTCCTAACTAATCCTAACTTTTATAATAATATTATAAATGAGAAAGTAAGTTTGTTTGTTCCCTTTTCACGCCTAATCGACTGAACCGATCATCCTGAAATTTTGCATATACGTTATCAGGTGTACAGAAACGGACATAGGGTACCTTTCATCCCGAAAAAAAGTACTGCTCCCGAGGAAAACAACAATAACGTGCTTATGACAATAGATGGCGCCACGTGTCTGTCATCATAAATTCATGATTGAATTATATTATTATAGAAACTTTGGTGGTGTGTTAAGAGTTTAATTGTCATATTTGTAATATAATAATTATATAATATAATTATAATTGTAAGAGTGTAATTCAAAATTAATGCAAGACTTGGAGAAACTGGATTAGGTTAACATAGAGTGAATATTTTTGCCTATAATCTCCGAAAAGTTAGGAAAAGTGTACCTAAACACAATTCGCCAGTTATATTTAAGTCCAATGTCATAGGGGGCGAGGCAATTGCCATCATCCGAGCACAAATCCAAACTCCGTGACTGCTACTCAGAAATCCCAGTTGGAAAAACTCAAAGACACTTTGCCCGACCTGGGAATCGAACCCGGGACCTCTTGCTCAGCTCTCCAAACAATAATATTTTTGTTGTTTGAATTTATAATTTATTTATTTACTCACTTGTATCCAAACACCAAAAACATAATAGTGATGCTCGCTCACGAATGTTCGTTCTGTAACAAAAGCGCAACGAATGTTTGCAAAACCAATTTTCAAAACAAATACTTGCGGTGAATACAAGACATCGTTTCAGGCGAGGATAGTCACTCACACCGTTGGACCCAATCACCCTCATGCCAACTCGGGTATCAATCGAGCAATCATTGTTGCTGACACATTCATTAAAATCTCATTTGGCACAGTAATAAGGACTGCACGGTAACAGCATCGCCTCAACTCGAGTCGTTCAGGATTACATAATATATCAGAGATGAATCCCGTACAGTGCTTATAGAATAGACTCGGGTCGAATTAAAGGTGGTATACAGTTTAAAAAGTATCTCTACAACATACCTTTAGTTCGGATGTACAATAATAGTAAGAAATGAAATTAACGAAATAATAACACTACACACATAACTATAAACTAACATTAATAAACCAAACTAAGCAAGAACTATTTGACGTAATCTAAGAATAGATGTAAATATTATAGGAATATAGGTGCACATAGATTTAATAAGAAATAAATAAAGTAAAAGCCTATCATTCCATATAATCTTCAAAATATCAAGCAATCATTAATACACAAATCATTAATAGTACAATAGTATTTTTGTATTAGAAACATTTTATGGATATATTCCTCAAGTGTGCGTTGTCCTTTATTCTTCATAATCTTCTCTGCGTATTGACATGTTGCCAATTCATCGCAATATATATAGTGTGAGAATGTAAACAATGGCTACTGGGACTACAATAGAACGTTATAATAGCCTGCTTGGTTATTGAATAAAAGCAATTATACCATCACTGCTTTCACTGTCTTTATATGGTGGATTTTGTCTATTACCTTTCCCTTTATTCATTTTCATACACATTAATTACATTTTTGTAAATTTCTTAAAAATAAAAAAATTGAAATATAAAAAGTTGTAGCCCAGCAGCATCGGGAACAGGGTCCGAGCTACCGGTGGTCGTCTCTTGGGAGATGAACCTCTTAACAAACGATACGCGCCGTGTCCAGAAGTACTGCTTTCTGGATCAAACCCTTGATCCAGCTTCCAAGCGAGAACCTCCTCAGATGTTGGTCGAGGCTATTAGCTATTTTTTTTTTAAAGATTGCCCCACACTAGGAATTTCTCCTATATCCTGAGTGCGTAAGCCATTGGCTACTATCGGCACAATAACTACTGTACTAACCTTTTATTATTTGGGATTTTCATATCCGTTTAAGGTGTAGAAATTATCGTTTAGTTTGTAAATCCTTGGATTCATGGCTTATCGTTCAGTGAAAAAAAAAAAAAAAAAAAGGCGGTCGTTGAAGAAGGATTTAAGGTTTTATTATTGTTTTGGTAAATTCTTTCCTTATTGCCCACTGTTTACTTACACGTAGGCAAATACATATGTACGTAAAAAATCGAGATCTGTGTGTCGTATAAGCGCGAACACGAATAATTAGAATAGGTAATGATAGGCAGTCAGAAATATTCTATGTGGCTAATTGTTGTTGTTATTTCCATAGACAACTTCTGAAATGTTTACCAACAGTGCCGTCCTGTTCTGTTTTTCAAATGCCAAAAGAACCATGCCACAGCGTGCAATAGCCACTTTGAACCAAGAAAATAGAATTCCCCTCACCAACCTTGCGAAAATCATCACTCCTTGTTTTCACGCAATCCGTCAATTAGTACTCTGGCGTTTTCCAGTAGTTTCTCTTCTCTTATTACAGAAATCATTAGTTATCTGATCGCCTAATTAAGATATTCTAAGTTAAGATTCTCATCTCAATTAGTATAAACTGGAACGTCTTCTTTACTGGTATAATAAATTACGTGAGGTTTTCATTGAATACTAAATTCTAAGTACTTTAAATTCATCATATCATATAAATACGCCGAATGAATTCTAATATTACATAACATCACGCCTGTAATCCTCGAAGGGTTAAGTTAAGTGTACCGAATAGTAAGCCCGCATTTCGCCAGTTATTTTTAAGTTCCGTGTAATGGGGGGCGAACCTATTGCCATCAACCGGGCACAAATCCAAACTCCGTGGTTGCTACTGAGTACCCGGGAATCGACACCAGGATCTCACGCTCAGCAGTCGTGATTGCGACCACTAGACCAACGAAGCAGTCATTTGTTCTTGGATGTTGTTGCTAACATGAGTAGTTCATGGAGCTAAAGAAAAAGCTATACTAAGGCCCACTTGCGCCAAAACTATGAGTTAAATAAATAACTCGAGGTTTACTAACCCAGTGTTAACGTTTTAAATTTGTAACTGACAGTTTATATTGCCCAAGTAAAAATTAACCCAGAGTCAACTAACCCGAGTCATGTCATGTTCATTTGTCATGTTCATTCATTCTTTTTACATCCGGCAAAATATGGTAGATCGAATGCTGAATGAAATAAGTGTACTGCTCTCTTTCGCTCCACAGTACTTTGAATAAGTCTATCTCTTTATGTCAGATTAGAAATGACATGTAGTTCTTGATCGCATTATATTGACAGTTGTCCTTGTCTTTTGTGACATAAGCGTGTTGCATTTGCATTACCGATGAATAATTCTTGTTATAAAAGTCTGAATTTAAATGAAAAATATCATTAAATTGTCACTATGCCAGTTGAAAGTTATGTTTTCAAAAACAATCAGTCAGCTGGGTGCGGAGAGGGGAGTTCTGTCAACTGAACCCAGAAAGAAACTGAGCAATTTATGAAAAAAGTTTCAGCTTCATACTATGACTTAATTTTTTTTTTACCACTTCCGGAACCACTCACACCCGCACCCACCGCTACTTGAGCAGCTGACGGTTGGTTTACTTATTGGTCATCCATGACAATATCAGCCGGCTTACTATGACTTTTTCATTTGCAACGCTACCTCCCGGACTACAAGACACAACCAAAGCGTACCTGACGTAAAATATGTCAAATTTGACATTACTAACCCAGAGTTAGTTGACTTAACCCTACATTAGTAGGTTAAAAAAAAAAAAAATTAACTCATAGTTAACTCCTAACTCTTGATGGTGCAAGACATAAATAGAATTTAACCCCAAAGTAGCATTTACCTCTGAGTTAACCGTGCTAACCCAGCTTGGCGCAAGTGGGCCTAAGTTTTTCAAATTAATTTATTGGTGTGATTTTTAGTACATTTTACATGATGTTAATAATAAATAATAAGTTCCTCAAAAATCTACCTTATAGGTGTCACAAAATAAGTAATAAAAAATAAATAAAAGAATAATCAATATATCAACATATTAAAATAAAATAATTGCAACAAAACACAACATAAGACAAAAAAAGAAGCAAAACATTAACAATTGAGTTTATGATCCATTTTGTCATGGTCATAATTATTCAGAACTAACACTGTAATTTATTTTTACAATACATAATCTGCCCAACCTTTTCCCACCTATGTTAGGGTCGGCTTCCAGTCTAACCAGATGCTGCTAAATACTAGTATTTTACATGGAGCGACTGTCTATCTGACCTCAACAACTCTTCATTTTTTTTTTATAATACGATAAAACGTGGCCTGTTGATTGTCTTAATTTTAAATCACTGACAATCTATAGTGACTGTCGAATATCTACAAACGACAACCGGGAGTCCGCGACCAGTTTAAGAAAAAAAATTCTATAGATTTTTCTCAAATCAGTTTCGCCAATGTGCCTTGAGCGCTAAAACGATCTTTAAACTTACTTCACAGAAAGTGTAGAAAGTAAGTTATTAAAAATAATGATAATCCTCAATTAAAATGTTCGTATGATCATCTACGGAAAATTCCAAAAAGAAAAAAAAAGGGGCTTATTTTCTAATTATTATAATCCCGTACCTCCTCTGATTATGAGTTTGAGTTAGCGTTCAATTTATAAAGCTCCTGTGGATCCATCCAATCAAAATATTGGTTAAGTTTTGATTCAAAGTTATTATTAGATAATCAGAGTTTATTGTGGAGTGAAATTAGATAGAGGGTTATTATTTAGTCAGATTTGCTCTACTACAGACGATTGTCTTGCTATAAACGGAGTTCGAACGCGGGACACATAACGCAGCAGTCCGCAACCAAAGTTTATCGCTACTTAAGTTACTATGTAGTTAGATAATACACCCAAATTTTGGTTCACGTCATGCCTAGTAGAATGACATTACAACTTATCACTCATTCTCTACTTCTCCTTGTGATTGTAGTAAGTAGCTCGAGGCTTAATAATAACAGTGTTATTATTTCACCACGCATCTTCAAACTGAAGCCGACCCTGCCTAGGTCGGCCCGTGGATTGGTGACCGTTCATTACATACCAAAGTTCCTCTTTGCTTCAGAAAGCACGTTATGCCGTTGGTCTCGACTGTCATTTAAAGACCTTTGCCAATCGTTACGAGTAGTTAGAACCCCAAAGCCTGACAGCCAGTCTTACCAAGTGGTAATTACCCGGTATTAGCTGGGATTTGGAGGTCAGATAGGCAGTCGCTCTATATCCACACTGCTACTTGGCTACATCCGGTTAGACTGGAAGCCAACCCCAACATAGATGGGAAAAGGCTAGCCAAATGAAAAAAAGACTTGGTGTTTAAAGTATATCAACTTTCCCCTGAATATGCTTGCTCTCCTAGAATACATGGTACGTTCATAATAATTACATAATTTATACGTGTACTATTTGGCTCTCTTAGCGGTTCACAGGGTCCACTGCCCGACTGGCCCAGCTTCCCGTAACTACTTGTGTGCCAAATTATTCGGGTTACAATAATACATAAGTCATAGATATTATCTACGCATTTCTCATCTTTTAGCGGAACGAAAATGTGGTTGCAACGTTGCGTACTTTATTATTTGTCTTTGGCACTGAAACAGCAGTAACCTAGAAATCTAGGATCTTAATATTGCCTGAAGGTAGATAAGAATCAATCCTTTTCCAAAACTCATTTTGTTTATCCCACGAAAAAAATACACGTGATTACCACTTTATCCCCCCCCCCTAATCGTGATTTATTCGCCCCCCCCCCTATTTCAAACGATGACTGATATGATGAAAAAGATGACCCCCCAAGAACCATTCCTACCCTCATGCCAATTCATTTGGGGTCGGCACAACCTATCTTCTTCTTCCATATTTTTCAATTATTATTTCTAGCCATATTATCATTCAAACAGTCCATCCATCGTTTCATTGGGCATGGGCATTAACTAAAATAATATATGTATATCCTATATCAGTAAATTAAAAGCCTCTTCAAACATCCAAACGTCCAAACACTTTCAAAAGCAATTATTTTCACAAAAGTGACGCGTGTGATGTGAACGTATAATTATACTTCATTCCACTTCTGTCAACATTATAATTTGTTAGTTATATGTATAGCGTATGTGTAGTTTAGCTGTTCGCTAAATTACTACTGTAATTAACAACACGTTCATTAAACGGATAACAGTTTACTATATTTGTACATACATGTGTGTTTCCATCATCTATTCAAATTGTATGTGCAAATATTTATCTTACCTATAAATGCGAAAATGTCTGTGTGTAGTATGTCTCATGACTACGTCTATAAGCATGAGTAAACCGCTAAACGAACTTATCCTGAAAAAGAACAATTAAAAAATCTGGATAAGTTGGTGAAATGAAATGTTTTTTGTTTTTCACGCGAACGAAGTCGAGTGCTATCGTTTAAATGCTTTATCAAATATGTATCAAGCCTTTTCCCTAATCATTTTAGGGTTTATTTTAATATGACGGGGACGAGACTACCACCTGATACCTGAAATCCAATTACTGAGGAATACCGATATTACAGGTCAAAGCTTCACTTCACTTCTGATTTTTTCAATATCCATCTGACAAAGATATTGACATGACCACTGTTACCGACCGACGGACGCTTTGGACAATGTGGCTCGACATATTAGGGTGCATAAAGTAGGGTCACCTGTCCGCATATTGACAGTGGGTCACATACATTTCATTGACATGGTTGCCATTTAGCCATTAATCCGACGGTTAACAGATTCAGGGGCCTGCTGCTACAAAGGTCAATGTCTAAATAAAGGGAAATCACTTAAAATCACAGAAACGGAAATCACTTAAATATTTTTTTTTAAGATTTTTTAAATAAAAATCCGCTTTTTCTTTTATAGGGTTCCGTACCCGAAGGGTAACTAACAGGACCCTCTTACTAAGCCGGATCTGGGACATTTGGCCAAAAGACATTTGCGCGAAGGACACTTGCGTGAAAAGACATATGCGCGCATGGACTTGCGCGAATGAAGTTTTGCGCGTACGGACTTTTCCGCACATCGACACTTGCGCGAATGGACTTTTACGCGAACGGATATTTACGCACATGGTCACTTGCGCGACTTAATGGCCACTGAGGTTTACTCTGTAGAGTAAAACATAACACTGAGGTTTACTCTGTAGAGTAAAACATAACGCTGAGGTTTACTCTGTAGAGAAAAACATAACACTGAAGTTTACTCTGTAGAGTAAACATAACATCTCGCCTGCTATTACTTGAAGGTCGAGTTGAAGAAAATTTTTAGGATTGCTGTTTTTTTTATTCTTTATTTGAATGGATGTTTTTTTCAGTATTTGTCAAAATGAAAATCCAAGATGGCGACGAGTTATATTTACTCTACAGAGTAAGCCTCAGTGTTATGTTTTACTCTATAGAGTAAACCTCAGTGTTATGTTTACTCAGAGCAAACCTCAGATCCGTAATAGATAGACTATTGAAATTTTCACATAATGTATATTTCTGATGCTGCTTTAACAACAAATAATAAAAATTAAAGGGGGGGGCTCCCCTACTACGATGGTACGGAACCCTTCATGCGCGAGTGACCCTTCTTGAGCAGAGCTCCTGTAAGTCCTATAATGAGTCGACAACAGTACTGGAACAAGTTCAACGAATGATAGCACAAAGTTTTAACTGAACTTCAACTCAGGTTATACGGTTAATTTGATCGCACGCTTAATCCCCCTCGTAATAAGTTTAGATACCCTTCCGACACAGCGAATAATTTTCATTTATAGGTTTTATTACCATGCCATTTAATTGTAACTTTATGTGGTCCCGACTTACGTATGGATGGGACGTCCCACGGGTGCCGTAATCTCTTATGATATTTACTGAGTGGCAGATTACAGGGGAAGAGCATCCGACCGCTCGGTCATCAATAATAATAGAACTGAATACTTTAGCGTTGTTGACTGCGAACTTTACGATTAAGAGTTCGCTATATAGAGTTTAAATAGCCCGTAAAGTCAATATTTTAATGTTAACGTGTCTTAATTTAGCACCGGCTGTTCTATTATTAGCTGAACCTAATAATTTTGGCTTTATCGCAGTTCACGAATATGTATTTACTTAAAGTTAGAAGGGTCAGAGACCCTAGGCACGGACGCACGGTGTAAACGTAACATAAATACGTCCATTTTTTAATCGAAAATACAATTATCCTATAGCATTGAAGTTTAATTGTTTGCAACAGGCACAATCATTATCACCCATAGATATGAATAACTTCCTAAAATTATGAAAATATTATCTGTGCAACGAGTGTTTTTAATTTAAATATCGACTTATTTACGTTACGTTCACCTACACCGCGCGCTTGTGCTGGGGCCTCAGATCACAGCTTCAATTATTACAATATAACCCTTACGGCTGCGTTTCCATCAGAGATGTGCGAGGATGTGTTTGTTAAGAACCAATAGAATCACTTCATTTACATAGCCTCGCTCAGCGCTGCTCTAGTGGAAACGGCTCAGCGAAGCGAGGTTTTTGTACAACATACAAAACAAGTCAAAGATGTGTGCGAGGGATGTGTGCTAAAGAAGGACACAAGCGAAAAAATAGCAGTCACTAGACGGTGTGGTTACTGCTCGCATCTGAAACGAAACGAGCCCGCTACACATTCCAGCACCGCTCATTTGAGCACCGTTTCACTGCGTCGCTACGCATCCTCGCACCGCTCAGCGGCCTAGCACAGCTCCTCTGGTGGAAACGCAGCCTAATGGGGTGCATTAACGAGTGTCCCTAACTTGAATATCCATGTGTTCTACAACCTGCACTTCAAGTTTTATCGCTGGTCGTCTAACAGAAAACTTGAAGACAAATTAAAGAAGTTTCACCTAATACAAGACAGCGTACATGTCACTACGTGCACTATACGATCTTTAAAGTTAATACGCGGAGCGTGGCGTACGTGGCACAACGGTACGCCACTAACACCTCACTACGAATAAAATACGAACGATACTATGCGATAATAAAACCTATTTCCACACGTAACATAGTTTTCGTTTTGTAAGTAACTTATCGATACCGATTCGATATTCTATTGCGGATAAAACTGAGGACTTGTGTTACTAGAGGATATTCGTGTCGGATGAATGGCTTTTTCTGTGTATAGATTCAGAAATTTGCTGTAATGTGGAATTTGAAAAATATTAGGCCAGTTCCTACAAAATAATAACAAATCAAACCACTTCTATCCTCAATTAAGACATACTTACCTGCAATCCATTATATGTACAAAGAAATGATTATTTGATGCAGTGGAAATAAAACCTATAACCAATGGATCACTGGTCAAGAAATTGACCATGTCGTTAGGATCAATAATTTAAAAAGACATAATATATTTGATTTTATTTACATTATTTATAAACTACAATTAATCTACAGGGTAAAAACGGACTCTTCACGAAGCTGTCAACCAAGCATTATGTACATCAAACTAAGTAACTTTACGCAAAAAATATTGCTGGGAAACTACTTTTTTTTTTGGGGTACGGTAGGACTCAATGTTACGCACTCAAAACATTGTGCTGATGGATAGATTGAATAGAACGGGGGTCGTGGAGGTGTTTAAAAATCTTGCATTAAACACCTGTATTTAAAAAAAATACTTGTGAAAATGTTGGAACTTTACCCCTAATATCTCCGGGTATGGTACAAAAAAATTACTGCAATGACGGGTCAAATCACTACCCTTTCGTTACAGATAGAGTCTTTTTACACCCTTTATAATAGTAAAAAAAAAAAATACAGGAAAAAAAAAGGTTACATTGCGTCAAAAAATTCTTCCACATCGCCGTCAACAGGAAAAGAAGGCTGTTGGCAGAAGGCTGGCAGCATTGCCATGTTGGATGGCAATGCTGATTATTTTTCCAAAAAATAGGCCCGCTATCTGGTCACGTGAAGAGTCGACCAAACGCTTGGCGATTTCCCGAAACTCTAGGTGGACACTCAGACCCTATGGCCCTAGTGTTTCAACCCCAAACGGTGAAGAATGGTGAAGGTTGCGGGGATCCGCTGGGTGCGAGTCGCACGGGACCGGTCAATGTGGCGACACTTGGGGGAGGCCTATGTCCAGCAGTGGACGTCTTTCGGCTGAAATTATGATGATGATGATACTACAGCTTCATAAAATTCATATTTAACTAAGTAGGTATACAACTTAGGACACTTAGATATTATACCTACAGATCGCATCTAAAACAAAAGTGAAACGACATTTCTTTTTAGTTAAGTTTATCTCAAGATGGTACAGACTATAGGATTAATAAAGAGATCGGATGACAAAGGAGCCAACAAGGACATACTCGTAGCATGCCAATATTTTTTAAATGAGAACCATCAAAGGAAGACGGATGTTGACATTTCCTTGATTTCCCGTGATCCCACATTTCCTTATGTCACTTCCAAATTCTTGGATTTCCGAAAGGAAAACTCATTCTATAATTGTTTGTTCTAATATCTATACAAATAAATAAAATTAAGGTATCTGTTTTTAATTTCAAAATTATAGCTTTGTACTGAATTCATATGAAAGTCACCATCATCATTCAGCCAAAAGACTTTCACTGCTGGACATAGGCCTCCCCCAAGAGTCGCCACATTGATCGGAATATAAACATATGAAATTATAAACAGAAAATAACAAAAAAAGTGTTTTTTTTTTTAGTCTTTCTGTTTGTTCCGGCTATAATCTTCGAAACGGCTGAATCGATTTCGACGGGACTTTTACGGGCAGATACCTGATGTTATAGGGAATAACTTATGGTTTTAATTAGATTAAAGATTATTAAGGAATTTTTCAACTAAATCCGATTCAAATAGTGAAGAAATATTTTTATAATAATTTTACGCGAACGAAGATCGCGGGCAACAACTAGTTAACATTAACAATATCATGAAATGCAAACTGATTGCTTAAACAACTGCAAATAACATCATCAAATGCAAACTGATTTGCTTACTTGCTATTGAATCAATAAACATATTAATATTATTACTTGATATTTAATCAATAAAATATTAATTCCCTTTCCGTTTCTAAAAGAAATAACAACAAATTAATACAATTTTGCCGCTGCATTATGATAGCTATGAAACTCTATGACAATATCAAATCATGTCCGTGCGCTATGCTAGGTAAATTCCAGTGCAGTCCTGTGGTTTAATTTCGTGTGTGCCGGGGGCTATAGACAGTAGACAGATGCGCATATTTGTTCCCGAATGTTGGTATTATAATAGAAACGTCTCATAAACCGTAACCATTAGGTAGGTAACTACTGAATTTTGCACAGAGAAATGTATTTTGAGCTGGCTTGTGTTTTATAATATTGAAGCATATAATGATGCTGAACAAGTAACTAGGTACATAGGTTTCCGCGTAAAAAGCTTTTCTGCTGTAGAAGATGTTTCATAGTAAGATGGAGTTTTAAGCATTATATTGAAGTTTCAAGAGCTCGTTATTTTCATTAAACATAAGTATAATTTCATCTCTTACTAAAGAATGCAAAGATTAGAAAGTCATAACGACAAACGGCTTGCAAGATTTTTGTATGAAGCCGGCCTAACTTCCGCCATTTTATTTTATTTTCAAAATAGTGGCCACTCATAAAACCTACATTAATCGATAGCTGATATCAATACCTAGAAGTTTTGTACTGAAAGAAAATGGTCTAAAATGTCACGTTTCCGAGAGATGGGCTTTCAAAGTTAAAGTCCATTCACCGATGGCATCTTCAGCACAACTTTGATTTGATTAGCCATTTGATTTGAAAAAAAAACACTGTTACAATGTGCCAGTGACAATATTAAGGTGTCGACTTACCGGTTCATTTAATGCTTTGGGATTCGCCATTCAATGCTAACTGTCTTTAATGAAAAGCGAAAGAATTCTTGTTCGAAATCACTTACAAACAGGGCTGCTATAAATTCATTTCAAATAACCATACCTATTTAAAGATATGAAGATAAATTCTTTACAGAAAAACCCCATTATTGTGTGCACTGAATAGATAAAAACAAGATAAGAATTATACGAAGCCGCGCAAACATAACTACAACAAAGGATAAGTATATTTTCTTCCTTTTCCTTGTTTTCCTGGAGACGTTTCCTCACAATAGCCGTATGACAGCTGTCAGTCGGAACCCAATGATCAGAGAACACGTTATCACGAATTCACGATAAGTAGGTAGGTACGTACATGTTTTATTAACTCACTGTTTTTGATCACAATTATATTAAATACTTATACATAGATAGTTAATACATAGGTACTGTGGAGTGTAAGGGGTTCTACACTATTAAATTATACTCCTTCTTAGTTGAACTCTTTATATCTTTAAATCAATTAATACATATTTTCATCTTCACAGATATCTCTAGTCTGTCCTAACAATCTATCATTTTTAATCCTTTTTCTATTCAAATATATTCACTTTATTAAGCTGCCAGTACCAACCAGCCCGGATTTTACCCGAGAGGGGTCCATGCATAGAAATATTTATTTTCAAAGTACTTTTTAATACATTTTTAACTCATATTATTAAAATTTACTATAATTTATTATCAAATGCATGTGAAATTGGTTTTTATTATTATTTATTTTACAATTGGTTATTTTCATTTTCAAATTTGATTTTTGCGATTATTTACAATTGATTATTTTATTCTAATTACTGCGATTAACTGCAATTGAATACTTTTTGTGATTATGCATGGAATTAATAAAGCTATTTTGATTTTGACCAACCAGCTGCCAGAACGATTTATCATCATAGAACCTCTACAGTACACACTATTGTATAAAATCTGGTTCTTCTAACCAACCACACAGATGTGGTGCTAAGCAGTTTGTTCCGCCAATTCTTTTTCCCAGCTAAAACACTACGAAGTGACGAAGGGTGGGCGTTTTGGTGATACAGACCTGAATACATAGCCAACTATATTGTACAGAATATAGGTAAAATAAGACAACCAAATCTTAATTTACAAATCGAAAAAATGTATCATTAATTTACATAAAACACGAGATAAAAAGGGTACGTAAAACTAAAATCCCCTCAATCTTACATAAAGCTCTATAATGGTAACAAAATTATGGCGCAAGAAATCTTGTTTGAATCTCGTTTAGCTACCTTTCTGTAATGTACCTAACGCCGATTTTATAAATATGTAGGCAAGGGTGTCGGTAGTGAGGTAGGGGGTCAAGAGGTTGACCCCCCCCCCTACCTCACCAAGGATACAACTGTAGTTCTTTAAAAAATCTAAAGAACAATATCTCAAAAAAGGCAGCACCTCGGATTGGTTAGATTTTCTTCAGAATGTTCATAAACAAGTAAAAGTTACTCGTATTATCGACTTATTTGAAAAAACTTTTAAACAAAACAAGAAAAAGAAAGCAGACAAGTTAATTAATAACGTATAGTGTAAAATGATGGAAGCTTGATTGATCTTCCTTGATTACTTATTTGGCGCCATCTCAAAATTTGTTACGAATTTCAGTTTCCTTTTATTCACTCCAGGTCTCTATTCTGTCTTATTGTAATCAGAACTACACATCAGTGTCCAATTTCGACAGTAGTATTTCATCGTTGAAAATTCATTAGGTAAAGCCCTCCGAAATGGTGGCTGCATGTACACTCAAAGACCGAGTGAGTGCGGGTGTTTACATCGAAGCGACGAACACCGAGGCTATACGAGTGGTCCCATTTACTGTAGGTACCTACACTCATTTCTTATTCAAATTATATGTCCGAAGCAATTATATTTCAAAGATACTATTTATACGTCGATACACCATTCACACAAAAAGACGCCTTGTTTTATTCAAGCTTTTAACCGAATACGTATTAAACGTTTTAATATTCACAACTAAACGTTTGAACTTTACCAAAGGAAAACTAGTTGGAAATTCATGTCGACTAAAAGGTTACAAAATCCAAAAAGACATTGCAAAATTACACGTTTGACTTCGACTTTGTAAAAGCATTCTCATTATTCATTTAATTCTCCCCTTTGAAATGATTCAAGTGAAGCTTATTCAAGTTATACAGGGGAATAAAACTACACCTTGGTCCTTGAGGTACTTTTTACACCATCGTAAAACGTTTGAGTGAAATGCAAAGTTAATACGAGCAGTATTCTTAAAATAAAAACACAAGACATGATCCGATGATCCAAGTTAGTGTAATAGTTTTTTGTTTTTTTCTGTCTCTACAAATCAAAAAAAAAAATTAACTTATTAATACTTAGTTTTCTATTTAATCTTTTGTACTGAAATGGGCCTAAAAATAAAAAATCTTTCCACAAAGCATATCAATTGTTTATCAATTATCTCTTGTTAGGATTGTCAGCATTGTACGTGAGAATGGTGTGCTGTTTTAATACCTTTTAAAAACTGGCGCACAGTCAGTACATTGCTGGATTTGTATAGATGATCTGTGGGAAAGAAAAAAGGATGGAAATTTGCTACCTCTAAAATTGGTCTTTGAGCTCTTTCAAGAGGAAGCAAGATAGTTGTTGTTTATTGAACTTTCTTAGAAGTTGGAGTGAATAAAGAATTTTTATAACACAAAAACTAAAAATAATAATATTAGATAGCTATATAATTTAAAATCGGTTCATAATTATTGCTCGTTCAATTAATATCACCACAATGCCAATTTCAGCCCACGAGCGTGATAACAAAATGATCCAATCCATTTTACGCTTTGCTCTCAATTTAACGCGGATTAAATTGATAATTACAGCCCTGTTACAAAATTAAATACATTTTGTTCATTTTTCAATGTAAAATACGGCGCAAACCCATTATGGTATTCATAAATGATCCAATTTATATCGGCCTTAATGGTTTGACGCCTCAATGCACAATAAACTGATTGAAAATAAATACAGGTTATGTAAGAGATATGGGAAAATACTTATTACAGAATGTAAGTGGGTGCACCGTGTAATGTAAATACAGGGTGATTTTTTAAAACGTTGGCAATCACCTAAAAATACTAAGAAATATCAGCTGCTGCCTACATTTTTTTGAGTTAGCCGAACAACGCGTAACCAATCGCTCTGGAACTATACTATTGCAGTTACCGATTATGAATGAATGAGTATGTCATTAGATGTCAGTGTCAGTACATATAGTAAAAACAACAGAAATAAGACCACACCACGCGTAAAAGACATGCACAGACGAAATTCAAATAGAATCCCATACATATTAGAGTACCAATGTGAGTTGTTCCTAACACTCCGCAGTGATTGTGTGCCGTGCAAGGTCGCAAGGCCCCGGTCCCGGGCGCCGGCTGCAAACGTCCTGCACTTACGGCTTCCGAGCCGGATGCATCTCCTTTGAAACGTCATGCCGGCATGCCGTATGCACTTGTTTGCCGTCTGCGTAGGCTATGCCTCAGGGGCATGTGTACGGAACTGCTGCTCGTCTTTTGTTTAATTCTGCGATTGGTGATTGCATTTTTTATGGCATTGATGGCAGTGCATTTGATTGGGGCGTAAAGGTTTAGTTGCAATTAAAAGGTCTTCTTGAACCCTCACGCAAACGTAATAAAAAGACAGGTTTAGTTATAGCCCTGCCGTGTACAACTTTCATCAAAGACAGTTGGTTACTTTATTTAGTAGCCATTTGGTTGTACAATTAATTTTCCTTAAAGATGTCAATAAGAAATTAAAGCCATGACAACTGTGTAAAAAAAGACCTATTTTTCTTTCTTTACTCCCTACTGGTTGAAACACTAAAGTTCACTGAACCACTAACCGAAAAAGATTAAAATATCGTTAGCGTAGCTTTTATAGAATAAAACCCAAGCATAAAGCCTATCGTTTAGAAAATCCAGGTAGTTAGATAAGATCTTTGTTTCAGAAAATCTCTGGCATCTTATAAAGAACACGTACTTAATCTTTCCAGGATTAAACGCTTTCTATTTGAAGCCTCCATCCCGCCTCAAAGACAAGATAAATATTTAACCTGAAAAAATCAAAACCACATTTTAACTCGATAATATATTTTTTATACAGTACAGTTGAATTATTTTTTCTAGAAAATACGTGTTTTATTTGGAAAACTGTGAACAGTTTTAACTGAAGTTACAGCACGAATTCAGTTTTTTATGGCCTTAGGATTAATTAATCATCACTCCTGGCAATATTCCTTCTTACTATTTTACGTTGTATCCATACGACATTCGTTTCTACTAATATCCAGTAGCCGGGCCTGACAGCACAACATGTGTGATTTATTCGCCCATGGGTAGTATAGCCACTCGAAAAAACGGCACAATACACAAATCAGGCCGACATTCAAGTGGTCACCACACATTGCGGTGACACAGGACAGATATGGGCCGTTTTTATCCGCAAAATGTTCCGCTATGATTGGACAACGTATACTACCCTATAGGTACTTTCCTGAAAGGGTAGCCAGCACATTATTCACTGCTCCGGGCAGCTGTCTCTAATTTGGTTTCCTTGGCTTCAAATGGCTATGCTAAATAATAAATGCCAAGACTTTGCAAATAACACGAGTACTGTTTCTGTATTAATAGTTCTTTTAGCTTTTAGCAGAGAGAATCTCTGAGCTATAAGACTGCTAGCATTTTAACGTTACTTTTTTTTACTACACACTGGGGAGTTTCAAAAGTTGTGAAGTGTGGAGGTTTTTAACTAAAAGTAAACTTTTGTATGCCACAAAGGTGTCGTAGAACTTCCAAAAGAAGCTCACAGAATACATTGAATTTGTCAAGTTTCAACTATACTAGAGTTAAAGACTATTTAAGTAAGAGTTTCAGTGCTCAAGTTCATCTCTTAGAATTCTCGTCCTCCAATTAACATTTTATACATATGAATTACGTTACAATTCGTAAAATGGTCATAAAATTAATAATTCTGCATCTATGACCATTTTCAGAATTTAAATGCGATTCATATTATACTATCTTATTATTATTTTGCTAAGGCGCCCGTTTTAAGCCCCCAGATTAATTTCTAAACCTATTGTAGGTAGCACATCTGGCCTGTCTCTAGGTAATTCTTAAACTGGATAAACAGACTAAATAAATCTAGACCGTAAATAAACATTAGAAAAAGTGTCTACCTACAAATCAATAGCTATAACCCTCCACCGTCGACCGGGGTACAAATGGAGCGGAATGCATTACGTTACGAATGCATCCATGCAAATTCCAATTAGTTCTTGTTCATTTCATTTTCACTGCGAATTGCACTGACATGAAAATAATATATTTTCGCGTCTCACAAAGGAACGGTATGCATGGATCTGGTAATGTTCGTTCTGTGCCAAATGCATGGTATTTGTTGTAATTAATATGTTGTATGTTCGCTTTATGCGAGCACCGTTTATGTTATATGTACAGCCAACAAAACAGATAGGTATGCAGGGTCGAAAGATATAGTTTTAGTTTTTTTAGAAACTGTTGCACATCTTCAAATGAAATTTGAAGTAGTTTAACCAATTGATTATTTTTCTTCATTTAATTTTAATTTCATTCGAAAACATCAATCGGTTTTTAAGAAAAAAACAATTATATCTTTCAACCCTGCATACCGATCTGTTTTGTTGACTGTACGAACAAATCATTATTATATTATACGGTTCTCAGCTATAATTACGTATAGATTTTATTGGTGTGGGTTTTATTAGATTTAATATGCACAATTATTAAATAACTGGATAAATTATAAAATATTCATGAGAATATTTGTCTAATATCAACAAATATCAAGGATTGTATACCTAAAGTTCAAAGAGAAATGCCTACTTAACTTAAAACTTACCGAAATTTAGATTTTAATTTAGATATAATATATATTTACATGGGGATAACAGTACAAAATAATATACAATAGAAACTAGGAAGTGGTTATACACACATGCATACGACTACTTCGTTGGTCTAGTGGTCGCAAACGCTACTGCTGAGCATGAGGTCCTGGGTTCGATTCCCGGGTCGGGCAAATTGTTATTGAGTTTACCCATTAGAAATTTGTCAGTGGCACCCACGGAGTCTGAAATTATATCCGTTTGATGGCAATAGACTCGCCACCTATTACATAGGACTCACCTATGCCTAACCCTGCGGGGATTACATGCGTGATGTTATGTTTTATCATGACACATTAAATATCTAAATAAGTAACTACTCACACCTACACACAAAAACACTTAAGACTTAATTCCAATTTAACTCACCAGAATAAACACATTGTCCCGTCCTGTCCTCGTGAAAGAATCTATCGAAGTGTGTAACCACCAACTCCTAAAGCGAAACAATTAATTTAAGCAACAACATGCCGCTCGTAAATCACTCTATAAGCTTGTTATGAAATTGAGTACATCCTCGTTATCCCTCGAGGTGCGACATTGTCTGTCAACACCACTTTTCCACCCACTGTTTGAGAATTAAGTTGTACGTACAAACATGAACAGTTGCGGTCGATCAACCAACCATTTGCCTAGCCTTTTCCCAACTATGTTGGAGTCGGCTTACAGTTTAACCAGATGCCGTTGAATACGAGTATTTTACATGGAAGCGAGCGCCTTTCTGACTTCCACAATCCAGTTAGTACCTATACTGAACATCCCTTGGTGAGACTGGCTGTCAAACTTTCAAGGTGAGTACCTTGAAGACACTGACATCTGCAACGACTATCAAAGATCTACAAATGACAGCCAGGACCAACGGCTTAGTGTGCTTTGCGATGGAAGGACGAAACTCGGTATGTAATGGAAGGTCACCCATCCACAGATCGACCTTTGCAGGCGCTGCTTGATCTTGAAGATAGCCCCGCATGGCTGTTATTATTTAGCCACGAACTTGAACACCAATATGGTGAAAATTGCTTGCCCAGAGTTTGAGCGTAGAGCGCGCAGCCGGCCGGTTAGCAGCGGGCAAAGCATTTTGTTTCGAAATTGTAATACCAGGAATGACCGTGACTGTACCCGAGGTACATTCAACGCGAATTATCTGCAAAGCCAAAGGTTTTGGCCGGACAAAAGGATCTATTTGAGATGTCAGTCCGTCTGTCCATTAACCCCTTTTTGACATCATTCGTGCCTATGTGTCGTCACTTAACGTAACACAGGAAGCTAAGGTACTGGCCTCAATTCAAACCATGATGTGTTTCTACTTATTTTGTTTTGTACTTCATATTATTTACTTACTTTGTAGAATAAGCAAAGTATCTAAAATTTAAAAAATATGCACAGATCTATAGAAAAATAGGCACGTACCAACTACATGTCTTTAAAGAAAATGTCCTTGCATCAGAAATTTCTACATGACGACTAATTTTTACCTTAATTTAGTTTCTGTGTTTAAATTAATACCTACCGAAGTACAATATCTTCAACCAATATGTCGCGTTAGACAGAATAACTGCTTACCCCATCTCTAATTTAGCTACCTTGCTAATAGCCCTCACCTAGCTGTCATGAAAACACTAGATAGTTCTAGTGTCTAACCCATAAATCAAGATACTGTAACACGTAGGCTATTATGTAACACAGAATGGACACATTAGATAGCCGAGGATCTGTCCTATCGCGCCATACAATTGATTTAATATGCACCCTTTGAAGCCAAGGGTCGGCAAGTTTCAAACTACTCGCAGTCCTTACACGACATTTATCACTCCTACATTGCAAAGTGTCGTCCAAAGACGATAAATAATATCTTAAAATATATTACTGTGTTATATTACCATTTAAATCCCATAAATTTAAAAGGCCAAGTGTCCAAACTGGGTCTTTAACAAAAAAAAACCGCGGAAAACAAAAGAACCTCGGGTATGTAAATCGAAGCGAGCGAGCAAGACATTCGCATGCAATGCACGATTTACATAGATAGGTACAATTATAAGGACGTCGCGAGGGTCACTTATATTTACAACAGCTTGACAACAGGGTCACAAGGGGACTAAGTGGGCCACTGCAGTTATGGGCCACGGGCCCACCGCGACCGGCGTAAGTTCATGGCCAGTATAATCTACGCCGGTTACCGTCTACGCACTGGAGTGGTGTCGGGGACTCGGGAATCGGAAATCTCACCACATTTCGCTTGACACTCCACCGCCATAAAATTCACACCATTAACGACGAAAGGGGCGAGCTAAGCCTCCCCTAAAAGGTATCGAGAGTTACCCTTCAAATTTTGAAGAATGTTTTAGAACATTTTGTAAGAGGTTACTAAAATATAATTTTCGTTTCCTAAAATTATTCTACATCGAAGATTTTAACACAAACAAAAAATGCCGATCTGTAGTTGAGGCGCCAAAGTTTCATAGTTACCTACTTAGTTGAGTAACTTTAAATCATAAAAAAATAGGGCAGACGGAATACCCGTCAACTGAACTGATATACACAACACACAAAAAATCATCACAAAATTAACTGGATAAAGTTCTAACGAAAAATCGAAAATAACATGTAACCAGAACATTTTTACAGAGTTTTCTTCTGAATTTTTTTTAACGAAATCCGTCAAGTGAAACTTTTACAGAAAGATTTATTTCAAGGGTCGCCGAGCGGGTGTTCCATCTTCATTTGATGGCGGCGAAGCGTCACCGGTGGGTGTCGGGTTACAGACGCGCGATAAATGACACTATTTGTACAGATTTGCGGCCGCGCTTAGCACTGACAAGTAACCAAGTTAAAGTAAATTCGTCCAGTTTCAAATAATTTACATAACATCTACAACTATTGGGACTGAACTACACTTCAATACAAGACTGCAACTTTCAAGAAATGCAGCTATATTATTATGACAATGAAGTTTCAAAGCTACACATACCGCATACCAACTCTATGTAAATTCATCGCAGCTGGGAACGTATGCTGCTGGCTATGTACAGTCTGTACATATCAAGCAACATCCACATAGCCCGCATACATATTTTATTCACCAATATTTAGAGAAGAGAATACACGAAGCGATGACTCTTGAATTTCCCTGGGAGTGGGCCGAACGTGTCGTTGCTATAAAAAATTCAGCAGAACGTTCGTTATGATGAGCGGTAGCGTCGCATTGCAGGCTGCAACGATGACCTACATCCGCAGTTCGCAGTTCCACACAAAGCCGAACAGCTCTTAAGATTAACTTACACAATACGTGAATGTTTAACACCACAGCCGCAGGTAATGCATCGCTGCTCAGCTGATCCCACTTCGACGGATTAAACATGTACATTTTATATGTGTATGATGAAGGATTAATTTGTCTGTTGTTTCATAGTGTTGTTCGGATTGTGATGTAAGTTTTCGAATATTTAATACTAACTGTGCCCGCGACCTTCGTTCGCGTGAAATTATTATAAAAAAATATTACTTCCCTTTTTTAATCGAATTTTGCTATCAATTTCAAGGGTATTCATTTTTTTGCACGCAATCCTAATTCTAAAATAAAAGTGTTATAAAATCAGCTATCTTCCAGTAAAAGTCCCGTCAAAATCGGTCCACCAGTTTCAAAGATTAGCCGGAACAAACTGACAGACAGACTGACAGACAGACAGACCGACAGAAAGATAGATAAAAAATTTAAAAAAAATGTGTTTTTGTCATACGTGCCGTATATATTTTCATGTGTATTTAGTAAAAAGTTGTTATTTTGATATTACAAACAGACACTTCAATTTTATTTATTTGTATAGATGGTATAGATTACAAACAATACAACTATAGACATAGTCATACAAACTGTAATTGATTACCTACACACATCTTGAATTGCCGAGCGTGGTAGAGATAACTTTTGATTTGGATTTTAAAATCACTTTAAAAGGTCCATACATACAGAATCTACATGCTATGCTTTTATTTCCGTGCTCGGCGAAGCGAGTTTAGAATCACCTGTCGGAAGGTCTGAGAAATGGGCAGAGAGCAGTGACATCAGGACAGGTAGACACTTCGACAGACAGTGACTTGATAAGCCTACACGTTCCGTATTCACAGTTTTAGTACGGGAAACTAAAAGGGCAGGCACACATCGTCAGTGTATAAAAGTATTCAATCCTCTCTGTTACAAAACGTTTTGGGGTCGGCAAAGATGTATGTGCACCGTAACACCATCAAAATGCGGTTGAATGAAAAGGAGATAAGGCTGCAGCTTCCGAGAACTCGCTTTCACCCTTCTCACTTCGCCAGATAATATTTTACAGAGGGATATACGACAAAGCCCGTTCAGCCTTCGTTGAAATCTATACAACTTGAAAAGTTACTTTTTAATAACGTAATATTAGAAGACTTCATAGAAAAGTTTACAGAATTATAATTACGAAACTATAATGACTTTGAACTTGTTTTTTTGGATTAAAAGACGGTTTGATTAATTAATGGATTGTACCCTAAACTCATATCTATTCTATACTAGCTTATGCCTGCAGCTCCTCCCCCATGGAGTTCGATAATTGTCCCCCGGGATATGTATATGATTAGTAGTATGTGATTAGTAGCAAACCTGAACAGCGACTTTTCAATGAAAATTATTTATTTAAGAGCGATCTCAGTTTACCACCGACCATAATTCAATTAATGCTAACATATCCTGCTTCTCCTGTAGAACTTGCCGAACTGTACTAAACACTCTCCCGTTAGGTAAGTAATTTATTTTCTTGAGTGTTTATTCATGCTTCAATTTATTGTCCCCGCTCGATCGTATTTTCTAAAGAGCGACCTTATTTTCTAAGAAGCTACTTTATGTCGAGGAAAACAACCGAGAAAATGGCTATGTCTTACAATAATATACGGGCTTCGCACAGTTCGATAAAATATAGGTTTTGTTGCTACAGCGCCGTCCAATCATAATCGCTGAAATAGTGAAGTTTCTCTCCAACAAACAAGTGCTAATGTTAAAAACTTTCTAGACCAGAGGAAAATGGCTTCAGGGTATTTTTATGTTACGAATAAAACTTAGGAACGCTCTAAGGAATTTCTCTCTATTTTACTAAGAGTTCGACGTCAAATTAAAGTGTCGTACTTGTTCAAGAAAAAATATTTTTGTTTTCATAATAGAGCGGGTAACTACGATAGCTGACACACATACTTAAAGGTTAAACAAACATAAATTTAAATATCTTGTTTAAGTTAATTGATTACATAAGGATTATGATACGTGTGTAAAAACTTCACTTAGGTACCAACTAATTAATCCAAATTACCAGAAAAAACAAAACTCGAAAATTCGCCTAAATGACATCCAATAAACTATATTATGTTTATTATGAATGAAAATTATAGTGATAGTAACAGTTTAAATTAATAGACACGACAAAACCATCACATCAAAACAACATTAAGGTTCATTAAGGCCGTGACACGCTACCTACAGAACGTTATCATTTATATCGTATACGTTTTCCATGTTTGATTCCTACGATTATGTGTGACGTGTGTGGACGGACCTTTACGTAGCCGCGTAGGCCTATGAGGAGCCGCTACGAAGTTGGAGTAGTCGACGCGTAGACGTTGCACACCTATACACGACTTCTCTCTTTCTGTGTCACATTATTTTATTTCAGTTTAAAAAAAGCTAAGGTATTTATCGATTGTAGTTGTAGAGTATGATAAAAAAGAATGTAATAAAACATGAAAGTTTTGAATTCAGATGCCGCCAACCGAAAAGTTCCGCCTCTCAAGGATTGTCGTGAGTGCTGTGGTTTTCATCTCGCTATGTGGTGAGTACTCATACAGATTATTTCGCTAACTTTCACATTTCTAATAAAGTGAAAACTTTAGCAATAAACGTTGAGTGTTGTTGTTCTAGCTAGATCGAGCTATTTCGTTTGTATTTGTCGGTAACGTGATGTGCCTGTGTGTTCAACGTTTTACTGATATTTATCCCGTCTAAAAGCTTTCACGAACATTACCTTAAACTTTTTGTGGTGCTATTTTAGTCATTGTATTGTTTCTTTGAACTTTCCTTGACTTTTACAAACCATTTTCATGTTTTTAAACCGCGTATGTTAATTAACACAATATCGAGCTCGTGACTAAATAATAACAGACGCTCGGTTCGATCTTCAGGTTAAGCTGCGCTTGCCTAAGTTGATCCGTGGATGGGTGATCACCTATTACATACCGAGTTTCCTCCGTGCTTCGGAAAGCACGTTAAGCCTAAGTCCTGGCTGTCATTTGTAGATCTGATAATCGTTACAGGTAGTAACCCAAAAGTCTGACAACCTTTTATCTAGTACTAACCGGGAGGTCCGATAGAAGCAATGATAGGGAGAACAAGTGACTTTCGGCTTCGTTAAAAGTCTTTTTACACCCTTTTTAGTGTGACTTTCTTTAAAGGAAAATATTGATTAATCACTTTAAAAAGACGTCATTGTTAACGATCATAAGATATTCAGCGAGTGCCGCGTCCTTCAACACACATGTATGGCTCCCACGAACGTTTACGAATAATACAATGACACGTATTTTACGACACATTGCATTTTCCTTTGACATTGATACAAAGAAATTAACGCTTAGTTCTCAGAATGAATCATTTGATTCAAATCAAATATATGTATACTTTGCTTGGTATAGGTTGTTTTCTTGTAGGTCGGTCGATATTATCCTAAATCTAGTTCACGGTTTTTCTTTAGTTGTGCATTTTTGAAATACCTAGATTGAAGATCTCATTTCTATCATCATAACATAACGCCTGTAATCTCCGAAGGGTTAGGCGGAGGTGTACCTAAAGTACTCCCACATTTCGCACAGTTAGTTATGTTTAAGTCTCATGTAATAGGGGCGAGCCTATCAACCGGGCACAAATCCAGACTCCGTGGTGATCCTGACTCTCATTACTATCTTGTCCGATTATTTGATTCTTAACCTTAATTATGTTGGCATGGTTAGGAATTACTTAGTAACGTAGTGACGCTAACATAAGCTCACGTCTTAAATAAATGAGTCCAGTAATTAATGACTTCTATTCATTATTGACATTTTTGTGACCATTAGTTAGGCTTCAATTACCTTAATATGTCTGATGACTAGATTAAGGTCATAAGTTGTCACTAACGGCCCAAATAACTCTTAAGAATGGCTGACATTTATAAAAACATTGTAGACCGTGACATTTGACGTAAATTAATGAAATATGAGTAATATGACATTTTTAAGATATTAATATAAATTTTGAAATCGTTTTAGGTGAGTAATTGAGAAAACCTATACGTATTCGTGTAATTAAATAATGGAGGACTTTATTAAGAGCTCGAGCTATTATTATTATTTCGTCAGGGGTTGAAAATATTTGAAACTAGCTTATGTCCGCGGTTTCGCCCGCGTGGAGTTCGGTAATTGACCCACGGGATATTACTACCGGAATAAAAACTATCCTGTGTGTTAATCCAGGTTATAAACTATCTGTATGCCATATTTCATCCAAATACGGTCAGTAATTTTTGCGTGAAAGAATAACAAACATCCATCCATCCTCACAGACTTAAGTAGGATGATAGGACTATATTTAACAAAAAAAAAGTGAGGGTGTACTTATTACGCACGTAAGAAGTTATACTTCTTTGGTGTCTAAGGGACTACGCACAATTATTCAGCTCTATTCAGCTCGTTCGTCGTTGTTTTCTATGGGCATAAGCTGAATAGAGCTGAATAAGTGTGCGTCCCTTAAACTAAAATGTTGACTAGCCAACTTCAGGGTGTATGTTAACTAACTTCAGGGTGTCGGTTTTTCGTGACGGTGTGTGCGCGCATCGTAAAAAATTACCCTCATCATTTTTCTCTAACGCGCCAAAAGAAGTATAACTTGAAAAATGCTTGCTAGTAAACGTTTTCGTTCTCTTTATTTTGATTCAAATGATCTCGCTTAGATCATTTCTATCTAAAGGCGATCGTAACCCCTAACGAATGATTAATTATATTTTCCGAAGGAGCAAACACAAGTGTAGGTGTGGCATGTCTACTGCAAAATTCATACCTATCTTACACATAGTTGAAAAATCCCTATAACACTGTCCGATCTCGTCATGTATCCACAGACCCCATGCTCAGCAGTCACACCAACGGCCATTAGACCAACGAAAAAACATTACCTTCCTTCTAACGCAGTCGGGTAAAAAGACAATTCAACATCCAAAGCCGTCATCAGCATATTCTAGTTAAATATACCAATACGTTATGTTACTGCAGTCCCACAACATCACTAGTTATTACAATGTACTGCATGATCTCTGCCATACACTCATATGTACTACACACACAACAAACATTTACTTTGGCATACGGCAAGAGTAATCAACAGAACACGAGCCAGCTGTAGCTGCAGCGTGTAAATTAATGATTATATGCTATCCACAATATCCTCCGGTCAGTAGCGCCTGAATTATATAGTAACGTACTATTGGGCTAGTAACAGTATACATAACATAACTCGTATACATAGTACACGTGGACAATTTCACTGCGGTAACCTAATTTCCAATATTGATGTCCTAGTTTTGGGTAATAGGCACATTAATCAGTAGGTTACAACGTTTTGTTATTGAATCATTTTGGGAATTGTGTGCTAGTACTAGTATATATGTACCTATAATATATACCTATACTATAAGTGGTTATTTCACGTAAGTTTAACGTTATTTTAAGCGGGGGTAGAAATTATTCGTTTTCTACCACATTTGCCTCTCTATATAAAAAAAGAACATAACATAACATCACGCCTGTAATTCCCCGAAGGGTTAGGCAAAGGTGTACCTAATAGCTCACCCGCATTTACCACATTTGCACCTATTGCCATCAACTGGGCACAAATCGAGACTCCGTGGCTGCTACTGAGAAATTCGTCATGGAAAACACTAATAACACTTAGCCCTACGTGGGAGTCGAACCCAGGACCTCCTGCTCAGCAGTCGCGCTTGCGACCACTAGACCAACGAGGCAAAAAAAAATATGATTCCCAAACGTGTTTATTCGTACAAAAAGTAATAAAGGAATTACGTAGGTACAGCAACTCCGTATATTTCAGTATATATTTCGATATATTTCAGTCCTCTGTGTATTTAAAGAGGACTATATTACACAGCTAGGATGAAAATTAAAAGATATGAAAATCACACCCAGGAGTGCACAAGCGACCCACTTTAGAAAATTAAAAATGGAGGACACAATTAAATGTTAATTAACAAACTTCGCACTCGGCGAGAACCAAGTTAAAAGTGTAAGTACCTACCTTCCTAAGTACTGCCGAATTGGACAAATGATTAAATTAAGTGTTATTGGGTTTTTTTCTCGAAATTAAGCCTTTTCAATTGCAGTTTGGATTCGTAGGTGTGTGTTCTCTGTAATGGGATCTTTCATGCACACAGAAACCTCCAATACCTATTTGACCTATTTGCACAGGAGATCAGAAACACCTGAGGATTGAACCAACGACCCTGCGTTCGGAATCTTTTGAAATTTTTAAATGGACGAAATCATAATTATCATCTGAGAGTGAGACTAATATGGTCTTTCTTTGTAAAATCACCAATCGAGCGACGACTATCAAAAAAATTTGAAAGTAGCATACCATTAATTACACCTGACCTACTTTTCAAAATTGACACAAGTAATGTTGTGTGAATTTTGAAAAGTAGGTAAGTACCGAAATGTCTAACGATTTTCATTGCAGACCACACAGCTCATTGTAAGAATCCATGTCAGTTTGTGTTACGTGGTCAAGTAACACCGCATATCTGAACATTGAAGTGTCTAACGGTGAAGGAAAACATCGTGAGGAAACCGGCATGTCCTAGAACCAAAAAAAAAAAAAATCGAAGATATGTGACATCTACCAATCCGCACTGGGCCCGCGTGGTGGATTATAGCCCATTCCCTCTCATAGAGAGGAGGCCTGTGTCCCAGCAGTGGGAACATTATAGGCTGATGATGATGATGATGATGATGAAGTGTCTAAGGCCCGGTTTTCATCAGAGCGGAGATGAGTGGAGCGGAGGCATGACCCAACAATTGAAGGCTGGCACCTTATTACCGCCCGACAAAAGAGAATTATTTGTTAAACCGCTGATATTTTGACGCACGGATCGTAGGCGAGCGAAGCTGAGCTGAGCTGAACGGAGAAGAGACGAGTGGGAATCGACCAATCGTATTGGTTGACATCCACAACAAGTATCTTCTCTCTCCCGTGTTTGGTCGAATCTTGCACTTACTAGGTACTTACTCGTCGCTTTGGTGGAAACCACTTGGTGGATGTTCTGAATACGTGGTAATCCTATATGCGTCGATGGCCCTTCCACTCAATAAACACCCAATTGTAATCATTACCTGGTTCTCTTTTGTTGTGTATACTGCTTTAAATGTTCCAGTAGCGTCAGAGGCCGAGAGCCGGCGCTGCTACTGGTGCGGCCCGCTGGCGGAGCAGGTGCACCGCAGTCAACGTGCGCCGCCATGCAGCGCTCCACACACAGAAGTCACCGACTGCGACCCCGGCTTCCCGTACTGCGCTGTCGTGGCTACAGCGCCGCGTTAGTACTTATATGAAATTTGTTTTTTTAATCTTCGTGATAAGAGGTGTACTATGTAATGAGTCATGAGTACACCCACATTCCGCCAGTTATATTTAAGTCCCATGTAAAAGAGGCCTCTGGCTATTAACCCGGCGCAAAACCAGACTCCGGGTTGAATAACAGCCCGATCCAGGACCTCATTTTCAGCAGTAACGCTTGCGGCCACTAGACGAACGAGACCATATACTCTTGTCACGAGATCATCATTAGCTTCGTTCAGCCAAAACCTACCTACACCCACACAAAGTATTTGCAGCAAGGCTTGTCCTAAACAAAGTTACGTAGCGCCAGCTCTCTTTTACCATTATAAACTAGTCGCTAGCGAGTGATCATTGAACTCCCGACATTCTACATATTACTTAAAAAAAAACACTAATAAGTCCTTTTTATTATTTCACAGCTTACATAGAATCGAGATACTGCGTCAAGTTGTACCAAGATGAATGCTACTCGCTGTACTGCAACTCAACCAGGACATGGCGCATGTCTTGCCCGTGTCGAGGCGACCTCTGCAACGGACCCAACACCGAGCGCGAGCTTGACGCTTTCGCAGGACTAGGCAAACTAGCGGCTAGGACACAAAACAAACGGAATAGAAGAGCCCTCACGAATGCCAACTTTATAAGCATGAATACTAACAGAAACAATCGGATAGAAAACACAACTATCGAAGAAAATCAAAATATTGTAAATAATTTAACAGATAACAACGAAGGCAATGAAGCTGAAGTTAAAGCAGATGAAAATCAAACAAACGATGCCATTTCAACTGCTGCAGAGGCTGATATAAAAGACGTGGACAATCATATTGATACGACAGCAGCTACTGTACCACCAGATGTCAAAAGCGATGAAACGCCAATGATTGAATCTACTACTCTGGCAGACGTCGAACTTAAGAACAACAAAGCTACAACCAATAGCCCCATTACCGATGAAGTTATTACGACCCACGATAGTCAAATGAATGAAACTAGCATTCAAATAGATATTCCGAGTTCTAACATGGAAAGTAGCGATCTCAAAACTGAGATTTTAATAATGAGTAGCGAAACAACAAAACTTTTAGATGAGACAAAATTACCGGACATGCCAAGTACCAATGTAAATATCCTAGATGTTACGACCACTCCAGAAATCATGACAAAAGCAGCAATGGAATCAAAAACCATGGCACATACAACCATAGAAGCTATAAAAACTGCTCCAATCGAAGTAAAAATGAATGAAAATAAAGTGAAACCGAGTGAACAGTCGCCTACAATAGGAGCTCTTCAACAGGAGACAACTGTAGCTAAGACTACTCCTAATTTAATGGCGAGCACTACAGTTAAACCAAAAAATAATACCGCTGTGCGAATCGATGCGCACGTTCTTACATTAGCCATCGGCGTAGTTTTAAATTATGTATAAGTTTAAATGCTAATTTTGTATAATTATTTTCGAATTATTCACTGTCAAAAGTTGATCTCTGTAAGTGAGGCTTTAATTGTTAGAAATTAAACGTAGAATAGTAGCGCTCATTCCATGTGATATTAGCATAGACAAATTGTAAATATTTTCTGCAATATTTTTAGAAATTATGTAGATGTGATTGGCATTGGCACAAAAAATAAATACGCACAGAAAAACTTAGTAGTTTTATTTGTGTAACTTATAATACAACGAAATGACACCATGGTGTATATTTCGCCAGTTATGTTTAAGTTCCATGATAGGAGGAGAGCCTATTACCATCATCAGGACCCATATCCAGAGTCTGAGCTGTTGCTGAAACCCAGTATCTCTGCCCCAACAAGGAGTCGACTCCGGAACCTCGTATGTTTTAGTCGAAGGTAAAATCATAATGCTGCGGCAACTTCCGGCTACTCGACTTCGCTTCTAGACTTTTCGCTCCTTGACTGTATGCTTCTCTTAAATCTGACTCGAAAGGTTTTTCAAACCTTGTCTGCTTTATGGTTGGTCCATAATACTCAAATGTTGGTGGTGGTGGTACTTCCACACTAACTGAATCGTGTTTTCTTTTCTCTATTCTTGTATTATCTGCTACTGAGTCTGTATCTTCTAATTCATCAACAATAGAGGTTGGTTCCTGGGCCTTGACAAAATTTCGATATTTGACGCTTTTACCATCATTTTTGTTTGATGACGAGAAATATAATCCTTTAATTTGTGAAATATCACTAAGATCACCTATCACGGGAGGAGGTGGTGTATTGGCTTGAGGTCTCACGTCTGCCCAAGTTTTAGTAGCAGTTGCTTCTTTATTGCCCACCTTGTTTCCTTTATCGTCAAATATATTTGAATTCCCAGAAGTGGATGTTTGTGGAGGAGCAAATTCTTTGATCCTTTTATCTCTCTGTTGATCGACATATTCTTCTTGGCTCATTTCTCTGAATTTCTTCACTTTACCTTCTATTCCTTCCTTACCAATATCCCATTCTCGAACGTACGCCTCACGCTGCTTTTGTCGCTCCTTTTCTTGCTCTTCTTTGAGTTTATTTTCTTTTTCTTTCGCTTTAGCATCCACTTCGTTCCTTTGCTGGGTCAAAAACTCTAGGAGACAGGTGGTGAAGTCTTTTTGGTTTTCTGGAATTATAGATATAATATTACTATTTGTTAACTGCCAATATTGTAATAAAAAATCCTTAATAAATAAAAAAAAGGAAACACCGAGTTACACTTTGTACTAAATAACAAGCTCTATTACAAAATGAAAAGTCTTAATTGGTAGGCAGGGCAATTTAAACTAAAATATGTAATGCTTTCGCTTAATATCATTGGCGTTTTAATTTTTAATTTTTATTTGGAATAACAACCATTTACTTCATTATTATTCATGTCAATTTTGTATTTTTTGTTATAAATACAAAATTGAAATTAATAATAATGGTAATCAATAGCGTTATTAACAGCATACAGGGAAAATATTACTAAAAGTGGCAAAGATATAAATGAAAAAATATATATACAATGATTTGCATTGATTACAATAATATACGAGGAAAAGAAGATGTCTAATTCCTTCAATGCATTATGAGCAGAAATATATAGATCTTAAAAAAATCTTGTGTAGGAATATTTAATGTATAGGGATTCCAAGCCGCAACTTGCATACTGTATTTGGGGTCTTGTTAAGGTTTTGTAAAGATGTAGGTAGATCTGAGGACGCACGAATTTAGTGGGTGATCGCATAACAAATCTGTACTTACGCCATGCCCAGTTAACTATTGTATTGATAAGTGTCAGATTCAGCTTGTCATCAATAATCACACTCAAATCCCGTGCCATGATAACACTATTTAAAGTAGCATCATTTAGAGAGTACTGGTGTCTGAAGATGTTTTGGTGATGCTCAAATAATAGTATTTAGGCACGTTTAGTTTTAGTTTGAGTATAGTGATGAACGGACAAGACCGCGAAATCGAAATCATAAAATCGAGCGTCGTATCCAACTACGTTACGGTGCTTTCGTTAAGTTATCCGACGTACTCCAATCGTAGCAGGTGTCCATGAACCTGAAGCGTCGCATGTTCGAGCAGAGTATTGACGTACGGGGCTGAAACTTGGACGCTCACCAAATGCACTATCCACCTTATGCAAGTCACTGAACTGAACTGAACGAGACTTACGGACACAGCAAAAGCTGCTAAAAGCTTTTTGTTATACAAAAAGAAAGCGGAAGTGGGCGGGCCATATATAGACTGGATTGAAGATGGGGAAGAAAATGAATGGCACCCACGAACGGGCCGCAGGAATGTAGAAAAACAATTGACTAGGTGGACAGACGATCTGACACAAAACCGCCAAATCTCTCATTTGGAAGAAACCTGCACACGGCATTGGGTGCTTAAAAGTTGAAACGATTGTCCTTGTTCACATTGTAAAGGAAGACAACCACGTGTTTTAATTGGCTTAAATATTTTAAATCATCTGGATTTAAAAGAAATTTTCCTATGTCATTAATAAAATAATATAAATAGAGGGGGTCCTAAAATCGATCCTTGAGGAATACCTGACGTCACGGCTATACTTAATTATTAATAACCATTATTCACTACGCGCTAGGTTATTTTGGAAACATTCGATGCACATAACCTCGACAGGTTCTCGCGTTTGTCATTAACCGCCATTTTACTCAACAGCAGCTCGTGGTCGACCTTATCAAAAGCCTTCTAGAAATCAGTATAAACTGAATCTAGTTGAATACCAGCATCCATGTCATTAATCTATTCCAAGTATCTAACAACAGTAGATTTTCTTTTAAGAAATCCATGGTGTTGTGGAACAAAATCATTATGAAGTAACGGATAAAGTACACTATGCACAATCTTTTCATTAAATTCGACAGTTTGATATTGGGCGATAGTTTTCAACGTCGTTACTAAGGCTTGACTTGTACGCCGGTGTTACGTTAGGTAGCTTCCTTGTGACAGGGATCGATTAAAAAAAAAATGTTTGATTAGTGATCTTTACCAAAATTTTAGGCATTTTTGAACTTTTAATTATTAACAAAGATTTGCTACGGCATCAACTATGATAATAGCTTAAATTTCAGTACCGTCGTCGCGCCCGTAAATCATTTGCAATTGGCTTCAGATGATTTAACCTGGGGTTTTATAAAAAAAAAAAGAAATCTAAGTAACTCAAAAATACTGAATTTCGGCAAAAAAAGGAGAATGACAAGGTTTCCTCTAAGACTTGACCAGATCCGACAAAGATGTACTATATATCATTAAAAAGGAAAATATTTATAGAATTTGATAGTATAATTAGTTTTCTATAAGAAATACACCAAAAAAAGTTATAGTTCTTTAAAGTTGTCCACTTAATACTTCTAATTTTAACGATAACATGAAATAAACTTTTAAACGATTAATTACATAATGATTTTTGGCACATTATCCTCGCATAATTATAATATGTTTTCATATTAAATATACATAATTATAACATACCTACATTATTTTGGAAGTAGGTATGAAATGTATAAAACGCGGGAGAAAAGTAAAACTTTTTGACAATTATCAATGACAACTACAAGATCAAGTGTGGCCAGCACTATACTAATTACTATTCTAAACTGTATCGATAACCGAATTAAATTATTTTAAATTATATTAAATATTTTCATAAATATAATTAAACAATATTTCCTTTATTTATTTATATACATATCTTTTACATTTTCAAATATTTAAATATAAAACGACATAAAAAAACATTTAATAATATAAAAAATAGTAGCCCACCGGTATCGGGAATAGGGTCCAAGCTACCGGCGGTCAGGGCTCCAGAGAGAGGAACCTCCTAACAATACGAGCCGTGTCCAGGAGTACCGCTTTCTGAATGAAGCCCTTGATCCAGCTGCCTAACGAGAGCCTCCTCAGGTGTTGGTCGAGGCTCTTGGCAATTAAGCTATGGGCTGATACGACTACCGGCACAATGATCGCTGAGTCCACATCCCACATGTCGACAACCTCGCGAACTAAGTCAAGATACTTGATTTGTATATCTTTCTCGGCTTTCACGAGGTTCTCGTCATGCGGGACCGTAATGTCAACAATCATTGCGCGCCGCTCGGATCGATCCACCACCACTATATCAGGCTTATTGGCTACAATAGTCCTGTCAGTGATGATGGATCTGTTACTAAGCCGACCCCGTTTGTCTTTTTAAAAAAAAACAATTTTTCTACTGGAACCACTTTAATCACCACACACAGAATTACGGGCACAAAGTTCTTAGGTACATATATCAATTTGGTAATGTCCCTCTTAATTGCTCCTTTTTTTGGGCAACTAGTTTACGCGGCAGCGTTCAGAATCTAACTGACTAAAATGAACATATAATTTATGTGCATTGGGTAAAAATGCAACATAAGCGATAAAGAAATGGAAAAATACATGATAAACAAGTAAAAGCTGAGTTAGGCTCTATTGCCTTGTAATAAGGGTTATAACAGCTCCCCCTTTTAAACGAAGCTTTATCTTATTAAGATGAAGCGAAGTGAGATTAAAGATGTAGCTATTAAGAGAGGCACTTTACATTGAATATAAAGGTTACATAATATTGAAACAAAATTGACAAAATTATAATTAATAGTTACATTTAAAAGTTTAGATTTCTATTTGACATAAATTTCACTTTATTAATCTTACTGGTAGAATTATAATTTGGGTAATGAATAGGCAAAGATTGAACTGACTTATTGTCTTCTTCAGAGTTTGAAGATACTTCGGTCATCTCAATACTATTAGAAACTTTGGACTTGCGTTTAGTATTCCGATTGTAACATTGATTGAATATTTGCACGCAGCATCCAGCATTAGAATCATTTTTGTTCTTAAAGTATCGATATAATTTATAAGCTAAATATAAAACTAAACAAACAATTAGTATATAAGTAAAAGTAGAATAGTAAGGGCCATATTTAATAAAATGGGATTCCTTTTCCAGATTATTTAGTTCTTGCTCTAAATTATCCATTTGATGAGTTGCATATTTAAGAGAATCTAAGTTAATTTTACTCAAGGAGATTGGCGACAAATGTGGTAAACTTTTATTAAATATGTCCTTTTTACAGCAGTCATCAGCTGTTATATCAAAGCTTATATCTAAAGGAGACTTAGTAACTATAGTATAAGAACTAGTCGGTATCAACTGAACCGTTTTTGAATACCCAATACAATTAGGTGCTAGTTTTACAATTCCTGTACCTGTAATTGAATGGTCATTAATGTTTTCATCACATTTAATAGTCAATTTATTTGTTTTTGATTGGACATAGATCCATTTATTGTTTCTTAATTTTTGCCAAATATCAATCTGACCATATAATATTTTAGCATTGCATTCTGTAGGTAATGACAATGTTATCTCAGTTAAGATTTTAGATTCACAATTAGGATTACTTATACATGAGTATACAGTATTTAATTCACATATAGAATAGTTATTATTTATTATTTTACATTTATCAAGAGTGTCCAACATAGCATAATGCATTCTGTCATCACTTAATGCAATATAAGAATTAGAAGGTTGAATTAAAGCAAATGTATTATGTGAGTCATCATGAGGTGTAGGTAATGGTATGTTTTTATAGGTCATGAACTTATCAGGAGTGATCAAAGGGATCTGTAATATAAAAATGACCTTATTATTATAATAATAAGAACTAAATTCAGAAACGTCAATAATTGAATGAATATTTTGAATGGTTAAAGGAACTGGAAAATCTAACCTTTTGCTTACTTGACTACTATGCTTAGTTAATTCTAAATAAAGATTTAAAGGACTTATAACACTAGGATGTAGTACATTAACCTTAGAAAATAAAATAGAATTAAGTGTAGTATCTAGTAAATTAGTTATAGCAAGTAAAGAGCCTTCGATAATGTTAAGAAGGTTATTTAATTTTGAAGTGTACAGTAATAGGTTATCGGTCTTTGTAATTTGGGAAAGTATTTCATTCATCTGATTAATTTGGGCGTTTAATTTCATCTCATTTTGATTAAGTTTGTAAATAGTAGTGTTAAAGTTATTTATAGTAGACTTGACAATGTGAATGTTATCTCTCACTAAATGAAATATTTCCGTTTCACTCTTTTTGCATGATTCAATTGCAGCATCATATTTTCGGGCATCATCTGCATCTAATGTGCCGAAAAAGAATTTTAAGATTTCACCTCCGAATTCTAAAGATCGTTTGACTTTATTTGTCAATTGGTTGGAGATGATATGCGATAATGATTGCAATTTGATAGAACTAGACTGTATTAAAACTTCGATAGGGCTAGACATGTCTTGGCATGTACTTAACTCTTGCGGTTGGATCTTGTTGCATAAGTTTAGAGTATCGTGTAACAATGATTCAATTTTATTAATATACGGTTCTAAAGAAACTAAATCTACGTGGGTGATCACTTTCCAATGATCAGTATAAAAATTAATATTAGTAATAGGTTCAAAATAAATCCCGGGGCTATGGTAGATTGGGATGATGCTTGATTCGGTTCGGCTGAGGCATAAAATGCCAGAGCAGCACATTATTCTGAAAAGAAATATAGTACTTAGGTTAAGAAGTAGAAGGCTTAATTTCATTAGTATGGTATTTAATAGCCTTGCGACCTACTTGTAGGGTTACGTTATGTTTGTTATGAACTTTGATAATTTTATAAGGGCCTTTCCATATAGGCGATAAGGCTTTACGCAGCCTATGATGTTGTTTGAGATAAACCATATCTCCTACTTTGTAAGTAACGTCACGAGAGTTTGCATCATAATATTGTTTTGATCTTTCTTTACTATTTAAAATGTTTTGAATGGCTTTCTCGCGACTAAAGCGCATTCTATATTGTAAAGCTCGAATATATTCATTGTATGTATTACCAGAGCTTTCATATAATGAATTTGGAATGGATGGTTTATAACCATATAATAACTCGTGAGGAGTGAAGTTAGTAGTACTATGAGGTGTAGTATTATAAGCTAGAATCGCGGTAAATAAATAACAATGCCAGTCGTTCTGGTTTTCATTGACAAAAGATTTTAGGTATTCTTTTAAAGTAGCATGTGAGCGTTCAAGAGCTCCATTGGTTTGCGGATGATACGGAGTAGTAAAAAGGGCTTTGACCTTTAATATTTCGGTCAATTGTTTAAATAATTCAGATGTAAAACATGTACCTAAATCTGTGAGAATGGTTTTGGGAAAACCGAAAAGAGACATAAAATGAACAAGGTTTCTGGCTATTTCTTCACTAGTAGCCGTAACCATTGGGTAAGCGCTAGTAAATTTAGTTAGGTCATCTTGTAAAGTTAAGATGAATCTAAATTTTTGAAAACCTGCATCGGGTAAGGGACCTACGACGTCAAGAGCCAATCTTTCAAACGGCCTGGTAGATGTGGAAGTTATATCCATCGGAGCTTTGTTTGATTTCCTTAAAGGTTTATTAATTTGGCAAAGCTTACATTTCTTCACGTATTGTTCAATGTCAGACCGCATGCCTTTCCAATAATAGGCAGCTTTAATACGGGAGTACATTCGTTGTGTCCCTGGGTGACCAGCTATAACAGAGTCATGGTTTTCTTTTAATATTTTAGGGACTTCTACAGGAGTAGGATAGATTAATTGATTTTTATATATGTGAACTTTTATATTAGTATCGTGAAAAATGTAGGAAATCATATTATAGATTTTAGAATATTTAAGTTTAGAAAACGGGTCTGTAAAATCTGATAATGCAAGGTTGGTAATATTTTGGCAATCAATTAGTAAATTTCGAAGTTTAATTAGTAAGATATAAACATCTCTATAGCTAGTTTCTTCATAGTGATGTACTTTTGTAAATAGAAAATAGTAAGTTTTATTTTTGTCCTTAACGCTTTGTATTGTAAGTGACTCGCGTTCGGAATTTAGTAAATCAGCAGAATTATCCAGCTGCGATAATATTTCTTCGCAATGTGGCATAGAGTAATCAAAGTCTAAAGAGACTGGACAAGCGATTATATTTAACTTAGATAAGTGTAGTCCTTGACTGCACTCTTCGATGGTGGTATTTGGGACTGGTAGTTGGTTTGTAAATTGAGCCTTGAAATATTGTTCATAAGAGAGATTATTTAAATTATTTACGTCAATAGCATTAATAGGGCAACGGGATAGCGCATCGGCGTTAGAATTGAGACGACCTTGTTTATACACGATTTCGTAATCGTATTCCTCAAGCTTGAGACGCCAGCGAATGAGTCTGCTTCCCGGATCCTTTACATTAAATAGCCATACGAGGGGCCTATGATCTGTTATTATTTTAAATTTATTACCATATAAATATGGTCGGAAAGTTTTTACGGCGAATATAATAGCTAATAGCTCTTTCTCCGTAGTTGAGTAATTACCTTCAGGTTTATTTAAAGTTCGCGATGCGTAAGCGATCGGCTTATCTTTGCCGACGGGACCCTGAGACAATATTGCGCCAACGGCATAGTTACTTGCATCAGTGGTAACATTAAAAGGCTGTGAGAAGTCAGGGTACTGTAGAAGAGGAGCAGTAATTAATTTTTCTTTCAGGATATCGAATGCATGTTGTTGTTCTGTGTCCCAGTGGAACACAACATCTTTCTTTAATAGAGACGTAAGTGGTTTAGTTAACTTAGAAAAGTTTTCAATGAATCGGCGATAATAGCCTATTAGGCCTAGAAAGGACTTAATATTTTTAGGATTTTTCGGAACTGGAAATTGAGATACAGCGCTGACCTTTTCGGGATTCGGAGATACACCTTTATCGGTGATAATATGGCCAAGGTAAGTTACTTCATGTCTTAGGAACTCACACTTGTCCGGTTGGAGTTTTAAATTGTATTCACGAAATTTGTCGAATACTAGTTTTAATTTTTGCATATGATCTTGTAGATTTTGACTATAAACTATACAATCGTCAAGATAGACATAGCAGTGAAGTCCTTGTAAGCCTGATAATACAGTGTTCATAAGACGCTGAAACGTGGCAGGGGCATTTTTCAGCCCGAAAGGCATTCGAGTAAATTCGTAGTGACCTGACATATCTGAATTTGTGCTAACTGTAAAACCTGTTTTAGGCGCGTCCTTAGGACTAGTTTTCAGTTGATGGAAACCACTTGTGAGGTCCAGCGTGCTGAAATATTTAGAGTGACCTAATTGGTCTAAAATATCAGTGATAAGAGGTAGTGGATAAGATTCGGAAACAGTGACATCATTAAGGCGGCGATAATCGATGACTATCCTCCACTTTTGTTTACCGGAAGCGTCCATTTTTTTCGGAACTACCCAAACTGGGGCGCTCCAAGGCGAAGTTGAAGGGCGAATAATATTTTGGTCTAGCATTTTACGAATTTGAGAATCGACTTCCTCCTTGTGACATTCAGGGAAGCGATATGATTTCACATTAATAGGTGGGGCATCACCTGTGTTAATAGTATGCTCAATAGCATTCGTGAAAGTTAAAGGTTCACCTTCGATATGAAAAATATCTGTATAGCAGGAACAACATTCTAAGAGAGTCTTTTTCTCTTCATCATTTAGATGAGAGCAACGGATAAGATTTAGTACTTTATTTACGCGATCATTTTTAGAATAGGAAGTAGTATTAATATTATAAGAATTAGCAATTGAACAATCAAGTTCAAGGGGCGTCGCCGTTACGTAATAATCTTGTATTTCAATGTCACACTCTGTAGTGTTTAAAATAGTCACGTTTGTTTTTCCATTCGGTTTAATTAAAACAATGCAATTAGCGACATAAACGCCTTCACTTAAGATGTGATCTAGTATAAGAGCTTCATTGTTATGATAAAGATTAGGAGAGTAATTTGATACAGTGCACTCGATAACTGCTTCTGATCGAGCCGGAATATTGTATAAAGGTTGAGTATAAATAATAGGAATAGAGTGATTTAATATAGAAATTGATTTTGAAGAGTAATCGATATTTGTTTTAAAATAACTGCAAAAATCACTACCGATTATTCCATCATAGTTAACAAGATTGATGTCATCTTTAGTGACATGGAATTTATACTTATGTATATTATCCGATAAGTTGAACTCCATTTGGAAGGTACCTAGAGTTTCAACCGGAGTTTCTGAACTGTTAATTCCCTTTAATTTGACAGTTTCAGAAGATAAATCTGGAAGTTTTTGTAAACAGGACTCTTTAACTATACTGATGGTTGATCCTGTATCTATAAGGAAACATAACTTGTTGCAAGTGTGATTAGTATGTAGATAAATATGAGGTAAAGCTACCTTTTTAGAGTAGTCATTAATTTCGTATATAGGCTTAGAATTAGTATAAGATGGTTGTAAATTTTCGGTATATAATTGACAATTTTTTTTATCATTAGCAGAACTCAGTTTATTTGACTGAGGTGAATAATTAGGACTCATCTCTTTTGGATGAGGTGCGAAATTAGAAGAACTCGTCTCCTTTGGACGAGATGCGAAATTAGAAGAACTCATCTCCTTTGGATGAGATGCAAAGTTAGAAGAACTCGTCACTGTAGGACGAGATGCGAAATTAGAAGAACTCATCTCCTTTGGATGAGATGCAAAGTTAGAAGAACTCGTCACTTTTGGGCGAGCTGCGAAATTAGAAGAACTCGTCTCCTTTGGACGAGATGCGAATTTAGTAAAATTAGTATGGGTCGTGTCATTTACTGCTTTGTTCGATTTTGGCAGACACGGTACCAAAATCTTGCTTAGTTTAAATTTTCATTATTTGTAGCCGTATTTTCACACGTTTTTATTGACGCGTCATTAGAGTTACTCGGTGCCGAGTTACGATCACGTTGTGCAGTGTCAGCTTGCCGTTGCTTCATATTGTATTGAAGCTTGCGACACTCTTTGATCACGTGTCCAACATTTTTACAATAATTGCAAGTTTTAGGATTATTTTCAAGATTAGAATTAGAATCAGAAGACGGTGAATTTTTGTAAATTTTAAGGTCTTTGCCATGCTGTTTTTTATTCCTAAAACATTCAGATGAATTATGACCCGAATTGTTGCAAATAGAACACTGTTTAGGAGATTTAAGATTAGATTTGGATAAGTTATATAATTTTTCTTCATCAATAGCATACTATATAGCTTCATTGAGACTAGATGGATTTTTACAACGGACAATAGTTGATATGGAAGGGGTTAACCCTAACATAAAGGTATTTAGGGCAAGTTCCTCCATGGCTGCTATTCTGCCAGGCAGTTCTTTTTCATTTTTACAACTGTAGTGAATGTCTGACTGTATACGAGTCAGAATTGACTCCACCCTTAAAGAATATACAGTAACATCTTCATTAGCTAATTGTTTGCAGTGCTGCAAATCTGACAATAGATGTGTGGCGTGCTTTTTCTCCCCGAAAGTAGTCTTGAGGAAGGTCTTTAGCTCTGACCACAACGAAAATGACTTAAGGCTGCAAGCCACCTGTGCTTTGCCTTCTAGTTGAGAAATTACAAATTTACAAAGTATAGTTTGTTGGTCTGGAGAAGCCAAGGACATGGCATTCTCGCAATTAGTAAGGAATGCAGGGAGGGTTTCCCTGTCGCCATTATAAGGCTTAATAAATTTGGTCAAGAAAGACAGAGTGATTTTGTCGGACATTTCTTTAGGTTTAGTTATCTCTTGTTTTACAGACATAAAAGATTATGGTGTGTTGGACAGATTAAGTTTCACAGTTATGTAGTGTAAATATTAGAATAATAAGAAATAGAAATATACGAAATAATTAAAATCAGTGAAAATAGAAAAACAGCGTAATATAGAAAATAGAGACACGAATTCGGAGACACTTTAAATTAGAAAAATTTTGTTCACAAGAAACACTCACAGTAACACGATTCTTGACACCTGCATAATCGGGTGACGCGGTGGGAACTCGAAGTCCGGAGTCACGTTGCGCTGTGACGTATCGGAGGTGCTTTCACACGGTCGGTTGACTGTGGAATTTCTTGGAGCTGGTGGGTTGGTGAGTTAGACCTGATGCTGCTGGTGATGATGACGCCGTCTGGAGCGGGCTCACACTGTACAGTGGAGGCTATTTGTCGTCCAGGTGTCGATGTGGCTGGAGCGGGCTCAAGCTGCAGAGCTGAGGCTGACCGTCGTCCAATTGCTGATGTGGCTGGAGCGGGCTCAAACCGATGGGCTGAGGCTGACCGTCGTCCAAGTAGTGACGCAGGCTTGACCTTGGGACAAGTCTTACTGTCGGCCAATTGACGGGAGGCTGTAGGTTCAGGATACCAGTATCTGTCTGACTCAACGTCGTAAGATTTCGTCTCTGGTATCCCACTTCTGACACCAATTTGTTACTAAGCCGACCCCGTTTGTCTTTTTAAAAAAAAACAATTTTTCTACTGGAACCACTTTAATCACCACACACAGAATTACGGGCACAAAGTTCTTAGGTACATATATCAATTTGGTAATGTCCCTCTTAATTGCTCCTTTTTTTGGGCAACTAGTTTACGCGGCAGCGTTCAGAATCTAACTGACTAAAATGAACATATAATTTATGTGCATTGGGTAAAAATGCAACATAAGCGATAAAGAAATGGAAAAATACATGATAAACAAGTAAAAGCTGAGTTAGGCTCTATTGCCTTGTAATAAGGGTTATAACAGATCGATCCCAGTACAGTGTGATACTGCCATTATCGAGAACTGGATCGGGCACATACCTATAGTACGGCACTTCCGATTCCACAAGGCTGTATTTTAGAGCAAGTTGCTGATGGATAATCCTGGCTACAAGGTTGTGTCTATGCAAGTACTCTCCGTTAGCCAGACGAGAACACCCGGAGATAATGTGACGGATTGATTCGCCTGGACGGTGGCATGCCCGACATATGTCAACCGTGCCGTCCTTCACAATAAATCTCCGGTAGTTATTCGTCATCATAACTTCATCCATAATTGCACAGACAAAACCTTCGGTTTCTCCAAAGAGGTCCCCGGAACGTAGCCAGGCTACGGACGCTGATAGGTCTACATCGGGCCCATGCAGGGCCCGGAAAAAGCGTCCGTGGAGCTCCTTACTCTGCCATACTCCCCTGCGGTCGTTAGTGTCAAGTACTACAGGTTTGCGCCAGTTCTCTTTAGCCAAGGAGAGCGGGGTGAGGCCCTTGTCCACCGCGACCACATCTCGATGCATCCCCACGTCGGCTTCTAGGAAATATTCCCTGAGACTGCATATCTCGCGATTGTGAAGAGTCTTAGCATTTAAAAAGCCTCGACCCCCACACTTCCGCGGGATATACAGTCTCATAACCGAAGAACGTGGGTGATGCATTCGAAATGCCGTCAACAATTTACGGACCTTCACATCCAAGGCGTCTAGTTCTGTTTGAGTCCATTTGAGTATGCCAAAAGAGTACATCAAAACCGGCATGACCCAACCGTTCAAGGCCCCTTATTTCCGCCTGACAAAAGACTATTAAATACTTTTTTCAGGCGGCCAAAGAAGCGCTCCTTCAACACTATTTATTATTATACAAGAATTACGAGGTACGACTTATATATATGTAATAAATTCACTTACGTAGTTACATATTAACAGTAATGCAATCGATTTGCAAGTGCAATTTCGTATCGATGTTATTTTATTTTGGTATTGGCTACATTTTTTATTGAAATTGCAGATAGGAAACGTGTTGAAAAATTGAATAACTATTTAAAATTACTTTTAAACGGTGTACTTCTACAGATTTTATTTATACTGTATAATTCTTACAGTTTTATATTATAAAATATCGTTAATATGAAAAGTCTGTCAGACTGTCTACATGATTTGAGCCGTTTTCTGTCATTGTTCTTTGGTGACTTAATTTGTTGCATTTTAACCCTACTATAACATCCTGCAAGGAATACGTCGAGTTACCAGTAACTCGAGTTACCAGTAACTCCAGTTACTATGTATTACCAGTCTGTCTCGTCGTATTGTCGTCGCCACCTTGTATTTCTTGCAGCTTTTCTTAGAAAATTTGTAGGAAGTGCATCGGGACCCAGCCCTTTTGAGATCTTGGGATCCCAAAGGCTTCAATATCTGCTGAACTGAGAATTGAATGCTGACCACAGCAGTAGAATGGTTGTTGAACGGTTTCAAAGCAATACACTACAACTATGATCATATATAGGATTAATACAAATTCATTTCGTTTTTTATTCTCACCTTTAGGTGGTTCTTCTGGTGGTAAGCCGGCCCTAAGTCGCTGCCTGGCACGCGCAGCCGCCACTCTTGCAGCAATCATCTCATCTCTCTTTTTCCGCACCTGCTCAGCCTCTTTTTGCGCTTTCAAAGTTTCCTCGCGCCTCTTTATCAGCTCTTCCATTTGCTTCTTACGCTCCTCTTCATCGGTACTGAATGAAAAGTAACCGACGCCATGGATTCGAGCCTCTGTAAAGAAAATTGAGTTTTTACTTAGAAGCTAATCTATGGAGGATTTGGTTAGCATCCTACATTTTTTTTTCAAATAGAGCTGCCTTCTTGGAAAAATAATGATTATAAATTGATGATAGTTACAAACAAGACAAATTGGATAGAGATACTCGTAATTACGATTTAAATTATATCAACCAACACAAAAGTCAAATGACGATGTACTCGTGATTTGCAATGACTATACATATAGACTACATACGTTTTTGTTTCAAAGATCGGGACTAAATAGCAGAAAGAGTTACAAACCATCAAACAGCAAGTCTTGATAATGTATATCTTTATCTTTGGCGAGCATTTCCTTTTCCTTCTGTTCCCATTTGTCTCGTAAAGATTGCAGATAATCATTAGTAGTTTGAACTAACAGTGGCTTCTCACTCACTACTGTAGTTGTCTCCTGTGAATACGACAAATAAGTAATAATTATAACAGCTAGCTTGTACTGTCTGCCACTGCTGGGCAAAGACCCCCTCCCCCCTGGGTCTCTCTATCGATCCCGGTTCTGAACCGCTTCCTGTCAATCCCCGAATAAATAAACATTATAACAACAAGAGCGGTTTTAGGGGTGCAATCATCTGACCCCCAAAGCAACAGCGTTTAAAGTTTGCTTCGAAAAATTTAACTTTGAAGTTTATCATCATCATTCTCCTGCCCTTATCCCAATTCAATTGCGCCCGGCGCAGCATGCCTTTTTCTTCCATACTTCTCTATTACTCTACAGCTTTGAAGTTTATAACAATTGAAAAGCCACAGTGAAATGTAGATCGCAGACATTTTGAAATTAAATTAATGAATTGTAATGTAGTAGTTTTATTTGTTTACCTCTGGTTTAGCTACTTGTTCCTCATTTGAAGCAGGTTTGTCTCTATTTAGAGCTCTCATAAGGTCAATATCCCTTTTCAAGAACATTCCCATGTCTGATTTGTGACATTTTCTTGTCCTGCCCAAACAATCTGTGAACTCGGTCCTGAAACATTGAATAATAGTATAAATAAAGATAAATTAAAAACGGACTATGGCCAATGTTTAAAAATCTTGATTATATTCAAGGCGATTATTTTTGATCGATTATTTTGAAGACTCTATGAAGCTTTGCCAAGTCATTTAATTTTATTTTATCTAGTATAAGTCTTGTTTACAAGGATTTTTTATTATACTAAGAATAACTTTAAAGGCCCAAATGCACAACCAGATGCACTGCGGCGCGGCGCCGGACTCTATTCGCGCAGTCTATGCAGTACAGGACATGTACATCAGATTCGAACTTTATAGTCTAGGTATAGAGCTCTACTGCTGCTGCAGCATAGGCTCTAATTTTACTTCTTTACATTCAAACTGTTTGTGTGAACTATTCTCTCATTATGTAACAGAGACATTTAAACATTTACCATTCATCATCATCTTCTTCATTGGCATTACTTTCATTTTTTTGTTCAATTGGTTCTTCTGCTGGCAGTTTCTCAGGCTCCTGTTGCTTCTTAGTATTAAAGTCGACAAGAAATCGACTAGCTAGTTGAGAGTTTCCTGCGCCATCTACTAAATGCTCATACAACTCGGCTTTCTTCTCCAATGCTAGCCTGTAATGTTAATCAAACAATTACTAGAGCAGGCCAAGGCAGTTATCATGTTCAAACAGATTTCATGGTTAAGATTCTAATTGACCAAGTTCTGAAATCATTTGTGCAGGGAATAAAATTGGCTTTTGACCGTTTTTACATGGTTAAGCTGGTTATTAATAGTTTGTCTGGCTCATTCTAGACAGGCAGCTTTGACGACTGGCTAATATTATATTTATAAACAACCAGTTAACCAGTTTTTTTTTTTTTTTAATTAATAGGGTATGTGACAGGAAGTCAAAATAGTTACTTTTTTATGAACTGTCAAAACGCAAAATTTGTACGTGATTTGTATGAAATAGCACATTGTGGCGTCATACTTATTTGGGATCAAATGTAATACTTATTATCAGTAAATCCAATTTTACAATTATATTGTCCCCCAATATTTAATTTCTGTACGGTGATGGTAGTTTTTAAGATGAGTGGCCTTATTTCTATGTATTTTTATATTTTATTTTTGACCTGCCAACTATCCTATTGTGGATATTTTATTTGACATGAAAAATTATTGTGTTAGTTTAATTTTTTATATTATTTTGGTGGTAAATTTAGTTATAATAGTATTGTGTGGTGTGAATTTGTGCCTGATTTTTTATTTACTAACATTATTTTTAAGTATAACTACTAACAACATTATTGACTGTATCTAAAATAAATGAATTGAATTAAATCATAACTTACTTAGATTTCCTGCAAGCTTCTAACTCTTCAGTATCAATTGCTTTCAAACTGTCTTTGAATGTTTTTTTATATTCCTTTTTTGTGTCTTTGTCATGATTCTTTTCTTTAGCAGGAGGAGGCTTGAAGTTCTCAAGCTTGTGTTGTGGCAGCTGTCTCTTTTCATTGACCTCCTCTTGCTTTCTTAACAACTCAGCTTTTAGGCTGAATAGCTGGAAATAAACAGAATGATTTTAATAACACAAATAATATTTATATTGAGCACACTTTTGCATACAATATTTTTCAATGCATTTATGGCATCTTCCCAATTTATTTACACTGCACTGTATTGGTTTTCAAATCACTATCAATGTTGTAAACCCAGCTGGCATAACACCTTGTGTTAAATCAATATTGATTAGGTTTAATAGGGATGTGTAGTTTTTTGGCAATCATTATTTATACCATTGAATGTTGCAATAATAGCAACATCCAATGGACAAATGATGGAAATGTGGGTCTTATGAGCCCTATCCATAAATAGCTTGAATGCAGGACGCAAAGCAGTTCTGAATATTGAAAAATGAAAAGATACTTACAGAAGATTTGTTGAAAATAATCTTTTTCGAACTACTATCGTTCATCTTGAGGGATGGTACAAACCGAACGCCCAAACACAATCCGCAACTTATAATTTCAATTGTGCACGCAATGCAAGAAGCAACTGCAATGCAACATTATAGAAGATTATTAAATCACCTGATTATTATTTTGTATTTATCTTACAACTTATGAAAATTATGTTCAGTTCTTAAAAGAAATTTCAAACCAAATTGAACCCACAAAACAATAATGTAATTTTTCGTAATTGCAAAGCGGTGACATTTAACAGGTGATAATGACATTTGAGTGACAACAAAGCTAGAGGTGGGGCATCTAACTCATTCAAAATTAAATATCCGCATAAGGTCTGTGTAGAGATTCCTTCTTCAAAAAATATTTAGTTAGCGAGAATATCAACCGGCGAGAAGTTGGATATAAATCAGAACTAAGAATTTGACATCTCTGTATTGACCACTTGCGGGGTTTTTTATAGCTAATTTCATGGTCATCTGACAACCATCTCGCTGGCCGTGACGACAGAAATTTCTACACAACGACAAAAACGGAATCTTTTGTGTACAAGCTAAACCAACATAGTTTACGGATTTTGTCATATGAAAAGTTTAATACGAAAAAACACATCAGAATCAGAAACGATACCTTTATCTAATTAGTGGCATATAGTGCTTGAAACCAAAATGTCAACTCCAGCCAGAAGACGCCTGATGAGAGATTTTAAACGGTTTGTTCTAAATATTTCTCACGTTCTCAAAAGCATCTGTAAACAGCATTGGATTCTATGCACCCTAGTTGCCATTTTTAATAAAATTTTCTTTGTGCGAAAGTGTAATGCTGATTCATCAAATTACATCACAGTCATTTTAATTGATTTCTATTCTGTTCTATATTTCCAATTCCACTGTAAACAGCGAAATCATAAGACGGTGGAGCTCTTTGTGTAGCGCAGTAGCGCTCTGAGAGTAGGATACGCTATATGTAGACATAGCTACGTCACTCGATGTATAAACGTCGTTTGTTGCTACTCATTATTTAGGTTATTCAAATACATTACATTTATTCGACAAAATTAAACATGAAAGTCATCATGGAAAATCGCAAATGAGTCCTTGCTTGATAATATTACTTACCTTTGTAGAACCTAAAAAGTCATCTCATGACCTTGATTAAGTTATAGAGGTTTCCATGAGAACTTGAGAGCTTTGTATGTAAATTGCAATTCATAATATTTCTATAAACATTTTTTTTCTGTTTGAGCTCATCTGTTTCACAATAATAGGCCTACTCTAGATCAAATACCACAATTTATTATTCAGTATAAATGAATAAAAAAATATAAATTATATTAAAGAAGGTAATCTGTAAAAATAATAGATGAAAAATCTTCAAAGAATGCTAATATTTAATATAATAAATGGACTCATAATTACTGCCCACAGCTTGCAAGAGGATCCACCTACTGGAGTATCTGGTGCTCCTACTGACAACAATATCATGATCTGGAATGCTGTGATATTCGGCCCCCATGACACTCCGTTTGAAGATGGCACATTCAAGCTAACAATAGAATTCACAGAGGAATACCCAAACAAACCTCCAACGGTTCGTTTTGTGTCGAAAATGTTCCATCCTAATGTATATGCTGATGGAGGAATCTGTTTAGACATCTTGCAAAACAGATGGAGCCCAACATATGATGTTTCAGCTATATTAACTTCTATACAGGTAAATATTTATTTTAAATCAGGAAAGAGGAAAAACATTGTATATATATTTTATTATTGTATATAGGAGATATTTATGAATTGGAAAATGAGTACCTACACTAACCATATTTACTGTATGACTAATAACAATCTACAGAGTACAGCTACAGATAGACCTATTATTTGCATTCCTGAGTATTTCACAATATTGACCCATTCCTAAAATATAAACTTCTTTTTGTTGAATGTTGTAAATCTTAAAAGAATCTAATAATAATTGTACTTTTGTGCTTGGTAAAATAATATTCAGATTAGCAATTAAATAAGCTCTCTATTTGCAAACTATCAAAAATATAAAATAGTTTAATTTTATACTTTAATAACCTAATATTGAATCATTTATTTTGTTTCAGTCATTACTAAGTGACCCTAACCCCAATTCACCTGCGAACTCTATGGCAGCACAGCTTTATAAGGAGAACCGGCGAGAATATGAAAAACGGGTGAAAGCATGTGTAGAACAATCATTTATTGACTAGCAGGGGTCGGCCTGGATCTCAATTAAATGTGGTGTACACAATACCTGCTCTGCCGGTCACCAGCCAATACCTCCTTATAAATTTCATTGGGACAACCATGTAAATTGTAATTACATACATCATCAGACACCAAGTTAATACTGTCAAAGTATACCAGATTAATAATAAGTATGGGTTTTGGTAAACTAATTTAATTAATAATTGATAGGGAACCAAAATTTGAGTCAACAGGTAATAGATAGAAATAACTCCACATTTATACAATATAATTATAATTGACAATATTAAACCTTACTACATACCAATAAATGTAAGAATAGAGTCAGCATTGCACTCAAATGTATCATCTCATGTGTGAAATACTTTTTTCATAGTGAACTTTAATCCTTTTGTCTTACCATAGTATATACATGATTTATTGTAACTATAATATTATAGTTATATTGATAAACGAAAATATTTTTCAATAGAACTGCATTGTTTTAACTAATTAGTAAAAAATGTATGAACTTTTATCAAGTAATAGCACATGATAAAATCTTAACTAAGCTTTGCTTGAATAAATTCTAGAATGAGTGAAATGTCTTCTTGGGACTTACTAAAACAAATTTTAAAACTTATGGCAAACAAAAATACATTTCCTTCATAATTTGATTGTTCCATTGTCCTAGGTAACTTTTGGAATACTTTTTTTTTATTGATGAACTACAATAACGTAATGTATAAACTATAATTAATCGCTGGATTATGATAATTGTTAATTAAACAGCCTAGTGGTATTATCAAGTGTTTACCTAAAATAGTACAAGTTTATTTTTAATTTTCAAAATTATTATCTATTGACTCCAGTAGTTTTTTTACTAGTACATATATTGTCATTATTATTCTGCTGCACAAATTAGGTCGAGTCTCATTCGTGTATAATATAAGCGTCCCAATGGATATTTTTGAAATGTGTAGCAGTTTTCTTGTTTTCTAATAACGCTGAATGTATGAAATGTCTTGTTTCATGGACATTTTTAAGTATGTGTAATATTTCGTCTTCTAGTAAAATATTATTTTCGGTTTTACAAAATGTCTTTTATTATTTATTTAAATATTTCTTTTAATATGCCCAAGTGTAAATGATGATCTCATCGCCCTCTTGCCACTGCCAGGGTGCCAGAACCCAATGGCTTGGCACGCATTGATGGGAAGAGACCAGATAGCATGACTATAATGCCATGTAACATAGGTAGGCCTTTGGTGTAGTATGCAACTTGCGTCCACACCCTTGCGCCATCGCTTGCATCTTCCTAGCATGGCGGACTCTGCTTGGGCGGCTGCTGCAGGTGCTCAAACGGCACACATACAATTAGTAGGTATGTTTGAGCCGTTTGGAGTTGAAACACTAGGGCCATGGCGTCCGACTGCCCACCTAGTATTACGGGATATCGTCAAACAGTTGGTCGAATCTTTACGTGGCCAGAAAACTGGCACACATTGCCATCCAACGTAGCAATAATGCTGCCAGCCTTCTTTTTGGTCACTATTCCTGCTGACAGCGAAACCGGACGACGAATTTTCCTTCGCTCAGAACAGTAATTTGCTAGAGCGAGAAACAGCGTGCTGCCGAGCGCATCGTCGTTGCTGCCGCGTGCTATAGCACTCGCTCTGTTTCTCGTAGGGTTTTGGATTAGATTCCCTGATCGATTACATCTCTTGCAGAGACAAATGAAACAATTGCATAAGAAAAATAGTTTAAGTATACGAAATGTGAATTCTTATAAAAGTATTAATATATACTACACCATTATTGAAATATAATAACATCAAATAAATCAATCAACTTAATATAAATTTCGTTGATATATTTTATATCAACAAACAAAAGTTCTAGCGAGTAGTACCTCCGGAATATTTATCACTGTTTTATTTTACACTTGTATTCCATACAGGTTAATTTAATACAGGCAGTGTGAACAAAGCTTAATTTAGTTACACTATTAGATTTTACCTTGTTTTGAGGTCTTCTTTTAATTTATAATGAATTAATTCCATACAGACTATGGCATCTTCTGCACTGTCGTGCCCATCAACTGAGTTTTGTATTATCTTCTTCAAATATTCAGATGATAAATTCCTGAGCGCTCGTTTGAATGGAGGACCCATTTTATGAGGAAACAGGACGCTAGTGTCAATGACAGTGTCATGAATTAATTTAAGTACTTTACAATCAGATTCTAAACTATGCCCTATTAATATAGTTTTACTATTGAACATTGTAAGAAGTGTGGCTTGGACGTCTAGTAATGTTGTAGTTACTCCATACATATGTTCTTCAGTTATGCCAGAATACCTAGTGTTGTAATCTATAATAGGGTGCAATGGTCTAATAAATGTTTCATACACAACATTACATTCAGAATTTATCACTGTAACTCTAGTTAAATCCAAACCATGGGTGGTATAACACATTTCACAATCCAATGCATAAATACCATAATCATCCATATCAGTTTCTGGAGGCAGTGTCTTTACAAAGCCTTTCAAATTCTCAAAGTCGACATATTCATAAACATGACTGGGAGCTACACAACAGCCATCAGATGTCCCATCTTGACCGCAGCACTGGTACCTTGCTTCACCTCGAACTCTGTATTTGTTATTAGGATGGTAAATGCATTCCTCCTTTGTTGCTGCAAAACCAATCTTATTGACCATATATTCTTTTTTGCATCTACAGCAAGTTCTGAAAAAGCCTTTTGGGGGCTTCTGTTTATTTTGACCATAAATGATAGCCCTGCCTCTTTGCCCACTTTCATGAGGCCTAGGAAAACCATTTTGTTTAAGTTGGTCTTCAGTTAAAATCCATTTTGCAATATTATTGTATAACTTTGCACCAACAAACTCTTTTGAGTTATCTGTATTTTTTTTATTCTTTCCTTCTATGCTCCATGAGCCTGTTGATTTGCCAGGTGTCCCTCCTGGCACTTTTTGTAATGTTAAGCAATCAGATGCTGATTTCTTCATACCTTTGCATTCTTGCAACTCTTTCCTTAAACGACTAACAGCTAATACTGCAGAATTCTTGTATATTTGTACAGTTGAACATTTTTTACTAGTATTTAGTTCTTCATGTTGAGCTCGCGCATACGCATCAGGTGCAGTAAGATACAATTTTAAACATTCATCTATCATCATGTTTAGATATGTAGATCTTATATTTGCAGCTATTTTAGAGCCAAGAGGTTCTAAAACTCCTGGTCTATCAATAAACTTTTCATTTGGTACATGAGCAACTCTTTGTGCTCCTTTTTTGACAGTTTGTGTGATAGTAGAACTAGTAGATGGTTCGCTCCGGGCGGAAGACTGACTGGGTGAAATAGTTTTCTTAGCATTTAATAAAGTGGAGGCGTATGGCACATGAGCTATGCGGATCTTGTTACCAGTAGTTGGAGGGATGAAGTTATTTTTAACAGGTGTATTTTCACTGTTTGACACACTTGTATTTTTTGCACTGTGATATTCTCGAACTTTAGCTAGCCTTTCTGCCATTGTTTGGGCTGCACTTACTTTATAATCAGGTTTTATGGGAGGTTTTGGTGTCACTCTCATGGGTTTATCAGCTGCTCTGGATATTCTTTTCTTTCCTATAACAGTCTCTTCTTCATTTGCATCCTCCATCTTAGATGTATCTTCAATAATTTTAGGTTTTTCAATTGGAACATATTCATCAAATATTTTCTTACACTCCAATGCAATTGCATCTTCATCAGATTCCATATCAAACTCTTCATCAAGTAATTCTTCAGCATTGTAATCATCATTATCAGATATGTTATTGCTTTCATTTTTCTTGCTAGTCTCATGTTCTTTTTTAGATTCTTTGGAACTCTTATGGGAGGTCTTACATTCTTTGGAACTCTTATGGGAAGTCTTACGGTCTTTATCTTTTGTTTTAGACTTATGTTTAGAATTAGAACTATGCTTCTTTATGTCATGTTTCTTAGATGAGCTATGTTTTGAGTTCTTGGAGCTGTCAGAACTTTTAGAACTGGAATGCTTTTTCTTGTCGGATGAGTGTTTCTCTTTTTTGTCCTTGTCTTTGTCTCTACTAGAACTTTTATTTTTTGATTTATGTTCTGAATTCTTTGCTTTGTCTTCATGTTTAATTTTATGTTCAGACTTAGATTTATCTTTCTTATCTGAGCTGCTTTTGTGATGCGACTTACTATTATGATTTTTATCTGAATCTCTTTTATTAGAACCACTTTTTTCAATATCTTTTTTATTATTGTCATTGCTTATGCTATTTTTAATATTAACCTTTTTTAAGCCACTACACAAACTATCTTTCCTTATTTTATCATGATCAGACTTTTCTTCATGTAATATTTGATCTAAAATATCAAATTCTGGCCCCAGGTCATCCAGCCCATTGAGGTCTGAAGATAATTTCCTTTTTTTAGTATCAGGTTCGTCTTCATCACTGGAAAAACAAGGTGCAAGTGACCTTGGTGTTGGTTGATAGGTAACTGATGAAGTTTCACTTTTTATGCTAACTTTGGCTGGTTTATATTCTAGGATTTTCTTCTTACTCGTATTTTTATCAGACGGAACATAGTTAAGTTTACTAGTGCTATTAGAACCTTCATTAGGAATATATTTCTGTAGTTCAGTCTCAGTGCCTGGCAGATACTTTTCGGTGGATACAGTTGATCCTGTAGGTGTATATTTGTCGTTCTGCACATTTTCGGTGCTACCTGGTGTATACTTCACTGGCGGGGGAATGTATATAAAAGGTTTGGAGGACCCATTAGTATCTATGGGACGTTGAAGAGGTAGACCAGCAGGTTTTCTCGGCGTATATGGTACTGGAATATGTCTCTTTCTTTGTTCAAAAACATCCTCAGTAGTTTCTTCTGTGCCCGGATTGTTGATCTTTTTCAACTCAGATATTGGTGTGGGGTTGTATGTCGCTTTGGCAACATTTAGAACGGAATTTACTATATTACTTTCTGGCTGTGTTGCAGTCACTGCAGGCGTTACTCCTGAAGCCTCCTTCTGTTCAAGAACCTTTTGTACTGCTGCCGACACTAGTTTCTGTAATATCGCTCCACTTTCGATTCCATCATTTGTAGTATTCTGAGATTCTTTCTTAACATGTCGAAAATGACAATAAGGTCTTTCGCATAGACCATTATCATAAAAAGGGCAATTGTATCCTTTAAAATACCCTGTCGATGGGAGCATTCTATTTTAATTATTTTCCAATCCACAAAATAGTGAAGAACGAACCAAAACCAGATAAAATCACTCTACCACAGATTATAAAACCTTATTAGACAGATTCATTCATAGTTTCTAGAAATTAATGCTATACATTAAAAATTATAATTAAAAACAAAGCATTTATTTATTTAATTTGAGTATTATACAGAAGTCTCTACTTCTGTATGAAGATAAAAGTATATGTGCTTGAATTAGTCTTTGATAACCAAAAAAGAATGCGGGTGCGCCATTATCAAAAGCATTATGTTCTTCAAAAAAAAAACCCGGAGTAAAGGCAAAAGTTGCGTTGTTTAGACACGCACCCGTTGGCGTGATGGACAGGCAGACCTAAAATTACTACCTTTTGAAAACTATGTTGACCTGCATACCCCAATGCCTTAGTAAGACTGTCAGATTTTTGTTACTGCCTACATACCTGTAACCAATGTCAAAGATCAACCGCAAAACGTGCTTTCCGAGGCACGGAGGCTTCGAACGGACCGTGCTCCGTCAGGGGCTCAAAAATATATCGGTGCTTACACTATATATGAACTCGTTACATACGTCCGTGTCCGGGCCAGCGACGGATCAGCAGTGCCTGGTGCCTGGGCTGAGACAGCCTAAACGAACAGTCAACAGGTTAATTTTCATCGAGTATTGTGGAACCGTGCCTCGGAAAGCACGTTAAGCCGTTGGTCCCGGCTGTCATTTGAAGATCTTTGACAGTCGTTAGGTAGTCAGTGGCCCAAAAAAGTCTGACAACCAGTCTAACCAAGGGGTATCGTATTACCCAGTACTAACTGGGTTGTGGAGGTCAGATAGGCAGTCGCTCCATGTAAAATACTGGTATTCAGCTGCATCCGGTTAGACTGGAAGCCGACCTCAACGTAGTTGGGAAAAGGCTAGGCAGATGATGATTGTGGAACCGGCATTATGAATACAAACTCGAACCACGTGTTACCAGATATAAAAAATAATCAAAAAATACATTTCTAAGTATTTTTGCCGGGCTGAAGAATTATGCATTTTTTTTATTTCAAAATTTATTGTTCCACAGTTTAAAAGTGATGACCTTTAATTTTTTATTAAAAGTCATGACCATTAGAATAAAATAACCACAACAAACAGCTTTGAAAATTATGTCAGGGTTGTTGCAAATACCAAGATGTAGAGAGGTGGGAAATTCAAGGCAAAGTATTTACTAATTTCTCAATACCTCGTTATAATTAATGGACATTTTCTGTTGCTGTGAAGAACGTATTTTCTGATAAGTGCAAGTTCTATTATGGAGTTATTTATGAAAGTTTTACGTTGGTGCCCGTCGTCATTTAGAGGGTTATCAAAACTTGTGTCAGATTTCGTAGATAGGCTAGTAAGTGTCATCGAATATTTGTATCCAGATTTTGAAGGAAAAGCTGGTTTTTCTGAGTAGTTTCAAGATGTTGGACAAGCTGGTGAAAGATTACTCTGCATACTTGAAGTTGGATGTGCTAAATGGCTTCCAAACCGTCCAGGATGTTGTTGATAATATGCTAACAAGACTCGAAGAATTAACTAGTGTGCTACATATGGTTAAACTGAAGAACAGTGATTGTGGCTCAGCAGTTTCAGAAGATATTAGCAAATACCGCAGTGAAATCACAGCACTTTCAAAGAAAATAACTACTCTAATCCATGTTATACATAAGCTTCAAAACAATGTGGATCAACTAGAAAAACAAGTGGAAAAGGCAGAAGCTGATTTTGGTGTAAACAATGATAACAGAATTAAGAGTTTTTTGAAACCATTCCTCAAAAGAAACAAAGAAATTGTTTCCACAAATACTCCAATACAGCCTTACCAGAAATTAGTTTTTGAAAGTGTTTCAGATTATTTTGAAGATGGAAAGCCCTAAAAAGATAGGTTAATATTATTCTGAATTTTGATACATGTGGGACACCTATATGGATTAAAAAATAAATTTTCTTACCCTGTAAATACGAATTGTGTACTTATGTAAGCTATTTTTATGTATAAAATATTTTTAATAAATCCTAAGGGTTATTATGGTGCTTGTAAGCTATAAACATATGAGCCATCTTTTTAATGCAATATAGGTTATAAAATCTTAGTTCTAAAAAAATAATATATAATAGGCCTTGCGATTACTATTATATTTTGTGAAATGTGTACCGGGTTGTATAAACTCAAAAACATTCCCATGATACTAAGGACTTTATTAAGTGCTCATTGGAATTACAATATTAAATCTTAAAAACATACAGCAGCACATTTAATGGCTTAAATACAACTAAATATTTTCTGCAACAAGTTTAAGAGGAAGTTCTTACTAACCTGTGCTAGAAAATTTCAAACTTAACTTAATAATCAGGTTAAACTAGGAACTATAAATTGTAATGAAAAACTATTGACTATGTGCATGTGGTGCAAAAAGAACATGCTCAATACTACTAATATTAAAGCAGCTCTTAAATTTTCAAACAATTGTTAGGTTAGCTATAAATACAGCTTCTCTAAAACCATTTCTTAACAGTACAAAACTTAATCATAATGGAACAGAAGTCTGTTTGTCGATATACCTTAGAATACACTTATTATTAATTCCTATTTTATTATTAAACCTTGTTAACAAAAAAGAACCATTTTATTTGCCTGTTGATCCAAACCCTCCTTCTGCCCGTTTAGTTTCAGACAAATTGGTGACTTCTTTGAGGACTGGGTAATAAATTCTTTCACAAATCAGTTGGGCAATCCTATCACCCTTCTTGACTTCAAAGTCTTTGTCAGAATGATTGAAGATAACAACACCCACATTACCCCTGTAATCTTCATCTATGACACCAGCTGTAACAAAATTTTATCAATGATCGCTGTTTCCCACAATTATATGGTAGTTAGCATCTTATTTACATAATTTAACTATCTCAAGGTCTTGATGACCTTTGCTATAGACCGGTTTTATTAATATAATCAAGATTCCACACCTAGATACAAAATATATTTTATAGTAGACTTAAAATATGTGAATATTATGAGTCATGCAACATGAAATGCCCAGTAGGGGGGAGTGTCATTTTTTTATTTTTTTGAATCTCAATAGTTCCAGAAACCTGCATTAGGTCATAAGGAACAAGAAAAACTGGCCAAGTGCGAGTTGGACTCGCGCTCCGGGGGTTCCGTATAAACTTGTAGGTATTTTATTATTAAACTACATATTTGCGGTTTTCAGATTTTTTCCTTTACATGTGCTGTATGACATTGCTTTTTGGCAAATTTCGTGATTCTAGGTCAACCAGAAGTATCCTACAGGTTTTGGGTCGAAAACCTATATCGTAGTTCCCGTTCGAGAAAATTCCGAAAAATAACAAAAGTTGAAAATTAAGGTACCATTAGTTACAAGTTTTCGCGAAAATCCAAATTTGCCCATATGTTGATTCAGGATCAGGACCATGGTTTTTATACATTTAGTAGGGACTATTTAAAGACCTCAGTATCTTTTACCTTTTGAGGTACGGAACCCTAAAAATTAATAATTTAAATATATAAACCTACTTTTAGCACTCTAGGACCACTTCAAAGAATTAGATATTCTAAAGAGTGGAGAAAAAAATGTATGTATTTTTGCCTAGATGATGTCTACCAACTAACTATGAAAACAATATAGAGGTAGACTTAAATGTACCGAAATTCAACAAAACCCTACAAACATATTTGATTTGCCAAAGAGTGGAGAAAAAAAAATATATTTTTTGTCTAGATGATATCTATCAACTAAATAGGAACATAATATACAGGTAGACTTAAAAAAAATGTACCCAAACTCAACAACACCAGCTACAAACATAATTATGTGATAAGGTTTATTATTTCCTTTATTCATCTTTATACACATTTTTTACATTTTTAAATATTTAAATATAAAACGACAAAAAAAAACATTTAAAAATATAAAAAATAGTAGCCCACCGGTATCGGGAATAGGGTCCAAGCTACCGGCGGTCAGGGCTCCAGAGAGAGGAACCTCCTAACAATACGAGCCGTGTCCAGGAGTACCGCTTTCTGGATCAAGCCCTTGATCCAGCTGCCTAACGAGAGCCTCCTCAGGTGTTGGTCGAGGCTCTTGGCAATTAAGCCATGGGCTGATACGACTACTGGCACAATGATCGCTGAGTCCACATCCCACATGTCGACAACCTCGCGAGCTAAGTCAAGATACTTGATTTGTTTATCTTTCTCGGCTTTCACGAGGTTCTCGTCATGCGGGACCGTAATGTCAACAATCATTGCGCGCCGCTCTGATCGATCCACCACCACTATATCAGGCTTATTGGCTACAATAGTCCTGTCAGTGGATGATGGATCGATCCCAGTACAGTGTGATATTGCCATTAACGAGAACTGGATCGGGCACATACCTATAGTACGGCACTTCCGATTCCCCAAGGCTGTATTTTAGAGCAAGTTGCTGATGGATAATCCTGGCTACAAGGTTGTGTCTATGCAAGTACTCTCCGTTAGCCAGACGAGAACACCCGGAGATAATGTGACGGATTGATTCACCTGGACGGTGGCATGCCCGACATATGTCAACCGTGCCGTCCTTCACAATAAATCTCCGGTAGTTATTCGTCATCATAACTTCATCCATAATTGCACAGACAAAACCTTCGGTTTCTCCAAAGAGGTCCCCGGAACGTAGCCAGGCTACGGACGCTGATAGGTCTACATCGGGCCCATGCAGGGCCCGGAAAAAGCGTCCGTGGAGCTCCTTACTCTGCCATACTCCCCTGCGGTCGTTAGTTTCAAGTACTACAGGTTTGCGCCAGTTCTCTTTAGCCAAGGAGAGCGGGGTGAGGCCCTTGTCCACCGCGACCACATCTCGATGCATCCCCACGTCGGCTTCTAGGAAATATTCCCTGAGACTGCATATCTCGCGATTGTGAAGAGTCTTAGCATTTAAAAAGCCTCGACCCCCACACTTCCGCGGGATATACAGTCTCATAACCGAAGAACGTGGGTGATGCATTCGAAATGCCGTCAACAATTTACGGACCTTCACATCCAAGGCGTCTAGTTCTGTTTGAGTCCATTTGAGTATGCCAAAAGAGTACATCAAAACCGGCATGACCCAACCGTTGAAGGCACGCACCTTGATAAGGTTTATTATTATTAAACTTAGCTATTTTGGCAAATTTCAATGCTCTTGACATGGTATTGTTTTATCATTGGATGTTATGATTTTACTGTTAAAACCATTTTTTAGTTCTACTTTCATATATTTAGAATATTCAGAGACATTTTTAGAAGAAAATAAAGTCATTTTTATTTTTTTCGCATTGCAATGATCAAATACAATTTACCGAAATTATTCCAGATTCGATTTCAAAAAATCTTCCCATATCACGCTCTATCCTTATGCCCAGTATCACACTGTCCTACAATATTATGGAGGTAATCAAACTACCTCTATACCCGATAAATATTACAAATTGTACCTGTTTGTGGCACCATTAGAACTAGAAGTGTATTACAACATTATAGTTAACATTGGTTGGCCGTACCAACCTGAATATCACCATATTGAGCGTGTCTAAATACTAATTGTGGCAACCACAACAGTGGTTATTGCTGACTATGTACAGACGCCAGCAGGTCAAGCTACCCGAAACCGTCAGATTTTCCCAATCAACCTTGAAATTTTATATGTAAGCAATAAAGTCGATATTCTATTAAAGAAATCTGTCAGATTGTAGTAGCTTGATGAGCTGGCGTCTGTACAATAGAATTACCAAAATGATTGATTATATTTTTTTTACTAATAAAATTGCAAACTTTATTGTTTGAGTGCATAAATTATGCTGAAATCATTACATTCATCACACTTTTCAAAAGATAAATATAATAATTATTATTATTGATGATAGCCAATAGACTTTATTTATGATTCAATATCATTTCACTGGCACTGATTATAATGATATGTTGTGCATGCATAATATATGTGCAAGTATTTAAGAACCAATTCATATACACACAGCTAAAATAAAAAGTTTCTGAGCATATTGTTTAATCATTGCATTGATGTTATCTGAAGAAAAAAGATAAAGAATGGTAGGAATTGACATTGTGATATCATTTTACCAATTAAATTAATGAGATAATTATTGAATGTGTAATATGGTAAATGCAATAAGGATATACAACCAGCTTGTTCATGTACAAACAAGAACCAAAAGCCAAAACAAATTCTGTTGATAATCATGAAAATATTGAATGATTAATATTGTTGGTGTTTTTGTCATTTAGCAGTACACTTTCCGGGAACCAAGCTTATATAGAATTTGGATTATTCTGATGGTACATGAAGTAAATTACATGTAAGTCACTCTAGAACATCAGAAAGGCATTTAACACATGGCTATAGCGCTTTATTCGTAAATCATAATTCATAACTTATATTTACCAGAATATAATGATAAACGGCAGGCATAATGATACTTACCTCCTACATCAATGAAGTTTTTAACGGCTAGTCCTGATCTGGGCGCTACCCTGCCGTAGCAACCAGATGGCAGTTCGATTTGCAGATCTGTCTTCACTAGTTCCTTACCGCGTGCTGGTACTACGTAGTCATAGGCACTGGAACAGAAAGAATGTTAGATATAGGGAACATATAAATCAGACCCGGCGGCCGAAAGGTAATAATCACCTTTTCAGATCAAAGCCTGCAGCTTTTTCAGAACCTTTCAATGGTGGAAACGCATTTTCACTCAAACGTGTAAATTTTAGTTCAGTTTCTAGACCGGAAGACATTTTGGATAAACTAAATAGAATTCGCTGAATAAACCGTGAAATTTTGGGACAATAAAACCTAAATTTCGAGAAGAAAATGTTAAAATGGAAAGAGATAATGTCAAGTGCCGCTAGGCAATACCGACCGATAAAACACTAAAACCCGCCAGATTTGACGTTTGTGACGTTTTTTGGCGCGAAATCCTACGGTTGGAATTAGGGATGCGATCTGAGAACGATCAATTGAAGAATCGATTTTTCGGGCCAAAAAAATGTTTTTTTTATCGATTAATAGCACTGAATCGATATTTTACCCTAGAAAATTGACTTTTGATTTTATCAATTAAACACCATACAATTTATTATTTACACATGTAAAGAAAACAGTTTTCACTTAAGGTGGTTGCGTCAGGGTAGCCCGAGTAATTCAAATTTTCTTAATTTTTTTGCAATTTGCAGATCATTGTCAAGTTGTATGTTGATGAAGAATGAGTCACGCCAGTAACACGTATGTAGTTACTGAATCACAATCATGAAAATACAACGTAGTATCGTGGGATCATCTATACCTTCGCAAGTGATGAGTGGAACCACTTGGATCAAGTAGACTTGACAAACTGTTATTTCTCAAAAGCTTAGACAGCTTAAATGCTTAAGCATTGGGAACTATAAGTTATATTTTCTAAAGTTTTTAATTTAACAAGTAAAAGAAAATAAATGTCTTCTTTTATACCTGATACTTTGATATGGTTATTAAAACAATTGTGATTGTTTAATTCCCAGAACTGAAGAATTTCCTGATTTTAATGATAAGAGATCGGTTATTCTCAAGCTACCACAAAATTATAGGAATCAATCTTGAACCAAACGCTATAGCGATAAAGTTGAAAATCTATCAAAGAAATTTGACAGGTTGTAGTAGCTTGATGTACAGTAGCTTTCTGTACCTTTTTTTGCCATTCTTTTCGTTTCGAGAAAATAGATTTATATTTACATTGTAAATTTTGACTCGAACAAAAATCGATTTTTGAGAAATCGATCTTTTGGACCTCGATTTTTTGTGAATTGATTCATCAGGTTCAATACGAATCGATTTAAAAAATGATGTATTTCGAAAAGAATCGCCATCACTAGTTGGAATGTCATCAAAAACTTTGTTGCCCGCCGCTAAAAAGATAGCACATTTTTATGCTTGCGTAGTACGTTGGTTTTTTTTTCTTTTTTTTTTTTTATTTACATTGGTTTTTGTGGCACTTGAATGGCGCTGCTGGTGTTGGTTGGATTTGTGAAATTATTATGTAAGAGGGCGGCAGCGGCGTTAGTTTCGACTAGGGCGACGACACGGCAAAAGAAAAAGCCATGCCGCACTCCCAAAGTGTCGACCATTCACTTGTATTCTAATCACTAATTTAGGAGATCCAGGGTATTAATATAATCAGAAAATAGAAGAAGGAAAATTATGGCAGCACTAATAGTGCCTTTTTTAGGGTTTTGTAGTCAACATGGAACCCTTATAGTTTCTTACCATGTCCGCCTGTCTGTCTGTCAGCACCTTAACTTAAAGACTCAAGAAAGCTGTAATTTGGCATGCATATACAGGTTAGAGTTTCGCCGACAAAGTGGTAAAATAAAATCACGAATAGTGTTTTTTAGGGTATCTCCTGTACTTACATGTGTACACGAAAAGGGGATGTGTTTTTTTCTCTCGCGGACCCCAGTGTGGGATGTCGTTGGATAGGTCTTTAAAAAATATTGCGAGTTTGTCAAAACTATTCGTTTGTGAAATATTAAGCTTTAAAGCCTAGTGCTATTTTTGTTAGACTCAAGTGTGTGTGTTCCCCTCCTCCACCAGCTATACGGTTGTGTTTGAGAGTGTGAAAAAAATTCACGGTGGTAGTATATAGAACCATTTAAAAGGAAAACTATCACGGCTAAGTGGGCTTTACAAGTTAACGAGTAATAGTCGACCAACTTATAAAATGTACTTGGATAACATATTTTTCTAAACATAGTGTATGGGAGTACAGGTTTTTCAACTAAAAATGTAAGTTTGTTTTTTATATATTACAATAAAAATCATGGTTCGAAAGCAAATCGGACCGTAGGAAGTGTCCACATATTTTGATGGGCAACTACGGAACCCTACATTATGCGTGGCTCAAAACGCACTTAGCCGGTTTTTCTTATACCACACTTGTCCGGAATGGATCTAAATGAAAGTGGTGAAAAAGAGTTTATTTTATTATATTTAACGTAAAATGTACAGAAGCCAGCACATCAAGCTACTACAATCTGTAAAATTTCTTCAATAGTTTTTCAACTTTATCTCTGAAGTATTAGAATCAAGGTTGGTTGGGAAAATCTGACAGTTTCGGGTAGGTTGACCTGCTGGCGTCTGTACTGAATTTGACAGGTGTTTGACATCTTCCTGTAGAAACAGCACTTCCATTGTTTAGTTATAACATTTGCCTATCCGTTTTCCAATTATGTTAGAATCGGCTTCCAGTCTAACTGGATGCTGCTGAATACAAGTATTTACATGGAGTGATTGTCTATTTGACAACTCAGTTGATGTCCACAACGCAGTTATTGGTAAGACTGGTTGTCAGAATTTAGGGCTTTTGACTACCACTAACGACTGTCAAAGATCTACAAATGACAGCCTAGAGTGGCCTAGACCAACAGTAGAGTCAGGGTAGCCCGCGAAGTTCAAACTTTCTTACGTTTTTTTGTAATTTGCAGTGTCAGGTTGTACTTTGATGAAAAATGAGTCACGCTAGTAACACATAATATGTAGTTACAGAATTACAATCATGAAAATCATAAATACAACCCTCTAAGTTCATGTAACCCTATTCAATGAATATTTCATGAAAAACTCATTCAACAGGGTTAAATGAACTTACAGGGTTATATTGAGGATTGTCATGTTTCTGATTCTGAAACTACATACGTGTTACTGGCGCGACTCATTTTTCATCAACATACAACCTGACAATGACCAGCAAACTGCAAAAAACGTAAGAAAATTTGAATTTCGCGGGTTAACCTGACGCTTCCACCCACCTCCAAGCTCCAAGTCGTTTCAGAACAACCAATTTTAGTTTGATTTCACATTTTTCATACGGAGAGCGTTCCTACGGTTTAGCTCATACGAAAACGTCTCAAGCCACAGAGGGTATTCGGAACATTAAGGATGGATTTACGAACTAACCATTGCAAGCGCTGCTTAACCTTGAAATCAACTCGTGCGGCTGTCATTACTTACGAGCCCCTCTTATATCATTGATACACAACACCTAACAGTCAACAGTCTTATCTAACCATTCCTTATATAAGGCGGGAATGACTTTCGGTCTGTTCGCCGAAAACTTTCGACTTTATTCGAGTTCGAAACGCACGTCGGCCGCAATCAAGCTTTACAAAACCAGTTTATGCGGCTCTCATTGTAAAGGAAATCTTAACAAAGCCAGACCATGTTATAATGGAAATGTACAGCTTCATGTGCCGCCGTATGTAGTAGATACATACAGCTGCCAGCACACCAAGCTACTACAATCTGTAAATTTTTTTATCGCTAAACCAATTTTTATTACATTCTGTACATAACAACATTTTATGAAAATAAATATACATACTAACTTAGGTTCAAAGTTGATTGGGAGTTTCGAGTAGCTTGATTGATGGCGTCGGTACTTACTTTTATGAAATAGATCTCTCAGGTACTATGTTGAGAAAGAACTTATTACCTACCCTATAATGAACCGAATATTCGAAAAATAGGGCTAATAGGTAAAGCCTGGCTCTGAGTCTTTTGATTTAAATTGGAAATAAAATTAGCTATAAAAATCTATCGTGAGCTCTAAATTGCCTACTCATTTCGCTTTTAACATGTAGGTACAGACGCCAGCAGGTCAATCTACCCGAAACTGTCAGATTTTTCCAACTAACCTTGAATCTAATGCTTCAGAGATAAAGTTTAAAATCTATTAAAGAAATTTGACAGATTGTAGTAGCTTGATGTGCTGGCGTCTGTACATTCATACAAATCAATACAATACAGAAGCTGACACTGATAATAGTTTAAATATCGATCCCGACGTCGAATATTTTAAGTACCTACCTACCTACTAGATCGACCCTTCATAACGTCATAAGAAAGTATGCATGTAAGTACTACAATATTAAATGCAGGTAGGTATCCCTTTGATATGGGATACCACAAAAGTCTATCTATCTGTTCTATTTTGAAATAATATTGAATTGAATATCCTTCATAACTCTACCATAAGTTTAGTAGAGAGACATAACAAACTGGCCAATCGCAAGACGGCCTCACACACAAACGGTTCCGTAGCAACAAAAAATATAATTCATTATGTCAATTTGCACTCAACAGCAAAACTAAATTTGTTTTTCATAGTATGTCAATGAAAAACAAACTTACTGCTGCAGTTTCACGAAAAAGTCCCATAGGTAGGTATCTCAAAAACTAAATATCAAATCTTAAAGTTCTTTTTACGTTCTACAAACTTATTTTTTCAGAATTTTCCTGCTCTTAAAAACATTAACTTAGGAGAAAAAACTTAGTATTTTAGGAACGTCGATATCATTTTTTAAGAGCTATCAATAGACACCCCACATAGTTATATAGGTAGGTAGTTTTTTTTTTGTGTAGTGGTTCAAAGAAGACACCTGCCCTTGAAATTTGAACTGTGTGGTACCAACAATCTAGGAGTAAAATGGATGTAACATACGGACGATATAGACAGACAGACACACGGACAGCACGAATTTATAAGGGTTCCGTTTTTACTATTTGGCAACGGAATCCTAAAAAACATCCCATATAATCATAAGGTACCTAATCACTTATTCAGGGTCAATCAACTCAGAGATTGAAGAATACCTTACCCAGATTCATAAGTAACAAAGCTCTAAAAAGCTTTGTGCCAGCGTCTCTCCCTACAATATCGTTGACCTAACTTTATTTATTTATGTATAACACAATATCATCGGTCGGCTGCATATTAACTTGTGTAAATAACTTCAAACCAACTCATGAGTCATTTTTTACCTACTTTTAATTCCTTAGCATGCGACCCAAAGAATACAAAAAATTCTACCTGCTACAACAGAGGTCTCAGATTTGGGCACAATACGGATAGCAAGCGGGTGATCTACAGCGATTATCTCCTTCCAAAGCTGGCCCTTTAAAAATGTCGAACAACGACGGCGGGAGTCGCGTCGATCAATATTTTGTTACAAGCTATACGGAAGTTTGCATTATAATTCGATACCGCTCAAATTTGAATCACCTCCGGAGCATTTCCGCCTATAATCGTGAAATACAAAACCGCAACGATGTAAAACGACCACAAAAAAATAATATCCGGAATGCGTGTGAGATTAGTGATTTACTGTGATTCATTCGGTGAGCCCCCAAGAAGGGGAGTTTGTCCATTTTTATATTTCCAGCGTGTCCCTCGCGAGCGCGACATGCGCGTCGTCTGTCCGCCAGTCTCTCTACTACAGATTCACGCACGTACACCAGCGCAATGAAACTGATGTAAATATTACTCCTACCATAATATTTACACGCGGATTGTTATTTTCAAAACATCAACAAATAGTGAAAGTGTTGTTAATATGAATTCAAGTGAAAAAAAGTGAGTTTTAAGTGAAAATTACTGAGAATTGTGACTGTGAATTGTTTCGCTTCGATCCAAGTCCAAGGAAATGCCGCCCGTACTCAATGTGCCTATTTCAGGAAGCATTTCAGCAAGGAACTTTTCGTTCTCATAACTTACGCTAGAGGTCAGTATAAAACTTAGCCGCTAAAAGTAAAAGTTTTTCAGTCATATTTTATATAGAAACCATAAGTTTATCTGTAGCTATAAGTATCGCGATGTATCTAGGGTTCAAACACCGACAAGCTTCCCTCTTTATCAGCCCTTCTCCGCCCTTTACGCATGATCGACCGGTAGTTTTGGGGTTCACGTTCGGTGTAGGGTGCGGGTCTATGGGTATACGCATAAGTATATATTGTATAGTCACCCATAGCTATAATACGACAGCATAATGCGCCATTGAACTATTGAAAATAGAAGCTCTAAACTTAAATATTAAATGTTACGTTGAAGGATACCGATGTGTATGTATGGTGTTTATCGTAGTAAAACTTAAAAAATAAGTAAGTAGTATTTATGAATAGTTGATTAAAATATCTTTAATCTAGATCCGGTACCAACATTTGCGTCTTTAAAATATCCACTCCAGATATTAGTCTTTAGAGTGAAATAGTTTCGTAGTAGGTCTTAGAGCATTTACTGGGTACCAGGTTCAATTCTGATGAATAAAAAATATACATAAATTCTGATTCTGTTTTTTGCTTTTAAATCTTCTAATGAATCAAATAATTCAATTCGACATAATTATTAGCAATGAAATTTTTGAATAGCCAGGAGAATGTGTTATTTTACCTTAGAACTGCGAGTAAGAGTAGAGAAAATCGACTCTACAACAAAAAACCTGCACTATGTAGGTCCTACTACTCTATACTGAACTGACTGAAAAACATTGCTAAAAACATTAACAAAGAATGTCTGTGTACGGATTGTTCTGAATTACCTTTCCATTTTATGAATGACCTCTTGGTCATTACAGTTTACGGGAGGATGTCCCTATCTTTCATCATAACCCTTCCGTAAAATCCAATTTAAGTACCTACTTAAATAATGCGGCTGTACAGAACTCGAGAGTACGTAGATATCTAGATACTAAAATGAATGAATCTTAGAAAAACAAGAAGGACTAATGCTAATAAACAAAGATAGGATCGGGTTATAAATTGTGACTACTTTGAATTAAAATGTCGCAAACAAAAAAGAGGGCAGATGTTCCATTCTAAATGTTCCCAAAACTCGCTCTACATTAATTTCATCAATGATGTCTTGTAGATCATTCAGGCATCCTCACAATGTTAATCGATGTCTTTTACAATCAATATAATATAAAACCAGTAACATTGGAAAGGAGTAAATGCCACCGTTGTGTACCGACCCGTTTGCGCAGTTTATAATAGATCATAAGTCGTAAGCAGAACATAACTTTTTTATTGACGAAAAATGAGTGAAACGCCTCTATGTATAGATAGAGTAGCGACTAGCGAGGTAACGAGTGTACTGTAGCGAGCGACATGTTTGTTTTCATACCGGTCCGAATTAACGTCGCGATTGGTTCAAAATCCATAACTGGCCTCCGAGAGCCAGGTGTCGTTCACACCGCGGCCTCGCGCCTCGTCTCGTTAATCACTCGTGTACGCTATTGTTAAAGCGCGGCGAACAGCCATCTTTGTCAAATTACGGCGATTCCATTTTAATAATTAAATTTGTTTAATGATAAAACAAATAATCAAATGGAACAAAACGCAGTGATACCGACGCGTAGTGTTGTAGAATCGGGAGTATCGTTACATTCTCTTTTGTTTCACTAGTAGCTGACGCTTAGTTGAATGGAAGCGATACGACTACGGCGTTAACAACCAGTCGACCATTAAAAATGATGGATGATGTCGTCTTTTGCAAAAAACAGTGTTAAGTGATGGTTTTAGTGAATATTGTGAAGGGTGATGTTAGTGTTTATGTTTGAGCGTACATGCGACGAGAACTGCGTCGTAATTTGTTATACACATTGCATAAATGAGTGAAATGGCGTTGCGGAGCGCGCGGGCCCGAGCATGCGCGCCAGTTTCCTCGCAATCGCTAGGAACGCACTGAGTGTTCTTCGTTTACGTGCACATCAAAATGGGAAGGTCGAGATTCCCAGGGAAACCACTCAAATTCCAAAACAGAAAACGTATTAGTGTTCTATCGGGAGCTGTTTACCATGAGACTGCTCCAGAGAATCACCCGCCAGCGCGCGGCTCTACGGCCAATGATTTTGCTGGGGACCAAGAGGTAAACCTTATTTGCAGTGATTTCTCCATGTTTTCTCGTATGTTTCATTAAAATACGAGTGTACACACGGATATGTTGTGTTTACGTAATAACTAGTAGCATTCGAGGCGATAATCGCATAGGTAGAGCGTCAAGTATGTATCTACGTACTTTGACATTTGCGTGTTCCATTTCATGTCAACAAAATGTAAACTGTAGAGTTTAGATTTTGTTTCGTAATATTTATGATTGGCATTATGAGAATTACTTACACTACTGAAACACATTCGTTAATATTTACAAACAAACTGTAAACATTTGATGGTCGACATTCATAACCTTAACAACTCTTTAAACAAATACTCCTAATCTTCACAACAGAGCTTGTTACAATGATTTGTTAATTCTACATATATATTTGTATATATTATACATTAGTACCTATGAGAAACATGAAGAATAAACGAATTGTGATCTTACAAACATGATGCTTGTTTGACCATTGTGTATGTTACATGAAAACAGCACCACTTTTCTTGATTTTCGACTAAAACTTTCTAGGTAAGGGATAAAATTGGGATATAATGTGTTTATAGTACACATTTTGCACATATTTGTATTTTGATTGATAAAAATCTAAGATTTTGTATTTCTCAAGGTTACACACTTCTTCGGAGACTAATATAACAGCTTATTTGTGTGGAATTGTAATACAATAAAATTGTATAAACCTCTTTGTTAGGATATTTTAGATATAAGTCATATAAATAAAATGTGTTTTAAGGGGATTGCGCATAAAATCACATTGTAGAGTCAGGTAGAGTCTAAATAAACAATAAGAAAGTAGATGCTTTAATTCCAATTTAACATGTTTCAGGAGGAAGAAAAGAAAGAAAACAATAATGAGAAGGAGTCAGATGCAACTAGCCAAAATAAAGTGACTGATGCAAAGAATAAACCAGAAATCCAGGACAAAAACAATAGCGAGTTGTCTAAATCTCCTGTGAGGACCAGGTCTCAAAACAAAATGGAGCCAGTTAAGGGAGAAAAACCTAAACCAGTGAAGAAAACAGTCACTTTTGGCACAGTGGAAAGTTGTGAAGATATATTTTTCCCACTAAAGAAGATCCCACTAAAACATCATGCTCCTCTTGTACCCATCATAAAGAAAAAGTCATCTCTGAAACAAACGGAATACTCCACATTCAACAGTATTCTGAAACCAGCCAAGTTAACAGATTTGAGCTCAAAATCAAATTCAGAACATCATGAGGGTTATTTGAGAAAGAATTTGAACCCCCTGTCCAAGCCAATGAACAAATTTTCTCAATTTAGTGAAAGCCGGTGCATGTCACCACCTCCAAGGAATGCTTCACCAATTGAAAAAGATAGTGGAAGCTCTGCAAAGTTTGTCCTGCCTGTTAGAAGTGCACATTCTTCAAGAGTAATCAAGCCTAATAAAAAGTTCATAGATGGCGAGGAACAAACAACAACAAGTAGCACAGCAACATCAAATAAAGTGCTCAAGAAACCTAAATTGAAGAGATTAGTTTTCAACAACTTACACAATGATGATGACACCCCTGATGAGGAAGACACTGACAAAACAAACCAAAATGAAAAAGCTAAAGATACACAATTACAACCATTGAAGTCTTCAAATCTTTTCAAGGACAAAACATCAAATACATTTTCAAGCCTCAGTGTTGGCCCTAGAAAGGTACATGATCTATTCTCATATGAGAAAGAGCCACCTCAGGATGAAAATTCAAATCTGGAGAGTATAGAGAAGTTAAAATCTCCAGAACCTCCCAAGGAAGATAGAACTGGGCACGCAATGAGGAAACTCATGGACATATCAGATGCAAGTAGCTCTAGTAGCACTAGCAGTGGCTCTGAGTCAGAAGATAGTTGGGACAGTGCCAGTCCTCCAGCAAGTGGGGATGAAGAAGAAAAACCACCACCAGCTAGCCCAGAGAAAGACAAATCAGCAGCAGCGGCATCTCAGTTGCTCAGGGGAAAAATCATTCTCAGGGAAGCAAGATTGCAACTGAATCCACCAACACAGTCCACATCGGCCTTGGATGGTCCATTCTCTACTGCTACATCTTCATCATGTATGTATTTATCTTTCAATTGACGTTTTTCTTATTCATTTTTCAGCATTTTAATAAAATCTCTGTGTTTTACAGCTCCAGTTCCCCCAACAACGGTGACTTGCGGTGTATGCGGTGCTGTAAGGTTTTACAGATTTGTGAAACAAGCACGGAAATTCGGAATATACTCATGCGAATCATGCCGCAAATTCATATCCAAAATGTTAAAGAAGGAAAAGCTGTCTCAGAAGACGGGTCAAGTTGTTATGCAGTGTTTGAAAGGCGAAGGTCAGTACATTGTCCTCTTACAGATATAAAGAAGTGTTTGTGTACGAAGGAGAATGTCTAATAAAAACCTTATTTTTTAGGTAACTGTCATGTTCCACCGATAGTCCGTTCACAACAGTGGAAGCTACTACGGTGCACAAACAAAGCTCGATGTCCAGCATGCTGGCTCAAGATGTGCCTTAAGGCATTCCAGGTACCACCTAGCATAAGAGCTGGCCTCACGGCAATGTTGCCCCCATTCATGAGGTCAGCTGTTAAAACGCCTGGTTGTTTGACACAGGCGAACCCACTAAGAATAGCAAGCAACACTACAACAAATGCACCAGTGTTTGCAATAACTAACACTGACAACGACAATAGTAAAATCTTCGGTACTCTTAAAACAAGTAAGAAGATCGAGGAAATTGAAAAAGTAGAGGTATGTGTCGTATTTATGTTTTTTTTTATTTATTACATTTTTATTTTCCTATTTTTGTAGTATAGATAGATTGCTTGGTAGTTAAATGTTTGATTGATGTATTAACTTATGTGAGGTTGAATTTTACAAAATTTCTCTGAATTTCAGGAAAAAGCCCCGAAAGACCGTCTAGTCACTGGCGAGTCGATTGAGGAAATTAACGCGAGTAGAAAGCGCCAGTTGACAAGGGTAAAAGTTAGGAAAAAAGATAAAACTGATGCCAAACAGACAGAGGATCCCAAAAGACAAAAGGTGGAGCTCAAAGGACCTAGAGTCAAACATGTTTGTCGAAGTGCATCTATTGTCTTGGGACAGCCTATCGCTACATTCCCTACTCAAGACGAGAAAGATAAGCAGGAGAAGAACCTTACCCTTGATGAAGAGGGTACTCTATGCATTGTGGAGAAGGATGGAGAGATACCTGATTTGTCCAGTTGTGAATCTGAGATGGATTCTGAGAACAAAGCTCCTCAGATTGTTCCAGACGCAATGGTTACGAAAGATAGTGATGTAGAGGCACTGGTAGAGACCAAAAAGCGAAGGATAGAGCAACCACTGGCTGTTAAATCACAAAGCAAGGTTGAATCTAGTGAAGACGAAACTATTATGGATCTTGTACCTAAGAAGACATTCATGAAGCCCCTATCTAACATTACTAATGTAAGTTTTGTTCTTTTGTTTCATGGGGTTAGTGCCTAACCTGGTGTCAGAGTTTTTATGCCGCATCTGACTTGGCTTTAAACGCTGTCGAAAAATATCTCTCAGGCATACTGGTCTGGTTTTCTTACGACGTTTCCTTCACCGAAACAAGTGATAATTATACCATACGCACATGAATACGAAAAATCAGAGGTGGGTGTCTTTGATTCGAACTTGAGACCCTTGATTTGGCAGTCCGACGGTCCGCCACTAGGTTATAACTGCTACTACTACTGCTAACTATTTGTTTATTGACACTAAAGTTACAACATTTTACATTATTTTCAAAGAAGAAAGACTTAATATTATTTTGTATCATTTCAGGTGCGCAGTCGTTCACAGAAATGTGGACAGAATAGGCCGGAGCTGATTTGTGTTGACTTCTGGGAGAGTTATGACCCTGATGAAGTGTGCAGTTCAGGCTTTGGACTCATCGGCACGGGATCATTCACTGTCACTAGACTGTGCTTCCTGTGCGGGAGTGCTGGCAAGGAGAAGGTATATTTAGTATGATGAATACTAGAGTATTCAATAATAATAATGAGATTTGGGTTTATGTATTTAGTTTCTTGCTTAGCTGTGGAAATTTCTGACTATGCCTCCGATCATATGATCCAAGGGCTATACTCATTAGCAATTTAATGAACATGAACATATTTTGCCATTTCAAAAGATTTTTATATGTTCTGCTCATGGAATGTTGGTAAGTGCATTAAAAATGTTATTATAACTTGCACAATATAAACATCCTTTGTGTTAGAAACTCTACTTCAAAACATTGTGTAAAGTTCATGCTTGTTATATTTAAGAAATTGTGGAGATCACTTTATAGCATGCAATAATGAGTATCTACTGAGACAGGTTTAGTATTATGTAGTTGGATTTTCGAAAGTTAGGATTCCATAATCAAATAAAATTTGATCTTTTATTTGATTATGGAATTCTAGCTTTCGGTTGCAGTCAACAGTAATGGAAGATTGGGCAGAGCAAGGTATAGCCCGTAGAGTTCATTGGGAAATACTTTGAAGTTGCTCAACTCTGTTTGAGAAGACAGTATAAGCGGGATACAACACGTCCCCGCACGTTTTCATTGTGCGGTCCGGTACGTAGTTTGCCCCGACTGACATCGCATCGCGAGACGACGCACGGAGACTACAATTTTTTTTTTTTAGTTCAGATTGTGTGTTGAACATCCGTGCGTCGTCTCGCGATACGATGTCAGTCGGGGCAAACTACGTGCATCGTAAAAAATCACGATACCGTATCATAGTACGATGCACGGAACATCACAGCAAACAGGGGTTTATCCATTATTTCCATCGCTACCACAAGATTCACGACATGACGCCGTGTACAATTTTTGTACGATGTACTTCGTCGATATCCACGACATGACATCGCATCGGTACACGACCTACGGGACAAATCCCGTGTATTCGTTTTGATCCCTATGCAGTTCTGAAGGTCCCCCTTATGTCACAGATGCTGGTGTGTTCGTCGTGCTGCGAGTGGTACCACAGCTGGTGCGCGGAGGAGGCGGCGGGCGGCGGCGGCTGGACGTGCGCGCGCTGCGTGTCGTGCGCGGCGTGCGCGCGCCCGGCCGCCCGCCTGCGCTGCCGCGCCTGCGCGCTGCACTACCACGCCGCCTGCCTGCCGGCGCCGCCACCGGACCATCGCAGCGACTGGCCCCAGGTATGTAGCTCTTTATGTCTCTATGTCGCTGGCATGACACTATTTATTATTTTGTTAGCCCAAAAGTTGGTCGGAACCACTGCGTTGTCGATAGCAGCGCAGAGAACAGTTTGGTTGCATGTTTTGCTGCTGGAAACGATGTTGAACTATGGTTCGCGACACATCTCCACACCCTGCTGCGGTATCGATACACGAACGTAGGTAATCGATGTGTAACATTCTACGCATTTAAGGGCCGATCAAACAGGTAGAACTCTGATAAAATAGTTAAAATTAAATTGCCTCTGAAATCTATGCAAATCTTTGTTTTCAATGGAAATAATTCCCACCTAAACAAATAATACGAACTTAGTGCAAGTGTAATTTAGTTTAACATCAGAATAATTAGTATCAATGTAAGTAATAAAGTTATTGATTCCAAAATCACATAAATGGCAAAAATAATCAGTTTGCAGTAGTTCTAAAATTATAACGATATTTTCAGATATGTAGCGCTTGCTTGAAGTGCAAGAGTTGCGACAGCAGCCGAGTGAGCAAGTTCGTGGGTAGCCTGCCGTTCTGTGGGCCTTGCTTCAAGCTGCGCCAGAAGGGCAACTACTGCCCGCTCTGCCAAGCTTGCTACCGGGATAACGACTTCGACAGCAAGGTATGATCCAAGCATTTTATCAGTCATACAATCCGTCGTGAGCTTTACCTGGCTTATATCTCCAATCTAATGTTTTAATAAATAAAATGCATTTCTTTTACCTCTTTCAGATGATGGAGTGCGGCTGGTGCGGCAGATGGGTGCACGCCAGTTGCGAAGGCCTCACGGGCGAAGGATATCAACTACTGTCAGCATTACCCCCCTCAATTGAGTACATTTGCTGCAAGTGCATGCCGCTGGACCCCCCATGGAGGAAGATGCTCACTGAGCACCTTAAAGGGCGGCTACTACATCTTCTAAAACTGCTCGCCAAAAACAAGAAAGCTTGCGCATTACTGAAATTGACGCCACACAAGAATACACCAGTGCCGAACAAGCCATACCGGCTAATGTCACCACAAGCCATCAGAAAGTTACACTTCGACGTTGTCGATGTTTCGATGAAGACATCGGAGACTAAAGTATACAGAAACACTGCAAGAGGCCGGCGAAATAATAACTTCCCGCCGAACAAGTTCGATGAGTCTCACACTCCACATGTGTGGCAGTGCTCATCGTTGCTACAAGATGTTGACATGGAGAAAGAAGAAATGCCACACACATCCCATAAAGTGGTTAACCTACAAGAACCATTAATGCAGAATAAGGAAATATGCTTCTCCACAGGCCTCTATGGGACTAAAACAGAATTTGAGGCTTCCTGTGTTGAGGTCCATGAAAATTATCCTCCACAACCGAAATCGGATAAAGCAACCACAATGTTGCCTACAACTGTACATGATGACAAATATGAGGCGATATCTGATGACGATGAGCCTATGAAAGGCTTTCCGCAAGCTCGAAGCGAGCAGGACCTGAGTCCAGTCGTATTACGGCAGTCAACTGAAATGGATGATGAAGATAGAATTATTTCGCCATCACTCTTGGATATCAAGAAAAGAGTAAACACTGATGGGTATGACTCGCTAAAAGACTTTAATCACGATATGAAAGAGGTCATCCAAAGAACAACAAGTGACGACCTAACATCAATATACAAGGGCTTATTCTCAGAGACATTCCCCTGGTTCGATTGTGAAAACAATTGCCTTCAACCCAACTTAGAAGTAGAAGGTGAACAGGAAGATACTGAATCTATGAAAGACCTTGCAATAGCTGACAGCAAAATCAAGGCAGCTGTGCAATCTATCGAGCGCCCGATGGACCAAATAGTACCTAAGTTGGAAGCTGATAGTGAGAAATTAGAAGAAGATTTATTAGAGTTTTATCCAGTAGTGGATTCAAGATTATGTGTGCTTTGTAAAGTTGTGGGTGATGGTTCACCTTCACTGGAGGGGCGTCTACTCTACTGTGGACAAAACGACTGGATTCATTCTAACTGTGCATTGTGGTCTGCTGAGGTATTCGAAGAAATCGACGGTTCTCTCCAGAATGTCCACTCTGCAATATCCAGAGGGAAGATGATTAAATGTGCCGCATGCGAAGTGAAAGGCGCCAGTGTAGGCTGTTGTGCTAAGAATTGCAGTGAGACATATCACTACACTTGTGCGAGGAAGGCCAGCTGCGCCTTCATGGACGATAAGAGAGTGTTCTGCCCATCCCACGGCAAAGACGTGCCTAAGAAAAGTTTGCAAAAGGATGCAGACTTTGAGCTCACTCGGCCAGTCTATGTAGAACTTGACAAGAAAAAGAAAAGATACAGTGAAATTACCAAAGTGCAATTCATGCTAGGCTCACTAACAGTTCACAGCCTTGGGAAAATAGTCCCATCTGTTTCAGATTATGAAGAGTTCCTAATGCCAGTAGACTTTTCTTGTACTCGGCTGTTTTGGTCTTGCAAGAAACCAACCAAAATAGTGAGATACACCATCAAAACTAAACTAATACTTGCTGAACCACTACCAGGCTTTGACTTTGGCGTGAACATAACAGTAGATCACACTTTAGATGTGCAAGTAGTAGAAAGAGTGATGGCAGAGATTGGAGCCTGGCATGAGAGCATTGAGACTGGCACTGGCAAGACTGTATTGATGCTTAAAAACGACAAGTCACCAATAAAGTTTGGAAATACAGTTACATTAGAAGATTTAGCTGTGAAACAAGTGTTGGAGTACTTACTAGACAATGTGTGCAAACAAGAGCAGCAGGATGAAGAGGAACCACAGAACACCGCAGACCTGTTACCACCTGAAGTCAAGGACGCTATATTCGAAGACTTAAATCATGATTTGTTAGATGGCATATCCATGCAAGACATATTCCAGGACCTCAAAAATGAATTCTATTGCGCAATGAGTCAATCAGATGATAAAAGCAATGACAAATCTGATTTTCGTTCGACAGACTTCATTGACGAACTCCTGAACTCAAGATTCGAGACTGGGAGCAAGGAACTAAAGAGAAGCAAATCTGAAATGCTTCTGCAGAGTCATAATCTAAAAACTTTGACAACCGGGCGTGGACAGCAAAGATCCAGCAGTTGGAATAATAAGTTTGACACAAGTCTGTTGTCATCCTCAATAAAAAGATGCAAAATGGGTAAATCATCCACAGTGACTGGAAAACTGAGCCCTGTCCAAAGAATACCTCTAACTGAAAGTCCAACAGATTCGATAAAGGACGCTGATAATAATACTGATAAGAAAGTGAAAATAGAGACCTGCACTAGTGGCGCCTTAAACGAAGAGGCGGCACATTCATCGGGTATCACGTATCGGACAGCATCACCCAAACAAAAGGATGACTCAAACAACACCAAAACAGACAAGAACGAGGGCTACTACACTGATGTGATAGACTTTTACACGAAGATTCAGTGCAGCCCTATCTCTCAGTTAGACGGGGCCGCAGACTGGTCGGGCTCCGAGAGCACGTGCAGTTCCCGGCCGGGCAGCCCCCGCGACAGTGACAATGACTTCACGCCAATACAACAACTAGACGGCGCTGAAGACAATCACCATGGAAATGACAACATGCAAAGAGGGCAAACCAATCAGTTCATGTATCGAGCTAGTGGAACTGAGAGCTATACCGTGACGTTTGCCGGTAATTCCCTAAGTGGCCAGCCAGAACTTGTGATGAGGCCCTTAGACGATGGATCAGGCAACTCCAATCACATGGAACAACCAGTGAGGTGTGATAGGTGCCAATGTACTTACAGGAACAAGGAATCTTACGATAGACACGTGCCATCGTGTGATATGATCTCGACGAGCGAAAGTGAGAGTGAGAATCCTAAATCACCAGAAAATAGAACATTGACGACGCTACAGAACGCCTTCCAAGGCGCATTTGCGCAACCGATGATAATACACGCAGGCGTTGTCAGTGGTACTGAAAACACTGTCAAGGCAGAAGGTATTGCTGCTAGAAGGACGTCTATCAACACCAGACAGATCACAATAAATGGCACCATCGTTGAGACGCCATCTCCAGGCCCTTCAAACGAAATGACGATGACTATAACAGAACAGATGAAATCAGGAACTGTGATTTTCGATCAAAGTAAGACGACGAATGTTCAAGTGTCTGCTAACCAACAAATTATGTCTTCACCACAAATAGTGGTGACGCCACAGATGCTACTTCCTCCCAAAACAAGCTCCGCTGGCGGACAAAAGATAATGGCACCGCAAATTATAACTCAACCAAACATTCTGCCCTACAACATCTGTGTGAAACCAGGCAATGGAAATGGAAACATTCAACAAATTCAAGGCAATGATATGACACAGCTCCTGTCAGGACCAGGCGGCATTCAAGTTATATCATCAAATTCGAACCAGGTTCTAACCATACCTCAAAACCAACAAGGTCAAATGATCCAAGCCCAAATGATTCAAAGCAAAAATCATTTCCCCAATATGGCTAGTGCAACTTCAATCGCATTGCCGGTAAATTCAATACAGGGAATGCCCAATGCATCTATCATTCAAAATATTCAACCTATGATTCGACCTAATATGCAAGGGAATACTATCGTCGTCCCTGCAATGACGGCACAAAGATTATCATCGCCAAATACGCAAAAACAACAATTGATATTACCAAACAATACGCAAAAGTCTCCTAAGAAACAGCCCCAGCAAGTGCACCCTAAGCCAATATTCCAGGCTACGAACAGAGGACGGGGTCGTCCAATTCCTAAACCTACCACTATCAAGAGGCAAACCAAAATGGAGAAGACATACACAACCATCAACCAGTCACCGCTAGGTCCTGGCAACACTGTCATACAGCTGCAAACAAATAATCAGACAGGCCAACCATCGATTATAGTGCAGCCAGTTTCGAACCAAAACATAATGTCTGCTTATGTTGAGGCGTTATCGCAACAGCAAAATCAGAACATGCAGTACATTGCGACTATTGCGCCGCAAGGAGACTTCAAGACCGGTCCCACTCAGTTTATCTCCCAGAGCGGTCTAGTACCTCAAACATTCCAAATTCAACAGACTGAATCGGGAGGACTGGTCGCCGTTCCAAGCGGAGGAATACCTGTACTGCTACCCCAAGGAAATGTAGGAATCTTGCCTCAAGGGCTCCAGCAGGGTGCTACAATTATACCTCAGGGTGCGATCCAAACGCAAGGTATTATTTCTCAGGGACCCAATGGGCCTACAATTTTACCTCAAGCAATACATACACAAAATGGTACTACTTTAATACCTCAAGGAACAATACAAGGATTGACAAATGGAAACACATTGCAGACAGCAGGAGCTACTGTTGTACCTCAAAGTGGAATTGGCAATGGTCAGACGACCATAATACCAAATACAATCCAAACACAAGGCAATACGCTTATCTCATCAGGTCCTGGAGGTACCACCATCTTACCCCAAGGAACTCTATTGCCACAATTCTGCAACGATCAAGTGCTACTAGGCTCAGCACCCACACTAGAAATGGTCACAGATCAATCTGGCTGCATGTACTTAACGACAACACAGCCTGTTTACTATGGCTTGGAGACGATCGTCCAGAACACAGTGATGTCATCGCAGCAGTTTGTGTCTACAGCAATGCAAGGAGTGCTTGCACAGAATAGCAGTTTCTCGGCTACGACCACCCAGGTGTTCCAAGCCAGCAAGATAGAGCCTATAGTTGAGGTGCCGGCTGGATATGTCGTGGTTAATAACGTAGGCGAGAGCGTCGCTGTATCGTCAACACCTAACGTGGTAACTGCACAAACTGTACAGTCATCGCCGCAATCTATGAAGAACGTTAAAACAAACGTTCCTAACCTGACATTGCAGCCATTGCCCGAGAAATCTAATAATAGCAACCGGCAGGCCCCCAAAGTGATTCAAATGAGTCCATCACAATTAACTATTGGCTCACAATCAGGACCTACTATTATTTCGGGCAGACAAACCATAAATCCGATCACTTCTCAAATACATGGGATGACTATTTCGAGCTCACCTCAGATGCAAAGAGGAAACATGTCTAAACCAAGCTTTGTGTCAATGTCTCCGAACGTAACACTTGTGTCATCGATAGGCCAGCCCGTGATGGCGATCTCTCAATCGATTCCGGCCACATCGTTCCCCATGCAGTCGATTCCACTGACGCAACCGATAGTATCGAGTTCAATAGCGCCGCCAGCAAAGAATAATTACAAGATGGAAAATTCTCATGTCATTGAAATTAGTGGAAACTTGCATGATAATTCGAACAACTCAAATATGCCTACCATAAGTGTAACTCAGAGCATAAAGTCACCTACTCCGTGGAGGCAAATTAATCAACCAATGAACACTTCTATGGAAAACAAGATGGAACATCAAAATATAACAGTGAAACCAAGTACTGTGAACACCAGTTCCATGAATATACAAAGCAATGTTATGTCGGGAAGATCCCATCTTAACAATGACCATGACAAAGTGAATCAGAACTGCATGATACAAATACCCAATAACTCCATGTCTGGAATGAACATGCATTCCCACCAGTTCGAGCAGAGCCTCAATGTGAGCCACCATTCAACATCACATACCACATCAAACAATGTCATTCAAATCACTGCTGGAAACATATACACGCCTTCTTCAGTCATGAATAGCAACTTTGACGCAGACACTTCCTTGAAATTAAGCAAAATTAATGCTCTATCAAAAGCTGAAGGTGGCCATTTGAATTTCTCGCAAGAAATAATGGCTTCTCATTCACAGCAACATGCTAATAATGACAAAAGTTTCCAGAACATGGGAACTACAGACAACAAACATAATACGGACAGTTTGTCTAGTCAAATGAATACTCATAAACTGAATAATTGCCAGATGAGCGGAAACGTCAGCAACTCGCCAGCGATCAGCATAATACCGCACAACATGCGACCACAGTTACAGAACAATCAGAATACTATCTCAGTGCCCAATATTCAAAGTCAAATGTGCTCGATTCCTAACAGCAATTCCCATGGACAAGTTCAAATATTGAGTTCTGGTAACAATTCGCTGCAAAACATGAACATGTCGTGTCAAGAAAGTACAAATAACAGAATGAATATCTCAGTATCTAGTGAGAACAGCATGCAGTCCAACCAGCAGCAGCATGACATGTCCTCTTCTATGAATACGTCGAATATGTCGCACAGCAGTAACATACAGATGATGTCGCACGATAACAATCAGATCCCAGCACCTAACCAGATCCACATTATGAATGGACAAATTCAACACAACCGCCAAGTTGACAGCAACCAGCTACAGCAGCTGAATCAACAAACACCCAGCAGGAACTTCCACGAAAATTTGATGAATGCACAACAAAATCATAATCAGTCAAACATGCTTTCTAACCGCAGTACTCCTGATAACACCAATATTATGAATCAATCCATGAATATGCATAATTTGGGCGCCAATAACCACAATGTAAACCGATCTGATTTGGGCGATCTCAATCATATGCATATGCAACAGCCAATGACAAGCATGAACATGCAAAATAACAGGATGATGATAGACAACATGCAGCCTCACAGTATGGGCAATATGAGTCACAACATGCACTCCAATAGATCTATGGATAATATGCATAACTCACAATTGCATAACATGCAGCAAATGAATCATCACGCGAGTAACAATACCCGGGGACAAATGGACAATAACATGCATGTGAACCAACAAATGTCAATGCAACAGAACAGGCAAATGGAGAATGTTGGACTTCACCACCAGCATCAAATGTCTAATGTTATGCAGATCCAAAATAATCGACCTCACGTCGACAACAATATGATGAATATGCACCAACATGTTCCCAATCAAATGCACAACAGACAGCAGATGGATAACAGCATTCACATGCATCATATGTCGGGTAGTGCCCCCAATATGAATTTAGGTAACCAGATGGACAATTCTGGCTCTATGCCAAATATTCACGGGAATAGATACGACAGTAACTCAATCTCTATGCAAAATATCAATGCTATGAATCAAATACAAAACAACAGAAGCTCCATGGAACATTCTTCAATGATGCAACATCAGATGAACTCCATGAATAATATGAACATGCATACTAATCTGAACAGCACAATGCAAATTGTTAACACTAACCATCAATCAATGAACAGTTCAATGATGCACATGCCGAACATCCCGGACATCAAGAATGATATTCAAAGTTCTTGCAGTGGTAGCTGCTCCAATAACAGTGCACAGTTTCCCAACAATCAGAACTCGATGGAGATATGCTCAAACATGAATATGAGCACGAATCAAAATAACATGAACATGGGCACAGGAAATATGCTGCACGGAATGAATGTGAATAACTCGAGTATGTCAAACAATATGATGATGAATAATGTTAATAACAGTAACATGTATGGATCCAGCGCTCAGAACAACATGACAGGACATGAAATGTTGATGAGTTGCTCCAACTCTACTGACCACAATGTTAACAACCTAATGCCTGGAACATCTAATCACATGATGTTAAACAATTCTCAAACACATGCTGCAAACAATCAAAATCAAATGATCAGCAGCCAGGTGTCCAACACCGCGCAAATTAATATAAATAGTTGTAGTATGAGCAGCAATAACACATCACAGAGCCAAAGTATAACCAACATGGACAATCAAATGAACAGAAACCCTATACCAGTGCCTGATCCACCTAAGTTTGCACAAGATACTTTACGAGGCAAAAACTTGATGGGTCCTCCACCTACCAACAACTTACCCATGCCAAACATACCTAACAACAAAGACTGTGCTAAAGTTAACATAGTCGGCAATGAAAAACCAAACCATACTATCTCAGTGAGCAATCAAATTGGGTATATGCAAATGAACCCCCAGAATAATAACAGAGTTATTAATTTACCCGAAAGGGCCCGAATGAATAACGCAAACCTGGAGAACAACATAAATCAACACGTGCCACAGCAACATAATATTCGCGTGGTCACTAATAACACCAACAACAACGTGCCTGGCATTACGGCTGATCCTCTCGCTTTCCAACCTAGTAACGACAACAGCGGGACCATGATCAACGTACCGTTCCAAGCGATACCGAACAGTGCTCCAATGAACATTAACGTAAACTCGAGCAATAACACCGTCAACATCACGGTTCAGAACAATCTCGTTGATCCTAAAATCGCTTCGAAAGCTGCGACTGATATAAACTTCCCACTACAATCAAACACAAACTTACTTCAAAATCAGACCAACGCTAACAACCTGATGTGCATGCCTGTGGCGAACAATACCATAAATTTGCCAACACAAACCAGTTCCAGCATATCATTACCAAAAGCTCCTCCTACTCAACAATCTGGCATTCCTACTAACGTCGTTAATCCCATGTCTATGAGACCTATGAACAGAGTACTGCCTCTACATAGAGATGGGCAAAGCAAGTCATCTACAAAGACCACCAAAACTACTGCAGTGCCGAAACAGAGGCCTGTTAGTCACGATATGCCAGACTTGAATATAAAAGATGACACTATTGACAGTGATCTAGAAAAGGCAATTGCAGAGTCAAAACGTATGATGGAGCTGGAAAAAGCCAAAAAGGAAAAAGAAGAAAGGGAAGCAGCTCAGGCCATGCAGCTATCCGCAGAGATACAACAAGCTAACACGAGCACGGCAGCTTTGACCATGGATACTGGTAGGATCATTGAACCTATTGAAACCAGTTCTAAGATGTCATTACCAAGCTTGGATGCAGAGATGATTGAAGTTGAACCACCAAAAGTACTAACAGAAAAAGACACCAACAGAACTCCAGTTGCTACGAAAATGTCTCATGCTTCTACTAAAGTCATGAAGAGACCTTTGGGAGATAGGAAAACAGAAATAGAACCGGTTGTGACAAAGAAGCAGAATAAGGTATCGAAGGAGAACAAACCTACCGTACCTAAGCCTGCTCCCGAGCCACCGAAGGATGACGGACCTAAACTGATATATGAAGTAACATCGGAAGATGGTTTCAACTACACGTCTTCGTCCCTGACCGACTTGTGGGCGAAAGTTGTGGAGGCTGTACAAAATGCTCGGAAGCAATCAGGTTTACCGCCGATACAGTACAACCTGCCGGCTAGTTTATCCGGCGCACATATTTTGGGATTGAATAACAATGCATTGCGATACTTAGTCGAACAACTACCTGGGGTAAGTGGTCTTTACAATTCGTGAACATTATCTTACGTCATTATTTGAGTAAGTTACTAATGAATTTAAAAAATTACAGGCTAGTCGTTGCACAAAATACAAGACTCGTCAAGGCCGTCAGTTGAGCAGCTGGGATAACGACTTGGACTTGAGCGAGGGTTTCAAGGAGAGCCTGTGGGGCAGCGCTCGCACAGGCCCGGTCGCGCGGAAGCAGACCCACGACATGTTCAGCTGGATGGCCTCGCCCTTCAGAGAGGAGCCGCCACCGTTTGGAGCACAGGAAGGAGAGAGCTCCATTTCTAGGTAAATAACTTTGTAACTACAATCACTAGCTAATTTATTATCTACAATAAAGCGGACAACACATAAACAGTTTACCTAACTACACGGAAACGTTACCAATGAGAGTGCTAACGATTGAATTTATCTTAGAATTTTCTGGATGAATTTTGAATAATATTGGTAATTTACCCTCGTTTTCAGGCGTTTGGCAACTTTACCCCCAGCTATGAGATTCAGACAACTAAAAGAGACATCTAAAGCGTCTGTGGGCGTTTACAGATCACACATACATGGACGCGGACTATTCTGCAAACGAGATATTGAAGAAGGTTAGTTATTTTGACTGGTTGAACATTTTCGATTGTTTCTGTGTTTAGTAAGAAGCAATCTGCATTTGTGCATAGTTTCACGAAAGAAATAAAAAAATACTCATCAAGCCTTATCTTTATTTATTAAAATTAAATAGAGGCAGTTTCGTTTCTATACGAATGATTAATTTCTTCTTTTTACCCGACTGTGACGAAGCCCAAAAAGAGGGTTATCTATGGTTGTCTTTGAACTATCTGAATCGTGGTGAGAATGTTGCTCTATCAATCTGCGTCTCAGCGACACATACTATCACACTTGTAAACTTAACATTCAAATTAAATTCCAGGTGACATGGTAATAGAGTACGCGGGTGAAGTGATCCGCGCAGTGCTCGCCGACCAGCGCGAGAAGCGCTACGAAGCGATGAGCGGGCGGCGCGGCGTGGGCGGCTGCTACATGTTCCGCATCGACGACAACCTCGTGGTGGACGCCACACTCAAGGGCAACGCCGCCAGGTTCATCAACCACTCCTGTGATGTGAGTTACTGATAGTTTGCATCATCCCACTTCTTGACGGATCTTTGCCCATGACTTCCAGTTATTTCGATCCAGAGCATTAGCTCTACATTAGCTTGACGACCCGTGGCACATTAGTGGACCACGGGTCGTCAAGCTAGTTCCGATATATTCTACGAGGAATGCCGTGACGTGCTCTAGTTGTGCAATACAATAGAAATTACCTTTTCATCACCATTATTGTTACCTTTTTTTTGTTGCTATAAGCGAACGTAAGGATCATCGCATTGTAGAAAAGTTTGAGTTTGTAAAGTCTCTGACACTAATACCTGTGTGGCAGTCTCTTTTTAAAACCAGTTATCGAGAGATCTTACATTTTTTTAACCACGATTGCACTTTCCAAAACCTGATGTTTTATAATTATGTATTCGACGTGCACATTTTTTATGAGTGTTTTTTTTCTCTTCTAGCCCAACTGTTACTCTCGCGTTGTGGACATCCACGGCCACAAACACATCCTCATCTTCGCCCTGCGTCGTATAACCATCGGCGAAGAGCTCACCTATGACTACAAGTTCCCCTTCGAAGAGGTCAAGATACCGTGCACTTGCGGCGCCAAGAAGTGTCGCAAGTACCTCAACTAACTATGAACTATACTATGGAGTGAGTGATTTGATTGTGTCAATTATGTTTGTGTTGATCTATGATCAAAGAGGTTTTAAATGCTGTGAAGCGAACAAAAATACTGCAAGTCGAACATTGAATCTGCAATAGTCCTGTAGTATTTTTGATCAGTACCTTTTCTAGCCTTACAGGTTTTACTTAACGAATAGCATAATCCTAGAAGTACATAACTGAACTAGACGTAAAAACTTAGTAATAACGTGAGACGTGGGTGACATGTAATTTGGACGGACATATTTAGCGGTACGCCGCCTTATATTAATCGATGGATCTCGTGAGAGTTCTAAGTAAGCCTATTTAGAATGTAGCTTGCGGAAATGAATGCTTGATGATGAAATACTGGGTCGAGCACAATTATTACGTGTACATTGTATGTAAGACAATAAGTCAAATTCACATATCGCGTTACTCCCACCTCATCTCGACACTAGACATACTGGAGCCTACCTAATTGGACATTGAAAACAATTTTACATGAATCTTAATATGATCTCTTTCTTGAATCTACCCAGTGTTAGAGTTGTTGGATTTTATAATAATTTTGAATTAGATTTATTTGAAAATTGTATTTTGAGATAGGTTTATACATTTTGTAAATATATTTTAGTTATGTTGATTTTTTTTAAGATGGATAGTTGACTCGCGAACGGCTTAAGTGTGTGCACTTAACTTTGATGTGATATGTTTAGCCCCGGATCGCTCGGGTAAGAGACGGTTAGTGTGTAGCTAGTGTATATTTGTTCCTCATTATGTTCTTATATTTTCTCTTCACTTGTGATCAGTTAAGTCTCGACTAACATAGCGCGTATGTGTACATATATCAAGGGATCTTTAGGCATAAATAATAATAAAATTAGTACATTCGACAGGAGGGTAGCAAAGTTACAAGTACAATGTTACTTTTTAGTAATTATATCGTGTATTGTATAGTAAAATTGTAAATAAGAGGAATTATCTGTCATAATAATGAGTTAAACGACAAATCGTTTTATTGTAGTCATAGTGGTAGGTTGTACTTTATAGAGTATATTTTACGGTGTATATAATAAGTTATTTAGTGTGCGGAGCAGAGGGGAGGAGGGGGAAGTGGGCGCGGGCACGGGTACGAGACGCATAATGATCGAGATGTGTACATTTGAGTGACTCCCAGTTACGAAGCACGGTTTAACATAAAAATGCACATTTGTTAGCTTTAATACTACTTCTGCAAAGCTTAATTGGTTTTAGTTTAAGAGATATATATTTTTTAATGTTCTAATTGATTGCCTGTGTGTTATTTTAATTGGCAAATATAATTTTATAGCATTTTTTTCCTAAGCATTTATAGACTGAATTATAATGCATCACACAATAACAGTCATCACACGAATCAGTCAAATTGCTAATAAATCTGCTTCACAATTTTTTTTTGTTTTAGTAAGTAATAGAAATAAGATGCAGAAACAAAGTGAATAACACATTTTTGAACACCATGCCATATGTCATAATTATGGCTTAGGATAACAGTTGAATATGCAGTATTTGTTACTGCATCTAACAATAGCAGTATTAAAGTAACTTGTATGTGTCCCCAAGTATTTTATTGATAAATTCAATAGGACAGATTAAAGTAGGCCCGAGTTAAGAGGTAACTATTGGTACTTTTTGAAATTTATACGTTAGAACAAGATGCACATAAATAATAATAATAAATGTTCTGTATTTCTGATAATAATTGGATAATTTCATTGTATAAGAATCATGAAACTAAGTATACAATAGCTAAGGTACATTTTTGGTAATATGATAAGCTGTGCATACAATTGAACTTTTAATATAATATGTGCTATTTGTTAAACAGGTGTCTTGTTTTAGCGAACATCAATTTATAGTTGCATATTTGTCAATCAGAGCCCTTGTTTTGTTTTGTTATAGGCAGTTTGTCTACCTTAGAATATAATTTTAAATTGTTTTTTGTGAACAGTGTTATTTATTAGATTATGATTAATTCACATTATATGTGATCTCTTGTACAGCCACCAGATGTAAGCTAAACAGCAGTCACAATTATACATTTAGTTTGTGAATCGGATCTTAATACTTTAGTGTTATTTAGTTATTACTATAAATACAAATTCCAAAGTGGGATTTATCTTTTTTGATCGACATATCTAGTAGTTTCTATTGCATAATAATTGAGCCACTTTAGTAGACAAACAGCCTGAATTTGTGGAGTAATTAAAACAAATTGATGGTAATAACATTCTGTTGTATATGAACTGTGTTGACTGTGTTCCCATCAATGTTTGAAATTGATATTATCCAGCCAGTCTGGAAATATCCATAGACTAGTCCTATCGGTTTTAGAACTGAAATGATGCGAACGTAGCCATAACGGTTATAAGCCATTCTTTTTATAAAAAAGGTTGTTATATTTTGTTTACATTTGATACGAAAGGTAGTCGGAGTTATAGCCTACATCGAGTTATGATAATAAAAGTACAGGTAATTTTAATCACTTTCGATTATTAAGATTAACACAATATTTTTAAAGATTTAGTTTTTATTATTTTGACATAAGATTAACACGCGTTTCTTTTCCTCTTTCCTCAACATTTCTTTTGTAATGTTATTAGGCGTGTCCTAATGGTAATATCGATGTAACAATTTATGGACTATATCAATTGTAAGTGGTTTTTAATGAAGTTGACTTGTTTTGTAGACTCACAAATGCTTCAAAATTATGTACTTGTGCATTTTGTTAGTCTTGTATTAAGTGGTGGTGCCTTGGGTTTATGGGGAGCTCGTGAGGGTTTCATCGAAACCGAACATAAAATCAAGTTGTTAGCATAAACTACGGGCTCCCAGTGACTGGCAATCGCTCCGCCACTCGATGTTTATGTTACCGCTATTGTGGCGATCACCTTGCAAACTAAGTCATTTTCCGATCAACTAGACAGATCCGCTGAAGTGTGTAGACGTAGTTTATCAGAATCATTCTAAACTTTTACAAAAACCAAAGCCGCAAGTACCTAATTAATTTTTGATTCTCTTTCAAATACATGAAATATGGAATCGTTAGAAACGAGGCGTAAAAATTATCTTTCCGCACTTCAGTGGGTGGTGCATGCATGCAGGACTCGATAGTCTAAACCGACCGGACCGCTCTCTGGACAGGCTGCAGACTCTGGACTTAGAACATTTGGCCAAGTCCAGGTCCGATCGGATTACCTGCACGTTATTGGGGCGTGTCAGGTAATGTATAAGTAAGGGCTGTAATGTTCGCACTAACGGCTTCTTGCGGTAACATATACGTGAATAAATTAATTAGAAATCAAAAGACCAAATCACCAAGTGATGAATAATTTTTCGTTAATTATTAAGTGTATTGCATCTACCCTTGATATTATTTGTGTTAAAAATAATGCTTTTATTTTTAAATGTACACAATGCCATTTTGCCTAATGTTATTATAAATTATAAAGAAATTGCTTTAAAAGCACCAATTTTTACAATGCATAGTTCTATGACCTGTCTATACATTTTATTACTTTATTTATTTCTATCATTATTTTGTATTGTGGTAAATTTTACCAAAAATAAAAATACTAAAATGTGCTTTATATTTTGTTTTATTTAGTTTTCTGTCTGTGCTGTTTAAACCTAGTAAACCCACCACACTTTTCAAGAATAAAGAAAAACATGGAGTTTGTCGAAGAGCGATCTTAAAAAATACGTTGACAGATGCCGCCCGCATGGCATTATTTACCCATAGCTCATTCATCAAAAACTTTGTTAACAAAATATTACAAGGGGTCTCGTTTTTTGCCACTTGAACCCAAAACCAGGAAGTCAAAACCGTACAAAAACAATTTGTATGCCTGCGTTACACACGAGATGAACCATTATACGCAAAAAACTCCGTCCCTTTTTTTTAACCAGTGGGGAACTACTTCAAACAGATCATTTTCCTGTTACAGACATTTTTACATTTGGCGTCAGGTAGCCCTAGGCCTAGCCCTGATTGTACCGAAAGAAAGTAACTGACACGCGGTGGCGGTGGTGGAGCCCGTTTTACGTAAGCGAAGCGTTAGCGTTCCAGTCACGGTAAGAGGTAAATGAGCAAGGGTTTGGTGGTGATTTTTAGCAATAAACCAATAACATTATTTTATCTGCAACAGTTTGAAGCGGATCTGCACTTATAATTTAAGAGTGAGGCTAGTCTATCACAATACGAGTACTTATACTTATAGCGAGCTACAAAACGTTTAGTAGAAGTGATACTACAGTTAGGTTTAGTTACTTCAGTTCCAACATAGAACACAAGCACCTCTGCCCAAAGAAACCTACTATAGAGTATCTTGGACAGGAGAAAGGTATATGGAAGGTACCTACGGATTAAAGTTGAAAAGCCATAAAGTGAAAAACTTTTTATTTAAATCTGCAGGGCTAGTCCCCAGACATTGATTATGCAATACATGTACTTGTTCTCCCAGCGCACGGTGCAAGTACCGTCAGTGATGGTGTCCCAGTAATATGCTGCAGCTGTGTGTAAGCCTGCTCCATTCTTCTGGGTTATTGTGATTCGCACTGAGGGTAGAAAAACATTATTATATTCATTTCATTATTCATATTATTATATTTACCTATGTATGCTCGAAAAACAAGTCTGTTGTGATGTCGATGTAGGGCCCGTTTTCGACTAGTTTATCTCGATGAGACCATTTTGAAAAGTAGACCATAATATCACAGGTCTTTTAAGTTTTAATGCTGTATTTCTTTTATGGATGAGGCGCAAATACATATGTTTTCGTCAACAGGAAGAACTACTTAGATGAGATAAAATCCGAAGGATTCGGCAACATAAGCCTTTGCGATTTTATTTCTTGTTGTACCTATTCCATATTAGGTGTAAGGTACTTACGTACGTATTTGAAAGGTTTATTCATTTTATTAAGTCTTGTGAGAGTTTTATCCGTGATTATTGAGATCCACTGCGAGCATCGTGAATGGCTGTACGTATTTCCCCCCAGACACAGTTCTATATTATCTCTAATGATTTTCTGTATTTCCTCGACGTTGAACGAAATATCCTGGAGCAAAAATAAATTAGGTACATATATTAATATATAATCAAACAACTCTGCCCATCGCAGTCCAATGTTAGACAAAGGCATGTCCCTCAACAGTTGAGGGACATGCCACACATCCAGCTCTCGTGTACAATTGTAGATACTAAACTTATAAACACAGATATAGGTCCAAGTAACACAATTTTTAGCCACATTAGCTCGCCTCGTATCTCATGCGCATTGTAAGAATAAAACTAGAAAGGTGCTTTTGTGCATGCATTGCGGATGAAATGGCCAGCCTGGATCTAAGGCCTGGTTGTATCAGACTGTATATTGTAAGTAAGCGACACATAAATACACGTTCAAATTACATCATCGTCGTCGTCGGCCCCTGGTCCAGCAGCTGCCATAATTATTTACGTGAACTTTCGTTTCAACAGTGGAATAATCAATATTTGCTGCAGTAATGCAGTATAATATCAAACGATGACGAGGAACATAAATCAATGTCAGAGTTTTACTTGCCAGTATTATAGAATTACTATTTCAACACGTATAAAAAGGAGCAGTAAAGACTTTTTGCTCGATGATCGTGCTTAAATATTTTGAGATTATAGATATTATTAACATTTATTTTCGAATTTACCGCTTCCAAAGCGTTTACACCGGTCCTATGAATACATACTAACTTACATAACATATCAAGAGACACCGACAGTACAGGGAAATCAGAAAGATTTTCTCTGTACAATTGGTGGCTATGCTCTCTTAGAAAGAGATCTTAGAGTGCCTTTCATTTGTTTTGATGAGAAATAGTATGGCACACAACAAGCAGAGGCAGTCAGAACATTTTTCAAAACCATTAAAAAGTTAACTCGGTGACCATAAGTCGTTTGCCTTAGTCCAAGCTTTAGTCTCTGGTTTAAAAAAGCAATTAAATCAAAGCTGTCATGCTAATGTCAGCGACGTGTTTCTAAACGAAAATTTCTCATAACCCACTTGGAGCTTTATTTTCTTTATTGTGTTTTTGGTATGTTTGTGTTGCGTTTTAGCTCATATTGTGTGAGGACAAAGTCTTGCGCAGGCTGAATAAGCAATAAAATGACATCTTAGGTGAATATGTGTTTTATGAGTTGATTGCGAACAGTGTGAAATTAATGGAGCTGAAGGTCTGGGTCGAGGGAATACAAAGGATTGTTTGTGGGGTTACAGAGACCACAACCTGCCAGGTCAGAACACTAGAATTTCTATTCTCATGATTATGCTACTGACACGGTTACAATGCTGTGTGTATTCATTTTCACTTTTAGCAACTTTCGATATTTGTTAATATCATAATATTTTTTGCACAGGATGTAGTTTTTGCATTAGCTCATGCCACTGGCAAAGTGGGCAGATTCACACTGATAGAGCGGTGGCGAAACAATGAACGGCTGCTGGCACCCCAAGAGTATCCCCTAAAGGTATCAAGTTCTATTAATAAGTCAATGAATTGCACAAATACTGAAGAGACTGGTTTATTTTTGTGAACATTCCAGTGCTACTAAGTAATAATAACAGCAAATGAATGTGACTGAAAGTTAATTTATTTTAAGGATGCTCAATGTTTTATATTTTGACATGTAGCTTTTTTATTGACTGGCTAGTCATCAATATGTTTTCAGATCCTAATGAAATGGGGAGAATACTCCAATGATATACAGTTTATACTGAGGCGGTCAGACTCTGGCAACAACCAGAAGTCTCAGGCTACTAACAGTTCTAGATCTCCTATAGGAAATGGGTGAGTTTTTAGAAGTGCACAGAGTTGTCTATGTATTCTCTAACATTATAGATAAATAATAAAGAAACTTTATTCTATATTTTAGTTTACAAATCAAATGTCAATGTAAAATTTTCTTACTACTAGTTAGCACTAGACATACTACTAAATTTTCTCAAAATGGACCTCTGTTTAACAGAAAAAACCTCCTTCATACCATGCCCTGCCCTTCCCTTTCTTTGGGAATTTTCATTAATTATTGTTAAATGTGAATCTATAATAATCCATTTTATAATCCTACTGTTAATACACAAACAAACACACATACAAAGTGCATAATTATCACTATCCAATTATCTAACTGAACTATTACCATTTTTTTCCTTTTAGCGGCCATACTACAAACTCCAACATGTTGGACTCCCAGAACTCTCCAAATAGAATGTCTACCACCCCAACATATAGTAATAACAATGTGACTAACACTTCACCTGGCAACCCCGTTGGAGTGGTCAAGGGTGTGCAGCAAGCCAAAACTCCCGAGTCTGACAGTCCTGTGCTTAAAGATGTCCCACCTTACAGGTAAAGATAAACTATCATTACTAAATTCACCTTTTTTACAAAAGTAACTTATTGCAGGTTGCGAGAACCCATTTAATGTTAGCTTTTGTGGCCATCTTGAAGGAAGTGTGTCTCCAGTTGAATGTGTCTTGGCTACATTGATAATGATGATGAATTCCGACTACATGAAGTTTTTTGTCTTTAAAAATACATTGCTAATCACTAGGAATTTCTCCTGTATCGTGGTAGCCTTTATAAACATTTAAAACTCACATACACAAACATCCAGGCCCGGAACAACTACCTGTAGGTCATACAAATATTTGTTCTGTGCGGGGATTGAAACCGCGACACCTAGCGCAGCAGCCAATCGCTTAGCCACTGGGACAAGCGTGCTGTTGAGAAGTGTAATTTATGCACTAGAAAATTAAATCAAAATAACAGTTCTGGAAACAAAACAGAAACAATTTGATAGTAGCACCTGTAAAAATTGATTGAACAAAAGGATAATGCAAAAAGATACGATTACAGTATAGTTGGAAGATTACATTTTCTATGCATGACTAATACAGAAAAGGTACAGACGCCAACACATAAAGCTACCCGAAACTGTCAAATTTTCCCAATCAACCTTGAACCTAATGCTTCAGCAATAAAGTTGAAAATCTATTAAAGAAATTTGACAGATTTTAGTAGCTTGATGTGCTGGCGTCTGTACAATATCGAAAAAACTATGTGCATAATCGGATTCTGTCTTATATGATTCATCTCATACTGACTTTGACCCAAATGTCATATGATTCATAAAAATATCAACCATGACAAATTAATTAGAGCATTCAAGTAGCCCAAAGATCAGATTATTATGAAGAAGGTCAGAAAGGTTACTTTTAAGGGTTCCGTACCTTTTTTTTATGAGAAATCATCAAATGACTCCCGTTTTGGGCAGAGCGGAAGGGAGTGTCAGACTTGTACTGACTGAAACACACCCATGTTCCTTCCTTGCCCTTTGTGTTCCAGGGCCGCGGTATCTCTTTTGAACAGTCCCGCAGCCAGGGTTCCGTACCTCAAAAGGTAAAAAAAGGAACCCTTATAAGATCATTCTCTTGTCCGTCTGTCTGTCTGTGTGTCACCACCGATTTTCTCAGGAACGGGTGGACCTAGCAAGTTAAAATTTATACCAGATACTGAGGACTATAGTCTCTATTAGGTGTATAAAAATCAAGTCCCTGAGTTAACACGATAAAAAGATATGGGCAAATTTAGATTTTCGGTAGGTAGGTACCAAAATTTCCCATTTTCAAGTTTTCTTATTTTTCGAAATTTTCCCTTTACTTGTGCTGTAAGACCTTGCTTTTAACCAAAATTTTCAATTCTAGGTCAACCGGAAGTACCCTATAGGTTTTGGGTCGAAAACCTATATGGTAGTTCCCGTTGACCTAGAATCACGAAATTTGGCAAGAAGCAATGTCTTACAGCACATGTAAAGGAAAAAAACTGAAAACCGCAAATATTTAGTTTTATAATAAAATACATACAAGTTTATACGTAACCCTCGGTGCGCTAGTCCAACTCGCACTTGGCCGGTTTTTTATTGGGGCATTAATAAACTTTATGCTCATGGTATTGATTTAGTCACATCTCACATGTCCCCCTTTTTTAATTGCCTCCAAACAGTTTATAGCTTGCTTATCTTATTACCATTAACATCATCTGCCTACCCTTTTCCCAACTATGTCGGGGTCGGCTTCCAATCTAACCGGATGCAGCTGAATACCAGTCTTTTACATGGAGCGACTGCCTATCTGACCTCCACAACCCAGTTAGTACTGGGTAATACGATACCCCTTGGTAAGACTGGTTGTTAGACTTTTTTGGGCCACTGACTACCTTAAAATTAACAGTTACATGAAATAGACCATAACGCTGTATAATTTAAATATTATATAACAAATTCTGGAAGTAAAGAGATTACCAGTATTTTAACAAAATCATGCATAAAGTGACGCCTTCTTCCGATGGAGTGACTCTCCTTTTGTTTTGTCCATGTTCATCTCAAACAGTCTCCAGGTGTGAAAGCAATATGACCTGACCTTTCTGAAGAACTTCATCGATCAGTATTATCTGCAGTTTCCAATTAACCCATTCTGTTGCAGAGAGCCACCACCTCCATATCGTTCTCCGCCACCACCGTCCCAAGCTGTCAGAAAGTCTCCCAACCGCATGCGTTCAAACCGGCCTCAACACATGTCACCCGTGAACTTGCCTGAAGAGAGCCAGGACAACAGAAGTCCCGAAGCAGTCAGCTATAACAGCCAGTATAGGGAACTGGTGTCGCTTGTCAACTATCAGAGGGAGAAATTATCCAGTCAGCAAGTGGACCTTATCAAGGTAAAGCACTATATATATATCAGATTGTCATATGTTTAAACCCGGACTGGGCGGCTGGTTGGGTGGATTACAGTCCACTTCCTCTTACAGAGAGGAGGCCTGTACCCCAGTAGTGAAAACATCATAGGCTGTTTTTTTATCATCTTATTTCCAACAGCAATCTGATCTTGATAATTTTTCTGTCAAAAGTTGAGTAAAAGGCACTTTTAAATATCTACTTTAAAACAAAGGAAATACAATTGGGACTTTTAATCTTTACAGACCATGAATATTATAGGCCTTGTACAGACGCCAGCACATCACGCTACTATAATCTGTCAAATTTCTTTAATAGACTTTCAACTTTATCGCTAAAGTATTAAGTTTAAGGTTGATTGGGAAAATTTAACAGTTTCGGGTAGCATGATGATCATCATTAAATCTATTCTGCTTTGAAGGCTATGTATCCTCAGGAATCCCTATGTATTTTACAGTACGATGCAGAAATCGGTTTCTGGGAAAACAAAGGCCGAGAACAAGAGCGTCAAGTAGAACTATTACAGCAACAAATAAGTTCAGCGGACAATCAACTGCGGATCGGTACTGAGCAGGTAATTGGAACTCTCTCACAAGATCGCACAAAGCAATCACCTGTTGGCACATAATTACTGACAAAACAGTGTCTTATCACTACTTGCGCGCAATCCGGTTCGCACGGTTTCTTTATTTTCTTTCACGCTTTTAACTCGTAAAGTTGTGGTTGAAATCAATTCCGAGAAATTGAAATCAATTTCGCTTACACAAATTTAGCCATAAGTTGTGAAATCAATTTTGCATAAATTGAGTCATATGAGTTTCAATATGCGTTATGCAACCCTATTTTAAGAACCTAACCCACGACTATCAAGGAACTTTTATATGTTCCAGTTTGTATAAAACTGCATGTACATGTGAGTTCTCTTCTGGTAATTTGTTGATTTCAGAAGTGGAGCTAGCTTTTGTAGAACAACCTTTTTTACAACCTGTATACTATTGTGTTACTATTATATATGTAATTATATTGTACAGGTGCAATCACTAAACTATGTAGAAGAAGAAAGTGAAATAGTGAAACAAAATGAGAAGACCATAAAGTCTGAGATCGTTCTGGTGCGCTCAAAACTGGCAAACTGTGAAACTGAGCTGTTACAATGTAAGAACAAGATTCGGAAACTTATGGAGGAGATCCACAATGAGCAGAGACTTATTAACAGTCGCCAGCAGGAAAATAGGTGAGTTTTTCTTGATTGTTCGGTTTAAGCTCATTGACGAATGAGGTCAATTTGAAAGAAAAAATGACAATAACAGATTTTCAACAAATGATGATGCTAGGAACGAGGAGTTATCGCCATCCCCCTTTGCCTGTTTTTAGGTAATTTAGAAAAACCTGCATGAAACTCAATCATGGGGGTGGGGGCAAGAATAGAGAGGTCTATGCCCAGTATTGGGTGAAGTTGGGCTTTAAATAATTACGAAGGCAAATCCATGAAGTTTGAATGTGCTACAGACGATTTAAATCAATCAATGCAATCCGTCGTTTTAGAGTTTGCGCACGGCGGCCATTCATGCAATACAAAGCCAGTTTATGCGGATCTATCATTATATTTGAAATCTATACAAAACAAGGCCATGATATCCTGGAAATGTATATAGCTTTATGTGTCCCCGTGTGTACAAGATCTCCAAAAATAGTCGTCGAAGTGCTGCAGTAGTATTTTCCGTAGATTCGATTGTTAACGCTTATCGAAATCGGCTGCGCTACTTGTCAACTGAAGTGGAGAGAAATATTCTTAGACCAACGATATTAAAGTCAGAAGGTGCTATATGGCGTTGAGTCACTCACTAGTATGCTAAAACGAACTTTACACAATAATATTGCATAAGTATAATGTAATTTGCGAGAAGTTTCTCTTTTTGCATCTAGTAAAATAGCATTTGTATTATCTTGCATATTCATGTTTATATGACCCACTGTTTAAGTTTATTTTGTGGCTATTCAGATTATGATGCGTGAAAAGTGATTTTTTTATCTTATTCTTGATCACAAATTCACGACTTTTATTCTATGTTCGTCTTGAAAACGTGTAATTACGGTTACAATTACAAGTACAATAATAAGTACTGTGAGAATGTAAATTAGATTGTTGTTTTGATAGTCAGCATCATCGTTCTGGGAATTGAGAGACCTTGGGCTTTTGTTTGCTTTTAGATTTTACCTAAACTTTTTATTATCTTAGTGTGTACCTTCATAACATCACGCCTAAATTGTGCAAAAGCGTAGGCAGGGAGAGGTGTACTGCGCAGTACATCCTCGTTTCGCCGATTTCGTTTTTAGGGTTCCGTACCAAATGGTAAAAAACGGAACCCTTATGGATTCGTCATGTCTGTCTGTCCGTCTGTATGTCACAGCCACTTTTTTCCGAAACTAATAGAACTATACTGTTGAAACTTGGTAAGTAGATGTAATCTGTGAACCGCATTAAGATTTTCACACAAAAATAAAAAAAAAAACAATAAATTTTGGGAGTTCCCCATACTTAGAACTGAAACTTAAATTTTTTTTTTCATCAAACTCATACGTGTTCTATGGATGTGTCTATGGATAGTTCTTCAAAAATGATATTGAGGTTTCTAATATCATTTTTTTCTAAACTGAATAGTTTGCGCGAGAGACACTTCCAAAGTGGTAAAATATGTCCCCTCCCCTGTAACTTCTAAAATAAGAGAATGATAAAACTAAAAAAAATATATGATGTACATTACCATGCAAACTTCCACCGAAAATTAATTTGAACGAGATCTAGTATGTAGTTTTTTTTGTAATACGTCATAAATCGTAAACCGCAATTTACCTTTGTCTAATGTTGTATAGATAATGGTACGGAACCCTTCGTGCGCGAGTCCGACTCGCACTTGGCCAGTTTTAGTTCCATAACGGGTGTAAACAGACTCTTAACGAAGCCGAAAGGCACTTGTTTTCCCCGTCATCGCGATCATTTTTTTTGTTCTAGACCATACCTGGGAACCTTCTAGTTACGAATATATTGAAGGTCAAAGTTCCAACTTTTTCACAAGTTTTTTTTTAAATAAATGTTTTTAATGTTTTTTTTTACTTAAGACACCTTCACGACCCCCTTACTATTAATTCCATCCATCAGTACAATGTTTTTAGTGCGTTACATTGAATTCTACCGTAAAACGTGACTTTTCAGCCCAAAAATAAAAGTCGTTTCTCAGCACTATTTTTTGCGTAAAGTTACTTAGTTTGATGTACATAACGCTTGGTTGACGGCTTCGTGAACAGTCTGTTTACACCCTGTATACATAACAGGGGTGAATTCTTCCTTTTGTACGACTTTGAAAATATCGTATGCTTTATAAAAATATTAGGCGGCTAGTAAAGTACATCTAATTGCCCAAGGTGCATCAATCGACACAAGAACAATACATATAAATATAGCAACTCATGTCGCTATGAAAACTAAATTATGAATTCCATAAATATGGATTTATGTTACGATCATTTTCTTCTCATAACAGGCAAGCGCTGGAGCGATCAATGCTCGCTGAAATGGAGAGTTTACAAAGTCAGATACAGCAAGCGAAACACGCGACTGAAATTAACAATCTCACCGCCGAGAATTTGAAGAGAGAGGTATGTATTATTTTCTAGTTTCATTCTTTGTATTTTAAGAAGTTTAAGTTTGGCTTTTTGATAAAATTAACTAGTTAACTATTAACTTTCGTTACAATCTTCTTTTTAGCGTGTCGATGGCAATCTTAATTCTGCCCAGAACTGAGCCACAAGTTTGGCGCTCTCAGTAGCGTCCATCAGTTCCTGTAATGAATAAACAACAGATCAACCAACTAACATTAATGATTTTCCTTTTTTTCGCGAGTCTGACTTATTTATTTATCGGGATCGACAGACCAACTAGTCTAGGGTTATGTGGCTCATGTCTTCATGAACACTTACTAGTTTTGGATCGAGTTCGAAAATAGGCAAACAATAATAAAAAGCTAATGCTGTTAATGCTTCCATAAAATAATGTTTTAGGGGTTTTTCTTGTTGTATAATGAGTCAGGTTTAAGATACAATGTCCGCAGGTCGGAGTGCTAGAAAATGCCATAATGGAGAAGAAGCGTCAAGTGGAGCGTCTGGTCCAGGAGATGAAGGAAGCTAATCTGCAGAGCCTTACTGGCAGCGTGGATGAGTTGCGGCATCCCTTGGATGGTATGTATGTTGTACATAACACGACGCTGGGGGGGCCTGCTCCCAACAACCGGAAACAAATCGTAAAACCGGGATGCCACTAAGGAATTCCGGATGGGGAGGTCCTATAACACATTTTGCAAACCTGGGGGCGTAAAGTAACCGCTTTAGTAGATTCATAATTGTATGAATCACGTTAAAATTCATAAAATGGTCACTAATGCGTTTAATATTATGGATTGTCACTGTATGAACATTTTACGAAAAGTAGCTTGTAGCTTAAGAAGTTTTTTGTCACCGACAGGTTTATGTAAAGCAGGTAGCGCCCGCAGGATCATCGGGTCTCCGAGACAGCTAGAAAACGCGGCACCCACCAACAAAAACCCGCACGGAGTGTGGGTATAATATCCAATGAAACATTACTATAAGATCGGCCATTCAAGTTCCCCCTATTTAAAACGCAACGGCCTAATTTATAAGTAGCGAAGAAAATGTAAAGATCAAACTAGATATAATTTTTGGCTAGGTTTCTGAATCAGATTGGCAGGAATCTCGAATGTATGTGAGTGGCTTTTTAAATAGTTTTTAATTACTGCTGCTTTTACCTTCACCTTTTCTCCTTGTACTTAAGCTTTCTTTAATATAAGTCTTCACTATAGTTCACACTTTTCTTATAATCATCACATTCTTAATAGGGCATCATTTCTACAATGGTTAAGCACAGAAGAAATATCACGAAAATATAGCTTTACTTATCTGAATCTATCTTGTCTTTTTCAGAGGGGGTCTAAAATGACCGCTATAGCAGAATCATAATAGGATAAATGAATCATGTTAAAATTTAAAAAATGGTCACTGATGCAGTCATTAGTACTCATAGTATAAATTGTCACTTGTGACCTTACGAATTGTTACGTAATTCTTATTATTATCTTATCATGATTCTGGTAAAGCGGCCATTTTAGGCCCCCAGTTTTTGATTTAGAAACCTAGCGTCAGTGCTGCTATACAAGGTGTAACATAATAAACGCAAGACCTCCCGTGTGGTCTCTCGGACCAAGAAACTGATCAACTTTTATTCTACGAGTTATTGAAAATCGCAAAAAAAAATATGGACTTTGTATAGGAACTGACGTGTCAGCTGATCAGCATGTATACCAAAACTAAAAAAAAAGTAATGAATTTCCAAAACTCATAGACAAAACTTGTTCAGTTTCATGGTCTGAGACACCACACGAGAGGTCTTGCGTTTATTATGTTACACCTTGTATAACGTGCACGATATTATTTTGTGGTACTTCTATAGCTTATGGTAGCGGTTAATTTATTAGTATTTGTGTTCAAATTAGTGTCATATTTATAGTTATTATTTTGTCACAAATTAATCGTTTTAAGTGTGTATTGGAATTTTAAATGAAGTGTACTGAAAAGTATCGGCTCGATATTTTTCTTTACACTAAAAGTATTATTGTGTCTTGCCGTATAGTTTACGTTGTTTTGATATTGATTAATATTGGAATTAGATGGAACAAGTGCATTCAAATTATTAACGATATTATTTAGAGTATTTTTGTGTGTTGTGTTTTGTGTGACGATTTTTTTGTGCATTACGATCGTAGGGTTGAAACTAACAACACAGTAGACTTATAATAATTTGCATTCAGTTATCCATTTGACTATCTAGTTTTCGTAATTTTATCCCATCTATTATTGTGTTCGGTTTATGATTGACAGAGTGAAGATTGTTTTAACTTGAAAATGTGAGTGCTGAGTGAATACGCCATTTTTGGGTAATAGAGTAAGCTTGTGGAACGAGTAAGTTCTTAAGTATTATAACGCCATGGGTGTATGAGTTTAGTGAGCATGAGGTTTTAATTTACCATTTTAAACATTTTTACACTATTTAGATATATGGTACTTCACTATGTTAGAAACTCTACGACCTATATTACTGTTAAAGATCCTGTTTAAAGTATTTACACTACGATTAATTTGCAATATAGAGATACTTAATTATAATAATAAATCTAGTCGAAAGTTTAAGCCATTGCAATATTTTATAAACAATTATTAACCTTGATTTTAGAAGCATTTTAAATATAATAATGGCATTTATGACAAATCAAATTATTAATATTTTATAGCGTTATAGATGGTAGTATGTACGGACTACGTATTTAGAAGTTCTATGAGACTTATTTGAAGAATATACCATGTTTTGTTTCCTGCATGGTAACTAATTGTAGCTAGACGATTTGTGTATAATTCATATATGAAATAAAGGACATTGTATACTGAATTAGTGTTTTATTTTCTTTTGACTGGTACTTTCAGCTTAGTCTGGTTTTCAGCACGTGCATATTATCTTAATCATGTCAGTCTTGATCCCTTTAGGACCAAATTCTGTAAATTGACGAGCTATTTGATTGATGGCATTTTCTAGAGCCCATTGCGCAATATGTCAAGGTTGTCTATATGATAGGCTGCACATCCGTATATCCATATCGTATCTAATCTGGGTATCTACCTTATCGACAAATAGCGGCAATGACAACTAAATACGATGCTCTGGTTCGCATACACTATCTCCCAGAGTCGATTGGAAAGTTTCAGCTCAAAGTAATATGGAAAAGTTATAGGATAGTTTTTCTCTTCACAAGGCTTGTATAGTTTAACTCGACAACGATAATAAAGCCTCGTATTCATGGGAAACTAAGTGCTGAAAGAAATTCTATACATAGTAATTTAACTCAATAAAATTAAACAAATCTGCATTATTTATTAATCCTTATATTCAATATAACTTATTTAATGTAAGAAATTAAATCTGTTCGCAACAACCAATAAAGAATGTTCTTCTCTATTCAATAGATGCCGTAATTCGTAACTAAAGTTATGCCGTACTGTACTTAAGAGTTCCGTGTTTGACCGTAACATAACTAATATATTTACAACATTTCGTCAAATCGCGGAGTCAAATTAACAACATAGATTCGATGACTTCTATCCTGTGTTGTTGTGGAGATTCAACTAATCATACTTCAAATAATTTTCGTAACATTATGTTACAACCTCTCGACACAGTAGAAAGAACTGAATATTCATAAAATTTAAATCACATTTCAATACTTGAAAGTGTTCAAGGCAAACTGTGTGCCTTTATATGGACTAGAAACAAGTGAATACCTTTTTATTTTAGTAATAAAATTGAGCTCGAGCTTTTTACCCATGAGTCAGGATCTTTTTCCAATTATTGTTTGTATTTAGCAGCTTACACTTACACACAAAAATTGATGGGCTTTATTCAAAATACGTACTTTAGTTATCACTAAATGATATCTATCACAAGCACCATCATAAATATTGCAGATGTATTCACTAATTTCAAATCCACATGAACCTTATACCTAGTGTTCTAGTGAAGACTATGCTTTCTCTTCTTTCTCTCTGTTATACCGTTCTAGTTCTTTTAAGAATTGTCCTTTAGGTTTCATGACGTTGGGTCGGTCGCCACGACACTTGGGACAGAACCATTTGCCTTTCGGCTTGGTCGTGAGTGAGACGCAGGAGAAATGGAACCACTCGATGGGGCAGAGGTCGTTGTCACAGAGGATCATCTCGCCGAAGGATATCTGGTCACAGAGGCAGTAGCGAGGTTCATCAGGATCGATGGCGTCTGTTTCTTCTGGCGGCGTTTCTGAACGTTGTGCTGCCTGGCGTGCTTTGCGTTTTTTCTTTTTGCCTATACCTGTGGAAGAATTAAAGTATTTTATGATAAATTGAAGAATGTATCATCTCTTTCCAATCTGTGGTGTGGTGCTACTGACAAAATGTTAATGACATTTGGGATCTACTGTTAATATGCATACCTTTCTTGTGGGTAGTGTTGTGTGCATGCCTCTCACTGTCCCGTTCGCTCGAATCTGCCCCATCTGTGGCGGCGCCAGCTGTGGTCCGTGATCGTCTCGCGCGTTTCGACCATCGCTCACCTGGGATAAACATTGAGTTTAGTATGTATTATTTACAATTAAAGTTACTGATACACAGAAGCATTTAAATGAAGATCTAGAAGGTGGGAAACAAAAACAAGTGGAAGGTCATTGCTTTGTATTGAGACACTCGGTTAAACAAATAAGAAGACAGTTATTGACATGTACTCATTGGTCACATAATCTATCTCCCAAACAGTTTTTTTAGTATTGTATTTTAGTACAAGCTTACAAAAATCAGATTAAAACTTAACAAACACAACTTACCTCCAGATTTATCTCTGCTATCCACTTTTTCTTTCTCTTTCTCATTACTACGTTCAGGCGGCGGAGGTGGCGGTGCATGTTGCGGTGTGACCACAGGAGCTGGCACCTCCTTCTCGGCAGCACGAAGTGTCTCTGGGACTGGGGCTGGTTCCTCCTTCACTGTTCCATTTGTCTTTACTTCCAGGCAAGATACTGTAAACAAATGTTCTATTTGCAAATTGTTTACTTGTTTTTTGAGATTGGTGATGATTAATTTTGGGCTTTTGTCAATGTGTGATAGTATGAAGAACATTACTTAACAACATACTTTAGTGTTGTTGTGATTATTTATTAACACTAAACTTAGTTATGATAAACATTTGTCAGTTTTGTTTCCAATTTGATCTTGTCCACTTCATTTCTTTTATAAGTTATTTTAAAATTTCATCACATGTTGTCCATAATATGTTCTATGCACTTTGCAAACTATGATTTCAAAAGTAATCAAATACTCACTTAATTTTTTGTGATCTGCATCAAGTGACCGTTGTTTATTGTCAATGAGATCTTGAAGTGTCTGCACAACTTGTAGTTTTTCGTCGCCAATCTCTTGGGCAGCCACCAGCACTGTCTGCAGCCGCAGAGCTGCCCGACTGCGGCGACGCTCCTCTGTGTTGGCTCCTATGCATACTGCTAGATGTTTTTCAGCTTCACGAAGACATTCTATTCAAGAAAAACACAAAACTTAGTACACAGCAACACAAAATCAGCTAGCTAACCTCTATAGCTGCATTTTTTCTACAATAAAACAAGTAAAAAATAACCATCATTAATAATCAAAATGAAATCTTTTTATAACCATGTTTCGAAGTAACAACAGCCTAGTGGTTTTGGTGTTATTTTGGTCCACTTGTACTCGCGAGTCGTAATCTATACATAGGTATGCATACGTAATGAGGTTGAAAGGCGAACGTCAACAATATAATTACAAGCTGTTGTATCAATTATTAATAACATATACAACTGTTAATACTTAGTAAGAGCAATTATGGTCTAAAGGACGTGCAGAAATTGGAAAATTACCTCTGTATGTTACGTCAAGCTCTCGCATACGCGATAAATGTCTTTGCAGGTCATTTGGAAGATTTTCAACACAATCTAAGTAATTTTCGACGTAACTCGCTGAAAGCAATGCTTCAGTGGATGTTTGATTCAACATGGTTAAAGAATGAACACAGTTTTCATAGTGATAAAACAAGAGAAATGAATAAATCACTTTGAAAGCGAATAACAAGTCTACGGCATTCAACAGCCGTCCCGTCAAGCATCATTTGCGTTCAGAAACGATACGACTTTTGTTTTTGTTGTTTTATATTTTTTCAACTCGGCATTTTGATGTCTAAAAACCGGTCTTTATTTTGTAGTTCTTAATAAGTGCCAACTTTAATTAAATTAATACAGCTAATTAAATTGAAATAATTTTCAAAGATCCGACGCGACGCCACGCCGCTGTACGTAAGGATTAACTATATTTACTCTGTGACCATGTGGTGTCGGGTTTCATTGGGTTCTCTGGTTACGAACTATCTCCACTAGATAGCGTTGTAACCTGGGTAACATTTTATAACTGGAAAATTAGTCTCCCTCAAATGAAAAATGAGGAATTTTGATTGTTATATCAAGAGCGAGAGATACTGAAAATAGGAAGTAACCACAGTCAAAGTAATTAAATTTTAAAATAATAGATGGCGCTACGAGGCCCATTGAGAATAACTTGCGCTGAGCTACGCACCGACCTAACCTAGCGTATTTGTAGTCAAGGGCGGGTCCAGCCTTTGAGACAGCCCGGTCACATAGCCGGGTAGGTTAGGCTCTTATTTTATTAGTCATTTTTGAGACCCCCTTACACTCCCTCTACACTGGGAAAGAGTCGCAAATGGCACCCCGCTTCCGAAAGCTAAGATTTCAGTTTGAAGATTCATATAACAATACATGAGAGAACGCCAACTTATGCAGAAAAGGGGAAAGTAGGATACCAGGGCAAGCAAAGAGCGCTGAATTGTTCTTGCATCCAGCCCGTAAATGATAGGTTTTTACCATTCTTACAGACGTATTATTGAAACGTTTCGTAACTTGTAAACAAAATTCTGAGACATAAAGCGAGCGAAGCGATTTCAACATTTTTGCTTTCAACGCTAATATTATATTAAATAATATACATGCTTTAACCATCCTTGCTTCGCACAGGTACAATGGAAACATGACAAAACATCGAGATTTATATGCGACAACAGCACCACTTATTGGGTCCAAAACTATCTTATCTTCCAAGTTGGAACTAACCATACCTACACCTCATAAAATTTGTATTGTTTGTTAGGTGGTTTCGAAGGTTACTTCTTCTAGCGATCTAATTGAATCAGCTCAAAATTTGGCAACGAGTTTGGTTCTTTCAGTAGCGTCCATCAGCTCCTGTAATGTGCAATCAACAGGACAGACAGGATGCGATATCAAGTGTCCCATCGATTTAGTCATTAGTCATTTATTCATGAACAATAAATTGTATCTGAAATTACATAGAAAATCAAAATTACAAAATACTATAACTATGCATAAATTTAAATACAACAACAAAATACAACATATACAGGAATTTCGTTATAGATCTTCAACAGCATAAAGACACTTATTCAATAGGAAATTTTTTAGTTGGTTTTTAAACGAGCTCGAGTAGATAGCGCTTTTTAAATGTAGAGACAACTTATTAAATAATATAACCGATTGATATCTGGGACTGTGCCTCACAATATTTAAATTAGGCTGTACCTTGTACCGTATAATGTCTTGTCTCCGTGTGCATTCTCTAATCTGTCGTTCTTCTGCTGTCTCATATTCATGCATATATTTAGCCATGTTACTTAGGAGTACAAATACATAAATGCTCGGCACTGTAAGTATATTCAGTTTTTTAAAATGTTCCCTGCTACTACCTACTACCTACTCTCTCTTTGCGGGATACGGAATATTGTGCGAATTGCGCGTTTTAGTAACACGAAAGCTTTATTGATATTATAGTCATAACTGTTTCCCCAAAACATTATGCTATATCTAATCTTTAATGCTACCAACGCGAAATATACCATCTTCAATTACTCAATGCCAATTTCTGTTCTAAGTGATCTTAAAGCATAACATGCGGAACATACTGATGCATTTATAGCATTTAATTCTGTTTTCCAATTAACTGTTGATCTATATGTAAACCTAAGAATGTAGTTTCCTTGACGAGGGCAATTGTTTCATCATTAAAAACAACCTCTAAATCGTGCTTATTACGGGCTGTCGTTCTAAATAATAGTATATTGGTCTTTGCGGTGTTGACTAACAATTTGTTCATAGTGAACCACACATGAAATGCTCGTAATGCTGCATTTACAGTCTCTGTTAATTTATCTATGTCATTTGCTGCTACAATGGCATTAGTGTCATCTGCAAAAATTACTATATCAATGTCGGGTAAAATTGTATTCATGTAATTGATTAAGTCATTAATGAATAAGATGAATAAAATTGGTCCTAATATACGTAGATCCTTGCGGGACGCCCGTAGTCATAATAACGGTTGCTGATTTGTAAACTTTTATGGAGCCATCTTGGATTTTAATTTCTACGAACATTTTTCTGTTTTTCAGATATGAAGAGGATAATTTCAAGGCTTTACCTCTTATACCATAATGTGTCAGAAGTATTTCGTGGTCTATAGTGTCAAACGCGGAACTTAAGTCGAGAAAAATTCCGGCTACTCTCATTTTATTATTAATTTTTCCTACAACATCATCAAGTTCATCACTTCTGATGCCATATATACCTTATATATGGCATCAGAAGTACCAACACCTTTTTGATAACCGAACTGTCTTTGGTTTAACACACTGTTTACACGCAAGTGAGCTAATAGTCGTTTTTTTATTATCTTTTCAAATATCTTTGACAGGACTGGTAGCAGAGAGATAGGCCTGTAATTTTTAGGATCAGTTCTACTACCTTTTTTGTAGACCGGTATTACTTTGGCTATTTTAAGCTGGTGGCTGGGAAAATAGATTCCTCAATACATTTATTATAAAATTCACACAGAGGCTCAGCTAGTATGGAAATATTTTCCTTAATTACGGATATTGGGATCTCATCATAACCATAAGAATACTTGTTCTCCATACTTTTGACTATGACTAAGACCTCATTTGGTGTGACAGAAGCAATTGTCATTTCATCATTATTTTTAATTGTATACTTTTGTAAGAATGTTGTATTTTGGTCTCTTTCTACTATGCTAGAGGTACAATTGTAGTTGAACTGTTTTGCTAAAATGTCAGATATTTCCTCTGGATCCACTACAATTTGGTCATTGACTTTGATACGAATTTCCGGTTTTATCGATTTTTCTTTATTTGTACATTTTCTCACTACTTTCCACACCTCTTTACTTAGATTTTTGAAAATATTTATTTGCTCCATTATTGCATGTTTTTTAGCCTTAACCACAACCTGTCTATACAGTCTGACATAATTATTTTGATATATTAAGACACTTGAATCAAGTTTGTTACCATTACGTGTACATAAGAATCTTTTCATTTTACTTGATGTTCGAACTCCTTTGGTGATCCATTTTAACTGTCAATTTTTTTTTAGGCTTATTTTATAATCTTTCTTTTTATAGCTGTTTTGGAATACTTCTTAAAATGTTTTGAGAAACGGATTTATACCCATGCTACTCCAATCTTTTTCACGGATACCCTGTACAAATTGGGCAGTATTTTTACTATTAAAAATTATTTTATTTGTGACAATTTTCGGATACTTATTCCCCGTTACATTACTTACATTTTCGAGGCAAACATCAGCAAAAATACCTCCATGGCCATCAGCCAAACCATTCTGATCTACTGCACATCCAAGTATACACGAATCGGGCAAGTTAGTAATTATGTTATCAATACACGAATTACAACTATTACGAATGAAAGTAGCAGAATCGATTTGGTGCCTGAAATTATAACACCTTAACAAATTGAGAAATTCCATGCGCTTTTTACTGTCCACTAGTAGGTCAACATTAAAGTCTCCACATATTATAGATTTCCTATTGAATAAGTAATCTGATTGTGGAACAACACCCCCATCCATCGATTGTGGACCTGTGTCCAGAGTCTTTTAGAGACTTCCAGGAGAGCCAGGGAAATATAGGTCCAGGTAGAAGATTTTAGTGCAGGAATTACTTTCTCACCACAGCTTGTCTTTTACGGCTTTTCAGATTTGCGGCTCAAAGATGTTAAGTAAATTGTCGTTACACAACGACAATTTTAAGAACTTTTAGTTCTTTCGAACTAAAATGATTCCTGAGACGACGACAAGCAAACAAGTGGCAAAGCAAGGCAAGGCAAGACTCTACTGAAAAGTAGAGCCTTGCCACCGCTCTGCCAACTTCTGGTAAAGCTGTGTCTGCCATTGGATACAGCGATCCGCACCAGGATCGGTTTGAGGTACCTAATAGTGGTGATGAAATACGTTTCATCCAGACCTATAATATCCACTAACTTTGAATGGGCTGAGCGATTCCGTACACGGTGCACGTCAGTTCGTGAGCTGCGTACTGTTCTTGTTTATTCATAGGTTTAGAAAGCTTGGACTTTTATAAATACAATCTTCTTGTATTTCACAATGATCTATTTAACTAGCTGGTAATATCTTATCTTATACACAAGAAAGTGGTTACTTTGTCATGACAAAGTCCCCGACTCGTGATTAGGTGATAGATGTGTTACAGAACCCTCTCCCAAGAGGAGATATTACAGAATCTTATGCAATAAGATTAACAAAGCGCCTGCGCCTGTCTGCCCAGAGAGGGAGAAGTCATTTTATTCCATAGATGGGAGCCATAAATTTTCCACCTTCGCCCGAGATATAAGTTTAGAGACTGTGAAGTTGTCATTAGTAAATAATTAAAGGCTATCCAAGCAGTTTAAATAAGTTCAGTCTGAGATCATTCTTCTAGAAAAGGAAATGTTATTATTATGCTTTAATATCATGAGTCGAGGTTGATTTCCACCTACAATCTTCACCCACGTACTCGTATACTTTGTCATAAAACCTAAATGCAAAACGACAGTGTGCCGTACAAACTCGCCAGCACTGGCTAGATATTCTAAAGCACCCATAGATTTTAATTATTTGACATAAGTCACAAATTCACCATAATTATTATGGTAAATTGATAGTTTTGCATTAATATTTTAGTTTTTTCGCGTATCTCGAGCTAAATTTTTGCGTAAATAAAATTAAGTGGTTTTTGTGAAGTGTTCCAATGTCATCCACCCTAATTTTTGTAGGACTGCCTGCAGATTCCAGAAGCTCGATCACAAAGTAAGTATAATATTACTATAGCTATAATGATCTCGATCAGCTGCATTTATGCTTCAAGTTGATAGGTTGCAGCATGCGGAAATTGACTTTAGGAACTTGTTGAACAGCAATGTTTTTTGACATCCATCTGAAAGTCACCGTGGCTTAAAAAATTGATCCAGGACTAGTAAAGCGATACCTTAACTTCGGGCAGTTATTTTTGTTGAGTAACAATGGCCGTCAATTTCGTCTCAAACAGTGCTCAAACATTTCGTTGCTTTATAGTTGAAGGAATTACAAACAGTAATTTGTGCTACCGCCGGCGCCGGTTTATTATTCTTCAAGAAAAATATTTAATATTTTACTGGAACACGGAAAAAAGGTGATTGCTTCCTTGTTAGCCCAAACCAGCATTTTTTCTAGATTAGAAGGTCTTATACTAAGCTCTCCAAAGATACCTAAGTAGATACTAAAACCATAGTAGTAGTAATTAGAAGGTAGAGAGCACTAGAAAACTATGTAGTTGCAAAATGCTTTCAGGTTTTATATTTGCATTATTAATTTAATAATGCTATATTAAACTTTATGCTTCAGAAACTTATGAAAGCGTCGTCTCATACCGTACCAACAGCGCTATTCAACTCCGCAAAGCGCCTGAACGTTATTATTATATTATTTCGCTTTTATGTGTTTGAACGAGCGCCTCAGTGGCCCGTCATAAAATTCGTTTTGGAAACCTTTTTAGTGTTTCCACGTACAATAGAGGATTCGTTTGTGTTACACGTCGTTTGTGTTACACCAGTTCAGTATTTCCCACGTCTTGGTTGTTACGAGATTACAGACTCTTTGAAAGGAAAGTAGGGCATCGAAACATTATTTCAGTAGATGCCTTATTTGTATAACTCCTTCATTTTATAAGTTGGTTCATAGGCAGTTTAGTTCCAGAAAGAGTCAGTGCGTAAAAAAAGTCTCTTTCTAAAATACTGTTGAAGGAATTAAAAACACCAGCGACTGCGCGAAGGAAATAAAAACACGCATAGTATATATAGTTGTAATTAAAATAGAAAATCCATAGTTATTATTATATTTAGCGTTAAGCATAGGCGGCACCTATACTTGTAGGGTGCCTTGTTCTAATTGAAGGTGTAGGCAGCTCCAGATATATTCTGTAGCGTAGGCGTCGCAAGCGCAGTTTCGCCTTGAGACTCCCAATTAGGGTGAACGACTGGTTTGTTTATATTTTACTGCTGTAATTGTCTAAATTAGGTATTATTGTGCAATATTATAGTTAACTACAACCCAGAAAGACGTTGTTTGCGTTTTCACGACCTTGTAATTTTATTTAAGTGCGATCTTAGTCCTGGAGTTCTTATTCCTTAATGGTCAGGTTACCTAAATCTTCAACAGTGATGATTATAGCAATAATATTTATGTCGAGTAGAAGGGTAAAGACTAAATGAAGAGCTTTACTGTATTGCAGATTAAGTTGGGCTTAACCGTCTGCAATGTCGGGTGCAAATGTGCACACTTGGAAATAAATATGGCTTCGCAAACAGGTCGGCAACCCTTTTCTATCACAATGGAATTGCGCTCTTGCGACATCTTTGTTTATCAACATTAATTTTATAAGCCTTTTTATTGATCAGTGCAAATCGGCGAGGGTAATGGGCAATTCTTTTTCGATTTATGTTTTGTAGTTCTGCCATATCTTCTGAGTTGTATTCTTCAAGGGCTTTGCTATTTCAAAATACGAAGTTTCCGAAGGGCTCTTAGACTAAGAAATATTAAATTGCGCGTCATATTCCGAGCATTGTTCGCTGGAGGCCTTATAAAGGTACTATCCAAGTATCCAGGTGTCCCCAGTGTGTCATTAAAGTTACCACATTGCTTGTGACAATAGTTCTGTTGTCTTTGACAATTCGCCCCGCTCATTCGAGATTGTTTGAAGGAACAAGTTAACACAATAGAATTGTGTCCTTTCATTTTAGTCCGACGTTAATTTTTGCGGCCCTTTCTAATTCGTGCTGTATTTTAGGTCGGGTTTCCTGTATGTTTAAAGGCACACAAAGTGATTAAAGACAGCTATTTGGTTTGCAGTATGCTGAGGTCATGTAGATCAGTAGCCACACAGGGAAACCGAACCGACTGGCAATCTTATGCTCAAAACGGTAGAGGAAAAAATTGTGTGGAAAGCAACAAGTTCTAAAACCGAAAATTGTCATCTACCGACCCACATTCGGCCCGTGTGGTAGTTTACGGTCCTCTCTCTCTGAGAGAGAAGGCCTCTGACCCAGCAATGAGAACGTTACAAGCTGATTATAATAAATAACTCAATAAAGTTATCTTTATTAAACAAACTTCCAATTTATATGCCAGCAACATCACCAGATTAATGGAGTTAGTATTAGATCGGCATCGTTGGGGTAAAGTGTCAATATTCCACGCTATTACCCCGATCAATTATAACAGGATTAGGCCCCCCGGCCGCCAGGATTGCGGTAACAGGATAGCGCGGAGGGCGAAGCCCTGCTAGCTTACCTACGCGGTGAATGCGATGCGACGTGCCCTATGTTTATAACTGCATATTGTATTTCAGCTAAATATGATTCTGTTTATACCTGCTTTTGGTTGAGGGTCTTCCGGTTGTCGACTTTATTAGTAATTGAGCCTTTCATTATTGAATTAGGGACTTATTATGGTAATATTTCGTTTCATGAAAGCTTACAATGACTAGTTTTTTTGAGGAAACCATTTCGAGACTTTTAGTAGATAGAAATACTTAGTTAACCAAAAGCAGCAATGTGTGGCGTCATTGGTGTTGGTAATGCTATGCCACTATCTTCGTCCAATTTCTTACAAAACTTATTGGATTACATACTACCAGTTTGTTCAAAGTCTTTCTATTACCAGCTAAGATCAGAACACCTGCAGACAGTCTTGACATTTATAGACTAACCAGAAATTACTAGAATGTTCCCGATTTGTTGTCGAGATTGCAAGGACGACTGATGACATTCGCTAACAAGCGCTGCATCATCGGAAGCTTCTGGTATTTGATGTCGGACGGGGGCGGCAGTCACGCACGACAACCCGACTGGTAACAATGGCGGCACACCCTCGCGGAAGTCGCCGCCATTACATGCTCGGCTACTCGCGGCCGCCCGTCTGTGCCTGCGGTCACCCGTAATCTTTGCTGATAACTATTGCATTCTTTGCATCGATTGCTTTGTGATTTTGTGCCAGGTGCAGATTTGATTAAACGGTCTATTTTTGTTATTCTGCACACTGTTGGAATTTGTATCTAACATGCTAATAAGTAACACCTCTCCTTACTTCACGTGCAAAGGATGCATGATTTATACACCTACCACTGTTTGTCTCTCCATCACTTAAAGGTTGACTGGTAGAAAATGCCTATGGCATTAAATCCGCCTCTGTACTTTGTGCTTGAAGTGTTAAATAAATAAATAATAAAGGAAGGTCATAAAAGTAACAAGCTGCACCAGTCAATAAAATGATTCTAACATTACTTGACTTCCCCGCTCCATGGAGCCCCTCCTCTAGCGTATAGGTAACATTTGCTCTTTATACCATTTATTGTATTTTTTTGGAAGGTATTAGTGGTCTTGTTAATTTTTTGTGTGCCAGATGTGCTTCAATTATGTTATATGATCTTTCAACATTATAAAGAACTTCATGACTTGTTCTAAAGTTTGAAGATCGATAAGCGTTGAATAAAGTGCTTTGGATAACAATGCCTAATGAGCTTATGTCGGAGCTTACGTGTATTCCCTTGCCTTGAAGCAATTGACCGATTATGTCACTCAGCAGTTCTTCACAAGTTAAATATTCACTTTCTATCTCCAAATAATCTTTCCGTTGCGGTTTTATTTCAGTCATCATCAGCTTGAATCATGCTCCCCAAAATTTGGTACTTTAGATGCGCATGATTGACTTCATTTGTCATGTTTTGATTCATGACATGATTCATGATATACCTAATCATAAAGCCGAAACGCTTGTCTGACTAAGTTGCAGTAATAACAAAACCAACCTCTTGCATAACACTCTGAAATAGTCCGTCAAAGTCCGTCTGGTAGTAAACTACAAAGTAATTACTCGACACAAATCCAGTCTCAGCGATTTACTAGATAATGTCAGAGTAAATAAGGATGAGGGGATCGCACTCACATAAATTAGAAAATTGTGTTTTAGTAACTACCCAGGTGGTCGACTGACTCGCTGACTAATATGGCGTCGCGTCAGCCTGTCCCGTGCCCGCGCAAACGGTTTGACAGTTTACGGTCAATACTATGATACTTGAACGCAATTTCTGGGACATCTTTACGTGTTTGCCGGCATCGATATTGACATGTTAGGCGCTGAAATGATCGTTGGAACTGTGTTATGGGTCTTGTATTATTTATGAGGTGTCGGATAGAGGCGTTGAATTAAACAAATATTTACCGATTTTCATTATACTAATCGAGCAGCAGCATTTAAATATAGAACCGTTTGAATACAACTGTAAGTGTTAAATGCTGTCTGTAGAGTTGATTTGGGAATCTCCTGATCATCACACAATATTTCGGAATATCTGCTCCCTGATCTGTAACATGGGCTATATTCAGCATGAGGACTTAAAACATTTAACAGATAGGTATTTATACATTCCCCCATCCAGAAAAGCACACAACAATAAAATTGAAAGCCGAACTCTTTCGGGAAATGTTCTTTTGATTGTTTGTTATTTGCGCCCACAATATCTGTTAATTGAAGGGCTCGATACAACGGTTATAAAAACAGAGATAGTGTCAATTAGTGGCCGTCCCTTAGCCGCTTTTGTCTATTTCGGTCCACGCCGGGGAACAAATTGATGTGCAGCTATCAAATTAAGAAAGACTTTATGGTTTACAAATTGTTTCTAAAGTTGTGGACGGCGTTTATGGGGGAAGAATGCGTTTTTGTTAAGCGTGGACTTTCGAGCTTGGTGTATTTTATTTATTCACAAAGATGTTTGCGTTTTCTATCAAAAGTTGGAATTGAATTTTTTTATGATGAAAATGTATGAATGTCGATGGCTTCAAGAGTAGCGGAAGACCAAAGAAGCGATGGATGGACTGTGTGAATATGAAAATGTGTGAATAAATGTGTGAATATGGGTAGAATGGGTAGATGGTAGTCCCTTAGCCGCTTTTGTCTATTTCGGTCCACGCCGGGGAACAAATTGATGTGCAGCTATCAAATTAAGAAAGACTTTATGGTTTACAAATTGTTTCTAAAGTTGTGGACGGCGTTTATGGGGGAAGAATGCGTTTTTGTTAAGCGTGGACTTTCGAGCTTGGTGTATTTTATTTATTCACAAAGATGTTTGCGTTTTCTATCAAAAGTTGGAATTGAATTTTTTTATGATGAAAATGTATGAATGTCGATGGCTTCAAGAGTAGCGGAAGACCAAAGAAGCGATGGATGGACTGTGTGAATATGAAAATGTGTGAATAAATGTGTGAATATGGGTAGAAAGAAGGTGACTGCTGTGATAACGAGTAATCGAGAAGTATGGAAGAAGAAGACATGCTGCGTCGACCCCAAATAAATTGAGATAAAGGCAGGAGAATGATGATTTAACATGACGTAGGTAGACTCGTGTGTGCTTTGCTAGGTTTTTTTTTATGATGAAGAAGCATTTCTCTTTTGGCTCTAGGCTTCATTCCACCTAAAGCCCCTTTAAGTCAAGTATTTGCTATGGGGTAATTTAGTGATTTCTGCAGCGCTTTGAAGCAATTGTTTTAATTTTAAATTTAAACATGAATGATTGAATGAATGAATTTGCAATATCAACATTTATATGTTTAGCACTAGTTTTAATGTACTGGTCATCACCATCATCATCAGCATTTCAATGTTCCCACTGCTAGAACTGGGCTATAATCAACCACGCGGGCTTACTGTTCGTAAGTCAAGGTCGCTACCACTGGGCCACCGCTGCTCTCTGTATTGGTCACATTGAAATATTTTTTCTCTCTCGGTGACATACTACTTTTGCTCGTGTGTAACATTTAAACCTATTTTGGAAATACAGTCAACTGCTAAAAATCTAGAAGCATTTTATTCCAGACAACGAGTTAGGTAGATCTAGATGACATAAAACTTCAATTAACCCAATTACTGTGAAGGGTTTTATATCTTCTTTTTAATTTATCATTACGGAACGTAATCTACTTTGGTACATTTACTAACTTTGTAGTCCAAACCATTAGGTACGGTAAATACAATTGTTATCTTTCAGCAGTTAATTGCCCGATTGTGGGATGTTTACAATTGAACGAGGCTTGATTAGCAATGCCTCCCTTTCGTGGGCTATTCATTAATACAAATCGAGATTATACAATGAGAAAGTTAGTTTAATTATAACCAAAGCGGCTACCTGTTAACGTATAGGTCGGGCGGCCTTAGTTACATTTTCTCAATTACCTTTTGTGTCAAAGAGGTTTAATTCGATTTCGATATAATTTCGATTAACTATATTTCGTTGAAAGAGTTAAATGGTTTTGTTTGAGAATATTTTAGGAAATTGTTTATTTTAGACAACCCTCTGTTTTAGTAGCGAGGGAGTTTCAAGATGTAGTCTATTTCACAAACTACCTTTAAAAATGTGATACAATCATATTCACGCGAATCATTGCCATTTATTTTCTTACTTAATAAAAAGTAATACCATTAATGTTATGGTTTGATATAAAAGTAGATCTTTCGCTTTTATCACATTCAAGTAAAGTGGCTATTCTTGTAAGATATCGCAGTATGGTAAGACCGGGACACTTCGCACGTCAATATAATTGGACGTGGGAAACGACTTTATTTTATGGTTTTCTTTCTGTTTATAAGATCTTCTATTTATTATGGATTATGTTATTTTTTTGTAAGTGTGAAATATTCGATAGCTTGTTAAGTTGAGAGTCAACTGTCGGGAAACTGTTATTTGTGTTTGTTTATTGCCAACTACTTACTACTCCTTATCAAACGAGAACCCTGCAACTGCTGCGTTGAAAATATCTTGTCAGAGACTCAATTCGTCATTTTTTTTAATAACCAAGGCGTTTAATGAAACGTGTACCGCTACACGTTTCATTAAACGCCAGGTTATAGGTTGCTTACCTGTGTATAAAATAATCTGAAATAGAGTAGAGAAGAGAGAATCCATTTAAAATGGAAACCTCTTCTCCTGAAAGTAAAACGACATTTCATTTCAACCACACCTGCGCTCACAAAGAAAACATATTCTCAGAAAACAATTCACTCCACTTTCAACGTGTGGTCATTTAAAAATAGTCTGTAGTTTGGCCGGTGGTTACGCGTAATGACTTAGTTTCCCTGGCTAATGAGGCGTAATGCGGCCCGGTGCTGTCTCGCTACCGTGGACGGCGCCCGCGGCCTTGCAGCCGGACCGGGAGAGGCGGGCTTAGGGTTACTACACGTTCGGATTTGTCCGGCTTTTGGACCTGCGTCCGAAGTTTGTCTCGCCTCGTAGTTTGTTCGAACTTCTCAACTTTAGGGCATTTTCTTAGGACACCTTCTTCTTCGTGCTGAGTGTAGGTCTCTTCCAAATCTTTCTATTTTTGGCGATTTTGTGTCATGGCTATTCAGTTTCTTCCGGCCACTTTAAAGAGATCGTCTGTCCACCTAGTCGGTTGTCTTCCCACATTCCTCCGTCCCGTCCGTGGTCTCCACTCCAGCACTTTGTTCCCCTCCAGTTCCTTCCATCCAGTCTACGGCATATATGGCCTACTTCTACTTTCTTTTTGCTATCGCTTCAGCTACGTCTGTAAGTCTCGTTCGTCTGTTTCGGTGTTTTTCACCCGGTCATAGAGGGAGATGCCCAACACCGCTCCTTCCATAGCTCTTTTAGGGCATTAAATAATTTAAATAACTACCTGAAAAAGAAAGAAAAAGTAAGTTGTTCGGCTTTTTGTCAGGGTCAATTTTATAAAGGTAACCCTGGACGGGCCGGTACGACAGTGATCCGGCTATGATTGGCAGCTCTTCAATATAATGTGCTTCAATTGCTGTGTATTGTGAACTTGGAATGCAAAGCATTAAGTGATTTTAGGTCGTTTTATTGAAATTACACTGTTAGGTCTTAGATCGCTTGTAAAAAGGTTGTGCCTTTGAGAGGCAATGGATAAATGATGGCTACTTATTTTACCAGTAACAAATAGCCCACTCGTAAACATAACGCCCGTAATCGCCGAAAGGTTTAGGCAGATTCGAACCTAATGGCACACCAACATTCTGCCAGTTAAGTTTCATTCCCATGTAATAGGGGGCGAGCCTATTGCCAGCATCGGGCATAAATCCAGACTCCGTGGCTGCTACTGAGAAAATTCTGATGGAAAAACCCAATAACAATTAGCCCGAACTAGGAATGGAACCCAGGACGAACAAACCGAGATAAAACATAGAGTATCCTGTTGATTATGAAGATTTAACCTATAGCAGCGCCCTATAGGTCAGATCTTCATATTTATTCCTTCACACGTCGTGGGCCCCTATTGCTTGGGGCCCCGTATCATTGGTACGGCTGATACGGCGGTAGCTACGCCACTGGTTCTTAACACGTATAAGATTTTCATAGGCCTACTGTACAGAGCACATCAAGTTACCCGAAACTGTCAAATTTTTGCAATCAACCTTGAACCTAATGATTTAGCGATAAAGCTGAAAATCCATTAGAGAAATTTGACAGATTAATGTGCTGGCGTCTGTACGTACTTGTGTACCCTACCCTACCCTACTAACTTATACCTTCCATAACTTCCTTGTCCCTAACCATCCTGTATTTGTAGGTCTGACAACGGTTACAGTCCCGAGTCGATTTACGGCGTCAATTCTGCGGTACTGGATTATAACGAGCGCGGGTGAGTTTTTTAAGCGATAATAATGTACTCCAAGTTACTACAAATTGACAAATTTTCACATTCGATTTTGAACTTTGACTTTGGAGAAATTTGACAGTTTGTGGTAACTTGATGTACTGGCCACCTGTACTTAGATTAAAAAAAATGCGATTTGTCAAAACCGCGGGAAACAGTTGCACGAGGGACGCACGGAACTGAAAAATTTGAGTGAAAACAGGACAGGGCTGAAATTATGTTGAATGTAGATATCATCATAACTCAAAGAAACTTATAAAGATTATAACTTTGAACCTAAAGGTGGATCTGCGCTCGTGCAGCGCACGCGAACATGTCCAAATGTGTCCATACTTGTTATGTTCATAAGATGCACGTGTACCGTAATGTTCGTGCTCGCAAGAGAACATTGTATCTTGCACGCGAACTGCTCGCTAACTGTTCGAAAAGGTGCCCTTCTTGGAATAATAACGCATAGAAACCTAGTACGAGTGCAAAAAGTGAGGCAACTAAAACTATGCCTTATGGGGCATACTTCTTTCGGCGAGCCGTCAGAACTCAAGGTCACGTTCCGGCGAACACAGCTCGCGAGTAAATTATTTAAAATGGTTGAAAATGACAGTTTGTAGCGTGAGAGGATGTCATAGCACTTCAGGAATACACAAAAATGTGATCAAATTACATTTCACATCTAAGTTCTTACATTTTATACATTATTTTTACGTAAATCGATCATTAAACAAAAATTATAAAAACCTAACTTATCACAATACAGTGTTGCTATTTGTGAGGAAAAATACCCACATTGCTTTCAATTTTCTTCTTACTTTTGTTTAGCAAAAAAAAAATGTTTTTGATTTACCAACTACCTACGTTATTGCATCTATACAGATTAATAAAACGGGAGTGTCTGTTTGTAATATTAAAAGAACCGCTTATTACTAAGTGCATATGTTTTTTACAGTTTTTGTCTGTCTGTCCCAGCTAATCTCTGAAATGAATGAACCGCTTTTGAAGAGACTTGCACAGGCAGATAGCTGATGTAACAAGGAGTATCTTAGGCTACTTTTATTTTAGATAAATAATTAGGAATCCGTGCAAAAAAAAACAATAATAATAACAAAATTCGATTAAAATAGGGATTTTTTAATAATAATTTCACGCGAGTGAAAGTCGCGGGCAACAGCTAGTACGGCATAACATTTGGCCAGTTTCGAGAAACTAACTTGGCATTAGGTATTTTGTATTAGTCTTTGTAAATAGGATACCGGTGGCGACACACAACACTTACTCTTAATGGATATCAAAACCAATTTTTTTCGATGTCAGCAATTAATATATGCCTTAATATTAATTAAACACATCAAACATTCTAAACGCATTGAACGATATCCCATTCTTCATATTACATAATTATCATCTTCATCTTATCCAGTTCCTGATAACATAAAATACTTGTCTTGATTTGATCCAGCAACATTGTAGTGCGTTTTCCCATATTTATTGGGTAACGGGCTGGTAATGGTATCATTGAAGGCTATATTTGTGTGCGTTTAAAGAACGTAGACGCTTTCGGCTCACGCACACAAAGAAAATGAAGTGGACACACGATATCGGTCGTGTTTTGTTCTAGACGCGGCTTCTATGCGTTTATTCTAAGGTGCCCTTACTATTATGTTCCTAAGATGAACGCAAATAGGGATGTTTCCTGAGTAAAAAAAATATAATACCTACTATTTAGTCCGTCAGTTAGATTATAGTTACCAAAAACGCTCATAACTATTGTCGTTTAGAAGGCGCTGATTCTTAGCATTATTTGAAAGAGTTTTTTTCTAAGAATATAATTAAGGACTTAGACACAAATTGACAGACATTAAAGAATTTAAAATGGATAATTATCTGTCAAGAATGTCGGTAAGTACCTACCTACATATCACAATTTCTGTTGACATTCTTTTTTCATTAAAATGTTGTTTATTTTTCCTATTCCGTATTCAAATGCTTCACATTGAATTGCAACCAGTTTTTAATTCACAGCATTAAAAAGCTCAAAGCTCGAAATAAAATGTCGGATACTTAAATTCTTAACATTTTCCGACGTTATAAGCACTTTTCAATCGTCCATTTTATTACGGAGTCGAGCGGTTGAAATATACAAAGTTTTTTAAACTGTGGAACTATTCGTAGCACTACTTTTATTTCCGAGTGCTTGATTTTAAAGTTTTTCTTAATTTGATTTTTACAATTTTTCTGTGAATGTTTTCTTTAAAAATGTTTTGAGAATCTTTTGATCTTTGTATGCTGCTAACTATTATTTTCTTTTTTATTTAATTTGGGAAAGTATTGAAACGTCTTACGTTTTCAAAAGCGTGGATTCGTTTTAAACGTGAAATGTCTTTAATTGAATACATAAATTCTTTAAGTTATCTTTTACTGTTACACCAAATAAAAATTAACATACAAATAAAAGAAGAAAGGCCAATAAAGTGCCCAATTATAACCGTAAGTAACGATTGCTGTAAAACAACACATTTGTGTGTGTTTTAGTACCTAAATAAGAACATGCTGTCACGTTCCATTTCCTATATGGGATGCACTATGAATACCAACCCGAAAATTACCGAAGTTTGTCGAAGTCACGCGTAGTCGCGTAACAAGTAGGTTATAATAGCGAGCATAACTATTGACAGGCCCGCTGCGCAAGTACCTATGTCATAGTGACCCTTTTTCTCCGGTTCATCCGCAAATAGGTCGCGAATAATTAACTCGTATTTAATATTCCGTTTTAATGAAATGTCCATGACACTACTCTTATGAAACCGTTCCCTTTCTAAAGAAATCTTAATACTTAGATCTCGAGTGGCTTCTGTGGACCAAACCCCATACATCTACCTTTATACGTCAGGAAAGGGAAAAATACTAATTAGATGATATACCGATTTTACTTTTGAATGGGTTGTGGAATTCTGTGTGGAAAATCATCAGTTGATCACCGTCTAATATTGTTATGGACGCAGTGGGCTTAGATACAAGTTTTGAGGCAAGGCTTTTAAATTTCTTGCTAGATTGAAAATATGATTGATTTTTTCTTGTAAACTTATTGATTAGGGAAGCCATAAATAAGTAAAAATTAAAATTATACCTACCTACTTATGTTACAAACGATTCTCATAAAACGCATGTAAGTACCTAATTGTTTTTAAGTCGAACAATTTTAATATTGCTACCGAAGGTTGTACCGCTTAACTATTACTGGAACGATATACGGTAATTACATAACCATGATAAGAACTTTTACTTCAATTCGCAATTTTATAAGACGAATAAAACCTCATATCAGATAGTTACAGAGAAGTCGAATTCCAGTAGCTTTACTGTATTTTTATTGTTTGAGTTGTAAAGCAAGGAGATTTTATTCATTTGTTTTATTGCAAGAAGCCGTGTGTATAATTTATGATCATACATGATCATAACAATACAAGGTGTCATATTCATTAGTAGCCGCTGATGTAAGTCGATAACTAAACCGGTAAGTTTCTCTTTGGATTATCGACTTTATTTTATGTTAATTACAGCTGATAATAAACTATTAGATACGGAATATCGAATCAGAATAAGAATCAGAATCCTACGATGTCTTATAGTTTTGAAGTTAATATTAATTTAGGTATGTACATACTTAGCTAATTACTATTTGATAGGTTTTCCATGAATTGGATAAATGCGCGCAAATTGCTCGCATTTGTGCAACTAAGGGAATATTATTTACGTGTTTTTCATATTACTTTTATGGAGTACAATTTTTTTGTGAGCTGATGAACGGAGTTTTTGCACATTTTGCTTGCTGTAATCTTTTACTTAGATGTGATGTGGATAAACATTAAATTTTCCTGTTTTGGATATATAACCAATTACGTCCAAATAGTAAATGATAAAATCGAATGAATAAGATGTCTTAGGAGTAGAATTCACCTAAGTTTCATATCTATTCACCCATGATAAAGGGGTGATGAAGTATGTATTGCATAAACTTACAGGCCTTTCAAATTTTCATTGAATTTTCTAATACTTTTATTACTAAAGCTTATATCATCGCATGTGAGCCCATCTGCCTCAATAAAAATTATGGATCTAGTTTATAAGGTTACAAGTTGCGTTTACGTGGTGACATTGTTCGGGCCCGCACTTGGGATGACACGCAAGTCCCGTCGGGGGCTGGTACGGGTCTACCTCATCCAATGAGATCGATACAACAAATAATGTTCGCGTGATGGATGATCCTCGCTGAATTCTATTGTTGCTCATACAATTTTGGAAGAATGGATGAATGTAGACTATGCGACGGCCCTCTGATTTAGAGGCCTACTTTAAATTTGGGGCAGGTGTCATGATGACCTGGATGGAAGGTTCTGGCTGGGAAAGTAGGCCGAGTGAGACATGTGGAATGGATTCGTGGAGGCTTTTTTTATTAGGTACTTAAGTGGGGCGTTAATGTTTTTAATAGGAGTAGGTTTTGAGGGTTTTTATTTTGTGTAGTGGTTGCAAGCGCGATTGCTGAGCATGAGGTTCTGGGCTCGATTCACAGGTCGGGCTAAGTGTTATTGGATTTTTCCATCTGGATTTTCTCAGTAGCAGCCACGGAGTCTGAATTTGTGCCCGGTTGATGACAATAGGCTCGCCCCCAATAGGGGGCATGTAATAACATGGGGCTTAACCGTAACAGGCTAAATGTGGGTATACTTAGGTACACCTCTGCCTAACCCCTCGAGAATTTCAGGCGATTTTTTTTTTTTCGGATGGAACGTCATCAAATGACTTCTCCCGGTCTGGGCAGAGCGGAAGGGAGTGTCAGACTTGTACTGACTAAAACCCATCCATGTTCCTTCTTTGCCCTTTGTGTTCCAGGGCCGAGGTATGTCTTTCGAACAGTCCCGCAGCCCTAATTTTAGGCGACATGTTATTATTTTTTTCGCTTAAGTAGCTTTTTGAAGTGGTTTCGTCATTATATAAGTAAATCTGCAGATGTTGTGTTTTGTGAATTTCTTACTCTCTTTTTGGCGAATTTGCTTATTACATGTTAGTAGATTGACTACTCCGTCTAATTTCAAACTCTTTAATTTTATTTAGTCTATCACGACCTCCCATAATCTTTTACGACTTGGGCGGGACCATCTCTGGTACATTAGATGTATCTCAAATCTGCCATATCGGAACAACGTGGGTGATATTATGGTTCTTGTAGTAATTTATCCGTAACATTACCTTTAATTAGACTCTAATGTTAATAACATTCTCCGACAATTAGCAACGGAAGCAATTAAGGGTGGTGTAAATGATTCAAATTGTCGCTTAGTGCTTGTTCACGTTGATAAGCGGACGCGGTGATAGGCGCGAACGTGCATGGCGAAGCTAAAATTAGAAACTCGACGTACGCACGACAACCAATCAAGGTAAAACCAGTTTATGCGAATCAAATTTGACTTTTTTTTTTGGCTGAAAAAGAAAAAACGTTTTACGGTAGGATTAAATGTAACGCATTCAAAACATTGTGCTGATAGATGGATTGCATAGTATGGGGGTTGTGGAGGTGTTTAAAGTAAACACCATACATTAACAAAAAATATTTAAAAAAATAACTTGTGAAAAAGATGGAACTTTAACCCCCAATATCTCCGTAACCATACCTGGGAACGTTCTAGTTCCCAGGTATGGTCTAGAACAAAAAAATAATCGCAATGACGGGGAGAATAAGTGCCTTTCGGCTTCGTTAAGAGTGTTTTTACACCCTTTATATCGTCCGAGGATTAAGAATACAGGCAGAAAATCGCCAAGACAGCCCGCTCTTCCACCGCACCCGCTTCAGCTCTTGTCTGTAAACAAGCATTTACTTAAACACAGCACGGCATAAGTGCTGCTTACACATAATTGAATAATTCCTGCTCCTTCCTGTTGCGATTAAAAAGTCTTTAATTGTGGAGAGTAAAAGTCAATTAGATATGAATAGATATTGATTATTGAGGCACTCGGACTTCGCGGATGTTTGTCTCAGGAACGGATGCGTTTACCGGACCTCTAAGTGTTTGATAGGATTCTTTCTTTTAATTAACTGTTGGGTACCACTTTCGCAAAACAGCTTTTCTATAGTCATGTGTTAACTTTCCGAAGGTGCACGAAGGTGAAAATGTTTTGATTATCTAACATCATCATCATCATCTGGCTAGCCTTTTCCCAACTATGTTAGGGTCAGCTTACCTCGTTGGTCTAGTGGTGTCAAGCGCGACTGCTGAACATGAGGTTCTGGGTTCGATTCCCTGGTCGCGCAAAGTGCTATTGGGTTTTTCTATCAGGAATTTCTAAATAACAGTTACGGAGTCTGGATTTGTACCCGGTTGATGGCAATAGGCTCGTCCCCTTTTACATGGCACTTAAAAACATAACTGGCTAAATGTGGGTGTACTATTAGGTGCACTTCTGCCTTATCCTACGGGGATTACAGGCGTGATATTACGTTATGGTCAGCTTTCAGTCTCAGCGAATACAGCTGAATACCAGTAAATTACATGGAGCGACTGCCTATCTGACCTCCACAACCCAGTTAGTACTGGATAACACGATCAAGATTGGTTGTCTGACTTTCGGCCTTTTGACTACCTGTAATGACTGTCAAAGATCTACAAATGACAGCCAGGACAGCAAGGACTAACGGCTTAAAGTGGTTCCTGAGGCACGGAGGAAACTCGGTATGTAATGGGTGGTCGGTCACCCATCCACGGATCAACCCAGGCAAGCTCAGCTTAACCTGAAGATTGACCCGAGTGGCTGTTATTATTTAGCCACGAGCTTCTCACTTATACTAACTTATTTATTATTTATCTTGTCGGTTAGAAAAATATCCCCTGTTACCTTAATAATCCTGGAAATGAAGTCCAACAGCTGGTCCTATTCAAGCCCTTTGAATTTCCTAGATACAGTTCTCACAGCGATCCACCTGGCGACAGTCGTGCAACTGGTATACGATACGGCAAGTGAAAGGTGCAATAGGTCCGTTGATCGAAAATAAACCATTAATCCTACAGCTTCTCACATAAACAAAATGACACAAGCCACTTCCCTATAATATTAGATACAGCCAAGTCTTTTCCATAAATATCCGCTTCACGGTCGGCGCTATCTTAATAGCTCAAAGTAATTTGTGTGGTAGCGCATATTTAGCGCTACCAGGGTCGCTGGGGGCCCGGTCCACAGGTGGCGAGATTGCCACTAAGATATGGCCCCCAGTAAAACTTTTGTGGTGCACATTTATTCTTATTTTGGTCGGCGATCGTGACTGGTCCTTGCACGTGCCGTTCAAAACAAACCGTAGCCTCTAGTCTAAGAAAACGACCTTTGGAATTGATGACTATATCGCCTCCTAACTTATACATTGCACGCTTTTAACCAGCCAGTTCATCAATACTTCCAACTTTCCCAGTAATGTTTTGTCATAGTTATGTGTGATTGGTTCCTGAGTGTGTACTGCTTGCCTCGGAGGGATGATTTACAAACTGTTTAGTGTTGTCCAGCGCACTTGTTTCACGCTGAGCGCGTGACGTCACGATTGCTTCGAGACGAATAGCTCATTCGGTTAAGGCATATACCTTATGTAAGGCTTTGCCTAAATACAGCGTAATGCCGGGCTGGCGCTGATTAGCTAAGAGATACGAGGACTATTACTTAATGTACCGCCACAGACCTTTTCAAGCCACCGTCTAAAAACAGCTGAGATTTTTCCACCCATTTTCTTGGCACTTTTGTTTTTGTTAGTTCGTTCGAGATTTCGCTTTTTCGTAAACAAATACAATTGGGGGATCGAATCTTTCCCTCTCGTAAAAACCCAATTTGCATTTTCCCTAGTTTTACGATTAACGAGGCTTTTTAGACGAAATAGCACCTAAACAGATTTTTCTTGTATTTAAGAGAATCCAATAGTAGAACCTTTTTCAATCATATGTTTTGTATTATCAGTATCCAAGCATCACCATCATTATCTCCCACGCTACCCACTGTATCAAACAATATAATAAAAACATAATTTTGGGCATCTCTGAGACTCGCAGCTCCTCTCAAGAAAAATCTAATTACGGCTCTAAAAATAAAATAAAATATTTAGGCGCGGATTAAATCCTCTGTCTGTATAATCCCACAGACAGAGTCTCGAAGGACATACGACTAATGAGGGATACCTTTATGTCGCCAGTGGGAATATATTCTTAGTTACATCCTTACTTCAATGGGAATTCATAGAGACGTGCAAAGTGCTCAAACTGGTTCCCTTTGACATGCTATATCGCTGATGACATTGTAGTATGTAATGGGTAAGAGGTGATGCACACTTGCAATTTTTTGATTCCTAAAAAACCATTAAAATATTGTAATACCTGTTTGATTTTTTGGGCGGGTACAGTTAATTTGTTTATGCTTTTGCATTTGTCCTAGAAATCCGCTTGTATTTCCAATTCACAAGAAATATTGATCTACAATTATATTATGCAGAATAAACAATTTGTTTTTCTATTTGTATGGAAAGTATGTAAACTGTTCTCTCAAACTAAATCAACGATTATTTCTGAATTTTCAAAGTTAAGGCTACTTTTATTTTGATGCGATGATAACACCATTTTGATGGTAGGTATTCCATCTCCTTAACCGATTCATTTGGTCACAAGATTGACATTTATTACCAATACTTTTGTCATGACTTGCATTTGATGCTTTATTCTGAAGTTTTGACGTTCGATAGCTTTGGGCCGGTCAATTTTGTTCGGAGTCACATTAGACTAATATTACAGTTACTCGTATATTTTATAGCTTTCTAGATATAATATCCGGTGTTTTCGAAATCTCCCTCCAAAAGGTCAAATGGGTGACCCTGACACCCATTTGACCTTTTGGAGGGAGACGTGTCACTTCAAGTAGTTTCGATTTAGGTACCTATAACATAGATGTTTTGGAAATATGTGCTATTGTTAGACTCATCCTCAACTTATTGATTAACTCAGTGACCTATAATGGGTGTAAAAAGATCCTTAGAGAAGCCGAAAAGCACTTGATCTCCTCGTTTTTGAGATTTTTTTGTTCGGGCCTAACCCTGGGAACCTGGAAACCTCCTAGTTACGGAAGTATTGGAGGTCAAAGTTCCACATTTTTTAGTAGTCTGTTTTTTAAATACAAGTTTTTAATGTTATTATTTTACTTTAAATAAATAAATCCTTGACCCCTGTACAATTCAATGCATGCATCAGCAAAATGCTTTCTTTGAGTGCGGTACATTGGGTTCTACCGCAAAACCATGATGTTTCACCCCAAAAAAAAAGTCGTTTCCCAGCAAATTTTTTTGGGTAGAGTTACTTAGTTTCATGTATGCTTGGTTGACGGTTTCGTGAAAGGGTCCGTTTACGCGTTTATACCTTGATAGCGCGTGTTGAATTGTTGATGTGGACAGTTGTCTCCTGATTATAACCCTACATTGTAAATCAGCAGTGAAAGCAGTTGGCAATCTTTCTTATTAGTGTCAATTTAGTTATTTCTTATGGCTTCTGTTGCAAACAAGTTTTATGTTTCGCTTTATTTAAGACTGCGAATTGTTTGTCAGTCACCCAGTCAGTCACTGTTTTATAGGTTCAGATTTGTTATCAAGAAAACCGCCTATTAAACAGACTATTGATATTTTCTCAACAATTTTGGATCTCTTTTGTATGAAGCAAAATTTATATACAGGGTGGAAGTAAGACACCGACACTAAAACGCAACCTAGATTTTTTTTGTCGGTTATAATAGAAAAATAGCTGTTTTGTACCAAACTGTAATACTTACACGGTGAAAATGTATGGAACAGCTGATTCTTTTCAAAATTACCGATGAAAAATTTATATGTGAGGGCACAGAATTAATTGGTGAGGGGTTCAGAATGATGTACTGAATTCTTGGCAACCATTCGTGCGTCAGTGTCCCTTTCCATCCTATATATTCGGTAACGTAGATTTTGATAAACGACTTTATAATTTCGTCGCTTAATCGCAAGTGTGCGCCTGAACGGCCCGGGAGAGCGTAATTAAGACCAAAGTAAGTAGTTGTGTACAAAGGACAGATATACAGCCGTTTCTAATTGCAAATGTTATTACCCGCGATAAGATGTCCGAGCAAGATAGCTACAAGTTTGTATTTGTGCGATTTTCACCGTTAATTGCCACTTTTTATCCAAAGTATGTTATTTTATCATGAATTTTAATTGGTTGCTAAGTGATTGTCACTTGTGTGTCTATGCGGTTTTATTTCTAGCTACAGCAAGTATTTTATTTTGAATGAAATAGGGGGGCACCTTAAAAAAATATATAAGGTTCCATTAAAATAGATGGACAAACTTTTAGAAATCATTCAGACCACCAAAATAAGGACAATGGTAAAAAAATAAATAAGATAAACGCATTTTAGATAACTTACAAGAAAAAGAATCAGCTAACGAAAATACACTAAAAATTATTATTTTATTTCAATTTATTATTTTATGTCAAAATAAAATCACTTTAATCAGTGTGTTTTTGCTTGGATATCTTTGATTAGACGTACTGATCGCTGTGTTAAAATTTGTCCATCTATTTTAATGGGACCTTATATAATCAAATTAAAAAAAAGAAAACCCTTTTGAAAGAGTTTTGAGTACCTATCATCTTTTCATTCAAATCAGTCCACATTAATTTTGATTCTATTCTCTACTGAAAAAAACGTTTACAAAATAATTACTTCGTATGTTAGTTTTACCAGCAAACAGGTAGTCAGTGACCCGAAAGTCTGACAACCAGTCTGACCAAGGGGACCAACCAGTCTGGGTATTACCCACTACTAAATGGGTTGTGGAGGTCAGATTGGTAGTCACTCCATGGAAAATACAGTATTCATCTGCATCCGGTAAGACTGGAAGCTGACCCCATTATAGTTGGGGAAAGGCTAGGCAGATCATGATGATGACGAGCAAAACCGTTATCAAAGCAAAAATTTGTTGCCCACGACTATCCTGCCGCCAGTCCTAATTACAGTGTAAACTCTTTATAACGTCGTTCGTTATAACGAAAAACTCTCTATAACATAGAAATTAGTTCAATTTGGTTGGTTTACCACAAAACCCATACATTCATTCACTCTTTATAACGCAATCGCCATTCTCTATTACGAAGAAATATTTTCATATTTAGACATCAACACATGTTTAACAATGTAATTTTTTTTTATAATCAGCCTCGAAAACTAACCTTTTGAGGTGCCGAAATTTCTAAGAAAGACACCCGAGGTCATAAACAGCCGTCTCGCTTTTGTTATTGTTAATACGTGTGCCATTATTCTTAGATTACATTGTCTGTAGGAAATCGGTTAAATTTGGTTTATTTTCCCCTATAACGAAAAAATATGCTCGGTCCCTTGAAATTCGTTATAAAGAGTGTACACTGTACTTTTAAAGAAAGTACAAGCGGACATGAAAACTGTCTAATGACATTGCCGTTACACGTAGATATCAATTCATAATTTATTAGCTGCGTTTGCGCACTATCTGCCGCGGATGGGATGGCTTGTAAGTTTATGATGAATGAAACTAATTGCACTAAAGATAATATATTTGTCAATAGGGTTAGACAAATTATTATCTTAGTAAAGAAGATTTAAGACTTATTTTTTTATACTCGAGAATAAAAAGACAATTTGATGAGTTGGTGTACACTGGGTACCGGCTACTTTACTTTAGTTATTATTCTTATTGATGTGTGTTAGCTTTATTTATTGAACTTTAAGTTTGGTATTATTTAAGTTGGCTTATCAATCAGTTGTGTAAGAGTAATTTCTAAAATATTATGGCTACTGGTGCTACTTTCACATAGATCCATTCATGAGCATAAATAAATAAATACCTTACAATTACTCAAAACTTACTAGCGATTTTCTCCGAAAGTCATCATGACTGTAAAATTAAAAAAAAATTAAAAAAGTTATTGAATTTTGTTTAAGTTTAAGGCATTTGAATTCGCGACTATACTTTAACCTATTGTGAAACTCCACAATTTTTCTCTCTTTCTGAGACCAAGCAGAAGAAATTGGAAGACATAGAAGAATACATACATAAACTCAGGCCTTTTTCCCATGGAGGTAGGCAGAAACCAAAGGGCCTGCTACGTACCCCTTTTTTTTACGGATGGGAAATCATCAAATGACTTCTCCCGCTCTGGGCAGAGCGGGAGGGAGTGTCAGACTTGTACTGGGTAAAACCCATCCATGTTCCTTCCTTGCCCTTTGTGTTCCAGGGCCGCAGTATCTCTTTCGAACAGTCCCGCAGCCCTGGAACAGTCCCGCAGCCCTGGTGCTACGTACCCCTTACATATTCCTTTTGCCACGTCTACCTTCATAAATCTGGTCAAAATAAATAAAGTACAATAAAGTATGACGTCTGACAGGGGAAATTCGAAGAAGAAAACATGTTGCGCCGACCCCAAATAGAATGGGATAAGGTCAGGAAGATGATGATGATGAAAGTAAAAAAAATAATAAAGTTTTGTTTTTTTCCTAAAATTGCTATAGTTAAAAATGGTCAGCCCTGTTGCCTGCGCAGGAGCACTAACTTATGAGGGAGCGTGTGACGCTGATGTATTTACGATGCTCGCGCGCCTTTCCCGTGAGATTACAGGCGCGGACGTACCCCCCATCGGTTCAACTCCTAATTTTATAGGAGGGATGAGTACTTAGTGGGTGATGATCTATTATGTTGCGTGACCGATCTTAATATTGGTTAATTGTTTTACGTACGGATATAATAGTCCGCCATAATAGGTACGAGTTAACTAAATAGTTAGAATGAGAAATACGCGACTGCCTCGTTTGGTCTAGTGGTCGCAAGCGCGACTGCTGAGCATGAGGTCCTGGGTTGATTTCCAGGTCGGGCAAAGTGTTATTGGGTCTTGCAATCAAGAATTTCTCAGTAACAGCTACGGAGTCTGCATATGTGCCCAGTTGATGAGAATAGGCTCGCCCTCTATTACATGGGACTTAAGACATAACTGGTGAAATTTGGGGCTATTTATACGTTTACACAGGTACACTTATGCCTAACCCTTCGGGGATAACAAATTGATATTAATTAATAAACTCTATCTATGTGATAATTATTCCTGATGCAAAAGGTATTATCAAACACCTTATCCATAAACAATTCGACCTAATGCCCCACCATGCATGTCAATGCCATAGAGCACCGTAGAATGGGGATGTGCAGTTACTTACCGCGAATAGTATCAGGAACAACCAAATATAATAACCATAGAGAATACTAAGTTATACGCGAAGGGAATTTATATCTTTTACTTTACATATCAATTCGTAGGTAATGGATTACAAGTATTATCGCTTTGTGGTCACCGGTATTTATGGACCACCATGTAGAACGTAGATGGTTATTGTCGTAAAGACGTGACAAATTCGCAATTTATAGTTCATTTAAATATGCTTCAAATATTGGGCCTTATGTTTACGGGTTTACCTTGTTTACCTCAATTGCAATATTTAGAAAAAAAAATTAGATACCACTATCTATTTTTTTTTCTAAATATTGCAATTTAACAGAATTTTAAATTACAATCAATTACACAGTTATCCAAACATTAGTCATGGTCGGGTATTAAAAATTGTAATTTTTATGGAAACTGCATAACGTTCATCATCATCATCATTTCAGCCGAAAGACGTCCATTGTTGGACATAGGCCTCGCCCAAAGGGAGGGTTTAGCCATAATCGCCACGCTTGGCAGGCGGGTTGGCGATCGCAGTACGGTTTTTACAAAAGCACAGAAAATTCTGCTGCCCATTTTTTGGTAAGTCCCTTAGTCGCTTCTTACGACACCCACGGGAAGATATGGGATGGTGCATGCATAATTTACCTAATTGATTTTTTCTACGACAGTAATGACCTTAAATTTGCACGTCATCTACTGTTATTCTGTAACCGGTCGTATATTGGATTCTATTTCCATCTCAACAGCATAATGACCAATCATCAAAAGTACTTACTAACTCCACTAAATTATATCATTTGTAACTTATGATTGGCAATTGGACAACCGACAATGGTCTCTTGACCCGAGTCGCGGTCAATTCAATTTGCGACAGGCGGCAGTTCGCCACCAGCCGACAATCAATCGCAAATCTTAATGAATTACTTTCTTTGTTCTCTTATCTTAATCTTGATTCGTCTTAATTTAATCATTCGTAACGCACTCGAAAGTTTCGGCAGTTTGTCGGAGAGTTGGGGAAAATTTTGATTTTAATTTCTTTGTATTGTTTTTGCTGCGCTACTGTGCCAGAAATTTGGTTTGGGTTGGGTTTATAACATATCGAGTTCCTTCCTCGGAGAGCACGTTAAGCTGTTGGTCCCGGCTGTCATTTGTAGATCTTTGACAGTCGTTACAGGTAGGTCAGTGGCCCGAAAGTCTACAACCAGTCTTACCAGGGGTATCGTATTACTCAGTACTGACTGAGTCAGACAGATAGGCAGTCGCTCCATGTAAAATACTGGCTACATACTGGCTACGTACTGCTACATTCATTGCTTTTGTTTGAATCGCCTTCAATTCTAATGTATTGTGTCCGGAAGTAAAATTGATGCCCATTTATCGCTTATCGCCTACCTACAAATAATTTAATAACTTCCTTCCACAATTAAAACTGTCCCATAAAGGGTTAACTGGTGGCAAACATAAATACAAATCAACCATCCGATGACTAATTACAATGTCATTCAAATTAAATAGGTGTAATACCTCTTTTGACACAAACCATAGACTATAGTGGCCAGTATTCATGTCACAGACGAAATCAAACAGTGTGCCCGTAGCCCTTCGGCATGCATCGAATAATGAGTAGTTGTCATTCTATAATGACGTGTGTTACAAATTGCAGGGCTATTCACGAAAGTAAAACAGGAAATGTTCGAAGGGAAATAAAAATGAATGCCGTGCGTGTGTAATTGGTCTAAGTTACGAAATAGCGTTGGCATGCGGTGACTGTGTAGTCATGGCCTTTTTTTGGTCGATTTGCTTTTGATATGAAAGAATTGGGATTTTCTTATTATGGAGTTGAAATATTGCTCTTTTTATGGTTTCGTATGTACAATTCAGTTTGCTTATTAGTTACATGCCTGCTTGTTTTGTTTTTTGGCATTCAACGTTGATTTTCGGGATTTTCTAGTCACATTTTCAAGTTAATTTCCAGTTTGTTTGTAACCTCTTGTTATTTCATGAAGAACGTATACTTGTTTAAACCGCGCCAGTATCTCGTGGCTAACTTGACTAGTAATCATATGTTATTAGAGCGTTATTTACTTGTATTAGCATACCTTCAAGTTCTGCTGATCATCCCCCAAGGGAGCATGTAATATGCGTATTTACTGTAGCCGCGCTATAGTTTTCTGTTAGACTGAAGTATGGCTCGGAGCGTTCCTATATGAACCCTATGATCAATTAATTACAGAATACCTTTAAAAATTCAATTATATCCATGAAAACTCTACTGTTTTCGTTTTCTGATTATTTTAGAAACACCACAAGGAGGTTCCACTCTTAAGATGGTTCCCAGGCATTTTCAATCTTCCGTAGTACACGGAATATTTGTTCAAAAGATTTATCTTGAACCTATTACCTACATGAAGGCATAAGTGAAGACTCACAAAACATTAACATGGCTCATGTCATGTATCGCAGAGTATTTTGTGTAATCTTCCTTGTTGGACAACAGCTTATGCGCACAGCAGGCTCGAAGGCACCTATGAAGCCGATTCCTGACGGTTTTCGTTCGGGAAGGCACTCTCCGCACTGTGTCCGCACATAATATCCATGCATTAGTTAAATATACCACCGTACAGGTACTACTAGTAATATGGGTAAACAGTAAATTAAGACTAGAAAAATATTTTTTGTATATCTGTTTTAAGTTGTAAATTATAGCGTCATTAAAATGTGTCACTTGTGACTCTCACTCACATAATATGTTGCATTTTTTTTAAATTCCCGAAACCTACCTATTGTTAGATAAAATTAGGTCCTTAATCGGAAGAAAAGTGAAACGAAGTTCAGCAATTGTGGATCGATTATTAAAAATAAAAGAGATTGTGAGAAGATTGCGTACATAGAAATGAAGTCATCATAAAACTACTAAATCAGAGAGAGAAAAAAATTAACAGCAGTAAATTAAAAAAAGAAATACCATAGACACAAGAGATGTAATCCAGTGTTAATGGTAACGTCCATGCTAGCTTCCATGGGCAGTGGTAAGCGAATGCATTCCCGGAACAATCCGCCCGCGCAGCGCGATCGATGACCTCGCGGTTAGCACTGATTTATCACCGAAAAGTAAACTAAAGAAAAGCTAGGAAGATTTTTCTAAGAGTAAAACTTAGGTATAAGTAGGTCAGCAAGCATCTTTGCAATAAATATACCTAATGGTGTTGCGCGTTGAAGGAATATGTCAGAAACTTGACAAATCTAGTACATTTCATGAGTTCTCTATTACACTACCTATAACACTGCTTTCAATAATCGAAACTATGAGTTTGTTCAAAAAATTGACACGAAATAATTGACAATACTTTATACTCTATACTAAATCCAGTCTACCGAGAATATTCGCTCATATATTAGCACTCCATTTATGCACTACTCCGAACTTCTGCCCCGTAAACACAATCGAACATTGTTATCCACTGAAACAAGCCATTATAACTAAAGAAAGCGAAAACTAAAACACAATTTCTAAATTAACGTGTCTTCAAGTTTCCTCACAAGGAAACTCAAAGAAAACCCCATTTAAGGTCTTGTATATCTTGTCAATGAGTTTTTTGATGGCGGGAAAAGTATTTCTAGAGTTGCTAGATCAAATTTCTGAATTTCCCAAAACTCTTTTTTTTTTTGCACTAAAACCATACCTTTTATTATACAAACACCAGCAGGTTAAGCTACTTGAAACTTTCAGATTTTCCCAACCAACCCTAAACCTAATGCTCTAGACATAAACTCGAAAATCTATTAAAGAAATTTGACAGATTGTAGTAGCTTGACGTACTGGCGTCTGAACGTGTAAATTGAATGGCTTTTCAAACAGGTAATTAAACAAATGGGGAGAACAAAACACTATGTTTATTCCCAAAATGAACGGGTGACGCACGCGCACGCTCTCAGTACACACCTTTGCGCTTTCCAGTCTGCCTTTAATCTACTTTCTCTAGGTATCGAATTTTGTGTCTCTTGATTTCCTAAGTTTTACAGTTTGATAGTTGGGGAAACTTTCACCAAGAAAAAAAGTTATTATTCTTCAAAATTTCCCCAATATCATTTTTCCCCGAAAAAGGGAAAAATTCCCAATCTACTAACGAGTTTGTCTGGCTTCTTGTGTGGTCGTTGCGTTTAACTTAACCATTTAAGAGTAGGTACCGACGAGCCGGAGTACTACTAGTTCGAAGATACGATTCCGCGATAAAGCATTTAATAGAGTTTCATGATGTTTTATGAGATTTAATTTCCTCCTGGCTGGCGTTATGTAGCTTGTAAACAGTTTTGTATACTTGTCTTCTGTCCGTTTTCAAGAGATTAATGTAATGAAAATTGCATGTGAGCGTATTTAATTTTAATTGGTATGGTATTCCTTATTCTGATTTATTACTGTAATAGGTACAGTCGCCAGCAAATCAAGTTACCACAAACTGTCAAATTTTCTTATTCGGTTTTGAACTTAACTGTCAACATTTTATGGTTTCAAATCATTTGGAAAAATTTGACAGTTTGTGGTAACGTGACATACTTTTTGATTTTCCTTCTGTTTCCCAAGTATTTATACTGTTTATAAATCTCATGTAAACGGATTTTATTGACTTGTCGGAAAGTTGTAAATTGTGATTGAAATTGTAATTTCAGTTAAACCATTGCAGCAGTTTATTGAGAACAGCTTTTACTACCGAACTTACCTTACCGACTTAAGATTTAACGAGGTAAGAGCTATCTGAAGAAACAATTTCAGTTTACCAAATTTAGATTGAAAGAAATGATAGTCTGAAATTCTTACCAGAAGTTACCACGTGAAAGTCGCTGATTGTCATTTATCCTCCATCTCTTGAGCACAACTTTTCACTTGTCTATATCATGGCGTAATGGAAAACTAAAAACATAACTCATGTCTTTTTCCCATGGGTGTAGGCAGAAACTACAGACGACACCTGCTACGATCCTTACATACTCCTTTTGTCTCGCCCACGTTTATACATCTGGTTATAGTCAAAAGCGCTGGTTGCGGGTACTATACGCACCAAAACCAACAACTTCTGAAAAAATCACGCTAAAGTTTCAATTCAAGCCCAAATGACGTCAGAGATACGCGTGTAGGTACTTTAAATAAAAGCCACTTTCTATGAAACACAAAGACACATGCCATACAAAGAGTTACATAAACATTATTTTTATAGTCATTTACAACGGCCACTTCGCGTGTTTGTTGGTATTTAAGTCCTTTTGAGTGCAAGTATAAGCAGATCGATGATCAATCAGAACTTCACAATCGGTTTCGACACACGGAGGAATGTTAAGTCTATCGAAACCGTGAGTTATCGCCTTAATATCGAGAAGAATAGTCCGTGATACGCTCCACTTACCTGCAGTTGATCTGGGTTGTAAAGGTGCGTGTATATCTGATGAGATTTTATCGATCGTTGTGAATGATTCCATGATATCGAGAATTGATTTACAACAACAACAACGGCATACATTTATTTACAGGAAGCTTACGCCCATTTATAGGTATATACCTCACAGACTAACATTCTTATGATAAAAAACAAACAACAACAAACGACGATTAGTCATTCATGAACAATAAATTGTATTTTAATTACATCGAAAATTAAATTTACAAAATACTACAACTATGCATAAATTTAAATACAACAACAAAATACAACAAATAAAGGAATTTCGTTATAGATCTTCAACAGCATAAAGACACTTATTCAATAGGAAACTTTTTAGTTGATTTTTAAACGAGCTCGAGTAGATAGCGCTTTTTATATGTAGAGGCAACTTATTAAATAATATAACCGATTGATATCTCGGACTGTGCCTCACAATATTTAAATTAGGCTGTACCTTGTACCGTATAATATCTTGTCTCCGTTTGCATTCTCTAATCTGACGATACGATTTAAAGTGTTTGTGTTATTTCTAGTTATTTCCCTTCTTCACAGTAGCTGTATACTCTCAACCGAGAGCTCTCTCTATGTTTCTCCCGATGTATCTCGCAAAAATCGGACACATGATGGAGAGCAAGCATGGACCACTGAGGCTAGATCATCTTCCTGCCCTTGTCCCATTCTATTTGGGGTCGGCGCCAAATGTTATCATCCTCCATTCTCCCCTGTCGCCACGGCATCATTTACTCCTTTCTTTTTCATATCATTCCTAACACAATCCATCCATCTTTTCTTTGGTCTTCTTCTTGGACAGTCTCGACGAGAGTGTACGTACAGGCACCATCACAGTCATGTTTTTCTGAGAGTGAGGGTAGGTAGCAGCGCTCGGCCTCTTCACTGCTAATAAGAGCAAAATTCATTAATCAGTTAGTTTCGCATTCATCGTTATGATGATGGCCTTATAATGTATCTAATTGCCCATTATTGCTCGCTTAGGCCGTTCGAACTAAGGGTTCATGGAGATGTTCATGTTCAGTAGTGATCGATATTCATGATCTGATAATATTTTATAACTTTAATTTGTCAAGCTTATCATCATCATCATCATCATTCTCTTGCCCTTATTCCAATTCATTCGGGAACAGCCCGCAGCCCGGGTCGGCGCAGCCTTCTTCCATATTTCTCTATTACTCGTCATCTCACCAGACACCTCCTTTCTTACCATATCATCCATCGTTTCCTTCTTCTTCCTCTACTATTATACCCACATTCATACTCAAAATTTTCCTCACAATATTTTCCTCATTCTTCCGCATCACATGCCCATACCAGGACAACCGATTACCACACAGTATGCTGAGTATGCTATGCTTGTGAAGGTCTGGATAAAAAAATCTAACAAATCTGTAGACACCTTAACATGTTAATACTCGTAAATGCCGATAGCTCGTAAATACCGATAGCTCGCAAATATACGCTTAATTTATCTATGTATTTTAATCATTTAGAACAACTTGAAGAAAAAATCATAAATCTATCCAGGTGACAGTAATCTAACACTTCAGATTTTCAATAAGCAATTCATTTTGCAATTAAGAACACTTTCTAATTTATAGTTACTTTCAGCAAAGATTATATGCGGAAAATTAAATTTTTAATTAAAACTTTATGAAAGAGACTATGAAACTGAACTGTAACGTTGCTTTTATGATAGAAAGTAATAGTTACGGTTTATGAGAACAAACCACACTTCATAAAATGATATCTATTGAAGATTTACTTGGGAAAACAAAAATAGATAATTTAAATGTAATATCCAATTTGATTCCATTTATGTCTGCGTAGGGCAGCACTGTATAGATATGATATGGTTTATCGGTAAAGGCTGGGTTTTTTTAATATATTTTTGAGCAAAAACAATATTTTTCTTGTTCGTAAGCTACGTCGTTACCTAATCTACACGCAGCAAGCTTTAATTTGGCAGTCTACTGAAAGACAGAAATAGCAAAAGGCTCAGCATGGTGCTGTAACATGTAAAAATGTCACAGTGCTGGTATTCTGATAGAGCCTAAGTGATACAACTTAAAAAAAAAAACTGTACAACGAATAAAACAAAAATAAATATAACAAAATATGAAATAAGAAAAGAAAATATATTATTATCTACACCCAACGTAATCTCAAAGTTTGTCTTTGCCATAAAACTGAAATGATTTTTGTTTTTCCTTTTTTTACAAGAGCAGAGATTGTTTTTTAAAGTTTTTTTTTGTAATATGCTGTGTTTTTAGAAGACTGGTTAAGTGAGAGGAGAATCTCAATATATAATTATTTGAAATGTTAGTCGTTGATAATTGTTTGTATGATGGGTATATTGTATATACCTATCATATGTATATCTGGTGTCATAATTATGTTGAATCCTCCTAATTATTATCTGCCTAGCCGTTTCCCAACTATGTGGGGGAATTTCAGGTGACTTTTCAAAGAAACTCCAAAAATGCTGATATTTAGTCAAACATGTATTGCCTTGATGACGAACAAAAATGGAAGAAAAAAATGACAAGCAAGTAGATAAATCCTTACATCTAATTACAAACTAATTAGTACGCAACGTTGAATTTTGCTCATTCCAAACGAGCAGGCGTTAGCTCGAACATGCCCCCGGACGTTGGAAGCAGCAGAGGCGCTTTCAACCAAGCGCAGAATCAACGGGCAGTGGGCAAATCCTATTGAAGGCTCTTCTGACGACTCCAGTGGATGTTTTGACGTCTGCCACACGAACAATTCCATCTGATCCCGGATGAACGGCGACGACTCTCCCCAATCTCCATTTAAGAGGAGGAAGATGGTCCTCCTTTATGACTACCATAGAGCCCAACTTGAGCATATCTTTGCTGGTATGCCACTTAGTCCTTTGCTGCAGCTCGGACACAAATTCCTTGCTCCAACGAGCCCAAAAATGCTGACGTAGCTGCTCGATTCGTTGGAAACGAGATAATGAAGCAGTGGAGTGGTTCTGTAAATCATGCAGTGGGGGTGACGTCAGTGGTCGACCAACAAGAAAATGACCCGGAGTCAGTGGTGTGCAATCCGCTGGATCCGATGACAGCGGCGTCAGTGGACGTGAATTTAATATCGCCTCAATCTGGACTAACGTGGTGTTAAGTTCTTCAAAGGTTAAATGACAATTTCCCAACACTCGCCTGAGATGATATTTAGTTGATTTTACACCCGCTTCCCAGAGTCCGCCAAAATGAGGAGTATACGCGGGTATAAAATGAAATTTAATTCCGTCATTAGCCAATTGCTCACCCAAGGAATTGCAATTAGATTTAAGGAACTTCGAAAGTTCGTTGCAGGCACCAACGAAAGAGGTACCGTTGTCGGAGTAGATATTACTGGGTTTTCCCCGTCGCGAGATAAATCTAAATAAAGCTAGTAAATACTTATTGCTGGTTAAGTCACTCACCAGCTCTAAGTGGATAGCCTTTGTGGTGAAGCACACAAAAATGGCTATGTACACTTTTACCAGCCTACATCCCCGACCCTGCCTACTAGCAGCCATGATGGGACCAGCATAATCCACACCAGTGCTTTCAAAGGGATAACCGCCTGGAAGGAGACGCTGCTGCGGCAAATTACCCATTAAAGGAGTAACTGTTCTACCCGACACGCGACAACAACGCACGCAATTACGATAACAACTCTTTGCTAGGCTTCGTCCGCCTATAGGCCAGTATGAATCCCTAATTGAAGCCAGCAATAACTGAGGGCCTGCATGCATAAGCTTTATATGTTCATATTCGAATAGCAACTTCGTAAATTTATGAGTGGACTGTAAAAGAATAGGGTGCTTTTTATCAAAAGAAAAAGTTGAATTTGCTAAGCGTCCTCCGACACGCATGATTTTATTATTATCTAAAAATACGTTAAATTTTATTAGGGCGCTTTTATGAGGTAACTTCTGATTACGAATGAGTAATTTGTACTCGGGAAATGATTCAATCTGGCTTCTAATTATTATAATATTTAATGCATCCTGCAACTCGACATGTGATAGAAAACTAGGAGAGGGAAGCTTCCTACACAATTTTATGAACCTTAAAACTGTTGCTACACTACGGATTAACCTTAAATAACTAGAAAAACGATTAAAATTTATGATTGTATCACATTGATTATTATAACTACTGGCGCTCAATAAAGCGTGAGGTCGAGTTTCAGGCAGCGTGTCTGACTCTAATGATTTATGTTGAGACGGCCAATGAGACTGGACTTGCTTCAAAAAACTGGGACCACTCCACCACAAGTCCAAAGATTGCAGAATACTAATATCCACACCTCGTGATATTAGGTCTGCAGGGTTCTTGGCGGTTGGGATGTGTCGCCAAGTACAGTGTCCCGTCTTGTCTAAAACTTCAGCAACGCGATTACGCACAAATGGCTGAAGCTTAGAAGGTAGCATCTGCAACCATCCCAACACGACGGTGGAGTCAGTCCAACAATAAACATGACTAAACTTAAGTCTCATTGAACTCACAACCTTCTCGCATAAACGAGCTCCAACTACTGCGCCACACAATTCCAATCTTGGAATGGTGGTCGGCTTAATCGGCGCCACTCGACTTTTAGCGGTTAAGAGACGAACCATGTACTCACCTTCATCATTGACACTACGTACATAGACGCACGCACCATACGCACGCTCTGATGCGTCTGTGAATACATGTAGTTCCAGTATATTATTTGCATCACATATAACGTGTCGTGGAACACGATAGTTATTGATAAGCGGCAATGCTTTGACAATAGCATTCCAACTAGCATTAAGTGACGGGGATAATGGCTCATCCCACGAGAGCTTGTCTAACCACATTCGTTGTAGAAACATTTTCATTGTGACTACGCAAGGAGATAAAAGTCCTAAGGGGTCAAAAATACGTGCTATGGCAGAAAGTACATCACGTTTTGTAACAAAATCCTTAGAAGGTAACGTTAAACTTGAAAACCCAAATTCGTCGGAACTAGAATACCAGTTAAGCCCTAATAACTTATTAGGTTCATTAGATCCCATTTCTAAGTCTAATGACGACTGAGAAGCTCCGGAGACTAAGCTAGGGACGTTGGATCTCCACTTTCTAAGCGGCATGCGAGCAGATGCTAGTGCGTCGGTGACCTCTGTGTGGATAAACATAGCCTCATTCAAATCATCACTTCCTGTCAAGAGGTCATCAACGTAAAAATCATGCATGATGACGTCAGCAATCTTATTTCTGCTACCTGAGGATGGCTCACCTATGGAACGCGAAGAAATCTCAGTGTCATTGGATTGATAATCCATCCCTATTTGCTTGAGGCAACGTGTAGCAAGAAATGGTGCACTAGCCGTACCATATGTGACGGTATTCAATTTGAAAACCTTGACAGGATCGCTTGCATTATCACGCCACAGAACCTGTTGGAGGTACCTATCAGATGGGTGGACGTATATACATCTATACATTTTCGCAACATCAGCTGATAAGACGAATTTGTGTTGTCGAAACCGAAGCAATATAGATATAAGATCGTCTTGCACTGTAGGACCTACCATCTGCACGTCATTGAACGATACCCCTGAAGAAGTAACACAACTTGCATTAAATACAACACGAAGTTTGGTAGTTGTGCTACAATCGCGCAGTACCCCGTGGTGTGGTATGAAATATCCACTGGGACTGTCATTATTTTTATTTTCGGTCATATGTCCTAAAGTCTCATATTCAGACATAAAGTCGCGATATAATTTACCAAACTCTGGCTTGGACTTTAGTCTGCGTTCTAGGGAATATAGACACATAGAAGCCCTTTTGAAAGATTCTCCTAAAATAGAAGGATTTTGCTTAACAGGAATACGAACACAAAAATGACCACTGTCTAAACGTGTGGTATTCTTGACAAAATGCTCTTCACACAACTTTTCCTCGGGTAAATAATGCGAGGATTGTGAACTAATCTCTTCTAGATTCCAGAATTTCTCTAAATCGGTACGAATTTTATTTAAATCACCGTTACTGGAGGAATCAGTATGAGTTAAATTGCACGAAATATTATTTGACAATAATTTACCATTATTATAGGTAACAGGGCCAGAAACAATCCAGCCTAACAGCGTTTCACACAACACGGGCTTACCTACTCCTAGTCTAATTCTCTGTGAACCAACCAAGTCCCAGAAGAGATCCGCTCCTATTAAGACATCTACTTCTGAAGGCCTGTAAAAGTTAGGGTCAGCCAAACAGATATTATCTGGAATATTCAGATCTGAAATGTCGACTTCACGACAAGGCACAACAGTCGTTAACGATGGCAAAACAAAACAATGAAACTTAGCAACATAACTATTGTCTAATGACGTCATTTTTACATGACATGTCTTGCCTACGCGGGAACTTACGTTATTAATGCCATAGACCGATCCATTTATCTGACTAGTGTTTAAGTTAAGCTGTGTACATAACCGTTCCGTCATAAAACACGATGTACTACCGCTATCAAGCAGGGCCCGCACTATGTGCTCACGATCATTCTGATCACATAACTTGATAAGAGCGGTGGACAATAACACAACGTGTTGTTTACGCTCACTCCTTAGCGAACTGAGCTCCGCAGACAAAGTTAAATTATTAGCACTCGCATTAGTGCTAGCCACGGCGTCAGTGGGTGATGACGTTGATACGGAATGGGACGAACTACCGTTTGAATTATTATTATTATTGCAAGAATTCGTTGTACTTTTATTCTCCGACGAATGAATCAAAGTATTATGTCGGCGTTTACATATCTTGCATCCCGGCTTTTTGCATCGGTTAGCAAAATGACCTGCATGAAAACAGTTATAACACACTTTATAGTTAGGTATTAATTTGAGTCGAGCGTCGGTGCTAAGTGAAAGGAATTGTGAACAACTACTTAACACGTGATCAGCTTTACAGTGTGGGCACAACTTACTTAATTCGGTGCTGGAATTATTAGAATCTTGTGATACAACCATAGATTTCATCTTGTTAGAATGGGAACTAGGCTTACCGGGAGTGGGATTAGTGCTATTTCGTGCTGTTTCCAATGTTTCTAACAAGTCAGCGCGAAAGCGAATAAATTGAATGAGTGCAGCAAATGTTATTGTGCTATCTTTGTCTATACGACCTTTGTGCTCCTCCCACTCACGATAAGTTGACCGATCGAGCTTCTGAGTTACTATGAATATTAATAAAGTGTCCCAATACTTGATGGGCTCATCTAACGCTTCCAACGCACGGAGGTTTTTATTAAGTTGATCAATCAATCCTTTCAACGCAACAGAGGACTCCTTTGTAATAGAATTCAAATAATATATGGACGACACATGATTTTGAATTAACATTCTTTTGTTATCGAAGCGATCACAAATTAACTTCCAAGCTGTATCGTAATTACTTGCGGAAAACTCAATCCCATGAATTACAACAGCAGCAGATCCTTCCAGAGACGCTCGCAAATAGTGGAATTTGTTAATTTGATCAATTTCATCGTTACAGTGAATAAGGCTAGTAAAAGTGTCGCGGAACTCCAACCAATTGCTAAAACTCCCATTAAATTTAGGTAACTGTATCGTGGGTAACTTAACAGGCTTACGTTGACTAATACGGCTACATTTTGCACTACTTAATGACTCATTATCGCAGTTATGCTTACATAGCAGCTCCTGTGCCCTAGCCAGTGCTTTGTAATACTGAGTATCAAATTCAGCACGCTCAGAGACTTGAGCTTTAACATCATCTACTAGACACTCCAATCGTAACTGTACCTCATCGTAATGCTCATACAAGGACTCGATTCTTCCAATCCGTAACTGCAATTCCTTGACCTCACAGCTAGTCAACTCCTTGTCGCTGGATGCATCAAGGTAATTGATAAATACAGTTAAGCGTCCCTTTATGCTTCCTCGTTTTTTAATAAGTTCTCTTTCTTCGGACATACTGGGAATCGAATGTAGTCAACCTGGAATTTATACAATAACAACTTAAGGTATATTTTTATGCAATATGTACTTAATAAGTAAATAACTTACGATAGGATCCCTACGTCTAGCTACTATTGTAATTAAAACAATTTAACAAAGGATGTTAACCTGTAAATTGACTTCTACCTGTTGTAAACAATAAGTGAATACAAAATGGGATTTTTAATTTAGACTTTGATTTAAGCTAAGTACCTAAATTCCTCAAAACTTGAACACTTAATTACCTAACGTCCAACTTAAGCAATACAATAACAAATGAATAAGTAACTAAATTGACTAATACGGTTTAAATAACTGAATAAGAACTAATTATGACTTGTAACATCATCTAACATCACACTACGCGCTAATAACTATTTACTATGAATAGAACTAAAATACTGCTATACAATTATAAATGTAGCAAAATAACTACTGAACTTTTCACTAGAATAATTAGAAAGAACGTATAATCGTTTTTGCAAAATAAGTACCTATCATAAACAAAATGATAAGTACTAGAAACTATTCACAATGAATTATGGTAAATAAGTTACTTTGAACAATATTCAGGAATATAAAACACTAACCTTTTTAGATCCTTAATTATGGTTATATACTACCTGAACGAGTGTTGGGTGATGATATTTTAACTCTAATATTCTTAACACCGTAAATTAGCTTGAAGTCCTTTGTTCTCAGTCACGTTGCCGGCTTATAACCTCGTCGGCATATCTCCCCGGGTAATATTTATACAAATCCACTGATTTTTGGCAAATCTTCATGTGATTAGCAATCCGGCTCGGTAATGGACCAAAATGTGGGGGAATTTCAGGTGACTTTTCAAAGAAACTCCAAAAATGCTGATATTTAGTCAAACATGTATTGCCTTGATGACGAACAAAAATGGAAGAAAAAAATGACAAGCAAGTAGATAAATCCTTACATCTAATTACAAACTAATTAGTACGCAACGTTGAATTTTGCTCATTCCAAACGAGCAGGCGTTAGCTCGAACAACTATGTTGGGGTCGGCTTTCAGTCTATCCGGATGCAGCTGAATACCAGTATTTTACATGGAGCGACTGCCTATCTGACCTCCACAACTCAGTTAGTACTGGGTGATACGATACCCCTTGATAAGACTGGTTGTCAGACTTTCGAACCAGCCGGGACCAACGGCTTAACGTACTTTCCGAGGAATTTTAATATAATGCATGATACACATACAGGGACTTACATGAAAAGCGACTTCGTTTTATACTATGTATAAACATGAATGTAAGCCTACTAAGAATAACAGCATATTACAGTAGAACATACTTAGAATTTTAATTTCTTCAACTTATTGTAATATCTAAAAAAAAAAAATAAGTCGAATGGGAATGGTACCTATACCATTCCCTTCTCCACGAACAATCATGCAAACCGTCATAGTTCATTAAGTTGGCGCCAAACTTTCAGCATTTAAATATTTATGAATGCCTTGTCCGATGCAATACTATAAAATAGAAGATGGCCGGTAAGCGTATTAAATGCGAATAGCTACCGGTCACAAATCATAATAATCTATGTATCTTCAAGCCGCTCGAGGGGTAGCCAGAGGCTAATGTCCTTGCGTAACGAACCCAACAGATTTATTATACCACGAGTTCATGCTCTCTCTTTTCTTTCTACAACGAGTGAGGGAGATAGCACGATGTATTAAAGCATGTACTGCAAATCATACCGTGATTTAACTCATAGTATACAGTTTTATTTTCAAGCTGTAAATTATTGTGAGGGTCTTATGAGAACGAATTGGGTTTTGGCTAAGCGGTGAGCGCTGCGTTGAATATGCTGGCGATTGGCGAAGTGGAGAAACTAGGAATTGTTATTGATTTGTGTGCCTCTGATCTGTGCTGAATTTTCTTCCATTTAAAAGTTTGTTACTAACAATTGTTGGTTCCCTTTTTTAACCGACTTTTAATAAAGCAGGAGCTTATGTATTCCACCAGAATCTTGATTTCTTTCATGTATTTTCACCTTTTTCTTTCGTGATTTCTGGTCTGATTTAAGAGTTTTTTTTTTCATTTGGTCAAGCTTATTCTAATAAGCTCGCACGGTGGTAGTTTTATTAACTTGCTTCGGTCCTTTAAGAGTTATCCTTTATAATATATTTTTCTTCGTCTATATGTGCTGAGGGATTTGTATGAGAAACCAAAACTAAAAAGAGTAAAATAAAAACTTTTTTGTAAAAAAGTCTTCGGTGTTTATCCAGGGATAAAGACCAAAAACCTTGTCAACATTTCAACAGGCTATTATATGTGTAATTGTGTATTTTTTTAAATATGTCAGTGTCTTTACTTACTCTGCCAGATTGTTTCCATCCATCTGTGGTATTAGACCAGATGATCCAAAGAGTTCAGCAAACATTCATAGGAAATGTCAAAACGTCTCGTTACTTTCATGTCCATCTTATCCTAGTCATGAAAATGACAAGAGTAAACAATACACCTATCAGTCCGATGACAAGCACCATTCAAATCATTACCTACAATAGATTTCTAACTCCAGTAGTCCATCCCAATCCAAATGTAGTACGGTCACAAGTCACTCAATCAGATCACTAGATCATATCGATATCCCCACAGGATTGTTCATTGTATGAAGCCAGTTCAACAATACCTATTCATTGACTGCAACAGGCTTTATTTATCTTCCTGCTTTCGTTTCAGACATGACAACTGTAATCGTTGTAAAATACGACAGCTTATCTCACCAGGTCATCAGGTCTCTGAAGAAATTTGGAGAAAATAATCTGGTAGCTTTTTAAAAGAAAGTTTTTATGTATTTTACTTAGGATGTAAATGTACCCGTAAATAGTTTGCCTGTTTCAGATTTCAGGTTTTTACAGAGGTGTTATACTGTTGATGTTTATCAAATAGATCAAATCCTGATTTAGAAAAATATCTTGATGCAATTTGTGATCTTTTATTTACGTGTATAAACAAACAATTCAGTAAATAATCTTTTTTAATTTACTCGGTACCGTATATCGATTAACACGCTCCTTCTTCAGTATTCTTTCTCTTCATAGTACATGCAAAATACCGTATGAAATAAAAATAAATTTCATCATTTGCATAGCACAGTCTAATCGAATAAACTAATTCAAGCTACGCAAGAAGTATGGTCCAATTAGCAATGTTAATTTTAACTTTTAATGTTTTTATCGGAGTTAGTCGGACAAGATGAAACGTATGCATGATTCTGATTCAAATGATTTTCTTTTGATGCGTTCATCTCGGTCAAGTGAGCCTCTATCTATGCGGTTTCACGGCGCACTGATTAATAGCAAGCGTATGCACGTATCGGAACAAATGTGCATTGAAATGTTGCGTGTACGCATGCTAGGGTGACCGCACTTTACTGCTTCGTTTGATACAGTTTTACGACTGTGGTTGGCCGTGATTAGAGGGTTAGATGAACATAAATTCGTACAGTCGTTAGTCTAATTATGGGCATAGTCTAACCTGTCTAACTGATACGATATTTTATTTCTGAATAATTGTTGTCGGTAGTATTATGTTCACTGTCGAGTTGTATTAAATCATTAATATCTAGCTGAATAGATCGCAACGTCCTGTCATTATAGAAGTTAAAACTATTGGCCGATTAGCCAATTAACCTACAAAAAACGAACCCGTACGCATAAGTTAACGTAGTTTTGACAAACTGTTACGTTATTTATGTCCGCTCTATATTTTTGTTTCTGGGCGTTTGTTTGCCGGAACGTCTCATTTTTAGCGAAGGATTTATGGTAACCCTACACCTTATAGATGTTCGAATAAATCATCGTACATTTTAAAGAGTCGAGTGTGTGTTTGTGCGTTTTAAAGAGTCGAGTGTGTGTTTGTGCGTTTTTCAAACAAGCATCTACTTATAAATGATACAGATGCGATGCTGCAACGTGATGGGGCAGACGTGAATAAATTATGCCATTTCGATTGTGAAAGTATATTTACGGTTATCGCAGTAAATTAATTATATTAGCACTGCAAAACAATTGGATTTATGAGCTTTTAAATTAAGTACAAAGAGATAGCTGATTTTGTAAATTTTGATTGATTTTCTTTTCAATTATGCCAACCAAGTGGGTGTATGAAATTAAACCAACACAGATTTTATTTTAAATACAGCCAATAGCTAATAAGATACCACTAAAAGGGTTGCATCATTTCGCGTTCACATAAACGCGCGTGCGACGCTCGCAAATCCATGCGTTGGACGTTTAATTTTAGGGCGTCTCGTTCCCGGAGCCACTAGGAAGTGCACCGGCCTATTTCAGTCCGGCCCTTTGTTGCTGCGTTTATTTCTGTTTACGTCGCGTTTCGTAACTTTACGACCGACTCTCGGATGCGCAAGCGCACGCTCTGTTGCAACAGTTATTAACGGCTGCCCGGAGCGAACCCAATAAGAAATGCTATTCTGTATTGTGGCGATGTAATCGGCAATCGCTCTCTCGTCAACACATGTCTATTCTATGTTGAATCGATACGATTAATCGTTTTATAACGATGTTTATTATTGTGAATAGGTAATGTTATCGATTAATTGAAATTTATTGTCCCCACGTTAGCGACTTCATTTCTTTGGTCGCGGTGCATTTGTCTTTATTATCGGTAGGGCTGCCAGGTGCTTCTGTGCTTAAAAGTTATTATTTTGTTTTATTGATGAGCCAATATTTTAAATTAATTTTTCAATTTTGATACTACTTAGTAGATAAAGTTTTGTTCGTCAACCACACTCTGCAAACGAAAAATCTGAGAAAACCCTTTGATATTCTTATCTATCTTTAAATTGAGTACTGAGCAAGATAAGCTGTTTCTCAATTTGGAAATTGTGATAAGCATAGTATAGTCGGACATAGTTATACACCGTGACTTTTTAGTAGTTTTCGTCTGACAACAGCAGCCCACTTCATGTATCCAATGACTACTATACATTCATAACAGAAAAAAAAATATTTAAGAGATTAAAAATAAAATATACATATTATTCATTATTATGATGCATAACGTAGTTGAAACATTCTGTTGCGAGCGAAGATTTATCTACTCGACTTGTGCGATGGTTAGGTTTGTTCTACTGTTTGATACGTAAACATTATTAACAGGATGTTTCATAATTCTAATGTATTATTTATTTTTCTTCCTCTTGTACCTATTATCTTAATTAATGGTAAAAAGAAACCCGCCTAGAGGCATTTTATGTCGGATACATTGAGTGGACCACCTTTGTCAGACGACTAAAAAATCACGGTGTATATAGACTGCCAAATCACTAAAGCACAGGTCACACACCGCCAGCTAGCGAGCCAGTGAGCGAGCAGGGCCTCTTTTCATACTTCGTTTCGGCTTTTTCGTTAGTTCACGGTGTGAACCAAAGTATGAAAAGTGAAACGATGCCTCGCCGTCGTGTGGCCTGCGCTTAATACCCTGTTTTTTTCTGCTCGGTGCTAATGCCTGAGTAAAAAAAATGAATACGTTAAGAGACTGCCTTTATTCTACTACTAAAATCTGTATAATACTTCTACGACATCCCTACAACCCGCTAATGTGCGTATATCAATAAGATAAACCATATTTGCAGTACATGGGCGCAAATAATTGACCTCTAGCCCATTCTCACATTGACGCAGCCTGCAGCTTCGTGCTCTCCGCGTTTAAAGCGCTGCAAAGGCGTTAGAAAGCGCTTATCGTCAGCTAACTGCTTACCTCTAAATGAACTGTCGTGATTTTTATCGATAAAGTCTACCGGTTGATTAATTGTTGCCACGACTTGCCCCCGCGCAGCTGACAGTGAACTGGGATTTGAATAGTTGTGCGAAACAATTCCTTGGTATTGTATGCTGCAGGGTTGATTTTTCTATACAAATAAATAAAATTGAAGTAACTGTTTGAAAGTATACGGTACTTACAACATTTTTTTCAACATTTTCCGTCCGTCTGTCTGTTTGTTCCGACTAATACCCGAAACGGCTGGACCGATTTTGGTTGGACTTTTACTTGCAGATAGCTGTGGTTATAAGGAGTAACTAAAGCTATTTTTATTTGAGTAAGGATAAGGATTCCGAGCAAAAAAATTAAAACCCATGAAATTGTTAATAAAATGCGATTCAGATAGGGGGAAGTCTTTTTTTTATTATAATTTCACGAGGATTAAAGTTATGGGCAACAGCAGGCTTTATATAAATGCTTTATTATGGGCCAATTTCGCCAAATGACACTGAATGAAATCAGTTCTTAAGCCTCATTATTTCTTCTCAGTCAGAGTTAGGCATATCTTTGCGGTTTTATAACTGGAACAACATTGTTTTGTTGATTATAAATGTTAGGACATTGTACCGTATTCGGATAACGCTGTGTAAAGTGCTTCATGTATCAGGAAGTTCCACTTGGTTGGTCGTGTTTGATGTCTGCGGAAGATTTTATGTGCGATGTATAACTTGTCAGATGATACCTAAGTTAATATTGTTCCGGGCTGCGGCACTGTTCGGAAGAGATACCGCGGCCCTGGAACACGAAGGCAAGGAAGGAACATGGATGGGTTATAGTCAGTACAAGTCTGACACTCCCTTCCGCTCGAGATGTCATTTGATGATTTCACATCCGAAAAAAAATAGGTAATATTGTTCCCAGCTTTTCATTTCAACATATTTTCTTTAGTCAGAAATTAAAATGATAGGTTCGACTTTTGCATTAAGAACAACACCAGGGATGTTATGGAGCTCCGTAACTGTAACCGAAACTATCGGATATCTGAAATGAAAATATATCCGTAACCGTAACCGTATCCGTTTCATAAGTTTCGGATAGTTTCGTATAAGGGCGGAGTCTAAATAAAACGACATGTTTCGACAGGTTTTTGTTTCACCACTCGCGCCCCATCTGAATCTTGCAGTTTTGTTATTTCTAGGCATAGCATAACTTCTTTCGTAACTAGTTAGTTTTTTATTATATCCGTAACCGAAACTATCCAAAACTAACGGATAATCCGAAATAATTACATATCCGTAACCGTATCCGAAACTATAATTAATAAAATTATAAAATTATACTTATAATTTTATTCCTATATCCATATCCGTATCCAGATCCGAAATTACATATCCATAACATCTCTGATCAACATACCAACACACCTGCTTTCCCCAAAGGCTTAAGCAGAAATGTACATATAGTGACTGCCACGTTGGTCTGGTGGTCGCAAGCGTTCGATTCCCAGGTCGCACAAAGTGTTATTGGATTATCTATTAGGAATTCCTCAGCAGTAACCCCAGGGTGTCTGGAATTGTGCTCAGTTGATGGCAATAAGTTCGCCTCCTATTAAATGGGACCTACTCATAACTGCTGAAATGTGAAAACTGTTATTAGGCACACCACTGCCTAACCCTTCGGGAATTACAGGCTTGATGTTATGTTATATACTTATAGTGGATACAACCCACATTTCGATATATAGAAAGTCTTAATTGAAACCTTCAATACCCTCTCAGGCTCCAAGTATTGAAATTAGAACTTTATTGTTTAAATGAAGCTCTTAAAACCACTTAATATCTCCATCCATTCACGCATTTCCATGTACTCCATGTAGCCGTCATCGTGGATTTGATTACCTTTCCATTTTCATGCAATCGGTATGAAATTAAAGGCGGCACTGGAACGTTGGCAGGTAGGCCTAGGTACTGACCGCTTTGGAAGGCAATTCTCTGGTAATGTGATGCAACTGGCCGGTCAAGTTTAATCGCTCTAATTCGCTGTATAGTTCAGGCTCTAGGCTTAGGCACGTCATATTTGTGTGTTTGGTCTGTGTGTGTGTAAGTTGGTGCTTTGCAATCAACGGGATACAAATAATACTTGGCTATACAATACTCCTTTTTAAATAGATTCTTATGAAAAATCGATTAACGTAAGAAAATAACCGAAATATTTCTCTATACCTACAAGTGATCGGAAATTGTGTGCACTAATTGAAATTGCGTGATCATCATTATCATCTTCCTGCCCTTATCCCATTCTATTTGGGGTCGGCGCAACACGTTTTCTTTCTCCACAGACGGCATCATTTACTCCTTTATCTTATAGATCATTCCTCACACAATTCATCCATCTTTTCTTTGCCCCCCTAGAAATGCGTGATACTACAGCTAATTTGCAGCAGTTTTGACCCGATAACTTATAGGGTTAAAACTGGAGGATTACGTAGGTATCAAATTTTAACGGTTTTTTTTTTGCAATTTTGTCCACTCCTCATTCCTTAGTAAACTCTCAGTTCTATGAAAAAGAGATGTGTCCCGACACTTTGTTTGAAGTCACTACATTAGCGAATCTGAAAGTGAAGGGCCATTAAATACCCTTGTGCTTTCAGTTATAATAATAAGTAACTAGGTATAGGTACAGACGCCAGCACATCAAGCTACCCGAAACTGTCAAATTTTCCCAATCAAAGGTTGATTGGGAAAATTTAACAGTTTAGCTTTAGCGATAAAGTTGAAAATCTATTAAAGAAATTTGACAGATCGTAGTAGCTTGATGTGCTGCCTCTAGCTAACCGTTTGCGAAACCGCTAGAACTTAGGTACTTAAGCACGCTGTATTAGCAACGCTCGCTCAAACTTAGCAATAATAGTAACATTACTAACAAAGCGTTACGTTTCATACTAAAACCTGATGAAATTTGACTTAGAAAACCTCTTACGTGTACAGCCTGTGCTAACGGTGGGATCGCTTAGATCTACAGTTAAAGCGAAAATAACAATCTGCGCGGGCGCTGGATGAAATCCATTCTGTGTCAGTGTGCGGTCACAATGATGAGGCGGTAGCGGATAAACTAATGAATGAAAGAAAGAAAACATATTTTTATTTGGCGCCTGCCACAAGTGCACGCAACAAAAAAAAAACATGCGGGGCCTTTGGGGACTGCCGATAGAAGTGAAAACTAAGTAACTTGTATTATTATTTTTGGTTTATAAAGAAGTGTTAATGACCAATTTAAACTTTAATCCTTGATCATAAACACTTCTTTATAAACCAAAAATAATTCGAAAATAATTATCTAATAGCTTGACGATACAATTCATCACAAGTTAAAAATTCACTTCAACCTAAAGGGAAGCGTGCGGTGACGAATGACGCGAGTTTCACGCTTTTTGTTCACCCAAAAAGTGCACATACCCATATACACAGTATACATACAGGGTGTAACAGACTCTTCACGAAGCCGTTAACCAAGCGTTATGAACATAAAATTAAGCAACTTTACGCAAAAATTATTGTTGGGAAATGACTTTTTTTTTTGGGGTGAAAAATCACGTTTTACGGTAGGACTCAATGTAACGCAAAACATTGTGTTGATGGATGGATTGAATAGTACGGGGATCGTGAAGGTGTCTTAAGTAAAAAAAAAAACATTAGAAACATCTATTAAAAAGCAAAACTTGTGAAAAAGTTGGAACTTTGACCCCCAATATCTCCGTAACTAGAAGGTTCCCAGGTATGGTCTAGAACAAAAAAGTGATCACAATGACGGGGAGAACAAGTGCATTTCGGCTTCGTTAAGAGTCTTTTTACACCCTTTATAGCTCATGGAAAGCGTTCGGAGACGATGACGCGAGTTTCACGCTTTTTGTTCACCCAAAAAGTGCCCAGCCCGCCTAAAGAAGTTTTCACTTCAAAATTTAAATCGAACCAGAACAGAAATAAAAGCTTAGAAAAAAGAGATAATTGTGTGTCTCACGGCTGCGCAAAATAGGCCCACTTCAGCAAACTGTGGAGCAGCTTGTGCCCGACGCTGGTTTTCAGCTGGAACTGAGCTGGTGAAAGAAGACCGTATGTGGTGTGCTCTATTGTAAAACCATACAATGTGATTATTTTTGTCTGTAATTTTTTTTTGTTTTTGTTCTGTTGTGCTGATTACCTCATTTTGAAACACATAAAACAACGGGATTAGTAACGGGATCTTATTAACTGTTAGAGTGGCTATCAAAATTAGTTGATCGTAAGTAATTATCGTCGTTAACAATCAATGATAATGATTTATGTCATAAAAACGCAATGCAATGTAATTTCATTATTGCTGCCCTTTTTATTTATGTTTTTGTTGAAACAGTTTTCTCATTTTAAGTATGTGTAAAAACTGACACCATTTTATTCAAGACTAGCTTATGCCTGCGACTTCCCACGCGTGATGTTCGATAATTGTCCCACGGGATCATACTACCGGGATAAAAGGTTATAAACTATCTGTGTAAAAGAGAAATTTCATCTAAATCCGTTCAGTAGTTTTTGCGTGAATGAGTAACAAACATCCATTTATAATATTATAATATTAGTAGGATTTGGCGTTACCGGTTTCAGTTCTAAATATCCTCTTACACCGTGTTGAAACTTATCCTCTCTTACCGTTACCATGGTCACCGCCTTACCGGAGACTTCTTGCCGCTAAATAACTGAAGGCGTTTGATTGATGCCCTACAATGGCATTCCTATGACGTAACTGTGCAGCCTCCGTTAGCTTGTAGTACAACTTGCGATGTAGGGGAATGGGATGGAGAGTAGGAATAATGTGGAAATGATATAACAGGGAAAATGATATTTGAAAAAAAAAAGGTTCAGAAGACCGCAGGAAAGACTTGGTGGAAACTCGCATAGACCAGAGAAGCATGGCACAAAAGAGAGGAAGCTCGTATTCAGCAGAGGGTAAAACAACGCTGCCAATGATGATGTAGTTGTAGATGATTTAAAATGGCGGGTCAGGTTAAAACCTGCGAACAAGACTTGCTGCAGCAGATATTATTTGAAGAGATTCTGCTTCTAAAATGATTTGCTTCTTTTTTTTGTTAGCCTGTCATTCTTATTCTCTGAAAAACAAATGACTGATTTATTTTCCATAAAATCGACATGCATTTCCCAACCAAATGTCATTAGTTATTGTGGGTCACGATTTAAACTAAGGAAACCGACTAGAAAAATGCAATACAGAAAGTGTTTAGTCCAATCCTGTAGTTTGTCTTACTAGGCAACTCGTAAAAAATAGAGAATAAGGGTCCTCCTGACTTTGTAGTAAATACGGTAACGTTATCTATTAGATTGTCTCGACGGATTTATTCCGAGATCGGATACCTTTGGAATTATTATCTGAACAGGGAAAAGGGATGGCTGAACTAGTGTTTATTTAATTGTTCACCGTTATGAACAAGTGGTTAATTTACATTAGTTATTTGCTTTTCCGTATTCTTACTAACAGCCTGTCTGTTACCTCTTAACGACTTAAAGGATTGAGATGAAATTTGGCACACAACAAGGGTTAAGCTTAAGCTTAAGATATAGTGTATTATTTTATATTTTATACCAGTGCCAGTGCTACGTACCCGTGGGATTATTTACGACCTCTAAGTGCAAGCCGTGGGTCAAAGCTTATTATATTCGTATGTAATTTATGCGTAATATAGTAATTAATGATAGCCTGTATTTTACAGCAATAACGTTTGACTTACCCAGTACTTAAAGACTTTGTGAAGTCTTCTTTACAACCGTTAAGGTCGATCAAATAGGTTAACGAATGCTTGTAACCTCTTGTAAAGACAGTAAAATAGTTCTAGATAAAAAAGACCTCACTAATCGCCAATAAAACCTTTTCTAAAAAAGCAATATAGCTATATTACTGTGAGACACGTTTTCTCGCGCCAGAATCTGCGCAAGAGGTGGAACACCTAAGTAAGTGGCCACAAAGAAGGTTTTTTATGCGGCCACGTGACTAGAGTCGTGCTTCAAGACCGTGATAGATGCTGATGGCGGCCATTACCTAGTGATACCGAGAGGTATGGTCACCTCTAAACGATCTACGCTTCAGGAAGGGCTAGTCTTAATGGTTAGCTGTGCTGTGACTGTTTTACGATGCTGATGGCTCGATGGAGCTTGAGCTATCGGAGTGATTACGCTATGATAGGCCGGCACTAATTTTAGATTGATGTGTTTACTTAAGATGTACTTTAAGTTATCTTTGCCTCGTATCGTTGGGGCCTCTTTTAACTGTGCTTCTTAATCGATTGGTAGTTTTACTTCTTAATCTTTGAAAAGATATATCAACTTTTTTGTCTAGTAAAAACGTCAACTTGGTTGGGTAAATTATGAAAGCTTTTAGCTTATTGTTACCGTAAAGTTTGCTTCGTAAATGCGGACCTCAAAACTGTTCGAACATGTTCGTACAAGCTTATTGTAGGCAAATAAATTCCGATCAATTTTTCATCGATTACAATCGAATCGATGGTGGGCAATCGCTTCTTATCGATGTTATCTAATCGCGTAAACATTGTGACGTGCCGCGCGTCGGGGCTCTGCGCTTGCGCACGAACTCCCATTGTGTCGCGTTTCACGCCTGCGCTTGCGCCGCCGCCATTCGAAAGTACGGCCCTTGCCGAGAATGCGATTAAAAAAAGTATTCGGTACACTGATTGAGTTTAAGAAATTTTTGTTCGATTACATCGCTACCAATGAGATGAGAGTTAAAAATAAAAATAGTAAATAGCACATTATTCTCTATTAATATTTTGTAATTTTCAATTCTCCCGCCTCATTTGTGACGGTTGGTTGTTTTTGGATCGAGCTAAGATTAAATAAGCCTGTTATGAATGCCTGCGGCGCAACTCTACATAATAGATTTAAAAGAGAGTGCTTTTTCTTTTATTGAGTTAAAAGTTGGCGGATTTAGCTGTAGTCACGATTAAATAAACTATTACAGTGGCATGACAGGGTCACAGATATTTATTACAGCAATTTCAGCATCATATTGTTACGTTTTATCTGCAACTTCTTCCATTTCAAATTGAGATTTTCTAAGCCTGGTTTTTATATATGTTTTCTTTTTCTTCCATGTAATATTATACTATCAGCCGTTACATTAGCGTTCATTTTCGTTCTAGCCATATTATCTTTCACGTCATCTAGGCATCTATAATAAACAATCATACACTGGACGAAAAAATATACGTAGTATCTGTAACATAACATCACGACTTGTAATCCCCGAAGGGTTAGGCAGAGGTGTACCTAACAGTACACCCACAGTTCGTCAGTTATGTTTAAGTGCCATGTAATAGGGGGCGAGCCTATTGCCAAGCACAATTCCAGACTCCGTGTGTCCTCAGAAGATTAAAATCAGAATCATATCATGGGTTACAAAATGCTACGTCTGTAACAGCATAAAATTTCCACGTGTATATATTAGTACTTGAGACTACTCGTTACTCCTCACGTTACTACACGGCTCTTTGATTAATGTATCGCTGCACCGCGCACCGCGCACCGCGGCCGTCTTATTGACAGGCGGTCCTACTGCGAGCATTGTTAGGCATGCTCACACGCTCCCAATATGAGTGGGGCTTGGTAAGACGGACTGCGGGGAGCGAGACGGGGAGTGGGTCAAGTAAAATAAGCTGTGATTGACAATTTGGGATTTTTGAGGTGTAGTACACCCATATTTCGCCAGTTATGTGTTCGCAGTCGCGACTGCTGAGCTTGAGTTCCTGAGTTCGATTCCCAGGTGAGACAAATTGTTAGTTGGTTTTTCCATCAGGAATCTCTCAGTAGCAGCCACGGAGTCTGGATTTATGCCCGGTTGATGGCAATAAGTTCGCCCCCTATTACATGGGAATTATACATAAATAACTTCATCTTTGTGGAATTTCGCCTCAAGCCCTAAGGTTTTGAGTTATGCAAATAAGCAGGTGACTAAACGGAATAGTAAAAATAAAAATGGTTATGTGTCAGCAATGCTACACGTCTATGGTCTGAGTGCCGAGTTTTGCGGATAAAATAAGCCAAGAATTAAAAAACAAAGGCCAGTTAGAAAGTGCAACTTGATTGGCATTCGATTTCATATTGCAGATAATACTACCGCTGTGAGATATGAAGAGGATGATACTTATTATAGGCTATTATTAGTTGCAATTCAGCAAAACATAATTAACTTGTCTTTATTATTGCCAAAACGTGAATGTAAAAAAGACGAATATGTGAAGTGAACTCTCGAAATATAAACGGAAGTATCCTTATCGAAATCTTTTGTGATGTAAGTATAAGTTCAAGTTTTAAAGATAATGAGTAGGTATGTCCCGCTGTTCTCATCACTTAATAATAACAGCCGCTCGGGTCCACCATGAGTGACCAGGACCACCCATTAAATACCGAGTTTCTGTTAAATACTACATTTCGAATATTTGTTTGGTCCATTGTAATTATTGCAACACCGTGACAGCTGTCAATGTCTTTTTAGACATTGACGTTTCTATTGTATAAGCTTACCCCATCTTTTGCTCTCTGTGTGTTTGTAATGTAATTTGTATTTATTTCGAAAATCATACGATTTTCCGCAAGATATTTTGAACAATATATTGAGGAATCATTGTGTAATCATACTGGACTTATTATTTACAATCGCCGAAACCCTACCACAGGAAAAGAAAGTCTCGGAAAGCACGTTGAGCCGTTGGTCCCGGCTGTTTTAAGTAGCTCTTTGACAGTCGTTACAGCTAGACAGTGGCCCGAAAGTCTGACAACCAGCCTAGCTTATCAAGAGGTATCGTATTGTGGAGGTGAAATAGGCAGTCACTGCATGTAAAATACTGGTATTCAGCTGTATCCGGTTCGACTGGAAGCCATCCTCAACGTAGTTGGGAGAAGGTTAGGTGGATGATGATATCCCGCTGTTCTCCAGCGGTATTGTCGACTCGTCGTGCAATCTACAATGTTCGCAGTTCGTAATTCGTCAATCATGATCCCAGCAAATGATCTGGCGGTTGTGAACTCATTTGCGTTTGCGCACATTTGTCATTCCCCTGATTAGTTTCCTTCCTACCATATCTTAGAAACGTTGAATTTTTAGCTATCAATTATAATGAGAAAGTTATGTTTTTCTTATCTTTTTCGGTCATCTAGATTTTATTAACGACTCCTCTTCGTAAAAGTATGGTTGTAATAAGTAGTTGTAGTTTTATACAATGTGTATTGCCCATGGCGGTCGTCGTATAATAGTCTTTATGTGCAATAGATATTGTGTGTCTGAAAAAAACATGAATTAATTTCTGCTCTGCTTGATCTATGAAGTGATATTTTTAGCGCAGGGAGGTGTTAATGTTCCACTTTTAAAGCAATCTTATGATGGATGGAGAATATTGTTTAAAGCTACATTTGCACTCCGATAGAGTTATTATTTTCTCTCAAGCGTACCGGGTGGTCTTAAGATTTTAATCTTAATAATGGAAAGATTTTTTCTAAGATTAGGGGTCTAGTTGTCCAGAGACTTATTATTTTTAAAGAGGCTTAATTTTTGAGAATGTTTTGGAGTAGAATAATTGTGATTGGACACCGTTACCTTTTAAGCTATAAATATGTACCCTCTAGATTATGTCCGCGGCTTCGCCCGCGTGGAGTTCGATGAATGTCGCACGGGATCGTATTACCGGGATAAAAATTATGTATGTTCCAAATTTCATCCAAATCCGTCCAGTAATTATTGCGTGAAAGAGTAACAAACATTCAATATGCTCACAAAATTTCGCATAATTTATAATTGCTGTAAGATATGTAGGATTTAGGATTTGACCCATTTACTCAACAAGACACTTAAATACAGCATCTGGATATTTATTACAATTGTGTTTTATTGGTCACTCATACCCAATTGAATATTACACAATAACTTCATGAAATCCAAGAATTCCACTCTAAATCTAAATGACCATAAAGTTGACAGGGAAATGAACTAAAGTGATGTGGTGGTGGTCCAAGTTCCGGTCAAGTTCCATATTAATTATCCGTTAATTACAGGAAGTGGGGGAAATTGCTCTCAGACTGTAATGTGCGTACATCTGGACATGTAGTTATACTTGCCTTTACTTATGCACGTCCACTTCGCGTTATAGAGCATTAAAAAACCAATATCCGACTTTCCATGTTTACGAGGATATTATGAATGAAATGAAAACTGCAAATTAACTTTAGAATACTTTCTGAAGAAATGATTGATATACTTACTCGTATGTATTGAGAGTGTGGTTGGTCCGTGGATGGGTGACCACCCATTACATAACGAGTTTGCTTCGTGCTTCACAAAAAAATATCTGCCGTTTCCTACAAAAGTGAAAGACCTACAACAATCACTCAATCACAACACACAATAAACAATCACAACAATTCACTACAAGTCAGCCTTTGTGCTATTTTAACATATTTTTGTTTAGTTATGAAAAATTACCTACGAGTAGATATAGGCAATAAGAATATAGGTTATATTGTCTATGGGAGCTGTATCTGCCAACAAACTGCTTTACAGTGTGGTATAATATGTACCATCGGAAGTTGCGCAGAAACCAAGGCCTTACAGTAGCGCTGTACTTCTGATGTCGGAACTTCAGCTGAATTGTTAACGTGCGAACAATTGTGAAGAAACTAGAATGGCAGCGCTATTCAGGTATGTATGACGGTCTGCCGGTTTTCACCCTTATGATTAAAACATTAAGGTTGAAAATTGGTCGACCGGCGTCTGTGAACTCGGTAGTATGAACAGTGGGTAATATGATTCTGGATTATTTCCCTTTATCGATTAAATAAAGATGGATAATGGAGGAGAATAACGAATCTCGTCAATACTATTGTTATCATTTTTTTTTGTATATTCGGGATTCTTATTATTTATGTTAGGGAAGATTGATATTTCTAGTTATCGTAAGGATGTGTGAATTAACTTTTTAATTTACATTTGCAATGACGGAATTCCTGCGAAGTTTGGCTATCTATTCTCAGTTTCCTAGATGTGATAGACTCACTACTATTTTAGGCTTGTATAACAAATATTCCAAATTACCCACTGTCGTGAATGTCACAGCATTTCCCAGCAGTTGAGAAAATGTATTGAATCGTTAGTTATCCCACTTACGCGAAAGGTCTCGCTATAAAATGAAACTGTTCTCTCCAAGGTGGATGTAGTGGATGGCCGCGCGAAGCTTGTTGCTCTCGTTAGTCCTCAACCAATGTATCTCGCGCGACATTGAGTGTCTTGCTTACATTGTTTCCTTATTAACATTTACGAGCTGTATTTACTGCCATTGGTTGGGATTACAAGTCAGGTAGTTTGGACCTGCTGAATGATGGGCCACCAACTTGGAATCACTGTTTTGGACGTTGAATACCTACGTACGTGATTTAGTTAGTATATCATTGTTGCTTTAACATCGGATTTAACAAGATAATGTAAGTGTAGCGAACATTTAATTTTAAGATCATTCACTCCTTTCAGATACTCCGTTAAAAATCCGACAAAACCTGTCCTTGGTGTGTTATTCTTCAGTATAACCCACTTTTTTTTTTTAATTGGAAATCATCAAATGACTTCTCTCGCTCTGGGTGGAGCGGAAGGGAGTGTCAGACTTGTACTGACTAAAACCCATCCATGTTCCTTCCTTGCCCTTTGTGTTCCAGGGCCGCGTTATCTCGGTATTCGAACAGTCCCGTAGCACAGTATAACCTACTACTCCGTTACAGTTTTCCACACAAACTCACAACAAAACTCAAACTCTATGGTTTCTGCAAAATCCACATATATTTATAATAAATCTTTAATTTCGTTGATTTGTCCTCCAAGGGTGACCTACTCTTCCAGCACCTTCACCCACGCAAATCATTATTGTCCACAATAGTAAAATAATTTGACTGACTTCTATTGTGTTTATGACAATGGCGAGTATAATTTTAAGCACTATCATTCCTCAGCAGAATGACTGAATATGGCAAAGGTGCGGGGTTATGTTATGAGAATTCATGAGCCTTGAATGGCATCTTTAGTTCCGGAGTCATTGGTACTAGCTTATGTAAGGGACGCATAGATTTTAAAGGAATAAATTAAGTGGACCTGAAAGTGACAATAATTTAAAGCGTTTTGCGTTGTTTTTGTCTTATGTTTTTTGTGCCAAAATTACCCTAGACGTTGACAATGAACTGCCCCGTTGGTAAAGTGCAGGTCGCAAGCGCAGGAAAATTATTATTGGGTTTTTCTATCAGAAATTTCTCAGTAGCAGCAACGGAGTCTGGATTTGTGCCCGGTTGATGGCAATAGGCTCGCCCCCTATTACATGGGACTTAATACATAATTGGTGAAATTTTGTACTATTAGGTACAACTCTGCCTAACCTTTCGGGGATTACAGGCATGATTTTATGGTATGATGTTATGTTAGATACAGTTTCCAATGAACTCCAAAGGGATAAACGATTCGCTGCTCAATAATCCAAAGTCTGTTGATTTATAGGAGCGGTTTATTTCACAGAAAATGTTAGCATACTCCAAGTGCTATGTGACAAGAAATATGTCACAGGACTACGTTGAATGTATCTCATAGTCACAATGATGTGTGACAAAACCCGCGACACATGTCGTTCTACACCTGCAGTAGAGTTATACTACTTGATGCACATAACTTTAGCAAGCGCTAAAGTACTAGTAACCAGTCGTCTGGATTTCAAGCAATTAAACCACGGAAAACAAAAATTATAACTAAATTAAGACCATGAATCCCGTTCCCTTAACCGGATTATGTTTGTAAAGCTTAGAAACCATGTCGAATTGTGTGTGCTCGTGTCTAATTGTATAAGATGGATGCTTTTAACACTAACTTTTTATTCCTTGTAGTACTTTCCAAGTAAAAGTTTTAACTTTCACTGTTTAAGTGATAAAATACTGTAAATATTTTTATAGACCGTCAAGAAAAGATTAATTTGCTTGCAGTGCCCTTCATATTTGTTTGTCGAGTGAACTAATGGTGTGGATGCTATTAATCATCAGGGCTTCGATGATTGCTTTTAGTGTTATCAGAATTTTCAATCGAATTTCCTTTGGATGCTAGTTGTCGTATATTGTACGGATGAATTAAACCCTGTTCTCAGTTGAATAACATTCAGTATTTATAAAATTGACGATTCGTATGCGTAATAAATACTAGTAGTAGTAGTAGTATTATAGGTGAGAGTAAAATTTGTTTGTATGTATGTGCTGATCTCCGGAACTAATGATCCAATTCTAAAAAATCATTCACTGGCAGAAAGCTACGTTATTCGTGGGTGCTACAGGTGATAAATTATGTTTATATCATGCATATTAGCCGAGCTATCAAAATTTTTGCGGACGAAGTGCTAGTTGAATATATAATTATTACCGAAGCGATAAGCTATTGTTGGCTATTGATGACCGAAGCGAACACTATCAATGATAATTATGATGATACTATTCATCACACATTACATTAACTTCTAGACGATGCTGTTATTAGATTATCTGGTAATGGTTCCTACAATGAATGGCGTGAGAGTATACTGTCCACCAAGTGTACTGTACCAAGTTTCACCATTCATTAATTTAGAAAGCCTAAAACCAACAGAAACCAAGCCCGTCCTGCGAAGTGCGAACAACAACATTGTAAAAATCAAGAAGAACGATCACCTAGATATGAATCTGTAATATCACTGAGCGCATTCTCTTGAGCCATGTTTTCACTTAGCACATTTAGATAAAAATCAATACAACAATCTTCTTAATGGTTTTCGAAAACTCGATTAATATAAACCGCGACGATTTGCAGTTTTAAGTAAGAAACGATGTAATAGCTACGCCACCAGTTTATTAGGATTTTATGGTCGTCCATTAAATGTTTTGCCTTTGAATTGGCTACACCTCGTTTAGGAGCACATTCAAGTTTGAGGTTTATTTCCATGTTAATCTGCGTACAGACGGCAGCACATCAAACTACTACAATCCGTAAAATTATTTAAATAGTATTTCAACTTTATCGCTACAGCATTAGGTTTAAGGTTGATTGGGAAAATTCGACAGTTTCGGGTAGCTTGATATACTGGCGTCTGTACAAATGTAAGTCTTGAATTGGCTACACTGGATGGCTGTTTGTTTTGTACATTCATGGAGGAGTTCTGCAATTAAAAGCCTTATCATTAATGCATAAAGTCATTAATTGATCTGTTTTATTGGATTGTTTTCATTGCTGGATAACTTGCACTTTCTTTTTCCTCTAAGATCATATTGAATTAATTAGTGCCATTTCATATCATTTTATCGGGTTCGCGATGGTGAATCTAACGTTCCTTACAAAATTGAATTTCCGTATGTAGATACGGAAACAGTTTGTGCTTTGTGCAATACATTCACTTCTAACATTAGCCATACAAATTTAATTCTTCCGATACTTGGCTTGACCTGCATCCAATCTGATACCAAAAGTTCGAATGATGTTCCGAAAATTATAGTAACATTCGAGAATGTTCATTACATAATGAATAACTTTTGAATTTCAAATGTTGTAACATTTGAAATTATTAACAATGCCTCGTTTGCTTATGTAGGTTACATTATAAAGGGCGAAAGGGCCAGATGACAACCGCTGAGAGTTGATAAGAAATAAAAATTAAACTAATCTATCTAAAAGTAGACATCAGAAAGTCAGTTGTAATGTAAAGGTTAGTTGCCTTGTGATATTCTGTTAACTTAATCTATTCCAAGAAAGTGAGGTACTCCGGTTTAAGATAGCAATTTATAAAGTTATGTTACGTGAATTCGAGTTGGGTAATTATTTGATCGTTTTAGTTACGAATCTGTGGTCAGATCAGCCTAATTAGTTTTCCGTATTCCGGTGTTCGATGGAGATCTCGCTTCGTGTTTTGCTCTGATTTTCTTGTTATCAACATGTTTTATGACTCGCGGTTTTCCTTTAGTTTAATATTTTTTGTTTGTTTAAATTGCAAACTCTAAATTTTATATCTTTTTGCAAATTTAAAGATTTGTACGCTTTTCATTGTCATCATCATCAACATCATTCTCCTGCCCTTATCCCAATTTATTTGGGGTCGGCGCAGCATGGCTTCTTTTTGCATACTTATATTATTACTCATCATCTCAGCAGTTACCTGCTTTCTAGCCTTATCATCCTGCATACAGTATGGACTGTGTGAAGGATGATATCACCATCGTTTATTTGGCCTTCCTCTACTCTTATAGCCATGTACATTCATACGCTTTCCATTGTCTCCTCTTTTATATACGAGTCCACTGGCCTGTTTACGCCACAGTGTTTGCTGGAAGTCTAGTAGATATCTATGTTAATATTTTATTACACCTACTTAACCACGTCGTAAAAGTAAAGACGCACCTAACGGAACATAATACAGAAAGCTTATATATTATGCTCTCTCTTCAGAACGCACAATATGGGAAAATATGCTTGTAAAACGGATTATGGTCCATTTATATTGTCGTCGTAAGTCACGGGTCCGACGGACAAAAACGCTGTTTTTCCACCAGCAATGAGCGAGGATGCGCAGCGGGGGATGTGTGTGGAACGAATCAATCACATAGCTAAAATACCTCAAGCTGTGAAAAAGAAGCGCTATTGTTGGTCACACACACCTCTCGTTATGCATCCTCGCTCATTTCTAGTGGAAACGCTGCCTAAGACAGTCTCCCAGATGCATTATCTTACATAATTAGCAATTTGATGTTCGCCCAATCGATGGCGTGAGAGAAAATTCCCAGAGAGCTCATAAACGTCTATTATTTATAATATAAATCAGATAATCTGTTTGATTGTTCGACATTTCGGAGTTCGCACGGCGGCGCAACCTCTATTATGGCTCCAAAGAGGCTTACGTAACTCTCGGGCACTACGATTTTTTCCTACGTCAGAGATGGTAAAAAAAGTAATGCATAGGCATCAGCCATGCTTCCATGTAGCCGTTCTCTTTGAATGGTATCTCAATGCGGATCGAACGAATAGAAAATTATATAAATTGCTTCTCGTAGTACGCGGCCCCTCGCGCCGTTATTGCCACTTCGTGAACAATTACTGCTGCTCAGAAGAAATATATGCATTTTGTTATGATTGACGAGTCACTTTTATGCATATTGCTGCACGATAACACGTGTACTATTAAGGACTTGTTTGTCGAGTATTTGAAAACTAACCTGTACAGGAAACTACTAGCCTATTAGAGTTTCATGCTATGATCTGATTTTGCCAAACGTTTTTATTAGCAAAAACTTTTGAAACGCTTATCGCTTATATTGGATGCAAGGCAAATTATCTTATATTGCTCTGAAACCAAGTTTTCAGGACCTTGGAATCTACCATCTCAAGAATTAGAGGCAGTCGTAAATTTCTTCTGCTTTGGATCAGATTTAACCTATGTAAGTGTGGGGCTACCGCAGGGGTTGATCTTGATACATGAAGCTCTCTTGTGGAATTTGTTTTTATTTTTTTTTTACAATACGCTGTATGTTTGCGAGCTAAGTATTTAATTTATGTAGAAGAAATATTCAACCGTACTTAGGCAAAGTGACAATCTTACAGCGATAGCGATTTTAGAAAAGTCAAAAATGAAACGATATTCCTGTCAAAAGCTGTCAATATTCATTGAAAGCGACTGCTACCGGTCTTGCCCTCTGAAGTGTGTCAATCATCAAATCATCATCATCATCATAACATCACGCCTGTAATCCCTGAAGGGTTAGGCACGTAAGTGTACTTAAAACGCCCACATTTCGCCAGTTATGTTTAAGTCCCTTGTAATGGGGGCGAGTCTATTGTCATCAATCCTGATGGAAAAACCCAATAACACTTCACCCGACCCGGGAATCGAACCCAGAACCTCATGCTAAGCAGTCGCACTTGCGACCACTAGACCAACGAGGCAATCTTTCAGATCTGAAAGTGAAAACTGCACCGTCCTTGCAATCAGCAACCAACATCAACAATCAATCATCTGTTTTCGTTCCTAACGCTAATTGCTTAGTTAGCTCAGGTGCCGTTTCTATTTATAACGTCTTCTATGACACTGCCTGCTTAATAATAGATGGAATAGCGTTATTAGCATCAAAAGCTTCCGCAGATTGCGTGTTCGTGTTAAATTCTCATTAGAACCTTCTGCGTGATTGGAATAAATCCTTCCACTTGTTGACTGGGCTGCTATTGCTGCGTCTTGGAGCTTGTCTTCAAAGATCGAGATAGAATGTCCTTTATTGTACACGTATTGTCCTTTTTCATCGTCTTGTTGTTCAATTTCTTCTTTCCCACACCACATGACTCGCGAGACTTTCTATATAAGATGCTATTGGGATAACTGAAAAGCAGCCTTCTGGACACTTTCATCACTTCACGGTGATGTGGATGAATTTTTTGACGCCCTGTAACCTTTTTTTTTTCTTATATTGATTAATTGTAGTTTGTTAATAATGTAAAGATTTAATTAAACCGAATTATAGTCAGGCAAACTGAAAATCTGAATCATTTTACTTAGAACGAATGGACAACTTTGAAGGTTTTCAGTTTTTTTAATTACACTTCGAACAAAGATAGTCGAGCCTAAGTGCCTGGTGGACGGTTCTTGAGATATTTTGACTAGGACACTAGGCTAGGAGCGGCCAATTCTTAAAACCAAGTCTCTTGTCATTTCCTCTCTGCTCTCAATTACCCGACTTAACAATAGATGCGTAAAATTGAATGTATCAACGCGTTTAAGAATAGGGGCTTCTAGCTGTGGGCAGCCGTGCACGCACATTAATCAGCAGCTCAATGGGCATGTTACAGACAATTTATGCTCGATAAGTCATCGCTGGCTTGCGAGGCTACGATAATTTACCCCTGGCTATTACTAGTTACTACTAGGCATTAGATTTCACATGTGCCTTGTTCGAAAGCGCGGTTTAATAAGACCCATATAAATGGGAGCGGAGATAGTGTTTTGTAAATGGTCTTAACTAGATCTACTTAGCTTAACTGTTGTTTATGAAGACAAGGTGTAATTTTATAAATGTTACGGTTCAAGGTACGGTTGGTAGGGTGTTGTTGGTGCTGCACTTACCCTGGCTTGCGTTTAAGATAAAACCAAAGCACTAAGTAATTTTGAGCTGCAAGTGTGAGAAGAGTGGTCTCTTGTTGTAGGGGAGCCCATGACGCTAAATGTGTAGTTACTCGAGCGGAAACATATTAGAATTGGTAGATTAGATGATAGGAAGAAAAAATGGTCCTATAATGTTTCCAATTTTATCAGTGGGGGAAGCGTCTACAGACTTTCAAAATTGTAAAAAAAAACAATGACACCGAAATACTCAGGCGCGTCAGATATTTATATTTTTCATCGCCCAACATGTCTCTGATATGAAATATATAATAATCTGACGATTTGCGTGGTGGGGGTGGCCATGCGAGGGGGAGAAAACCCAAAAAAAAAATTTACTCGGCAGCGTCTGATTTTCATAGGGGTTATTCAGTGAACTCTACAGATGCTCCAATACCTTAATCTGACGATTTGGATTTGACGTAAGCACGCAGCGAATTTTTGAAAATGTAAAAAAAATCGTCATCTTGAACTACGCCTCAGATTAGCATACCATCATGATGTCCCTTTACACTGACTAAAAATCTGACGATTATTTTGAGGGGTATCGTTAATCTGAAGATTTAAAAATTATTATTATATATTTAAAAATATTATTTATTATGGATTTGATATAAAAAAATTATAATTCGATGAATTTTCGTAAGGTAAGTATACTTATAGTTCTGATCTTAATTAACGTTTTTTATAACTTGCGGCTTGCGGAAATCGTCAGATTATATTTTTTCTGTTATTCTGGTATGATTACCTCTAAAATAAAAAAAAAACGACCGCGCTCTATTAAATCCAGACGTCGATTTTTTTACAACTTTGCAAGGCTCCCAGGCCCTTATGTTACGCTCAAATCGTCAGAGTAGCAAAATTGACACTTGTTCGTTAGTAATTAACCCCCCTTATCTTAATCTGACGCGCTCGTGTAAATACAATGATCGTTTTTTACTAATCTGACGGGTCCCTCCTGAGCGCACCCCTCTGTATTAAGGGCTCATACTCGAGGTACTTGTCAATATGTAATGTATCCTCCCTTATATTAATCTGACGCGCTTGAGTAACTCCCAAAATCCCTTCTACTGCTTCAAAGTGTCTATTCATTGGTAGATTTAATTAATTAATGAAATAGGTGCGCCCGGATGATGACAATAGGCTCACTACTTTCAAAGTGGGTGTAGGTGTACCATAGGTACACCTCTGCTAAACCCTTCGGAGATTACAGGCTGTTTGTTATGTGTGTATTCAAATAGAACAAAAAAAACATCAATCTCCTGCCCTTATCCCAAATTAATTTGGGGTCGGCGCAGCGTGTCTTCTTCTTCCATACTTCTCTATTACTCGTCATCTCATCAAAATAGTCAAAATAATATAAGGTTCCATTAAAATAGATGGACAAATTTTAACACAGTGTTCAGTACGTCAAACCAAAAATATCCCGCAAAAAAAAACACTGATTAAAGTGATTTTATTTTAACCTAAAATAATAAATTGCGGGGATTTTTAGTGTATTTTCGTTAACTGTTTTTTTTTCTTGTAAGTTATCTAATGCGTTTTTCTTATTTTTTTCCATCGTCCGTATTATGGTGGTCTGAATGATTTCTAAAAGTTTGACCATCTATTTTAATGGGACCTTATATATCTCAATTTTAGCGTCTGTACGAATTTTCGCGAAAGTCCAATCAATTGTGAAGCCAGAGAAGAAAATGATAACCATGAAAACAAACAACATGGATGAATGTTCATTTTATTTGCGCTCACGTCGATGTGAGAGATGAAAGGGTGTGAGAGAATTGTGCTCAGTCACGCTTGCAGGCGCGCAAATATGGAGATGAGAGTCCGCGAAATGCAGGTGTGAAATTGAATTCGATTTGGTGGTCATGCATATGTGATAATTTTGAGTACAAATACTGCAACATTTGAAACTGAATTATGTTGTACATTTTGAGGACACTTGTTAAATTAACAAGTGTGTGACTGTGAAATGTAGTCCAAAAATAGATGATTGGTTGATTCTTGGCGAAATACTGAAGTTGGAGACAATTGAGAAAGTTAGTTCTCAATTTAAATAAGTTTTTTTTTTTTTTTAATTCTTAACTCTTAGAGGCTTTTATCCACAGTGGTTTGCCAGCCTCATCATAACTTTTAACCTATTCTGAAGTAAACTGCACACGCAATAGGTTAGGAATCCAAAAGTTCGTAATGTAAATTTAAGTACATTTAAAAGTAAATTCTCGAATACCCAACCACCTTTCTAAGCCCATCCCATCAATTCGAAATTCGAACACTGCGCTCGTACTTTGCATCGAATCGCAACCGATTATGAATCGAGATCGAATCGCATTAATTACACCGAGTGGAACGTCGATACTTCGATAGTTAATAAAGAGCCAGGATTATATTGCAAATAAACGATATGAACAAACGCTTTGACAGCACAATTCGATTCGAAGCGACAGATGAAATGTATTGAATTAAACTCTTACATTCATTCGATGATATTGAATTATAAATATTTAATGTTGTTTATTTTTATGATGAGCTTGTGTGTTTAATTTTATGCATGGTACCTACACAATGTTAACAAGCTTTATGTATAGATCTGCTGAATCATCACGCCTGTTATCCCCGAAGGGTTAGGCAGATTGTAATAGGGAGGTTTTGTTTGTCTGCCCGGTTGATGGCAATAAGGTCGCTATTACCTTCAACCGGGCACAAATCCAAACTCCGTGGCTGCTACTTTTTTTTTGGCATGGGAAATCATCAAATGACTTCTCCCGCTCTAATGTAAGTGTAGCGAACATTTAATTTTAAGATCATTCACTCCTTTCAGATATTCCGTTAAAAATCCGACAAAACCGGTCGTTTGTGTGTTATTCTTCAGTATAACCCACTTTTTTTTTCTAATTGGAAATCATCAAATGACTTCTCTCGCTCTGGGTGGAGCGGAACGGAGTGTCAGACTTGTACTGACTAAAACCCACCCATGTTCCTTCCTTGCCCTTTGTGTTCCAGGGCCGCGGTATCTCTTTCGAACAGCCCGCAGCCCTATCGATCTCAAGACCTCAAGTTCGCACTCGCGCTTGTGACCACCAGACCAACGAGGCAGTCTAGGCACCTGCTGAATATTTAAATGCTATCATAGAAATGATTTTCACAGTCTGCTTCATGAAAAGTATTTTCAGTTCTTCAGTGTTAAGTATACTACTTGAGGAGCTCGTGGCTAAACAATAACAGCCGCTCGGGTCGATCTTTAGGTTAAGCCGTGCTTACCTAGGTTGGTCTGTGGATGGGTGACCACCCATTACATACCGAGTTTCCTCCGTGCCTCGGAAAGCACGTTAAGCCGTTGGTCCCGGCTGTCATTTAAGATCTTTGACAGTCGTTAAAGTAGTCAGTGGCCCAAAAAGTCTGACAACCAGTCTTACCAAGGGGTATCGTATTTCCCAGTAGTAACTGGGTTGTGGAGTTCAGATAGGCAGTCGCTCCATGTAAAATACTGGTATTCAGCTTCATCCGGTTAGACTGGAAGCCGACCCCAACATAGTTGGGAAAAGGCTAGGCAGATGATGAGTGTTAAGTATACTAAAAAAGTAGGAAAACAGACTCATTCACTACTAAAATACTTAGTTCTTAGCTATTTCAATTGTTAGTACCGACTATTAAAATAGTTATGTTCACTATGCACAGTAAATATATACTATGGGTTTATGAGTACATTTTACATGTGTTATACCTTCCTGGAGCTGAAGCTATCGTCTTGACCGAATCGGTCGGATCACATCATCATCATCATCATCCTAAACCCGTAGGTTCTATTTCATCATTCACTGAATTATCATCGACTGATGAAACACCACACTAACAGTTTTGTTATTGTAACACAATATCACTACCTTAACCTAATTAGTTTTTAAAAACCATTCAACTGAAACAGCAAACATTATTCAAGTTGAGCCCAAAGACAATCGACGGGATCAATTTCCAGTTCCGGTTTCCAATGACGTCATTCGTTTCCGATTCCATCGACAAAATAAGCCGATTACTTACGAGTTTATAATAATGTACCTCAAGACCATTCAGCGGCTTTATTTAGATTAATTCAGTTTGATTAATGAAGAGTGCGGAGAAAGTACGCCTCACCCGTCTCCTTTGTTTTATAGGTACCATGATTTGGGATTAGATTTACTGGCATTCAGTTTCACCTCTTTGCTCGATAATACTGGCTTACATAACCGCACGGTACTCGAATTTGTCTATGCTTTTCTTTTTTTTTTGTTGTCGATGTTATGAGATTGGATAGCTGTTGAAATATTAACCGTAGTGTCTAATATAGTTTTATGTAATGTAAATTCGGAATTAACTGAAATGTTATTTGCGTGTCCATTAAAACGTGTTGTGTAAGTTGACGGATATATTTAAACGACAATATCGTTTATTTTGTAGTCATCCAGTGTCGAAAATTACAGTCAATTTCTCATCAATCTAGCAACATGACTTGTTAGATTCGAATGAGGTCGTCTAGACAAACTTTTTAAACAGACAAAGGCGTTTCGCTCAGTCTAGTATTGGGATTAAAGGTTGTTTTGTCGTGGATGACACGAATTATTGAAAAAATATGTAATTTATACTTACATTGGAAAGTAGCAACGATTTACAGTATGTGGGTCACTGTACCGCGCGTTACCGCTGTTTGAAAAATATCTTTTATAAAAACTATGATGAGTGTTTCCCATCACTATAGCGGGTTCTGTATCTACTATTTATAATTCGATTTGTGGTCATTTATGCGTAAATATGAAACATGTTACTGTGCGCTAAATAGGGAAATTATCCTACTTAGTATGCAATTATAATTATTTTATATCATGTTGTGATCGATATTTCGAAAGTTACATCATGTACTGTTTAAATCATTCATTGCCTTTGTATAAGAGGTTGGGGAATTTCTAACACCGTTATTGTTTTTGATTACAAAGCGAATAAGCGCAATAATATTATATTCTCATTTAGCAACCCAATTATGCTTTTTGTCTCTGTTCTCAATGTAGGCCCTTTCTCATTTTTAACTCTTTCAAAACTCGGTAAAGGTATAGTGGATAGTTAATATAGTTATATGTCAATCGTCTATTTGACAGCCCTAAATTTTATACTTCACAGTTCACTTTCTACGGTACTCCAAAAAGCTGTTTACCACGTGGTAGTGTAAATGCACCACTGGTCACAATAGACCTCGTCTGCTCTCCCGTCACCACGGTCATTAGTGACAGACGCGACGCCCAATTTCGTCATTACGTTTTAAATCCACCCGTTATCATTAGCTGTCATTTTGGGTCATTTCACGAACCGTTAGATATGCCTGCGTCTGTGGTACGTGCGCGGTGCGCCGAAAACTGGTGCACTATTATTTGCTGATTGCGGCGAAAACTGGTGCACGGTTTGAGAGGAATGAGGATGGTCTGAAGTGGTTGATGATTTTAAGTTCATGTTAGTAAAAGTAATGAGGGTGATTTCCTAATTTGAGATACAAATAGTTTCACAAATTATTACCTACTATGGATCTGGAAAAGTCAGAACACTTCTTTTTTTCATGCAAAAACGTACTAAAAAGAACGCATCCTTATCGGTAAAATGCACCATAACTAGACGCTGTTAACGTCACTTTTACCGCCAATTTTTCTGTCATTGTTATCGCGGTATAATGGCGGACGCTCGCCCTCAATGCGATATTTGGATGAATCCGAGCAATTAGAGTAAAACGCTGCTAAACAGTAATTTGAACGAATTTCCCGTGTTTAACGCGCCATGTAACTTTCTTTTTGTTGCGACGGTCAAGAGGTTAAATAGACTGTAAATACTGGAGTCAATTTGTTTCCTTTTTCCAGAGACAATGGAAATTATTTTCCTTTTTAACTTATTTTTAAATACAGTGTAACAATGGAGTTTAGGTTGCAGTATTCTGGGATTTAACGTTGATTTTTCCGGCTGTAATCTAGTATCATCTATTCTAATTTTATTATAATTTACCTTTAGGTACTCTACCATGTAGGTAACTAAATCAGTTCAGAAATGAATTAATGATTATTGTGTTATCATTATAATAAAAACAATCATAATTGTATGACATGCTCTATGTATAGACCTGCTATATTATATTTAAAATAAATATTTATTTATTTATTTAGTTAATTACACTTAGGTATCAAGCAATAGGTACTACGTAGGTTTCAACAACCTGCGTTGGGTTTTTACTGGGTTAAGCATAATTTTTGGTTATGAATTAATCCAGGAAAAACAATTTCAGCTAAAATCAAATCATTCTTGCTGTGCACAATGATGTATTATCATCAAATACCTTGCTGTGCATCGATTAATTAACTGTATCGGATTAATAGCTATAATTATGATTGAATGAAACAGGTGTATTAGATATCTTAAATACATACCAATATCATCAAGAAGGGCGCATCCACAACATTTGTAACACAACGGAAAAGTTTGAATAATTTGAATTGAATGCATGAGTGAAGATTTTCGCGGCACTTTCCTAAACTAATAAGCAGAACTAAACGTTGAGTCATCATGCCATTACAACAGCTTGTTACAACTTACCAGCTAATTGACAAGCCATTATTGGTCGTATCATCATTGTATCAGGGGCGATAACTGTTTGTTCGTGTTTGTTTTAATTGAACTAATTGTGTCCGCGACCGTACGAGAGATAGAGATAGCATTGAAACATTGAAAGGCGACATATAGAATGCTAATACTGTGATTGAAAGCGAATAAGCACATTGATTTGGTTTTTCGATTGTGTTAAAAGATGGCGATGACTTGTATTTGCCTTTGTGTGAAATGTAATAAGGCTAATACACAACTCTATAAGGAAAATGCTTAGCTTGAATATTCGAAAATTAATGGAATGCCATTCTTTGCGCATCGATAGTTTGTTTAACTAATTATGCTCTATAGGCATTTTAATTTACATAATTTGTTCGTTGATTTGGTCTTTGCTTTAGTTTTCCGTTTGATAAGATATTGAAATTAATTGAGATGGACGTTGAGAGTTCTGATTTGACATGTTGATTGACACACTGAACATTATAATCGATTAGAAATTGGGCTACGTCGTCGTCTTGTGTGGTATAAATTCGATAAGTATTTAAAGATTCGTGGGCATGTTTACAAGCTGCATAAAGTCATGCTTTTCCCCATGGGGGTAGGCAGGAACCACAGAACGCCACCTGCTACGATCCTTACACAAGACAAAAGGAGTATGTTATGCCATACATCCTGGTCATACATATGTTATGCCATACATCCTGGTCATACATACACGCTGGTGGCGATGTAGATCTTTGTTCGTAATTATAGGTACCTACTACTAAATTACCTAAGTACCAATAACTCGGAGTATGGAATGCGTTTTGATCGTCAAACCAGACAAACAACAAAAATTATTCCAATAATTTTCCTCTAACCATATAGGTAGCAATTTAATTAGATGTGTTATATAATTAATAACGCTAATAGTTTAATACTAACTTTATAAATTATTTGCAGTTATAATTATCTCATATTATGCAGGAACAGTCGGCAAAACAGATAAGTGTACAGATAGTTAAACCGCCATCTGGAGAATCAGGCATTTTACACAATACTATTTTCAGTAACAACAATAAACTTTGCCAGCAAAGCGCAAAGTTGTCCTAGTACACTATATTTTAGTCGACTGTACGACTGACTGTATGCTTTCAATAGTGCATGAGGTCGGATTTGATTCTAGAACTTTCGATCGGCATATATACCATGCCGAGCATCGGATTATTGAACAAGCGTCTCGTTTACAACATAGTTTGCTTCTTTTGTAGTGAGGGCTTGTATACGTCAGATGATATTGCTGATAGTGTCGCTGAATGTACGAAATCTGGCTTGGTCAGCTGCCAAAACATAAGATAGATTTTGTTTGAGATAGTAGTTTCACTTCTGATCGTAGATCGAATCATAGTGCCTATTTAAGTATTATGAAAAAGTTTTAATCGTGCAACTTTATAAAAAAAGCATTCTTTAAGGGTATTTTTAACATAGACTTGGTCATATTCGGAGTTGTTTGTGCTTCAGTTGCCTGACAGTAAAATTACAGAAGAATCTCACTAATCCGGCATTTCAATAGACCGATACGTCCAATAATCAGCCCGCGCCTTTCTCGCCCCTCTCTACGCCATGCACTGCGTCGTTAAGGGTTTTTTTTAAAACTACATAATTAGTTAATTGTGAGATATGTTACAGTTATAAAAAATGGGTCGAACATCAACACAATAAATACATTATATTCTCTTTTTGGATTTTTTCTATACAATCCAGTAATCCGAACATTCCAATAATCCGGCACCCTCTGGTTTTTAATAGTGCCGGATTAGTGAGATTCTACTGTATTATTTTTATTCTTCAAAACTGATCTAGCCCTATAACGCCTCTCGTTTGTCAGAAGTTGACAAGGGTCTGGCATTATCCTACGCCTTCCACAGACGGGTGGTATCCATGAGATTTCCCCCACAAAAGGTCACTGCGACCTTAATAGACCCATCATATCTGGGACAAAGTTCATCAGTCAATTTTTACAAGTAAATACAACCACCGCGTACATTCGCGCACACAACGCTAACGGCATCAATATGCCGCATACATCTAGATATAATTCGCGTGTGGCCGGTCCATTCGTTGTGCCTGTATTCCCGACGCGCTATCTCATTCGGTCGCTATACCACAGTACAATCGAGCAGTCAAGTGGTCAGTGGTCAACTTGGAAAACACTGTTGTTAACATGTTTTATTGTACTTTACATCACACGCCTGAAATTCTCCAGTACCTAGTAGTGCACCCATATTTCGCCAGTTATGTTACAGTCCCATGAAGCGATGCTATTGCCGTCTACCGAGCCACAAGATCCAAACTCCGTGGCTGCTACAAGAAATACCTGACGGAAAAAACCCAATAACATTTTGCCCGACCTGGGAATCAAACCCAAGACGTCATGCTCAGTAGTCACGCCTGCGACCACTAAACCATCGATGCAGTCTGACATTTTTATTGATTTATTAAAAAATACTCGTTGAGCACATCAGAGGAGCCAATTGTTGTTCAGTTCAATAAGAAAAAGTCTTTTTGTATGTCTTGTAACAGCAATCAGGACAATAAAGTGATTGCAAAAAGTGTGAATCATAACTTCATGAGCAATATGCAAGCAAATGGTTTGGAGACAATAATATCTGATGTGACACACGTGTCTTTGAGAGTTTGCAATATTCCCGTATCAAAAGCTTTGCTTATCTCGCCAGGCAATAAAACGTGCGCGCGCCATCTGTTTGTTTCTTTCTTTGTTTTCTAAACATAGAGTATTTTTTTTTGTTTGCATAAAGAAAAGGGATGAATGTAGAAGACATCCTTTGTTTTTTATTTTTTTTTAGTATGGCTTGTAAAAAAATTATTGCTTTGGAACACAAAATTTTGCATACACGTTTCGTTTGGATGACAATGCATAGTTAGCTAAGTGATATTAGTCTAAATCCAATATGGCGGACTCCCAAAGATGGCAAACTAGTTATGTTTTGTGCCCCTCATGATATGGGTATCAATTTAAGGGGTTTATTGAGAAGAATGCGACAAAAAAAATGGCGTCACACACCTATCTTTAAAAGCTTGTTATCTGTACTGTTGACTGTTGAGTAAGCAGTTTGTCTATAGACAGGGCTATTAGTGTCCTAAAATGGGTAGGAATACCATGAACCAACTCAGTTCCCCTGCCTGAACAAACGCAATGCGTAGAATTGTTACTGCAGTGTAAATGGTTCTTCAACTATGGTTTTTTAATGAACTCTTAAACATTCTGTGTGTGTATACCCCAGCGAACACTTTCCGTTGTTATTGCGGTCCCTTGTTGGCTCGATTATTGTTGTTAATTTGTATCGCCTCTGTTTATCACTGTTTTGTATTTAGGCCGCTAGCTCGCCCCACCTGACTGTGTCTCTCTCTTAAGGCCTGGGTACACAGGTGCCACTTTGTTCTCACAAGTCAGTAACTGCTCTGCCCTGCCCTGCGAGCTGCTGAGCAGCCAGTTTTTACTCACAGGCCAGCTGCCATGCTCTGCCTTACGAGTACGTAGGGGCACAGTGACAGTAGCACAGCTTGTCTGAGCCGGTAATACCAAAAAGCTGGCAAATAGCTACGGCTGGGAGACCAGAGCTGCTGCCTTGCAGTATAATGGAGTAAGGCCAGCAGCGAGTAACAGCTAAACTTAGGCGCGAGATTCTGATTGATTTTCGTATGATAACAACTCGTGTAATGTACGGTGCGAGCAAGCTGTACTGCATTGTCCCACTGAGCCACCAAGTACGTGTAACCAAGCCTTAAGTATACTTAGATAACTTTCGACATGAATTTGCTATGTTCTTAGTTTCCTTGTACGCGTAATTATTTTGTACCTGTGTGGATTATGTTAAAATTTCTATGGTTGAACTGGGAATGTACGAAGTTGTGGTTAAGATTTGCGTTTTCCAATGTGGTTTAGAGAAATGCGTGAACTTTGGCTTTCGAAGACATCAATCTTGCTAAATGCGTACATCCTGCAACGGCTGCAGCTATTATTATAGAGTGACTAGCTGCTACCCGCAACCTTCGTTCGCGTCTTATTACTTATTACAAAAATATTACTTCCTTATTTTTATAGGATTTTGTTAACAATTTCAAGGGTTTAAATTTTTTTGGACGGAACCCTTATCCTTTGTCTAAAATAAAGTTGTAACATCAGCTATCTGCCAGTAAACGTCCCGAAACGTACAAAATCGGTCCAACCGTTTCGGAGATTAGCCAGAACAATCAGACAAATTTTTTTTTTTTTTTTTAAACTATTGCATAGCTTCTATCGCGGGCCCTGAGCGTGGAGACCGAATCCAGAAATTCCGTAACGAAAATAACCTAACGCGTTAGCTTAGTGTCAGATATTGACAAGCCTAGGTTATTATTATTAATCTACCGCTGGAGCTAGGAGGCTAACCTCCTAGTTACATTACGAAAGTGAATAAATAATTATAATTACATAAGTTGATAAAAAATGCTATGCAATAGCTTTACCGCGGCAGTCTCCGAGTGCCACACGTCTTTTTTGTTATAAGTACCGTATACTCTCACATGCATTCAGTAAAAGGATGTTATTTTAAAACAGACAATTAAATATTTATTTGAATAGATCAGTAGTGAGATAACCAATACCATTGAAAATCGAATACAGCTCCCGAATTCACAAGTAACAGTGTCGTATTATCGAGAGGACTCCAGACCTGTGTGATTGCTAATGTGCTTGATTGGAGCGACGTAGAGGGTAGTGGCTACGAGCATAGGCTTTGATTTGGTCCTAGAGATTTGTTTGAGTCTGTCTGTCTGTCTCACAAATTCAGATTAAAGTGGTTACGTCAGGTTAGCCCGCGAAATTCAAATTTTCTTACGTTTTTTGTAATTTACAGGTCATTGTCAGGTTGTATGTTAATGAAAAATGAGTCGCGCCTGTAACACGTATGTAGTTACAGAATTACTAATTTTTAACTGAAAGGTACCAGTGGCGAAGGTTCCATAGAACTCGACTCCTACCGGCTTCCCTTTGAAAACTGGCACAGTCAGTATTCTTTAGACAAATAATATCACATTAAAGAGATTATATACTCCGGCTTACCTCTTACAAAAATTGACCCTTCGCTACTGAAAGGTACGGAGTATTTATGGTTGGTATACCGTAGCAGTTGTATTGAGCAATACAAGGAAAAAAGTATATTATATTGTGAAGTATGGGGTTACTGTAAGCCAGCAATGTAGATCATTCAATTAATTACCTACATAGGCATTAAAGTTAGGTGTACTACCTTTACTGTGTTACCGTCAATATTTTAAGATAAAGCTAAGATATAGATGTTTTACGCTCCATTAAAAAGCGGCTAATAGTTAAGAAAATAATAACGGCAATAAATTGTAAAGATGATAATTATCTACACAATTACAAGGGCGTATCGCTGAAACAGCGGCGCGTGCGCTCCTACCTCTTCGGCTTTCTTCGGCGCTAGTCGGAGTCGAACTTAGATTTATGGATCACTTTTTGTTATCCGCGGGTTTTGCTTCAGGCTATTTGTATTTTATGAGTACTTTTGTTTTTATTATGTACAGTGAAAGGGTTGACATTTATATCGTGCAAAGATAAGCTGTCGTAGCATTTCGTGTAGGATTTCGGCGAATGTTCACAAATCAGAATAAAATTTTCTAGTCAAATAAGTCCCATTTTATTACATAGCATAACGTCACGTCTGTAATACTCTAAGCGTTAGGCAGAGGTGTAAGAACCTAACAGTACACCCACATTTCGCCAGATATGTTTAAGTCCCATGTAATGGGGGCGAGCCTATTGCCATAAACCGGGCACAGATCCAGACCAAATAGCTATTGAGAAATTCTTGATGGAAAAATCCAGTGACACTTCGCCCGACCTGGGAATTGAACCCAGGGTTTTATTGATAATTTTTTTTACCGACTTCAAAAAAAGAGGAGAGTTTCTCAATTCGTCATTTTTTTTATGTATGTACACCGATTACTCGAAGACGCCTGAACCAATTTGGAAAATTCTTTTTTTTTTGAAAGAGTATACTCCCAAGTTGGCCCCAGTAGAAATATTGTCATGATCTGATTATGGACTTTGAAAGATATGGAACAGAACTCTTCAATAATAGACTGTAAATCTGTCGTGATTGCTGCAATCGCTTGGATGTTTATTGTTTACACAACATCATAAAATAACATCACGCCTGTATGCTCTGAGGGGATACGCAGATGTGTACAGTACACGTACTTACACCCAAATTTCGACAGTTAGGTATGTTAAGTTCCATTTTATTGGGGATAAGCCTATTACCATGAAATGTATTGTTAACAATGTGAAATAAGTGCATGGCAAATATTTGAATAGAGGATATTACAACTAAAAATGGAAAAATAAAAAAAAAACTAAAACGAAGTTGGTGACAAAAAAACTAAATCAAACAAACAAAAGTCCGCCTTCTCTTTTTTGTGTTTTTGAAGTCAGTTTTTTTTTTGTAAAAAACTTTTTTCCATCTAACATACCACCATAAGAACCATTTACTATAAGAACCATGTAGATCACGTACCAAGTTATCTTTACGCAACATCGATGCGATAATGTCGATAATGTAGGTACTACGCGTCATTATCATTATGTATCTCGTTAGAAAACCAGTTACTTACACATATTTATAGAATTAGATGGTATCGATTCAAATTGGTGGCGTTATTGTAAGGTTCGCGCTCAATACAACCGGCCTGGGTAATTACATGAGGCCAACAGATGCAGGCCTGAAATTACAGGCTTACGATGCGTACGTTGATTTCTAAACGGTTCTTAAGGCTAAGTTATACGTGATGTTTCGATTTTTTTTTTTAAAAGGCGGACATTTTGGAAATCCAGACAGATTGAGTCGGTTTTGTAATAAACATAGCATTTCATAAGCATACTTAGCCTATAATCTTCCCACTGCTGGGACACAGGCCTCCTCTCTGTAAGAGGGAATGGGCTATAATAACCCACCACGTCCAGTGCGGGTTGGTAGATGTCACATGTGTTCGAATTTTGGTTCTAGGACACTGTTTTGAGAGCAGTGGTGATGAAACAAATTACACAAAGTAATGCGCCTGCCTAGGTTCCAACCCACGACTTATTGCTCTGAAGTCGTGGCTGCCACCACTGCGCCACCGCTGCTCTCCACATAATAAACAGCTCAATATTCCAGAAAGTATTTAAAATTCGAAATTATAGTGTCACGCCTAACCATGTGACATGTCAATAAAAGCCGGCTCCAGCTATAGCAAAGTTTAATACCTGCCAATGTGTGACAAGTATCCAAGTTACTTTTGCCGCAATAGCGTAGCTGCTTCAAAAATCAACTAAAAACGAAATTTACCCAAGGTATGGAGACTTAGGGCTGCGGGACTGCTCGAAGGGTTGCGGGACTGTTCGAAAGAGATACCGCGGCCCTGGAACACAAAGGGCAAGGAAGGAACATGGATGGGTTTTAGTCAGTACAAGTCTAACACTCCCTTCCGCTCTGCCCAGAGCGGGAGAATTCATTTGATGATTGCCCATCCAAAAAAAAAAAGGTATGGAAACTTCTAAATGAGCCTTTATGCTGCTCCAAGTTAGTGCTCAGTGCAAACTCATAAAACTTAGCTTTTATAGAGAAATTGGCAGTTAACTGTTAATGCTGTAAATTACAGACGGTCTGATGCTCAATGAGTTTATGATTAGTGATTTAATTTAAGTAGGTGGTTATGAATATGAAACTGCATCCTAGTGCGTGAGAAAATAACGACTACTGTTGAGGTTATTTTTTTTTAATATGTTCACCAATTAAATTGTAATATTCCAGAAGCTTGGGTTGGATGGATTGAATCGAATATTTTGGTCTTATTAGTTGGGCTAGTATAACTAATTTATTGGTTGCCATACGATTCCACATAGTTTCAGGACGAAATAATGTTTAAGCTTGTTCAAAAGTGTGAGTAAAACATAATTTTGTTCTAATAATCTTTTTATTTACTCCTTGTTTTGATAAATGCTCAAAGATCACGGAGTGCCCAGATAGCGGTCGTCGATAGTACAATCCATTGTAATTCTATTCGCGTCCAAACATTGTATTTTACGCAACAATCAAACCATTATTCATAATTACGAATCGAACTACGTAATTATTATCTAAACTGCGCTTTTGTGCAGCTAAAAGCGAAACATTTATGTTTCTTATGTAATTTCTATTAACGTATGTCGTTTCAGCGATTAGTCTGTCTTATGTGATAATCCTGCAGGTGTTAAAATTTGCATTCATCGATTGTGTTCGCCGAATACAGCTTTCATTTTATAAAATATAGATTGTAATGTTGTAGGCTGTTTTATTTACATGGTTTTGTTGTTTGTTAGTGAGCTTGTTTAGGCTTTGGGGGTAAAAGAAAGTGGGTAGACATATTGAACAGGATAAAATAGGTGATCCAAACCTTAGGTGAAAAAATCCTGAAAATTAAGTATTGTGGTCTTGAATTCAGGACATTAGATTTTTTTTGGCACTTTACGTGCTTTAGAAGTGCATTCATTAAAATTGGAAAAAGCTTCCACTGAGGCGTACAAAAACCCTAGACAAAAAAAACAATCTATCTATAATTGCTCATAATAAAATAAATAAAACGAAATCCGCAATAAATTGCAACATAAAAAGAAAACAGCCGGTCGTTTCTCTGCAGTTTTTACAGAAGTCCGTGTAACAACGAGATATTTACATGGAGCAGCCACCGTGAGGATTGCCGGGTCGTTACCACCGGTTTTTACTCTTACCAATCGTTAGCGGTTACGCGGTCCGTCGAGGAAAATAACTATTCGTAAGGAAAAGATGTGAATTTCACCAGAATAGAGAGGCAAATTGAATATGAACTTTCGTTGTCGGCGAAATGTGCGGGCGTAGTGTAAAGGTAACCAGTAAACCAACTAGGCCTTTGTGAAATAACCCGGGTTGTAAGAGCGGTTTCAGATTAGCGTATTGTCAGCGCAGATAAGCTCGTTTTGAAAGCGTTTTACGCTCACCTTTTGTCATACACGCTACTCGTTCTTTTTTTTGGTGAATGGCATCGTAGGTCAACTTAGTAGGTTTTCGTCTGTTTAACCGGACTATCCTGTGGGTGTCTTGAGTGTAAGGCCTCCAACCTCGGGCAAAGAACATACGAACTAACCGACTACCCGCTAAGGGCACCCCCTGTGGGGTACGAGCCTCGGCTTAAGGCGTCGCTGGTGGAGGACAACATAGGGCCATGCAGGATGTGAATGAGCAATTCGTTTGAGCGTTGATGTGATTAAAAGCTCGTATAGGCGCGAGCCACGAGAGACGCCTACTCGTGCGCCCACTCACTCCGCGCAAACACGCTGGCATAAGCGCATACATGCGTGTGTACGCATGTACGCGCCTTCTGTTTTTTGAAGCACAAAATGTAGCGCGCGTGTAAGCGCGTAAGCCGTTACGCGCGACAAATTACTAGCGTAATTTGTCTGGACCCTCTCTTTGGGTTGTTAAATAAACTTTTTGTGTTGTAATGCACTCCGTGGTTGAAACTGAGAAATTTCTGGTAGAAACATCCAATAACACTTTGCCCGATCGAAGAATCGAACCCAGGCCCTCATCAGTCGCGTTTACGACTATTAAAACAAAGAAGAAGTCTTTATTAGTCAAATTTGGTCAATGAGGCACTATTGCTTATCTTTTATCGCGTAAAAAAGCTGTAGTATGGCTTATGTAAAATAAATAAAATAAAAAAGCCTTTTATTCCATGCATTTACATGGCTTATGTATAGCCCCATAAATATAAATGATACTCGAAATCAACGCCAGACTCAACAATAACATTCGCCCAACAAAATCATAACAACTTGACTCGATGCGTTAATCCTGACTTACTAATTTGTTGCTACAAGCATGCTTAGAATTGGGCGTGTGAGCTAATTCCGACCGTTTGTTCCTAGTTGAAATACTGTATGTTAATTCTTATATGCCTACTGTGGTGAGGGTAATATGAGGTTCCGATGGAAAGTTATTGTCTGAGATATGCTATCAATGCTGATGAGATCTACGGTCAGTTTTGATGGGATTTGTGTACATGATTGATGTTGAATGGAATTGTGTGATTTTGTTGGGCGAATGTTATTGTTGAGTCTAGCGTTGATTTCGAGTATCATTGATATTTATGGGGCTATACATAAGCCATACTAAAGCTTTTTTCCGAGATAAAAGATAAGCAATATGGCCTCATTGACCAAATTTGGCTAATCAAGACTTCTTCTTTGGTTTAAAAGTTGTAAACGCGACTGATGAGGGCCTAGGTTCGATTCTTCGATCGGGCAAAGTGTTATTGGATTTTTCTACCAGAAATTTCTCAGTTTCAACCACGGAGTTTGGATTTGTGCTCGGTTGATGGCAATAGGCTCGCCCCCTATTACATGGGACTTAAACATAATGCGTCTGTACTTTTAGGTACACCTCTGCCTAAATCCTTCAAGGATTAGGTGTGATTTTAACTTATGAAAATTATTTTTTCCTTGTTCTGAGTTCTCTCTTATCTTGCTGTCAGTTTTCGCATGAGTAAATACTAACCAGGGGTAATTTCATGGAGTAGTAAAGTACGTGAGTATGTACTAAATCAAAATCATGTACCGAATAGATTTCATGTGTATTTAACTTGTTCCATTGAGTGATTTAGAAAATAATAATCATCCTTTATGTATTCAGTTTCTATATAATTTATAATTTACTTTTAATACAGCTTTTTGATGCCATGCCGTATCGTTTTCATTGCGAATTCGTTATTATAAAAAATAATAATGACTTTCCATGCTATTCAATTTAATTTTTATTTAATTTCACGACTTTGCTTTTTGCTGCTACCTAAAATATAGTTGAATCATTATTATGCTCGACATGGAGATTTTTTGTCCCATCGCTTTTCTTGAAATTATTCCCAAGTTTTGATACTACACAGGTACAACTATTTGGTATTTGGTGAAACTATAGTAAAAAGAATACCGACGTTTGCCCAACCTTTTCATTCTCTGAAAAGGATATTTCAAAACATAATCCAATTTGTAAAATATTTTTAATGACAGCTGTTACGACATAAATAAAAAACACATTAATAAATTTATACACTATTTTATTTAAAACACTGCTCTTCCGTGTCCTAAATACCGTCGGCTTTCCTATGACAGTGTAAGTTATGGTGTCACCTTACTGATTGCTCTCTTAACGGACAGTAAAATCTCTTTTACGAGCAAATCAATTAAACATTTATTGACCGTATAAATGCCGCGGTAAAGTTTAATAGGTTAACCCGTTCGTAATGTTGGCACCTACCCAGACACAATTGTACCTATAAAGGGTGTATACAGACACTTAACGAGGCCGAAAGGCACTTGTTCTCCCCATTATTGCGAACATTTTTTTGTTCTAGACCATACCTGGGAAACTTCTAGTTACGGAGATATTGGGGGTCAAAGTTCCAACTTTTTCACAAGTTTTTTTTTAAATACATGTTTTTAATGTAAGATTTTTACTTTAAACAGCTCCAGAACCCCATAACTATTCAATCCATCCATCAGCACAATGTTTTGAGTGCGTTACATTGAGTCCTACTGTAAAACAGACAAGTTTTCAGCCCAAAAAAAAGTCGTTTCCCAGCACTAATTTTTGCGTAAACTTACTTAGTTTGATGTACATAATGCTTGGTTGACGGCTTTGTGAAGAGTCTGTTTACACCCTGTATGAAACATACTGTAGAATAGGAGGCCTACTGAAGCCCAGAAAACGAAACAATTCGTATTTTTTGTGTTTTGCCATCTTCTTCTTCGCGAATCGAGGACTCAGATTTTGTCCGACCAAGGGGGTTACAATGACGTCTTAAAGCAGGAGTAATTCCAATGTGGGAAAGAGACAAGCTATACAGGTCGTCTAGCGCCATCTCTTTCTCACAATGGAATTAATCCTGCTCTAAGACGTCATGGTAGGCCACCAGTATACGTTGCAAACTGGATAGCTCTGTCATTTGTTCCATTCAAGTCTTGTTTTGCCATGAAGAATTATTTTTCAATCATCATCATTATCCTCAGCTCGATTTCATACTGTCAGGTACCTTTCTTTGTTTATGCCAACCTCCACATTCCTATCTGCCTCATCCAGGATTTACCTGCGATGGCAACAATGTATTTTTTTTTATACCGGCCCGTAATCTGTACCCCCAATGTGCCTGATTGATGTCAATAGGTGAAGGCTTGACCCCTATTACAATGTGTCATTTATACGTACACCATTTTAGGGTTCCCGTACCTCAAAAGGAAAAAACGGAACCCTTATAAGATCACTCTCTTTTCTGTCTGTCCGATTTTCTCAGGAAAGCGTGGACCTAGCAAGTTGAAATTTATACCAGATACTGAGACCTATAGTCCTTTTTAGCTGTATAAAAATCAAGGTTCTGAGTCAACACGATAAAAAGATGTGGGCAAATTTAGATTTTCGCGAAAACCAAAGTTTTCTTTAATTTTTTATTTTTCGGAATTTTCTCTTTACTTGTGCTGTAACCTTAACCACCATTGACAATTCTAGGTCAACCGGAAGTATCCTATAGGTTTTGGGTCGAAAACCTATATTTTGGTAGTTCCCGTTTCCCGTCCGTAAGCGTAATCATTATTCTCCTGCCCTTGTCCCAATGTATTTGGGATTTCTCTATTACTCGTTATCTCACCAGTTAACTCCTTTCTAGCCATATCATCCTTCACATATCAGCCATCTATCGCTTCTTTGGTCTCTACTAGAACTATAGGCGTAGTATTTCATTAAAATAGTGCCGTTCGCTCTCTCACCGCCGCGCTGTTATATCCATTGGGCTATTAGGCCATAGACAATGATTGTATTTTTGATTAGTCGCTAGTCGCCACGAATCGATTGGTTATGATTGAATTTCAGTATTTCCGTTGTTTAGCTTAAAACAATCGCTTTGGAAAGTGTGTCGCTTATTTGTTTGTGAAATGAAACAAATAGTTTTTAAACGGTTTGGTTAGTAAAATAATTATATGCCGTAGATCCGTTTACCTCGGAAATAAAGCTACAGGATATAAGCCATAATTATTCTCGTAGAAAATTGAGTATCGATAAGGGTTTCTCTAGTTCTACGGTGAAATTATACATTTAATCACGGACGGGATGGAGGAATGTGGGAAAGCAAGAGAGACAGACGATCTCATTAAAGTGACCGGAAAAAAACTGGATAGTATGACATAAAACCGCTTAAAGTGGAGAGGCTTGGAAGTGACCTATACTCTGCATTGGGTGGCCAAAGTTTGAAGAAGAACCCCAATTGCAGGCCTCCTCTCTGCTGAGAGGCAGTAGACTGTATTCCACTACGTAGATCCAGTGCAGATTGCTAAATGACACATGGCTTCTAATGTTTGATTGTAGGAAAGCCGAATCCCTCAATACGTTAACTCTAAAAATTTTTTTTTTTTTTTTTTTGCAAATTGCAATTGCATTTTCTTTAACCATTTTTTTTCTGTTGGGCGTGTCGACGACTCACCCAACACGATTTTGTGTTCTTATCTCTGTCACATACGTTTCAAATGGTTTTGGAAATGTATTACCTAACGCATAGTAAAGTAACTGGCAGGTGTGCGGTTTTGGACCGCCGATTGAACTGTCAAAATGAATTCCAAGTTCAAACGGTCGCGGTGTTGCCGCTTTCAGACATGTGTGTTACGAAGTTAAGTTTAAGCAGTATCGACAGCTATCTGAGTGCGTTTTCACTTTCATATTTCATTTGATTTTTTTGTACTACTATTTCCCTGGTCTAAATTTCAAACATATACAGTCAAAAGAGTTGCCAAAAGTTGCTGGGGTTTTTTATATATCAAAAAGTTTGGTTTTGCTGGGGTTTTTTATATATCAAAAAGTTTGGTTTTGCTAGGGTTTTTTATATATCAAACAGGTTGCTGGTCATCCATCTTCAATGGTAGAAGTAGAACCGTAGAAGGTTTCTATAAGGAACGTCTAATCCCTGTTTCACTCTCAAGATATCATAATAAGCAATTTAAATCGAAGTAAATAATAAATATTCTGTAATTACATATAACGATAATGTTATGCTGAAAATTAAATTCGGCGAAATCTTGCAATGGTAATTATTTCCCATAACAATTTGTCTGAGACTAATCATTTAAAATTGTTAAGAAACATTTGTAAAATCATAAAACATAAGAATAATGAGTTATTCAAGGAAAGCTGGCATGTAGTATTGAACTTTTAATTATGCTCGAAGAACCTTTATAAAAAGAACCAAACTCCTACGCTCCAACCATTTCTTTATAAAACTCGTAACTAACTTCATTATAAGAAAGTCCGGTGTAATAATAATAATCAAAGCGTAAACTATGCCTCGTTTGAACAGAGTTGCGCCGTCAATGAGACAGGACACTTGAATGGAGCACGGCGTACTTTTTAATAGCTTTGACCATTAAACTGTCTTCGTCATCTACTGGAGTCGACGAGAGGTCTGCTGGTTCTCACCTTCTCACTGTTACCGTGTTTGGTAGGGTCGCCACTTCACCAGTTGGTTGATTCGGGACATATTGATGTAGGTAGTGAATTTAGGAGTCTTTATAAACACTTTTGGTACGTCGGTTTGTAGGTATTAATTAAGTAGTAGGTACTTTTGCGGTATGAATTATCGCTGGTAAACATCTTAGAACTGCACAGTTAAGCGGCTATCTCTCCATCCTCCGTAGGCCTCATCATGTTGCTTGTGTGGTTATGGGGATCTGTGGCAATAGTTGATGAAAGGAATAGATACCTCATACCCATGAATACCTGTTCTTGCATAGTCATTTTACCTCTGACAGCAGCAACTCAACAAAAGCCATATTTTATTAACGGCAATAATGTAATTGTGATTTTGACAGAGTGTTCAGTTGCAACAATCAATAGCCAATAGCAACCGAGAGAAATAATCATCGCTGATTTTGACAGTGATGCAAAATCACAAGTAAGATTGAAGTGAGTAACGGCTCTACTCGAGTTGCTCCACAAAAAATATACAGAATTATCCATCGGACCTAAAAAAGCTGGGTCATCCTAACCCATACAGTTTATTTTACAAAGAGGACGCTCAGTATTGTTGATAGAAGCAGAGTGAGAGTCCTATTCAAATATCGCCATTGTTTCTCTCGTGTTTAAAAATGGAACGTACTTTCAACTTGACGTTGTCATGGGAACGAAACGTCAGCTGTCAACCTGACAGAATGAATTTCGTCATAAAAATAAGTAAAAAAAGATAAAATGAAAAAGTTTGAAGTGTACCTAAGGTAGATCAACGTCAGAGGAAGTAATAAGATAAAGACTTAAAATATCAGAGTTTTTTTCATTGTTGAAAACGCATTTGTCTCTGTGATGAATATAATGAATTGTATGTCTCGAATGGCCAAACATTAACACAAATTAGAGTTTAACGTTAAAGTTAATGAAGAAACATTTTTTTCTTTTTATCTGAGTACTCTCTTGGTTAAACAGTAATTTGTTTTTGTTGGCTAACGTTTTGAAAAGAAATAATTAATATGAGTCGAGTTATTTCTATGTATTTTTATTATATATATTTAACTTGCGCTGGCCTTTGGCTTGGGCTTAATTACGTTAGCCAAATTGTGTGTATTTAAAGAAAGATGTTTTAGGTCGAACCATCCATTGAGGATGCAAGACCGTCATTTAGTGCCACAATCGTACATTACAGATACGAAAATGCTTATTTAGACTTCATTTGAATTACCCAGTGTGCATTTAGACTAACGACCGCGAGTATATCATGCTGTCCTCTCTATTAACGTACAATCTTCTACTTTATTAGTCCATATCCGCCCACCGAGTGTAATAGGCTCCTCATATTTGGACCACGGCTAGCCATAAAACACAGAGCCGTGTGCTGACTAGACCGCGTGGTTTCCATTTATGACTGTTACCTTAAGGTATCGATACACGTGCTTTAAAATAGTATGTACTTTTACATTTTGCTTAGCAAACGTACGAATGTACGCCATGTATCTTTTTCTTGATTTTGTTCGTGAATTCATACGTGAAATCGTTCATCGTGAATTTTATCGTTATATCGGAAAACTTAGTTTTCCTACTCCCATTTTCACCCGCTTTTCCATCACAATTTCAAAAGCTATCAGATCATTTTAATTATTCATTTCAGTTTATTATATGCAGGTTTTTTGCTTTATAAAAGTAAAATATCGATACTACTAGTACTAGCCTAATGGACACCTGTCATCGGCAGTTGTCGGCTTTCGTCGGCGGGTCGTGCGCACGCGTCGCCGATAAGCCGGCGCACGCGGCGCGCCCGGTGCGTACAACGTACCGTCGCGTGGGAAACGCATTATGCCTTCTAATGGCACTTTGTACGCGTAAAGATTGAATCGTTTGATCAAGTAGCTGCTGGGGTAAAGTGTACCAGGGTAAGGGCATGTACATAGGTGGATAGGATACGATAGGTATTACTCCCGTTTGTGGTTTGTTCTTTGCTTTGTTTTGAGTATATATCTTTGAACATTGAGCTAGAAGAATCAAGTACGACGACTTATTGTTTCGCGTACATGCGTCTATGTAGGCAGTCATACAAGGCATATCTAGCACTTTATGGATGTAATCAGAAAAGATCATGGAAAAAACAATAAAGTCTAGGAAAAAAAAACGCAACTTGAAGCTAACATAAAATCTCGCCTGTATTTCTTAAGTGTTAAGCAGTGGTGTGCCATCCACATCGTGTCTGTGTGTAGGCTGTTTCTCGAATTCCTCGCAATTCGGGGAATTCTCCACAAAGTGGGAACCCTGTTCTTCATTTTGTGTTTTATGCTCTAATAGGAAGCGAGCATATTGCCATCAACCGGACCCAAATGCCCAAATCCATACTTCAGGTTAGTATTAAGAAACTCCTGATGGGAAAACCCAATTACTCTGTAAGTCTGTACCCGACTGCATTTGGTGTTAACATGTAAAACTATAAATAAAACGAATGTAACGATTACCTTACCGGGCACACCAACTTTATTTACCTTGCGCCGGCGCGTGCTGAGCGTCTTATAACACTGTTTATCCTTCACGTAAGGTTTTTTCCTAAATATAGACATGTTGGAAGCGTTCACATTATCTACACAAACCCAGGAAGTTTTAGGTAAACATGAAGTTCTATGAAAGCAGCGCATGCGCACGATGAAAGGGAGATGTGTTTGTAAACGATGCTGCAACTGAAGAGAGTGCGACTTCCGAACTTTGAAACGAAACGTTTTCTTCTAATAAGTCTTCTTTGAGGATTGCCAGATGTTTTGGTTTCCGCGTTGTCCTATTTTTTTTGGTTGCTTGCTTGTAAGGTTTTTGAACGCAGTGAAATTGCGTAACATTTTTCTTTGAGCTTAGGTTCTTTCTACATAACATCAATTCATTAATTGCCAAAGGGTTATGCAAGTCCTCTACAGCATGCCCGTTATGTTTAAGTCCCATGTAATAGGGGGCAGGCTTATTGCCATCAACCGGGCACACATCCCGAATCTGTAGCTGTACTGAGAAATTCCTGATGGGAAAACCCAATAACACTTTGCCCAACCTGGGAATCGAACCCAGCTAGGACCTCGTGCTCAACGCTTGCGACCTGGCTAACGAGACAGTCCTTCAGGTTCTTTCTCAACCATTTAAATACTTCTAAAGTAGTTTTACCCCCATTCTACCCGGAGTTTAGAAAATGGTGCACCAAGATGCAGTCGAGATTGTCTTTGGTTCGCTCAGTTCGAGACTGTGACGCATTTTGCAAATTTTTGGAATAGTAGATACTGTGATGCCATTTCGTAATGTAACCAAACCAACATGATTTTCACTCTACAATTTCCCACGCTCACTTTCAAATGGAATAAAAACTATGGACAAAATGTGCTACGGGTATTTCCAGAATTACTACGCGCACACTATCTATTTATGAAGAATATTTTTAAGCTCTAGAAGAAAACTACCATAGCTACGTTGAAATACTTTATTGGAGTGGGATGGGAGCTGTTTGTCAACCGTCTCGCCTTAGCAAGCAACGACGTAATTGAAGATAGAGCACTCTTGTCTGTGTTCCTAAAACATTATTTTTTCTTTTGCTTTTTAGAAAAATGGACGCAGTAAATCTATTTTATTTGACCTGAGGAGAAAGCTTAACATTTTCTATTGTTATATCTAAAGCTAGGATATAAAACGTCGATTGGCATAGTATTTTTTTATGTAATTTAATACATTACTATTTTATACATGCAGTCTATCAAAAACGCACAATAGGCGTATTTTTCTACCCATTTAATCTGATCAGCAATAGGATATTTCACCAAAAAAATCTAATTAGTCCGGCAGATAGATTTCCAAAAAATATTGGACAAGTATATTTTTTCCTTTTTCACGTAAACAAAAAACTGGCCAAGTGCGAGTCGGACTCGCGCACGAAGGGTTCCGTACCATTATCAATACAACATTAGACCGGCTTACGATTTATGAAGTATTAAAAAAAACTACTAACTAGATCTCGTTCAAACCAATTTTCGGTGGAAGTTTACATGGTACATCATATATCTTTTTTAGTTTTACCACTTGAAGTGTCTCCCGCGCAAACTATTCAGTTTAAAAAAAAATATATATTAGAAACCTCAATATCATTTTTGAAGACCTATCCATAAATACCCCACACGTATAGGTTTGATGAAAAAAAAAATTGAGTTTCAGTTCTAAGTATGGGGAACCCCAAAAACTTATTGTTTTTTTTTTCTATTTTTGTGTGAAAATCTTATTGCGGTTCACAGAATACATTTACTTACCAAGTTTCAACAGTATAGTTCTTATAGTTTCGGAAAACCTACGTGGCTGTGACATACGGACCGACAGACATGACGAATCCATAAGGGTTTCATTTTTTGCCATTTGGCTACGGAACCCTAAAAATGAAGACGATACAGTGCGTCGCAAAATTCGTGTGACGTCACTATGTCATTGTCAGTACACTTTTACTGGCAAAGTGACGTCAAAAGCCCCACTCATGATCTTTGATGCATTTTATCTCCGTCAGTTATTAATGATTTGATAAAAAAAAAATACGTATCCAATATTTTTTGATAATCTAACTGACTGACTAAATAGAATCATATTTGTTTTTACTCAGGAAATATCCCTATTATGTTGTAAATAGCTTTCAGCAATTTTGATCCGAAGGTACTTCTCACCCTCTGGCCTATACTAGTAATGTGGCTGTATTTCATGGCATTAAGTTTGACTTTTACATGAATAACTTATCAGAGTAACATTTACATAGTCATAATTTACTGAAACGTAATACCGTGGGTACTAACGCCCCGGCCACGACAATTCGACTAGCGACGCAACTTGCATCAACTGACACTTTCGTGCGTCGCTTCAGGGGATATGAAGGCCCGATTTACATTGGTGAAGTGTTTAGTGATGCAGATAAGTACAGTGAGTAAGGACAGTGGTGTTAACTAGTTGGACAGTAGTGAGTTAATAGTCACTGTCTAGGTGCTACTCGTCACTGTATTTGTAGTCGCTACTGGCCACTGTCCTGCCCATCCTGCACAACCACTTGCTGTGCACCTATCAAGATTTATTGTTACCGTTAGCTAGTGTCATGCCAGTGCTGGGCAAGGCCTCTCCCATGACTTCCAAATTCCTCGATCAAGGCCAATGTGGACTACTGGTCGTGGGTTTTATCCAGCTCGTCCCGGCATCTCCTGCGAGGTCTTCCGCGTCGCCTTCTGGCTGTGTCAGGGCTCCACATCGTGGTTATTTTGGCCCACAGCTCGTCGGACATACGGCAGACAAAGCCACTTTAGCTTAGCGGCTTTTTGAGCAACGTCAGTAATTTGTATCAAGATTTAATGTTCATAGACACGTGAAGAAGAAGACTGTACTGGTAGTCGCTAATCGCCACTGTACTTGTAGTCGCTGCTCGCCACTGTCCTCAACTACAATGTAAATCGGGCTTTACACGCGCGTCGCTTGAGCGCGTAGTTCGTGGGCCAGCGTCTACGGCGTTTGGCGTAGCGCGTAGCACTTTCATTTAACCGGGTGAAGTCCGTATTTCATATAATACCGCCATTATAATTATTATTTGAGTTAGTCACTAAACTTTCTCTTGTTTGTTTATTAATAACGGTTTACAGACGATGTCTTGTCTGACTCATCCTCGTTTAGCTTAAAACATTGATTCTAGTCTAGGCAAATAGGATTTAATGATGTTTTATCAAAATATTTTTATGAATATAGTAAATAGAGTCTTATAATATTTTCAATGGCGCAAACGCTGAAGAGCTCGTGGCCAAAACAATAACAGCCGCTCGGGTCGATCTTTAGGTTAAGCCGTGCTTGCCTAGGTTGGTCTGTGGATGGGTGACCACCCATTACATACCGAGTTTCCTCCGTGCCTCGGAAAGCACGTTAAGCCGTTGGTCCCGGCTGTCATTTGAAGATCTTTGACAGTCGTTAAAGTAGTCAGTGGCCTAAAAAGTCTGACAACCAGTCTTACCAAGGGGTATCGTATTTCCCAGTAGTAACTGGGTTGTGGAGGTCAGATAGGCAGTCGCTCCATGTAAAATACTGGTATTCAGCTGCATCCGGTTAGACTGGAAGCCGACCCCAACATAGTTGGGAAAAGGCTAGGCAGATGATGATGAAACGCAACGATGCTAGATGCTAGAGTTTTCCTTTTTACATAATCATGCCATTTTTATGACGAACAAGAGTCTCCTATACTGATATGTTTGCTTTAGGTAATAATTACTGCCTGCATGACGGTCGCGTCAGTCTAGTGGTTTGTGCTGAGAATGTGATCTTGGGTTCGATTCCACGGCTTGGAAAATTTTATTGGGTTTTTCCATCAGGAATTTCTCAGTAGTAGCCCCGTTGATGACAATAAGACGCGGTGGCCCAGTGGTAGCGACTTACGAACAGTAAGTCGTGTGTTCGAACCCAGGCAGGCGCATTACTTTGTGTAATTTATTTCATCACCACTGCTCTCAAAAACGGTGAAGGAAAACATCGTGAACAAACCGGTATGTCCTAGAACCAAAAATTCGAAGACATGTGACATCTAGCAATCCGCACTGGACCCGCGTGGTGGATTATAGCCCATTCCCTCTCCTAGAGAGGAGGCCTGTATCCCAGCAGTGGGAACATTATAGGCTGATGATGATGATGATGGCAATAGACTTGCCCTTTTTTATATGGGACTAAAATATAACTGGCAAAACGTGGGTGACTAATATACATACATCTCTATCCTTCCCCGTCAGGGATTACAGGCATGATGTTTTGTTATATAATAAATAAAATGGTTTGTTGCAGAAACTTATGCAACTTTTACAGTAAATCTTACATAGGGGCCTCCTTTTAAGTAAAAGATATATCTGTGGTCCCGCTCTTCAGTAACAATATAATTATTATTTCTTTTATTGGTTTATATAGGTACATATTCTTTACATTTTTGATTTTTTGTAAATATTTAAATATATCACAACAAAAAAAAAACATTAAAAAATATAAAAAATCGGATCGGGAACAGGGTCCAAGGTACGCGGTCAGGGCTCTAGAGAGAGGAATTATTATAAATAAAAAAACCAAAAAAAATCAAAAAAATCAAAAATCTAAATTCCTGATTGGAATGAATAAACTTATCAGACCTAGTACCAGTGTAGCTTGATGTCCAACATATAACATAATCATAACATCACGCCTGTAATCTCCGAAGGGTTAGGCAGAGGTGTATCTAATAGTAGACACACATTTCGCGAGTTATGTTTAAGTCCCATGTAATAGGGGGCGAGCCTATTGCCATCAACCGGGCACAAGTCCAGACTTCAAAACCCAACAACACTTTGCCCAACCCAGGAATCGAATCCAGGATCTCATGTTCACCAGTCGCGCTTGCGACCACTAGACCAATGAGGCATTCTCAGAGATAACTCTACAGTAACCAGGTTATACAATAGTCGAAAATGTAGTTTGATAACGTGCGTCACAAGCGTTCACGTTGTGACGTCAAATGCTAATCTATAAATATTATGTCCATAAAGGTTTTATTCAAAAGTATAGCTATAGTTCTCTATGGTCAGACTTCTGTATAATACTAGATAGGGTCAGTGCGTAGTGCGAAGGCCTTGACGTCGCCGTAGCTACGGAAAACCACTCTTTCAGTATCTTAGATGGCTAACGAATTAGTAAGACAAGAATAACCTCCAATAATAATTCTTTCAGTTTAAATAAAAGGTGTAAACGGTCCCTTCATGAAGCCGTTAACCAAGCATTATGTACATCAAATTAAGTAGGCAACTCTACGCTAAAATTATTACTTTGAAATTACATTTATTTTTGGGGTGAAAATTCACGTTTTACATTAGGACTCAATATGACGCACTCAAAATATTGTGCTGATGAATGCATTCAATAGTACAGGGGTCTTGGAGGTAATTAAAGTAAAGTTATAATATTACTTATACACTTATATTTAAAAATAAAACTCGTGAATTTGGAACTTTGACCCACAATATCTCCCAATGCGCCCAGGTATGGTCTAGCTAGAACAAAACAAATATCGCAATGACGGGGAGAACTAGTGCCTTTCGGATTCATCAAGGGTACTTTTACACCCATTATAAGTTAAACTTTCTGGGACTAAAGTAGGGTCGGGCTGCCAATAAATTGAAGTAGTCATTTCTTCACATGTTTGTCGTGTCCTAAATCTACGTATCGAATTTCGCCGACGAAGATGTCTTTTCTTGTTTACAACCGCTTGTACTTAATAATATTATAGGCTGTTTCAAGTCAGGTATCAGATTACCGTCTGTCATCATATCTCCTGTCAACAATGACAGTGACAACGTCTTTCGCACAACTTTCTAACTCAACTGCTTCATATCATTCATCATCTACCTTTATCGTAGCCAAAACCTGTTCCTACCACCATCTGTTGTCACCGATCATCTGGTTCAGCCGCCATATGTCACGGGGATCTGGACGAAAAAAAAAAACAAAAACAAGGTGCGGAAGTGGCGGCTCGCGCATGCGCGCTGCGCGGTTCATTTTCACGCGCGGGCGGAGGGTGGCAGCATCGACTTAAGCAAGGAAACAAGCCCGCGCGCACCAGTCAGCTGACGAACCTCGTCGCGAACGCACGTCTCTCCACGCTCCTACCGCGCCGGTTTCAGTGTCCGCACTCTCGTGTGATAAAAACCCCTCGTGTTTTAAACAACAATGGCAACCTACGCTCAGTTCAAACATGTCGAGCTCTACAAAATCGGGCACGGAAAGAACAGGTAAGAGTTTCCTTTCAGTAGCCGCAAGGATGCTGCAGCTGAATTTTCAGCTTCATCTTTGTTCTAAAGGTCAGGGGTTGAATTTTGGGGTTGAAATGTTTTGATAGTGCAATCAAATTATTAGTTTTAACTTCCAAAAATTCTCATTATGTCATATGATACAAATATTTTACGCCTGTAGGCATGGGTAAATGTGTTTTATACGCACTTCCTTCCTGAAGCGCAGTAGCTTGGATTTAAATATTAAGTTCATTTGAATCAAATACCATTTGTACTGAAAATGATATCAAACACTGAAAAATAATGAACCAAAAGAATCGTGCACTGTAAAAAAAGATAACCGTAAAAATCAACCCTCACCCTGAGCTTTGTCTCTAATTTATTAACATTTTACTATCATTACCGTGAACTTTGATAAATTAATGCAACCACTATCATGAAAATTAATTTATTCAGTCGTTAGTGTTAAAAATAAATTATTTTTATCTTTCCCCGACATCGGAAAATGTGATTTTCACGCAGTGCGTTGAACTCTGCACGCTGGTGTAATGCGGAGGTCGCCAAAAGACCGATCACATTAAGCTTTTCTTTGTTTCTGTTATAAGTCGAGGTTATGATCCATATCTGAGAAACTTGACGATTTTCTCGTACTTTCAGTAAATACTTTTATGAATTTTCTTGGAAAACTGCGAGAGTTTTCGGAGATAGAGTAAATTCTACACAACACAAACTAACATCAACGTTCGAAGGACGTCACAGAAATTTAGAAATTAATATTCTGCAATAGATAATTTATAATTTTGATAACGAAAAAGATGTGAAGAAAATTCTCAATACCTTATGTAGTATAAATACATTTAAGACTCTGGAAACTCATTTTGAAGTTAAAAAGGATTTTCTGGTTGTTATTTATCTGCCGCAAGATGGTCATCGCAGTATACTTCTTGTCGTAACAGTAGTTATAACTACCGTTCCGACTTCAATCGCCCATATTGCGGATATTTTATGTTCAGAATAATTCCCACAATTAGCCCAATGTTTTAAATGGCGGAATCACAACAGTTACGCTGATATTAACGCGTGTAAATTTTAACATGCGAAGTGGCAGTATAGGAGCCGAATCACGCAACTTTTACACTGCGTGCCTAATCTTTTCACCTAGATTTTTGTAAATGGCAACCGTCTGCGCAAATCCAACGTTGATAAAATGGGTCATGCGGGAATTAGGCTTGCATGCAAGGGGTCATTGGGGTAAATTATTATTCACAGCAGCTTTTAATATTATTTGAACGTTTAATTTATTATCCCATATGATTCTACCTAGCAAAGACAGCCTGTCTATTACAATTTGACCTCTGCAGGTTGTTAGCTTTTTAATCAAAGATTCTATCGTGTTAATTACGTTTAGGCGTTGACAGTAAATAAAGGTGGTTAGACTCTTACTTATACTTACTACATGGTCTAAAATATGCCTAGATATTTGCAAATAACGACAGGTACGTAGAGTTTAATATTTTTTGGATCTTTTCAAGTAAAAATAAATGTGAAGATGCATAAAACACCTATAACATTTTAACAAAAGTAATATCAAATGAGTAAGCTAATACCTAATCTGTGTCCTTATTCGTCTTGAGCTTCGAATCTTTCTATTAAAATAAGTAATAAAACTCTTCGACAGCTTTTCTTGAGGAAGCTTTTCGTAAAAGCTTTCGAAAGAAGTGTTAATCATAATCATTAGCATGAGTTTACAGTAATTATATTACACATAATGGGCCTGCTAATTAATTTATGAGTCTTGTAACTTGCTCCGTTGTTTATTTTATCGTCGTATTGTTGCAACATTGCCAACAACTACAGTTATTTAATGTCAGTGCATCTATACAAAATAGACAGTCTTAAAACTCCAAAATTATTGCTTTATGGAAGTGACAGTAACCAGTCAAACACCAAAAATTCATCAAATTGTTTTCAAAACCTAAAGAATAATATAACTAGCATTGATAGTGTTATAATTCTAGTACTCCTACTCGACCAAATGTAAACGCGCCTCCACGGAGCAGGCTCTCATCCCTGCATGCAGCTGATCCATGCCAGTTATCAGTGAACCAGTTAGTGCTTATTGATTATCGTTCTTAATTTAAACGCGGCTCTCATGCGCTCCCGATCGATCCTCAGCCCTTGAGCATGATTTATGGTCTCGAGATTTAATGCAAGCATAAAATCTGAACTTTCTTTCTTGGTTATGGTTTGATGTAAATCGGATGATTGAGTGTATGTCGAATTAAAGTAGCCGCTGAGAAAAAATGGTACCCGAGGGAAATTACAATAACGTTCTTGTTCTGGAGCCACGTGTCTTTCAAATCATGATTGAATTATATTATTAACAGCAGAGTACAACCGGAATTGATTGTCAAATTCTAAATTAACGCGAGCGAAGCCGCGGGTAAAAGCTAGTCTCATATAAGTCCAAAATCTACATCCATAAAATCCCAATACATGAAAGCCAGCTGTAACGCCAAAATTAAAGCTGACAGGGTTTCCAAATACAGTAATTTGGTGTGATGTAAGCGAAGGCTACGGTGGCCGGCGTCGCGTGCCGGCGGCCGCCATTAACATATCCATAGGAAGTGTGTGATTACTCGCGACGGACAGACAAACGCACAGGCCGACTGGACACGGAATGAGAAGGGACAGAAGGCTTAGGTTTTTTTTATGAGTAAAACGATGGCGTCCTCGTGAATTAGCGAGAAGAAGCTCACCATCGAGAGAAGAAGAAGGAATGGGGAGAGGCCTTTGCTTAGAAGTGAAACAACATCTAGAACTCTCTAGTCGAAAAGTTTGGAACCATAACCTGATATAAATAAATAGGCTAATAAACAAGTAATAGTTATAGTTTTGCATTTACTTAGGACGTAGACGTTACGGGACATATCCAAGGGCTGATTTTTCCAACGGCATTTTCCGAGGAATGATTTGGATTATAGTCAAATTTTCTTCTACAAATACTGCCAGAGGTTTAGTCAATTGTTAAAATATATCTGTCTTTGGAAAAATCTGTTGGTTGGGTCTTCCTAGACGGTCTGCCTACTGCCTACTATATGTATATATTTGTTGGTAGTAAAATGAAATAGTGATTTGACATGAGGCAGAACGTTTCATACTCTGTAACTGTGATTGCTATAGTCTGATTATTCTCTACTGAAGACAACGTAAATGTAAAATTAAGTATTCTCGATCCACTGTCTTCCAGCGAAGTTTTTAAAGCTGTATTAATTTTTTTATGTCCGTTCGTTTGATATTTGCGATGGTATCATTTGGCCTTCTGTAATTCATGCTTTTTCAGTTCCTTTGCCAGAATTTGCTATATGTAAGGCCGAGGGCTGCCGGGGGCTGTTCCGACCTTGGCTCACCCCATAAATATTATTATAGGATTAACCTCATTTGAATTTACGTCTGATGAAGTACGACGAATTATAGGCTATGGTAAAGGTGTAGAGAGGTTTATTAGGTCATAGAATCTATTTGTAGAATCGTACCAAGCGATGAGAATGAAACCATCCTTTATGAAAGGTATGATGGATATCCAATAATTAATTATTCGTTGTTCCAAATAATTATAATCACTCTCGAAAGCGTAAACTGTTTAATGTCCCATTTTGTCGCACTGTAGCTCGATCCACCTCCCTATATACCGCATATGCTTACGATGATAAACGCGCTCGTGGCGACCAACCCTGGATCGGACTTCTTTGCTGATGAATGGAAGACGATGATGTTAGAATGTTTCTGGTTCTGTCAGAAGACCGAGTAAAAGGTTAACTTAATTTAGTGTTAATAGCTTATGTTGTGTGTATTCTTTGTGTTATATGCTTATGTTGATTTAAATGTAACAAAAAAAAAATACCCATACCTAGTACTTATAAACTGAAAATATATCATACAAGGATAACTATTTAAAACGCAACCTGGTAAGTACCGAATTTAACAATACCCATTCAATTAGGTACCAATTAAATCCCAGATTTATTATTAAACATACCATAATAAGGAAGGATAAAATTACAAACTAACTGCACATCAAGAAGGTAATAATGTTTGTCTATGGTTCGTATTTATCCTCAACGAGTTTGCAAACCCTATAGTGAGCCCGTAAAAAGTGTCGAGGGTACTAGGCATTCATAAATTAAAAGAGGTAGGTAAAACGTCGGTTGACCATGCTAATGGCTATACGACACATATTTATTGAATTGAGTATCGGTATGTGTCGTTAATCAAACCAAGAAGGGTGGAATGCACATGTGGATATGGTTAGCGTTTCCATGATCATTAGACGAAGTATTTTAAGACTTGGGGTAAGTGTGGGGAGGTATATACTGTGAAGAATCAAATTTTCTATTTATATTTTCCTCTAATATTACAGAGCTCTTTGTTGAAGCCTTTTTATACTTTTTCTAGCTTAGACCTTGCCATTAGTTATTCAGGCTCGTCAGGTCCCCAGAGGTCTATAAAGATATATGTTCTATAACTGTACGCATTTAAATGTATCCCGACTGCGAGTACTAAGTAGCGAAGATACATAACAATTACCAGAGTCTGTTATATATGAAGTCCCAGTAATTACGGTGCATTTCAAGGCAAAATCGTATTTCAACTCCTACGTATTCATTTAAACATTATCCTTTAACTATAAACCATAGATCGGATGCGTTCTACTGATAACTGCGCTATTTTTTTTTGAATAATCAGCTAGCTATGGCAACGTTTAAACAGCGATATAATCAAGGCAAAAACTCGATTGAGATGTGCGACCGCATTAAAACGATAATCGATGTATCGATAAAAAGTTGCTGCAACATCGATTCTGCGACAGCGCTCGACATGTGTTAAGTTGGCTTGCTACGATCCGTGTTGGTAAACTAACGATATTTTAATAAGGGCAAGTCTTACTTGCTTGCTTTTGCAGATACAATGTATACGATTTGTAATCTAGTTTAATACACGATTTCTTTTCAAATAGGAACGGAGAGAATACCTAATAGTACACTTACATTTCGCCAGTTATGCTTTATTTAAGTCTCATGTAATAGGGGTCGAGCGTATTGCCATCAACCGGTCACAAATCCAGACTACGTGGCTGCTACTGCAAAATTCCTAACGGAAAAACCCTGTAGCAATTTTCACCGACCTGGGAATCGAACCCAGGGCCTCATGCTCAGCAGGTCACAGTAAAATTAACAATTGATTTGTTATTAACCTAACCTATTTTTAAAAATCATTATCTGCCTAGCCTTTTCCCAATAAAGTAATAGTCCGGTTTATCCTATGGGTAAGCTCTGGGGGAAAATAGAATTACCTATCTATAAATATATTTCCCCTCTATGTTCCCCCCACTATTAGGTACAAAATTTTGCGCATGGTACCGTTGCGTGCATTCGCCATATTTATTTTTGATAGTTCATGTAAATTCGCTCAGCATTCGTAACATCACGAATTCACGACATGATTTTATTATATAATACACGGTTTGCAGAATAATGGAAATGTCATAATGATATACGACCTTGTCTGTGAAAGTCAAACTTTGCTAAAATACTGACGAATCAGAGGAAATAGGAAAGCAGAAAAATTGGAAATCTAAAGAGAAAAGATCGCAAATTTATTTAAAGAACATATTTTCGTAATGGGCCTCAATTAAAGTTTGCAAAAGCTCATTAATGTTTGATGGATATCAAACCGAAACCGTAGACTTGTTGGCTCAGCATGTTGGCTGCTTTGCTGAAAATGCGCAAGTCGCATTGCGCTTATTTGTCATCATCCCGATATTGCAAATTTTCCAAATAGGATTGTGAATTACCGGCTGGTCTAGCTTTCGATACCTACGTGTGTGTCTATTTAATGCTTGTTGATAAAACCTACTCCATATTACTTACCTGTCTTCAATATAAAATGTCCCTGTTCCATTTACCAGGATCTACAATTTAAGTATCTACTGTCGTTCTAAGCCTTTAAGTAAACACTAGTATTATTTTATTACCTAGTTTGTTAATACAATTTTCTCCTACAGCTAAAGGGAAAAGGTATAAGATATAAAATGCGGCAGCAGCGTTTTGACATGTTAATCTTGTGTATTTATTGATTTAAATGAAGGAGGTATAAATTATCAGATTTGTGTAAACTACGCTCGATAGTAGACAGATTTGTGTAAATTATTCACCGTTGTGAGTGTAGACTGATGTATATTCTCATACAACATTATGGTATTATTATCAACAAAGACATACAGTTACGGTACATATTTCGACACTTTAGAACCGTGCGACCGCTAGAAGGTCGTAAATGACATTAAGGCGTCCATTTAAACGTTAGAAACAGAAACTGGCCATCAATCACCAGCATGGGCCACAAAGCCTTTTAACTTTTCTTCATAAAGTGTAAGCTTGCCCTAAGTTGTTTGACCATTACGTTTATGGAAATTATTTACGCTGGCAACCCTTCTAACGATGCTTAGTGAAATGCATTTACGATCATTTCTATGTATATGTGTACCCAAACAACAAAAATATGCAGTTAGATGCCAGAAAATGAATATTTTAAACCAAAAAATAATTTTACTGCCAATAAAATAATACTTTCATTGACTTTAAAACAAGTACCTATGTAAACACACGTATAGCTACTTAGGGTGCTACAATATTATAGCTGTTTATCTTTTTTATTTTATTTCTTTATCTTGCATTTTCACTTGCAAGGGTGGGAACGCTTTTATGCACATTTATGTAAATAAACATAGAGATTTTATTTTATGTTTTAGCAAATGTATGTAGTGACGTGTTGCAGTATTATCAGTAAAGGAGATCAGTTCTAGGCATAATGAAATGTCTGGATGGATGCTTGCCTAGGATCGTTTTCATCCTAGTTATTTACAGTAATATAAATATCTTGATTTAAATTCAAATAAGTTCGAAGTCCTGGGTCTCTCAGTATTATATTGATATCCTTATTGAAATTAGGGACTTTTTGGTGCAAAACTTCAAATAAATTATTTTTCTTGAAAAGTTGTTCTTCGCTACTAATCCAATAACTTGTATAATATCTATTTCTGAGATGACTCAGAAAATAAATTTTATAAGTTAATTTGTATTTGATAAAATACATCTATGAAGATATAATTTTTCAAATTCAAATTTATTTATTGCTTACACAATAGGGTACTGACAGCAGTGGCGAAGGTTCCATACAACTCGATTCCTACCGGATTCCCTTTGGAAAATGGCACAGTCAGTATTCTATACAAAAATAATATAATAACATTAAAGATATGTACTCCGGCTTACCTCATACAAAAATTGACAGTTCGCTACTGGCTGGCAGGTTTAACAGCGGCTCCCAAACTAGGCATTGCCTGTATGTTGGTGACCCAATTGCATTTATGTATAAGGTTCCCACCATAGCAGATGCACTACTAGCAGTCTCATTCAGGTCACAAATAATACAAACGACTACCATTAACTAACTCGTAAAGCTATACCTTAATTGGTAACCATGTTAAAACATTATCGCTCTTTCTCAATTTGTCTCGGCAGATTAACCTTAGTAAGGATCAATATTTCTTACGAGTAGATATTGATAAGATAAGAAATCCTGTTGTATCTTCTCGTTAGCAAGGAGAAAACTTGATTGTTTCTTATATGTTTAGGTGTGCCTCTGCCTAGCCCTTCCGGGATTGTAGGGTGATGTTTTCTTCTTTAGAAAACTCTTCTGAAACCTCTTATACCAGTTTGCTGATGAAGCAATTAACAATGATTTATAATAATTATTTAACATTTAATTAGCGTGTAATTACTTATTCTTAATGTAATAAATGGCTGTGGTGAGCGTTAAAAATTAATGTGCATTAGAATTTTAAATGATGTGTCGGAGTTTCTGAGTATAAGCTAGTACGATACGATCATGCAAGTGATTGATGAGCTCCCTTATTCTACGTAGATGGTTTAATTATATTATAAGAATAGACGAAATCTAATTTTAACTATCCGTAACTATACTTCACAAAAAACGATTTATAAAATCATTGTTAGAAGTTATGGGTGTCGTAACCCAGCCATACTTATTTATATAAGCTTTTATTACAAAAAAACGCCTCGATTTCATTTCCGCTTTCAAATAAAAAATGACTGACTCGACTGCAAAAAAAAATGTCTTTAGCACGTTCGCACCCAAAAAGTCGTGATGTTATTGTTTGATTACAAGTAATGACAAAATAAAAGACGCTTGGTGAAGCACCACGCGGCGCAGGCGCTGCGATCGCGATGACGGGCCAAGCGCATCGCGCGATCCGTTATGCGCTCGCTTCGCTTTTTTTATCGCCTCGCGATTATCACCGGCCCGTTACACCGCCGCACGCGCACAATTTGTGCATTCACTCGCTGGAAATCGCTGGAATCTATCCAAGATTAATTACTGTCTTCCATTGTGATTAGAACTTGTAATTACACGGGCGACGCTATCTTTCCACACTGTGTTTACCGTGCCGTATGCAAATGTTATTAATTATTTGATGGCTTTTCATTAATGGAATGTGCATTATGGTGGAACAGTTTTTGTTTGAATTCTTGACTTGATCGACGTAGCGGCGTTGCACTACGTTGATGAGTTTAGCATAACTTGCATTTCCTGAATAGTCAAGAGCCGTTTTGACAACGATTAGAAAAAATTGGAAAGGCATTATTTATAACGAAGAATATTTATAACGTTAAGTAAAATCATTGCGTGAACGAATGTTGGTTTTAAGAGCCCATATTTATCAGGTACCTATAAGTCTTAATTTCGTAGAAAACTGACACTTACTGCTGGGTTCAGGTGTTCATTCACAATTGGAAAATCTACAGACACCACATAAGCTTACAAAGAAAGACGACGAAAAGTTATAAATGACGATGAAAAGTTTTCACAGGTGCATCCTAGCAACTGAAGTCTTTCAACTAACAACATTAAAACTTTACTACAAGCTTTTATTCAACCTTTATATCTTTAATGTATCTTTAACGATCTTAAAACTAACAAACAAATAGGTACCCGTTAACATCGACTAAAGAAACCAATAGGTACTTACATACTCGACTTTTGTTATCATAGATGTTACGATGCTATGTTACGAACCACCATAAAATGACGTGAATGAGTGGCTTTGATAAGTTTAATGCTATTCGGACAACGTATTCCTTCATTCATTTCAAATGTTTTTATCTCTCTCCCACATTAAATAAATTGCATTTTAGCGAAATGCCTATGGATTCCTGCTTTCTAATAGCAAAAAGATGAACACGGAACTGGACAGGCTTGAACCGGCTGTAATGAGGAACTTTTGATTGATATTACGTAGAACTGCGAACTGTTGGGGCTGTTTGGTGCTATATTATAGGTGCTGGTCATTAGGGACCTGTTCGAGAAATGGATGGTAGTCATTTGTTTGTGTGTCATCGTAAATCAATAACTTTGAGCGAAGAATGAAATATGTGAGTTTCTTGTAATGTTAGGATTTGTCGTTGCTGTTTCAATGAGGATTTTAAGTATGCGTTGATATTTGTAGTTGCTTATGATATGGCTGATGAGTCGCCGACCCCAAATGAATTGGGATAACGGCGAGAGTATGATAAGTGATGATGATTTGTAGTTGCTTATATAGCTATAAGCAACTACAAATCATCATCAACAAGTTTTGCGCACGTTTTAAACTTCAGCAGAGCCATTTTCTTGAAACTTCTTCCTCAAATGATTAAAAAACTGGTAGCATGACTTAAACGGATAAGTAGCAATAATTCCATAATAACAAAAGCATTGAAAGCTTCTATGTTTCGACCACTATCTGGTCTTCATTCCTCTGCCTCTTTGTTCAAAGCATTTCAACCATCCGCCTCAATATTAACGTCAATTAACACAACTACAGATATACAACAAAAGCAGATTCGATGCTGCGATAGTCGCACAGTTCCAACATTCTTGAAAACTTTGAAAGGCGAAGTAAATAAGGCGAAAGTTGTGATACCAGTTGGTTGGTTTTAATGAGCCATTGTGGGTTAGATGTTACAAATCGCTGGACATGAGACGGAACGTCGATCGGTAGGGTGTTTAGCAAGATAGTGATTCTATCAGTTTGTATTGTTGGTTTGTTTTACCTTACTGGCGGATTGGTATTGGTGGAATTCCTGCGATTGGGTTCATAGCTTGGATTCTCAGTTAGGACTATAGGCTATTCCGTCTTTCTACGAAAAAATCTTAATTAGATTTCTGCCTATTTGTTTGTTCAGTTCAAGTTCTTACAGGGATGAATTGTGAATCCTTTTAACCCCTGTTTATCTCAGTGACGTGCCTTGTGGCCACAATAGGACAAGCACATAAGGCAAGCAGACCGTTCAGACCTTAGGGAACATCATGAAGAGTAGTTATAAGGGCAAGCCAGCTTGTAGGCTTGTAAGAAAGTACTGCCACTGTTATGTAGGGACATTTTATCAGCCATCCATCTTGTAAATGCTTAATAATTTATAGACCATGGTGTATTTTGTTCCTGCAAGTGTCGTCGGCACGCACAATGGTCCACCTTTAAGGACTAAGTGCGGAAACCAAACCCTTAATAGAAGTGTCGTCGGGCGGTTAACCGTCTGTATCTACTGGTAGCCAACTAGCCAGTAATTTGCAAACACGTCTTGAAATCATCTAGTTTAAAAAAATCTGTTACAAGTTTTGTTACCTACATTGTAGGCTGGTCCTTGCTTGATTTGTATCTTAACATCTTAGCCTTTGGCTTTAGATAATCTTAGAGGCTACCTGTAATTATGTTAAGTTAGCTAGGGAATAGGTACAGACGCCAGCGCATCAAGCTACTACAATCTGTCAAAGGTATTAAATAGATTTTCAACTTTATCGCTAAAGCTTTAGGTTCAAGGGTGATTGGGAAAATTTGACAGTTACGGGTAGCTTGATGTGCTGGCGTCTGTACGTAATCAGTAGCATAATAATGTTTTGAAAATTTTTATTTAAAATAAGCTTTCAGAAACATCCTGTATTAACATAATTAATTATACAGAGTGTTGTTCACATGTTTCAGAGGAAAATAAAGAATTTCACGAATCACGTTCAACCTCGTTTTGTTTTAAAAATGTGCACAGTAATTATTACACAGTGAATAAATTCTGTGTTAAGCTTAGGACAATAGGGAAAAAAAGTGTTTTATAATAACACAACAAATAAACGACCACAGCTGATGAGTGTGAATTGTAAAAGCGTGAAATGGCCGCCATTTTATTTTATACAAAGTATTTCAATTTGTTGCTTATTTTACTTTCAATTTATAATAGTTGCGTGCAATTATCTTGTGTGGTTTAGATGTTATCTTATGCACATTGTTGTCACTCCAACTTTGTTGTAAAAAACATGACTAGCTTATGCCTGCGGCTTCGCCCGCGTAGAGTTCGGAAATTGTCTCACGGGATCGTACTACCACCGGGATAAAAAAATCTTATGAGTTAATCTAAGTTATAAGCTATGTGTGTGCTAAATGCGATCGAATTCTGGTCAGTAGTTTTTGCGTGAAAGAGTGACAAACATCCATATATCCAGCCTCACAAACTTTCGCATTTACATATAATATTAGTAAGAAGTAAGATAAGAAGATATTCGAAGTAAGTTCTCGTTAAAAGAATCACTTTTCAAACTTATGTTTTCCACGTCAAGTTGTATTAAAGAAATTGAGAGTCATTTGATTAATAAGTATTTTGATGATTTTCCATGTTCTTTGAGATTTATAATCTCATTAAAATTAAGATACTTTCATTTACTTATCCAAATCTGATATCTTCTGGCAATTTGTCTTCAATTCCCAACAAGCATGACCCGATGCAATCCGTCTCCATTATAAAAGTAATTACGTTACATAAATTATTATATTTCCAATAAATGACAATTATATAAAAAAATGCCACGGTTGATAGAAAGTGTTTTACATTAATCATAAAATGTTCTACACCAACACGAATGACAGCCGATACACTTTTATCGAGCAGCCAATCAGTGCTCTTCTGAGATTTATGTAGGACAATAAAGATGTAAAGATATAAAATATCAAAGGGCTCAGTTGTTGCAGTGGGCCGATGATTTAATGCCCGGCGTAGATATAAAGTGCACTTCACACTGGTACGGATTATCGCGGGCTTAGGGTTTATGGTGCACGGGGAGTCGGAACGCATTTCACGGGCTGTTCAATTTGTGGATATTGGAGCAATGCAATGGAGTGTGAAAAGAATCTAATGGTTGACGTCTGGAGATTTTTAAGAATGCATGTTGTATCTAGATTTTGTTAACCAGTATGGTTGACAGCCTCGGTCGTCTAGTGGTCGCAAGCGCGACTACTGAGCGTGAGGTCCTGGGTTCGAGTCCCAAGTCGGGCGAAGTGTTACTGGGTTTTTCCATGAAGCACCCACGGAGTTTGAATTTGTGGCCGGTTGATGGTAATAGGTTCGCCCTCGACGCCCTCTATTACATTACATGAGACTTAAACATAACTGGCGAAATGTAGGTGTACTATTAAGTACAACTCTAGCTAACCCTTCGGGAATTGCAGGCTTGATGTAATGTTATATGTTATGGTTGAAATAAAATTAAGTATGTTTTAAGAGTCACTTTGTTAGACTTTTATACACCGATATGCTTAATTAATTACCTAACCTTATTCCAACTTGCAGTACCCACATTTACGTAGAAATAGTAAACACTGCTAATTTAAATAAATCAGCCTCTAAATAAAGTCTAGCAAATGTATAGAGTTTTGAGTTAGCGATTTCTAAAAAGGAAAATTTCACTTCAATTTGATTAGTTAAAGCAAACGTTGAAATTCTCCGAATAAAATTTATACGAGAGCGAATAAACATAATAAGTCCTAATTTGAGGGAAAAAGCAAATTCTTGTTTGCTTAATAAATTCCCGCGTTCCGTCAATAACTCATTTGCCATTGACTAGACGAATAATGAGGTAAACAAACATTCTAACAGTTGAAGTTGTCGACAAACTTGCTCACGCGCCGCCGGCCGCTGCGAAAGTGTCAACAATCAACATTATATTAACATTTTAGAATATTTCCCAAAAAAATGTCGGAGATTAGGAATGTGGTACCTTGTAAATGGGACTGACTAAAGGCCGTCGCACACGGCAACTAGAATGTTGTTTATTAATGTAGGTAATTGGGTGGTTATGTATATCTGTCCGTCAATTGTCTGCAATAGCTTTAAGCTTTAAATGAGATATATGTATGTACCCACGTATTGCTTGCTTCTATTTTAAAGTAAAGATATACATTTTCTCAGGGTCTTATGGCAAGCTGTATTAATGTACAAAATATGTTATGGAACTTAAACGTACCCGGTAAAATGTGAACTATTAAGTACAGTTCTGCCGAACCCTTCTGGGATTACAGGCGTGATGTAATATTATGTTTAATGTGGCTATAAAACTGTATTTAACATTTTTTTGTAGTAAAAGCTGCCGTGTGTGACGAGCTTTAACGGTATGGCGGTAGAATCGTGAGTGAAGCGTGTGTGCATGCGCAAGCGCATGCTACGTCTAAATTTACAGGTGCACGATGATCTACATCCAGATAGGGTTTATTACCGCAGAGAGTTATGTGCGCATCTGTCACGTACATCACTAACAGTTAGAGTACGACATAATGCAGAAGTTCCACTACTAAACACAATTTACAACTTGTACCCTGAACTTGCACAGGAATTGACAGGGTCTATAAGTAAGTGTTTAATGACTATAAAGTGTAGCTAAGGGGAAAATTCCTTTTCCTAATGATGGTCGTACGATAACCTCAAGTTAGGGAAAATAGTCGCTTATAAAAGTGACTATCAACTTCAAAGCTTTGATTCTATGACAGTCGCCTAGTCGTATGAAAAGTGCCAATCTGGTCTATAAATAATAAGTAGTATAATGGGTGTAACATGACCCTTCACGAAGACGAAAGGCACTTGTTCTCCTCGTCATTCGATTTTTTTTTCTTCTGGGCCATATCTAGAAAGTCCTTTTAGTTACGGTGATATTGGGGGTCAATCATCAATGTTCCAACTTTTACACATGCTATTTTTTTTTAAATAGGTACACGTTTTTATGTCATCACTTTACTTTTAATACCTCAACGAGCCCCGCACGATTTAATGCATGCATTGACACAATGAATGCGTTACATTAAGTTTTACCGTAAAACATGATTTTTAACCCCCCAAAAAAAGTCGTTTCCCAGCAATAATTTTTGCGTAGTCAATAATGTTTGATGTATATAATGCTTGATTGAACATAGCAGTCCTGACATAAATAATAATTTGAATTTGACCGTTTCCTTTAAACCTTGAATTCATACATTGATGAAACCTTTAATTTGTGTCGGTCAAAACGCATTTGATGCACTTACTTAAAGTTAGGTCATACTCTTCTTCGTAAACACGGTCAAATGAGATGTTATTATTTTTTGTTCAAGTCGAAGTAAAGCAGTGTGAAATGAAAGTTAGATAAACACCAGTTTGACGTGAAACTTAGATTTACTAGATAAACTGGGGTTTAGCTACTGACGTGCGATGTCACAGATAGTTACCACTTTAAACCGCGGTTAGTTTCCTTGTTGACATAACTTTAACTTAGAAGTTTTAAGTGAATTATAAACGTGTCTTCAATGACAGTTTCCGTTAAAGTTTAAAAGGAATTTACATAGTTAATTATAGTTTTGGTAATCGTTGAGCTCTCACGACCATTTCTCTGACACGGAAATGTCAACAAAAAAGCAATAATAAATCTTAAGCTGCAAACAATGCTGCTACTTATATTAAAATAAAAGAAGATAGTTCAAAAGATAAATATTTAGAACTAAAAGCTCTTTTGAACGATGAAAAATGAGATCTAAATGATTTAAGATCTTAGAGATGAAAGCCCGACCGGCTACCTACTTACTTTCATAATATTTTGAAAGAGCGGACACTTAGGGGTCATTATCTTTCTGTTACAGTTACTTGTGACACAAATGTAGTTTTTTTTCGTCTAAACAAAGCAGCCATTTTAATACTTAGTCACTAGAGTTACTCACGGTTCTTCGAAGTCAAACAATATCATGGTTTAAAGAACGTCTCTTGACAATTGTTAAATTGCAGACGATTAAACAATTTAGTATTGAACTTACTGTTTTCGTACAAATGTTGTAGCGATGTTATTTTGATTGGTGTAATTATTTGCTTGTAGCAATGAGTCAGGATTTATGGGACTATTTCACAATAATAAAACTATTGTGTAGTTGTTGTATACTTCCTTGTTTTGAAGACAATTTTATTTTAGACTAAATCTTTATTTTTAGGCACAAGGTCAAATTTTGTACAAACATGGAGGTTTCACTTCTGGAGTTGTGCTAGTTAAATCATATATTATGCTCCTCGACTGCCTCGTTGGTCGAGTGGTCCAAAGCGCGACTGCTGAGCATGAGGTCCTAGTTTTGATTCCCAGGTTGGGTAAAGTGCTATCGGGTTTTCCCATCAGGAATTTCTCAGTAGCAGCCACGGAGTCTGGATTCAGGCCCGGTTGATGGCAATTGCATTTTGATTACATGGGACTTAAAAATAACCGGCGAAATGTGGGTGTACTATTAGGTACACCTCTACTTTTGGTACCCTACGGATATTACAGGCGTGATGTTATGCGATAATTTGATGATAGCAGCTGCTAAATTTACGAATAATTGCAAAATCTAATTAACTCATATAAAATACGATAAGCAACTTTCTCTTCGTCTAGCACATATCTCTTTGCTATAATTTCACGCCTCTATGTCTCGCTAATATTAATAGATTAGTTATTATTTATATGAAATTACTTATGTATTAGCTACACGAACACACATGTTCTGTAACCCACACTTATCTCACATTCAATAGCTTCTTAGCCACGGTCCATAGCTCTTGTAACGGATATGACAACGTGCGTGCCAACAATTCTAAATTCTTCATGCCGCTGTCGGCTCTATTATACTTTGAAATAGATACGAAAGTTGCACGCGACTTTTTGTGTTACTGGAATAACTTGTGTGATTGGCTGTTTTCATTGATTCATTGTCCCCGACCTTCAATTGTTTTAGGATGTGTCCCCCTCTCTGCGTCTTTCGGGCATTGTTCGCAAATATATCGGAAACAATTTAAAAAGTTATCATCATTAATGTTACGGATCATCGGATAGTCACTGGCCGTTGAAAAATACAATGTTTTTGGGTTCAATCGATGTAGCGAATGCTTTTGTTTTGTGAGTGAATCATACAGAAGTTGTAATAGATACTCGTTATAAATGCCTGCATCAAACGTATATCTACACAATGTGTACCAGAAAAGTGTGGTCATATTTCAGGGTGTGATTCTGACCATCAAAATTAACAATTTTCTTTATGGGACCTCTACAAAATCGTGAAAATCAGCTGTTTAGGACAAAACTTCAATACCTACCCGACTCAAATGTATGGGACGGCTGATTTCTTTTCCATATCATTAGTCCCATGGAGAATATTGTTCAGTTTGATGGTCTGAATCACACCCTGAAATAAGACTACACCTTTTTGGTACACGCTGTATAGTATAGGATCATCATCATCATCATCCGAAAGACGTCCACTGCTAGTCATAGGTCTTCCCAAAATGTCACCACATTGAACGGTCCCGTGCGACTCGCATCCAGCGGATCCCCGCAATCTTCACCAGGTCGTCCACCTAGTGAGAGGCCTTCAAACGCAACTTCTTTGTCTTCGTATTGTATAGTAGGATAGAGGTTTTGATTCATCCATTTTTCCAACTTCAAATAAAACTTCGTCTACTTTTAGATTACTATGCCGCATGCAACGACCCTTCCATAGCCGAATCCATAAAATATGTTTTGTTTTTATAAGCTCTTCCATAAATAGCTGCATTACTTTTTAGTGTAGGAATCTCTGCATCCTTCTTTTATTTTAGACTAGCATTTGCTTGTGGCTTCGCTCCCATTTATGTACGGAAATCAACCCATGGGAATGTTTTAAATGGAGCCTATGACACTCGGGGATCAGAAGTTCCGAAGATTACCCTCTACATACAAACTTATCTCATAATTTTTAATTCTTTATTTTATAATATTAGTACATAAGTACTAGTATTTCCACTAACTTTGTCGATTATGTCCCCACTTGAGAATCCCGAAAAAACTCAGCGCGGAAAATATATATGGTGTCCTGTCAACCTGTAGATAGAATATAATTTCTTAGCATGTTGCGATGGTATGAAACTAGTTTCGAAACAGTATTCCTGTTGGGTATCCTTATTAGCATCCTTTTTTTTTTCTAAATTAGCTAATAAAAGTTGCCTACGCTTTACAAGAATCAACAAATACTTAAATATTTAGTAGATAGTATCCTTCAAGCTCAGCGGCACTTAAAAAGTTAGTAAACTGATAATTTTGTATAATTTGCTAACAAAACGGCGCCGAACACAAATTGTATAATGTGTGAAGTAATTTGTAGAGGCCACTTCGTATCGCGTGCCTTGCTTACTAAATAGACGATAAAAGCTTCAGTAAATAAGTATTGGTTAGCTATTAATAGAACGTGCTTCGATTTTTTATGTCAAAGGGAAATTGTAGTCTGTAATAGTTTATTTATTGTAGTGAATGTCGAAGCCATCTTTCTTTAGAGAGTCGAGCTTATCAAATACTGTTTTAAGCCTCGACTGTTGTGTTGACTGCTTCGTTGGTCTTGTGGTCGCGACTGCTGAGCATGAGGTCCTGGGTTCGATTCCCGGGTCGGACAAAGTGCTATTGGGTTTTTCCATCAGGAATTTCTCAATAGCAGCTACGGAGTCTGGACTTGTGCCCGGTTGACGGCAATAGGCTCGCCCCCTATTACATGGGACTTAAAAACATAACTGGCGAAATGTGGGTGTACTATTAGGTACACTTCTGCCTAGCCCTTCGGGGATTACAGGCGTGATGTTATGTGTGTTTTAAGCCATCCCGCGATCATGGCGCTTGCAACAGCGTCGAAAAGCTCGGGAGCTTAAAATAATGAACAATCACGCAAGATATCCCGTAAGTGACAGTATAAGTCGTGCTTTTATCTATAGTTAACGCTTTTATCTGTCGTTTTAACTAGTCAATTATTTGCTAAATAAGCACTTGAAGATGAATAACAAATACTTACGGTTGTATTTAGAAACGTTCGTTCAAATACACGTGCCTAATATTTGCTGTAGAATCCCGCTCAAAACTGGACGTGCAACTCGTATCAAATACCTAATACTAATAGACATAGCAAGTATAAAGTCTCATGTTGACATAACGCCATCATACACTATTTGAATAAGCGCATAATTGCTGATATTAAGGCCATCGATCATCGACACTGAATACTCGATTAGTAAAACCTTTAAATAGATTCTATGATACAACTTTGTCTGTAATGGTCATTCCCTTAGTCCAATTTAATTGGGGTCAGCGCAGTATGTCCTCTTTCTTCCATGTCCTCTTTTTAGCCATATTATGTGAGCTTTTTGCCGTGTTGTTATATATAAGTGACATTTTCAAAATTGGTTGACAACTTGCGGGAGGCGTCGAAAGATTTTGTAGGCTAGGTTTGATAGTTGACGAAGACGCTTTGGACAGACGCGTGGTCGACCACTAGCCTCTGTTCAACTCCTGATCAGTGGTCCACAACAGAAATGCGCCATGAAGCACCCACTAGACGAGGCGCCCACTGTTGACGCTAGCCGAAAGAAGGGAGTTCTAAATTAGACGTGATGTGCGACGACTATCAATACACACCGTTACAATGGGCATATTTTGCGGTAAAACTACCGTTCGTACCCAACAATAGAGTTTCCCTTTCATTGATACACGATAGCAATCCCGCAGCGAAACTTGATACCATATGTAATTGACACTCGTCGAGCTAATTTCTACTAAACCAGTAGCTGTGCCAGTAACTTGCTACTCTTGTTTGAACGCTCCTATGATGAATGGTCATAGAGATTACACGGACATTCATTGATTGATCGTGTGCATAGATATTAGTTTGTACATTTATCTCATTTGTTATGCGGTTAGATGCGAATTTGTTTCGTGTTGAGTGGTTGCTTGTAATGATATCAGTCACTCATGAAGTAGTCTGATGATGGAAAGCTGGTAACGATTCTGCGTATTGGTGGTTCATGGAGAAATTTGTAATAAGTCTAGGTACTGCTGTTATTTTTCGTGGATACAGAATCATCACGCTCTTGTATGGGACAAGATCGTGATGCGCCGACCCCAAATTTTCTTTCATTATTTTCTGTTAATCGTTATCTCTTATTTACACCTTTTTCTTTCATATCATTCTCACACAATATATCCATCTTTTCATCAGAGCGTTGTTTAGAATATCACTTAGTGAATAGGTCAGCTAATTAATATAAACTGCAACTGCAATACGTCTGGCAGACGGATTCACTTGATGACAGGTCACAATATTAAAATTTGCCCATCCATTGTGTGGCTGTCACGTCCTAGTTGGATGATAAAGATATCTGTCAATTTTCAGAATGAGGTTTGCAAAAATATGCATCGTAATATACCGTTTTAAACTTGCACTTACAAGCAGACACGACTTTCATTCATTACGATCATGTGAATTTCACTGTTTATAGCTAAAGCTTTTTTTTGCGGTCTGTGAACTGGATTCCCAGCCACTCGATGAACTCTCACGACCAAACGTTCCCATACTCACAAGAGGTCAATAATAAATGGAAATATTAGTCTAGATATAAAATTGTGTGCGCGTTCGAAGTGGGACTTTCTTGACGCTCTATTTGCTTTCTAGAAATGCGAATAGTTTAGGTACATTGCCAGTTTCTACTTCTAACACTAACACACATTATCTATTGCATGCGTACACTTGGAATCTATGAAAATCTGCCCAAGAAACCGGAACGGTACTTGCTCGGAAAACATTAAAATATGCGCAAATGCACTCATTAAATACGTATGTTTTAAGGTTAATATATTCGTGTTATTACCGAGGACGGTACTGGTTAGATCTTAATGGTAATAAAATGTTATTAATGTTATCCTTTTTAGCTAAATGTTGAGTAGGGAATTTATTGTGTGGGTAGTGGAGAAAATTGTTGCTAGTAATGTCTTTAATGATTGCGGTAATGGATGGTTTTGTTAGTCATTATCAAGATCTTACGGTTGAAATTAAAGGACTCACTTACACGAAGCGCCTAAGCGCGATAACTATGATATTCAGAAATTGACGAGATAAATGATTTGGTAGAAGTTTCCCAGTGAAGTTGGCTGAAACCAAATTGAACAGTACAAGTACAGTACAGTTTGAACAGTTGAATAGTTACGTGCAAAAATATTTTCCCGGTACCTACATTTTTACTTATAATTAGTTTAGTAGTGATTAAGCAGTGTTGTTGTGACGAATGTAAGTACCAATACAAACCATGTCTGGTTTAATGGTACAAAACAAACGAACATGTAATAAGACTATTATTGTTCAAATAAAAAAAAAAAAACAAAAACCTCGGATAAAAAACGAAACCAAAATGTCAAGACACTGCACTGCAAGCAAAGTTGGAAAAAGTTTTTATTAAACACGCACTTCTTGTACAAAAAATTAATAGCAAAACACCACAATAAAATAAGCAATGTCACACTATTGAAAGATATACACTTTCTCTCGAATTGGAAGTTTAGAAATAAAGTTATTACACGTATTGTACAATATTATAAATAGCCACTCTATCAAGTATATTTGCTTCGTCATCGATTGAAGTTTCATTTTTAAAATGTACTTTCTCGAATAACTTAAGAGTTGAGATGATAAAATGATGTGTATTTTTTAATATATGTAGGTACAGATGCCAGCACATCTAGCTACTACAATCTGTCAAATTTCTTTAATAGATTTTCAGCTTTATCTCAAAAGCTATAGGTTCAAGGTTGGTTGGGAAAATCTGACAGTTTCGGGTAAGTTGACCTGCTGGCGTCTGTACTTACCCTAGATAGGTAAAACACTTTTTAAACAATTATAAATAAATAAACTAAACTAACATTATTGGTAAAAAAAACGTGGTATCCTATGGAAACTATCAATAATATTTGTACAGTGCACAGATCATAGAAACAACTAACTAACTGTTGTTTCTATGATCTGTGGTACAGTGCTACAATGATCTTTTGGCGCTAGTATGACATTGTCAAGAGGGCGCTGTTCGTAAACATTTGAGAAATTGTTTGAGGGGATTATATTGAAAAAACTAGATGGCAGCGTTAGTTCCGTTTATGGCCACATTAAAAGCCTATGAGCAACTACTACTTTACTGTCCCTCTGCTTGGCAAAAACCTCTTCTCACACAGAGAAGGCACGAGCATTGATCACCACGCTTACTCAAGACGGGTTGGCCTTTTCAGACTTATATTAAATTGTAAGCCAAGGTTTTCTCACGGTGTTTTCCTTCACCAATGTCTGTGATGTCCAAGATAAACCAAAAAAGAATTGAAAAAATCACATTGGTACTTGTCCAGCTTTGACCCTACAACCTCGTGCATGAGAGGCGAGTCCTTAACCACTGGGTCGTCATGACATGGCCATCATGTTCAACTATAGCTACCTAAGTATATAATTTTACGCTACACTGACAACATACTTAATCAAAATAAAAGGTTGGCTCTTGTATTAGCAGCTGATGCTTCTATGTTTACGACTTGCGATCGAAATCTTTGATGTGTTCCGCAATTTGGTACTTCGTCCTGTCATGTTGGATCCTTGCCAAGAACGTTATCCAGCGAAGATATAGCCGCAATTCCTGGTTTATACATAACTTAGTAGTCTTCAACATGTTTCGCACAAAAAATCTCTAGATTTTCTTGAAGAAAATTCTTTTTACGTAAGGTTCATTCATATAATATCAAGAATGATAAAAAACTTTATTACTTGAATAAAAAGTTAATTGGCCAATCGATTAAAAAAATCGATTGGCCAATTAAAATCGTTCCGATTATAAATAACTCCGTATTACATATCCGAAATAATGTTTGCAATAAAATGTATGCACAATTAAAACAAATAAACTTTTGAAAGCATTTAATTGTGGTTAGGCAATTTGTTTTTCAAATTGGTTTCGTCATTACTAGCCTATCTTTTTGATAATAATCTCTTTCAAACGATACTTTCTTTGACAGCAATTAAAAGCAGGTGTACAGATTTAATGATGGAATCTATACGAAAATAATTTAAAAAATAAATACTTTCGTACATAAAGATTTCCATCATTAAATCCGCACAAATTAAATTCAAGTTCTACAGTAAAATTGCTGGAGGGAATGATTACCGATCGGATCCTTCAATAACTTGAAATATTCCTTTGTTTGGTTAGTGAATAAGGGAACATAAATAATAAACGAAACAAAGAGAAAACCTGACTTACAAAGAATGTAACGCAAGCTTTGTTGGCAGGAAATCAGTTAAAAGAAACTTCAATGTCTATACAGCCCAGCTATTTTACAAACTTTAATGATAGTCCTAATGAGGCGCTTCCGAATAATTAATACGCATTCTACGTCTAATAGAAGGTACATCTATTCAATATTTTAAACGTAGAAAAAGATTTATGAAATCAATTAAATCCTCTACGAGTTTCATACCGCAATTGAATAATCGACTATTCGACGTTGCATAGCGGCACATCACTCATAAGATTTAGTAATAGGTATCGAGTAAGAATGTGCGTTAACTTATAAATAGTCGAGTAAACGAACCGTGTCGGGTCGGTATGAGTGGTCGTAATTGGAGGGTATCTCACGTCTCACGTGCAAGCATGTGATCGTCGGGGAAACTCGCCTAAACACTATTAGACCATCAAACTTTATCGATTGTAGATAATTTATAATTGTAATTCGATTAACACCCACGCATTCGAATCGTCATAAAATGTCGATTACGAAATCGAATTTGTTTGTATATTTTGAATTACGAAATTGAGACGTCTTCGTTTTTTGATTATTAGAATGTTGTCTATGAAATTGTGTATAGTAACATTTCTCGTTATTAATTACCTTTATAATATTCCAAGTTTCATCTCCTGAAACGGGCGAATGTAATTATTATCAAAAGGAAACGAGATAATAATTTTATCGAATTATGTATACCATTTCCTATGTAAATCTAAAATTACCTTTCTTCGAGACGATGCAATGGTAAATAATAACTCCATTTATTTTCCTATAAAATATTTGTGGGAGAAGATTACCTTAGGACTGTTTATAGTTTACAATTTCCTTTATATTATGAAGTTTACAGCTAAGTAATCATGTCGTAATCGTAGTGAGCTTTGATGACACCTAGTTGGATGTGATGACGCTAAATTATTACTGTAAAATGTTACCCGTGGAACGTGGATGACAGATTATGTTCGTATCTCAAACTGTTATTGTAAATGGCTAGCTCGGACATAATTGTGTTCTCTTTTGTGCAAAAAGAGGTTTCATAAATTAATCGCATGGGAATATGGAATGGGTTTTTTTTTCTCAGTTCTACTGTAGCGCGTTATTCCATATTTGAAATATTTTTCTATCAAAATTCGACCAATTTTTACTTATAGTAAAGTCTATATTCCTCTTAAACCACTGTCCACCAAAGCCCTATAATAAGACGCATGCATTCACAATTGCACATAGAAGCTAGTGGATAATTGAGATAATTTCGAAACGCCAACGTTCAGTGCGGAAGACTGCGCCGGCGCAGATGTGGGCTGCGGCCGTACGGTATCACCCGAAGACAGGCCGCGTTTATTGGCCATCATTTTGCGGACTTGCGGTCCGATTGTAGGATGGCGGTTATTGAAAGCAATAGGCACAAGAGTTATGTTGTTTTGTTTTGTAGAACAGTGGTTTAAATAGTGGCAAATATTAGGTATGTCTGGGAATTATTTCCTGGAAATTTAATCCTTATATGCTAAGAAATAGGTATATATACACAGCAACAATTCACTCTCTTTATGTGTCGTTACCAACAACCCAGTTATGTCATATTTCTTAAAAAAAAATCCCACAGAAAAAGCGTGACACTAATCCACGCATTCATTCGTTTCTCATCAACACTTTGATGTCGGAAACAACAAAACAAGCAGATGTAGGCAGGCGACGTGACGCCGCGTCAACACGTTTGCTTTACACGCAACACGGCAACACCGCTGCTCTGAATACGCATGCAACAATACCAGCCCTGCAATTTGCGTTTATGGCCCTATTCAGACGCAGCCATGAATGGGGACGCCCACCCCGCAGCGACTCCCCGGCCCGCGCCCGTGCACTCTCCCTACACACAATAGGGTTGAACGATGAATTTAATATAATTTTCCGCCCACCATGCAATTTTCTCAGGCCGTTATGTGCTTAGTGCATCTTAATGTGCAAAATGGCAACCTTCGTACAAACTTAATTCAATATTATTACTGAGATGTATGGGAAGTCTTCTGTTGGTTCTGTGAAGTAAGCCTTCATTTTATTAGCAGGGTAAGGTACTGCTTACATACAAAGAAGGTTATGCATAAACATCGCAAACCATGCATTACGACAATTTGCAAGCATTGAAATCATGTCGAGAAAACTTCTTTTGCTTGGTTTTGTAAAGTTTCTAGAAGGTGCAATTTTTGCAACATCATCAAGCATTCATCAAAAGAACAAGGAACATATTAAACAGTCTATAATTAAAATGTATTCAAAAGCATTCTCGGGTAAATTAATCATCTTACAATGGTACCCGTCAATCGATATAGTTTGCTTTCATAATTTCTAACACAAAAAGTATTGCTTTACCACAAGAAATGATTAACGATACTGTTACTACTCCGTTAAATGGCCTCGCAAATCGTGCGTTCTGATATAACACTACACTTAAATTGTTCGATGATCGACTATCATCAACCACTACCGTTTTAAACGTGCCAACATGATCATAATCATCATCATTATCATTGCTATTTATTGGCTACAACTTGTCAGGCTGACGTTACGAAACATCTCTTTATTGCAAGATAAAGTGGCATTAAAATGGAAAACCTCAAATCAAAACTAATCAGTTCCGTATATAATCTCCACAGTTATTTCTGATTCGGGTCAAAGATCCATCATTTCCTGCGTTTCAACACGATATCTTTCCTTACCGTAATAACCAATTTGTGTTTACAAGGCGTTGTATATCCAAAACACACGGTTGGTTGCGTCCATAGGCGTGAAAGGCCTAAATTACATCCATCTCGGTTTTGTTGCGCAGACGTCAGTCAAACGATCCCAGATATACATCAAGCGGAAGAAACTTATTATCCCTTTGTTTTCGCAGTTTTAAAACGCTTGTTTGAGGCGCTGTCAAACTTGTGCGATGTTCCAAGAAGTTAGTGACCGTAACCTAGTATTTTGTTTTTGATTCATCAATACCTACATTTAAGAATAAAATACGTTGCAAGCCTTTGTTGTCTTTGTTTAGTTTTGTATTTGCATCTACGGTGCCTTTAAGTTCATCAAGCAATTCCAAAATGATGAACTTAAGAACTTCTATGTCAAAACCTAGATGTAATTTCTCAAGTTTATTTGTAACATCTGGTATTATGAATGATAGCAAAGTAATAACTAGCATTCCTCCATAGCAAATTCATGGGTCGTAGACAACAATAATTCATGGTGTAGCTGGACCATAACCAACGGCAAATATCTTTAAATCAAATTCAGATGTTACATGATCAATGAATGTATGCCGACCGATCTTCCGTTCATTGTTCTTGGCTATTGCGATCGCCATTGTTTCCTCAATAAACGTTACTGAATCGATTTGATATGCGTTAGTAGGTTTCGTGAAAATCCCTCGTTGTGTAATTCTTTTCTTCTGGTTGGTGGGTCTTTATCGGCATTATACGTTGTATGCTAATTGAATTCTGTTTCTTTGTTAACTTTTCAATAAGGATCTTTTTTATTTTAGTGTGATTCATTCTCTTTGTTTCTTGCATTCGTTGTTCTTTGACTAAATAAAGTATTTAATCATGGCACTGTGTTTTTTGCATGTTCAGTTTTGTTATGATAGTATACTAATTGGTCTTCAACTAAGTCCGAAAACGTTTAGACATTTGCATCGTAATTTGCTATTACAGTCACTTTGTTTGTTAGAGTGAAATTCACCATACCTAATACTAGTTTGACAACTTTTCCTCCAAGATGCGCCTCTTTAGCGCCTATTTGCATAATGAAACTTATTTATTAACGACATATATTGCATACTTAATATTCAATAGTGTTTTAAAGTGCACCTGTTACAACCTCTCCGTAGTTATATAAAGTAGTATTGAAGTTACACGTACGTGTTTTCAAATATACTCAATGTTGTTTTTCTCTTTGCAGGTAAGCTATCTACAGAGGCGTTTTGTACCAGCGTCTGTTTCAACGTATCGTAAGAGAAAATAGATCCATTTAGTATTCAATATGTAGTCAGGTATTGTAACGACAGATTCAATATTGTACGTGGTTTCTCATAATAGTGCTTGTGTTTAGAAACTAAGCTAGCGGCTTGAATCTAGGCTAGGTAGTGACTAGTGTAACTTTTAATAAGAGCAATTTTCTGTTCTTTCAGTCTGATAGAACATAAAATTGCATTTAGGTTTTGTCATAAATTAGCTCTCATTAACTGAGGTAGGTACATATTCCACAACGCGTTTCGATTGTCGAACAAGTACCACTAGGTCATCGATCAATCGTGAATGGAACTCTATTGAAACAACATCTGTATTATTTATTAGATGGTTATTTACATTGTTTCTTTTGTTGCATATAAGCCGAGAAGAGAGTACCTCTGGATGCATTAGTATGATATTATTAGACAAATCTCCCTTCCCTGCGCTTGCGTGGGTGTCGTCTAATCCGTACCTTACTAATTAAAATAACTCTGCAGTACAATAACGATCAAGTACCGCACGCGTTTTTATTATGCTCTCTTATGTGACCCAGACGAAGTTGCGCGGGTCAGCAAGTCCTTTAATAAAACCTAAGACATCCTGCTATATAGAGAACAGAACTAATTCTACATTTACAAGTGCTATTAGTTTCTTAGTTACCGTTATAAAATAATTCTAGCTGGTAGTATGAATGGAACTGTGTTCGGTTTTACAGTGCGTACTTTATCGATGCTATTTCTAATTATGACATTAATAGAGCAGTCGGTTGTGTTGGAACGTAACTTGTATTGCTGAGAATTGATGTGAACACATTCTTTAAGTTATATTAATAGCGTTCGTTATTGGGTTGCCGTTTTGCACATTGACATTATTGCTCGAGATTAAATATCGAATGTAATTTGATATCTATCCGATTTGCATTGGAGTTTATGGATGGTTTCCTACAACGATCTATTTAGATTCAGATCTATTTTTAGGCTTTTACAAATTACGCTTACCTGTAAGCCAAACTGTGTAGCATAACTATTTGACAGATGTTTTTTTTTCTTCTTCATCTTGTCTTCTTCCGCTTCTCCTATGTTACTTGGGGTCGGGGCTAGACGTTGTTTTCGACAATTCTTCCTCGTCAGTCGTCATTTTATTATTCACTGCTAGTTCCTTTACAACAATCATGTTTTCTCTAGTCTTCCTCTCTCTCTTTCTCTCTCCATCCATCAACATTAATAATCATAACTCTTTTACTTCACTGTCTTCATTTTCATTCTCCTGTCCGTATCCCAATTAATTTGGGGTCGGTGCAGCATGTTTTTCTCATCCATACTTCTCTATTTCTCGTCATATCAGCAGTCACTTCCTTTCTAGCCATATCATCTTTCACACAGTCCATCCATCGTTCTCTGTCCTATGTTCCCAAAAAACATATGCACCGGGAAGAAAACTGGGTCACCGTTCCAATCGACAGATATCGATCAAACTGCTCTCGATACGAGCTCTCGTATCGAAATAATATGCATACATAATACGTAATGTCGCGACAGTAATCCTCTCGATTGACGAGCGATCAGATACGCGCCAATACGTGATGTATCGATTTACTATACCGCATTATTGTGTTATATACGTCTGTCTGTTCGTTACGGACTCGGTTTAGCTGCAGTTCGGATATCGTCTGAGAATGTTAGGATTGTTGATGGAACTGTTATGACTTGATCGTATCATATTATTTGCCATTAGGTACTTAGTGGTGAAAATTCTTTGGCTTTGACAAACGGTCCTAGAATTGGTACTTTAATTTGAACTCTTAAATTGTCATAGATAATTTTGGTAAGGCTGGGATAAACTTGGACAGTATATAAAGTACTTCGCCCGCGACTTCGTCCACAAAAATTGTGATACCTCGGCTAATATGCATGAAATAAATATAATTTATAGCTTATAGCACCCATGAATAATGTAGCTTTCTGCCAGTGGAAGAATGTTATGAATTGGATCATTCATTCCGGAGATTACCCCCTACATACAAACAAACAAAAATTAAATTTCTATTTATTTTCACATTCATCTATACTAAAGATGCAAAAGAACTACTTACTATAGATGAAGAAAAGATGGTGTGCGTGTGTAAAATGATATGGATAGGAAGGAAGTTCAAAAAGAACGTCGAGCTGAAAGGTTGATATAGTATAGTTATGTCATGGCGTGCAAAACCCATGAAAATTCCAATATGGACAGAACTATGGATTTTGATCATGCCTCTTGCATCAGTACTCATGGCCTCCATTGTATCCGAAAATGCCTATATGTATAGCAACGTTGCTGGTCTCCCATTGTTCCAATATTTTTTAACTGCACTGCACACATCACTTGAGATGACACTCACGCTCACCGAACACCTGGCTAGCATTCAAGCAGCCTATTTGAATTCGACTTTCATAATATTTAATGTTCTTCAATAAAATGTTTTCTTATTTTTACGATAATATTTACTGTGAGATAACAGTTGACACTTCATTGCCACATAGGCGTTAATGTAAATACTAAGTATTTGCGTCTTTTAGACGAGTTTGAAAGGGACGGGTTTTGAAATAAGTCGTGGGTGTCGCCGCGGGACGAGCTTGTATATAAATATGCATGCACATTAGGAGCATCCTGTGTGTAATTACTCGATATATAATATCTATGTTTACGACTCGATTATTTGTTTGTATAGTTGATTCTGAATGACTAACGCATTTGTAATTTGGGCTGTGCCTCTTCCAATTAGGTAGGTATCATTGCTTTATTTACGGATGTGCAACATAAAAGTCCGTTGACCAATTAATCGTGGATTTAATTTTATTTATTCGGCCATAAAAATGGACAATCCTGCGGATGCACTTTTTATTAGTGAGCTTTTAAAATACTATTGATTTTGAAAGAGTAATTTACTAGGTTTTAATGAATGTGTCTATCAAGCCATGTTTTCTTTTTTGTTTTGTGTCTCTTTGGACTTTTCTAAAAGGTATTTTATCTATGTGTATTATACTGCATTTTCTTAACTTCAAAATAATTGCACTAAAAGGTTTTTTTCACTTTCTTTAAACTGTTGACCTATGCAGCAAAGCACTCAAATACTCTCCTTTCGTACCCAATACGAAATCTTTGCATCAAAAGTAATAACTAATGGCTTCATCTGCCAAATTTACCAACAGCACTTTAAAATACACTAGCTTTTCCTCGCGGCTTCGTTCCCATTATATACGGAATTTACTCACGGGAACGTTTTAAATGTAGCCTATAACACTCGGGGATAATGTAGTTTACCGTTAGTAAAAGAATTTGAAATCGGATCTGCAGTTCTGAAAATACATACAAACTTAAAAACAAATTTTACATCTTTGTAATATTTGTATGGATATTCTCGTCACAAGGTATTATTCCCTTTATTCATTTCAATACAAAAAATTTTAGATTATTATTGATTTAAATAGTAGCCCGGCGGTATCGGGAACAGGGTCCAAGCTCGAGGTATTATTATTATTACATTACATAATATCCATAGGGGGTTAACCATATGACTGTAGTAACACCATGATAATTCGTATTTACGCTGATAACCGTTATGTGCGAATCACCCATACACAAGTACTGTCTAAGAGAAAAGCATGTATTTACGCGAAAGCTCCTGTTTTAAATTGAATAGTCTTAGTAAAATATGAATTAGTGCACAAAGTATTATTTAGTACAGTTTGTATGCTCATTGTATGACTGTTAATGTTCTTGAGAGCATATTCTTAAGGAAATAAGTAAACAGTTTGCTTGGAGAGGTTTCTAAACGAATAGTTTCCAAAGAAAAATCAGTATTGGTAATGCAGAATCACTTCATTTCCTAACTAGCACTTTGCCCGCGATTTCGTCCGCAAAAATTGTGATAGCCCGGATAATATGCATGATATACATATAGTTTAAAGCCTATAGCACCCGCAAATAATCTAGCTCTCTGTCAGTGAAATTTTTTTTAGAATTGGATCATTAGTCCGGAGATAACCCCCTATATACAAACTTACAAACTTTTACCTCTTACTAATATTAAGTAGTATAGACAATCTGCAGCTGAAAGCTCGACCCGAACTTTCGCATTTATAAAATTGCTAAGATAGCCCAGCCCAGATTATCTTGTCCAGTCTTTCTATATGCACTACAAACACGAACTTTCTATGCATTGTGCAATAGATTTCGAAATATTTGCATCCGCACTAAACGATTGCACTTTCAAACTGTTAAATAACCTACCTATAGGGAATTATAAATCAGTGCATACAATCGACCGTTGTTTTCGATATGAATAGTTAAAACGGACATTCACATTTCTGTCACGTCTCGATTGCATCCTTTACATTAACTAACGGGATGTTTTATAGGTTATTTTATGGTTGTCCGCATTTGACAGGATATATTATGGTCACCCTTTCACTTATGCAGGGCAAGTTTTGTGGTTCAGTGGGTCTCGAAAATTTGGGGTCGGTATGGTCATCCTATGGCTTATTGTTTTTTTCTTGGGATCGTCAATTATCTTGTATCGTATTAGATTGATATTTGGTGTACTGTTATCTATACTATCTTTACAAATGTTATAAAGATGTAAAATTTGTTTGTAAGTTTGTATGTTGGGGGTAATCTCCGGAACTAATGATCCAATTCTTTCACTGGCAGAAAGCTACATTATTCGTGGGTGCTATAGACTATGAATTTTATTCATATCATGTATATTAGCCGAGCTATAGTAGTAGAACCAAAGAGTAAGCCGCTGGTATATAATATAATAGAACAAGCCTCTTTGGATCTTTTGATAGGGGAAAGATTTATGTCAGGATGGGACCGGGTATTCTACTATAAATATAAGTATCGTTGAATTAATACTTCATTATGAGTGCGGGGCGGGCTCGGTATTCACTTAATACCCTGTAGTTAGATTTATCGGGAGGAAAAATATCAGCACAGACCACTGAGAAATTCCTATTTAATATTCACTACTGAATATTATAGGTACTCATACCATGGGATTTAAACATAACTGGCGAAATGTGTGTATACTATTAGGTACCCCACTGCCTAACTTCGGGGAGTACAGGCCTCATGTTATGTTTATGAGAATAAGAAATTCCAGGCGTGTGATCCTTTATAAACAGCCCTAATAGTCCCACTACGATTAAAAAAAAACCATAGCAAACAAATTAAACCTTCCTCATTAAAACAGGATACAGAACCAAACATCTTTATACTAGGAGAGAAGCAAACTAGATTCCTTAACACACCATAAAAATGAATTCAGATTATACAGCAAACTATAAATAGGAAGGTGTTAAACAAGCTTGTAGTATTTAATGTTATGCGTTTCCGTTACAGGACGAGTGCAATGTGTCTGGTCAACTTAGCTTGACTTAGTTGAACCCGTGGCTTCGGTCGGTTTGACAGACAGGATGTTTTTAGAGTAAATAGAGAAATTAGTAGCTTTTATGTAAGAAGAGACACGTCAATACATTGTGACATTATAGACCTGGCTCGACGGCTGAGGAGCGCGTGGCTAAATAATAACAGCCGCTCGGGTTGATCTTTAGGTTAAGCCGTGCTTGCCTAGGTTGGTCTGTGGATGGGTGACCACCCATTACATATCGAGTTTCCTCCGTGAAAGCACGTTAAGCGTTGGTCCCGGCTGTCATTTAGAGATCTTTGACAGTCGTTAGGTAGTCAGTGGCCCAAAAGGCTGACAACCAGTCTTACCAAGGGGTATCGTGTTACCCAGTACTAACTGGGTTGTGGAGGTCAGATAGGCAGTCGATCCATGTAAAATACTGGTATTCAGCTGCATCCAGTTAGACTGAAAGCCGGCCCCAACATATTTGGGAAAGCACAAAAAGAAGCTAATATTATAAAGGGTGTAAACAGACTCTTAACGAAGCCGAAAGGCACTTGTTCTTCCCGTCATTGCGATCATTTTTTTGTTCTAGACCATACCTGGGAACCTTCTAGTTACGGAGATATTGGGGGTCAAAGTTCCATCTTTTTCACAAGTTTTTTTTTTTTAATAAGTCTTTTTAATGTAAGATTTTTACTCTAAACACCTCCACGACCCCCTTACTATTCTATTCATCCATCAGCACAATGTTTTGAGTGCGTTACATTGAGGCCTACTGTAGAACGTGATTTTTCAGCCCAAAAAAATAAAGTTGTTTCCAGCACAATTTTTTGCGTATAGTTACTTAGTTTGATATACATAATGCTTGGTTGACGGCTTCGTGAAGAGTCTGTTTACACCCTTTATACTTCTAGAATCTAGATAATTCTTTTCTAAAATTGAGGATATCGGATTTGGCATCTCGTGTTGATGAGGATATTAGATTGGACGATGCCATATTACGAGTGATTAGGATAGAAAGCTCATGTGCACTATGAAAGACAGGTAAGGATGTTGTTTATTGTATAGTCTTCTTCCTAAAAATGACATGAGATTACTCAAGCAAGGACATCCCGAGTCCATTCTCAGTGATAATTCCAATCCTTCCAGTTCATCAATAAAAAATATTTTAGACAAAGCGCTTTTATGCTTACCATAAAAAAACCAACACATTTATTAGTCAGGAACAAAGCGTATAGTATTGACAGTGACATTAATTGAAAGCTTGATGAGTGAGTTACGAGCGCTGAAGCGCTGACAAAGCATTGGGTAACAGTGCGTTCACCCGTCTGTTTGTCCGTTTGTTTGTTTGTCATCAATGCTTGGCTTTTGTTCACGACCCTCGCTCGTTGTAGTTCATTGAATTGTTGAAATTTCGAAATAAGTATGAATTGACGAAAGCAGCCGGTGATTTTGACGTGCCATTGACTTTGGGTTTTTGTTGGTGTAAAAAGAATAAAATGAAGTCGCAAATAAATTATGTATGTGTAGTTTAGATCTGTAGAACAGTAAGGGGGTAAAATTGTGATAGTTGCTAATAGAGATGAGATGTATGGAAGAAGACATGTTGCGTTGAAGCCAAATAATTTGAGATAATGGCAGCATGTTGATGAAGTATTCGGTGCATAGGAGTACGTAAAGAAGTCGCTTAGTATTTTAACAGTTTTAAGAAGAGTTCTAATACATCATCTGAAATAGGTTGGAACCACAAATTTAAATTCATGCAAAAGATATCATAGAGCTTTCAAAATCTGTTTTCAGCTTTCACGGTTTATAGCTAAACTAACACTGTCACTTACGGGATATCTTCCGTGATTTTCAATTATTCTGAACTCCCGATATTTCGACGCTGTTGCAAGCGCCATGATCGCGGTATGACGTGTGATATTTGAAAATCACGACAGTGTTAGACTGTTAGTATAGACCTTACAGTCTCAAATCAGTATGAGCCTACATCATACACAAACATCCTCCACTATAACTTAATTCCCTTAACTCCGTTTCAGTGACAGGGGTACAGGTTTCCCCGACACTGTATCAACTCAATTGCCTTCCCTGTCCTAATCTTTTGCAACCCCTATAACAGTTGTATTTTTAGCACCCGTTACACCCTCTTTGTATGCAGTAAGGGTTTTGCAATCGCTATTACTTTCTGGCCCGAATGTTTCAGTACTGAAATGAATATTTTATTTTACACTATTTATGTGTACGTGTGTGACGTAGCCAATAAGCTAATGTCCTGTTATCGGTCAAAACGTATTAGGTATTGCAAGGTTTTGTGTTTGTGGGAAAACCGCAGGATTCATTAGTATTTTAATGATGTATCTGTTAGGTACCTTGCAATTATTATTATACACTGTCAAGGATTTTTTGTGTAGTTTACCTTATTAGCGGCTATGTTTATTAGTTAGGTTTTATTACCTACCTATGTGGTTTAACTTCGTGTGTCCATTTCGTTTGATGTTCAATATCGATACTTATGAATGAATTTATGCCTGTTCAGAACAAATTATCCACCATTTCCTTAATAGCGGTATCTGTCTATCATTAGCAGTCAATATCTCAGAAAATTATCGTCCAATTAAAATGATTAACTTCGTATCGGCTCATCAAACCCCGCTTCGTGTAATGCTGTCAATTTCCTTCCAAACTGTCTCCCTAATACAAGGTTACATAGATTGCGTACGCGCCAGGTAACATGTAATTTTAACATTATCGCGTAAACGGGTAACGTCCATTCTGTATTCAATGCGGGCACCGCTTCGAGTGGCCGCCCGGCGCCGCCTGACATCGATACATAAATTGAATCTCCACGTTTCGATTCGATCACTGTAATTACACCACAAGATCGTCGTGTACTTAATTCATCGACTTCCGTCGATTATCCATATACCGCCGGTTATTATGGGAATTGATTTCATTGAGACATAGTACGCAATCGTTGAGCGGTTTTCTAATAGCCCACCGCACAATTACACTATCAATCGAAAGCCTGCCATAAATGTCAGTCGTTATGACAGTTGATGCCTACTCTTTATTTAAACGATCCTCGGTTTCCTCTCTAACTATCTATTTGCTAGAGGTAATGTGCGTCTTAACTTTAAACAGCTGTCGTAAAATAATACGGGAATATAAGATTTTACGACGACCTCAGTATATAATGTTGGTTTAGTTAAAGAGAAAACAATAGTACGGGCAATGCATACACGGAAATTAACTGATAAGTACGTGTATAACAATATAATTGCATCTCATGTTGCAAAGACATGTTTACGTTTTGCGCTTCAAACAGATGTTCGTCTGTCCCAAAACTGTTCTCAAAATAAACCGTAAGGCGGCGATGCACAGTGGAACGAATGTATGGGAGCGGTTGGACGTAGACATGTCCGAAAAAAAAGAGTAAAATTATGCCAAACTAATGATGCCATCTTATTCGATTACTTAATGCCTTCATAACTTGTGGTGATGAATTTCTTCATAACTCCCATATTTCGGGAGTAATTTGAGAAAATGTGAAATTTTACTATGAAAATGAGTGTATCGAGCTCTCTCCCTCCTGATTCCGGGCTTGTTTCAAGTAGCGGTCTCTAATATCATAATGCTAATACTAAGAGCTATATTTAATACTAAGACACATAGTGCGCCAAATGTGCACTTTCTGGGATAAAGAGTGATGTTTATTTTATAACACAATTTTTTTATTTTTTGTTTATTTTGTTGATTAAAACCGTTTTTCTAAAGGTTTACCTTATTACAATAACATTTCTGAGCAGCCAATTAGAGAAGATATAAGCTAATTAGGATATATAATTAGGGACTTAAGGTTTACATATAAAACTGATGCACTAATGATTACTGATAAGAACATTGCTATTATTTAATTACTAAATGGCTCTTAATACACTAATTTAGCATGCATCATTTACTAATTATCACAATAACTAATTACCTTGCAATATTTAACAAAGGATACCTGGGATACCTGGATTTTATATAAATAGGTCACTATTAGTAACTTTAAAATCAGTGTTGATTTACACCTCGTTGTATCCAAGCTAATCTCGCAATGTATTTTCCAAATTTTAATACAAATCTTGATATTCACGTTGCTTTATGCGCACGCGCACATAAAGATTTACGCGACTTTAACTATTTGTTCAGTGTTTTAAAAGATAACAGTTGTGTTCAGTTATGTGAAAGTGCTGAAACAAGTTTAAAAGACTGGTGTCGTCGATTTTGCTACCGCATTTATGCAAAATGGACACAGTCTGGAAGAAGCACAGATAAGTTTCGGAAGAAACATGAGATTTGGCTACAGGCTGCAATTCAATGGCCGGAATTACAGAATGAAAATATGGAACCTTCTACAGAAAATATAAGTGACGTCATCGAGCCCATAATTTCTCCTGCTAAATCTGATGCTTCAACTTGTACACATCCTAGTCCTCGTAAATCTTTTGAGGACCTTAGTAACCGGCAAAAAAGAAGACGCACTGAAGATAGTCTTTCATGCAGCAGTAGCAGCGCTGAAATTATGTTTTCGGCCGAAAGGGCGCTTCAAAAGGCAGGACAAAGCGATACAGCTTATGTTATGAAATACTTGACGGAGAATCCAGAAGAGGCCTCAAAAATCAAAGCCTTCATTGAAGGTAACTCAATTCAGGTACGGGAAATATCCCCTTTGAAGGCATTGGCTCTTTATGTATCGATGAACTTATCGAAATGGCGCTATAACACTCTTCGGGATTTCAACACTCAAGAAGGAGCTCTTCAATACCCGAGTTACTACATGTTGGTTAAAGAAAAAATTAAGTGCTATCCGGCCAAAGAAGATCTCACAGTTACAGAGAGCTCTGCAAAAATCAAATTACAAGCCTTGATGGATTTAACCTCAAGAAGACTTATTAGGTCGTTAGAAACCCCTGTTGATCCCAATCAACAGCTCGTATTGACCAGCAAATGGGGTTTTGACGGATCATCTAGCCAAAGCATTTATCATCAAAGGACGAGTGAAGATGAGCAAATCGATCTTGCTAGTAATTTTATGATTAGTCTTGTACCACTGCGGCTCGTCTCAAAAGGTGTAACAATTTGGGAAAACGAGCGACCATCTTCCACTTCATTTTGCCGGCCAATATTGTTTAAGTTTATAAAGGAAACCAAAGAAAATGTGCAGAGAGAGATGGCTGAAATCGAAGCAGAGATTGAAGCCTTAACTCCATCCACCATCACTGATGGAATTAGTGTCAAACACCAACTGCTGTTGACAATGATTGATGGTAAAATTCATTCCATTATATCCGATACAGCAGCTTCAGTGTGTGACATATGCAAGGCTTGTCCTAAAGAAATGAATAATTTAGAGTAAATCAAAGATAAACACGTAAACGAGGACATGTATAAATATAGCTTAAGCACCCTTCACGCTTGGATTCGCTCAATGGAATGCTTATTACACATTTCCTACAAATTAGACATAAAATCATGGCAAGTAAGGGGTGATATAGCAAAAAGGCAAGTTGATGACAGGAAGAAAAGAGTTCAAGAGGCTGTAAGAAGAGAAACGGGCTTACTTCTCGATGTTGTGAAACAAGGCAGTGGATCCACCAACAATGGCAACTCGGCAAGGAGATTTTTTGAAAACTACACTAAATCTGCTGAACTGACCGGAATAGATGCTATGCTTTTAAGAAAAATCTGTGTGATCTTGCAGTGTATTTCATCAGGAGAGAAGATCAACGTAACTAAATTCCGAGAGTTCTGCTTTGATACTGCTAAGCTTTACGTGGAGTTATACCCATGGTATTATATGCCTTCTTCACTTCATAAAATTTTAATGCATGGGCCAGACATAGTTCAGAACATGTCAATTGTGCCCATTGGTTTTCTATCCGAAGAGGCATCTGAGGCTAGAAATAAAGATTTTAGAAAATATAGAGAGGGGCATTCTCGAAAGCATAGCAGTATCTCATGCAATGAAGATATTATGCACAATCTTTTACTGTCTTCTGATCCACTTGTTACAAGTATCCGTCCAAAAGGAAATAAGTTTGTAAAAAAATCTTCTTTTAAGGAATTTTATGAGCTTACGGATTCTGAGAAAAGTGATATCGAATTTGTTAACATAAATGATTTAGCGGACATCGATTCTGAATTTGAATTAATTGATGATGATGATGATGACGAAGATAATTAAATGATGTTATTGTTTTAAAATGTGTAACTTAGTAAATTAGAGCTTACATCTTAATTATTTATTGTACTTTTAATGAAACTAGGTAATTTATTATCAACTTACTTAAAAGTCATACTCTCATCAGTTCTTGTGAATATTTTTGTTAATATATATTTCTGTATATATATAATATATTTATAGACCTCTTAATAAGTCTGTCTGCGGTTTAAAGTAAATACAAATGGGGAAAAAACGTTTTTTTTTTTTTAATTTTCATTTCCTTTTATCCCAGAAAGTGCACATTTGGCGCACTATGTGTCTTAGTATTAAATATAGCTCTTAGTAATAGCATTACGATATTAGAGACCGGTACTTGAAACAAGCCCGGAATCAGGAGGGAGAGAGCTCGATACACTCATTTTCATAGTAAAATTTCACATTTTCTCAAATTACTCCCGAAATATGGGAGTTATGAAGAAATTCATCACCACAATTTATGAAGGCATTAAGTAATCGAATAAGATGGCATCATTAGTTTGTCATAATTTTACTCTTATTTTTCGGACATGTCTACGTCCAACCGCTCCCATACATTCGTTCCACTGTGCGATGGGGTAATCGCACATGTCAATCGTAGCACCCTGACATCCAATTAGGTCGGCGGAAGACGGCACAGACGCGCAATCAGACGCAGCCGTCTGCCAGCCCCGCGCGACTTCGAGGCTCATCTCATTACTCTTACCGCTCGCCGTGATTGCACGCTCCAGCTCCACGATAAATAAAGCACGAGTCATCATGAGCCTCGTCCTCAACACGCCGCAATCCGCTGACAACGAACGTGACGCTCTCAGTCAGATACTGCAATGAAAGCAGCCCGCTACGACTGCCCCAGCTATCGTGATCAACCGACCGACCGCTACGCTTATTGGCAATCAGGCTCCGCCCGCGCCATGAGTCGAGCTTCTAATAAAGATATAAATTACGAAAAGTTAATTAAAACGCTTATCGCCATACCGGTGGCAACGCGCCCGCCATCTACGCGACTGCTAACTTAGAAAATTGAACGATTTATAGTAGAAACGGTAAGCAAACATCTGTTAGTGCCTGATTGATTTAGTACTGGTGACAGCCTGTACAAATATTTTGGTACTTTGTTACTTTCACGTCAACGTCGTGATACAAATTGAAAATAAATCAGTTCCGAGATTTGCATAATGCTAAATCAGTGATTGTAGTGAGTCTCTCAGAGAAACATAAATTACACCACACAAATCTCTGATATCGTCCATAGATTTTGTACTTAGAGTGGCTACGGTTCGATAAAGACAATCTGCCTTAACGGTGAACATTCCCTGATATCAAGACGGATAACAGAATAGACAGCAATCAGAGGCGGAATCGAAAAGCAGCTGCTTTCCAATTCAATACTGCCTTTTCCCAATATGATTACCATTGCGAGAGACACGGAAATGCATTAGCGCAATAACTGTCAGTTCGTCCGTTAGCGCACACAATATGACGTGGACACGGTCTGCGGGCGTGATGCGCGCGCGCCGCAAATGGGTGCGATTCTCACGGGGACCGGGGCGACGGCGCGCGCGTCGCAACCGAGCGGCGACCACAGCCACGAGGGAACCAGTGCGCTGTGTGAAAAATATAAGTACCTAATTAAGAATGAATGAATGGAATTTGTAATTGAGAATATACAAATACGGTAAACGAGCTCTAACGAAGAAATAAAAATGCCATTTAGGCAAAATTATCACCTAAAATGTTTGAAATAGTTGACCTATTTGGGAATACGAAGGTTTGGGAACAATGTTTTATGTGCAACGTGTGCCAAACATGGTCTTGTTTTAATAAGCCAATTAACGGACCAAACGACTCAATTACAATCAATCATTACATTGAATTAATAAATAATGTCTATTCCAAATGAATTCTATCCTTATACGGTGGCACATATAGCCATAACTAATTGCAGAACGAAATTGATTTCAACTGCTACCGTCTCCTTAGAAAGCTGAGTTATTGTCAAAGTAACAAATTGCATCGTGCGGCAATCTTGCGCAGTTTGAACGAGTGTCCATTAATTGTCAGGGAGGCATCATGCATCACTGATTCCCGTATGGCTGATGAAACCGAAGTGAAAGGACCACGTCCTTGTGCAACGAGGAGATAATGGCTATCTAATTATGTTTTCAGGTCTTATTTTCTTGGGTTACGAAACGGTTGCCTATTGTTTAGGGAAATTGGTGATGCAAATCTGTACTCAATTTCACCTGTTTTTTTGTAAGATCGTAAAAATTGGCAGACCGGAACTCTTTGAATAGTTTTGTTGTCTTTGAAGAAGGTATTAGTACAGTTTAACAAATAAAGTTATGTCTAACTAAATAGAAAACTCTTAAATTGCAAAAAAATTCAAGAACAAGTTGACAAAACAGGAAAAACCATAAAATAATTCAAGTAGAATTTACGTCAACACCCAAAAATAGGTTGAAAGCAAAATAAAATAAATAATGTATGAACAAACATGATGTGTCTTAACAAGCCGCTGACATTTCTGACATTTGTGTAAGTAAATCTGTCCACAGATGCGTTTCGCTTCGGGCCACTTAAAGTGTGGCCACTCTTGGATGCTTGATGGTTATGCCAGCTAGGCTGTTTAAAAAAACGTCAGTGCCTGAGAAAAAAAAGAAATGTCGGGATGTGTGGAATGACGTTTTGAAGAGGAAGTTTTGTTTCTGAAATATATGTGTTGCGTTTTACCATAGATGACACAATCGAATTAGTCTAAAAGCGATGTGAATTGTCTATGCGAGCTTATTATTCAAGTTATTTTAATTTGAAATTATGCATCAGTCAGGGTATTTTCACAACAAACTCAAAGCTTGGCCGGGCTGTCTATGGCGACAATTTGCCCGCATATCGCGTATCTTGGAGTGCTATAGTGCTACTTTAACCCTTTTCCTTCGGCTTACGACATGACATCCCGATGCTAAGCAGCTGTTGTATTCTGCTTTTGTTTGGTTTTACAAATGCTAAGGAATAAAAGTGTTTTGGAGTTTTCAAAGCGATTTAACATATTTGACTGTTTAGCCGTAGGATTTGTGTGTAGTACATCCTACTTAATATTATAAATGCGAAAAGTGAGGATGTATGGATGTCTGGATATTTGTTACTCTTTCACGCAAAAACTACTGACTGGATTTGGATGAAATTTGGCACACTGATGGTTTATAATCTGGATGAACACATAGAATTATTTTTATCCCGGTAGTACGATCCCGTGGGACGAGGAGCTCGGGTCCATCTTTAGGTTAAGCCGTGCTTGCCTGGGTTGGTCTGTGGATGGGTGCCCACCCATTACATACCGAGTTTCCTCCGTGCCTCGGAAAGCACGTTAAGCCGTTTGTTCCGGCTGTCATGTGTACATCTTTGACAGTCGTTACAGGTAGTCAGTGGCCCAAAAAGTCTGACAAACCAGTCTTACCAAGAGGTATCGTACTACCCAGTATTAACTGGGTTGTGGAGGTCAGATAGGCAGTCGCTCCATGTAAAATACTGGTATTTCAGCTGCATCCGGTTAGACGAAGCCGACCCCAACATAGTTGGGAAAAGGCTAGGCAGATGATGAGTACGATCCCGTGGGACAATTATCAAATTCCACGCGGTCTGTTCGAGTTTAAACCGAACACTCAGCGAAAATGCATAATTGCATCGAATGTAAGTATGCACATTCGCTCGTTCACAATGTGGGCCAGTTTGTATTCCGATCTCATTAAAGACACCACGTACTCAAAACCATTATACCATTACCATTGTCTTGTAACTAAGTGTTATAGTGATATATATCTATTTCCATTACAATTCAATACTTTAACTTCTACCATAAACCATATCCTATCAATACAGAAAAGGAGTGTTAGGTCACCATAGCGCCGGCACTACTTTTTACACGGTCGAAGCCGCGGGCGTAGTTATACGGTGAGGTTTATAATAGTTGTCTTGAGTAAGATAAACTCTTGTTCCTCTGTTCACGTCTTAAAGAAAGAAATATGAGACGGACATGAACTTTCACTGTTTATGTTAAAATATAGAATAAGATAAAATATCACGATTTGCGCATTTGTGATCCGGTGCACAATGATCGTGTCTAGAAAGTCGTTAATGCAGTCAAAGTCACGAGTAAAAACTAGTACAATACTGTAATGTGCAATTAATTTCACAAAAAACATCTCTAATTGCGTTCCTCAAAATCTTTTTAAAAACTTTCACGTTTTTTTGTCTCGGTTGAAAAATTTCGGTTTCAAGCGTAGGTTACACCGTTCCTCTATTATTTCTAAAACGTGACGGTGTGATAGGGTGACGGCACGTTTTAAAGCGAATGAATTGCATAAAACAAAATGATTGAGACGTGAATTCACTCTAATGGCATCGAATTAATATTCATGAGGACTTTTGAGTTAGTCAGAGGAAAACCATGTCAGTAAGGCCTAAATCGGTTGGCTATTGTATCGTATGGATATGTGAAAGGAAAGTCAAGCAAGGGGTCGCTCAGGTTAACTGTCAAATGTTTTGGTTTTTTTTTTATGTTATACACTCGTAGCTCTTGTCAGTTTGATGTATCGACAGCTTTATAGGAATTTGTATAGAAAACGTCAATCTTGAGAATGTTTGGCTGCACCTTAACACCGATGAGAATAGCAAGTTTTCGTGAATTGATTTTTTGTGTCAGAACCGTTTCTAAACTTTGGTGGTTACCTATCAATTTTTTTTGTTTGTATCAGAGACAGCCACACACACACACACAAACTGCTTATTGCTACAGTCATTGTCTATGCTATTAACTACATTGTAGACAAGCCAACTTCAATCGTTCCCCTAGTCTTTGTAAATTCGACACCTACACACATTACCGTCCGTAAATGGCCATCCAATACCCATCGTATTATTCGTGTTAGCGGAAAAGCGAATGTCCATATGTGTGCGAGCGCAGGGGTCGTCAACACGATCAGAAATAGACGGGGAACTAGACGCAAAGATGGGAGCCACTAATTATAGTGCCCGAACACAGGGAATCACCCAGAGGGGATGTTACCCATATATCTGACAGGATAGAACAAATATTATTCTTACTTTTAATCTCTTCATGCTTCTATTAAAAGCATAGAATTTTTCAGTAAACAGTGTTTAATGTGCTTGTTCAGTATCGATCAGACATATTTTTTACAGCGTACTAAAAGTCCTTTTATATCTTAATTAGAATCGTGACCTATAAAAGTCTTTAGCCACGTAATTTCTAATATTTACGCGGACACTTTTTATCGTTGTCAGGGGTTAACAACGTTCACGTTACTATTCGTGACTACATATAACATAACATCACGCCTGTAATCTCCGTAGGGCTAGGCAGAGGTGTACCTAATAGTACACCCACATTTCGCCAGTTATGTTTTTAAGTCCCATGTAATAGGGGGCGAGCCTATTGCCATCAACCGGGCACAAATCCAGACTCCGTGGCTGCTACTGAGAAAAACCCAATAGCACTTTGCCCGACCTGGGAATCGAACCCAGGACCTCATGCTCAGCAGTCGCGCTTGCGACCACTAGACCAACGAGGCAGTCCGTATTCGTGACTAGTGACGCTCTAAAAACCTCTGTGCCTGTGTCAAAATAAAATTGAAACAGCATTCGTGAAATAAAAGTGAAATTGCTTTTATTTCGGAGGCACGTTCTTCTATGTTTCGTGTTATTGTTAATACAGTTTTGCTTACATGTCATATAACATGGTACCCGGTAGTTGAAAGGTTAATGTTGAATGTTTGCATAAAATGCAGTTTTGTAATATTTATTTATAGGAAAAACAAACTGTAGCACAATAACAATTAGTCATAAGGTCGTAAATATTACATCCTAATACAATTATGCTACCCACTACTTTCTCCACAGATTACAAATGCAATGAAACCTTCGCGGTACGGAAAAGTGGTGCTATTTACAATGATTTTGTTTTACAAAGTTGCTTGTAGATTCAAGTCCTCCATTTTATTGTGATTTTATTTGCTTGGTCTCACATCACAATAAACTTGTTTCCACTTATTTCCAACACTTATTTCCAACTTTCATAGAGTCAGAGCCTTATTTGGACTTGCAATGTGTGAAAATTACACAAAGACTTTAACCAAGTGACGACTAGACTGTAATATAATCATGAATTCTCAAGTCGTAGAGTTAATTGCAACCACAAACGTCTCTAGATATGCAAAGGAATGACTCAGGCGATTTAATTACTTTGTCTCTATTAAGAGGCAATTAAATTTACAGCCACGTCGGGTTTACTGGTCGCAAGGGCGACTGCTGATTCTCAGGTAGGGCAGTGTTATTGGGTTTTTCCATCAGGAATTTTTCAGTAGCAGCCACGGAGTCTGGATTTATCGCTCCCTATTACATGGAACTTCAACATAACTATGCGAAATGTGGGTGTAGTATTACCGTATACCTCTGCCTAACCCTACCTAGGCCCCTAGACCCTAGACCCTAGGCGTAATGTTATGCTATGTTACGTTTTACTTATGTTATTTAATAGAAAAAAATTACAATACCGTCTTTTTTGGATATACATAATAATCAGTGGTCCTTCCGTCCTTCGGTACTATAGTAGTGTCTTGTCCTTTCTCGCACTTGAGTAGTTAGGAAATCTACTAGTTTAGCAAATAATCACATCCAAGTCCGTTATTTTGCTAAGTAAAAGCCATTTAACTACCGTTTAGGAATTATAGTCAATTTACTAAGTAATCACTTTCAATAACTTTACACAGATAATATCGCCTGAAATATAATGCATTTTGTGTGTAATTACAAACTCTAGATCGTTCTCCTATTCCAATCTTTATTGAAGTAATAAAGATTTATATTGAAATGGTGCGAACGGGTTCGAATCATAAAATGTGTCTCGGAATTGCTGACTTAAACTAGTACTAAAGTTATAGTTTAATTTAGATTGGTCCTTTTCGGAAACTTACGATAGTTCGCGAGAACGTTGTGTTTAGCTGCTAAACACATCCAGGGATGGATTTGCCTATAGGCCGAGTAGGCCCGGGCCTAGGGCGGCAAAATTTGGTCATTTTCTAATCGAATAATCGTTCACAGTTGCTACGGTCTTTAGATTGTGATGATTTGATAAACAAATTCGCTGCTCAGAAAGCCAGGCAAAAGACAATTTGTGAATAACGATTCATTGTTACTCACAAATAGATATGGTAAGAATCAGTATCTGAAATACTGATTGAGATAATTAAATCATTTACTGACTATCGTTTTTTTCCCATTTTAATTTAATTTCTATAGTTTATTTAATTTTTCATGCTTTACAGCACATGGGGGGCGGCAATCTTTCGTAGGCCTAGGGCAGCCAACGTATCAAATCCGCCCCTGGTTTAGCAGATGTGGTTCAAACGGCATTTAACCCTGCTTGTTATACGACATCAAAAAGTCTATAAGCTTGTTCATTAATGTAAACACAGGTCTACTAACGAAGTCTGATATAATTTTATGATGAGGACGAAAGTCTAGATTCGTCTGTTTAAATTTTAATTTTCTCGCTCGTTCGCGTTTCCATTCAAGATATCCTTGAACCAGGCGGTCTAGCTAGTAGGTATGTTTAATTAGCCACTCTCGCTTTTATAACGGCTTTTAATTTTTCACACGGTAAAAAATAAAAAGATCTTTGTTGGTTTAACTGAATGTTTTATTTTTTCAGTCTATTCTAGTCTGCTATTAAGAGGATGTCGGCATCCGCCAGTCGCTAGTTAAATTTCAATCATACCTTGTAATGGCTTTTTACAGAATCAGTACAATGTTCAATCAGTTTCTATAAAGAATGTTTATTTACTTATTTATTATTTACGATTACTTTTTTACTGAATCGATCTCCGACAGTTGATTTCGTGATCAATGTAAGTAGTCGCTGTCTGTCGTGACATAACAGCCATTTTCGTCTTATTACTTTATTGTCGAATCATTGGACATTGTGCTTTCTACCACAAACAATAATAACGGCTTGCGTAACGTGCAAAAACTGTAAAATAGACTTTTATCTAGTGGAAAAGCGAGAGTGGCGGTCAGGAAAAGTATTTACTCTTTGCTTCTAGCTTGTTTATGGGTCGACGTGACAAGTTTTACATAATCTGTGGTTAATGGCATGACGTTTGCGGACGGTCAATGTTTAGTTTTCATGATTGTTTGACTAAATCGGGGATGGTTAATGCGATGAAGGGATGCTTTTATTCAGCTGTGGAAAGTTTAGGATAGGAAGAGACTTAGATGGGATTAGGATAGGTTTGTTTAGCTATCACTTACAATAAATTGTATCTTGCTGGGTTTACTTGTTTGAATCTTGAGACGTACTGGTCATTCTTAACACTAAAGTAGGCACCTATTAAATCTAATAAGCATTCCATTTTTTGCCATTAATTTGATCACGCAATGTTTACGGCTATTTGATTAATTGACTTCGCAAAAAAGGACACTGCACGAAAAGTAAAACTAGACACGCATGTTCAAAATGACTCAAAATAAAAAACAAATAAAAAAATGCAATTCCATTTTTAAATCGTTAATATACTCTAGGCTAGTGTAGTGCGCTTCTTCGACATAAGTAATCGAGTCACAAGAATCCTAATCGATATGCTCTGACATTTCGAAAGCTTCGGTAGCATGAAGCCTGAAGGGTAACTGATATCGCCCTTATCGACAAAACGCGTGTCGCCAAGCCACCGTGCCTGGCCCGCCGATCACGGCCCGAGAAATGTAAAAAATCACGAAACCCTTTGCATGAAAAGTCACGAGATCACTTAAATGTCTTGTATAACTGAATTTATTTGTAAAACCATCGCGAAAAGCAACCTTGAAGTTTTATAGAGTGAACCTAGCTTTCGTTTTGAAGGTTCCGTCATTTTCATGGTTGTTTTAAACTAGATAAGTTAGAAAAGCGTATCGCTCGAGACGATCAAACGTTTTCCTACAGCAAATAGTACTAAAATGTGCTGTCTCATTTTTAAACACATTTATTTACTTAAGACCATTTACTATTAAAACTAATTGGTGTAATAATTTCAACAAAACGTTTATCTCATTGAATAACATTAAATAGAATTAACAAGGAGCTCTGTTTGTTTTTGTCTATGCTAAATTATTGTACCTACGTGAATTAAGTGTTTGGGTAAAACATGTGTTTCAGTTACTGTAGGTAATATCAAAACAATTTTGTTATGCTCCTAATTCTGTTTTTACCAGAATTTCAAAAACTTCTCACCTGTTTATACTCTGCCTTGTTTAGAAACGCATTCGTCACAATATATCACTGAAACAAAAATAACATAGTAATTATATTGGAAAACTGTTTTCAGCTGGATGTTTCATTGCCAGCAATGGTGGTCTTATTTGCTTCGTAAACAATTATTTCGCGTTACATACACACACACGTATATTTTAATAGTACTCGTACATACTTATAAATCATAATAATGTGGTTTGGAGACGCCATTGTTTCCATGTTTTCCCATGTCATAATTGTTTGTACAATTTGATCGAGTTAAAAATACCTACTCATGGTATAGATGCCTCTTGTTCTTTACATTGATTGACGTACCTCCGATATACGCGTTATAATTACACGTTTGTGAATTAAAAATTTTATAAATATAATATTTTGTCAAACATAGGTGATTTGTAGGAAAATGTTTGGCTTGTAAATTAACTAAGTTGGAAAGGTGAGCCTACTGTACAATTGGAGAATCAATACATGAAATGTAGGTAAATTACTTAATTGATTTATGTCGGTTATCGAAAGAGTTTAGTAGCTTTGCAATCACTTAGAATGTTCTGGCGCTAAATTTAGTCAGTACTTCAAAGTACTAGCTATTTCAAACTGTCTCACGATGTGTGCAAAACACCATTGACAGCGACGTGTGGTCTTAAATATGTTCTTAGTTTATACGCCGGCACCTGCCAAGTGATCCGTCAAGCCGGCCTCTCCAGTAAATAGTTGAGTTTAGCAAACAGTGTCACGGCACAGACATAGTGCAGATTGTCGCCCTTGCAGACAAACGTCACATATGAGCCCGTTACGTTCGTTCTGTAAGAGATTAGCCAGACGCAAAACGTATCTAGAAAGTGGGACATGCAGGGATTATACGCCAGCGCGCCGTGTAACTAAACGGATTTACTTTGTGCCCTTTGCTACCGTTCTGCGCAGCGTTTTCACGATTAAATTATACGTAAATTGAGCTTCAAAACTGCGCATTTCATACGCGCTAATGGGCAGGATGTCAGCTAAAACGAGCGCCGACCGTCTTTCTCCGCGCGGCGATTACATTGTTAGTATTGTTAGTTTGCAAACGGACAAGCACAAGTATAACACGGCCCCTAAGATCATCCTGGGCAGAATAAGGGGGTAATGGGACACATCCGAGCACGCGCGACTGCGCGACACATTTATGCGAAGTCGCGACACGGAACTCTTTGGTGTCGCCGCCAGAGTGGTACGCGTCGCTATGTCGCACGTCGCGTGTCGCGCGAATACTTCTGCATAATATTTTTTCCTCTTGTTCAACTCTACAGCTCAACAGCCGCGTCGTTAATGATTTCATTCCAATACAAACGATGTAAAATAAAAAATATAATAATTTTATTCAATTGATTTTTTTGGGATTTCATATTTTTCTCTGATGCTAACTACCTGTAAGTGGAGCCGTGTTAAATCTGCAGCCGTGCTAAACGAACGAGCTGTTCACGCTCATTGGGACCACTAATTATTTCACACTTTCCCGTTAAAAATAAGAGCGTCATAATCGGTGGTTGTCTCGATGGCTTCCGTTCTGACCGATCTGCTGCATTCGTTGCCAGTTGGATGCACCCGATCCGCTTTTTGCCGATTCTGAAATGCAAAGCGATTCAATGCGGCATCTCGTTTCCAAACAATGGGGCTTTGTATCGCAGTCGAAGATTTCGTTCGTATTTTACAATACACGATAGAGAGATCTGTGATTTTCTTATCGCTGTCAGTATCTTGACTGTATAAGTGAGGATCAAAAACCAACGCCCTGTATCGTAAAGAGCGAGATTTTTTTGCAGTTTTCGTATTGTTTATTTGCAAGTTTTATTTCGACAATATATGCATGCAACAGAAAAATCTAGCGTTCTCCCTTATAATGTGAGTGTGGAACGCTTGCGCAAGATGTATTCTTGTGAAATTGTTTATGTTCTCAACAAAGGGTAATGCCCCAATTCACCAACTGATCAAACAAGTGCATTTCATCACTGTCGAGATTTCCATAACGCTAACACAACAGAAATTACCAACTTGTGCTTGTCAAAGTTTCTAAATTCTGCAACAGTGATCTAATTTCGTCCGTAACAGCTTCAGTTCTTTGTTTATTTCGCTACAAATCTTATTGACTCTCCGGTCATCGGCTCGATGCGTTTTTTTCCGTTGGTTGACAATCAGAGCGCGGCATGGTACCGTACCGTTTCTTATGTTGCTCAGTGGCTACTCGCCGATTAACCGACTCCGACCGCCCGGAACGTGCTATAATGAGTTTATTGTAATTACCCACGCGCTGTTCTACGATGTCTATCTGAACGGGATATTTGCGAATGTACCGATATGAGGGTGCATCGGTACCGGTAATGGGTTTCGGTATGCTAATAGGAGAAAGTTGCTTTGTTACCAGCAAAAATATCTGTAGACCTAGTATTTTTTTATGTGACGATTAAATTGTTCAATGTCCTCATTGTAAACTGTTATATTGCGAATTTATAGAAACAAATCACGCTGGCTAAAGCTGGATAATTAAGTAATAAATCACTTTCTTCATTTAACTATCTGATTGAGCATAAATTACGTGCGATAATTATCAATACTTAGAAATTGCTGAGGAGCTTTTTAATTCTTTAATCGCTTGTTTAACATTCAATACACGCAAATGTCATGTTTTCGCCAAAAATAGGCACGATTTTGACATTTAAGAGTGCTAATTTTTTAACCACACTATAATTTACTGTCTCAAACTTTGCGCTTTATTTAATTTTGTTCTTTTCTTTCTGTTACAGGTACGTACAGTTTATCGACAGCCTTATAGACGTAAGAAATCAATTCGGTACGTAGAAAGCGACACATCAGGAGTGGTATCATTATATCAACCCTCGACTTGCCGTGGGAGTGGACATGTGTATCCTAAAGCCGTTCCCGTAGCCCGCGGCGATTACTCTATCGTATATTAGTTTGTGGCGTTCAATTTGCGATAACACAGTAGTAGGTCCGTTGTAGGTCGTAAATAGTGGCGGGTCTAAGGTCCAACTCATCCAGTCACGAACGGGTTAACTTATCCACTGTCGATGCCTATAAATTATGATCATTAATCAATTGATGAGACTAATTGGCGTTTAGCGCTTTCGTGCAGTCGCTTATCATTTGTTTTTTTTCTGTTAGTTAATGTTTCTATACGGGGAAATTGATGTTCGTTGGGTGAGACACGAATTTTAAGTAGCATTTTATCTTAGTTAGACATTCTTGTTCGAAATCAATTTTAACCTGTGGATGATTTTGTTAGACCATCGAAATAACCATGTTACCGTCCATACTTATAAGATGCGAAAGTAACTCTGTTCGTTTGTTAGTAACCTTTCCACGACTAAACGGCTGATTGAACCGTTATGAAATTTGGCAAGGTGATAGATTATAATCTGGGGAAAGAAGGACATAGGCTACTTTTTAGACCTGAAAAACACATTAAAATTTCCACGCGAACGAAGTTGGCAACAGCTAGTATTTTATAATCAAAAAGTGAAACCAGAATTTCAACAGAGTTTTGAAATATAAATCCCAAATTCAGTTCTAGCGAACCAATTCACATGTTTAAAATTGCAAACAAACGACATAATGCCATAGAGAGCCAAGCTAACCATAGCATGTTCATGTCATTCGGCACCACCGTCAATCATGGCGTTTTGTTCGTAAAATATGACCGTGTGTCATGCGAGAGTGGGCCAACCAACATGCAAATTCATGTGATATTTTGTGATATTTCGCATATTTGTTGTAATACTTTTTTTGTAGTTTTAGTACTGTGATACCTACGTGTGATCAAAGGAATTTAGGTTAGGACAGTAAACGGTTTATTTTTGTACTTTTGACAATAAAGCATTTAGTTTTGTGATTTTCATTCGTTGTGGTTGTTGTTGCATAGGTAAGTAGGTAAGTTTTCTACTTATAGAGAATATCACATTGTAGGTGTGTTTAGTATCTTTTTTAGAAAATCATAATATATTTCTTTAACATGGATAATATCACGCCAGTAATCCCCGAAGGATTAGGGCAGAAGTGTACGAAAACAAAATAATCACCACCCTGTACTATTTCCCAACATTTTATAATCACGTTACTCTAAACTTTCTACCGGCTGCGTGTCGGTCAGCCAGTCATAGGTCAGCTGGTTGCGCAGGCGCATACGTTTTCATCGCGGGTACGTCTGCACTTAGCGCACAATTTGCAAGTAATCCCGCGCCAGACGCGTTCCCACGTCGGATAACTATTAACCACTTGTACCTGTAGTATGTACCTGTACCTATAATATTGCGGTTCGGTTATAATGTTGCGTACGATGTACGATTTGGTGCAGTTTGATGTAGGATGCGAATTCTGTGATAAGATGTTTTACTTGAAAATGTAGTGCACAAAGTTAGATGTTTTATAGAGTTGAACTGAAATGAGCAAAGTTAGTAAAGAGCAAAATGCCGCCAATTTTATCAGTGATTTTCGAGTACTTCGTTTTAATGCACATTAAAAGGTTTGAGACTTTTTTGAATGGAATCTGACACAGTCACCCAATCAAATGGGGATGCCCATTTGATTTTTTTCCACAAAGTGCTGGTGCACGAACAAACTGGTGTAACAACTTAGAAGACCAATTTCTTTTTGAGGTGGGAAGAAAAATCGAAATTGCGATATAGTGACTATGCTACGTTAGGCCGCCGATGGATCACAACGCCCACACTGATTTTAACCAATCCCAATACACTTCACATTCACAAGAAATCCTCTACTGAACAGGACCCTAAATACACTACTTACACCTACATACTGTAATGGGATCTACAGAAACATAGCTTCAAGCCACAGCCAAACAATTTGAAGCCACATCACCATAGTACCAACAATTACGTATATTTCGTAGGCATAAAGTTTCATACGGTAATTTGGTGTTGCCCGATACGGCCGCAACATGTTAATCACGACTAGGGCTAAAGGTGGCTGACAGACGTGCCGGCTGCCTTACGACAGCACACCTTGGATATCGTCATTTATTACTCTGTGGTTTTAACTTAGGCTTCGGTCGGATGGTCGGGAAATGGCTCGTAGCGTTTTTCGTAGACAGCTACGAAAGATAAGCAAGTTTGCTTTATGATCTTTTTCTTTTAGTATTCATGTGAGCTGAAGTTTTTTTGAATTTCAATTCGATTAGATACTTAATATGAATAAATTAATTATTAAATTTATTATAATTATATGTTTGTTCTTGTTTTGTCGTCTTGGTCCCTGTACTTTACGTACTCGGCCCAAGTAATTTGATTAGGTGTACAATCGAAGACACTGCCGCTCGATCACCAGTAAGCTCATTTTTGCTTGCACTCACGCGTGCGAAGCGCTCTCAAGCTAGACGGGGAGCCCCCGCACGATTTTTTATAACTGATCAGGCGGAAAAGGCCGTGACTGTACCAGCGATAAAAAAGAAGTCGTTTTGTTGTGTTATACTTTATATTCAAAAATGCGTACTTACAACAGGAAGTTTTTTAGATTCGCTACGTTCTGTGTGAGTTGTTTTCGCGAGTAACTTTCGGTTAAGTAGTAAAAGGATGTTAAGAATATATTTCAACAAACAGACTGAATAGCTCTCTCCACCTCGCAATTGATCTCATTTTGATAAGTCACAGTAACATTCGACGACCCAGATTCGTTAGCAATTTATTTAAATAAAATGCAGTATGACGATTCCGTTTTACCAGATTGCATTGTTCGCTTACAAAAATGTGGATTTTTCGATTCAATTGAAAATATATTAAACGGAATTCAGGTTAACCCATTCAGTGCCCAGAACCCAGCATATGAGTCGAACAATAATTCGTTTGTTCGCACAACCCGTATCCGTAACTATGGACTCGCAAGTCGGGTTCTGGGCATGAATACAAGTCATCTATAGCTTATTATAACGACGACTCGAATACGGGTTGTGGGCACGCAAACGGAGTTTCGTGAAGTTTTCGCGAAGTACTGGGCAGTGAATGGGTTAAACATGTTCTTTTCTTCTAAAAAAAATCTGTATTGTGTCTTTCTCGAAGTTTTTTTCAGTACAAAAAAATATACTGCTGTCCACTAAGGTAGACAGACGCTGGGGTTTTTCTATAGCCGCCGATTGACATTTTGATGCACTTAAATGAATATCGGATTCATAAACAACACAAAAGTGAAACCGAAAGTTTACAATAAAAAATAAATAAAAATAATTTGACGTATACGTAACACGGATTACTAATAAATTGAAAGGCGAATCCGCTTCCTGTTTATTTTGTCGCACTAACATGTAAGATTTATTAATTAGCTTAGCTAATTATAATTGTAATGAGATCACATTGCGACATTCTTCAGGTGAGGCCAAAAAAAACATGGCTAATTTATTACTTGATGGTAATTTTTAATTTATCGGAAAAAGGTTTGGCGCCGCCTGATAACTTATTCTGCGTTCGAAGTGAAATCCAAAGTGATATTAAATGATCGCAGAACTGGAACAGTCTCAGTACTTACAAGTCCCGTTCTTAATTATACAACGTTATAATTTTCATTTCGCGATACAAATAAATGTCACCACTCATTTAGATAGCTCAGCGTAAGATAAGATCCCACTGTAAACTTCTCGATCACGATTTAATCGAGTTTAAAACGACATCGCTTAGTTAAAACCACGATTTATAATCGAATGTTTGTTTTCAGTTATTCGAGCTAATTACTTCCGAAAGCTTTCGAGTTTCACACCGTATCATTAATTTTTATTGCCGACGATTAATGTTAATGTCATCATTTTACACCGATATTTTAAATCATAACTGTTATACTAACATTTCGCTAAGTAATATTGTATTTCCGCCATTTTTTTATTGAAGTGGCGTGAATTTTTTATTTATATTTATTGATTTTAAACGGACATGCCTTATTAAAAAATACTTTATTAATTACCCAGAAGGTTTTAAGATTGGTCATCGATATGTACAAGATGGCGGTGATGGATGATGAGCTTTCACATTCCATCACTAACCACATTGCATAATGGTAAGAAGCGTTATCGGTCTCACTTTAACACATACCTACTTACTATTCGGGTTAATTAGTGAATTTAATAAAGCCGCTCAATCATTCTTTGTTACTTTCGATCTAAGTACGAACATGGCTGCTCCTCCACATCATAAATCTCGGAACTATCTCGATCGGTATATTTCTCCAGCGCCTAGAAACTAGTCGCGGATTGTCAGCGGAAGTGGTTTGATAAAATATCGCCTAATTAAGCAAGACATGTTCGAACAACGCAGCCTTTCTATTGAAATATCGTTTTGACACCGCGCGATCGCTTGTCACTTTTTACGATCCTCGGATGTCCGACCACGAGGGGCCACTTTTAATTAATTAAGTTCGTTTAACGAAACAACAATATCAATTTGTGTCACATTCGAGTGCGTAATCGATTAAAATCGTCTGACAGATGGGCAGGCGTCGTGATTATGTGACGTCCCACGCAGTTGTTAAATTCGATTCGTAAGACAATAAATGTAATTGTGTGTATTTACATTTAGGCCTGTCTCATCTAGAGGGCAGTTTACATTGTTGTTGGCGGTTCAATTGAGTCGTCTTGCCTTTTTGGGGCATTCTGCGCCATTGCTTGTCTCCGAACGTCTGCGCAATATACGGTGCGGCGGACTCGACAGATAGATTGAATTAATGAGCGCTTTTCACGTAATCGGTTATTTATCATTGTGGGCTACAGCCTTAAAATGTAGGCTTTGGTATTCAGTGATTCACGAGGTTTCGCTAGTGGTTTGAACTGCCAAAGATCTCTTCATTGAAGATGTCAAGAGACAACATGAATTTAGTATTAGGTAGGTTTACAAATCACTTACTATATAAGATACTAAATAAATGAGTATAAATCAACATGGTTTTATTACCTCTGGAAACTCTCCATTTTCACCGTCCTCTACAAAATCTACGTATCAGATCTATAAGAAACATGTTACTTTGTTGAAAGCCTGATAAAACTGGCGTGGAGCCAATAACCCAGCGGGGAATATTGATTGATGGCAAGTATGGCAAGCTGACAAGCACGGAACCGCGACAGTCATCTGATCACTCGACTACTTCTTTTGATACTACTACATAATCTTTAATCGTTCTTTGGAAGGGTAATTTTCTTGATGCGGCGAGCAAATTTCAGTTATGTGGGTTTGTTTTCTGCCGAAAAACTGTCCTGCAGTTTGGCAGAAGATTTTTGGAATACCCACTTGTGTAACTTTTGTTGAAGTAAAGTAATAAAAAAAAAACAAAAAATTTGAGGGCTTATTTCATGGCCACCTGGTCGCAAGCGCGACTGCTGAGCAGCTCTGCTGACGTCCTGGGTTCGATTCCCGAGTAAGGCAAAGTGTTATTGGGTTTCTCCAACAGGAATTTCTCTGTAGCAGCCATGGAGACTGGATTTGTGCCCAGTTGATGGCAAAAGCCTTGCCAGGGGACAAGGGATTACATTGGATTTAAAACATATCTGGTGGAATGTGGGTGTACTATTAGTTACACCTCTGCCTAACCCTTCGGGGATTACAGGCGTGATTTTACATTATGTGTTACCAGATGAATGGATTCAGTTCGTCAATGAAAATGGAACGCACTCGTGTTAAATTACCTGCCAGATAACTTTACCCAAACTTGACAGGAAATGGTGAAAGAGAGGTGGTTATGGTATGTTCCTTATTTAGGTTATTTAAAGGAATCATTCCCTCTATGTCGATTCGTGAAACAAACGAAATCAGTTTTAAAAAGTTCACGTTTGACCTCGAGGTCGGTCATCATCATCGTCATCGTCATTTCAGCCGAAAGACGTCCACTGCTGGAAATAGGCCTCTCCCAAGTGTCGCCACATTGACCGGTCCCGTGCGACTCGCATCCAGCAGATTCTGAGGTCAGTTGAGTACACTTAAAACAAAAGAATCAACAGGAGTTTTGAAGTGGATATCAATATGTAGATTTTCAAGCATAAAAGTGAGCAGTAAGGTTTTATAGTAGATTTTTTAATTCCCTCGACAGATCAAGACTTAGAATTAGACTGCGAGCGTTTTTAAAAATATCGAAATCATCCCTCTTGTTGCAGCCATTAGATAAGATCGAACAATGCTCGCCGAGTTCAGTTTACTATCGCGTTTAGGATGCTGGTGGGGCTGCCCCACTTCTGTAGTACGTCGGGGATGTTTGCAGATGCGCATGTGGATTGCTTTTTCCCAACAATGCGTAAAAGGTGCGCTTCCCTGGTGCGCAGGGTGTTGGGCAGCACCAACAGTATCCTAAGCATGATTGCTAGTCGCCTTGACTGTGTTAATGTGGGTCGCCGTTGTGCAATTACTCATGGGTTGTCACAGCTGTGATCCAACGTGTTCTGTTGTTTGTTTTGTCAGTGCTTACCAACATAGTCTTAAGTTTTACTAACAGTTATTCAGTATACTTGATTAAAGAAAAAATCTATTCTATTCTATTCTATTAGGCATAATGCCTATCTACATTTACCTCTGCCTGAACCCTGCACTGACCTATGCAACCGACTGCACATGTATTTCGAGCAGTTGCAGTCGACGATGGCCGGCAGAGCGTTACGATTGCACAATCACAACAATGTTGCGTCAATCATACACATGTACCATCATGCGAGTCTTGAAAATAAAGATAGGCAGTAAAGTCACGTTATAGCAGTATAAAAAGTAATCAAAACTCTTTTATTTGATTCTTAACATAAAATTGTTTCACTTTGTGATCGTGGGTGTCTAAATTATGATTAGCAATTAAAGTTTTATGATCAGTTGTAGGTTATGAAATATTGTTACTTTCTTTTATAATATAAGTTCCTTTAATAATTTATAAGTATCAAATGAATGGAATTCCTCGTATGAATGAAAAAGTGTTTTTGTAACTTTAGTTTTTTTTAATGTCAACAAAAAATTACGAGATTTGATCGATCATTGGAATACGGAATGTTGCGAAAGTGACATGTCAATTTGCCACTCTGTCTGTTTTAATTACAAAGTTAAATTAATTAAACAAAAAAACAAAATACTTAATCTACAAATGTCAAATTGATAGATAATCTGAACAAATTGTGAGAACTCATTAAAAAGATCCGACTTATATCATATCTTGCCCTTATCCCATTGTATTTAGGGTCGGCGCAGCATGTCTACTTCTTCCATATTTCTCTTATAGTCATCTCATCAGACATCTCCTTTCATGCCATATCATCCTTCACACAGGCCATCCATCGTTTCTTTGGTCTTCCTCTTCTTTTATACCCATCCACATTCATACTCAAAACTTTCCTCACGAAATTTTCCAATCTCTTCGAGATATCATCAACGATAAAATATAAAGAAACCGGCCATCGGTGTCACCCTACAACTTAATTATAATATAAGTACATTACTAACTGATGCCCACGACCTTCGTTCGAGAGAAATTATTATGAAAAAATATGACTTCCCTTTTTGTATTGGATTTTGTCCACAATTTCAAGGGTTTTAATTTTTTTGCACGGAACTCTAATTCTTTTTCTAAAATAAAAGTAGCCTTAGTTAGACCTTATAACATCTGCTATCAGCCAGTAAAAGTCCCGTCAGAATCGGTCCACCCGTTTCGGAGATTAACTGTAATAAACAGATAGACAAAAAAAAAGAATTTTTGTTATAGGTGCCGTATATATTTTTATTTGCATGCAATAAGAAGCTGCTATTTATTTATTTATTTGTATAGATGTATAGATTGAAAAGATAATTAATTTAATAAGTTGATACTTATAACTGCACTAATGAATAGGTAAGCCTCAACTGATGAGGTCACGCTTTTAACCTTCCACTTTTAACCGTTGCATTAACACGAGTCTGCACTCTATTGGGTGTTAAAGTCAAGTGCTTCAGTAATTAAGTTCATTACTTTCTTAGAGGGCAGATAACTGGTTTGATGTCCGAATTAAGAAGCTTGTGGTTGTGTTCATGATGTACGTGATGGTTACGCAGAGCAGAAGAAGAAGGGCAGACGCCTGTTTCGCAACCACATTTGGCCAGTTTTGTTTGACCCCCATGTACCTAATAGGGGTGAGCTTATTGACATCAACTAAGATGACAAGATCCATAAAGATGTAAAGGTTGTTCATTATTAGCTTGCAAGAATTCAGCTTCACATACTTAAAAAGTTAGTTAAGCTAAATAAAAGGTGTAAACGGACCCTGCACGAAGCAGCTTGTTGCTTCGTGACCAACTTATATGCAATACATTAATGCATCATTAGGTATTAAGTAATCCGCATCTTCGTACCTTCCCAGAAAAAAAATGACGTCTAATAAAAATACCTGATTAAAAAAGTCGAACGAATTTTACCTCATGGAAAGAAATCTTCCATTTTCCGCGCATAATTACAGAGAACGGATGACGACGGAATAGTGTGGAGTTGTACAGGAAGTTTAATCTATGAAAGGATATTGGCAGCTTTTTGTATCATTTCGAGTTTACTTACATTATTTCTACATTAAAATACATATTATTAGTCTAGGTTTCTTGCCCAACGCTTGATTTTGTCCATTATAATATTTATGGAGTTTTATTTATGTTCATTTGCAAGACTAGCCGCATAAAAATAAACAGAACGCATTGAAAAAAATGAAGAAAAAAGACGTGACTGTCACTGTCAGATGATTGTCATGCAATGAGGTTTTCACTGCGTCATGTTTAGCGCTAATTTAATTTAGTAAGTTGTCATTCAAATGGGAATTAAGTATCTATAATGAAGAAAAAAGACGGATTATTTCATTTGATTGACTGACTGAATATTAACTTTGATTAATTATTTATTAGGGCAACTTACTTGTTTTTACTGTAACCTAACCTACTGTGAGCACTTGCAATCAATGCCGATTCTATTTCAATAACAGATTGACTTCAATCTTTGGGAAAAAAAACTTATAAGTTTCGATACAATAGAATGACCCAGTTTTTGTTTCGACGTTGATTGATTTATTTTTCGTTTGGTACTTATTATTGGATACGGCTTCAGATTGAGAATTAAAATTATTACATTATTTTATTGTCTCTGGGAACTAGGATGTTCCACTTTTGTAATGAAGATGTGATTGGATTCTGTTGGTATAGCTGCGAAGTTTTTAACGATGGTTCAAGACTAAATTGCAAATAGTAAAGAGCAAGTTCTGCTTTTTCTTTCGCATCGATGGTACGACGAGTTATTAAAGTTAGATGTTTTATTTAGAATTCTATTGCTTGAATGATATTTTAGTGAATTACTGTTTTATTATTACTGATCTCGATTTTCATAGTTTTCGAAACTTTCCTCCAATTTTATAAGTGATTATCGTCTTATTTAGGTAAGTAGGTATCACAATTGAGAAGGTACATAGGTTCCTACTAGCTAGTGTTCCTAAACAAAAGTTCCTTTAGAACAGTAAAAAAATATTCATTTAATATTAAGCACGTGACTTATCGCATCAGTATCGGTACCTATTCAACCTCATTAATTAAAAAAGAAAAACCACAATATTCGAATTAACTGGCATTTGTATTCAAGATATTAATTAGCCCATATTTATAATAGCCCAAAGTGATTGTAACATTTATACCGCCACTCTTAATGTACGAGATGTTATCGTGCAACGCGCCGATAAATTATCGTACATACTGCACAACAAACATTCAATGTTACCCATTAACACCGCCCACTGTGTACCCAACACATAACAGAACACTTCGCATACAACTACTTACATTACTTCCTCAGTTACAAGCCAACATCGATTACACCATACAGAACAATCAATGGTCACAATACAATATGTAGCTGTCAAATATTGTACGTTTAAAGTAAAGGTAGGGTTGTAGACGCTCAGCAGACGACGGGGCTCGGTTCAATGACCTCTTTCGTGCTTGAACTATATCTAGATCTAGATTTTGTATTGAATTTAACGTAGAACTGACAAGGAGATCGTGAAGCTACGGAGACTAATACAAATCGTGATGTTTTGGTTCTGTTTTATTCTTGTTTGACCCAGATTTAGTTTGTTTTGGGGAATACGTGTTGGCCAATTTAATCGATTATTTCTTGATTCGATTAATAGAAAAACTTTAAACTTAGAATTTATACGAAACGCCACAAAAAGCTCTCCTATGATCTACACTAATTTTATTAGGTAATTAAAAAGTAATCAATTTTTTTTTATAATATACTTTCTTGTAATCTTCTTTTTAATTGTTAAATTAGTCGATTAAAGTGTAATAAAATCGACTAACAGCTTAGTAATAAATCGATTATTAAGTAGTCGATTTTATCTATTTCGGGATAAGCTGTTAGGCTCGTTCAAATGAGGTGATAAATGTTTTTTTTTATGGAGACCATAAAGCCAGTATAAAAATAATAAAGTATTAAAAAGTAAAATCTATGGTAATGACTTCTAAATATCATAATAACATCCTAACTCCTAAGCCTACGCACCCTTTGGTCAGGGGTGGGAATTAGTGGAGGGTGGTTGACCTTTCTAAATGTAGTGGCGAATACAAGCCTATACTGGTGTAATGAGTGTTTGACCTAAGTTAGTAATGTCGTTCGGGTCTTTTTAACGACATTACTATGTCTGGATTTTTGCTTCATTTTTCTAATTGATAATATTCTATAGAAATTTACTGCCTATAGATTTTAAATGTCACATGTATCTGTAAAGGATGATATCGCTAGATAGGAGATGAATGCTGAGATGCCGAGTAAAAGAGAAGTTTGGCGCCGACCCCAAACACATTGGGATAAGGGCAGAAGAATTATGATGATGAATTAAATGTCATTTGAACTGTTTCTTCCATAGCCTAACATTATTTATTCAAACGAGCTTTGTTTCTTCAAAAAGCCCTCAATGGTTAACTATGTAAATTAAAAATTTAGATCAAGATATATTCCAAGTTAACACGACACTCAAAGAAACATATCTACAAAAATATGACGTCACGAGAAAATTTTCAGAGTGCAGAAAGCTACAGCGAAACCGTGAGTGGTCTTGTTAAGAAAGAGCTTTTGAAAGCTCGGAAAATTTTCCTTTAAAACTGTAGCGAATTTTCTCATATGAATTTCTTTTCATGTCATATTTTCTCACAAATACGTAGTAAGGAGGAGGTGAAGTAAGGATCTCGTTATTACGCGCACTACTTGGTGCATGATCTCGATTTGAACAGCATATGTGGAGCTAAGAAGAAGCACAAAATCGTGACAGTTGGAAGGAACGGAGGGAGGCCTTTGCCCAGCAGTGGGACAATACGGGGTACCTATAATATTGAAATATTTAAAAATGTAGTAAGTATGTATATAAATAATTAAGGAAATAGTAATAATTGTTTTTTTTTTAATATTTAAAAATGTATAAAATAACAAAAATGATAAATAAATTACATAATAAAAATGTGGAGCTAATTCGATTCTATTTTACGTAAATGGAAGAATATTTTCGGAGTCTTACAGGAAAGTGTGGCACTTTCGCTCTTGTTACCGAAATTTAATTCAGGGGATTGTTGTCCGGGACAAAGGAATAATAAGGCTCTGCTTTATGAATTCTTAATGTTATGTTGTATTTGTAAAGCTCTTTCGCAAAAAGGTTTAACCGCGGATGTAGGTAATACTTACTAAAAAACCACAGTGTTACAGTGTTGCGGTTGTAAGGGTTCTCTGCAAAATTACAGACACAAGATGTGGTACTTTTAGTTTATCTGTAACTAGCTGTTGTCCGCGATCTTCGTTCGCTCTTCAAAAGTATAGCAGTGTACCACACTGCCAGACACTTCCAATCTCGTGGTGGGTCTGTTAGACCTATAAAATAAGACTCCTGAACTAATCTATAGGTAATTGAATTCCTTATCTACAAGATGTCAAAGTTACTTTCAATCAGTTTAGTGTTTAACAGTCTACCTACCTTAGTACCTTTTACAACTTGACAAATAGGACTGAAATGTAACTGCAAGTAGCAATTGGCAGTTCTATTAGTGCCCTTATCTGTTACATTTGTGTTGAAATCACTTGAATTGCCCAGCATCCTCTGAGTGTAAGCATAGCGGAAGATCTTGGGTTTAATCTAATTTATCTAATCTTCGTGTATCTTCTAATTGCATCCTGTTGCAGTTATCCTGGTTATTGGTTTAACCTGTTAACCTAGATGCATTGTTTAACAGTTTATTGCGTGATTTATTTATTTCCTCATTAAATTTATTTTTATGATTAAATATGCGTGTTTGGTTTGGTAACACGGTTTTGACGATTTCGGTTCACTTTTGTTAGTTTTCTTATGTCTTTTATAAGGACAGAGTACAGTGAGTGTTTTCGATGTATTTCTGCGTCCTGGTTAGATAATAAAAACACATAATTTTGGGGTTACGTTCCGACCAACAGAAAATCATTACACACAACATTTGGAGTCAGCTGCCTTGAAATTTTCAGAGATTTAATAGACCCACCTACACTTACGCACAACAATCTTCAAAGCATATCAACAAGAGGGTTGATAAAAAGATAAATATCTCTATAGAAAGTCGCGAGCGTCCGCTTGTAAATACGTAAAGCTATTTACACTTTATCTACCTAAATTATCAATAACACACATCTTATATTCTAATTTCTATTATATGTAAATTATATTGTATTCGTAATCAGATTCATAGTATCTATGTTGATTTTTCTATATTGTTCTTTTGATCCTCAGTCATACAGGTTCTAATTAAGAAATGCATGATATCCGAAACAATGGCGTTTGAGCACGAAAAGAATGTAAGCATACGTGTAACAAAACCACGTATGGAGCTGAAAAGGTGGAATCTGTTCGAATTTATACCCAATTTCATGGGGAGAAGAAATTGTTTTGTTCATGAACCGGTAAAGGTAGTTTTGTTGAATCGAGGCAGGTGCAAAATAAGAAAAATGTGCAGGAATATGTCGGAACAAAGAGTCCGGCGTCGGGAGTTGTTAACACCTGGTTAGCCGCCTCGGGTTGAGCTGAGTATGTGTGGATTACAAATTAACGAGGGCTTCTTTTGTATTCCTACTCCCTGACCTTGGGTTATGCTAATTTGGAAAGGAATGGGCATTAAAGTGTGGTTTATCTTTGACTTTGTTTAAAGTCGATACTTTTTGTCATTGCTTTTGCATAATTTATTGAAAAATATCATAAAATGTCATAGCTATCCAGTTTTTTCCGGTCACTCTAATGATAATCAGATCGTCTGTCCATCTAGTCAATAGTCTTCCCACATTCTTCCGTCAAAAGTGGAGAGATTTGGAAACACATACACTCAGCATTGGGTGGCCAAGGGTGGAAGAAGAGAGAGAGACCATAAAATGACATAATCCCTAATCCCCGAATAATTAGGCAGAGTAGCCAAAATGATCGTGAACCTATAGATTCACTATAATAATATGCTTCTCATGAACTAATATTTAAGCTCACACAAGCAATAGTACAAGCTTAATAGTATTTAAGCTCTTACATTCAGCTTCGTATTATTCGTGTCCTACGTGGCCTGTTGTTTGTATATCACAGGAGCTGTTAGACGCTACTGAAAGTGCCAAATTCATTGCTTGCCCTGTTAACATAAAATAACTATACCTTTTGTCGCAACCTCACAAGTCTATTCCTGAAACCTAGTACCTAACATTTTGACTGACCTAAAATTCTAATCCATGTATTTAGGTGGCTACCTTGTATAGGTCACGTAGATAAACATGCAAACTAAATATATACGACTAACGTATGCCGTATACCTGTGTTGGTCAGTATTGACAATCTTGTAGAAAGTAACAGATGATATAGAACAATAACATTCCAAGAAAAAAAACCTAATAACGACCCATCCGAAATTATAACTGACTGAGATATACTACTGTCACGAAACTACTATTTAATGACCTATGATTACAAACTTATTTGTGCACCCCAGAAAATGTGGCTGTAAATTGCATGTCACAGTAAATTCGACCTCTTCAGCAGCAAAATTAAAACTTGTACTCCACAATAGATATGTGAAATGAAATCATAGGTGAAAGATGATAGCAAGTAGGAGTAATTTGAGGCTCACCTCAGAGAATGTGTAATTTCATCCAATTTAGTTTTTATTTTAATCATCAGTCGAGGCGCTAAGCACTTTCCTCTAAGGCCTCTAACAATCGAAAGGTGAGATAGAAACTAGACGCAATTATAAAATGACCACACTTATTAAGTGTCAAGATTTCTACGTTTCTGCGAATTATTTTCTTGATGAGTAAAAGGCTTGGCATTTAGTGAAGAGCGGTAGCGAATAGCGCAGCAGTATTTGCCTGCTAGTTGCCAACTCAAAATTCAATTTGAAGTGTTTAGCCGTTGCTTGATGTTGCTGAAAATTCAGCCTACCAAAAATAAAACACTACAAAACTTTTGGAAACAGAATGGAAAGAAATATTATCTCATCATTTAATTCTGTAAAATTATTGCAGAATCACATTTCTCGTCATGATATTTTATTTCGCAAAAATATTGGTGAAATAGGACCCGAAAAGTAAAAGCTCATCATTCATCATATTACATTACTTGAATCATAAAAAATGTAGTCATAATGCAGAAATTATGACTTAAATAAAGTAATAAAGAAGCGAAAGTTACCCTGTAATGTAATATAATACTTACAATTGATAAACGTTTATAGATGTGTTTTGTGTAAATAAGTTTTTACTAAGATTGTGTGATCTATGGTCGTAAAGAAGCTACTAGTGTTTTGTAATACTTTTGAAGCATTGTGTGTTTTGAAATCCTATCTTCTAGTCTTTTAATTGGAAGGAAAATTCAGAAATAATAATAAGGTTAAGGTAAGGGTGTAAATAGACCCTTAACGAAGCCGAAAGAAACATGTTCTCCCCGTCATTACGAATTTGCGATCCTTTTTTTGTACTGGACCCTACCTGGGAACCTTCTAGTTACGGAGGTATTGGAGGTTGTGCTTGCCTAGCTCGGTCTGAGGATGGGTGACTCATTACACACCGAGTTTCCTCCGTGCCTTGGAAAGCACGTTAGTCCGTTGGTCCCGGCGGTCTTTTGTAGATCTTTGATAGTCAGTGACTCAAAAAGTCTAAAAACCAGTCTTACCAAGGGGTATCGTATTTCCCAGTACTAAGTGGGTTGTGGAGGTCAGATAGGCAGTCGTTCTATGTAAAATAGTGGTATTCAGCTACATCAGGTTAGACTGGAAGCCGACCCCACATATGGTTGGGAAAAGGCTAGGCAGATGATGACTAGTAAAATATCGGAAGTGCTGCGATTTTGTTTGCCCATAAGGTACTTTTTTAAGGTTGACTGCCTCCTTGGTCGAATGGTCGCAAGCGCGGCTACTGAGCATGAGGTCCTGGGTTAGATACTCAGGTCGGGCAAAGTTCTTTTGGGTTTTTCCATCAGGAATTTCGAAGTAGCAGCCACGGAGTCAGGATTCGAGCCAGGCAAGAGGCTCGCCCCTATTATAGGGGTTTAAACATAACTGGCGAAATATGTGTGTACTAGGTACACCTCTGCCTAACCCTATGGGGATTTTAGGCGCGATGTTATGTTATCTGAATGATAACCTCAATAATGCAAGGATAGTAAGTGAACACTCTCGAAAGTTTTAAAAATAAACATTCGAAAACTGGAACTAATTAAAGAAAACGGGGGACATGCACGATGCTCGCTCAGTGACTGCATCCAATGCAACGCGCGTGAAGAGATTAAAGTAACTCCGGTTGAAGGGTGCGCGTCGTGAGCCCACATGACACTTTCAGGGAAACAAGCAAAGTCGCTTTACCGAGAAGAAAGCAATTAAAACCTAAAATCAATTAGCAGAAAACATTACTGGCGAAATGTGGGTGTATTTTTAGGTACTCCTCTGTCTGGAAATGGTGCCTCGTCTCATGTGCGGATGGTGACCACCGGGGTGGTTTTAGTGAGATAAAAATCCCAAAACCACCGGTCTTATCCCCAAATACCGGTCGCCTTTTGAAGGTTTCCCCCCGAAAACTGGATAACAGGCGTGATGAATTTTATGTCATCAATTAGGCGCCCTAACAGGACGCCAGGTGGAGGGCAATAGTCCAGAATTTGGCGACGAGTACAACACCATCAGTTGCGTTAGCTTCCATTGGTTCCTATAATTTGCAGACATCAGGGATTTCCTGTTAAGTGGCTTTGGCTTAATATTCAACTGAGGACTAAGGAACATAAAACTATATCTATGTTTTGTAAGAAGCAAAGTCGGCGAGGTCGACCGCCGCGTAGGCGTGACGATCACGATGTGGTTGAAGGGCGAATATACAAAATACTTATAGAGTAAGTAGTCTGTAAGGAAAATTTAGGCTTTTGACTACCACAAGGACATACAAAGGGAAGTTCTGATTCTTGAATTTCACACCAAAAGATGTAGGTAGAGACGCCAGCACATCAAGCTACCCGAAACTGCCAAATTTTCCCAATCAACCTTGAACCTAATGCATCAGCGATAAACTAGAAAATCTATTAAAGAAATTTGACATATGAAAAAATAGTTGAACCTACTTGTCGTGTTATACAATTTGTAATATACCTTAGTATTTGAGGAGCAGGCGAAGATTTTTTTTCAATTTAATTGGGACAAGCCCGCCACACTATTCCTAAACCACTGTAACTCCTGAAGCCAGAATCAACATTGGCGACCACCAGAAAACCGCCGCGAGGATGAAGCTCAACGAAGTCCCAGAGAAACAATTTAACTATCTTGGATCCTGCATCGTAAGTAATCAAAAAAGAGTAACAGAGGAGTAGGGAGCAAGCCTTTATCTCTATCTACTTTTGTCTAAAAAGAATCGTATTCCGAAAGAAAAAAACAACAGGAAATTGAGTACTTAATAAACGTTATGTTACTATCTTCCTAGTGCATAGAACTTTGATGTCGTGGGCCGTAATGATATGACATCTTTACTGTAACCTACCTCGCGTTTAAGTATCCAGAATGCAATAAAATATAACAATATAAAGTCCCCCATGCTGACTAAGTCGTGGGAGGTATAATGGGCACCAGCATTGTCAGTGTGTACTACTTGCTCTCGATAATCGGCCACAACCAGAACGATATCGATTGATCTTTCTATAAAAGTAAACCTAATTGGATAATTGCAAATTGACAGTCGATGGTCGTGTGGTTTCCAACTCCAATTTGTCCTTTATTGGACCTTGATTTTAATTAAAATGTACTTGATTTCATAACGGAATAGAGCCTTACACGTTTTTATTTTTCGCTCTCACCATCATCCTTTTATGAATACTTAATATCACTGAGCATTAAAAAGAAATCATATCTAAAAATCACGTTTGACAACTTAGTAGGATTAGCAATTAATAAAATTTGACGTAGCATGGTACACTGGCGGACAGAAATCCGTAGCCGCTACGACTGCGAGAGTCCGAACATGACACGTGCCGCCAACTATCTCCGTATCGAGACACGCACATGTTCGCACATAGCGCACCAACATGTTCAACTGTAAGGAACTGATAAAGAGTAGTCGTAAATCCGAGTTAGCACTTGAAACAACTGTTCTTATCTACCGTTGTCACAAGCCAACATTCCCGTGAAACATGGCCCAGCGCGGAAAATCAATATGAGCTAACCTAGACTGGACTGGACGTTTATCTGACCGCGTTTCGTACCACAAATCACCTATGCAAATGACTTTATTTTTTATTCAAACGCTGTCGGTTAGCGCGGCCTAAAGTGCCCGAGGCGAACACAATTGATTTTCTTTTGAAAGAAGCCAGCATTAATGAACAGAAATAATATCAAGTATTATAAAGTCGTACGAATCGATGGCGATAATTACAAATGAAAACGGTGTAAATAACAGTTGGTCATTGATGCCCATTAAATTTAAATTGTCGAGAAAGTGCACAATCGTTGCTCTCTGCAACAAAGTAATGTATTGCCTTTCATTTGAAAACGAAGAGCGGTTTCTCCTGTCGTTCCGCGTATGATAAAGTTACGCGGTCTCTCATTACCGCAGATATCATTAACTCGTGGCGTTTGTGGAGCAAAACCGCGATGCCGAGGCGTAAACCCATTAACCGGCCAACTACTTTTGATATCGTAGACCCTGCCTTCCCTCGCACTGCGCTCTGCGCACGGGCACAACTCCGTGTAACTAGCCTCCACGCTATCACGCCATCTCACATCCATGTCAGTTATTACACGAGTACAGTAATAATTGCCAATATTCTATACTCTTGAAATTACACAATCTTATTATGTTAGAATGTGCGTCGTGTTTAACGCACCTTAGCACGTTAGCCGATGCTATTCAAGATAAACTTGGTGTAACGTAGTTACTCTTGTTCAAAGAAAACGCCAGAAGCTATTAACTTGGACAAAAGGGAACCTTCGTTGTCATAATATTTCCTTTTAGTTTATGGGATTTATTATTTTCTTCCGGCGACTGTTTTCATAATCTTTCCCCCTTTGACAGCTGTTTATTTTAGTAACAGTGCCCTGTCAGGCGCCATGTTTCTTTTCGTTGCGTGAGGCGCAAGCGCAGCCCAGCCCCGCATCACAATTAAACAATTTACTCTCACGCACTTTCTTCCCGTGGTTAATTATAGACGTGGCGACGCTAGGTTTGTTTAAAATATATTTATTACTTACTATAAACATGTGTTTATTTTCACTATGCGTTCGACTTTGACTATTATTTATGTGCGCAGTGCGTGCGTGAATACGAAAGGCTATGCAGATTGTATTCAATAAGAATCTGTTATCATTGGATGCAGGGGCGTTGTAGATTGCCCGGGTAGTGATGACGAGTAATCTACGCAATTTAAGTCGGCACCTGCGGGCCGCACGCGCGCTCCATACGTCGCCCCTCAGGCCAAACGCAGGCCTAACACACGAGATAACATAAAGGTGTTGCTACATAAAGATCGCATCGCAGCCGCAACGCATATTTTATGCAGTTTGTAGTAATAGTTACGACTCAATGCAGTCGTGGGCGTTGGCAGATGAAAGAGACTGGCGTGAATACGAACAATAGCGCTAAGATATGTGTTCCTTCAGCCGCTCGTTTATAATACGAGAGAGGTCATAATAATGTGGATAGAAATACAGCTTCTAAATTGAATGAATTTTCTCTATTGTGTGTCTACTGTCTATGAATATGTCAAGATTGTACGCCTCCACAACTTGTCAAAGTAGACTATCGATTACATCTTTACGAATTTCCTCATGGACTTTCTGATTCGCACTGGCTGATCAGCTCGGTAAAAGTTTATCTAAAAAGTCATGTCTAAATAGCCGAACAATAATTGGACGCCTTTCAATATCAACCAGTGAATACACCTCTTTACAATTCCATGTCTCTAGCATGTGGCAACATTGTGTTCACCTTATGTTTAGACCAGAGTGTCCGGCCACCGCATCCACAGTTTACGACCAGCCATGGTGCTCATGGGCCATTATAGTCCAACTTAATGCCTCATCGGCTACTTGGTCTATAGTTATTATAATGGGAAAGCAATGTAGGGCGTGACAAAACACATGTACTTTAACAGTAGTGATAAAGAAAGCTGTGTTTTGTTTTAAGAGCTTTGCTTTGAGTGCCATTACGATTAGGAACGCCCTGTTTTATGTATGGTAGACAATTCTTTCGTTTGTTGACTGAATGGGGAAATTTCTCTTACAACCTATATGGGTAGGTATAAAATAGTTTACCCTGGAACAAAGCTATAACAATATCATGTTACCGATTTTACCCATTCCATTTAGTCAGCACCATTAATTCTCGTTTTTTTTTTATACAATACATAAAGTTCGTGGAAGCACGGGAAAAGAGCATATAGAAGGAATTGGGGGAGACCTTTGCCCATCAATGGAAAGACAGACAATTAAAAAAAAATATACATTAAGAAACTTTATTGTATCACAAACTTTGAATACAAATCCTCATTTTTCTCCAATTTTTTAGGGTTATCTGCCTAAACCACTGCAAATCAACCGAAACAAATCCCTGTGCAAATGTGTGGGTGGTTTTCAAATTCATCAAACTAAAAAGGTTTTACCAAGACCATTTCGACGAACAAACACTTTATTCAATCCTCTTGGGAGAGCAGCTATAACTTTATATAGGTCAGTTCTAACAGTAGAGTGGCAGGTCTATCCAATCTTCATCTCAGCACAGGCACTACGTAGTGGGTAGGTAGATATACAGGTAGCTCGGCATTGTGAAGATGAGGAAGTGTGACCGTACACAGCGCCGCGCCGGCGCGCTATCGATTCATTTATCTGGCGAGATTGTGCCATTTGTATAATGTCAATAATTGTGGTCTATTTAGAGGGGTACGTAATGATCGGGGGAAGTTATTGTCTATGGTTGTTGATTGTGCCGGGCTTCCGTGTCGATTTCCTACCACTTCGGTTTAGAGGAAATCGACTTTAAGAAAGGATATCCCACATAGCAATTGCGTAGTCCTTTAATAACTGTTTCAGTGTGAGTAACCAACAGACGAACACCACCATGTTTAATAATTCCAAATTTTCTCAGTTTTGTCTTTCGCCGACAGTCACTGATATTTTAAGATTAACTTACATAATCCCCGAAGGGTTAGGTGTAATAAATAGTACACCCACATTTCCCCAGTTATGTGTGGAGGCGAGCCTATTGCCATCAACCGGGCACAAATACAGACTCCATGGTTCACACGCCAGTCGACATTAAAATAAGCATACAAACCATTTACAAAGACAACGTTTAACTTATCCTGCATCAAAATAAAACTTGCTCTAATCAACAAACCTAACACGGCTATTTGATTCGTCTTTGGTGGCTTCTACTCAGTGCTCGCGCGATCGCAAGCGCCGATAATATCCACCTCATAAAACCAAGTATTTGCTGTAGCAGCAACCCGGGCGTTATCTTACCATCTTGTTGCATTAACTACGCCGATTTGCCAGCCAAGTTAAACTGTTATGACAGTACCGGCCTGGGTTTACGTGAATGCCGTGTAATTGAATATTTTCTAGACATTTGTGGAGTAAAGCTGGGTATACACTACTTTCGCGCAACGATTTTGCTACGCTCAGACTCCACGCTTGGATTTAGTGCCCGGTTTTCGCCAAAGCGGGCACAACATGAGCGGTGCGGAGATGTGTTAAATTCGACCAATGACAGGAGAGACGAGAGACGCGATGTAGATTTCAGCCAATATGATTGATCGATTCCCGCACATCTCCTCTCCGCACACCTAAAGGAGGTCCGCGGAACAAAACTGGTGTGCACCCTTTATGTATACCCAGCTTTATATACAGCTCTGTCTTTGATGCAGTTTAATAAGGAGTCTGAGGTTAGACGCTGTTTTATCAATTTACTTTATGGCCAATTGTTTCGCATCTTTGTTGAAGGTTAGATATGCTTTCTTTGACCTCTATTGAAATGTAAATACGTGGTAGCTTCTTGGTTATTATACTTTATGCTTCTGCATCAAATAATTCACAGAATTTACGGTTAATGAATGGAACCGGTTGTGTAAAATGGAGTTCGGTAAAAATGCCTGGGGTCCGGTAATATTTCAATAAAAGGGAAAGTAAAAGCCAAAAAAGGTTGTATTAGGTACATTTCGCTGCGGAATCGTAACATCAATACTTTTTTTTCCGCTATCAAGTTTTATGAGAATAAATATTTCTTTTTTGTGTCCAGCCTTTCATTTTTATACGTGATAAAATAAAGTTTTAGTAATATATCATCAGTTATACGATCGACCGTATGACTTTATTCATATAATCATTACTATGTATGCCAAACAAAAACTCTACACAAAATAATTTTTCATTTAATACATCAAACATACATACGTTAATTTTTTTATCCAAACCCTATCAGTTCGAATTACGATTTGATCAGGAAATGAAAGTGTACCCTTCTACCGGAAGCGGGTCCCCTCGGTGAGCGGTCAGGTAGGGAAGCAGGGATGTCCATCGGTTGCCGTGTCCAGTTTCATGTCAATACACGTATTAAACTTTAATGAACTTGTGTATCGAATTTCGATTTAGTTAAGGGATTGGCTTTGAAATTCGGGGTGAATATGATGGGGGTGAAAAGTAGGGTTGAGAACTGTGGTTGAGAATTATGTAGTAACTATATATTGATTTTTAACATACCTAATTTTGAATATTATTTCTAGGTTTACTGTTTGAAATCCACATATGAATAATCAACCCCGGATGTGTCGCTTATTTAGAATCAATTAATTTTCAAGAAAAATTGTTACTCTTGTGAAGCCATAATCATTTTGTGTACTCATTTCATTTTGTGTATTCTAAAATTAACATCTTAATTTGTTTCTTTACAGGGTGCCGAACGCGCCCAAGAGCTGCATTGCAGAGATCTTCAACTCCGACCAGCCTGATAGCAGCCCAGTAAAGAATGGTGCGGCCAGGCCTCGTGCCCCACGAGACACCCCTACTCGCCCCCGTGACACTCACTCCAGGCTCTTCGGACAGGTGCGTCAAGCACAAGTAAGCATCATCTAGGTTTTTTTTAACATCCGACGGAAAGAGGGGTTTTATTTGTTTTTGAGAACCTAAAGTTAGATCTCAGAGTTTTTTTTTCCGAGTGGAAATCCTCAATGGATGTCCTCGAAGGTGTTCCCCTTTGTCACTTCTGACTAGGGTGCGGGGTCACAATTGCATTCTCCACAATCACCCCAGTAGATTCCCGGTATAGATACCTCAAGAATAGACGGATAGTTTTTCACATTAAAATTAAAACCTGGTTATTTAAATGAGAATTTGGGTGCCGTATCCTGATGAAATTGATGTTGAATATGCCATGACTGATCCTGGGAAATCCTTACTGGTAGCTTTGAAACGCAACTTGGCATAAGTGTCATGAATCAAGACACTGCTAATGTGGATAAAAGTCACTTTAGATAAAATGTCATGAAGAAAGAAAAATATCCACCAAAACCCTTTTCTTGGGTGTTATGTTAAAGATTAACTTAATATACAACATGCAAATCCTCCTAAAACACACCACAGAATCTTGTTAATTAAAACATGATACTTGTAACAGATGGATGATTACTTGTGGCAAATGCTCCATAAAACCTTAGTCTTAACACCCACAGCGAATGACGTGGAGGTTGGTGGTCTAATCACACGTCAATTAGTCTGAACGGTAAAAGTAAATCGATTCCTGAGGGGTAATTCGTAATACTTCGTAGGACAGTAGCCCTTCGAAGTAGAGACTTACACGTCCCCACGGCAGGTGTGTCGATATTATAATATTTATGAATGGCAGGTAGTTTGGCATGGGTTGTTTTTCTTTCTTCCTGTTGAGTAAGTTATGTGATCGATGGTATCCTTTTTTATAATACCAACTCAATTTTTTTACCCTCATTTTTATGTTATCACAGATTTGGCTCCCAATGTCTTGGAGATAAAACACTGCATTCTAAAATATGATTAAAACCTAGTTTGTAAACCCTGGCTGCCTTAATATTTTATTCATTCGAGATTACCACAGGATAGTCCAGTTGAGCAGTATTCAGTTGAGTAGTATTGCAGTTATCTTATCGAGAGCAACTTAGGAGTTCCTAAAAAAAAAAACCAAGCTTAAATTTCAATAAACTGACATATTTAACGCAATGTTTCAGGCTGTGAGCAACCCTATGGTAACTGACACAATCCGCAGTCACATTCAGTTCGGTGACTCCAACATGAACGGCGCCAGCCCCACGCAGTCGCCGTCCAAGGGCTATGGCAACAGCAGTGCCTCGTCGACCCCTAGCCGAGGTGAGACGGACCTCGGAGGACAGTGTGAGTCGTTCTCGATGTAGGCACGAAATAGCACGGCTAGTAACGCTCACGAAGTGACCACGGACATAAGATTACACGCTCGGCCGTGGAATGGAAATCATAATTAAGTTTAAACACTCCTAAATTGATACTTCCAATTGAAGATTCAAGTAAATTAATAACGTCTCTATGAACTTTCTGTGTAATTTTACGGTCGTTAATTGTCTTGTCCGATGTTTGTTTATGCGCATGCATAACTATTAAAAATTAATTGCATGGCAATCAGATTGAAACGGACCGGAAAGTCTCGGAAGGAATGTTTCGTGTAAGTTTTGAAATGTTAAACTTTGTGATCAGCGAGTAAAATCATCCATTCCATGTACCAAATGTGTAAGATCGTTCACAGAATTCGTAGTATTGCTGCTTATTGGTTTTATGAGCATTTTGCGAGTCTGCGCGCGATCGTTCTGAAACCGTGCTCAATTCCAAATATTTGGCACTCGTGCACGCTAGGAAGAAAAAGCTTCTTACTATACATATTTAATAATAATACAGATCCGCTCTGACTTTCTTCTTCCACTCTCGATTAATGTCTACTGAAGTTTCAATTAATATGACTCAAAGTATTAATAATTATAACAAGAAATAACCAACATATGAACGGGCCGTGCCTAGCTTGGAGTTGGAATATCGCATGATTACACACTAATATTATAATTTGGAATTGATACTAAAGAATTAATCGTACCAACTTATTATGTTTTGACTTGAATAACTATTTTCATAAGAGTAACAATTAACGATAATACTTGTGATTGCACGCGGAACTATTACAGTTATTTTTAAGTATTACAACGAAAAGAGTAAATAAAATCTCTAGGTTAATGTAATCATCAGAGCGTTATAACACCGAAGTTAGGCCTTACTAGTGTGGTATAGCTCGAATGAAAACCGATTGTTCTGTGAACGGTAGCATCGTACGCTCCACCGAAGAGGAATCCCGTGACAGGCGATGGAGTGTTCGTGGCGCCGCAGCGCCGCCGCCACCCCGCCGCCAGCCTGCGAGGTGCCGACCCCAACCCCGACGATCCCTACACCCAACTCCTACACCCACAACCCACCCACAGATATTACACCAACGAATGGCCCCCAAAACCAGCCAACTACTACGTCGCATCCACCATGAAACCCAGCCTCACCACCAGAATAACTCCTTACACACTCCTCGGCTTGGAAACCGATGACCCTGATATATCTCATCCAGTCATCGACCCGAACTCTTTGTCGCCCCAACTTGTTCTCAACCGGCATTGGCCTCCATTCCCGGCTCAGCACTACTTAGAGCCCAAGGAACACAAGATTCCGTACCACCCTCTGCCTCCGTACGCATTTGTTGGCATGCATTCGGCTCTCGGTGAGAGGCCTACTCCTGATTATAAGTATGATCCGATTCCCGCATTGGGAGGACCGATTGATCCATATTTGATAGCCAATGCTAATCCTCCACCGACTCTGTTTAAATACGAGCGCGACGGGCCTATTCCCGATGTGACTCCCCTAGCGACTCCTCTAGTCCCTGGTCCGCACACCCTGACCGGCTTCCCACCTATATTCCACAAACACGTCCCCGGATACCTTTTTGATCGCAATCGGCATGCTGAGGATCTCCTACCTAAGACGTACTTTGTAGACTATGTCCGCCGAAGAGAGATGGGTGGGTGCTCAGTTTACACTGAAGGAATGTTGCTGTTTACGCACCAATTACTCTGATGGAATTTATCAACCACACTCAAGATCATTTTGTCGGAAAGAGCTTGTCACTTTTCATTTGCTGTACATACAAAGAGACTGGAGACAGATACCTACCGTGTTTTTAAATTGAGCACCCATTACCGTTTTATAATTTGCTCATTTTAGGGTTTAGTTTGACCGATTCTTCTTAGTGAAGCAATATAGGCTTGTATGATGTCGAACAGCGCTTATTATCGTGTCCTGCTTGTAATGTTGTCGAGTATGCGTTGTTGTGTTGTCAATTTGTGTAAATACGTGCCAAACTATTATCTTACTTATATTTCGCACGAATCCTCTATTCTTCTTTCTATTACATATTTTTAAGTAGGTTTAGATGTACGTATATCACTAGGTACTCTGAGTACTGCTTTATTCTGTAATTAATTATAATGTAGGCAGAGTTCTAGGTGAAACTGTTGATTATATTTAGCTTTTGTCAAGTGTATTATCGCTGTACTATAAACTATGATCGTCAATCAAAAACTTTTCATTGTTTTGTAGGTCTTTAAACTGTAGCTAGGATTTTTCACTCACGTACTTTTGCATGTCGAAAATAAAAAAAATGTCTCGAGTAGTTTTTAACAAGACTAATTTTTAAATATTTCCATTTCATTAGATACTTTTTCACAACATTAAAGTTCCACTGAAGTAACAATGTTGCTTTAGATGTGCGCTTACTAAATTGACGAAGATACTAATGGAACCAATTCAATGATTTCAGAAGGTAACCCGATCACCGGTGATGGCTACAAATCGATGAACGGCCAGATCAACACGGTGACGTCAATCAACGGCAACAGCCACATGATCAACAACTCCAGCCGCGTGCCGCCCGGGGGCTTCTCCTCCGGCCTGTGGTAGACACCACCGCTACCGACCACCCACCTATACCACAACACCGCGGCGAAACACCAGCAATCAGTTGCCGCCAGCTATCGGCATGCGCAAACCGATTAAACTCTAAAGCCGATGCTTGATTCGAGCGAGCATACCTCGAAATTAAAACAACGTTTGGGGCTTTATTTATTTTACACCTCAGATCGAGGCAAACTGTGAAAACAGTGTGCCATGATCTGAGGCGAACGAACGCCTCGAATCAAGTAACGGCTTTAAAGTATACATTTAACGGTACATAATGAAAAATGCATTTAGTTCACTTCCTATTATTTCGTTAATCAACTAAATTTGGGTAGTATTGGCAAATTCTAGTAACGCCATTAAATTTTATGCACTCGTAAATTGCAACGTCCATTAAGAATTGAAAGGGTATATGTTGTTAATTACATCCTTAGCCTATCCCAGTAACAGTTTCATCTTTTGAATAATTTAGAATAGATTATAGATATTTTTGTAATAGTAATATTCGATAGTTATTGTAAAGTTAATAGATTCGCAATGTGGAACTTGGCAATCATAATCAGAAAACTGTGGAAGCGCGCGATCATGAATATCATATGCAGTTTCATTTATGATTCCAAAGTTGTATATTCAATTATCTTAAGAACTTGAAAATTGTACTCTTTCACACTTGTACGAATATTTTAACCCATTGATATTGTGAATTTAGGAGTGAGGAAACGTATCAGCAATATACCAAAACGAATAGTGCCTTGATCGAAGACGAGGGAAATTCTGTAAGAATTGATGTACAGTTGGTAGACGTAACGTACTATGCATGAAGATTTAATGATTATATATCTATATTTCGCGGTATAGAAATAGTAATCATGCGGCACTCCAGCTAATTGATACAAGTAAATTAACCTAACTTTAATATTCGACACTGCATAAGGGGTCTTTAATCTCATTTGTTGAATTTCATTATCTTAATATTTAAATAGAGGGATTTATAAAATGCATTTATTTAAACTTTTTATACGAGTTTATTTTATTTTTTAGTTTATTTTCTACTCTTTTAGAAATTAATGTATTAATGACGGATTTGAATTTTTGGTCGATTATCTGTTAACATAATAATCGGATGATCAAGTAGGTATGTATGACGAAGAGTGATGTTTCTATGCGTAGTGGTGACAATGCGGTAGACTTAGCGTAGGCATATCATCTTTGTAAAAACTTTTTAATAATATTATCTAACATGAAATCGCATAATCACTGGCCTAATTGTAATAAATGTTAATAGATAATAACCATTATTTCAAAATAAAGTTTTTTTATTAATTATTTTGGGGTTTTTTTTCTTAAAGCTTTCCAATAGAATTACCTGAAAATTTTGTAAGTCTTACTTGCAATGAGGCACGACCTTTGCATGGAATTGGGAGAGTAGCCTGAAATTGGTCAGCTATTGTTAGAAGGTACTTATTTAAATCCTATGCGATGCAGATGATTGAAATAATACAGTACAGCCCAAATAAAGGCTGTCCTACAAGTCGTCAATGGATATCTCATTCTAGTGGTATCAAAGCGGTGAAAGTATTTTTCAATAACCACACTACAGCTCACTATTGGTTACGGCAGGCCCGGCACTAAGCTAACACTTCAGCCAACTTATCTGTCCAAGCGGGAAAATACTGAAATAAATGTACAAACGCCAGCAGGTCTAGCTACCCGAAACTGTCAGATTTTCCCAATCAACCTTACCGAAGGCTTCAGCAATAAAGTCGAAAATCTATTAAAGAAATCTGTCATTGTAGTAGCTTGATGTGCTTGGCGTCTGTACCAAGTTTGACATATCGATGCAGATTTTCTTGACAAGCAGGGCCTTGAACTGCCAACCTAAAGTGCAGGTCATACTGATACCTGCGATGTTCTCACCGGTATTCATGAACGTTACTATGAGGTCCCACAGTGCGCGCGGACGCACAGTGTCCCAAAAACCTATTCATAAACAATACTTGAGGGACGAACGACACTATGCTCTCATTATAATGAATGCACAGATAAAGTAGCTCACTTGCTACTTTACGCAACGCATAGTGCGACAAATCAACACAAATGTCTAACTGGTATCGGGTATTAGGTTATGTTGTAAGTAGTGATTACAGCAGCAAAGATGATTTTGATGATTATATCCTTATCTTATTATATCATTATAGGCAAGCAACTATTATTCATAATGAAAAGTTTATTTGAAATAATGTAAAACCTGTGCGTCAGGGTAGCCCGCGAAATTCAAATTTTCTTACGTTTTTTGCAATTTGCAGGTCAGTGTCAGGTGGTACGTTGATGAAAAATGAGTCGCGCCAGTAACGCGCATGTAGTTACAGAATTATAATCGTGAAAATCATCAATACAACCCTCTAAGAATTTCGCGAGCTACCCTGACGCCTTAAAACAGTCTTTGTTTTAAAATATCTTGGTTGACGTTTATTCTGTCAGTCAGTCAACCAGAGTGAAGTCGCTTCACATGGTTAACCAATCACAGCGCCCCATTCAATGCTATGTGTCCGCACAGCAGAGTCCATTAAGTATTGTTTATGAAATGAATGGCCTGCCATCAGGGGCGTGCCGTCCATAGAGGCAATTAGGCCTAGCCTACCCTACCAACAACGCCAAATGCATTTATTATAACTATGTAATAAAATAACACAAAATATTAAAAAAGAAAGTTAAAACTCCTGAGCAACACTCATAGCAACTTGTCGCGCCCGTGTGACGTATTTCACAGTACTACGATTATAAGGCAAGAAGTCGTACGGCCTACCTGTGCATTCATAAATTTACGCATACTGATGCATATTTTCGCGTGTATGAACGGCACACATGTATAGATATGGGAGTCACCTCCTTGGACTGTAGACGGCCATCGTGTGTTGTGATTGGACGAATAGCTGCCCCACAAAAGTCAAGACGTAAGGTCACGGTAGCCCGCGAAATTCAAATTGTCTTACGTTTTTTGTGATTTGTATCGCAATCTTGAATGTTTTGCTTTTTCTAACTTACTAAGTTATAAATAATTAGTTTCAAAACGTACAGTTACTGTAAATATTATTTGTTGTGTTTATTATTTGTTTATTTACATAAAAATGGTGATCTGTGAACTTTGCGCTGATAATGGTGCCGATTCTCTTGTCACAAATACCTCTAAATTAGACTAAAAATCACCAAAAATTAGTTTATTCCTGTCAAACGACAATTTCCCATTCTGAAATTGACTTAAGTGACACAAATTAATATTTTAGTGTGACAGCACTAAGATGGCACGGAGATATTAATTTATTGAAAATGGCAAATTTTGCTATTCTGAATTTGACGTTTTTCACCCAAAATTTTGCGATTAAAAAGGTGTGGAATAAAATTAGTTGTCATGGACTAAAATTCATACCAACACCTCGAGTTCAGGTGCAAAACCAGTACTGTCTTTTTTTTTGCTTATATCTCGAAAATAGTGTGTCCTATCGCAAAAATAATGAAAATTTCGACCCCCTTTATAAGACCCAATAAATTTCAAATATTATAAATCAATAAAGGTGACTACTTTGAAGGTCATCTTAAGGAGAACGACACTGTAATGTTGCGCGATTTTTTTTTTCGGAAGTCAGTGTGCGTGGCCTACCCTCCGTGGAGAACCACTGCACGCCACTGCCTGCCATGACGAACGCAGTGAGAAATGCCTTACTTAACATAGTGTTGCTGCCATACTTACATGTCGTTGGCTTTGGCTTATCAGAATTGCAACGTCACGTCCTCTGAAAGAAAGGCGACGAGGCTATTTTTTTATCTATAAATTTTATTGGTCGAATCTTGCAAATGAATATCAAACCAGTTCCCCCCCAACCGATTGAGCTGTTTGGCACACACCTTTGGTTCTGGTGAAGAGGCGACAATATATTTTATGACAGACATTGAGAGACTTCATCCTGCAGCCAGGATCGTCTCCTCCTGAGAGAACTCTTCAAGGGTTTTACACAGACACTTAACTTTGTAACCGTCAGTGGAACACTGGCACACTCCTCCTAGGGTAAGTAAAAGACTAGTTTATTTTCAATTACACTCATTTATTCAAATAAATAAAGAATATGATTATTTCTCTTCACAAATGTTATATCGAACAGGAATTACTTAATCTAATATACAAAGTAAACATTTGTGAGAGACTATAATGGTGTTTACGATACTGCTGGCACTGTCGCGCACTCGAAGCATCAGGGAGGCTAGCCGTTTGCTTACAATTGTTTTAAAACAATCAGTTTTAGCCTCTGCAAACATTCCTGATGCGCAACAGAAGCTAGGTAGGGCGTCTAACTATCTCTATAAGAGAGATTAAGTCAAGATTTCTTTCGACCATACATAGACAACTGGTTATCAATTAATTTAAAAAAACAGAAAATCAACTCCAAAAAAGAGATTTCTTGATTCGAGTTTATTTTTAGCAAATTGTAAGTTACAAAAAAAAAAGATTATTGGATATAGTGCGAATATAGGATTGCTAGTAATGCATTCATATAATGCCAATATTCATCTTTTAAAGATTGATTTTTGTATCGAAGATACGCAACCATATATCATTAAATTGTTTGTACTTTTTAAGTACCTACTGAAATATAACTTAAATGAGGGACGATTATTTTAAAATAGTTCATATTTAAGTAGATACAGTAAAAAAGATTTAATTAAAATATTTTCTTGGTTCAGAAATCATAGACAGCAACAGCTAACGATTACATTTACTTCACGGAATATTAACGCATAAAGAAAACATTCCGGTTCAACCAATGTTACTTATTGTTTACGACCTCGTATACAACAGGATGCTACTTACCGTTACCGAAAATTCTCACTATTAAACGCGATATATATATTCAACTGCATTTAACTGGTAAAGGTTCTGCAAGAACCTTGCAAATGGGAAATTAGCGCCTAGAACCGTCCTTCTCTGCGGCTGGCCACCGCAGAAATTAACAAAAAAAAAGCGCAATATTTGTGGACAGTTGTAGGTCATTAACCCTATTCTTTGCACTGTATACAATTTGATACGTTGTTCTTTTAAAAAATCTAGGCACAAACTTAGAAATATTTTTAAAACTTTTATCATTTGTGGGGAAGCAAAATATTATCAAATTTCTACCAAACATGTTGTTTCACTATTAGCAACACTGAGAAAGCAGTAGAACCCAAGATGGCGAACAGAGCGAACGCGTCTGCACATCGCAAGGTAAGAAAAAATCATTTTAAATTGTATTTTGCAATAATATTAACCGTAAGTGACATAATTTGAGTAGCTTAGAATATTTTACTAGTCGGTATTCTATTTTGACTGATCAAAATCGATTGTAAATATATTTTATTCACTGGTTTTTTCGAGTGTATCAGATGTTATACATTGCCAGATAACCAATATTATAGATATTTTTAACTATGTATCTGATATATGACATCGCCAGAGGTGTGAATTAGTATTTATATTTTATCATTGCAGGTAGTTGGTCAACTAACTAAGCAGCAACAAAACAGAGCTCGACACACTGACATTGATTGATAATAATAATAATTCCTTATTTATAAATCCTACAATTCCTAATGACATATTTCAAATCATAAAATCTTTGAAAAATACACACAGTACTGGATACGATAATGTATCTACATCAGTTATAAAGTACGTTGCACAATCCATTATTCCGGTTCTGAGCCACTTAGTCAATCTATGCATTCAAAACGGAATATTTCCCAGTAAGCTAAAAATTTCAATTATTAAACCTTTGTTCAAGAAGGGCAAAAAGGAGGATATGTCTTGCTACAGGCCGATAGCTTTAATCCCAATATTTTCTAAAATCATTGAAAAAGTTATCTACAATTGCATTTATAACTATTTTGACAAGCACAATCTTTTTGCCAGTGAACAAAATGGATTTCGTAAAAGCAAGACTATCAATATGGCCATCTACGATCTTCTTATTGGAATTTACAAAAATATGAACAATAGGACACCAGTAACGGCTATGTACATGGACATGACAAAAGCTTTCGACCATGTAGATCATAAATTACTGTTCGAGAAACTTTATAGATATGGGATACGTGGTAATGCTCTAGACTTGATAAAATCTTATTTAAGCCAGAGGTTACAAATAACAGAATTACGTAAGGTTTCTCTCGCGTCGAAAACTGAAGTACAGTATCAATCAAGCCCAAAAGATGTTACATATGGTGTGCCACAGGGAAGTGTTTTAGGTCCCTTGCTTTTCCTTATTTATATTAATGATTTACCAAGAGCTGTGAAAATTCCTTTAGTCCTTTTTGCTGATGATAGCACTGCTGTATTTTCTCCAACTGACATTAATACATTTGAAAATGACATTAATGACACTCTAAATGACATTGTAAATTGGTTAACATCTAATAATCTTATAATTAATCTAGAAAAAACAAAAATAGTCAGTTATTCTCAAAGAAAAACCCCCTTGACATTAAATATAAATTATAAAAACAAAAAAATAGAAGAAACAGATACTATAAAATTCTTAGGACTATGGATTGACAAAAATATGTCATGAAAAACGCAGATTGATACAGTGTGTAAAAAACTGAGTAAATTTTCCTACGCTTTATATAGACTTTCCAGGATTGTAAATCAAGCAGCAGTTTTAACTGCCTATCATGCCTATGTAACGTCTACGCTCAGATATGGATTGATTTATTGGGGGAATGCTACAGACAGAGAACTCGCTTTTAGGGCACAAAAGAAATGTCTCAGAGCTGTTTGTGGCATACGTGCCCCCGATAGCTGTAGGCCGTATTTTAAGAAGCTCAAGATTCTAACCCTTCCTGCCCTCTACATCTACGAGATAGCTATATTTGTAAAAACCAATAAGGAAAGGTTTGGTAGCCTTCATTCCCGTCGACACGCCGACAAAATAACAAATATACCCTCAAAAACAGCCTTGCTTTCTAAAAGTTTCTTCGGAATGTCTTCACGTATTTATAATAAGCTTCCTAAACAAATAAGGGAAATTGAAAGAATAATTAGTTTTAAGAAAGAATTGAATGACTTCCTGGTGAATAGACCATATTATACACTGCATGAATTTTTGTCCGACAGATTCGTAGACAGTTAGATCCAAACTGCCATTTTATGTTTTGATGCAAAATATAATATAATATAATAATATATATTTTTTTAATTTAATGTAATTGATAAATTCTAAATTAATGTAATTGATAATAATTTAATGTAATTAATAATTTTTAATTTAATATAATTGATAATTTAGCAATTAACTACAATTAATAATTTTGTCACAATTATTGTATGCCTAACATGGTGGAGCAGTGCAAGAGCACAACAACCTCTAGAACAACTTTTTTAAACCGCTGTCTCACAATAAAGATCTTTGACTTTGACTTTGACTTTGACAACTTGTGGCTCTTGTACCGAAGCCGGGAGCAAAATCTGATTTGGATGAAAGTGAATCATCGGGAGATGAACTCCAGTATTACGCAGGCCCAGCGAACTCCGACAGGAGTTCATCACCGCTCTCATTACCATCTTCGATAGAAAACCTCCATCTATTATCAGATGATGATACTGAGATAAATGATATTGCCGCGTCAACGTCTTTGGTGCCATACCAACAATCGTTGCCGATAACCAATCCTTGTTCGCCATCAATTTTATCGCCATACGTGTCTGCAAGTAGACAGCTGCATTCTTTTGAGACCACACCATTGTCTCCAGTGCCATCGACATCATGTCAAGTAAATTTACCATCTCCACTAGCAATGGCGCCACAAGTTCCGGCACCACTCGTCAATAACTTGCTGCGTCGGAACCAGCTGCAGTCTCCATTATCCCCAGCTACCCGCTCAAGTAGACCTAGAGTTGCCACGGGACGGCGAAGAATAATACCACCGAAAAGATTAGTACCAAATTGGCGTTGCTGTAAATTTACTGGTTCTGCAGAAGTAGAAGATATTTCATTTGAGCCTCGTGAGGAAAAGAGTGCTATTGAATACTTCAAGCTGTTCTTCTCAGACGATATCGTCTCTCACATAACGGAACAAACAAATATCTATAGCACACAGACAAATGGTTCATCTATAAATATTACAGAAGATGATGTCAAAGACTTTTTGGCAATCCTTTTGAATATGGGAGTCGTTAAAATGTGCGCATATACAGATTATTGGTCTAAAACTCTACGATACAATAAAGTAGCTGACATAATGACTCTAAAAAAATTCCAATTACTCAGACGCTATTTACATTTTAATGATAACCTAAAAGACGATGGTGATAGGTATTATAAAGTGAGGCCAATTCTTCAAAGAATTCGCGAGAATTGTCTACAGGTAGAAGAAGAAACGCGTTTCAGCATTGACGAAATGATGGTGCCACATAAAGGAACTAGAGCGGGTTCCCGTAAACAATATGTAAAAAATAAGCCAAAGAAATGGGGCTACAAAATATTTGTGCGTGCTGGTGTCTCAGGAATAGTGTACGACTTTTTAATTTACGGAGGAGATGACACATTTAGGTTTCACGAATTCACTGATGAAGAACATAGTATGGGCCTAGGATCGAAAGTTGTGCTAGCTTTGACAAAGTCTATTCACCAACCTGCATGCAAAATCTTATGCTTCGACAACTTCTTCACTTCTATTGAGCTCCTGCAATATTTGCGTGAGGAGTACGGCGTATTTGCCTTGGGAACAATACGAGCAAACAGGCTTCGAGGAGCGGAGAAAAAACTACCTACTGATAAAAATTTAAAAAAGAAAGGCAGAGGATCTCACGCACAAGTAGTTTGCAATAAAAATAAGATTGCTGTTATTAAATGGTATGATAACAAATGTGTTACAGCTGCTAGCACATTTGTAGACGCTCATCCTATTCAGACTGTGTCTCGTTACAACAAAGACCAAGGAAGAAAAATTCCTGTGACTTGCCCAAACAATACAACACTAATATGGGTGGAGTAGACCTAGCAGATATGCTGGTTGCTCTGTATCGTACGCCGTTCCGAGGCCATCGCTGGTATTTGCCAATCTTCTCACAAATGCTAGATATCTGCGTAAATAATGCCTGGCTTTTATATCGGCGTGATACTCGTATGAAAGCTAGACATGATACCAAAAAACAGAAGTCACTAAAAACATTTACCATAGAAATATTAGAAAGCCTACGCAAATTTGAGCGAACCAAGACGAGCGATATCGGTAGACTCTCTTCCAGCTCAATAGCTACGATACAGAAACCAGTAGCGGAAAGACCCCCAGATGCTGTGCGATATGACCAGATTGGTCACTATCCCAAAATAATAATTACCAGGGGAAGGTGTATGTACTGCACAAAAGGACAGACGAAATTCTTTTGTCAAAAATGTGAAATACGGTTGTGTTTATTGCCCGATCGTAATTGTTTTTTAGAGTACCACACTAAGAAGTAAAAATTAGTAATTACTATTAAAAAGAATCTCTTGAGACTGATATGTATACGTACGTAATAAGTAATAATTTATAAAATTGATCTCATTTTATTGATAAATAAGACTCACTAATTAGGTAAGACTTAAAGGCTGATTGTTGAGACCGATAATTATGTTGATTTTTAGAAGTTTTCTATTATGCTTGTTGATTAAGAAAAAGAGTTTGTATTATTTTTATTTTTCCTTTTCTTGACAATGTGTCAAATATGATACATCGTATTTTTTCTATTGATTGTTATGAACATGGTAATGTGCCTAATGTGATACATACAATAAAACGTAAACTAAACAATTATATATTTTTTTATTATTTTTTGCCCTTCCAGTGATCACCTAGGAACACAATAATGTCATTTTTTTTCAAAAAAATTGAAAAAAAAATCTCTGCCAAGTATAGGGTTAATTTGCACACAAACATTAAAAATAGATAATTAACAGAGACCGATCTCCGACGCATAAAAATTGTATAAGCATGGTCTTATAATGATGTAAATAAGTTAGAATAATGGAATAAGTATCTACCTTCGTCTTATTAGCATTGTAAATATCTTGTTAGAATGTAAACAAACATTGTGATTGGTCGAGCAGAACGCGTAACCGCGTTCCTGTCGACCTCAATCTCTCCGAAGTAACAAATTAAGAAAAATAAGAAAATACATACCACAACTCTAGAAGAAATCGTTTTAATACATAGGTATAGTTCACCATATAAACCTTTAAAAATATTTCAGGTTTATTTACTTGAGCAACACCTTAACAGTGTAAGAGCTCGATTTAATGGTTCCGAGAGAGAAGTTATTATAGGAACATCACAAAATCATAACAGTGTTCACTGTTGAGCTATTGATCAACAAACACAGAAAATGTACTGGGCCGATTGCGATGATAATAACTTTTAACGTGCAAATGTACACGGGAAGAACATAAGAAAGATACATAAATTACCAAAAAATAAAACTATACACAGTCTGTAGACCGAATCAAAGGATCTTATTCTACAGGCAAAGTAACGATCTATCTGTGTATAATTTCATCTAGAAAATTCTAAACAAACCGCCACATGACATAGATTGGGAAACAAAACTTTTAAGTCATCGTGCTGAGCACATATTTTCAGAGCAGCGATGTTTCAGTGTGTCACAACTATTGTTTACAAGGAGCATGCAGCTTCAGTGCTGAAGGACAACCAAAATGCAGGTAAAAAGAAATGAAATGTTCGCAGCGACGAATGCCTGACACGGATATTGTCTGAACGGTGGAGACTGTTGACTGTTCCCTGAAAAAAAGGAGAGCAAGCCAGTATGCCAATGCACAGGAGGCTATGAAGTTGTAAGATGCGAAGTTTCAGTCTGCAAGAAATATTGTTTCCAAGGAGACTGTATTGCAGTGCCGAGGGAAAACCTAAATGCAGGTAAAACCTGTGCATCATGTAGGTAATGCTTCCAACACAACCAATTATAAAAGACACGAGTCAAATGTTCTATGATTATCTTGCATGCATTGTTATCTTATAATTGTATGTACACACATGTTTGCGCAAATAAAATTATCTGAAATCTGAAAATCTGAAATATCTGACTCATTAACTGAAACCGACTAACTGAATCATTCATTGAAAAAATGATGAATCAGAAATATTTGTAAGTTTTCTTGTTTATTGAGTAGCAATGTTTCAGATGTAACGACGGCTACTCCGGAGAACGATACGAAGTAAACGCGTGCGAGGGATAATGGCTAAACGATGGTGTCTGTTTCCTGAATAAAGAGATGCGAAGTTTCAGTCTGCGACAATTATTGTTTCCAAGGAGACTTGACCGACTAACTGAATCAATCATCCCAAAAATGATGAAAAGAAATAGTTTGAAGTTAAAACAACGTTTGAAGGTCAAAACGATGGCTAGGGCCATAGCCAGATAAATAAGCATAGGGATTCATAGGAGACCAAAGAAGCTAGGCAAATTAGAGTTGTAGTGAAAATTTACATTCTTCTTGCCAGCCACGAAAATATAAGAAATACATTTGTAGCGACAGCTACTCAGAGAAACGGTGCGAAATATAGACACGTGCGAGGGGTATTGTGTTAACGACGGCGTCTGTTCCCTGAATAAAGAGATGTGATGTTTCCGTTTGTGAAAACTACTGTTTCCAAGAAGACATGAAAAATAAAATTTTTGTTGTGCCAAGCGCCCATCCGTTCCATGAAACCCTGACAAACGGGCACGGAAAGAAAGGGTTCGGAAAAAGAAAAGGAAGCTAAACATCTCCTTCTCTTAACCAGAAGAACCCGGAACAAGCGCCTAACAACAACAAATAATAATAAAAGAAATTTGAAATACACCACACCCCTCAGGAATACGAAAATCTGAATTCGAATATAAAAAAGGAATTTGTTGCCATGGAAAGAAATTGTTCGGAGAAACTGCGTAACCTAATCAAGCAACCAAAGGCAGTTCCTATGCATAAATATTCGCTACTCGGACAAGGGCAATTACAGAATAATTTCGGGAATTAGAATCATGCGCAGCGACTAGTGCGCCTGCTAGAATTAATCGGAATATTTGTAAGTTTTCTTGTTTATCGAGTAGCAATGTTTAGTTGTCTTTTTTCAGATGTAACGACGGCTACTCCGGAGATCGATGCGAGGTAAACGCGTGCGAGGGATATTGTCTAAAAGATGGTGTCTGTTCCCTGAATAAAGAGATGCGAAATTTCAGTCTGCGAAAACTATTGTTTCCAAGGAGACTTGATCGACTAACTAAATCAATCATCCCAAAAATAATGGATAGAAATTGTTTGAAGGTCAACGCGATGACTAGGCCTGTGCCCGATAAAGACTATTATTGGCATTCATACGCGGCCAAAGAGGCTAGGCCAATAAGAGTTGTAGTGAAAATTTACATTCTTCTTGCCCGCCAACTCAAATCAAAGACCGCAAGGTCTAAAAATAAAAAAAAACAATCAAACCAAATTGAGCTGGAAGAATAAATAACCACTCAATATGCCAAGGTTTGTAAATGCACTCGCAAGCATCTCTCAGCCAACTGCATTAAATCTCCGCAAGGGAAACCAAAATCCGTCCACTGCGGCTTACCAGTAGCCAAAAGATGCAAGTTATGAAAAATAAAATCAAAAAATATAGTTGTGCCAAGCGCCCAACCGTTCCATGAAATCCTGGCAAACAGGCACGGAAAGAAAGAGTTCGGAAAAAGAAAGGAAGCTAAACATCTCCTTCTCTTAACCAGAAGAACCCGGAACAAGCGCTCAACAACAACGAATAATAATAAAAGAAATTTGAAATCCACCACACACCTCAGAAATCCAAGTCTGAATTCGAACATCAAAAAATTAAGAAGGACAGACAATGTTCAAAAAAATACCTTCAACTCCACCAATCGAAATACTGAAATACGATATTACAGATTCCCTCAAATCAAAGACCGCAAGGTCTGAAACTTAAAAAAGAAATGGCAACAAATTGAGCTGGAAGAATAAAGAACCGCTCAATATGCCAAGGTTTGTAAAATGCACTGGTAAGCATCTCACAGCCGACTGCACTGAATCTGCGCAAGAGATACCAAAATGCGTCCACTGCGGCTTACTAGTAGCCAAAAGATGCAATGAAATTTGTTGTTTTATTTTTTTTAATTATGAAAAATAAAAACAAAAAATTTCGTTGTGCCAAGCGCCCAACCGTTCCATGAAATCCTGACAAACAGGCACAGAAAGAAAGAGTTCGGGAAAAGAAAAGGAAGCTAAACATCTCCTTCTCTTAACCAGAAGAACCCGGAACAAGCGCTCAACAACAGCAAACATTAATGAAAGAAATTTGGAAGAAATCCAAAAATCGGAATTCAAACATAAAAAAGGCATTTATTGCCCCAAGCACCCGAAAGACTCCTTCCATTAAAATCCTGCTCAACAACATCAAAAAATTAAGGACAGACAATTTTCAAAAAAATACCTCAAAATTCACCAATCGAAATACTAAAATACCATGTTACAGATTGGTTTCGGGAATTAGAATTGTTCGCAGCGACTCGTACGATTGTTACAACCAGTCAACAATATTTGTAAGTTTTCTTGTTTCTCGAGTTGGCCTGTTTTATTTTTATTTATCTCAAATGTAATGAAGGCTATTCTGGCGAAAGATGCGAACTGAACGCGTGGTGACAGGGTATTGCCCGAACAGTGGCGACTGTTCACTGAATCAAGAGCGAGCCAGTCTGTCAATGTACAGAGGTTATCAGGGTGAAAGATGCGATGTTGGGAGTCTTTCTTATCAAATGCTTTAATATTGAGAAACATTCTTAAGTACAGTTATGAACCTTTGATATATTATGTCTAAAGGCAGATCAGTACATGATCTGAAAAACCTTAAATTCGATCAGTGTGCACGGACTGAAAATCCACTATCGGAACGATCACCGTTGGCTAGGCCAATCAAAAACTCGACAGTATTATCGTGTAGTCCGTGAACTCCTAAATAGGTACATACGTGTGATGTAGCGCAGATACGTAAAAAGCCAATATTAATAGTATCATGTACCAGATTTCTACCTAGGGGAGTTCATTTCGAATATTTACGTCTTCCACCTGGTTAACTCTAAGTGAAGGAGTTAAGTCGACGTGTGCTTCAACTGTTGTCTGAAAAAACGGTGCTTGTTTAGAATGAACACAAGCCTTTCGACAGTGCTGTCCTGCGACACAACGTATACTAATGCGGGATCATGTCTTACTTTTAAACAATGTAACATAAATAACGGAAAACAAAGGCATTGGACTTGGACTATGGGATTGGGTGGCCATAGTGGTGAATAGCAGAGAGTGGTCTGCACACCAAAAGAACTCCCCCCCCCACGAAAAAGTCGCTAGCACAAAGTGACATTGCGACAAGGGGTTGGCCACTAGTCTCAAGACAATCCCAGAAAAACGGTGGGTCCAACATGTTACCGGAATACTTCCTTCCTACAAACACGTTTCTTCGGCGAATCCGCACTCAATCCAGCCTTTATAGGCTGGATTGAGTGTTTTTTGACTAAAAAAGAGGAATTCTGTTCCTTGTCATTGGTCACCGCTCACCGGGTAAAAAAGGCAAGTCAGAGACGAGAAACAAGACTTCTCCCGGGACATCAGATCCGTGTGGTCACTACTACCCAACAGCTCGCCACAAGCCGCCCTGCGGATTGTATCTCTCTTAGTTTGGCTCCTCTCTCTAAAGCTGTGCCGGTGAAGTAAACTCTGCCAGCACCACCCTAGAGTTTATTGGAGCGCGCAAGCCCCACCACGTCGTCAACGTGGAGATACGGCGGTGGGGTATTATTATTATAAGCTTCAGCTGTTTTAGTGACACGTTGCCGACAATCTAACACAAAAATTCTGTATTGTCTAAAAGAAATGAGCATAGATTTACGATACTTTAGTATAGTATACAGCTTTTAAAAGATATTTTATTATTTGTTTAGTTAATTGTTTGATATTTATACCCTATCAACACTATTTTCAACTTGATTTTCACTCTCTTTCTCTTGCTTAGTTCCGTTGTTTGATCTTCTTTCTTTGCTGGGTAGATTGGCAGGAGATTCTATTTCAAATGTAACTGGACCATCGTTCTGAATGCTCACTTGCATGTAGGCTGCAAATTTGCCATCTGGAATGGATGAGGCAAGTGTGAAGGTATTTGTCGAATATAAAGGGTGTAAACAGACTCTTAAAGCCGAAAGACACTTGTTCTCCTAGTCATTGCGATCATTTTTTTGTTCTAGAGCATACCTGGGAACCTTCTAGTTACTATAAACTTCTAGTATATTGGGGGTCAAAGCTCCAACTTTTGCACAAGTTTTTTTTAAATACATGTTTTTAATGAAAGATTTTTACTTTAAACACCTCCAGGACCCCCTTACTATTCAATCCATCCATCAGCACAATGTTTTGAGTGCGTTCGATTGAGTTTTACTGTAAAACGTGATTTTTCAGGCCAAAAAAAAAAGTCGTGTCCCAGCACTAATTTTAGCGTAAAGTTACTTAGTTTGATGTACATAATCCTTGGTTGACGGCTTCGTGAAGAGTCCGTTTACACCCTGTATAACCTCCTGACAACTTCTGGTCTCAATGAGAAAGTTGTCGGGAGGTTATAGGTCATTGAGACCAGAAATTTTCACATTATAAAATTGAATTGGTATTGGATCTAAAATGTCAACTCCAGAGCAGTGAAACTAAAAGTAGCCATATATGGTTAGATGGCGCTAGTAAGGCATTTTTAATAAATCTGCCTGCTTTTTCTAATTTACACAGAATAATTTATCAACATGGGAACATGGCACCTGACTGCCATGAAAAAACAGTAAAATTAAGATCCCAATAAGAAAAAGTATTGAACAAAGAAAAAATTATAATCAAATAAATTATCTTAAAACAAATTCTATTAATTTGATATCATTCTTATATCTATAAAAATAAACTTTTACTATCCTGCACGGATCTGAACTAATTGCGCAGGGGTCGTTCATAATATTTTTTTAAAGATAAAACAGTCAATTTATTTCTCAATAGATAATGTTACGGACATGAGTTAAGATAAAATTATCAATCATGAGTACCAAAACACCGTGTCACAAACATCTATTAATACATAGATAAGTAAGACACTTACCTTTAACTTTATCAGGTTTGTAAGCATCTTTCAACATTTGTAGAAAGTTCTCATAAAACTCTTTAGATTTATCTCCCGGCATTGCATTATGGAAGTCAGGTTTGTTACCCTGCAACAAAATAACACTTTAAAACATCACTAACTGGTAATAATGGTACAATCAGTACTGAAGAATTTTCTAGAGTGTATTTTGTGTATTCAGCTTGAAAGCCATAAATAATTTCTACAGCTGAAACAGGCTTTCTGTTACCTTCTTCAGAAATACACAGATGGAAAAGGAGTTCAGGCAATTTACGGTTAAAAATGGCAAGTCTGTTAGGAAGACTTGTGATCATTTTTGTGTTGCTATCAGGCTTAACCTTTCGACCGCCATAGTCCCATATACGTCAAAAGCAAGCGCGTGCCTTGTACGCCAACGACACAAATATGAGACAAACAGGTTGAAAGAATTGTGGCGTAGCGTGGAGGGCACGCGCGTGCATAACAAATTTAGAATATTTCAGTTATTACCAATATGGCTGCATGCCAGTGAGAACTTACTTTCCATGTGTTGTATAATGTAAACTGACTGACACATAAGATTTCTAATTCCCTATCAGATACACTTTTCTTCCATTTCTTCTCTGATTCGTCATCAAATAACTTGATACTCAATATTTTACGTACACTGGAACAATTAGTAAGAATAAATTAATATTAACTTTAATTTAAATAAATAATTAAAACTGCATTACACATAGCTTGACAATATGTTAGGAATAGAGGTAAAGTTCTGGCACACAACTATTTAAAAGAAATAAATTGATATTGTTATCAATTTTAACTTTGGCTGTGGCCTATTTCATAATGACTGTTGGTTCAGTATACAGATAGACAAACTATAACAAAGCCAATGTATGGGACATGATAACAAGTTTTTATGAAAAATTCAAAAAAGAAAGCTATTTATAATCATCATTTGTGACATCAGCTTCTGCCTAACTATACGTCAACTATGTTGGGGACGGCTTCCAGTCTAACTTTCTATCTGGCCTTCACAATTCAGTTAGTACTGGGTAACACAATACCCCTTGGTAAGACTGGTTGTCAGGTTATCAGGCCACTGACTACCTAACAACTGTCAAATATCAACAATTGACAGCCAGGAGCCAGTCAATGGCAACATGCTTTCCAAGCCACAAAGGAAACTAGGTGGTCATCCATCCACTGACCAATCTAGGTAAGCGCGGCTTAACCTGAAGATCGACCCGAGCGGCTGCTATTATTCAGCCACAAGCCCCTTTACATTTTACTCGCTATATCTAAAAAAAAATATAATTTATTAGCGTATTTTTAAAAAATTGGTACTTTACATGTATTCTATATCCTTCTTGCAATCCGTATTCGATATTCCAATAAATACACAAATACCTTGACCAATACTGCTTATAGCCTCGTCATTTACTGGAATAAAAGTAAACCAATAATTAACATGACATTGTAATGAATTATGTATATGAAATATAGATTCGAGTAAATACATTGGAACACTACTAGAGCGAAAGATGCTCATTTCACAAGTCTGCTAATGCTAAAAATACACTTTCAAGTCTATGGATACGCATACTAATTTAAACTCAACATTTCTGAGCATCTGGCACATATCAAATTCCTTGTGCTAGATTTTTGATAAGAAGATAACCTAAAAATTATATTTTTACAAACTCACCCGTAACTTTAGCGTTCATAACTCTTTGTATTAGTGCTTTCATTTTTTATGGTTCTGTGCACTTATTATTTATATATTTGAATTTGTTTGTAATTTAAAATGTACTATTTATTAAGTTTCGAAACATAAAATTGCAACTTCCATCACGACATACTTTGACAACTACAAGACAAAAGACAAGACTGACCTGTCATCAATGGGGGCTATCCACAGACTAGTATCCACAGTATTAATCTATCCACAGTAATAATAGTCTTGGATGTTGATAATTGTCTTTATTTATTACGGATCAATTACAGAGGATACATTTATTTGTCTGTTCTCTAACCTACTCCCTCATGTCCGTGTTGCACATGCACAGACTATCTAGAGATGTACATTAATACTAGTGACGTGCCATATTACTAAATACCTTACAATGGGCTATCTCGCATGAATTCGCCATTCCGCCGCTAGAGGCGTTCGTGTAGAGTAAGGTGTCTGAAATGTCAGATGTCCTATAGTGAGCGTGTTGCATGCTTTTTTAACACGTATTTTTACTATTATTCACGATTGTGGTCTAGATTTAGCCATTCCTGATTAACTATGACTTGAAGATTTTAAGTAGCAACTTAGGATCTTATTTGTTAGTAACCTAAGATCTTTTTAATGTTAGGGAGAATTTTTGTAAATATTTATCTGAAGTTGAGTTTACACTATGTTGTTATACGAAATAAAATAAACTATGTATAATGTTATTGGTAGTTTAAAGAATAAAATAGAATCAATGACACGTTACTTGACAGTATCGCCATCTGGTGAGCTCAAAATAGACGTGGCCGCTCGCAGTTCAACTCGATAAGGTTGCTATGTACTGCTCAACCGGACTATAAACAGGCGAATGCTCTCGGTGGCGGGAGCGATATTATAGGTACTCAAGTCATTTTTACAAAGGTCATATAATAAGGCACCATTGCATGGAAAGTATACCACCGATCACAATGTGTTATCATGGGTCACGTCACTGTGGTAAGCTACAAACTATTTTTTTATTAATTTTATCTTTAATAAAATTTTCACAAAAACCATTACCTAAAAAAAAAATTTGCCCACGTCGGGAACAGTGTCCAAGCTAACGGCGGTCAAGCCTCTAGCTAGGGTGAGGAACCTCCTAAAAACGCGAACCGTATCCAGAAGTACAGCGCACAGAATCAGGCCCTTGATCCAGTTGCCTAACGAGAGCTTTCTATTCTGTGACGAGAGCCTCCTCAGGCGTGGGAGTTGTGGAGCTTTAAGCAATTTAGTTAAAATAATTTGGGAAAAGCGCTATCTTGTATCAAATAGCTGAATAGTTCAGATATTCTCTACGAGGTGGCGCTTTTCCCATCTTTATGATCGTTTCGTTTAAAAATAATAGATGGCGCAAGCTGGTCCTTTTAAGCATTTTCACAATTTACAAGTTCATTACTCCCAATGTTGCTCAGAAATTATCTTCCGACTGTACGATAATTTTATCACATTATCTGTGGAAATAGCACAATGTCTTCTTGTTTATGTCATTGACCTAATTACCCGAGATTGTGCCGACATTTATTTCTAGATTTTACTTAATGTTTACGTACTGCCAACAATATTTTTTTGCATTTTTGTAAAGCAGAAATTCTGCAATGTAGAATCTACATTACCTATACTACAGGCTATATGAAGCAAGTTAATACTGTATTGCTGCAGCAAAGAAGGAAGATAGGTATACATATATTGTTATAAAGGTAGTAAGTACCTACCTATCTATCTTCGTGTAGTCGGTAGTAGAGAAATTAAATCTACCTAGGTACCTATTAAAATTAGAGGAAGGACTGAAAATGATGATTGGTCTCGCCAGTACCTATCAAAATTAAGTTTATTTTACTTAATACCTTCTTTTTAGTAGGTCTTACTTATACACTAACGTAGGTGCATGGTATGTAAATAATAATAAAATTAAAAACTCTAAACATTCAATTAAACCGCATTGCAAATACAGCAACCATAAATCATTATTGCACTCATTTAAAACACATTTTCATTATTATTTTTAAACAATAACAACTGAAACCTGAAGGGCATGGCACCAGACACCTACAAGTTGTTACACGCATGTGATGACAAGGTCAGTCCCCAGGGCGATGTGCCTACGCAGGACAAGTATGAGAAGCAGTAGGTCTACTTAAAAAATCAGCCAAGTGCGAGTTCCTCCTAAATCGTATCCAGCCTGTTCCTTGCTGCTCTTCTCCCAGAACGGCGCCCTGATCCAAGGTCCAATTCAATATCGCACTCCACAGAGGCTGCCCAGAGTTTATAAGTCTTAATTTATTAGAGCACCCCAGAAAAGGTTCAGGAGCCGACAAGCCCCTACCAAAATAAACGCTAAGTGTGAGTCGGACTTGTAATCACTTGTGTACTAAGGGTTCTGCATTAACACCACCAAAACTATTACCGTCTCATTATCGAACGTGTTCTAACTTTGGTGCAAGCAGAAACTTTCAAGACTTTCGAATCTTTACCTTACGTACCTAGTTCGAAATTAACAGAGATCACAAAAAAAACATCATAACTGCATATATCAATTTCATCGATTCAATGGCGACCTACAAAAGCGATTTAAAAGACAACAGAGTTATGGCTTTACAGCACCCATGTCCTAAGCTTCTAAGTCAAATCCTTGTTCCAAACCTTCTGTTTCCAAGTACGTCCTGTGGTAGGTCAAATCACAAACTGGGTATGGGTAAACCGCGCAGCCGTGGGTAAGTCCTTATCACAAACCTTCTGTTTCCTCTACACCCTGTGATCAAGTGCGTTTGCGCAGGTCACGTGTTGAGGCAACGTGCGCGCCCGAATGCGCCCGAATACCGCGCAGTGGGCGTCATCGTCACTGCTCATAGAAACAATTTAGTTACATACATCCTGCTTTAGTTTAGGATGTGAATTGTTTCTGGCGGTTAAAATGCTGTTTAGTTTGATTAGGTTTTGCTGCCTGTTTAGCTTGGAGTTCTGTGTATTGGGTAGGTCTATGAAGATATACCTTTTTAAGGGCTGCGTGGATACCCGGAGGGTTATCAACGGGACCCTATTAGTAAGCCTCCGCTGTCAGTCCGTCTGTCTGTCAGCGGAATGAGGCACTTTGACCTTTGGCCGGGTTTGATTTTGTTTTAAAAGCATACCTACGTAAACTCACACCTTTACTATAAAGGCACTAGGCAGAAACAACACCACGCCATCTTCTATGATTCTAACATTCCTAACAACTTTTTTTGCCTCGCCCGCCTCGTTCAAGCTTATGAATCTAGTCATAAACACGCCCGCGCCGCGGAGTATTCCCATTTGAGCACCGATTTCAAGAGCAACGAAGATTTTCCCTTTTGAGCAAAGGGAATATTATCTTTGGCTCTGAGCATTGGTGCTCTTGAAATCGGTGCTCAACTGGGAATACTCCCGCGCCGCGCCAGTTGCATGTACTACGCACCAGTTATCCCTATTCATTTGGGGTCGGCGCAGTATGTCTTCTTCTTTCATATTTCTCTATTACTCGTCATCTCATCAGCACCACATCATTCTTGGCATATTATCATCCTTTACACAGCCGCAGGAATAATAAATTAAGAAACAAAAAAAAACATAATTTACTTATAAAGTGGCTTGTAGAAATTGCCAGTCACACAGACATGTGCCCTAAGGGCACGTGTTTTTGTTAAATCTGTTTGTTTATCAACACAACGTGCCGATCTCATTAACAGTCGTTAATTGAATAATTATTACGGTATGCAACGTTTTCGGTACAACGTTTTTATGTCAATGGGCACAACACTAGGACCCAACTTGTACTCTAAACGGTAAACTAATTTTAACTATGGTTCTGTTTGTGTGAATTGGTTGAAGTTGATAAGGACAAAATGAAGTTTAAGTATTACATATTAATTTTAGCACTAAATAATGTTTTTCGTGCTTGGTAGTGCAAGCGGATCTGGGAGTACATTCTTAGCTACGTTCAAGTTCTGTATTTGACATGGAGTGACTTTCTATCTGATCTCCACAACACAGTTAGCACTGGGAAATACGGTACCCCTTAGTAAGACTGTTTGTCAGACTTTCGAGCCACTGACTACCTGTAACGACTGTCGAAGATCTACAAATGACAGCCGAGACCAGCGGTTTAGCGTGCTTGCCGAGGGTCGGAGAAAACTGGGTATGGAATGGATGGTCACCCATCCACACACCGACCTTGGCGTCTGTTTTTTACTTAGTCACGACCTCCTCATCCTTATTAATCCTATCATAGTCAATTCCTTATCATTCGTAAGATGATTTCCATAACATTAATTACTAAGTATATAATTCACTATTATTTTTATGTCCTCTCTAGCTAGAATTACCTGTGATGTCGAAAGAACGGACTATGAATAGACGTATCACGTTGACGTGCAACGTGTCACGCAACACGCGGAAGTTCTCGAATGCAATAATGCTACACTAGTGTGACCTCAAAGCAAGGCCTTTCCGGACTCTTGTAGTCTTGTCGCTATTGACAATATTTACAGCGACATTGAAAACGCATACATTTTACATTTACACGTAATTGAATACAAACACTTGACTGAAACGCGGAAAATGTGGAAATTGATATTGGAAAAGATTTAAGAGGGTTTTCCGGCTTATCAGCATTGTAGCAAGATTTAGGAAGGAGTGGCTAAATAATAACAGCCGCTCGGGTCGATGATTAGGTTAAGCCGTGCTTGCCTAGGTAGGTCTGTGGACGGGTGGACGGGACCACCCATTACATACCGAGTTTTCTCTGTGCCTCGGAAATCACGTTAAGCCGTTGGTCCCGGCTGTCCTTTGTAGATCTTTGACGTTACAAGTAGTCAGTGGCCTGAAAGTCTGACAAATAGGCCTATCGTATTACCCAGTACTAACTGAGTGGTGGAGGTCAGATAGGCAGTCGCTCTATTCAGCTGCATCTGTGGTCAGTTGGGGAAAGGTTCTGCAGATGATGATTGCAGCAAGAGGTAGATTTCACAGTCCCGACTTGCTCATGCTGGGAACGTGGACTTCGTGTGGCACTTCAGGCAAAAAGTAACAGGCGATCTTGTTTGTATTTTTTTCTCGTTAGAATACATGTTTAAAAACCAGATGGAAACAGCTTATAATAACTTTGTAGGTGACTTTTATAATTTAATGGCACGGTTGGCGCAGTGGCCGAGCGATTGGCTGCTGCGCTGCGTTTTGCGGGTTCGATTCCCGCACGGAATAAATATTTGTTTGGCCTACAGGTTCCGGGTCTGGTTATTTGTGTATACATGTGAGCTTAAATGTTTGCATTGTGGGATCCCTCCCAACTAACCACAAATTAATACAAAGAAACAAAGAAAAACGTATGCAGAGTTTTCTCTTTACCTACTATCACAATCAAAATAAGTTATGGAACCAGGCATTACTTTGCGGAAATCCATTACATTAAATATCACAATCAAGATAACAACAAGGACAAAACTTTAATAAACATGGGGCGTCCCTGCTTATATCCTCAAACATTTATCAAACTTCTGTAGTCATATCACGGGAATAATAAAAACCGTGTAACATAATATAATAATACTGAATATAATCAATATAATAATATTGCTATTATTTAGTAACCACCTATTGTTTTCCAATTATTTAACCAAAAGTTTCCGCACATTGTTACTACAATACAATAATGAATCCAAACAATAAATATTCACGTTCCGAATACAAATTTTCTGAGATTCATTTTTTTTACTGAAAACTTCTTGAAGTTTGACACCTGAGCCAATAATTATTTCATCTGCAAATAATGCAACTTGGCGATAATATAATTGACGAAACTAAAATCAATGCGTTTTGCATCGGGTGAAATTGGAATAAAGAGCAGGCCCATCTGGTAATAAAAAAAAGTTCTAAGTACTGTGATTTGTTTAAGCTTAGATAATTGTAAACAGATAATTGTTTCATGACGGTTAGCGTTTTGTCAACAAAGCCATACTATTATCAAAAATTCCAGCAAACCTCCCTATTTTAAGAAACTTTAATGCGCTATAAAACCCATAATAGTGCAGTAAATAACTTCTCGGCTTGACATAATCTCTCGTCACGCTTAGGGGTAGTTTTACTTACCCCAACAATAGGCAGGCACTAATCCGCGTGGATTACAGTTGAACCTGGTTGATCCTCATCTGGTTGCACCAAATGGCAGTTTCCCATGCTCCCACCCTTCACTGTAGCTCGGAACCGTCCTTAGCTAAAAAGAAAATAACCGACTTCCAAAAAATGCTAAAAAAGTGAAAGTGATCTTAATTTTCGGAAGGCGGTAGCAATCAAATAAAGTCAATGAGACAAACAAAGTCACCGACTTCTGAAAATAAACTTAGTATTAAGTCAAGACTAAGTTAGATCATTTTCACGTTTTTAGTGTTTTTTTGGAAGTCGGTTATTTTTTTTAATTCTATTTTTTTTTAGATTTAGACTTTGTAGAATTTGCATTCTTGTTGACCTGCGATAAGTTGACCTCTTTGCTAAAAAAAAAACACTAGAATAATTTAGCATCCCACTCAACAACTCAACAACACAACTCAACTGTGCGAATAAGAAAACAATAAACTATATAAATAGTTTATTATTTTCTTATTCGCACAGTTACCTGTGATATGGCTGCGTTTTTCTGCGGTTTGGTTTTATTTAAACAAAATCGTGGTTATTCTGTTTCCGAACAACTATCAAATATTCTCCATAACCTAAGTAGCATACCTAATGCAAAACATTAAACAATCCATCTTGGCGATTTTAACTTATGTGGAATTTTGTGAACAGCGCACATGTCGACAATGTTAACACGGATTACAGTACGGCTTTTGATCGAATCGACCAGAACAGTCTTAAAACCAAGCTTATTAACAATGGTATCAGAGGAGATCTACATGTTTGGTTTACCTCATACCTTGAAAATAGATCTCAAGCTGTCGTTATCAGTAACTACATGTCGAGATGGGTTTCAGCTCCCAGTATTGTTCCTCAAGGTTCCTTGATAGGTCCATGCAACCTAGGTGTTTTTCAAGACTAGCTTCTATTGAGTAAATAGTAGCAAAAGCTTCGAAGTCATTGGGTTTTGTTATGTGACTAGCTGGGTGTTTCAAGAAAGTCAAAACCCTTAAGATTCTATATTGCTCTTTTGTTACCAGTTATTCTAAATATGCATCACGGAAACCGGGTTATGGCAAATACAAAAATCGTATTGAGAGTGTTCAAAAAAGATTTATTTGTTTTCTTTGTCTTCAGCTACGTAGGTATACTATACTATTCTGATTATTACACAAATCTTTGCAAGACATTTCATAAACAGAAAACAAGCGCCTTTCGGCTACGTTAAGGGTACTTTTACTTACACCCATTATACTTTCATATGCATTGATTAAAAAGCTGTTATTTTAAAATACTTAACAAATAGACACTTCAATTTTATTTATTTGTATAGATTTATTGAAAAACGGTCAAAGATCATTATGTGTGTCTATGAAGCGTAGTGCCGGTGAATAAACAGTACATTACATATGCAAACGTTGGCGTAGCACGTGTACACGATGGCCGCGGCATGGCCACACGTGGTCGGAGCTGGTGACGGAAAAATAGATTGATAAATGAAACTTGGTTTTGTTAGGGAATTTAGAGGAAAAGACTAAGATGTTGATGCGTCTTTGGAGGTTTTTTTTTTATCAAACAGTTCTACGTTCGACGTTCTGCTGCTGCTAGACTGTCATCTTTATCTCAAAACCAGATTTTAGTAGCATATTTGACTAACAGCTGTCGTAGGCAAAATTTTAGTACGAATGTAGATGGGTATAAGAGTAGGGGTAGACCAAAATAACGATGGATGGTCAATGTGAGGGATAACATAGCAAGAGAGGTGTCTGATGAGATGACGAGTAATAGAGAAGTATGGAAGGAGAAGACATGCTACGCCGAGTCCAAATGAATTGGGATAAGGAGAATGATGTTTTGACTGCCAGATTCTTCACGCCCAAAAGGCACTACCTACATCATAGTCATAAAACAAATTAATAAGCAGCGAGCAGTTATTTGTTTTTTTAATAATACAGTAATTGGTATTACCCCGACTTACTTACCTAAAGAACCGTGAAGAAAAACAAACACCGTGTTTTGTCAATAATCTAGCACGTGTATGTTCTTCGTGTACTTATGTTCTATTCTAAATGTATTTCGGGACTTCTTGATTGCGTGTATTCACAGATTCAGTACTTATTCAGTATGATAACGACATCATGTTTGCTTACTAAATCGAGGTCACATCAGTTTTTACTGGTACCTGGTTCTTTGTTAGAATATTCTTTTTTAGCTTTATAATGGATGTAAAAGTATATTACGAAGCCGAAAGGGACTTGTTGTCCCTAACGTTGCGATCAGTTTTTTGTTCTAGACCATACCTTGGACTACAAGATAGTGAAGGTCGAAATTCCTAGTTTTTTTATCCCGAGTTTTTTTATATTTTTTTATATTAGTTTTCATGGTTTAACTTTACTTTAAATAGCTCCATGACCCGTTTACTATTCAATACATCTATCAACACATCGCGGCATCGTTTTGAATGCGTTTTGCCGTAAAACCAGATTTTGCACTCAAAAGTCATTTCCCAGCAATCATTTTTGCGCGGGGTTAGGTACTTAGTTTTGTGTAAGTACAGAATGGCTGATCGTTGGCTTCGTGAAGGATCCGTTGACACCTTGTAGTCTGCCTAACTATAGATTTTGTTTCAAATTGGCCTATTTCATGCTCTCCTCGGGTGTTCAACTTACTTTTGCTATAAAATAACCATCTGCAATCATCAACATCAACCAACAAATGTGACTCAACTGCACTGCTGCTGTTGCTGCTGTCTGTTGCTACTGCTGATGTGTTTGAACTGTGGTTCTGTTTTTATTGTGTTTTTCTGGTTTTTGTGTGTGTGGATTTTTTCTTGTGATTTTGTGTGTCAATCATCAAGTGTGATTGGATCAGATTTCAGTCTAATCGGATGCAGCTGAACCTTAATAAAGCCTATCTGACCTCCATAGCTTAGTAACTTGGTATGTATGATGTAAAGTAAAACTAGCAAATAGATGGATTCCACTTGCAGTACTTCATTACAAATTCAAAGTCCAAGGAGAAGCAAAGGAATGAATACTAATAAACTTATACCGAAGTTAAATTTTATTACTTAAGTACTAATAAATCACTTTACACCTACGACTGATTGCTTAAATGTTCCCACGAATGCGTAGCAGCTCAGTGCGTTGACAACAACGTGATCAAGCGTGGCAGCCCTGCCTAAACACAAACTTCTGCGCACGTGACCAAGTTTGTTATAACCTAGTTCTCTTATCATAGGCACTCTCACCTACCGATATCAGCAATCTACACTACTGTAGCTATAAAGTATATATAGGTAGTTAGTAGTTAAAGGAGATGGCTAAACGACTGCCCCCAACATGACTAGCACAAATAGGAACCTTACACTAACCAGTAATATTTAAATATTAATTCATGAATTATTTAGTGTTTAATAATTTCTTATAACTTTCGTGAACTAATAAACATAAAAAAGTTTCTTAATTGTATTTATGCTTTGTTTTGGTCAAGGAATACTGACAGCTAGGGAAGAGACATATTGCATTACCAAAATGCCAAATCGAATAAGTTGAACTTCAATCGATATTTAATAACAGTTATCAAAACGATTTATTTTCTGAAACTACTTAATTGATTAATTGTATCTGGATAAGCATATTACTAACACTTCAGGCGCACAATCTTAATACATATTTTCTGTCCGTCGAGGTCGACAAAAACAATTTCTTTTTCTTTCAGTCCATTCGATTATTTTATCGATTTAAATCAGATTCCATCTCTATGAAAAAAAAACGTCAGACGTCGTTTGAACGCTCTGCCGTTTACTTATTCGTTGTGCTTTTTATTTTGGATTTTCATTGACCCTCGCTTGTTTATTGGACTTACTGTTTGCTCGCCTACCTACTGACCTCTGTGAATACTGTCTTTATTTCAACTCATTTGGATAAGTAGTTTAGGTTTTACAACAGAATACTTATATTATTTTGATTTTTGCTGGAGAGCTGGGGATTATATACCGAAAGTTCGTTGTATCAAGTTTTTTTTGCTGCAATTACCCCTATGTAGATATTTACTTCAAGTACCTTAGTGAAAAATCGCCAGTCAAAAACACAATTATCAATAAAAATCGTCGCAGACACATTAAAACGCCTAGTTAAAGTTTATAGCAATGTCATTGTTTGAAGTTTTTGTACCTTTGTCGTAGGCGATTTGCGATTTTGTTTTTAGGATTGAGCAAATATTAAAAGTTCCTGAACCTTTTTAAATTACAAAATACTAATTTCAGCTATTTAGCATTACATATTGCTAGGTACCATGTTTATACATGCGTTTTCATTGCGGGGGCAGTCGTCCATACTTCAATTTAGCCATGATTTAAACTAGAAACGTTCAGGGTGGCACTGCTTGTCAAGCAAAGATGCATCGATTTATCAAACTTTGTTCATTTGTTTTAGTTCTATCTATATTTACCCGTCTGCATAGATAAGTTGGTTGAAGTGTATTTAGAACGGGTGTCAGAAATGTCAAAAAAAACAACGGGTTGCACTCCGGCAGTGCCGGCAGAAAACTTGAAATAACGCCATCCAGCTTAAATATCAGAAATTTCTATTGCTTTCTGCAAGAACGAAAGATGTCGCTGCCGTAGAAGAAAACTTGAAACAACGTCATCTAGCTAAAATTACACGCACACTCATGCAAGCGCCCTGCGCCGCCGATTCGATCTGACGATCTGACGCGAGTTTAACAGTTTTTACCCATCCCAAAAAGTGCACAAAATGATGTCACATGTATCGTATGTAGTGAGGAAAAATTACAGAATTGCCAAGATACGTGTCACACCAATACCGATAGCAACCAGTTAGCTTGAAGATTATGATTTTGTTCACGATGTTACGGGACATAGTGAACAAAATCTCCCCATAATGCCTTTGCAATCAATTATAAGAAAGGTATATTCGCACTCCTAACTCATGGGAACAGGAGAAACACTGTCTGGATTTTTGACATAACATTCTTCCATGAGCTCAATAGTTGAAGATATTTTTACGTGAACTGAGAGAGTCTGACCTTCGGACAAACAATCAGTACTCCCATTCAACTTGACATTGGCGTCATCCACGTTCCATTGACTAGTTGATTAGTTTCATCCATCATAGTGACGGAATCGTAGCCAAGACAGCACGTCACGCTTGCATGATGGTCAACGCACCGGTAGCGAAGGGTCAATTTTTGTAAGAGGTAAGCCGGAGTATGTCTTTAATGTGATTATATTATTTGTCTATAGAATACTGAATGCGCCATTTTTCAAAGGGAAGCCGGTAGGAATCGAGTTCTATGGAACCTTCGCCACTGCAACGCATCCTGGGTCCTCATCTTGTTATTTGGACCCGTTCGGGATTCATTTTATGAAACTCCAAACTACAGCGCACTCTTAACCCGATTTTCGTATGAATGCTAGTGCTTAAGAAAAAATTACTCTAAATGACAATCTAGCTAGACTCATCATCATCTGCCTAACCTTTTCCCATGCTACCAGTGTAACCGCAGTTGAATACCAGTATTCTACATGGAGCGCCCCGGATTGTGACCACCTACAGTCCTGTTATAGTTTACGTCTGACAGCAGCAATCCAACACCAATCTTATGGTAGCGACAATAAAGATCACCAGTAGTGAACGAGGAGCCAATGAACATGCAATGTTTATAAGTGTGCGTTGAACTTTAAACGGAGGTAAAAATATGCTAGTATTATGACGTGTGCAGGTTTATTTTAACGCTCACTAATGATTCTGGCAACGTGACTAAACGGTAGCCCTGTCGGGGCGTACCCAGCGCGTGCGCATGAAGTACTCAATAACGTAACCCAATTCTCAGTGAACAATGTATACATACCTATATGTACTTCCGACTAGCGGTTTTGCAGTTTCGCAGACTTTTTACACGTTATTGTTATACAGATTTTAAATAAATAGGTAGTCTAGTATAGTCGAGTCGGTACCAGTAATAAATAGTCTATAGTGTTAGTGTTACAAAAGTACTGGATAGTTTACGAGCTGTGTATTTATGTTTGGAATGTGTACGAAGATCTAGATTACAAATGATTAACTTATTTGAGATAACTGATAAAGAAAACATCTTTAATGCTAAACTAGTTTTTTTTAAGCTTATCTGATCTTTCTTTTAGTTTGACAGAAATCTGACAATCTGCATATGTTTTCCTAGTTTGTTCCTTACTTCACAACCTAACTTCCTAACAAATATTATAAATGTGCAAGTTAGTTTGTTTGTTTGTTACCTTTTCACGTCTTAACCACTAAACCGATCATCCTGATATTTTGCAGGTACGTTGTCAGATGTACAGAAACGGATATTTCATCCCGAAAAAAGTACTTAGGCTTCCCGAGGAAAACAAAAATAAAGTTCTTATGATAATAAATGGCGCCACGTGTCTTTCGAATCGTGATTGAATTATATTATCAGAAGCAGAGTATAACCGGAACTGATTGTAAAATAATAAAAAATTGTATCATTTAAAAAATTTACGCGAGCGAAGCTGCTTTCAAAAGCTAGTAATTTATAAAGAAGCTCCTTTCGTTAGCAACATCTTATCGTTATATAATACACGTCTACTACACATCTAAACGCTAGTAAATGGAGGCAGCCCTGTACTTACGCACCGCGCGCGCGCACCCACCAGACGCTCGCGCACGTGACTGCGAGGTCGACGCTTCCTAGCCGACGACGATAAATTATTCAAATCGAGGCCGAGCAACTCGCTCGCTACACTGCAGTGGTTAGGTTACTGTGCATTGAACTAGAATGCACTGGACTTCAGATGGTTTTGACGCGGAATAACGTATGATTTTTGCAAGCAAGTGTATTGTCTACTAATGTGGCAGACGCCTGTCAGGTGTCCACGTGATGTAATTGTTTTTGTTAATGTTTTTCAGAGTTTTGCTAATGCACATGCAGTCTTTTAAAAATAAAAATAAAACTGGTCAAGTGCGAGGTTGCCTTTAAACTTGTAGGTACCTATTTAGTTATTAAACTATGATTAAGCTACATATTTATGGTTTTCAGATTTTTTTCCTTTACATGTGCTGTAAGGAATTGGTTCTTGCCAAATTTCATGATTCTAGGTCAACAGGAAGTAATTCATAAATTTTGTTTCCCTTGAGAGTGTCGAAAGATACGAAATATATACATAAACGGCCGTATCTTTTTTACGTTAACTTAGAAGTTTGTTTTTTTCACAGCTTCAGGGACTGTGAACCTGAGAATATAGTTTTAATTTCAACTCGATACCTTCACGCATTCCCGAGATAAATTGTCTTGATAGACAGACGGACAACAAAGTGATCCCCTATGGGCTATGCCATAGAGGATCCAATAGAGTCTATGGATTCCGTGTTTTTGAGGAACGGGACCCTAATGAAAATAAACTATCTACAAACGGGGTCAAACGAACAGTATCTTTATCTATAATTGCACTAACATTCTGGCAGATGTCACATGGCCATTAAGTATGGCATTGAAAGATGAAATCACAGGTTTTCTACATTATTTTTCTTCAAAAATAAAAATTTTATTAGGTTAAACTAACTATATACATTGATAATTAAAAACTATTAAACTAAAATAGATAAACGAACAACAAACTATAAAAGGGCATCGAAAAACTCCTCCTCAACGCTGTCAGATGGTAATGTGCCCAAGAGACTGGCGGCGTTGCCATGTTATATGGCAACACTTAGCCTCTGGCCAAAGTAAAAGCCAGCCCTTAGGTCACGGGAAGCGTCAACTAGGCGTTTCGAAATTTTTCTACTGATTTTATTTATACAGTATTCTAAATCGGTTTGTGCCCATGGCATTAAGTAACTAAAACGTGGAGTGTTATTTATAACATACGTTCCAAAAGGAAATATTTTAGTAGGTTCTTATATTTTTCGAAAAAACTACACAGCTTTCATTATTAAACAAATAGCTATACCATCCCAGAATGCTAATATTTATTATACTCTTCAGCGAAAATTGTTACATCGATGACTTATTAGGCATCGATGCCTTGAAAATGCGACGTATACACGAAGTAAACAAGCGTGGTTATTACAAATAGCCTAGACGTCGCGCGTCGTGTGACTACAATGTTATTTTCATTCAAATGATTGCTTGTTTATTCAAAAAGAAGGTCAAGTCGTCATATTCATTTCATATGCATTGTCACTCCATTCACGTGACTGAATGCCACTGATTCGTGTTAAAAACAATTTATATATGCAATTTTGGCATTTGATAGAATACGACACCTACCTTACCTTAAACTTCAATCAAATCATCTGTGCTGGCGGGAAAAGCCACAACTAAAATATATGTAGGTACCTACCAAGTTTTTTGTTTTTAGTTTTTTTTGTTAAACTGGTGAATGCGTTACGTTACGAGGCAAACGGAAGTTGAAGTTAGTGAAGATAGAAAGAGAGGAGTTACGTTTTTTTAATTTGACAGCAATTTTTCGGCATTTGTTTAAGTTTTACTTCATTCGTGTGGTCTAGAGCAAAGATATTATGGATACGGATATGGATATAAGAATAAAATTATATCGTTTTCGGATACGGTAACGGATATGTAATTATTTCGGATTATCCGTTAGTTTCGGATAGTTTCGGTTACGAATATAATAAAATACTAACTAGTTATGAAAGAGGTTATGTTATAACTAGAAATAACAAATAAACTGCAAGATTCACGTGGCGCGTGAGCGGTGAAACATAAACCTGACATTACGGTTACGGATATATTTTTATTTCGGATATCCGATAGTTTCGGTTACGGTTACGGAGCTCCATAACATGCCTGGTCTAGAGCATACTCGTTGTTTTTCTTACATGTTGGGCCTGCTCTTGACCTCGATCCCGCCTGATGGTAAGCGATGGATGAGGTCTATGATGGAACGAGCGTGACCAGAAGATGCCTGTTCACTCTTGCTTTGAAGGCAGACGGGATAAATGTGAGAGGGAACGGAAGTAGAATTATGCACAAAACATCATCATTCTCCTGGCCTTTATATCTCAAATTACTTTTAGTCGGTGCAGCATGACTTCTCCTTCCATAATTCAAATTACTCGATATCTCAGTAGTCACCTCCTTTCTAGCCATAATTATCATCCTTCACACAGTCCATCGATCGTTTCTTTGGTCTTCCTCTACTCTTGTAGCTATTCATACTCAAAATTCTTGACAAATCAAATCTTTAATTATTGACTATTATATAAACAATCTTTGAAAAATATACCCACTCCCAAATATCCGCCCCTATACCAAAGTATGGGGCGGATATTGTTGGAATAACAAAAATGTATTGTATACTACTTGAATAAGTAGCTCTTTGTCTTAAATAAAACGTATACACATGTCCTCATTGAGCAGTCTGAAACTAGTCTGTAGCGTGTAGCCCAGTAGAACACAGACTCCTTCCTGAAGGAACTTTATTAAACATTATTCATATAAATTAAACTTGTCTTTCATTGGTCTAATAACCTAATATATATAGTTAGGATTTAGTTACTATCGTTTTGTGCATAATAGTATATGTTAAATAAATTAATGAATGGTCGAATATCAGAATAATAGTACTAACTGCATAGTAACCTGTAATACTGGCTTGACCTAAATAACTGATAAACTCTCACTTTAAAACACATTGTTATTTATTATGTTCTAAGTTGATAAGCGCAGGGTTACTAACCTAATGATAATAATAATTCAAACGACGGACGCTGACATTATTATTATTTTAATACCTTGAAAGCATAGTTACATTGTTTCAATTTACCCAATTATTCTCCTGCTTTTATGTTTAATTCATCTTAAAATCACTCCTGCAATCCCCGAAGGGTTGCCACAACTGGAACAAATCCAGAATCCGTGGCTTCTACTGAAATTTCTGATGGAAAAAAAACTAAACACTTTGCCCGACCTAGGAATCGAACCCAGGACCTCACGCTCAGCAGTCGCGCTTGTGTCCACTACACCAACGAGGCAGTCATACATTTAATTTTCTCGGCATATTTTATGCTCTAAGTACAAGTACAGACGTTCAGAAACGCCTCATGAAACAATTCTAAAAACAGCTCCTAAACTTACTGACTGCTGATTTAAAACTTTGTGCATAAGAATTAACACTAACTCCATCAATTACAGACGCTAACGAACGTGACGTGGCACCAAAACGGTGTGACCGCTAACATTGTTATCATAAAGTTGAGCCAAACACGTGACCGGAGTATGCGCAGCGCACGTGCGCTATAACTGACTTTAAACTCATTGACACTGTAGTGACGTCATCATTACTCGTGTGAGGTGTCAATTAGCGAACGAATTCATCAGTGTTTCTGAAATATTTTTGGAGAGACAAACACGTTGTTTTATTCTATGTGACACGTGAAAGTTGATTAAACATTGGTTGTCATTAGATAAGATCAAGGCTGCCTTTCCACTGATGTCGTTTTTGATGGCACGGTTAGCTCAGTGGCTGAACGATTGACCGATGCACTGCGTGTCGCGGGTTCGATTCCCACACGGAACAAATATTTGCATGACCTACAGATAGTTGTTCCGGGTATGGCTGTTTGTGTATGTGAGTTCAAATGTTTGTAAATGCACCCACTATACAGCAGAAATTCCTAGTGGTCGCGAATCATATTTTGTTCAACATACAGCCTAACACTGACCTGCAAATTGCAAAAACCGGAAAAAAAACCGGCCAAGTGCGAGTGGGACTCGTACACCGAGGGTTCCGTATAAACTTGTAGGTATTTTGTTATTAAACTACATATTTACGGTTTTTAGATTTTTTCCTTTACATTTGCTGTAACACATTGCTTCTTGCCAAATTTCGTGATTCTAGGTGAACGGGAACTACCATATAGGTTTTCGGCCCAAAACTTCCGAAAATTTACCAAAACTTGAGTACTTCCGGTTGGCCTAGAATTGTCAATTTTGGTTAAAAGCAAGGTCTTACAGCACAAGTAAAGAGAAAATAAAAAAAGTTGAAAATTAAGGTGGTATGGTACTTACAAGTTTTCGCGAAAAAAAAAATTGCCCATATCTTTTTATCATGTTGCCTCAGGACCTTGATTTTTATACACCTAATAGGGACTATAGACCGCAGTATCTGGTATAAATTTCAACTTGCTAGGTCCACCCCTTCCTGATAAATTCAGTGGTGACACACGGACAGACAGTCGAACAAACGGACAAGAGAGTGATCTTATAAGGGTTCCTTTTTTACCATTTGAGGTACGGAACCCTACAAATGAAGTCTGCGGGCGACCCTGGCGTAACGTTAAATTTTGGTGTAATATCACTGGATTTTTGTGACGATTGGTTTCATTTGAATGACCAAAATATGAAAAACCCGGTCTGTACCCAAAGCTAGTTCATTAGATTACAGAACTTCCTCAACACTCACTCATACCTAGGTTAACATTGTTATAAACTAGACACGTAGTCTGACTGTGTCATATATACCTAATTACTTACGTTGATTAACTCTAGAAACAAGCAAATGCTTGACATACCGATCGTTTCAAGGAAAATAAGTTTCCAACAGACAGATCTTAAAGAAAAAGTTTATAATGTACCCGAGTGCACTGAGAGTCGACCACTTCTCAACCTTATTACGTAGGACATAACGGTTAAAAATTGGCAGACTGTCAGTGAACTCGGTAGTACATAACGCCTAGGCTGTAATCCACGAAGGGTTAGGCAGAGGTGCATGTCAGTGGGTAAAACTGTACACCCGCATTTTGCTAGTTATGTTTAAGTCCCATATGTAACAGAGGGCGAACCTATTGACATCAACCGGGCGCAGATTCATACTCCGTCGCTGCTACTGAGAAAGTACTGATAGAAAATCTAAATAAAACTGCCCGACCTGGAAATAGAATCCAGGACCTTTTCCTCAGCAGTACATCCAGATTTCGCCAGTTATTTTTAAGTCCCATGTAACAGAGTCGAGGCGCCTATTGACATGAACCGGGCGCAATTTTAAACTCCGTGGCTGCTAATGAGAAATTTCATGTAAAAGTACATGTAGGTAAGCGCGCCACTATCTGAAATGTTTACTGAAATACATACATTGTTTCGCTGGGCAAGTAGGGACGATTAATTGGAGCGGGTCGATGAACTTGGCTATTGCACAGACATGTATGATTGCGTATTGTCTAAACTAATTAGTTCCTTATCTATATGCAGGAAGGTTCTTTTTCCCACTTTTCGATAGTGTATCGTATGCTGTACACAAAAGAGCTTTAGTTGTGACAGATTCTGATACGTCATTGTAAGCAACACTACTATTATAAATGCGAAAGTATGTTTGTTTATCCTTCACGCTGAAACGGCTGAATTGATTCCGATGAAATTCATTTATTTTATTTATTTATTGTCCGCCGATGTAGGTAGCACAGGCGGACAATAAGCGGGATAAATACCTGGAGCAACTCATACACTTTTTATGTTCCTGCGGGATCAACAAAATAGAATTGAACGCGAGAAAGGTCGCGGGCAAATAATGAAATATTCAATATAATATAGACAGAGATCTACCTACTTATACCTAAAACTCCAGTGCAACTCACGTGTTTTTAGGGTTCCGTAGCCAAATGGCAAAAAACGGAACCCTTTACGGATTCTTCATGTCTGTCTGTCTGTCCGTCCGTATGTCACAGCCACTTTTTTCCGAAGTTAAAAGAACTATACCTACTGTTGAAACATGGTAAGTAGATGTATTCTGTGGACCGCATTAATTTTTTTACAAAAAATAGAAAAAAAACCATACATTTTGGGGGTTCCCCTTACTTAGAACTGAAACGCAACAATTTTTTTTCATCAAACCCATACATGTGGGCAGATATTGAGGTTTCTAATATAATTTTTTTCTAAACTGAATAGTTTGCGCGAGACACACTTCCAAAGTGGTAAAATGTGTGTAACTTCTAAAATAAGAGAATGATAAAACTAAAAAAATATATGATGTACATTACCATGCAAAATTCCACCGAAAATTGGTTTGAACGAGATCTAGTAAGTAGTTTTTTTTAATACGTCATAAATCGTAAACCGCAATTTATTTTAATATAATAATATAGATAATGGTACGGAACCCTTCGTGCGCGAGTTCGACTTGCACTTGGCCAGTTTTTTTTTTCAGGAAAATCCCTGAATTCATACGTGAGGATTTAAAACATTCTATGTGATTTGAATAAAAATTAAAATTGTGCATATTTTGCCTATGCGAGTACAAAAATTTAGTTAAATATCCTTAATTTTAAGTACCTTGTTGTTTAAATAGGAATTTGACCGATAACAATGCTAAGGCGTTGCTAACAAAATATTTGCACCAACAATGATAGGTAATTTGATTAAGTATGATGGATAATAGCAATTTATTAAGAGACAAATAAAGGAAAAATAATAAAGAAAAACTGGCTAAGTGCGAGTCGGACTCGCGCACGAAGGGTTCCGTACCATTATCTATACCAACATTAGACTAAATTGCGGTTTACGATTTATGACTTATTAAAAAAAAACTACTGACTAGATCTCGTTCAAACCAATTTTCGGTAGAAGTTTGCATGGTAATGTACATCATATATTTTTTTTAGTTTTATCATTCTCTTAATTTAGAAGTTACAGCCCCCCACACATTTTACCACTTTGGAAGTGTCTCTCGCGCAAATTATTCAGTTTAGAAAAAAATGATATTAGAAACCTCAATATCATTTTTGAAGACCTATCCATAGATACCCCGTTGTAAACACGAATGTGTTTGATGAAACAAAATTTTGTGTTTCAGTTCTAAGTATATAAAATTCATTGTTTTTTTTATATTTTTGTGTGAAAATCTTAATGCTGTTCACAGAATACATCTACTTACCAACTTTCAACAGTATAGTTCTTATAGTTTCGGAAAAAAGTGGCTGTGACATACGGACGGACAGACAGACATGACGAATCCATAAGGGTTCCGTTTTTTGCCATTTGGCTACGGAACCCTAAAAAGGAGAAAAATAATGGGAAAAATATTATAAATTAAAAATATTATTAACGTCAAGAATAAATTTGGTCGAATCCTTTCATATTCGACGAAAAATTGTAGGATCACGTTGTAGAAGATTTGCTTTTGATATATTAAATATAGGTACCTATTCATCTTTGTATGCATGTTACCTTCTCATTAAAATAACTCTAACATGAGTCAACGAATTTCAACCTTACAGTTCTTACACGTGGAACTGTATTTGCATATTTTTTAGCTTAGGAATCACGTGGATTCGCATTTAATTTTATTCTAAGATTTTGGAGTCCCTTACATAACTTTACTATTTACTTTTATTTACTGACATATTGAAAATAAACCCTTAGGAAGAAATGCGGGTGGTCTTTTTTCCATACAAACGCTCTCGCCTGTTTTCTTTCTGGTTTATGACTTTTAAGCTATGATTTTTTTACAGTTACATAAATATCAACTTCTTCTATGTCCCTATGTTTCTTTTTGATGATACATAATCTGTATAAGTACTAGAACCTTTACAAAAAGCCCAAAATTGCCTATTTAGATCGCCTGTCAACAGAGGCCTATAGTACAAATTTGACAACGAAAAACGAAAAACATAGGGACACAGTATATAACCTTCTTATTCAGTTTATGAAATATCTTTTAAATTGGTCGAATATTGAAGGATGAAGGAGGAAATACTCGAGAGCCAAACCTCGAATTATATGACTTTTTAATATAGTTGTAATTATCGCACCAATGTCGAAATCACGCTCGCAGAGGGACAGAGATAGTTTTTTCAAATACCTACCGTGTTTTCTCTTAGGGACCGTTCTCATCAAGACGGGCCGTCTGTTTTCTCGGTCGGTCTAAAGAGGCGGATATACTAGTGGCAGTACACATTATGCCTCCAGTTTATCCAAACTCAAACTCAAAGCTTATTGTTATTTATTTCTACGAATAACTCCATCGACTTAAATAAAACAAACAATGTGTTTTGATCTAAATCTTTAGTGAGTCGATCCCAAAAACGACACTTAGAAAATTGAAAATTTTCCATGATAGGTACAGACACCTCGGTGCGCGCATCCGACTTGCACGTGGCCGATTTTTTACGCTTTTGTTTTCTTAAATACCTAGGTATCTACTCGCAACCAGCACACGTGTAAAACAAGGTCGTCAAGGCATTAGTAAAAATTGCAACAAAAACATCCTCAATTCTCTTACACTCCATTGCGGGGAAAAGTTTGTGCTTTATACTTTGGGTGTAAAAGCACCCTTAACCAAAGTTCCAACTTTTGCACAATTTTTATTTTTTAATTACAAGTTTTTAATGTTATAAAATTTTTAATACCTCCACGACCCCCGTTATATTCAATTCATCCATTAGCACAATGTTTTGAGTGTGTTACATAAGTCCTACCGTGAAACGTGATTTTTCACCCCAAAAAAAAGTCGTTTCCTAGCAATATTTTTTGCGTAGAGTTACCTAGTTTGATGTACATTGAACAGAATGCTTGGTTGACAGCTTCGTGATGGGTTCGCTTACACCCTGTATATAATTATGTAAGAAACGATTTCAAACGCATTTCCGTCACGTGAAGAGTGGTCGGTCTGGCCACAATGGCCTTCCACCAACGCAGGTACTTTTAAATACATATCATAAGGTTGCTGCCGAATTAAATTAAAAACAAAACGTGACTTTCGAAATCCGACGGATCCTGAATAGTGTCAATGTTATATGAATAATACTGGTTTATTTTTTTTAATGATATTCAAAAATTAACGGTGAAGGAAAACATCGTGTGTAAAGGCATGAACCACAATTTTGAAGACTTGTCTCATATACAAACCCGCACTGGGCTCGCTTGGTGAATAGGGTAGTTGACCAAAAAAATCGAATTAGTCCGTCAAATAGATTTCCAAAAAACATTGGATACGTATTGTTTTTTTTTCTCGTAAACTAAAAATGAGGACGGTGCAGTGCGTCGAAAACTCGTGTGACGTCACATTTCGGTACACTTTTAACGAAAAGTGATGTCACTCATGAACTTTGATGCATTTAATCGGTTTATATGAATTATGAATATTTTTTTTTACTCAGGAGGAAACATCTTTATTGCAGCCCAGTCCCCTTCATAGGGGGAGAGAGGAGGCTTGTATCGCAGCAGTGAGAACATTATGGGCTAGTTTAAACATGCTTACCGAATTTAAACAAAATATCATCATACTTATCCCAATTTATTTGAGGTCGGCGCAGCATGTCTTCCTCTTCCATACTTCTCTATTACTCGTTGAACACAAAATAATTCAGCAGAAAAATCCGAAATCTAGTGACGCAGTACGTGTTATCAGTTTTCCTCTTCTGAGTCACTCGCATGGCTACTTAGGTAGATTACTTACATAAGAATCTGGAAAATAAATACACGACTTTGTCGTTACGTTGTTGTATGAGAGTTTCCATTTATGTACAGACGCCAGCAGGTCAAGCTACCCGAAACTGTTAGATTTTCCCAACCAACCTTGAACCTAACGTTTTAGAGATAAAGTAGAAAATCTATTAACGAAATTTGACAGATTGTAGTAGCTTGATATACTGGCGTCTGTACACAAGTGATTCCAATTATTAAAACGGTTTCTACGAAGTGTCGCCAGCCTAGAACTAGATTAGCCATGAAAGAACCAGATTATAGCATGATTTTTCATTTTATTACATTTTAGGAGAAGCAGATTAAGTTTTAGGAACCCGGCGACGATGAGGCCCACAAGGAAATGACGTGACGAGCTGTACTGTTACCAAAAGGACTGGGCCCAAATAGCCAAATACAGAGAAAAATAGGATGAGGGAAAGACAACAAAGGAAACATGAAAGGGTTTTTGCATTTTAGCTGGGAACAGAATTATTTAGTACAGGGAAGCCTTTAGATAGCTGTGCGGGGGTTTTTTACAGGATAGAAACATCATCATCATTATCATCAGCCTTTTAATGTTCCCACTGCTGGGACACAGGCCTCCTCTCTATGAGAGGGAATGGGCTATATCCACCACGCGGGCCCAGTGCGGATTGGTAGATGTCACATGTCTTCGAATTTTTGGTTCTAGGACATGCCGGTTTCCTCACGATGTTTTCCTCCACCGTTTTTGAGAGCAGTGGTGATGAAATAAATTACACAAAGTAATGCGTCTGCCTGGGTTCGAACCCACGACTTACTGTTCGTAAGTCGGGGTCGCTACCACTGGGCCACCGCTAGAATAGAAACGTGACAAGTATTAATTATCCAAAGACTGCTAAGTTTTATTAGGCTTGTCTCGAGTCACAGGAATAAATCATGAAAGTCTGACTTAAATTTCAGAAGACAGTCTAAACTACAAAATATATAATTACTTATTCGCCGAAATATGCTATGTCATTCCAACCAAATATTGTACTACAAATAACTTTATCAAACTTGATATTATCAATATAGTAACGTGCTCGGTGGGTCATTGGCAGTAAGTTGTTTTTATCAAAAATAAAATAATATCTATTTGTCTTGATGGAAATTTGTCGTACGATAACGTTATCAGAGTATTTTCATTATACGTAAAGAACGTTGCTACCACGTTTGCGCATCTTGATAGCATTTAAATTTAGTACCTTTTCAAGACACAAAAGAGTGCTGCCATTCCTAAGTCCCTCGGAAAGCACGTTAAGATGTTGGTCACAGTCATTCGTTAATCTTTGATCTCAGATGAACAATCATTCTACTAGTAAGTTTAGTATTTGGCTGCATTTCTTTAGACCCTAACATAGTTTTTTTCCAAACTATGTTGTAACCGCCTTCTATTCTAACCAGCTGAACTACTATTTTGTACGGAGCGACTGCTGTATGACTTCCACAACCCAGTGGTACCAATCAACGAGTAGTTTTTAGGTAAACTCATACTTAATCTATTTTATTATTTTTATCAAAAATAACAAAACAAAGCTAAAATGCAAAAACCCTTTCATTGCAAGAAGGCGATCCCCAACCATGACATGGCTTCACAGAAAAGTACTGCTTTGTACTGTAGACGTTGTTATCCAGTAAAGTAAAATTTATTTGCTTAGTGGATTCAACGATATCTTTAAAATCGCGGGAAAAACCTGGATAAGGGAGGGACGCACAGATCAGCAGACGAAAGGGGGGGCCTATAGCCAACAGTTGGTAATTCCGGACTGACATGATGATGATGATGGATGATGATGATGATGGCAAGATGAAAATCAAGTTGACCTGTTTATGACATGTCAATTTTATATTTAATCAACGTGCCGGTCGCATAATCGCATGACAACGAGAATCCTCTTCCAGTACAATCATAATTTTGTCACTTCAAATGAAAATCAAATAAATAACGATACAGTTATACATAAGTTTACCCACGTGCGCGCGTGACGTATCCGCAATGATAGTAGTTTGATTTTAGAGTGCGCGCACGCACGTGAGACGGTCACGTGCACATTGTTTTCTGCCAGTGTTTAACTTTCACTTAGCGGCTATACGTGGGTCTATGTGGTTGTCTCTGATAGTAGCTGAGATTTCCATTGTCTTTGGGTTGTATGCGAATTCTTTGCACTTAAACAATTGACTTGCTTAGTAGGTATTGTTCGTGGATACTGTGGGTATTGCCAGCGGTTTTTTTTTGTCCTAGGACGTGCCAGTTTCCTCAAGAAGTTCTCTTTGAATTCTTTATTGCAAAAGGTAACTTACAGACAAAGCTACATTAATGCAGTAACTTCAATAAATTCTGCGATTTAACAGTTTCCCCTACTGTTTCCTGCTAAGTTCACTCATACGCCACTTCAGCATCATAATTCGTGCCACGTGATATAGAATCATTCGGAATGCTAATTTAGGCCAAGTACATTTATCTTGCTATTCTTCAATTTGAGCAGAACACGTGTTTTCAACGTGACTCGTGAATAGTGATGGATGATATTCGGCGTGAAAAGGCTCGAGTGTTAAAGCGTGATGGCTTTGATGTGTTTTTGTTTTGGCAACACTTTTGACAGTTGATTGGGATTTTTGTGCATGAGAATTTTAATGCATGATGGTGTTTTAAAAAAATGTAGTGTTATTTATATTATATTCGAGTTATATTTGTAAGGAGGGTGCTTAAATGATCAAGTTTACTTCACTATAATAATCTTTAAAATTTAAATTTATTAATTAGAATAAAATGTTAAGCTTTTAGATAACATACATGCACACGTGTAGGTATGCTCGTAGATTTAATCATTTTGCTTAGTAAGAGATTGTATGAAAAAATATAGAAATATAGTTTTACTCTCTACCGTCGGGTATCTACATAATTATGTAGTTTTGGCTCCTCCTTTCTTTTTCTAATTACACATGGCGGGTCCTCGTCGGGTCATATAGGCCGTCGCTCCATATAAAATTAAGCTGCATCCGGTTAGTCTGGAAGTAACCCCAACATAGTTGGGAACCAGATAGGGTACCTTCAGTGCTTATTTTTATTTCATTGGTGGCAAAATAATAACAGCCGCTCGGGTCGACGTTTAGGTTAAGCCGTGCTTGCCTAGGTTGGTCTGTGGATGGGTGACCACCCATTGCATACCGAGTTTCCTCCGTGCGTCTGAAAGCACGTCAAGCAGTTGGTCCCGGCTGTCATTGCACATCTTTGACAGTCGTTACAGATAGTTAGTGGCCCAAAAAGTCTGACAACCAGTCTTACCAAAAGGTATCGTATAACCCAGTATTAACTAAGTTGTGGGGGTCAAATAGGCAGTCGCTCCATGTAAAATACTGGTATTCAGCTGCATCCGGTTAGACTGGACGCCGACTCCAACATAGTTGGGAAAAGGCTACGCAGATGATGACTCTACGCACACATATGTACGTTTTACTTCAGTAGATCAATGTTCTTTCTTCGCCATTTTCTTTCCTTCGCGGTCTTCTTCATTACTTAATGTCTGAAGACCGAAAAGGAGTTACTAAACACCATGGCAACACGTCTTGGTGGCTACTGGAGTTGGCAACAGACTTGTCGGGTAACATTACGTTATCTGACATGTGACACGGACATCGGCACATGAAATTCAGTACCTACCCATTGTTATATGGAATCCGGCGTTCATTAAATTAGTTGGTGATATGACGCCACTTCAAAGATAAGATTGCAGGGACATATGAGATGAGACATTGTTATTCTGTCTTTGAGATTAGAGAGCCATGATGCCTCTAGTATGAAGTGCTGTGTCTAGGGGCCAGCAATACGGCACGCCCATTGAGCAAGCAGACTGTTCAGAAACCCGAACATCATGAAGAGTAGTAGGTTTTAAGGGCAAGACAAGCTTGTTTTTTTGTGCACTTTTTAAAACGTGGGCATTTTTTGTAATTTTTAGAAGGTTATATTTACTTTACTTATTAGTTGCTGTTGCTTTACTTATATGTAGCTAAAAAAACGAAAATAACGACAGGGACGTGTCCACAACATTTTAAAAATAAAAAAAACGATTGCTCTAAAGGCATTATTTAGGAAGAAAAAAGAAGAATACATTTGTATGGTGAATTGAAGCCCCCTGTTCCCTTTTAACTCTTTACGGCATTTCTTCCATCATGGATACGTCATACGAATAGTTTCGTATGACGTATCTTTATAGTTGTAATACATATCTAATATATAATAAGACGAAACACAATAAATAGGTCACTCATTTTTAATATAACAATACAATCGTTTGGTTTTTACTTTATATTGTAATGTTATACGATTAGATAACAATGTGTCGAGAAACCTGTTATTGCTTGCGTTGGATTTTGACCTAAATCGTGGAGCAAATAAGGAAAATTTGTGCACTACTTTTTTTAGCTTTTCCTCCGCTTACTTCACAATATTTGCTTATTAATTTGCCTGCATTATACGTATACAGGGTGTAAAAGAACCCTTCAAGAAGCCGTCAACCAAGCATTCTGTACTTACATAACTCCGAGTGTAAAATGTTTTACCATGGAAACTATTGGATTAATTGAATAGTACAGGGGCCATGGAAGTATTTAAAATAAAGATATCAAATTAAAAATTCGTGTTAATACAAAAAAAACTTGTGAAGAAGTTGGAACTTTCACCTTTAATATCTCCGTAACTAGAAGCTCCCATGACAGGGAGAACAAATGCCTTTCGGCTTCATTAAGAGTCTTTTTACACCAATATTCTGTCGGTACACCAAATGACAAGACGCTGGTACGTCTTACAATGAAAAAAATGTAAGGAAATGGTTTCCGTACCTGTAACTGTTTTCATAGAGTACATAAACCAGTCCTGCTTCTGCAGGCGTTCTGACATTCCGATTGGGTTACATCGCCACTGTGGTTTGCGTGGAACTTTTAACATAATATAACATAATATCACGCCTGTAATCCCCGAAGGGTTAGGCTGAGGTGTATACCTAATAAAACACCCACATTTCGCCAGTTATGCTTAAGTCCTATGTTATACGGGGCGAACCGGGCACAAATCCAAACTCCACGCCTGCTACTGAAAAAATCCTGATGGAAAAAAACCATTAGCACAACCCGAGAATCGAACACAGGACCTCATGCTCAGCAGTCGCGCTTGCGACCACTAGCCCAACGAGGCACTTTTTTAATTAGTCTATAAGTATGCTGATTGACTTCTACGATAAGTCAGAGATACAATCACAGCTGCACAGAATGAATTTTTGGGTTCTAGAAGTTTCCTTTTTATCTGTAATTGAGAAAGAAGAAAATCACCTGATTTGGATCAGGTGATTTTCCGATATCGTACGTAAATGTTTAAGCTTGGTGCATAGTATGTACATAAATGTTTAGATTTCGTATTTCCACAACAACGTTCAATGGAGGCTTATCGGTAGTTGTATCAGCCCAATACAATTGGACTACCCACGTGTGCATCTACCTGCAATGTGTACCGGAACTGCGCGGGCGCAGGCGACTATTTAATCCGAATTTATAGTGCCCCTGGGTGGATTATCTACTATATCGAGCACTATGTACAGACGCCAGCGCATAAAGCTACTACAATCTGTCAAATTTCTTTGATAGATTTTCAACTTTATCGCTAAAGCAATAAGTTCAAGGTTGATTAGGAAAATGTGATAGTTTCGGGTAGCTTGACCTGCTGGCGTCTGTACAATAACCACACTATATAGGCTTTTATGTTTTCGGGTCCGTAGATTTGTGACCATCTATTACAAACCGAGTTTCCTCCGTGCCTCGGAAAGCACGTTAAGAAGATAAAGATAGTTTATTTGTCAAACATGCGTTGACATAAACTGACTCATCAGACATGCAAGGTATTGTATTAATAGATGATGTGTGCGTCCATGTTTTGCCAATAACGGCGTACAAATTTTGTAGGTATTAAAAATTACATTTAGCTGCATTTTACATAATAGTCATTATAGTACATACATACATACATACCTAAACTCACGCCCTTTTCCCATGGGGGTAGGCAGAAACCACAGACCGCCACCTGCTACGATCCTTACATACTCCTTTTGCCTCGTCCACGTTCATACATCTGGTCAAACACGCACGCCGCATTATAGTAGAAGGAACATAATATATTAGAAGGAACAGGGCCCGCGAGGAATTTGAAAAATAGGTACTAGATGAAACTTGCCGTCACACTGCGTCAAGCCTGCCCCTGTAGAGTGCGAAAGGGACAGCTGCAGTTTAGACCGACCCACACCCACACACACCCATTATCACAAAAATTTTGACGTTCCGTATTCCTCGTTTTTCTCCTGGAAAACTGAGAAAAAAAATGATTGCTCTAGAGGATACAGAAAAAAAGGGGAATTCATTTCTATGGAGAATTGCAGCTCCTGTTCCCTTTTAAACCGTTGATCATTTGCAGATCTTTGACAGTCGTTACAGGTAGTCAGTGGCCCCAAAGTCTGACAACCAGCCTTACCAAAGGGTATCGTATTACCCCAGTACCAAGTCAGTTGTGGAAGTCAATCGCTCCATGTAAAATACTGGTATTCAGCTGCATCCAGTTAGACTGGAAGCCGACTCAAACATTGGGGAAAGGCTAGGCAGATGATGAATCTATATCCACATCCATACCAGTGGCGTAGATTCCATAGAACTCGATTCCTACCGGCTTCTCTTTGAAAAATGGCAGTCAGTATTCTATAGACAAATAATATAATCACATTAAAGATATATATCGCACCCTTAATAAAGTAAAGGCCTATTTCAAAAATATCAAGTTTTGGGAAATCTTGTAAAAAGATTCATGGAACCCGATGTATTAAGGGTGGTGTGAAAGAGACACAATTACAGTCGATTCTCAGGTCGGCAAAGTGTTATTGCGTTTTCCCAGAAGGAATTTCTCAGTATTAGCCACGGAGTCTGGATTAGTGCTCAGTTGATGGCAATAGGTTCGGCCCTTATTTCATGGGATTTAATAAAACATAATTAGCGAAATCTGGATGTGCTAACGGGAACACCTCGGCCTAACCCCTCGGGGATTACAGGCGTGAAGTTATGTGATTTATCCCAATAGTAGGTAAACATCCTCGTGGAATGATTTAGTGATCAGAAAGGAACTGTTGAAACCTATACAATAATATTGTGATGTTAGCAGATGTCTGTTATTAGAAAACTTATAATAACTTGCTATTGTTTCCAATCGTTGTTTTTCCATTATATCCCGGAGAATAGAGATATTTTTATGGAAAGATGGATCTATTTATGGAAAGATGGATCTATTCTGTCGCCTTCCATCCACCTCATTCGAGTTCTAGTCTAGCTGGGTAGCTAATTAACTAAATACCAGAATAAAGGGTGTAAAAAGACTCTTAACGAAGCCGATCGGCACTTGTTCTCCTCGCCATTGCGATTATTTTTTTGTTCTAGACCATACTTGGGAACCTTCTAGTTACGCAGATATTGGGGTCAAAGTTACAACATTTTTTTTTAAATACATCATCATCATTATCATCATCATCATTTCAGCCAAAAAACGTCCACTGCTGGACATAGGCCTATACATGTTTGAATGTATTTATTTTACTTAAGACACCTTCACCTCCGTACTATTTAATCCATCCATCAGCACAATGTTTTGAATGCGTTACATTTTTGAGTCCTACCGTACGTAAAACGTGATTTTTCACCGCAAACAAAAAAGTCGCTTCCCAACAATATTTTTTGCGTAAAGTTACTTTGATGTACAGAATGCTTGGTTGACGGCTTCGTGAAGAGTCTGTTTACACCCTGTGTTACATGACCGTTTTGACCAACACAAATACAATACAATAACATATTACTCCTAAATAGGTCAGAAAATGTCAGGTATCTGACTATCCGTGACGACTACAAAATCATAGCCAGGGTATATGAAAAATAAGTATATAAATGAAGTGGTCATCGGTCCACAGACCATCTACGGCAAAAGTAGTCTTATTTTACGGTCACAAACCATATACCAATAGTCATAGAAATGGACAAGCAAATAACAACAGTATAGTTCCAGCAGCAGCCGTTTTCCTCTATTGGGTGTAAAAATACCCTTATCGAAGGCACTTATGGTTCTCCCCGTCATTGTGATGTTTTTTTTTGGTTCTGGAACACTCCTGGGAACCTTCTAGTTACGGAGATATAATAGGGTATGTGACAGGAAGTCAAAATAGTTACTTTTTTATGAACTGTCAAAACGCAAAATGTGTACGTGATTTGTATGAAATAGCACGATGTGATGTCATACTTATTTGGGATCAAATGTAATACGTATTATCAGTAAATCCAATTTTACAATTATATTGTCCCCCAATATTTAATTTCTGTACGGTGATGATAGTTTTTAAGATGAGTGGCCTTATTTCTACGTATTTTTATATTTTATTTTTGACCTTGTCAACTAGCCTATTGGGGGTGAAAGTTCCACAACTTTTTTATTTCAGTTTTTAATTTTAGAACTGTACTTTAAACAGCTCCATACAATGAATTGCATGCGTTACATTGAGTCCTACCGTAAAAAGTGACTTTTCAACCCGCAAAAAAATTTCATTTCCGTTTGATGTACTTGCTTGCTTGTGAAGGGTCGATTTACAACTTGTGTAAAATACTTGACCTAAATACACCTAAAAACTATGAAATCCGATAGAAACGCAAAGGCACGCTCAAATGTGCGACTTCCCTATCTGCTCAGCCGTCGATAAAGTACAGTTAAACCGTGGAACGAAACACGTTGAGTGACTCGGTTCACGAGGCACGTGGCTGGCTTCACTCGTCTCGTGAGCCCTGACACAGTTCGCGGTCGCTGATACAGAGGACATCACTAGGCGAGGAAACCTCATGACGTGCCACTCGTGTTCTGATGAATTATACCTTTTGCATTGCACTTGGGTAATAAGACATTCTACACCCTTTCATGCGAGAGATAACAAATGTTTTTTCAATACACTTTTTCGAAAACTGGTTCTTATCGCACTACGATTAGGTTTTTTTATTAGGTCCAACATGCAATGTATTTCACACACGTGGATTTTAAATATTTTTCCGCACACGTGCGGAAATGAAAATTCCCACAGATATATACTTGAACTAAGCCCAAATTGGTTCAATGACATAGTCGGCGCTGATTGTTTTTTTTTAAATCTCAGCAAATCGATATGCGTCTTTATGGCGTAAATATTTTTTGAGTAGGTATTTAAATTGTGTTTATAAATATACTATAGAAAACATGAATATTTAAAACAAATATGTGCTTTTATGAACAAATTAACATTTATTTGTGTTCAAAAATAATTGAATTTTCTATTTTTCATATTAGGCTATTTAGTGGCATCATACCTTTGCTTCTTCTTCAACCTAGCGAAAGCAAACCGCGTAAAATTCCTGAAAAATTTCTATAAATAGTTTCCGTTCTAATATTTTATTTCTTCGAAAGTGTATTGAAAAACGTCGTGTTTTAGGAATGATTGGTACTGCCGTTCTCAGCTCCTTAATTACCACCCTTGCTTGCAGCTCGGGTGTTAATTCCACCTCGAATGCAATAACAAAGTTTCCCCACTTATATCAAAATGTACTATTTACTATTTTATATGACACAGAAAAGCTATCATGTGAAACATTGTAGCCCCTTATATTGAGTTTGTAGGTATGCCTTGACGTTCATTACTGTTTTCAGAGCGGTGAAACGTTCAGGTTGATTATTGAAGCTTAGTCAATAATTACAGTATTAGTTTACTTAACTTTTTTTGTATAACCTGCAAGATTTTTTTTTGCGGTTCGTTACCAGAAATATTAGGATTTTTTCGATAGATTTAGATTATTTTATCGAGATAACTCTTTCCTTAACCTTTTGACCGCCAGAGCATTTATACATATAAACGCACGCACGTGTCCTCCACGTCAAGCCACAATTTCACCGACCATTTTGTCACATATTTGTGTTGTTTGGCGTACAGGGCACGCGCTTGTTTGTCACGTATATGTGACTATTGCGGTCAAAAGGTTAATAAACAACAACTAGTGGTACCTATCTTTAAGCACAGGTTGCATTACAAATGTAAAACTTCTGCATAATTTGAGTAGCATAAATGCATGAAGTTGATCATCAAAACGTGTGTTGCTTGATTGTAGAAAATCGGATTTTTTTTTTGGAAAAACTTAAAGCGGCGTGAATGATAAAACATGGAAAAGTAGGTCATTAAACAGTAAGCTATCGATATTTTTTCAATCACAATGACTATTATTTTTTATTATTATTTTTTCATTATACCCTCCATTTTTTTCTTTTCGTCATATGTTGTACGATCTCTGTTTTGAATACTACTGTAAAGCCTGTTATAAAACAGACCTGTTCTGTTTTGTTACACAACTTTGCATGAAAATGTTTAGTATGTCTCCGTATAGAGTGTACCTTAAAATCGCTTTGAATGTGCAACTACTTCACACACCAACACCTACAAAATACACCTATTTTCATAGAAACGCTTCCTTATTATTCACTATACCACACAGTTACTATGCTAAATTACGCAATAAAATATATAACTTTTCAATAATTACACACAACGCTATAACTACACTCACAATATACATTTATTTACTAAGCTACATTTTTATATCTACTAATAGATACAACTGCTATTGTAAACTACGAAATAAAATATATATCTACGCAATACATATATATAGTGTGTCCTACATATTCATAAAATATATCTATAATATATGCTACAATCCAAAACTTGTATTACCAATGGCATGTACGAGTATAACGTTTTTCCCTACATCTCGTAATAGACTACAGTTATCTTATTTAATGTCATTTACGCCAAAATTATCTTCACCAAAATCAGTATACCACGACATTCGATACCACAAGTAACCTAATGAGCGACATTGACCAGTTTGATATTTCTGTGCCAATCACGTTTGAACCCGAGCAATGCAACTCATATCTTAAAAACCCTACACATTACTTAAAGATTTTACAGCAAAACATTCGTAGTCTTAATTGTAATTTTCAAGAATTACACGTTTTACTTGAGAGGCTGAAATTATCATGCGATATCATTGTGCTTTCCGAATGCTGGTTATCGCGTGTTATAAACTTACCAGTGCTACAAGGATATAACTCACTCAAAAGTAATGATAGCTACAATCAAAACGATGGCATAGTCGTTTACACCAATAATAACTTAGATTGCACAGTGGAAGAACCTTTCCTGTCAGAAGCAAATTGTTTGACGATAAAAATAAAAAATGATACAATAGTAATCGCAATTTATAGGCCCCCAAGTTTTAAATCACTCGACACTTTCCTTGATTCTTTGCATAACTTGCTAATGACCGTGTCGTCCTTTAAAAATATCATCGTAGTCGGTGATATAAATATTGATCTCTTGGGACACGGTTCCACGACCACTTCGTATCTAGAGACCATTGCCTTCCATGGACTTCTCCCTGCTATCAATACTGCCACCAGAGATAAGACATGCTTGGACCATGTGATACTAAAAACCAAGTTAGAAGCGCTTACGTTTTCCTTGGGTACTAGTATCACGGATCATGAAGCGGTTTTATTCTGTATAAAAACCCACGTGGCTAAACCTAAATCCATGAAGATGAAAATAAATGTCAAAATTGACATTGACAAATTGAAATCCGAATGTAACAATTTAAATTTTGACAAAGTGTATCAGGAAACAAATTTAAACACCGCTATGAACAATTTCATTAACATTATTCAATTATTAATTGCAAATAACTCTATAAAACGACTAATCCCTAGAAATAAAATTATAATTAAACCGTGGATAACTACTGGTATGTTACGTTGCATCCGGACCAGAGACAGAATGCATAAGAAGTTAAAAACGAATAATGACGTCATTTTGAAAATATCCTATGTGCGATACCGGAACTATTGTAATAACTTACTAAAAAAATTGAAAAAACAATATGAGCGAAATTTACTAATAATGTCTAAAAATAACTCTAAAAAGCTTTGGTCTACCATTAAAACAATCACCAACAATAATAATAAAAAGCAGCTACCACTACAATTATTAACTACACATAAAACCCCTGAAGAATCAATAAAAAATATTAATGAGTACTTCTCAAATATTGGGAAACGACTATTAAACATGATTCCCTCCCATATCCCTAGCGTTAAGAAAGTCTCTAAGCCGTCCATAAACTCTTTCGTTCTCCTACCCACGGACATCGAAGAAGTTGAAAGAACGCTTCAACTGTTAAAAAGTGACTGCTCGCCGGGCTGGGATCAAATCAGTGCTGATGTACTAAAAAAAATATCTGTTTCTATAACACCCGTTCTCACTAACTTAATAAATCGCTGTTTTGTTTCGGGAGTATTTCCCCTCGCATTAAAAAGAGCTGTGGTACATCCGATACATAAGACGGGAGACAGAGGCAGCGTCAGTAATTATAGGCCAATTGCGATTCTAACAACACTTTCTAAGATATTTGAACGCATAATCAACAATAGGCTTACAAAATACCTAGAAAAATACCACTTGTTTTCTGATACACAATACGGCTTCAGAGCTGGCCGCTCAACTGACAACGCAGTACTTGATCTTGTCAACTTTTTAGTAAATAAATTAGATAATAAAAATAAATGTTTAACTATATTTCTCGACCTGGCAAAAGCCTTTGACACTGTTTCTGTACCCCGCCTTGTGCAAAAACTGGAAGATCTTGGTATTCGAGGTGTTCCACTGGACTTATTTTCGGATTATTTAAAAAACAGAACCCAATCTGTTAAAATTGGAGAGCACATTAGTGACGAACTGCCAGTTGATTTTGGGGTGCCACAAGGCAGTATATTGGGTCCCACTCTTTTTCTCTGCTATATTAACGAGCTCTGTTCCCTTAAAATTAAAAATTGCCGCATCTCCGCATATGCAGACGATACTGCCCTAACCTTTTTCGCTGACTCATGGAATGAGCTTTTTAATCTTGCGCAAAATGGTTTTAACACTGTGTCACTGGCTGTCCTTAAACTCCCTCACTTTAAATGAAGATAAAACCAAATACATCTTATACTGTATTCGCAATAAAATTGACCCTGCCAACCGCACGACTTATAATATCCTTGCACATAAGTGTAATTTCCCTCCAACTTCAAACTGTAATTGTTCCAATTTAAAATCCACAAAAAGCCTTAAATACCTTGGAGTCGAAATTGACGCAAATTTAACTTTTGAAAACCACATTTGCTTTCTATCTAAAAGAATTCGGAAGCTCACATACATTTTTAAAGGACTCCGTGACGTAGCAGACAAACAAACGATGAGGATGGTGTGCGATGCTCTAGTACAATCTATCATTGGTTACTGCATTACCACATGGGGCGGGGCATGTAAAACAAAACTGATAACAGTAGAAAGAGCCCAAAGGATGATACTCAAAGTTAGTTTATCCAAACCACGTCTTTTTAACACCATAACACTTTATGAGGAAGCACAGGTGCTAACTGTACGCCAGCTGTACATATTGCTTACTGCACTTCTCCAACACTCAAACCTACCCGAAAAAAGGAGAAAACGCATAGGTATCTCCAGGAGAAACTTCGCAGTATGTGGGACAACTGCGGTTGGTACTTCCTTCGCACAAAGATTCTTCCCTTTCCGTGGTGGTGAATTGTATAATAAACTTAATAAAATATTAAATATAGCAAATTGTAGAAAACTGGAATGTAAAACTAAAATTACCAAATGGTTAATGAAGTTAAACTATACGGAGACAGAAAAATTACTTGAGATAGCCAAATAAGGCAGTCCATACTTACGGCGATTTTCACACTGCCCCGCATGATGCAGCGTAGCGCGTGGATGCGTGTTCTTCCGTTGCTTGTAAGTATCTCCGTTTGTATGGAAAACACGCACAGTCTAACACACAGAAAATGCATCCATTTTCTGTCCGCCGTGTTCGCGTCCACGCGCTACGCTGCATCATGCGGGGCAGTGTGAGAATCGCCTACTTACACATATTTGTAGGCAAGATTATAGTCATATTATCGTATATATTCGTATGTATAAATATATATATATATTTCAATTAATAAAATACTTACTGTGTAATAAATATGTCTACATACTTATATTATATATACACACACACACACACATACACACACACTCACACACGTACACACACACACTCACACACACACTCACCGACACATAGATATACACACCGTCACCAATTTCGCACTATTTCCACGTTGACAATAACTATTTATGATGTAATGGGGGCCTGGAGTTCTAAAATACAGGCCTAGGCTTAGTTTAGACTCCAGATCTCCCACAAATTACAACCTTCTGCCAAACTACCTGTCAACCCAAAATGTGTAACATAACAATGTAATTTGTGGAGATAAATAAATGTTTATATTGTATATATTATTGTATTTTTATTTTTGCAGACGGTCAACGAACTCGTTAATAAAATGTGACATCAGTATCTAATCGTGAAAAGGAAAGTACTTTCTCATAGCATTCATGTAGGTCTTATCACGAATGACGCACAGTAAAAGTAAACATGACTACAGAATCAAGGTCGAAGATAGCAGGCAGACAGTTCTACAAATCATACATACTAAATTATTATCTATCAGCCTATGTTGCCCCAAAGCAGGACTTCATTCCAATTTTGAGTAAGTGTGGACCTACCGTCCAGCCATCTTTGCCTGAGAAACAAAATTAAATCATCACGGAATTTCTCACGTCGTCGTCTTCTGTCTTCTACTAAATATTAGTCATTATATAGAGGTAAAATTTGTTTGTAGGTAATCTCCGGAACTAATGATCCAATTCTAAAAAATCTTTCACTGACAGAAAGCCATTTCAACGTCCTTAGGACATCATTCTGACCCCCCCCCCCCACATATAAATTTGTCTAATATTTTATCGGTAATTTAAACAAAACCAGCTGTTTCCTATAACGGTAAAAATGTATGGAACTGCCTGAACTCCCTGTATATTATATCCTTGTTTATCAATACTATTACACAATTCATTTACATAAACCAGGCTCAATTGACGCTAATCCCTCGAACAGGTCGACACTGCAGCATGCTTACTATTCAGGGTTGCTAGATCGAGTTTCAGAATTTTCCCCATAGTGTAATTTAAATATTCCCCCATTTTCTTTTCGTACAGAAAAAAATGATTGTCTGTAAAGTCAAAGAAAACATTGATGTAAAATTGCATATTTAATTATATGAATTGAATTGATTTTTTATCAATGAATTATCATTATTTTGTATAATACATAGATACGTCACAAGCCGAACGCTTATAGGCCGATCGTGCCTCTCTATTGCTTGTTCCGCGCTCTCGCTTGCATGGTTGGCTCAGGCGGAACGTGACACTTTTTAGTGCGTGCAGCCGGCATTCATCGATTTATAAGACGTTATCACGTCACTAAAACAAATGGGAATAAATAAATACTATATTTTCACAAAGTAGGTCAATGAATATTTAAACGGAATCGTAGCTGGTGTTCCAAACGGATGGCGTCATAACAAATTAACAAAAATGATCTGTTTACGACATTTAAATAGAGCCTTCAAATTGAGATCATATCTTTCCATTCTCTTCCTTTCCCCAAACCCCAATAACGAATTTTTTCCTGAAAAAAGTGGAAAAAGCTCCCAACCTACCAACACTGGTACTATTTCGGTGTCATGGTCTACCGGTTCCCGCACGTGGGCTTGCGACCGCGCCACGTGCGAACCGACCTACATTGCAGAGTGGCGGGTCGCCGCCCGCGATATCAGCGGCTTAGCAATGCCCTGAGACACCGAAATAGAACTGCACTACTTGAAATAGAATGAAGACATAATAATGCTTACCGCTGTGGTTTGTAGTTCAGTGGTTTATGTCAATCATGATACGTTTAGGAAATGTTAGAAAGAAAGAAAGAAAATGTATTTATTAGACTGGTACAGGACAGAACTAAAAAAAAATGGTTGAATTAACAATAAAACAAAATTATATAAAAACTGGCCAAGTGCGAGTCGGTCTCGCGCACGAGGGTTTCCGGAAGGTACCATAATATATCGAAATAAAACATGTTTTTTGTATGAGAGCCCCTTTAATTAATAAATAATTTATATTTTTATTTAAATAATTTATATTATTTGTTTTTATAGAGGCAACAGAAATACATCATCTGTGAAAATTTCAACTGCCTAGCTATCACGGTTCATGAGATACAGCCTGGTGACGGACAGCCAGACAGACGGACAGTGGAGTCTTAGTAATAGGGTCCCGTTTTTACCCTTTGGGTACGGAAACTTAAAAAAAAAACATAAGAAAAAAAAAAACACGAAATTGGTCCTGTTCCAGGCCAAAAGGGGGACTTTTGGCTTCAAACAGGACCAATTTCGTGATTTTATTTTTGAGATAGCCTATCTCAGCATAAAACAGCAGCACGCATCTCAGCAGTATGTTGTGTAAAAGATTCATCTTCTTCGTATAACTGGCCAGATAATTTTTATATTTACCCTAGAACTTCGTCACTTCACCGCGTCGTAGGTGGCAGCGCAGAAGTCACTTCAGCTGCATGTTTTTGGGTTAAGGTGGTTTGGGTAAGTTACAGAATCACGATCATGAAAATCATCAATACAACCCTGTAAGTCCTTTTGATCGTATTGAATGACTTTTTTATAAAATATTCATTGAATAGGATTACATGAACTTAGAGGGTTGTATTGATGATTTTTACGATAGTGATTCTGTAACTACATACGTGTTACTGGTGCGACTCATTTTTCATCAACATACAACCTAACACTGATCTGCAAATTGCAAAAAATGTAAGAAAATTTTAATTTCACGGGCTACCCTGACGCAACCACCTTAAGAGGACAGAATAGGGGGTGATGCATAGTTTGCGACACAGCCCCACAACCACATCCCACTGCTGTTTCATCGAGGTTTATATCACATCTTGTCAAATTATGAAGAAAGTGCTCTTACAAAAGAGAAAATGTGATAGAGAGAAATTATTCGAAGAGTAGATTGAACTAATTACTTTTCAAGAGGTAGGAAGCTACCTTAGCCTTTCTCCAAATACAGGGTGTAAACGAACTCTTCACGAAGCCGTCAGTCAAGCATTTTGTAAATCAAACTAAGTTACTTTACGTAAAAGTTATTGCTGGGAAACAACTTTTTTTGGGGTGAAAAATCAAGGGAGGACTCAATGTAACGCATTAAAAACATTGTGCTGCTGGATGGATTGAATAGTACGGGGGCCGTTAAGGTGTCTTAAGTAGAAAAATAGATAAAAAACATGTAAGTAAGTATTAAAAAAAAAACTTGTGAAAAAGTTGAAACTTTGACCCCCAATATATCCGTAACTAGAAGGTCCCAGATATGGTCTAGAACAAAAAAATGATCGCATTGACGGGGAGAACAAGTGCCTTTCGGCTAAGTCAAGAGTATTTTTACACCCTTTATGTTGTTGTCGATTTACAGTATAGCCCAGTGCAGCTAATACCAGTATGTTACATGGTGCGATTCTTGACTGGAAATCCTGGCTCTGTGGCTGTTATTGAGAAATTCCTGACGGAAAACCCCAATAACAATTTGATCAACCCGGGAATCGAACCTAAGACCTCATGCTCAGCAGTCGGGATTGCGAGCACTGGAGCAAAGAAACATATTCTATCTATCTATCATCAAAATGTATAGGAAGTGCATCCTGTTTTAGCAGTAACCTGTTTGCTACATATTAATTATAATTGGTTTGCATGTGAAAAACAATTACGTTATTAATTAATTTAATGAGTAACAGTCACTGGTATTTAGGTCAATTGTTAGTAGACACACTACCCACTTAAATTACAGTGAATGTATTGACACGAACATTGTATTGATTCAAAAGACCAACTAGTTGTAAACACTTTTAACTGGTAAGAATTCACTCAGAGTGGCATTGTAATTGCAAGACTAAATGCCCAGGGGTATCAAATGACGCTTTTCAACGCACTTCATCATCTGCCTAGCCTTTTCCAACAATGTTTGTGAGGTGAATGCTGAGATGACGAGTAATGGAATGTGCAGTATGGAAGAAGAAGTCATGGTGCGCAGACCATAAATAAATTGGGATAAAGGCAGGAGAATGATGATGATGATGTTGGGGTCGGCTTCCAGTCTAACCGGATGCAGCAGAGTACCAGTATTTTACATGGAGCGACTACCTATCTGACCTCCACAACCCAGTTAGTCCTGGGTAATAATACAATACCCCTTGGTAAGACGGTTGTCAGACTTTCCTGCAACGACTGTCAAAGATCTATATATGACAGCCGGGACCAACGGCTTAACTTTCTTTCTGAGGACGGTTTGTCACCCATCCTCAGATCAACCTAGGCAAGTGCGGTTTAACCTGAAGATTGATCCGAGCGTCTATTATTATTGTTTTAGCCATGAGCTCCTCATTTTTTCTACCCTAAATACGCCATTAAAAATTACAAAAGGCTACCAAATCTATAGGAAGCCTTTCAAAATTAAGATTTACGGTAACAATTTCTTTTGATAACATATCACATGGCATTTGTACACAAAGGGAACAGGGAAAACCCACATAGTCGTTTTCTTTACCCTGAAACACGTGGCCCAACAGAATGGAACAAAACAGCTCACAATAACATGTGGGTATATAAAAACACCCAGCTGCTCTTTGTAAATTTAATAACATATAAATATTTTTATAAGCAAAACGTGCTTTTTATATAAGGAGTAAATGTTTTACGGGCAAAATGATTTATTGTAATGTATTTCGTGTTCAAGCTGCAGGCAGTAAACGACTGTCGAACAAAAATCTAAATTTTTGTCGCCTGGTCTTTGATTTAAGGTGCGTCTAAACGGGCAAAATTTTCACAGAACTTGCCAGCAAGGTGCAAGATGTAAGCCGTGTTGACGGCGCGTTCGTGTTCCACGCGCGCCTCAAAGAGATGTCAGCAACAGGGAGGGGCCCGCAAGGGCCGATGCCTGCCAGGGCTGCGGGACTGTTCGAAAGAGATACCGCGGCCCTGGAACACAAAGGGCAAGGAAGGAACATGGGTGGGGTTTAGTCAGTACAAGTCTGACACTCCCTTCCGCTTTGCCCAGGGCGCGAGAAGTCATTTGATGATTTCCCATCCGAAAAAAAAGGTGCAAGATGTAAATCTAAAATGTTTTTGTAATAGTCGAAAATATTATCTTCATTGACATATGTATAACAGAGATAATAATTTTATACATTACATCACGCCTATAATCCCCGAGGGGTTATGTAGAGGTGTTACCTAAATAGTACACCCACATTTCACCAGTTATGTTAAAGTCCCATGTAATATGTATCCCCCATGTTATGTTATTTTTCTGTAATTTTGTATGATGCACGTCATGTCCCTGCGACAGTTCTTTCTTTCTTTAATAGGGGGCGAGCCTATTGCCATCAACAAGGCTCAGACCCCAACTCCGTGGCTTCTACTGAGAATTTCGTGATGGAAAAACGCAATAACACTTTGCCCGACCTCGAATCGTACCCAGGACCTCATGTTCAGCAGTCGCGCTTACGACCAATAAACCAACGAGGTAGTTAAAGGAGATATTATAAAGGGTAATACCTTATGTTTCATAAAACAAGTGTCCGTCTATCGTTAATATGAATGGCAACGTGTACGCAAAGCGCCGGCGCTGTCAACGATGCTAAATGTGTGTCTATAAGTTGTTTCGTTTACCATATTATTATGAATCAGTATGGACACGTGGATTCATAAAAAAACTGCACTTTATTTATCAAGCGAGGACACATTGCTATCTTTGTTTTTACTTGGAACTTGTATAAATCACTGGATTTTTTCAAGGTGACCTTTGCTTAACCTTTCGGGGATTACAGGCGTGATGTTATGTTATGTTTATGTTAAGAGGGCTATCACATTTTTTCTTGTATTTGAGCGTTTTACTCGATTTTTGATGTGTGATTATGGTTTATATATGGCCACAAAATTAAAACAAAAAAATATGCCCGAGAAAGTTTGATTATTTTTTCGGGAATGTTTTAAACAAATATTTTAATTTGTTTACGTACATGAGTAAAAACCTTGTCTCTGCAAAGGATTTTTCATAAAATCCTACTTTTGGGCATCTTTGATGCTTTGTTACATAAAAAAGTTGACGCTTCCCGTGACCCAAGGGCTGGCTTTTACTTTGGCCAGAGGCTAAGTGTTGCCATACAACGTGGCAACGCCGCCAGTCTCTTGGGCACATTACCATCTGACAGCGTTGAGGAGGAGTTTTCCGATGCCCTTTTATAGTTTGTTGTTAGTTTATCTATTTTAGTTTAATAGTTTTTAATTATCAATGTATATAGTTAATACAATAATATTATATTATATAAAAATGTCCACGGTACAATTGAGTGGTGTACTTTGGAATGCTTTAACCAATTTTTTATGTTTCATACAGAAATACACCCAAAAAAATTCGTAAAACTGAAAGATACTGACCTTTTTTCGTCTGAAATGATATTTTTTATCTATGAAGATATAATCCAAATTCAAAGAAAAAATATTTAATAAGTAAGGTTACTATCTTACCTTGCTTGAAAAAAATAATGAGACGATTTAAAAGTAAAATACTCTTTGAAAACAATTGTTTTATGCAATGCTAAAAATCAATATAAATCTCGGAACGGGCGGTCCTTAGCTTGTTTGGTCATTTTGGTTTGTTCCTGGAATCCGAGGCATAGCTGTTTGCATGTGTGCGTAGTATACCTCGCTAGATGCACACTTGCGCATCCACTGCCGCATGCTGTCTAATTTACCTTAACTGAATTGTTTAGTTTTGTGATAGCCCTCTTAAACTGAAAAAATGGTTGTCTGTAAAGTCGGTTTACGGACGATAATTTTACGTGATAACGTCATAAGAAAACATTGATGAATTGAATTATTATCACTGAATTATCATTATTTTATAATACATAGATGCGAAAGCTTAGGCCGATCGTGCCGCTCTATCGCTTGTTCCGTGCTCTCGCTTGCACACTCAGCTCAGGCGGAACTTGACACTTTTTCGTGCGTGCAGCCGGCGTTCATCGATTCATATTGTATATATTTCATCAATTTTTAAGACGTTCACGTCTAAAAAAAAAACAAACAACACTAATATTAAAGTTACCTATTAGTTTTAAGGCCTCTTCGGTCTAGTGATATCAAACGCGACTGCTGAGCATGGGGTCCTGGGTTCGATTCCCGGGTCGGGCGAAGCGTTATTGGGTTTTTCCATCAGGAATTTTTCCGTAGCAGCCACAGAGTCTGGATTTGTGCCCAGTTGATGGCAATAAGCTAGCCCTCTATTACATAGTACTTAAACATAACTGGCGAAATGTGGGCGTTCTAATAGGTTTACCTTTGCCTAACCCTTTGGGGATTACAGCCGTCATGTTATGTTAGTTTTAAGGCCACAGTCAGAGTCAGATAACAGCTCGCTTCATTTAAAAAATATATCCAAGTCAGAAAACACGTCATAGTAATATTAACAGCTGTATTCACTATGTTGGTTGTTTCTGGGCACTTAGGTATTTTCATTGCAGACACTATTTTGAATAGTAATGCAGACGGGATCAGTAGGTAAAACCGTAAACGTGACGAGTGCAGAGACGCACGTTTCTTTTTAATGCCCTGTCTTTACTTTACATTTTACGTCAGACTGATTTGAAACGGAAATCATTTGCATAACCATGCACCTTCTAGGTAGGTAAGTAACATGCACTGTGAGCTTAAAAATAGTCTTTAATATGAGGTCTGCATTAAGACTTTTTTACAGTCCTTCGAGAGTCTAGTTCGTATTCTAGAACTTTTTGACTGTTGACCTGACTGATGATCTGTAGAACTGAATCATAGTTTTTTTTTTTTACGTGAAATCTCCTTCGGCGCATTGGGCATTTTGCAGATGGGGAAAACAATTGAACTCGCGACACCGTGAAACGACCTCTTTTTCGTTGCAGAGTGAAAAACCCAAAAAAATACAGTGTATAGTCAAATGTATAAGTAAAAAGGCATATGCACAAATATTTTTTAAAAATAATCCAGAATAATCTAAAAAAAAAAGGTTTCGCTTCTGTCGGCACTCCCGGAGTGGTTGGGTTTTTCTTTTAAAGGCATTATTTACACGGTCAAATGTATGGAACAATCCTATTAATATTAAAAATGTGAAAGAACGAAGAACCTCACAAGAGGTTGGATGGATGGATGGATGTTTGTTACTCTTTCGCGCAAAAACTACCGTACGGATTTAGATGAAATTTAGCACACAGATAGTTTATAACTTGGATTAACACATAGGATACTTTTCATCTCGTGGGACTATCATTGAACTCCACACGGGCGAAGCCGCGGGCATAAGCGGGTACGAACATAAAGTTGTTTTTCAATTGTGCTCTGTGTGGGTTTATTCCATCGAGAAAAATCTTTATTGAAAAGAATATCTATTTAGATACACACTTAATTAGTGAAGAGAATGTTATCGAAGCAACGTGACCCGATATTTTTGGCAACAAACAATAGAACAAATATTATTTAGCTTCTATAAGCATTTATTACGAAGAAAGAAAATTTCTTTGACGTCAACGGGGGAAATATTTTTTTCCTGCTTTATTGCGTCTCAATATTAAGAAAGACAACACAATATGTTCGGTAATGTCCTACCGTTACAACAACGTGACCAAATAAGTTTTATTTTGCTTATTTAGCAGTCTAAAGTTTATACATAGTGGGTGTAAAAAAAGCCGAAAGGCACTGTTTTTCCCCGTCATTGCGATCATTTCTTTGTTCTAACTAGGACATACCTGGGTACCTATTAGGTACGGAGATATTAGGGCTCAAAGTTCCAACATTTTCACCAGTTTTATTTTTTAATACATTTTTTTAATGTTATAATTTACTTTAAATACTCCCACGACCGGCCCTGTACTATTTATTCAATACATCCAGCAGCACAATGTTTTGATTGCGTGATTTTTCACCCCAATAAAAAAAGTCGTTTCCCAGCAATAATTTTTGCAGAGTCGCTTAGTTTGATGTGATTGACGGCTTCGTGAAGAGTCTGTTTACACCTTGTATAAGCTAACTAGACATCCAGAGGGGCTCTACAAGAAGCAATAGTTTTCATGCGGTTTCGTATTTTTACAAAAAAAACCATTAGAACCAGGAGCCTAATTCGGACTTAGACCTTTACATTTATCTACCAATATATTTTTGAATTTCGATGACGTTCTAAAACCCTAATACATTTATAACTTTCTATTTATATTTCATATCATTCATAGCATAAGCCTTTACAGAGGTTATTTTTTTCATGAAGAAAGATACAGGGTGTAAACAGACTCTTCACGAAGCCGTCAACCAAGCATTCTATACATAAAACTAAGTAACTGTACGCAAAAATTATTGCTGGGAAACAGCTTTTTTTTGGGTGAAAAATCACGTTTTACGGTAGGACTCAATGTAACGCATTCAAAACATTGTGCTGATGGATGGATTGTATAGTATGGGGGTCGAGAAGGTGTCTTAAGTAAAAAAAGTACATTTAAAACATGTGCTTAAAAAAAAAATCTTGTGAAAAAGTTGGAACTTTGACCTCCAAAATCTTCGTAACTAGAAGGTTCCCAGGTATGGTCTAGAAAAAAAAATGATCGCAATGACGGGGAGAACAAGTGCCTTTCGGTTTCGTTATGAGTCTTTTTAGACCCTTTATAACGCCTACATATAGGTATGATATACCTATGGAATATGATTTTCAAACCGGAATCCTGAAATCATCTGAGTAACGGAAACAATGCACAAAAAATGATTAAATTCCCAATAAAAAAAAAACTCACCGAAAACTCTACACAGCCCTAATTTTATTCACACGAAAATCCACGTGGCCAGACACCTGACTAAATGTAATCTGTTTACATACAAAAGACCTAGATATTCCGCATGAAGTATTATTTATGCTGCACAAACAAGAAGGGGTCCATATTTCACACGTTTCGCGGAGTCTGCGCGTTCCACGTGATATAAGCCAGGTATTGTGGGCTGCCGTACCACGTGGGCCTAAGAATAGACAGTCTAGCTGACTGCTATAAATATAGAATGTGATCGGATTTTTTTTAACGTGACGGGAAAATTCCGTAGTTTTTGACTCAGAATTCAAATACTTCTATTCATGTGTTATGTTTTTTGTGAGGGAATTAAAAACTATTTCGTAGTATAAAAAGTGTTTCAATACAATGACCTAATTTTTGATTCAATTTTACATAACAACACGCCTGCAATCCCCGAAGGGTTAGCCAGAGGTGTACATACCTAATAGCACATCCACATTTCGCCAGTTATATTAAGTTCCATGTAATAGGGGGCGAGCCCATTACCATCAACCGGGTGCAATTCCAGACGCTTAGAAATTCATGAAAAATTCCTACTGAGAAATTTCTGATGGAAAAACCCAATATTGTTGTTATCCAAAATAAATACTCACCATTTATTAATCTTAATATATATAAATCTCGTGTCACAATGTTTGTCCTCAATGGACTCCTAAACCACTTAACCGATTATAATAAAATTCGCACACCATGTGCAGTTCGATCCAACTTGAGAGATAGGATAGTTTAAATCTCAAATTATAGTCGCAATTTTAATTTATTGCTAATTATTTGTCTGTTATTATTTGACAGTCACAATTATCTGTTAATTCCAAATGATTCTAACAGATGTTATATTTAAAAATGGAACGATCTTATACTCAAAAGCATGGCAACCAAGGAGCCAACTTATCAAAGGTTTTATTTAAATATCGAATTGGCTTGCAAATAGAAAGCAGTTTATTGAAAAAAAACAAATGAACTCATCAACGCGAGAAAAAATATTGTTGTTTGTGTGCATCATTGATTTTGATTTTTTTTTTGAAAATCTCTAAATATACTTAATATAATAAAGGGTAGGTAGGGTAGGTAGGGTAGGTAGGGTAGGTAGGGTAGGTAGGGTAGGTAGGGTAGGGTAGGGTAGTCGAAATATTATTTAGTTGCATTATGTGACGCAAACGAAGTTGCGCGGGTCAGCTAGTAACATTATAATTCAAATGCTACTTAATAAATCTCCAAAAACACCGCGACTTTTAAAACATTCACAAAAAAAATATATAATAACTTAAACAAGATAGTTAATCAATAAACCTAGCAATTTATTTCGACGTATACACCTACGTTTTAAGTATAAATGTTTGTATGTAGATAGGTATATATGTAATATATGACACATTGACGAATGTTGGTAGGTAAAATAACGTGAGACGTGGTCAGACATGTGCACTTCCGAATCGCCGTCGCGCGTCGCAACGTGACTTAGAGGGGCTAGGGGCGCCCGCCAGCCAAGCGTCGCGCGTCGCGTTTTAAATGTTAGGTAACCAAACTTACCTAAATGTTATTTATATTATTTTTTTTGGGTTTTTTTTTTAATAAATGTGTAGGTTAAGTATGAGAGTAATGTGCTACATTTAATCTTGCCTTGTCTATGGATGTTTTTTGTCTGAAATTAATGTTTTTATTTTTTAGGTATTTGTAATAAATAAAGGTTCACAGAGAAATTTGTGGACAGACTTCTTCATAGCTTTCCCAAAAGAGAATGTACCTTGATGTTTCACTAATAATTTTCTTGAAAGGTTTACTTTTCAAGGAACTATTTCAGTTTTCTTTTTTAGCTTATACAGATCTTTTTCCAATAGTAAATAATTCTTCTAGTTAATAAAAGCTTTCGCGTAGTGCCGTGTAATAATAAAAACATTATATATCTTCTTTTAATAAAATAATGGATTAATCAATTAAACATCCTGCGCCCGTATTTATAACAACGCCATATTTACTAGTAATAAAATGTATCTTCGGTAAATTAAATCCTAGATAGTAGATACGAGTACATTCATTTATAACCTTTCAATTACAGGTAGTAGGTATGTCTCGTGTGTACATCTTAATAGCTATCAGTAAGCTTCTTAGTTATTAACTACACTTAATTGCTGTAACCTTTTTGTTCATTAACTTATTATATATACATTTTCACGTGGTTTGTTTAAAAACATTTGTAAATTATTTAGGTTATACCTAGGGAGAGATACTTAATTTTATTTACAAACTAAAATTAATCTATAATAGTTAAAAAAAAAATATGTACAAGTAAAAAAAAAAGGTTACAGGGCGTCAAAAAATTTGTAAATAGAAATTGTACAAAAGGATTTTTTTAATTAGTTGAATGGGAAAATTCACCGGAGTTCGTGATATCAGAAATCTTTGCAAAATAACAACTAAGTATTTATGATCAATTTTCTGGCAGGTAGATACAAATCGATGCCAATAATGTAATATTTTTAAAAAAGTTACCAATTTTTCCAAAAGAAGATAGTAATGATACATGTTGACAATGATTGCCAAATCCATTTGCCTTTAGATCGTCTGATCATGATGTGATGACAGTTTTAACTTTACGTATAATAATTATCATCATTGTCTCGCTCTATACTCTCTTCACAACACCAGCCCAGCCTTTTCCCAACTCAACATACTGAAAAAAAACATCATTCTTCTTCAAATCAAATCAAATCTTTATTGATGAACAAAATGATGGACGAATGGATGTATATACTGATATACATCCATTCGTCCATCATTTTTATATAATGATATACATCCATTCGTCCATCATTTTTCTTTCTTTATCGTGTGGTTAGTGCCCAACCTGGTGTCAGAGCTTTTATTTATTATTTTATTGGGCTCTTCAAAAATGAGTACACTATTACATATATCGTAAAACGTTTCAAACTTAAGTCTAAGTGCCCCATTACTTAAATAAGAGCACCACATACACTATGTAATGCACCTAAAGAGCGAATTATAAAATTAAAAACAAAAAATAAAGAATAAAAAATACAAAAATTGAAAACAACAGCAGTATCCATAAAATTAACGTAAACCAAACAGAATCAAACTTAATTATTTTGCGAGATACATTTAAACATTTTCCTGGAAGTAGGCACAGATGTATGACATAAGTCGATAAACCGCCCATGGGCCTTTGACTTGGCTTATTAATCCTCATCATCTGACTAGCCTTTTCCCAACTTTATTGGGATCGACTTACAGTCTAAAAAACAGCTGCAGCTGAATACTAGTGTTTTATATGTGAGCGACTACCTGTCTGACCTCCACAGCCTAGTTAATGCTGGGTAAAACGATACCCCTTGTTAAGACTGGCTGTCAGACTTTCTGTAACGGCTGTGAAAGATCTACAAATGACAGCCGGGATCAACGGCTTAATGTGTTTTCAAGGCACTGAGGAAACTGGGTATATATTGCTAAGATCTGTAAATATTCCCCAAACAACCATAATCCGCCATAGATTGCTCAATAAAACATAGACTATAATTGTAACAATTCTATAATTAGCTCACTAATCACCGGCTTTGCTAATGTCCACAGATTGTGCAAAACAGTCACGTTGTCGAACATTACGTGTCGGCTATGTGTTATCAAATATTTTTACTCTGTAACGCTATTGCACCATCTACATGGTACTGGAAAACTCATTGAAACAGACCTGACCCAGTTATAGAACATTATTGTTTGTGCTATTTCTGTAGTTCTATGTAATGGGGATTATGATATTATGTTCGATGTTCATAACAATTGTTTGTTTATTCTCAGATATTATTTATTAGTGAATAAGGTTTAATTTTTTTTTTTGTAAATTTAGTTTCTTTTCTCAATATAAAAATAAGAGCAATTTAACCCTTAGTTAATATATGTTATCTAAAAATGTATCCAAACCACGAACACCAATTAGAAATTAAATTGATAAATACCATTTGATTAAAAGCAACAAGCAATAATTGTTGGATAAAATGTGTCACATATCGATGAATTTGGCGTCTTCAGTGTTTGCGTATATGAATTAAAATTAGTTTTTTCTCAAAAACTAAAATTGCTTAACACTTTAATTGTACACGAAGTAGACACTATAATGTAATAATCTAAGTAAACCCTATGGAGTTCTTTGGAAAGGGTTAAAATTGTATAGACCACTGTTCGTCTCAGCATTACACAAAGGTTGACTGGCAGAAAACGCCTATGGCATGACGTCCACTATAGTCTGTGCTTGAAGTGTGCTTTAATAAATAAATAATATAACATCCCGTCTGTAATACCCAATGGCAGAGGTGAACTTATCAGCATCTTAATTTTGCCAATTTTGACGTAGTTAAGAATTAGAAACGTAACGGACGTAATTTTGTAATCGTGAATAATTATTTATTTATTTATCAACTACATCTACCATTACAGCTAACCAATGCGGTAAATGCACCTTAATTAATCCTTAACTTAACTTAATTTAAACTTGTTGACTTTGATTACGAATGTACATAATATATGGGATGGATCTTGTGTTATCTGAATTATTAGATACATTTTTTTTTTAAACTACTACTTTATCAAAAATATTTACAAATATATTAAACCATCACTGGCAACCCTATCCGGGATTCAAAATAATACATAATTATACTTGTGCCTTTTTTTCTTATAAAATTGCACATAAGATTTACCATAAGTATGGCGTTTTACATAAATCTGCTGTCCCTATTCTAGAAAATACATATTTTTCTATACACATAACCAACCGTTGCGTAAACGTGAGAAATATACTACAATACTGTGTTTGTTGTTGTGAAAAACAGTAGGTATTGTGTAAGTTACGAATACAATGGTTTTTCATACATTTTCACGTGAACTTGATAGCAAATAATAAAGGGTCTCGGGCATTTTCAACCAGTATATACCTCAGGGTGATACAAAGACCAAACATTGCAAACAAAATGGATACGTAACTCGAAAATAATTATTTAAATCAATAAAAATCAGTACATATTATAAAACAAAGACCTCCGCCGCGTCTGTCTGTTTGAGGGTGGGAACGGGATCAAAATTTCATGTTTACTTTTGGTCGCGATAACCGACATCCACGTAGGCATAAACTAGTGAAATATAATATTATTTGCTATAAGTTTAACATTTGACTGGTCATTGAAAACTAGCCAAAAGTGTAGAGATTTGGTAAAGACCTACACTCAGCATTGGGTGGCCAAAGGTTGAAGAAGATGAAAAAAACAAATCATCATCTGCCTAGCCATTTCCCAACTATGATGAGGTCGGCTTCCAGTGTTACCGAATGCAGTTTACTACCAGTATTTTACATGAAGCGACCGCCTATCTGACCTCCACAACCCAGTTAGTACTGGGTAATACGATACCCCTCGATAAAACTGGTTGTCAGACTTTTGGGTTACTGACTACCAATAACAACGGTCAAAGATCTACAAATGACAGCCGGGACGAACGGCTTAACAGACCGACCTAGGCAAGCGCAGCTCGACCCGAACGGCTGTTTTCATTTAACCACGTACTCCTAAGTATAAATCATTAAACATATAATCCTCTTACTATAAATTAGAAGAAAAAAGAACTTCTTCTTCATCGTCGTGTCGATGATTTCTTCATATTTTTTTTATTAAATTAGTTTTGACCACTACTCTGCAACCTAGACGGGCGTTGGTACTGGTCTCGGAAAGGTCCCTCAAAGTGCACGAGGAACCACACATAGTACAGAAAGAAAGAAAGAACAACAACCAAATGATTCACAATATTAAGTTCATTGTGCAAGCCGTGCTATGAATCAAAACTTTGCCAGCCACGTGCAGCTTGCTAACAAACCTTGATTATTTAGCGGACGCATGTTTTCGCACGCGCAAAAGTGGAAAGCGTAAAAACAGAAAGAAAAAATAGTAGGTCATACGGTAGGGTTGCCGTCTGATGTTGAAAAGATTGTTATAACTTGGCATGAGGACTGTGGTGAGAAATGTTTTGTGTATGAATGTACGTCACGAAGCCATTAGAGCTGAGAATGAGAGCTTTCTATACATCAAACTAAGTAACTCTACTGTAAAAATTTGCTGGGAAATGACTCTTTTTTGGGGTGGAAAATCACGTTTTACTGCAAGACTTATGTTACGCACTAAAAACATTGTGCTGATGGATGCATTGAATAGTAAAGGGGTCGTGAACGTATTTAAAGTAAATTAACTATAAAATTAAAAATATCTATTTCAAAACTTGTGAAAAAGTTGGACCTTTGATCCCCAACATCTCCTTAACTAGAAGGTTCCCAGGTATGACTTCGTAAAGGGTATTTTTACACCCATTATAATAAGAGTAGAGGAAGACGAAAGAAACAGTTGATGGACTGTGTGAAGGAAGATGTGGCTAGGAAGCAGGCCACTGCTGAGGTACGAGTAAAAGAGAAGTAGGTATGGAAGAAGAAGACATGCTGCGCCGACCCTAAATGAATTCCGTCAAGGTTAGAGAATGATGATGAGCTATGATCAATCATATTCAATCAACTCTCCTTATATCAGTTCACTGCTGGATGAATACTTTTCCAAGCTACATGACCCTGTCCGCCGGTTTCCACATCAATGCTTTAATTTTTAAGGTGTTTACTTGGTGAGTGCATGTACCTGAAATGAAAGACATAATTTAAGGACTTATACAGAAACACTACTTACTCTTTAAGTTTTAAGTAGTTTTAGGAAGGTAACTCCTGCTGCGCATATTTTGAGTAGTCAAGTTGCTAGCCTACTGCTTAGGATCAAATAATAGGTAACGCACGCAATGACATTGACATTGCTGCGTTGAGTAAAGTGATGTCTGCTCAAGCTCAGTAGTCTCTTTTGTTGGCTGTACCTTTCATGCTATCTTCCCACGCACTACTGAACCCGAGCTTCGTTCTGCTTACAAACCTGCCCACGAGCACGATTATACTCAGAATTCCGTACCCACCTAAAGTTTTATCTTTTTTTTTTAAGTTTTTAAGGCACATTCAACATCGGTCTAAATCCTTTTCAACGAATTATATCTACCGTTGCAAAAAATTTCATATCCTTCCACTTTATGAAAGGCGTAAAATATCTGATCTTGTGTTTCTATTCAAGATCGCCAATGGAACATCTGGTGTTACCGAGTTGCTACATAAAATCGGGCTGCGAGTGCCGTCTGTGTTCTTGCGTAGACCTCATTTATTGCACACCCCAGTGGTAACCACTACGTACAGACGGAACTCGTACATGGTGAGAGCAATCTGCCAGGAAGCTGAGATCAACATCTTCAATACTAATTTGGTTAATTTAAAGAAAATTTTATGTGCTAGCTTCGTCGAGCGTAAATAGTAGCAGTAGTAGTAGTAATAATAGTAATAGTAGTAGTGGTAATAGTAGTAGTAGTAGCGTTCTGTTTGGTGTTATTTAGTCTATCAAGGATTTTCTATTTATATAATTTACATACTACATGTGGAAACTTGTAATTGGCCATATTTTGTTTAAACTATTACTCACTGTCTGTTTAGCTGTAAGTTTTCCTAAAATTAAATAAATAAATAAATAAATTTAAATGTACATATTTTTTCCATTTCCAACAAAGGGATATCTTATTAAAAACAAGAGTACTGCTACTGTTGATTACTTCAAAAGCAACAATAAAGGTTTAATCGAGAACACGTAGGTATCTAGATAAAGAAATACATAGAACTTATCGTGTTTTGGGACCCACAGTCTGTAAGTGAGGCTCGCACTTTACCGATGTTTTTTTGCTAGCAGCGTTGAGTGGTAAATCCTAAAAAGTGGGGGCGTTGGGGATTGGGAAATTCAGTCACGTTACAATAAGTTACGTGTTTATAAAAAAATGTGAACGCACCTACGATACAGGAGAAATTCCTAGTGTGGGGCAACGTATTAAAAAAAAGAGAAAAAAAGAGAAAGAGTAAAGAGACATACAAACATAATTATACAAGGTGATGTTATATTTAAAGCCGTAGCATTTGATTGTATTATATCAACTTGTCCTGCAAACCCCTTTTTGGCGAAAAATGCTCCGTACAGATGCACGTGTTTGCCAATATATAAAAAGTTAAGCATTTTTGCTAACCTCTAGATGTTTTCACAACCTAGTATTTATTATAGCTAGTGTTTATTACTTCAAGCCAAATCTTTACTACCTAACCCGCTACCAATAAACATGATGCAACTTTTGCACACCTGCCATCTACAAGTATATCCCGACTGAATACGAAATCATTATCGGCAATGACTTTGTCGCTTATTATAATACAAAACGGGTATCATTTAAGCTATCACCAATTTAATTAGTTTTGTGTTTCTTAAATAATAGGGTTTGTCCTCAAAATAGTAGATCTGTCACCAAAATGTAGTCACCAAACAATGCAAAATCAGTTCCACAATAAATCACCTAAAATCCTGAGATATAAGGTCTAGTACCAAATAAATGTTTTTGTATGTATTATAATAGGTGTGTCCTAATAAGTATTTAAGCAAACTAATTTAAAGAGATCACCAATAAATCATATTATGTTACTAGAAAATTGCATTAAGTTCAAATAAAAAATTAGGGTTGTCATCATCGTTTCAACCAAAAGATTCTGCTACTTAACTAGACTCCCAAGGTTTTAAATTTCCACTGGTAGTATAAATTATATTTAAATAAAATTTTTAGCAGAGTAGTAAATAAAACAATTAAAGTCAAAATAATCAATATTTATTGTTTAAAATAATTACGACTGAACAATCAGCGCTGGTTTAAAATAGCTGGCTTATGGCTAGCAGAATAATAGATAAAACACTTAATTAAAGTTAAAATAATCAATATTTATTCTTAAAAAACAATAATCACTGAATAATCAGCGCTGGTTTGGATTTCGAAGGGCGCCCCCTTTTTCTTTTCTGGCCGATAAGCACATTTTTTGCTTCTGGTGGGGGGTTGGCCAGCTTTAAGCGTATGGCTAATCCGATAATAATGTTTGCACATATATTTCTTGTAAAACGCAGGGCAGTTGCATTTCCCATGCATCCAATCAATATTGTGCGGTAGATCCACTCTCCATTTGCTGAACCATTGGACAAGCGCGCCAATTTGTCTCCGCCCCTTTGATCATTTTTTCATTAAAATTATAAATTGATGTATTAAATTGGTAACGAATACTATTAATTTAATATCTGAACGAAATAAAATGTTACTACTGTATTGGTGACAAAATATCAAATAAAAAGGAGTCGCAGTCAGGGATCGATAATCGATTTATTTGGTGACAGATCTACCATTCTGAGCACAGAGCTATTATTTAAGTAACATAACTGTTATTATAAGAACGAAGTTTATATTCATGTAATGCAATATAATTTTATTGGTTATCGATCTCTTATTTTACACATATATTAACATTAATTTGATAATTCATACCTGGGAACAATTTTTGTTTATCTGAGAACGAAAATATTTCGTGGCGATAGATCTATTTATTAGGTGATACAACTTGATGACAAATATAAATTTTGGTGATAGAAAATATAGTTCCCATACAAAACGTATGTCTTTAATTATGTACTCTGTTATGCAAAGGTGACATGTTTTTTAACGTGACGTCGTCAGCATCATCGGCATGTGTCTTTGCTGAGAGCTGCGTGGTGCAATATGTGCTTGTTCTATTGTTTTACTGTCTGCTAATCTAGGCTCTTCTAGCCAAGAACTCGGTCCTTCAAGCCTATGTAGGCTTTTTATCTCGTATTAATTAATTTGAGTTTTTCGACTAGGACTCCGTGAACTGTGTCAATCTTATGTTTAAATATAATTAAAACATTATTTAAACAAATCATATAGTAGTATATTTATATACAACAGGGATTCCTAGTCGAAAAACTCCAATTAATACGAGTTCTTGGTTAAGGAGAGCCTTAGCAACGAGGAGGTTGGATTCGGGGTCAGAAAAAGTCAACGGCTCGCCACAATAATGCGACTTTTCGACATTCTTCCTAAGCGACGAAAGGAGAGGAGATGTGTAAGATTAAACCAATCACAGGAGAGACGAGAGACACGATATAGATTTTAACCAATTTCATTGGTCGGTTTCCCTCCTCTCCGCTCCGCTCGTCTCCGCTTTGGTGGAGTCGGGGCCTTAGTCGTAAAATTACTATATAACATAACATCACGCCCGTAATCCCTGAAGAGTTGGGCAGAGGTGTACCTAATAGTACACCCACATTACGCCAGTTATGTTTTAAGTCCCATGTAAAAGGGGGCGAGCCTCTTGCCATCAACCGGGCACAAATCCAGACTCCGTGGCTGCTACTAAGAAATTCCTGATGGAAAACCCCAATAACACTTTGCCCGACCTGGGAATTCAACCCAGGACTTCATGCTCAATGTAAAATTACTATTAGAAATATTATTATTAAGCTAGTCAGTCATATCTGACTACGGTTCGGAAAACACAGACATAATGATTATTATTATCTATGTTGTTGACAAAAGTGACGTAATATTGGAATGTGTCTTTATGACGACCAGCATGTTGCAACATGTGCTCAGTCTAGTTTGACACGAGCGGTTTTCAAGAATTCTAAAGGCTGGTTCAAGATGTAATCAAATGGCCCTTTCTTTCCCTGTGTTTAAATTTCCACAATAGATGGATTTGTAGCAATATAAACTGCTTACTCCTGCTATGTCGCATTCACTTTTAGGGGTTTAAGAACAGGGTGTAAAGTTCTTCATCCCCATATAAAAGAGAGGACCCTTTGCCCAGAAGGGTGTTGTGTCTGGTGGGCTACTGCCCGACAGTTGTTGTCGGGTTTAGTTCTTCATTTATATCATAGATAGCGGAGTAGTACTTTATGTACGATGTCGCTGTAGTACTTTTTGTACTAAGTCGCTGTAGTATTTTTGTACTAAGTCGCTGTAGTACTTTTTGAACTAAGTCGGTGTAGTACTTTTTGTACTATGTCGCTGTAGTACTTTTTGTACTATGTCGCTGTAGTATTTTTTGTACTATGACGCTGTAGTACTTTTAGAACTATGTCGTTGTAGTACTTTTTGTACTATGTCGCGGCGGTAGTACTTTTTGTACTATGACGCTGTAGTACTTTTTGAACTATGTCGTTGTAGTACTTTTTGTAGTGCCACTACACAATAAAGGCGACGGCATAACACAAAGTTAAGACAACTAAGGCAAAAACACATTTTCGATATCAATCATATAACGGAACGTCATAATATTTTCTTAAAAGAAAACCACGTTAATTCAAGCCACGTGGAAAACCTACAGCAAACAAACCGATATTGTATACAAAGACTGAAAAAAGAGACGAAAGTTACTTACCTCACAACGTCATTGTTCGTCTCGACACGTGGGAAACCCACACCAAAAAACAGTCTGATATTGTATAAAAGCTTAAGAAAGATTAGATCGGCAACGTGGGACGAAGGTCTTCTTATTCTGGTGTAGTGTTTATGTTACAGTCAAAAATGTAAATTAGGAAAAACTAATTTTGTCCGATTGCAACTATTTTCAAGTGCGACGGTGGCGGCGGCGGCGGTCGGGTGTTTTGGATTGACGTTAAAAAGTACTAATTCACACACAGTCTAGTTTGATTAGATGACTTGGATTTTTAATTCTAACTTATAAGTTTTCTAATGATTTTTAAAGAAATTGGTTGTCTGTAAAGTTGGTCTACGAACGATAGTTTAACGTGACCACGTAATAAAATCGATTGGAAGAGAGAAATTACCTAAACAACCTAACCTCCTAGCTCCAGCAGTAGGTTAAAAATAATAACCTAGGCTTGTCAATATCTGACACTACGAAATTGGTGCATGCGTACAATGAGCGTAACGGGACGGGACGCTTTTACGTGCATGCAGCCGGCGTTCATCGATTTATTAGACGTTGTCACGTCAAAAACATTTTTATAGTGATTTTCGATAATTACTCCGATGACAATAGGCTCGTCCCCTATTACATTGGACTTATAATATAACTGGTGAAATATTTATAATATATATTTTTTTTAATAATATATTGTACTGTTAGGTAAACCTCTGTTTAACCCTTCGGTGATTATATAAACATTACCTTACAAAATGTGAGTGTGTAACTATAGCATATACTACACATCTGTTGAAACCCTCGATGATTAAGGTTTTAAAAGAAACCAGTTACAACCGTTGTGTGAAGTGTTTTTTTATGTATGAAAAACCACTTCGATGGTTAGAACTACTTTTGACTGATAATCAATAGTGTCTGTAACACTACAATTAATTGCAGAATATTCGCTTAGTCTGGGCACGTTGTCGCCTCAGCATGGTGAACAACGTGACACAGAAGTCGCGGCTGTGAGCTGTGAGTTATATATACCGCCTTGTGATAAATTTTATATTCGACGCGATTTCGCATTCCAAGTGCTGGGTCGATTAATTTGTATGTATGTGTTCGGAGTTGTTTTTGATTTTAGAATGTGTCTCGCACGTTTTATGCAAAGCATAATATTATGCATCTGCAATAAATGATTTTGTTTGTTATTTTTTTATCAGACATTTTATTTGCTGTTGTCTTGTGAAAATATAAATCTATATTTTCATTGTAGACAAAATTACAACGAATGAATTATAAAGTTGCGTGAAGAAAATACGCGGGCGAACCCTAGTGTAGCATATATTCTACATAACTATCTGTATACGAGAAGTTATGCAACAAACATTCGATAAAGAAAATATTGTTTTTACGACCTTTGAAATGGCCTTTAAATAAACTACCAGAAAAAAACTAAACCATATTAATCAAATAGAAACAAAAGTAACCACTGACCAAAAAACAATTGAAAAAAAAAACAAAAATCAAGGCGATTAAAGTCACACATAAGTCCGTAGCATATACACGACGTGCTTTTAATGTGTGAGAAACAGATACGGCGCGTCACGTTATGCGTGCTGACGTAGCGGGTTACAGGTGACTATGGGGTGAAGTGCTACGGAGTGAAGTGCTACGGGGTGAAGTGCTACGGGGTGAAGCGCTAGGGGGACCCGCAACGTGCCACGAGTTATGGCTACTACATTTAGGCGATAATTCCGAATTTATTTCTTATTTTAAAATGTCGTATGTGTTGCTGTTGTGGTTTTGCTGTTGATGTAAATTTTTTAGTAACTGATTATATGACTGGAATAACCCTTTATTATCTATATTATTCTGTCAATGTTATTTTAAATTATTTGAAAGAAGAAGTAATACTTCTTCTTTCTTTAAAAAAACAACACAAAAATCACTGGTGAGCAATGTTTTATGAGTTTACTTATAAATGACATTTCTGTTATCGCATACTATCAGCACCCACTTACGAGTTACCATAGCTACTACTAGTAAATCTTACGATTACTACTGCACTTACTATTTACGAGACGTTTGTCAGCCAGTTCGATTATAACACGTAAGTATAATGCAGCAAGGTTCTTTTGGCGCTTGAATGAGGGCGCTGTTGGTAAACATTTTTGAACTGGTATTGAAAAGACCGGCTAAGTTTGAATTGGACTCGCGCACCGTAGGTTCCGTCTAAAGTTGTGGGTGGGTTTGTTATTAAACTACATATTTACGGTTTTCAGATATTTTCCTTTACATTGCTTCTTGCCAAATTTCATGATTCAAGGTCAACGAGAAGTACCCTATAAGTTTTGATTCCCTTGTGAGATCGCAAAATATACGACATAAGTAAACAATCACATCTTTTGATCGTGTTGACTTACAAGTTTTATTTTTCACTACTCCAGGGGTAGCAGACTTGCTGCGGGCTGTTCGAAAGAGATACCGCGGCTCTGGTACACAAAGGGCAAGGAAGGAACATGGATGGGTTTTAGTCAGTACAAGTCTGACACTCCCTTCCGCTCTGGCCAGAGCGGGAGAAGTCATTTGATGATTTCCCTACCGTAAAAAATAAAAAAAGGGTTAGCAGACTTTGTTTCCGGAGGTTCCTGCACCGAATCGGGCGGGAGGAAACGCCCGGGTGTTACCACTGCGTGGATCGCCCAGAGGACACGGTGGAGCACACGGTGGAGGTGTGCCCCGCTTGGGCGGAGCACCGCCGTGTCCTCTAGCGGCGATCGGCGGCGGCGACCTATCGCGTCCGGCCCTGGTCCAAGCCATGGTCCCGAGCGGAAGGGAATGGGACGCCGTCACCTCCTTCTGCGAAGCAGTCATGCTAGCGAAGGAGGTGGCGGAGCGTGAGAGGGAGAGAACCTCTCGTCCCAGCCGCCGCGGGAGACGCCTCGGGCGTCGAGGGTCACGTGGTGGCTTCCGGCCACCGTAGACGCGGACCTATGGACGGTGAGTAATGGGCTAGCTCGCCGTCCGTCCGTCTTTTGACGACAGGCCGTGTAGACGGCGCGTTCGTGTTCCACGCGCGCCTCAAAGAGATGTCAGCAAACAGGGAGGGGCCCGCAAGGGTCGATGCCTGCCAGGGCTGCGGGCGGTTCGAAAGAGATACCGCGGCCCTGGAACACAAAGGGCAAGGAAGGAACATGGATGGTTTTTAGTCAGTACAAGTCTGACACTCTCTTCCGCTCTGCCTAGATGGGGGGAAGTCATTTGATGATTTACCATCCGTAAAAAAAAAAGGGTTAGCAGACTTAAGTATTTGATAGATATTAATTTCAGCTTGATACCTTCACGCGTTCCTGAGAAAAAGGGTCTTGACAGACAGACAGACGGATAACTAAGTGATCCGATAAGGATTCCATTTTTGCCGACTGAGGTACGGAACTCTAAAAACAAGATGGTGGCATTAGTTCCGATTATGGCCACGAGCCAAAAGAACGTTGCAAAGTTGCAACACATATAGTGTTGCAACTTTGCAACGTTCTTTTGGCTGGCAACGACGAACTGTTTTGAGATCTACACGTCTAGGGCATATTAATGAGTTAAGTGTCATTCAAGCTGTCAAGAAGTGTTCGAGTTATGGGTGTAGATTGCAGATAAAACTGGCTGCAGATTTATTGGTACCTAGTGGAGCTACTATGATCATGAAACACATCTACTTATACTAATATTATGAAGAGGTAAAAATTGATGGTAACTTCGTATGTAGGGGGTTCTTTGGAACCACTGATCTAATTCAGAAAATTCTTGTACTAACGCGATGCTACATTATCCCCGAGTGTCATAGACTACATTAAAAACGATCCCGTGGGTAAATACAGTCTAATTACACAATACGCACATGAATTCGAAAAATCAGAGGTGCCGTGGGTTTGAACTCGAGATCTGTGACTTGGCAGTCCCACGGTCACACCATTAGGCTATCTACAATAAAAATAAACAAATACTATTATGGTATCCAAACCGCGAATGTCCCAAAACAAATAATTGAAACCACACGATTATTACTCGATTAGGATCTTGGAAACAAACTCGTCACTGTAATTACTAATTAATAAAGTAATTGATCAATTAAAACACCTCAATAAGTGATGTTATCCATTTAGAGTATCAAATTGATATTAATCTCATAATTAGCATTCCATAATAAGCCCTGTCACGGTGGTATACGGCCAAGAATGTCATGTTATTATCATCCCATTCCCAATCTCAGGTGGCGTCGGGTGTCTCAAAATATGGTCAGAGTCTAATAAACATAACATCATAACATTACGCCTGTAATCCCCGAAGGATTAAGCAAAGGTGTATCTAATAGTAGACCTAAATTTTACCAGTTTTGTTTAAGTTTCACGTAATACGGGGCGAGCCTATTACCATCAACCGGGCACACATGACTGCGTGATTGCTACTGAAAAAAATCCTGATGGAAAAACCCAATTACAATTTGCCCGACCCGGGAATAGAACCCGGGAATGAGGTCCTGCCTCATGTTCAGCAGTCCAAAAAAGGACGCAAGAAAACTATTACATAAGTCACATTGTTCTTTCCCTTAAATAAAAAACTGAACCGATGAAAATAGAAACTGAAAAATCTAAAATAAGAAAACCTTTTAGTCCAAGTAAAAAAAAAAAAAAAATTGGCATTCTTTTCGTCAGTTTTATAGGAACATTTACTCGGGGTATTCCTCAAAGCGCAACTGTTTTTAAGCGCAACTAAATTATTCCTCGAAGCGCAACCATTTGAACAATTTAAATTTGTGAGCGAAATTAGTTGCGCTTCGAGGAATAATTTAGTTGCGCTTAGTTGGTTGCGCTCAAAAATAGTTGCGCTTTGAGGAATATCCCATTTACTCTAATGTTTGGAGGTAAATATGTTTTTTGTTAAATAACTGTTAGACGAATTTGGAAATCTACAGAATCTTATTCCGAGAAATAATGTTTTTTCTTCTACAAATAGAACTTTTATCCTTATAATAATATCTTTTCTCATGAGAGCTGTTACGAAATGAACGCCAACTCAATTATTGCCGACATGAAGCTTACCTTATACACAACTACTCCGTTGTTTTTCTCAAGATTAAACTGAAGAAGACTTTCTAAATAGAAGGCCTTATGTCCATCGACCTCACGTGTACCAACATGTGCTTGCTTATCTGTTAATCCACAACTCGTAGACAGTATATAACAGAAACTTATGCACATGACACATGCATATTTGCGTACGTGTTTTTCTTATAATACCGAACGGAAACTACATTGTTTTCCAACTGAATTTAGCTGAAATAAACAAATCTGAAGCTTTTGTGACGATCATGGCAGTCAACGTGCTGCGATCAACGTGTAATATTTTTAATTTGCACGTGTTTTCTTGTCAATGGAAAAGTTGTGGAGAAATGTGTTTTTAGGGGAAAGTTTCCTAAGCCGACATTGTTGTATTATTTGTTTATTTATTGTTACGGTTTGGGAACGTGGTCTTTTATGTTGCTGGCAACGTGATACATTATGAAACCTTTTAAAAAAAAATGCTTCCAGGGTTATGTGTTTTGTCTTAACTATCTACTTCTTTTTGGTTTATTAACTACTGTTACTTCTGTCTCCTTAGTCGTCAGCGCGACTACTGCATGGGCCCTCAAGGTTCGATTCCCGCGACGAGCAAAGTGTTTTTCGGTTTTTCTGTAAGGAATTTCTCAGTAGGCAATAGGCTCGCCTCTATTACATGGGACTTAAATATAACTAGCGAAATGGGTGTACAATTAGATCCACAACTGCCTAATACTTTGGGGATTAAAGGCGTCCTGTTACTTCTGAATATGAAGTTTACAATTTATGCGTGTGTCGTGCTTCATAAAGCATGGTTCATGCGTACACAGATTGAGAAAAACAGACAAACTGTAATCATTTGTTGAAAAGACAAAACTGGCTTGCCATCCTCCTGAAATAATTCCTTAATCTCCAGTTGTTAGGCAACAGTGGCGAAGGTTCCATACAGCTCGATTCCTACCGGATTTCCTTTGAAAAATGGCACAGTCAGTATTCTACACACAAATAATATAATCACATAAAATTGACCCGTCGCTACTGCTAGGCAAATAATTCCACTTTAAACGAAATTGACCTCATTGACCTTTTGCGAAACAATGTTATAGGGGTGGAAAGGTGGAAACTATGGAAGAAGTAATAAAAATGAATATCATTTGCCTAGTATTTCCAACAGTTTCGTTCATGGAGTTTCCAATGAAATTGTTTACTATTGGAAACACGTTGCTGTACCGACGTAACCGACGTCGACGTGGCACTCGGCCAAGGCAATGCTGCTTTTGCGTGTTAGTACGAAAACCAAGTAAACAAAACAAGTCCATTGTATTCCAGGAAACCTAAAATTAGAGTTATGGCTATAGGTAACTGGTGTAAAATTTTGATCGGGTGATGTAACTTTTGTCGATCCTGCAGCAAGATTGGTTGACAACATTAAAAAGTTCTCACCAGGTTGGCGCAGTAGCTAAGCAATTAACTACCGCGCTGCGAGTTGCAGGTTCGATTCCCACACGTAACAGATATTTGCAGGTAGTTTTCCCGAGACTGACTGTTTCTGTATTTGAGTTTAAATGTTGTAAACGCACCCACAATACAGGATAAATTCCTTGTGTGGGCCAGAGTTTTTAATTTGACTCGGGTGTACAGAGTACATAGCGACATATCAAGGTTTGCTTTTCCAGTATAAAACAGCCTCCCTTTGTATATATTTCCAATACACTGAGAGATCCGTGTAAACTGGTTTTGTATAGCTTGAATGGTCGCCCAGCGTACAAAAGAGAAGTTCTATACCCCAGGGTGTTGGCTTATAGCAGTACAGTAGCAGTTGATTATGCTGTGATGATGATTAAGATGCGTGGTGGATTACAGCCCAATCCCTCTCATAGAGAGGAGGCCTGTTTCCCAGCAGTGGGAACATTTATAGGCTGATGATGATGATGATTAAGAGAAGGATAACGTTGTATATTTGACTTGGGCTAGACTTCTTTTGGTAAAGACGCTACGTAAAGTATGATTCGAAAAAATCCAAACCAAAAATAGGTACAATGTTTGAATAACCTTTCTTTTTAAACTGCACAGGAAATTCCAATCGCCACAATAAAACGGAATAAAACCAAGAAAATTTCCTACGAAGACAAAGTACTACAATAAAAAACCAACAATATAAGTTTTCCTATCAAGTGTTGATTTCTAATCACTTTGCGTTCACGTTGCATATGCAAACCGCCTATTGTTCCAAGTACTGTTACGTAGGTACCTGCGCGTGCGACGAATCAGACGACGTCGCGTCGGTGTTGCGTCGGGGACGTGACGAATCGCGACGTGGACGAGCGCAGCAATTTGCGTTTTAACTGTAGGGCTGACCGAAGGTTTCTTTTTTATAAACGTTTTTGGCCACGTGTATTCTAACTTATCAACCTTATTACTTACGGCATAAGTGTGAAAAGTGGCAAAACGTCAGTGAACTCGGTAGTAGATACTTATCTTGTTTTTTTGGACCTTGATTTCTGTGTTTTAATTTAAGGTTTATGATAGACAAAAATGGCCAGAGATCGCTTAAGAAAGAAAGGTCTGGAAGGAGGAAGAGGGAGGGGAAGGGATACTAAACAGAGGAAAATTGACTTAGATTAAGAAGGAAGCGTAAGGGTAGCCCGCGAAATTTAAATTTTCTTACTTTTTTTGATGAAAAATGAGTCGCGCCAGTAACACGTGTGTAGTTACAGAATTACAATCATGAAAATCATCAATACAACCCTCTAAGTTCATTGGATCCCGTTGAAGGACTTTTTCATGAAAGATTCATTGAATAGGGTTACATATCCCTGTGTATAGCTCTGTGCTATGTTAATATAATAATATGTCCTGTTAAGTATTTTGTTTTTACATAAATAAATAAATTAAATGAGCAAGACCCTCATCATCACACGTACAGCTTCGACAGCATAGGCGTCTCCAGGGGGAGAAGGCAGGGAGGCAGCTGCCCCCCCGCCCTTGAGACCTTTTAAAAGTTATTAGTTTTCCTGCCCAAACATAAATTACTACCTACTTTATGTTTCCTTCGAAATTCAAATCGAGTGAAACTCTGTCGCAACTTCTCAGAAATGCTCCAACTAGAAACCGGGATCTATTTCTATAAATAATCGATCACATTGCTTTCCATGGTTTATTGTGGGCCGTCCCTACGCCGCGTCGTAGTCACACATGCAGTTCAACGTGCCGTAACCTACGCTTCAGAGTTTCAGACCTGCCTCAACGCATGTCATCATGCTACTAAATGCACAAGCTATGTACCTAGTTTAAATTAAGTACTGCAGCATTTTAATATAAGCCACGTGATGAAACGGATTTACGTCACGAACGAAATTTTCTTTTTACTCCCTCATTGATCGTGGTCGCTAGCATGACCGGTAAGCAGATCCTGGCTTCCCTTCCCAGATCAGGCAGTGTTATTGGGTTTTTCAATTAAAAAAATTTCAGTAGCAGCCACGGAGTCTGAATTTGTGCGTAGTTGTTGGCAATAGGCCCGCCCCCATGACAATGGGACAAAACATAACTAGAGAATTGATGAGAATTGATGTAGTAGGTACAACTCTGTTTATTCCTTTGGGGATTACAGGCGTGAAGTTATGTTATGCATTTAATTCAAGTGTTTATTAATGAGACGGAATAACTTCATGAACAAAAAAATAAAAATGTTATACTTTGTAAATTTTCCGTGTTGTGACCAACGTTTTGCTTTGTCAGTGATCGGAACATTTTAAACGACGGAGTTACAAGTCTGCGCATCGCATTTGGAAATGATGAAACAATGATGTTTATGACAATCAGATGTCTTTTGGAGGTATCCGTATATTGTGTAGGAGTGTCACGTGTTTGCCCAGTTAACAATATTAATCTAAGTATATGGGTACTTAATGTATTAAGTATGAATAAATGCGAAAGTTTGGGTGGATGGATCGATGCTTCTTACTCCATCACGCCAGAACGGTTAACCAGATCTGGATCAAATTTGGAACAAAGATGGATTATAGTCTGGAAAAGCACATAAGCACACAGGATACTTTGTCGTCACGGGCGTGTGTCTCAGAAAAATTGATATTGAAAAACCTGGATATATCTTTTACATTTCTTTTACTTTTCTAATCTAGCAAAAGAATGATTGAAGCCTTATTTATAGCTAAGGTATATGAGTTTGTGCCCGGTTGGTATGGCAACTGGCAATAGGTTCGTTCTGAAGATGTGTTGCTGGGGAGTTTATTCCGCATCTTCTTCTACCTAGCACTAGGAAGTGGCGAAGAGTGGACGTTTTGGGGGTCTCTCTGGTATAATAGACGTTCAAAAAGTGCTGATCTTCAGCCTAGTTTGAATAAATGACTTTTGATTGATTTGATTTTGATTTCAAGAGCATAGACCTTCTACCATAACCTGCTTATCAGTAGCCTACAACAGTCCACTGCCTCTTCAATCGCTCGTCATGCACTTAACTCATCATCATCATTACAGCCGAAAGACGTCCACTGCTGGACATAGGCCTCCCCAAAGGGGGGTTTTGCCATAATCGCCACGCTTGGCAGGCGGGTTGCCGATCGCAGTACTGTTGTTACAAAGGCACAGAGAACGCTGCTGCCCATTCTCTGGTAAGTCCCTTAGTCGGCTCTTACGACACCCACGGGAAAATGGTATGGTGCATTTAACTCGATTCTCGGCAACTCCCATCTATGTAGTTGCTACCAGCCACCCTGCGAATATCGTCGCTCCACCGAGCCTGAGGATGTCCCACTTTACGCTTACACAACTGTTACCCCTGATTTATTCTGATCAAATAAATGTTTTTATCCGGTTTTAAGCACCGGTTATAGGTGCTTCATTATCAGCTTCGAAATTCGGATGTTATCATACGGAAACAATTGTCATTGTTTATCATGATAATTCATTACACTAATAGGTACCTACTCATTATCAGTGATAAAACAAACCATCATTACCTACAGATTCTATTAGGTATTACCAGTAAGTATTAAAAGTAGATAATAATTCGTTACGTAACAGGTTGGTAAGTAGTATGAGCGCGATGTTCACAACGATTTACGTTTTTATCAGTATCTAGTAGAATGTTTTGCTAAAAATAACCGAGATTTATAAGTGACAGTTTATCTTTTCAGGATTATGCTAAGGTTAGTGCCCGTGTTCGCTATTAACCACATTTTTTTTATACTTGTCAATTTCCACCAGGAATTTCTCAGTAGCAGCCACGCAGTCTAGATTTTCGCCTGGTTGATGGCAATATATACTCACCCCTATTAAATGGGACTGAAACATGAGGACATGTGGGTGTACTACTGGGTACAACTCTGCCTATCCCTTCGGGGATTATACAGGCGTGTTGTTATGTTATGTAATAACATTCAGTGCTCGAACGGAAAGCGAGCGTCTTGCACGACCACGTGACCACGTGTTGCATGACAAATGACGTACGACTACGTCATTGATATACAGGGTGTAAACAGACTCTTCACGAAGCCGTCACCTAAGCATCCTGTACATCAAAACTTGTGAAAAAAGTCGGAGCTTTGATCCCCAATATCTCCGTAACTAGAAGGTTCCCAGGCAGGGCCGGCGTTAGTAGGGGGGGCGCGATGGGGCGACGGCCCGGGGCGCCAAGTTTGGGGGGCACCGAGGTCTGGGGCTGACACGGCAAATGTTACGTTATAATGTTGACATTGGTTCAGCAGAAAATTAACACTTGATAATGATTTCCTTAAGAGAAACACACGCCACAATATTCTTGCCCGGGGCGTCAGTGGCTACTGTTCCCAGGTAGGCAGGTATGGTCTAAAACAAGAAAATGATCGCAATGGCGGGGAGAACAAGTGCCTTTCGGCTTCGTTAAGTCTTTTTATACCCTTTATTATTATCACTACCGTTCTGAATGTGGATAAGTTTCTAGAGGCTCTTAGACGGAACAAGATGGAGATTGATTATATTATTAATTACGTTGTTTGAATGTGATGAATAATAACAACAGCTGCTCGGGTAAATAGTAACAGCCGCTAAGGTTTCTCTTTAGGTTTAGATGCGCTTGCTTAGGTTGGTCAGTGGATGGGTGAACACTACTTCCTTACAGAGTTTCCTCCGTGCTTCAGTAAGCACGTTAAACCGTTGGTCTCGCCTGTCATTTGTAGATCTTTGACAGTCGTTATAGGTTTGTTACAGGTAGTCAGTGGCGCGAAAGTCTGACAACCAATCTAAGGGGGGGTCCAAGACCAGGGCTGCGGGCTGTTCCAGGGCTGCGGGCAGTTCTAAGAGTTCTAAGAGATACCGCGGCCCTGGAACACAAAGGGCAAGGAAGGAACATGGATGGGTTTTAGTCAGTACAAGTCTGACACTCCCTTCCGCTCTGCCCAGAGCGGGAGAAGTCATTTGATGATTTCCAATCCGTAAAAAAAAAGGAGGGTGGTCCAAGGGGTATCGTATTTCCCAGTATTATCTGGGTTGTGGAGGTCAACATAGTTGGGAAAAGGCTATGCAGATGATGGTGTTGCATGTGATGAAAATGGTGACAGGCCGACACGTGTTACTGCGGACAGCGTTTAAGACGTTGTTTTTTTTTGTGGCGGTAGTTATCTGTTCATATGACAGTTAAGTTTAAAAACTTTCAATTTCCTTCTTTAATTATTTTTCTGACATAAAAATTAAGTATTGTGAAGTTAAATTATAGTTAGTTGCGGAAATTCAGCAAAATACTAAAAAATGCAAATGATCCAGGCCTGGATACATGATGCAACACCTTTATCGCGGAATTAAAACTTAATATTTTGCATAACATTTTAAGTTTTATTTTTTTTATTTTATAAAATCTGTACTTATGGACGCTACTGACGTTGCGAAGCTCGAAGCTAAGTTCTAGGCTGACCAAATTTTGAGCATTAGAATAAAATATATCTAGTCATTACTTACTTACCCTTTCCAAACATCATTTTTATAGGTAAGTTGTGTAGCCGCTTACTACAAAGGGGGCGAATGACAAAATAAACGTTATTACATTCCCATCGTGCTTTTCATCAGTTTTGCACTTTCCAATTTTGAAATATTAACTGATAAATCCCTTTATGAAATATCCATTTTCTCGCTGAAGAGCGTCCAATGGAAAATCCATTCCATTTTCAGTCCAGAGCGCTCTCAAATCAAATTACTGTCGGGACGGGGTCCAAATTAATTTAGCCTATCGAAGGCTAATGGGAAGCAACGCGTAGCTACTAGACACGTGTGCTATGTCTATGGGTGCGTTATCGCACTCACACATGGATAATATGGGATATTATGCATGTGTTGTTTTACATTTTTGTTACCATCCGTTTTTTTTTCTAAGAAAATCGCCTTGCACGTAAAAAGCTGTCTCATGTTTAGTGCCATTGCCAGATTCATTTACTTAAATGCGTTCTTAGCTGCACTTTAATGTTTTTAGAGATCTAAGTAGGTACGTAATTTGTATAAACATGTACATACATAGATAGGCAGTCGTTCTGAAGGTCAGATAGGCAGTCGTTCCATGTAAAATACTTGTATTCGCCTGCAGTCGGTTAGACTGGAAGCCGAACACAACTTGGTTGGGAAAGGGCTAGGTGTATGATGATGCCGTTTTGAAGGTGTATTTGATGAGGTTAGTACATATTTACGTACCTGAAAATCATAGAATTTAATTGTGCGTAGAGTTGTATTGCGTAGGAAAGTCTGAATTGTTGATAACAGCGAAATTGAGGCCAGTCGTGCCTGTGTGAGTAAGTTAAGATTGTAATCTTTACACAAGGACTCGTTTACGAACCATCATAGTGTAGTAACGCATTATAGAATGCACATAAGACAGATTAAAAAACGAATGAACTTACGTGGGGATACTAAGTTAAATTACATAACATAACATCACGCCTGTAAACCCAGTAGGGTTAGGCAGAGAGTATACTTAGTTCCTTTAAAGTACACTCACATTTTGTTAGGTTTTGTTTATACATATAACCACCGAACGTTAGGCAGAGGTGTACCTAATAGTACACTTACATTTCGCCAGTTATGTTTAAGGCCATGTAATAGGGGGCGAGCCTATTGCCATCAACCGGGTACAAATCCAGACTCCGTGGCTGCTACTGAGAAATTCCTGATGTAAAAACCCAATAGCTAAGTTAAATTGTCACTGAAATTCAACCACACCAAATCTTTCAACGAACCACACAAGGAAGAAATAGGCTTGAATGTTATCGGTATTTCAAAACAGACCCTAGTATATTTTAGGTTGTTAGTTGTCAAAACTCATACAAATGTTTGCGAGTTATAAAAGGCTGAAAGGTTCGTATTTACGAAAGAAGGAAAGTGTTATACGTAATTTGTGGCACATGCCAAAGCGTGTGCCGGTTGTGTAATGGTGATACATTTGCCGATAAAGTTTGTACCGATTGTATTTACAGCTTTATGTACTATACGGCACATAGCATCATGTAACACGGAGACACAATGTAACAACGTGCTTAGTGACTCAGGAACTGTCTCGAGAGTCACGTTGCAAAATTGAGCAGGTTTTTAACAATAGTCCGTAAGATTATGATACTTAAATTTAAATTTCTATGTCGTTGCATTGGGAGCTGGCGTCGATATGTGACTGAAAATTCACACCGAACTTTCGAAAATTAACTCAGTCTGAATCTTGTTTTTGTCTCACTCACGCTCACAAAAGAATCTTTGACAAAGATTTGAAAATGGAACACCAATTTGTCAGCTTGCTTCCCCGCTGTATTACACGTGTCGAAGTGCTGCGTATGTGTGCGTGTGCGATTAAACGTTTGTATGAAGTTGTATGAGTGATCTGTGAGAGTGTTAGTCAACGTGCGTGCTGATGACTCACGGACCGGCCCACGTTGCGCGAGCGCTGCACCGTGTGCGACGTCACAGACAACGTGCGTGCACGCAGAGCTACGAAGCTACAAGATTTTTGGAGGAGGCATTTTTAGCGTAGCATAGAAATGGTTTATTCTTGAGTAATAGTTTTCTTTCTACAGAACATTGTTTTTTTTTTCTCAAATGAGAATTACCAATGAAAACTTTAATTTTTCGAGAGAAGAGTACTTATTAAAAAACAAGAGATTAGAATTTGTACTTTTTTTTACCTACAACTATTAATCAAAATATAATTTTTATTTTTACTAGAAGACTTAAAGTTTAATAATTATGTACAAATAATGGCAAAAAACTAAAGAGGTGCGAACAGCTGCGCTTCAAAAAATTCATCTAGGTACCTACATCGATGTCAACGGAAAAATCCAAAAGGCGGGCAGCATTGTCACGTTGCATGAATTTGACATTTAAATGACATATTTTAATCTAAGCTAGCTTTAAATTAGGTAAATATGATAATTCTAACGGTTTGGCCATCATAAAATTATCTTATAGCAACAACTTCACCATCGACCTTAATCAACCAGACATGACATCTAAAATAATTCTAGCCCCACCCACGTGTCCTCACGTGTATTTTTCTTATTATCACACGCTATCTTGCCGAATAACATATGTAATTATAACGTAACAAGTCTAATCACTTTGTGGGTCCACGTGCGGTAGACGGTGGTCCTGAGTAGACCGACACGTGTTTTTTCATGCGCTCCCCGGCCGAAGCATTCGGGTGTTAGAGTTGTCATGTGATAAGGGGTAAATTTTCCCGGGTTGTTGGGAGAATTGGTTGAGAGGTGATTTTTGGGTTAGTACTGTGGAATTTATTTGAATGTTCTAACTTTTTTGGCTGTTAGATTTATTTTGTATTTTGTGGATTATTTGCACAATTATGGTCTATAAATTCTTATTCTTTTTAGAAAAAATACTATCCCAAACTTAAAAAATAAGATTTTTGTCTACAGGTAGTAACGTAAAGTTTATTTTTTATGAACATTGGTATATGGACTTATATTATGTACTCGAATGCCGTTGACGCTTCTTAATAGTTTCCTATAATTGATTGTTGTTGGCATTTATTGATGTGTGACCTATAAGGAAGCTATTACACAACTTGAATGGCTCATAAAATTGATTCCCAGTCAAATATCATCACGTTATCACGTACAAGGCGTAAAAATAAACACTAATCATAACAAATCTGTAGGATGATACTAGGAATACTTTGTTGTTTTTATGACTTGATAAAAACATGGAAAGCACACTTATACAATAATATTATTGTTTGCGGTATACGCATGTTGGATGCAATTCAATTTTCATTCATTGTGTAGTGAGGTCACATTTTGCCCAATTAGTAAGTATCTTTCGTAAAATGTATCAATTCGGTTTATTTCCTTATTCGTAAAAATAATCACACTCACTATGACTATAACCAATAAACAAGAATTGTAAGTAATGTGCACACATCTTAAATTCTAAGAAAACATCCAACTTTTTTAATTCTTTGTCCTTCTTATCAGGGTAACGTAAACCGTAGCACTACAACACAATGCTCTGTCTCCCTCTACACGCCGAGCTACGCCCGACACGCGCCGGGTCTGTATTCGATTTTCAAACAAGCCGGCCTCGCCAAGCTTGCCTTCGCTTGCTCATTCCACGTTCGATATTGAGACAAATCGCACGCGTCTTCTCTCAATAGTGTACTCGTTGTATATTTGTCAATAATATTGACAAGTTGTGTTAATAGTTTAACCTAGTGTTTAAAAGCTGTGTTGTTTAGTCAACATGTGTGAGAAAAGGACCAGAAAGATTAAGAAAGGTACGGTTTGTTGTTTTTTTTATATTTTGTGCTGTTTATTCTAGTTTTCTGTCATCAATATAATATGCTCGCGATGGGGGTGGGATGAAATGGGAGTCGCCGCACTTAATCGGATGAAATATGGATCTTGCTGAAGGCATTCATTTATATTTATGTTCCGCTTATTGGGTATAGGATTTTTGTGTTGATTTGAGTTGTTTCGAGGGTACATTTCTGTCAGGTGTTTAGATGCCATTAGTTATTCAGTGAATGTGGCAACTGAAATGTGTTATTCAATTAATACTTTCTTTTTATACCTAACTACAGTTTTGCAGCAAATAGACTGAAATTCATTTCATTTTCCTGCCCTTATCCCAATTTAGTTGGAGTCGGCGCAGCATGTGTTCTTCTTCCATACTTCTCTATTACTTGTCATATCAACTCAGAAGAAGAAGACCTCCTTTCTTGCCATATCATCCTTCACAAGTTCCATCCATCGTTTATTTGGTCTTCCTCAAGTGTTTTATCCAAATCATTGAGATTAATTATTGTGAAATAACAATGCGTCCATAGACATATTTCTATATTCTTGCATCTTCTTGTTTAAAACTTTTACAAGAACACTATAATTACGTTAACTGTTTTGCTTAAGTACTTGGAAATTGTTTTACTTATACAAGCCGGTAAGGACCATGTTTACCTATACAACCAACATACTGAAAGTGGAATGTGAGCTTTCGTGACAAGGAATAAGGTTGCATTTACTGTGCTATCGGTATAGTTATTGCCACATTCTAACAATAGGTTCAAATCATAACAGCTACGCCGTTTCCTCGCACAACGTAGGAACTGACCTATCACAAGGCGAACGTTTTATTACTCGTAAATCGCTTGGCTTTATAAGTAAGCCCTGAGTTCCAATTTTAAAACTTATCATTTTCGTATATGGGAGTACAGACACCAGCATTAATTGGGCAACACTAACCCAGAACACGCCCGCTTAAGCCCTTCGTTTCTACCAAACATGACCGTGACAGTGACACTAAAAAAGTGACACTAAAAATTAAAATGAATGCATGAATATAATTTTTGTATTGGAATTTCGCCCCTAATGTAAGGCCCCTAATGCTCATTCTACATTTTCAATAGAGCTAATTACAACTCCCTAACTAACTTAACCCTTTGTTCAGTCGGACAAAATACCAGTTTATGTAAGGTTCCATTTTCGAACGTCAGAAAAATATGGAATGATAATATATTTATTACTAAACATGTCTGGCGACTCTTTATTGTTTTACTTGAAGTGATTTTAAATTTAAAATGAGAACAACCAATGAATGCAGCCAGTACCTAACTTCATTTTCATTGCATATCGAATTTCTCGAAAGGCCTATTGCACATTTACGCTTGAAGGTTACTAGTTACTCGACTGATAAACTTATCAATACGAGTTGAATGCTATACAAACTCCTTTGTTGATTATTACGACGGATTGAAGTGAAAAATAAATACAAATTCTTTAAATTAAACTACCTTTATAAATATTGCAATATTCATATACCTACAAACTTATGATTTATAAACCTAAGTTGTGTTTATTTTACAATTGCAATACTTAGGTAAAGGGACTTATAATGCATCTGAGACCGAGGAAAGACAGTACAGGGGAACTAACGTAATAATATTATGTATTACGTGTCGAAATACCATTGTTCAAACACTTCACAATAAGTTAACATCTGCAAAACTATTGTGCAACAATGTCACATAACTCGATGAGAAACAAAAGGTTTGCAATGTCATCAAGGATCAGTAACATCGTTGAGTCAAGGGAAACTGCACGGAATGTGCTAACCAATCAGATAACGAACACTGAGAACTGCGATACTGAGAATGGTTAAACATAATATCCAGTCACAGATGTGACAAAAGTAACCGGTCTCTTTACGTTATACTCTTTTGTTGTATTCATTTACTGGCTGATCAATTTGAAATACTGGCACTTTGGCATCCACATTAGTATTTTATTCTTTTTACGTTTGAAATTCGTACAAAAAAATAATCGATACAATCCAAACGGTTCATGTGAATTGATAATAATAGCCGCTCGGGTCGATGTTTTGGTTAAGCTGCGCTTGCCTAGGTTATTCCGTGGATGGATGACCTCGGGAAAATAGCAAGGCAGATGATTATGTATCATGGAGTTTTCTTAAGATTTACGTAAATAAAGAAAGATATACAAAAATAAAAGTAAGTTACATTTTCCGCTACGAGGGAAATTCAGTATCAAGAATTACTTTTGTTATGTCAATGAATATGCTTTAACGAAAACAGAAATATTGCACATTATATATTTTAATTACTAATCACAGGAAGTTCAGTTAGCCACATGCATTTAATTTAATTAGCAAATCGTCCCTGCCATTACAAAGCAGGAATTAGCACATAAATGTTAGTGACGTAAACGCTGACATTTTGGTTTTATGGATCAGTAGCTAGATTTTATTTACTGTACAATCGTCACCCGAATACTACTGATTAAAAGAGCTATTCTCTGTCAAAAAACTATTTTTTTTAACCGTCTGAATCTTAGATATTTACAGACAGTAATCCGACAAGAAACGTAGAGGATCTTCATTCAGTTCCCAAAACCCTTCTATTAAGTCGTCGTCTGCCTAGCCTTTTCCCAACTATGTTGGGGTCGGCTTCCAGTCTAACCGGATGCAGCTGAATACCAGTATTTTACATGGAGCGACTGCCTATCTGACATCCACAACCCAGTTAATACTGGGTAATACGATACCCCTTTGTAAGACTGGTCGTCAGACTTTTAAGGCCACTGACTACCTGTAACGACTATTTAGTCATTTATACTTACTTTAATAAATACTAAATAGGTATAAGGGTTTGTATATGAGGTAGTGCCATGCTACCAGCAACACTACTGCATAAAATTCTGAGTTGTTCATCAAAATCATCAACCAGCCTTGGCCAAGTCATCATTACTAACCAAACAATTAACCATTGCTACTGGCAACCATAAGCCGAGGAGCCCAGTTGCCTTGGCTAGCTACTTCAATATCTGCCAAGGCCGGACGTTGACCGTTATGTGAAGGCCTATGTACGAAGAGAACGGACTTCAACGAGACAATAATAACAATGTATGTACTTATGTTACAGGTTTTGTAACAGAGTGCCAACAAAGGCTTATCTATTTTATTGCGTTACACTTGATCGCACATTAACCGGGTTGCTTATCAAACAACCTGAATAAAAGCAAATACTTTAGTATATTCCGCGCAAATATATAAGTTATTCTTTTCCAGTATAAAAAAACATCATACTTGAAAAGATATTCTTTGTGCACTTGTGTCGAAAACCGTGCATAATCTAGTGGGTCGGAATTTCTATAGTTGAATTGCATCTGTTTCAATTTGATGACGCGTTTTTAATACGATGACGTGTGTAAGACAGTATTTTTTTAAAATAACCGTAGCCAATAATACTCATAATGCAACATACGTAGATAAGTACGTAAGCTGAGATTTTTTAACAAAATGCAACTTTGAAAGACAATCAATTTTGGCATTTACTTCATGGTATTCTAATTAATAATTTTATTTTAGTATATTATAAGTTATAATATAGTAAAATAAAATTATTAATTAGAATATATAACAATCATTTGCATTTTTTCAGAACTTGGCAATAGCTCAAACGCGAATAACGTCTGTAATTTGCGTGTGCACGGCGCAGACGCAACCTACGAGGTGCGTAGGCGCAGCGTAGCAATCGTAGGCGCGGCGTAGCAATCGTAGGCGCCGCGTAGGCCCTGCGTAGGGTCAACGCATACGCTGCGTTTCTCATATAAAATTGCAACCATATCAGTCCTTGTAATGAATAAATATCGTTATTAAAGATTTTGAGGTCTTGTTGAGACACAAACTAGAAAATAAAACTACTAGTTACTTAGAATTATGTATTTAATATTGATTGTATATTACGTAACTTGAATCAATTTTTGCCACATTGTTCTAAAATCTATCAATAGGTCATTAGCCTTCTTTTTACCAGATAAAATACCTTATTGTGAGAAAGAAAAAAGAGGAGGAAAAACATCACAAATTAAAAAATAAAAATACGGACATAAAGTCAATTCACACAATACAGCTTAAATTATTGACCTAATTCTTGTTAATCCTAATGCAGTTATGTCGATTTAGTTACACACAATAATACTCGTTCTATGTCACGTTTTTTACACATCAAAATGGCCACGAAACGTAACGGTTCTGAAAAGATAGCGGTACTTGCAAATAAGATTAATATGGTACAACAAAAAAGTACTTGCCTAAACCCGTATTGAACCCACATGGTGGAATACGAAAGGCCTGTGTCCCAGCAGTGGGAATAACAGCTCGAACACATGCATATACTTACCAAAACTTTGACAGAACGAGGGTTCCGTTTAATGACACTTGGTTACGTTAAAACTCGTTCGTTATGAACTTATGACGATACGAAATACCGTTCGCTTTGTGATGTGATTAAACTTATCTCAAGGCGAGTTAGATTAGAAACCGGGCATGGAAAATCACCTTTTTTTAACTAGTTATTTTATTTAATAAGCGCCTTTTGTAAGATGTCTAGTAAAACATAAACCAGTTTTCTTGTTTCAATCTAATTTCCCTGCACTTTTGTTGATAGAAGAATTGCAACTTGAAAATGGTTAGAAAGTAAAAAGTACCAATTAAAAAAAACGTCAAAACACAAATTCGCTTGACGGTTATAGTTCACCTAGTAGCATCAGACTGACCTTTCTCTTTTTACTGAGTAAAGAAAAAGCATAATAAAACGATCAAACGATAGTTGGAAGGGGGTCAATACTGAAAATTACGCCTGAAAAGGTTATAGAAAGGTAAGGTGATAAGGTTATATTGAACGATGTTCCTCTACAGAGAGTAAACAAATTTAAATATCTAGGACACATTCACCTTAGGGATGATAATGACATCGAACGGGAGCGAAGGGTGCTGTCTGTACGTGCTAACATGATAGCTCGCAGGTTCGCACGCTGTTCGAGTGAAGTCAAAGTCGCGTTGTTCCGTGCATATTGTACTTCATTCTACACGTGTAGCCTGTGGGCTCATTTTACGCTAAAGGCGTATAGCGCCCTTCGAGTCCAATACAACAACGCGTTTAGGGTGCTGATGGGGTTGCCGCGTTTCTGTACTGCTTCAGGGATGTTTGCAGAAGCCTGCGTGGGTTGCTTTTATACAGTAATGCGTAAGAGATGCGCATCCCTGGTACGCAGGGTACGGGGCAGCACCAACAGCATCCTAAATATGATCGCGGGCCGGCTGGATTGTGCGATCGTTAACCGTTGCTGCAAAATTTCTGCTGGACCTGCAGGTTAATATCATTGTTGTATATTGTATGTTGCTTTCCTTTCTTTAGCTTGTCTTTATCTATGTTTTAATTTAGTTTACTAACATAGGAAAAAGTCACATTGTTACTAACACATGAGTTTTGTTACTTGAATAAATAATTGAATTATTATTATTATAGAGGAGTCGATTCTGTGTCGTTAACTGGCCTAAAGGCAAACCCAATGCGGGTAGTAAAATACTAAATAAGTAATCCTATTTCGCAAATATCGTCATACAAGTTTGCAGCTTTTAATTGAGTATTAGTGCACCTATGTGTGCCCAATGTGATTAATCCCTTAATCCTCGATTAAGGTTGGGGTTCATCAACGATAGTGCCACCGGGCGTTAACTTCGCGTCGGTGCAATACCGAATGAGTATCGATCGAGTTATTTTAAGACACACGTACTCGTAGGTAGTCTTACCAAGGGGTCGTATTACGCAGTAACTGGGTTTTGGAGGTCAGATAGGAATTCGCTCCATGTAAAATACTAATATTCAGCTGTATCTGGTTAGACTGGAAGCTGACCTCAACATAGTTGTTGTGAAAAGGCTACGTAGATCGGCGTGTTCACCAGTATTCGTGTATGTAATGGACTTCGTAATGAATTCTTTTCTGAATTTGACGTAAGGATGAGAGATTTGACGCCTTTCATTGGCAGCTAATTCTTAAACAATTAATATTATACTCTATCATCTGTCCCATGACTCAGAATTTCTACAAAATGTAAAAGGAAGATGTTTTACGTAACTACTGGTTTGAATGAATAAATTATTCAGAACAAATGCTTATTAAAGGAAATTCTAATAACCAATGAATTAATCTTTTGTCTAGTGAATTATTCACTAGAAACATTTCTATAAGGAAGGTAATCCGTATTAATTAGCTTTCGTAATTCTGTTTTAATGATTACACCGAAAATCATCGATTTTGTTTCAAGGAACGTACAGTTTGACCTTTTTTGTATTCCACGAGACAAGCTGGCCACCATCTTTTTGTTATTTCGAAATTCAAAATTTCAATTTGAGAAAAAAATAGCCAGCTTTACATCTTGACCTTTTTGCTACGTAACCTTTTGCAGACTGCATGAAAATCAACATAACGGTTTGTGCGAGACCAACAAACAGAATTGGCTCATTATCCAAACACCATTGTATAAAAACCGCACGTAAATTTCGTTCTTATAGCGTATTAATATTTATTTATTCGCAATTGGCTTTGCAGTTGAACCTGGCTCAACGGACAGCGGTGCCAATGAACTTAGAAATCAAAAAACAATTAATGATGTTCGACTCTTTGAGGATTCAAATGTTTCTTTCTAGGTCATTTTAGTTAAAGTTTCAGCTTGAATAGACTTGTAGCGGTTCAAAAGCCAGAAACAAAGTACCTATCTAAAGCCTATAATTTTGAATAGAAAACTGTTTTTGGTCATTTAATTATTGCCTCGTGGGTCTAATGCTCGCAATTGCGACTGCTGAGCACGAGGTGCTCAAGGTTCGATTCTCAAGTCGGCAATATTTTTATTGAATTTTTCCATCAGCAATTTCTCAGTAGCAGTTATCGATTTGTGTCCGATTGATGGCAATAGGCTCGCCCCCTATTTATTACATGGGACTTAAACATGGATGTTAATTATTTGTAACTATAATTTTGATATGACTTTATTCAGTCAAAGGAATCTTCTAATATACGATGAACCATTTGGATATTCCATCTGCTATTACAACAAATTGAAGGATAAAAGCAAAAAATGTCTGACTTTCCTCATCTAATTAAGAATATCACACACCAGTCACATGTTTCCTTGCGTGTTCGAAGTACCGAAACATCACGCGTGCCAACAAACGTGAGTGTATTGCAGAAATATCTGCAACACAAGCAATATTTACATTTATATTGAGCGAAACAAAGTTTAATTTCATTTATCATATGTGGATGCTGTTCTATAACTGGCTACTATCGTCTGTCGGGTGAAAGTTCGTTGACCGTGTGACGTCATTAGCTGTCACGAGGTAACTTCGCATTGTTGAAGGAATACCGTTGTGTAAAAATTAATCAAAGGGACATTAATATGTATATGTAGGTATCTCACTCTCAGATGGCACAGACACGTGCGAATTGCAATTTGAATGACTGTTACCTGCGTTCGAATTTTGAAAACGAAGGTTGTCTTTTGTTTTTGCTATCTTTTTGAATTAGAAACTGGAATGTTCTTATTTTTTTTCTAAATTGAAAACTATTTGCTTATTACGTGTGAGGTCATTACAAAATTAAATTAGTTACGCTATGTCTTTGCTGAAAATTAAACGCATTTATCTGCAAAGAAAAACAAAGCGTGACTGCTTGGAATTTCTATAGTTTCTGTAATCCAAATTAATAGTTGGTACGTATAGCATAGTTATTTACCTATAATTATCAGCTTTATCACCCTAACGATATACTTTGCTAAAAATAGACCTAAAAAACTAAACAGACTTGCCCACACAATCAGCGCGATAAAGCGGTGTCAAGAAACTAGACGCGTGTAAGTCTGCGAGGTCTAACAGTTCTTTCATACTTATTTTGTCGCTGACAATTGCATTCCACCAATAACCTTAGTAGCAGGAAAATAAAGATCACTATAGTTTTGGGAGTAATAGTGTCTAGTGTCTTGTCAACCAACACTTCAGCCAATTAAAATAAATGTACCAAGTTTGACATATCGATGCATTTTTTCTTGACAGCGCCATCTTGAACTGCACATAAAGTGGTCTTACGGGAACAACATTCATATTGCTACAAGCAATTTAAAAAGATTATCGTGATTTTGATAGCGATTCAAGAGCGACAATACTGCAATGTAACGTGACTGTCCTCAGCTGCAGCAGACTCACGTTGCAAGCTGCAAGACTGCAGTTTGTTTTATTCTGTGCTAAAACTGCTCGATAATCTGTCACGTGGCTGTAACACGCGCATCGCTGTTTTTGTTGGCGCGTTTTTGAATGCGGGGCGCGTAACGTGACTCACCGCGTTTTAGTGCTCAGTGTTCTGACAGACTGTTTTTTTATTATTTGGCGAACTGCAAGCGAAGGTTGCTTGGTATTGTTCCTTGTTGCTTTCCGCGGGTTTCAGAGAAAACGTGAGACGTAGAGCATTGGTGTTGTTTCTGTAAACGTTAATTAATTGGGTGACGATATAGTTGGTGACGTAATTTGTTGACGTTTCTTATCGACTGATAAGATTACAATGTTAGGCGTTCCACGTCTACGGAATGAGTTGGGGTTGCCTTTGATTAGATGATAATTAGTAAGACTGCGGTATTTTAGTTGGTTACGTTTTTTTGACCAATTTCGGTTCAGTACGATTTTTTTTTTAATTTCCACCCCTTATAAATCTCATCTCGCTTTTTCAGAACGAGGTGTTATTAAATGATTATCCAGTACATTTCATTATCTTCAGCATTTATTTTTCAACTAAATAATTTCCTTTAATAAACGTGGAAAGCTACTTGAATGCCGAACCCCATTTCATTTTGGATGCCTATGAAAAGTTTCACCCTCAGACTTTTCTCAACTTATCTTTTGGAACTTTATTAATTTTTATTACTTAGGTACTTCATGTTTTTACCAACAAATCTTTTCTAAATTCCAAATATAGCTGAAAAGTGGCTCTAGAAATTAAACAGTCTCTTAAAAAAAAAGTGCAATAATTGTATGACCATACAAAAGTTTTTAACAAAACATCGATAAACTCTTCTCATAATATGCACTTACGGAGACGCGATTTCCCCGACGACCGGGTCAAGGCACTACCATCCTGTATATACACACATATATACCAACGCACACGTTACATACAGCTATATTATGTACATGTGTGTGTGCTTCCGAACGGCCAGCCCACACGGTCGCCTTGGCCTGAGTACCTACTACTTACTTGATAGTTTACGGTATTATAATGAGACTAGGGTTTCAGTTATATTGCACTTATACCTACTCAGTACTTAAGAACACGTGAGTTTAAGAGTTAAAGTGTTAGGTACAGTCTTTTCTTAGTTTTTTTTTTTTATTTCAATCGTGAGGTCATGGATTGTCACTGCGTCTCAATTTTTTCGGCATTTAACTTCATCAAATTGTACTTGGGCAGTAACTTTTTTAATAGCCTTGTAGGTATGTCCGACTGCTGCGTTATATTTTTATTGTGGTGTGTACCTATCTGTTGATCTTTTGACACTAATGTCATTTGTAAACGAATACAGGCATTGTTCTATTGTCGTGCGACGATTTTTATGCACAGCGCGTGAATGCAAAATACATTCAGTACTCTGTTTATGGGCCGTTCTGAAAAACGGACGGGGAATCGTGATACTTAATCAAACTTATCCATTACTTACTCGTGTTTTGCTGAACTATATAACTAACAATCTTTCTCTATCTTTCCAGGTTCTCACCTTACCCGCCTGCGTGAAGCCAGGCGCATACAGCGGCTTCAGAGGCTGGCATCATCGTCCACCAGCGATGACAACACCACTGTATCTGTGTCAGTGTCCCCATGCCCAGTCGCCACCGTCGACAAGCACGCCCAAAACAGGGTCATCCTCGAACTAGCATGGAAGACCATTGCCCTCATGCACAAGAACAGACTCATCCAACAAAAGATCATTGCTTTAAAGAAGGAAACCTCAGATTTCGTCGCCGCCATTATGAATAATCCTGAAAATAGAAAACGCTATGTAGAAAACCTCCGCCTGTACGGACCCACGCCACAAGCGCAAATACCGCAGGTAGAAAATGTTGTAGTGAAGTTAGAAAATGTTGCAGTGAAGATAGAAAATGTTGCAGTGAAGCTAGAACCGGAGATGTAAATCAATCGATTGACATCGCAACAGAATGAGTGAATGAATGAGTGATGTTACTCTGTTCAGTATGAATGAATGATTGAATGTTACTTAAAGCCTGTTGTTGAGTTAATGTAGCTTTTTATCTTTACTTACAGACCTTGTATACTTGTAGGTTACCAATGTCTATGAAAGACATTACTTGTGATCAAATTATATAAGAAATCATTGTTAAAATCTTGAAGTAGTTGTGACTTTCAAAAATTATCTGTCCCTGTCCATTTAATATTCTATATAATGTTTAGAATAATTGCAAACAGTTATTACTGTTTTCTCAAGAATAGTATTGATTCAACGTTTACCCATACAGCAATAAATGTTTAAAAAAAATGCAGTGTCTTAAGTAAAAATGTTGTGGCTAATAATAACTTCGTGTTGTCATAGAAGTAAGCTAAAAGGGTTGTAAGTAAGAGGCTGTTAATGATAAGGTAGTCATCTTCGTACCATTTGTGATTCGGTCAAAGATCAGACCGATAGGGTTTTATAGAAAATGTTATGGCGTATTATTTACGCGGGACCGATGTGATAGGGTAAATTGATGTTGTTATGGGTTAAAAAAAAGCAGTGACACTTTCATTGTTGCTATTTTGTATGACCAGTTACGTTCAAGCGCAATGTGACGCTGTAATGTTAAAAGATAAATGTCGTTTTTTATTATTAGCACAAAATTCTCGCAGTGTTATCAGATTTTCTTCAAGAGTGAATGTTTTCTGCATAATTATATTCAAAAATAAAACATGTACTTTTCCCTACATTGATGAAAATTATCCCAAATAGGTATCTGACATGCTGATTATTGATTATTTATAATTATTTGAAAAATTTATATGGTACGACGAACTCGAAAAGAATGGTTTTAAAAAAATACTCTTAGCACGTAAATTAAGTTAGAGTTTATTTTAGTTTTTAATTAATTTCTACAAAAAACACCTTTGTATTCGTTAAGCAGACACTGAGGCTGAGATTTATAAACGTTACATATACAATCTTTAGCTAAGAAGCATTCCGGTCACTGTCAAGCTAGAAGTGTAAGATAGTGACTGGGAATAACTTTTTAAGTCAAAAGACGTATCTAGCAACCTTTATAAATCACGACCTAACTCAACTGGACCAAGGGAAACAAAAGACAAATTTTTAAGAAACTCATTCATTAGGAATTATGTTCTCATTATTTGCCCTTAATATTTATTTACGACAGCTCATTATTTTAGATTATAATTTTGTAATTACGTTCTAGTAATCCAAAACCACCGAATTGTGGATGTCCTATGTGTGAAAAATCTCTTATGAAAGAACACCGTAATATCAAACAATCATCGCTAATTTGAGCTTCTCAAAACTCTAAGGTAAAAACAAAGCTTCTAATTTTACTGCTTACCCTTGTCTAACCTTGAAATCTGTATCATTTCTCGGGGTCATTATCCTGTAAAAATTGTCCAAACGCATCCTGCCATCTAGCGGGAAAATACAAAACAATGTATGTTCCACAATCCCTTGGTCCAATGAACAGTGTAATGCAGAATTAACATAGATTGCATTTAATAGAAATTAGTATTTAAAGAAGAATGAACAGATCTACCAATCACTGTGTTCATTTAAATGTAAGTACGTATTTATACTGAGTTCAGTATATTATCACAAAAAACATTATTATAAGTATTAAAAGCGAAATCTTTTTTATCTTTGTATAAGTTGATGCCTTTCTTTAGGTTTGTTTCTTGAAGGACTTCGCATTTTACATAGAACTCGATATAAAGCTGTCATTTCAATGCTTTACTGTAAATGCGCAGTGGACGCAGTGTCGACTTCGTGTAATGTGCAAATACCTTTAAGTGGTGTAGATAGTAAGGATTCTAAATGACAAGAAAGTGCGAAATTCCAAAATGTGTCCTTTGAAGAAAGTATTATTGTATGATTGAGCTATTATTTATAATTTATTGCACAAGGCTCCCTATGTGTATGTTAAAATGTTAAATGTACCTACGCTTAAAAAAAATATCTTGGCTCTTTTGTGGTTACTTAGATCTTAAGTCAATTTTGAAAATACACTAGTCTCTCGAATTTTCTTTCGTTTAATTTTTTACCCTAAATAACACAACTGTCTTTAACAAAGGTGCCTCTGATAAATTGATAATGCAAAGCTCTAAGATATTACTTACTGCAGTGTATCTATTTAATAGATATGCAGACACTGTCTTACAGCCACAAGTGTCAGGTAGCTGTCACTAATGTCAACTGACAGTCACCACGAATGGCGGGAAGTTGGAAGGTGAAAGCGGACCTTGGACTGGGGCTTGATGGAGCTGGTTAGCCTGGGATGTAGCTAGCAAAGTGGTGTAAATAAATGGATACTACACTTAACTAAAATATTGCCGACCATTGACTGAAAGTTACTAACATTGCTAACCCAGTGGGGTTAACATTCCGAAAGCAATGGTTTGATGATTCAGTCGACAATAGACCTCACATTTAGATCCTCATCAATCATACCTATTGGTGGAGACCACAAGCACAGCCACAAGTTCTAGATCTCTCTATATGAATCATGTCAGCGACGGGAAAGACGCAAACGCGAAATGCAAAACTTTTATTTTAATAAAATTAAAACGTTACTAACGTCCATCGGTGCAGGAAAATAGGTATTGCAATGAAACATTATGACGTCCATCGGTGAAGGAAAAATTTTGCAATGAAGCATTAACCTGCTCAAAGCCCAAAATGCCTTTTTTGTATGAGAAGAGGCCTTTGCGGGGCAATAAGTAATACGCCGGATGGTGATATTCATCACCATCAGACTATATCTGGCCACTGCTGGATATTTGCCTCCTCAATCTCACGCCACTCAATTCGATTCTCGGCAACTCATATCCAGTTGGTGGTCCCACCTTGACGTTACGCTTGCCGATTCGCGGCCCACTCAAGAACACGTCTACGATCATCAGTTCTACGGCTACTATGGCCGGTGTTGGTTGGTGTTATTACAATTATTTCAGACCAGCAAGTTTTAGCAAAAGGTCATCAAACGAATAGTTATCACCTACCTGCAACATTTTGGATATACCGAGCCGTGTAGGTACCTACCCTCCAAGAAATGACGTAACTAAGCAAGAAGGCACTGTACAGCGGCCTTTATAACATGTTAAGCTTAGATCCCATGTGCACAGAAAACTGCAAACGTACACCTAAGTACTAAGAACTAGACTGCTAACGGTATGTACAGACGTTTCAAGCACTTCAAGCTCCCCGAAACCACATATTATTACCGTGCCGAAACTGTCAAATTTTCCCAATCAACCATGAAAGTAATAGGTACTTTAGCGATAAAGTTGAAATCTGACAGATTGTAGTAGCTGGGTGTGCTGGCGTCTGTACCTACCAGCTCATCGATCGAACAGTTAACGCCTTAATGTTTTATGAGAGTGAAAGTACTGGTTAGTGACTTGATAGATGCCATAGAGAATACCTAATACCTAGGTAAAATGTAGAAAAATTTTGTAACTTTGTCGCTGATTTTTCATGTCTGTATGCTTCATGGAATCATGGTGCAGTACCATGATTCCATGAAGCATACAGATATACTTACATGTTTTGATAGGAAGATCCGGATGTCTGCTGAAAAATAACGTGTCGACTATGAGCCGCTATCGTTGGAATAAATAAAAAGATGTTCCGTTTAGTAAATTTAAATACCTGTCTCTCACAAAATGCAATAGCTATGTTACTTGAATAGGTACCTTTTTGGTTTTGTATCTTCTTGATGGTTCTCTCGTAGTTTTATTGTATTGGTTTTCATGGATGCGTACGTAGCTATGATTGAGAAATGCTGACAAACTTTTAGCGCCATCGAGCGTTAAGTAGTTAATTTACTTCATTACCGTGTCCAGTGAACTACTGCCATCTAGTATGGAATAGTTAAACTTTTTGATACGGCGACAAAGCAATGTTGCTAAGCAAGCACTGAAATCCTTTCTAGTTTCAGCATGCATCTACTAGATGGCGCTTTTCAATTTTTTGTAAAAAAAAATATCCTCAGCTGAAATTCATGTCCACCTATGTAGGTTAAATGTCTAGTGTCGTCATACCAAGAAGCAAGTCATCATCAGCTGCCTTTGATAACTACGTTAAAGCCGTCTTCCAGTCTAATTGGATGGAGATGAATAAAAGTATTTTACATGGAGGGACCTATCTGACCTACACTGTCAACCCAGTCACTGGTGAATACGATACCTCTTGGTAAGACTTGTTGTCAGTATTTCAAGCTTCTAAGTATACTTAACATCACGCCTTGTCGTCCCCGAAGGATAAGACAGAGGTACACCTAATAGTACACCCCTTTAGCCAGCTGTGTAACGATTATTCGGCGAAAAAAGCTCGGAAGTTCTGTTCGTTACCGCTAAAATTTAATCTCAGATAATTGTTGTTTCCGATTATATTTATATGTTTGTTAAATATAAAAGAATTAACTTGGTTTCATAATAAATTATGTATGTATTAAAAAATCGGCTGAAACAATTGTTTATTTTATTTGGGGGCCAGGGGACCTCCACTCCTTTGTTACCCAGAGGCCTCCAGACCTCTAAACCCGGACCTGTTACGACTTCCCGGAACAACTGTCACAGATCTACATTTCACGACGCAATTATTATCCAGCTAATTAAAGAGATAAAGAGATCAAGGGTTAATTAGGATTATTTAGCATTACTTATAATAAAAAGTTCGTTCAAGGCTTTTAAACTTAGATAACAAATCTTATCTACATTTTTTGCTGATAATAAAACAAATCATCACGGCTGTTGTTTGGCTAGATTAGGATTACCCATAAGTAAACCCACATCTGCATTTTATGTCAAATTGACATGTAATAGGGGGTGATCCTATTGCCAAAAACAAAGCACAAATCCAGAATCCGGGTTGCGACTGAGATATCCCTGCTGGAAAAACCCACTAACACTACTCGAGTTAGGAATCAATCCTAAGAACTAATGTTCCACTATTACTGCTACGCACAATGTAGGGTTCCGTAAGTGCCCATCAAAATATGTGGACACTTCCTACGGTCCGATTAGCCTCCGAACGATGACTTTATTGAAATATTAAAAAAAAAAATACATTTGCAGTTGAAAAACCTGTGCTCCCATACATTATGTTTAGAAATATATGCTATCCAAATACGAGTACATTTAATAAGTTGGTCGACTATTTCTCGTTAACTTGTAAAGCCTACTTAGCCGTGATAGTTTTCCTTTTAATTTCATTATAATTTATTGAATATAAATTATGATGTAGGTATTATGTTGATTGATGATTTAGTATGTTTTTTTTTATTTACTAATTATACTACTACCATGATTTTTTTCATACTCCCAAACACAACCGTTTAGCTGGTTTAACCGTTTAGAGGGGGGAGACACTTGAGTTGAGTATACAAAAAATTAGCACTTTAAAGTTTAATCTTTCACAAAGAATCCCTTAGACGAAAAATGATTTCGACAAAATCGCAATATTTTTTAAAGACCTATCTAAAGACATCCCACACTATGGTGTACGCGAGAATAAAAAAAAACATCCCTCACTTTACGAGTACAGGAGACACCCTAAAAAAGTATGAGAGATTTTATTTTATCATAGTTGATCAAGATCAACTAAAGGATGCGATGATGTTAATGATCAAGTGGTAACAGTTGCATAAGTACACAGATCTGAGAGTATTAGTTCAGACTCATTGTAAATTAACTTTGCGTAGTGTCTGGGTCACCAAGATACAGGCCGTGCCTAAAATAAACGAACACTGTCCACTTATCCAAAAACATGACTTCAAACTTCCTCATTCATTGAAAAAAAAAATAACATACTAACTAAAAGTTTCTTTAACCAGCGCAATTTTTTTTTCTTGTTATCGGAAGTGTTTCGCGAACACAAACAACGAATTTTTTTATCAAAATTTAAATGAGTATGTGAGAGCTTTACTTGTTTGTTAGTAACTGTGGTCTATAGAAGTCATTCAAATCATCAGTATCGCTTCGTCAGCCTGCTCTAACGCGCACGACACACTGACGGGAACTCGCGGCAGTACAAATCATGTAACTTTACAAACAATTTGGACTTTTGCATAGTTTTCCCGCACTTGTAGACTATGCACTTATAAAACGTGGGTAAAGTTGTGGAAAATAACTGTGTTGCTGTTTCCGGAAAACTTTTTGTGACAACTTTTGCTTATGTTTTGGAAAATCTGTTAGTTTGTTGTGTTTTTTTTGTCAATGTAATTGTTTGGTAAATGATAAAGGTTAGTGATAAATGTGTAGGTAATATTTCACATAATAGTTACTTACAATGAGTCCTATGTTATGTTTTATGTGCCTAATGTTAGCAGAGATGGCGTTGTACAGTTCCTATAATTTCCTATTTAAAAGTCTCTAGGTGGTTTTTTATCTTAACATTTAAAAATGAATTTTGAAAACCGTAAAGTGATTAAATATGAAAATGTGTAACACACATTAAAAAAAATGTAATATATGAAACTATCTTAGATTTAATTAAATAAGATTCTGTGATCGCTGCATATCTACAAACCAACTGAAAAACTTCTAACCGGAATTTTTAATTAAAAACATTCAATCTTTTATTCATTTATTTAGAGAATAAATTATTTTATAAATGGTTGTTTATTTTAAAATAAACAACAATTTATGCAGCATAAACTCGTGATCTACGTAAAAAAAAACTCGTTATACTGACGACGAATAAATATTTAGAAAAAAAAAATCAAATAAAATAATAATATATACTATATAAGTATGTTTATCAGTTGTCTGGTTGCCATAGTACAGGCTCTGCCTAGTTTGGGATCAGATGGCAGTGTGTTGGTTGTCCCAAAATATTATTATTCCGTTTATTCATTTTATTACATATTTTATTTATATTTTTTTATCAATTCTATTAATTCTATGGATTAACTGCCTAACTAACAATAAACTCAACTCAACTGTTTACGAAAACAAAAGAAAAGCTATTAATAAAACGGTAACATCATTTCATGAATCAGTAAACGCTAGAAATACGTTAAGACTATTAATAAAAGCTTCATAACAGATCATTTTGTAATCCCTGTCACATAGTTCTCTATTGATTCATAATCTATAGGTATTTTTATTAGGTTCAATTAACTCAAACTACCATAGCCCACTGTTGGCCTCTGCTTGGCTGCGCCAACGCCCAACAGTACCCCGTCCTCCTCTTTCTGCATTTAGTTTAAGCCAGCTCCTTTTTGGGGTTCCGTACCCGAAGAGTAACTGGGACCCTATCACTAAGCCTCCTCTGTCCGTCCGTCTGTCTGTCAGTCAGCGGGCTGTATCTAATGATCCGTGATTGTTAGACAGTTGTTTTCACAGAATGTGTAATTCTGTTGCCGCTATAACAACAAAATAATAAAAATAAATTAAAAATTAAAGGGGTCTCCCCTAGTATGACGGTACGGAACCCTTCATGCGGAAGTCCGACTCACACTTGGCCGGTTTTTAAGGTCGTAGTTTTATTTCAATGACACGTCCAAGCAATACGCTTGCCATTACTCGGGCTCCTCTCCAGGACTCATTGCTCCACCGGCAAAGGCCCTGCGTCAAACATAGCCATTCCACTGCCACTTCATTGCTAAATCTGCAATCTGTGTCGACAGTTCGGTCGTCCAGTTAATTTTCGAATAATTTAACTTCAAAGAAACCCCGATACGGTTGAAACAAACTTCTCCAAAATTCGGTATGACCCAAAGCCCATAAGTAATGTGGAGAATCTATGGCCCATAAACGAACAGCCAATCAAATAAAATCTCATAGCAATCGGTTTCTTAATAAATCAATCAATCAGGAATGTTCGGCTTCAATAGTGATGCCTGCGCACGTGTCTGTACTAAAGTGTTTAGTATCCACGTTGTGCTGTGATTGAAACTTTGACGTCACAGGGGACCGCCATCATGGATTTATAAATTTGATGGAAGATTGATGTTGGGTGAAAATCGGAAAGGTGAAGGATTACAACAGTATTTTATTTTATACTATGTGAGCAACTTACAGCTACGAATTTGAAGTACATTTGCAAGTTTCCAGAGATGAACACTTGAAACAACCGAAACAAATAACAAGTAACATTTTAAAAGTATTAAAAACCCCGACTACAAATTGTATATACATACAATTGTATAAAATATTGGGATTAATTTCCTTCATTTTGATACCATAGGGACTCGATAGGTTTTTAGATAAAAAAAAAAATGAAAGACTTACAATTTAGAGCCAAAAATCCCTTAAATTTAAAGCGAAAACTGAGGACACTTAGGTTTTTGAGGCGAATCTAATGATACCTTAGTCTTCGAAATCCATCCAGCGATTTAGAAAATACGAGATAATAAAAAAAATTACAAACATACAAGATACGCGCGTAAAACATAAGCTTTCCTTGGCAGTCGGGTAAAAAGACAGCGAAAAAAGGAGGTAAAAAATACTATAACATAAATTACTAAACAAAATATCACGTCCGATTAATACAACAACATATAATTAACAGGTAGGTATCATATAACTTTTCAATTCGTTTATGAATATTCTATTATTATTTTTAACTTATGAAGTGTTTAGGAATGTGATGCTTTACGTATGATAGTCAAGAATTGATAAGAAATAAGATAAAGAAACCAGACTCAATAAAGTTAATATTCAAGTTAGTTTCCGAAATGTATCCGCTCCGATTATTGACCATTTCGGGCTTCTTTATGTCACTTTGGCCTTTTTTTTCTGTTGGGATATCGTCAAATGACTTCTTCCGCTCTGGGTAGAGCGGAAAGGAGTGTCAGTACAAACTGACTAAAACCCATCCATGTTCCTTCCTTGCCCTTTGTGCTCCAGGGCCGCTGTATCTCTTTCGAACAGTTCCGCAGCCCTGGCAGGCATCGGCCCTTGCGGGCCCCTCCCTGTTTGCTGCATCTCTTTGAGGCGCGCCTGGAACACGAACGCGCCGTCAACTCGACACCATATAACTTTGGCCTCGTCTCTCAATTTTGGGTCTTAAGCTCAAGGCTCAATTAGCCGCCAGGAAGCTGGGTGTTCTCCGAAAGGTACGAAAGTACTTCACACCGGAACAGCTCTTCACATTACACCAAGCACAAGTTCGATCGTGCATGGACTACTGTTCGCACCTTTGGGATAGATCAGCCAAGTACCAGCTGCAAGCGTTGGAAGCTATTGAGCGACGTGCCTAGAGGCTCATTGACGACGAGTCCCTTGTCAAAGATAAGCTCCAAAGCCTTGAACATCGCCGCAAAGTGGCCAGCCTATCGGTTTTTTCTCGTTGCATTTTGAGGAGTGTGCTTTGTACAGAATCTAATTCCCCCATCCCCATTCTGTCATCAAACGAGCAGAGATACAGCGAAGTGTCACCGTTATATGAAGTTCCACGGTCCCGAAAAAGGCGCTATGCTTCCACATTTAATTGTGCGAACCGCTAGTCTGTGGAATTCACTGCTGGCTTCTCTGTCCAATCTAGATCTATTCAAATTTCGAATGAATCGGTTTCTTCTTGGCAAGCGTGCTCCATCCTAGGCTCTAGGTGAGTTGCGGGCAAACGCAATTCCCTATTTAGTATTAAAAAAGTTAGCAACTAATGTTTTTATTACGAACATTGATCGGAGAGCAATACAATCCACGATATGCAGAAAGAGTAGCAGCCCACGCAGTCGTACAGGGTGAGCCATTGGGGTAGTTCCCTACCGCAAACTAACTAATATCATATCAGTGCGATTATTATCAGATTAATTATAAACGTAGACTAAGCCAATCGTAATCCACAGCATACAAAATTTCCCTATACTAAGTAAAAAACAAACTGGTATATCATTCTTAAAAAAACACGTGTACTTTAATTACAAAAGCAAGCCAGTTTAAAGTTGTAAAAGCTCTTTGGTCGTTCAAATTACGTAATATATTTCAACTTACTATGAAAATGTTGTGCAATAGATTCCCGCCAACGGTCGCTTAATAAGGCCGTGTTGCTGTTTGTTTTTCAAGTTTTTTGCTTTTAAGTATTTATGGGTTTGATTATAGGCAATAAAACAGTAGTTTCCATTTTATAGGATCTAAACTGGAAACTAGTAGAAACAACAAGACTCAAGTGAGGGGTGTGCAGATGGGGTAACCCACAATTTTGCAAAAACCAGGCAACCAAAAAAATAACAAATGATAGTCCAATGATAAAGTTTGTCTTTGTTGGCTTCGGCTCTAAATATGTATGTATGTACCTACTTCGTATTAAGACTATCTCGGACAACCCGGTTTCCTCACGATGATTTCCTACACGGTCGTTGTCCCAGAACCAAAAATCGGAAGACAAGTGACATTTGCCAACCCACACTGGATGGCCCCGCGTAGTGGATTACAGCCCATTCACTCTTAGGCTCCACGCAAACGGGCCACCGCCGGTGGCTGGCGACAAGCTCTTTACATCATTTTTAAAAAAATTGTATGGAATCGCCGCACACGTGTAGATAGTGGCGACCACTCGCGACTCAGTGTCCGCGAAGCGTGCCACCAACCGGGTAGATATCCAGTCTCCGTTGCTGCTACTGAGAAACTTCTGATGGAAAAACCCAATAATACTTTGCCCGACCTGGGAATCAAACCCAGGAACTCGTGCTTAATTAATTAATTATTACTTACTTAATTAATCTGTACTATATTTAAATCGTATCCCATCACCTCGCCTAAACTAAATCTGTATGTCAAGGTGCGTCCGTTCATTAAAGGAACGAACGCGAGCCACATTCTTCTCAGTAGGTACTGGTAGATCTTGTACACACGGCGGCACATCAAGCTTTATATTTCCAGTATAACGTGGCCTCGCTTTGTATATATTTTCTGTATAGTGAGAGATCCGCATAAACTGGTTTTGTATAGCTTGATCAGCCGCCGTGCATACGAAGTTCAATGATACCATTTAAAGTCACGCAACACTTCACTTGTTTTAGAATCAGATTTGATTGATGTTATCGTTCATTCATTTTGATTCGTCAGGCTGACAATTTTAAACTTTTTCTGTCCAGTCATTTAAAACATTTTATTCCGTTCAAGATTGAGCGTTCTAATTCTTCCTGTCTTCCCGTGTTACTTGGGGTCGGCGCAACACTTATTTTTTCTATTCTTCTGTCAGCCATAGACTCCTCTCAGGAAAGAGCTCATAATATGATCAGGTTATAACTTATATTAGAAAAAGTTAGTTGTTAGCCTGTATCATCCCACTACTGGGCAAAGGCCTCTTCCCATGACTTCCAAATCCTTCGATCCAGGGCCAATGTGGAGCACTGGTCGTTGGTTTAGTCCAAGAGTATCAATGTATAATTTGTTAAAGCGTGAAAAGGTAATTAACAAACAAACAAACTAACTTACTTTCGCATTTATAATATTAATAAAGTAAGTATGGATATACAGGGTGTAAACAGACTCTTCACGAAGCCGACAACCAAGCATTATGTACATCAAATTAAGTAACTTTAAGCAAAAATTAGTGCTGGGAAACGACTTTTTTTTTGGGCTGTAAAATCACGTTTTACAGTAGGACTCAATGTAACGCACTCAAAACATTGTGCCGATGGATTGATTGAATAGTAAGGGGGTCCTGGAGGTGTTTAAAAATTTTACATTAAAAACATGTATTTAAAAAAAACCTGTGAAAAAGTAGGAACTTTGACCCCCAATATCTCCGTAACTAGAAGGTTCCCAGGTATGGTCTAGAACAAAAAAATAATCGCAATAACGAGGAGAACTAGTGCCTTTCGGCTTCGTTAAGAGTCTGTTTACACCCTTTAGGTATCCAACACGAACTAAGATCATATTAATATCTAGCAAAGACGTATAACTTTCGTTAAACTACCTGTTTACCTACCTGATTATTAATCAAAGATAATTTTCACTAATTTTAAAATTGTGCTATGCTTGAGTGGTGAAGACAGTTTGTTAATTGTTAATTTACTGAGCTCACGTCAATTATTTCGAAGTATAATTTGATAGGTCTTCCTACACATTAAACCTTTACTTTCCTACTTACATTATTATTTATATATATATCTATGAAAGCTTTTCTAATTCAATTTCCCACAACAGTTTTTAGCATTGATCGATGACTGTACAACTTTTTATTGAAATGACGCAATTTTTCGTACCTAGTCAATTATAACTTTGATATCTAAAGCTTCCTCAATAATTGAGGGATTTTTGACTCCATTACCTATATTATCAATATACCTAGATCATATTCTAAAAATATAGCCATTTACCCGCGTTTCTAACGTTACAATGATATAGGTAATACGGTATTTTTTTTAGAAACTAATTTTGGTATTTTTTGACAAATAAATAAAAGATTTAAATGCTATAGCTTTTTTCAAAAACTTACTTGATTTGGAATTTTTTTGATAAAAAAAATATATGAAAATTTCAGTGTCTTTAGTTCCGTCATAAACTAGGGTAGGTGGAACTCAAGGTAGAACTTATTATAATTATGTTTTACTAGCTTCTATCCTTCCTCTGGGTCGAAGAAAATACCATCACACGGCAGTACAGCTTGCACAGGATAGGGGGGTTACTATGACGTCTTAAAGCAGTTGTGATTACAGTGTGGGAAAGAGACAAAGCTATACAGGTCGTCTAGCGCCATCTCTTTCCCACACTGAAATGAAAACTGCTTTAACATGTTATGGTAGGCCACCTGTACGAATCTATAGGGGAATCTCAATAGATTGATTGATAGACGAATGCTCAAGATTTTATCTTATGTAACTTAAGCGTTATAGCTTATCATCACTTCATTTACTAATGAAGTGTTAATATAATTAATACTAGACGATAATCTAGTGCCCGACAGCTATATTATATTTCAAGATCGATATCTAGCATTTGTAAATATTATAAATCAATAAATATTTGTAAATAAATTGTTGTTTTTAGTTTTTATGTTAGATTCAGAGAGCTTTTAGTAATAATTTTTCTCACAGTCCATCCTTCGTTTCTTTGCTATTTGGTGTTCTCTTAAAGCTCTCCACATTCATACTGAAACTTTCCTCACGATAGTTTCCTTGTTGTGATGTAAAGATATTACATACAGGCACACTGGTATTTCTGGACAAGTTAAAGTAATTACTTGACTTAAAATAATTACATATGCAACTATTTTTATGCAATAGACAAGAATTTGAACAAAGTAAGAATCGCCAAAGAAAGCAAAGCTAAGAACTCTAACTTGTGGACAGTTCTAACTTCAAGAAATTACTAAACTACAAAATAAAAGTCGTATTTTAAAAACATTACTTTTACTCAAGTTTTTTTTTTTAATGATATCGCGCAGTTCAACCTATAGAGGTTGTCGTCTATTTACCCGGACTATCCTTTTTTTTTTTTTTTGTTCTCGATGTGGAAATCCTCTATGGATGTCCTCCGCCCTGGGGAGAGCGGAGGGGTCTGTCAGACTCGTACTGACTAAAACCACACCGGTGTTCCCTCGCACACTTGCGTCGGGGGGCAACGGGATCTAATGCGACTTCCGCTGCCCCGGACTAGTGCCGGCCCGCTTGACCTGCGGGCCTCGTCTCGGGGAGGAGTGAGATGTGATAATCCCCCCGTTACGTCTGTGAGAGGCGCGCGTGGAACACGACGCGCCGCCGTCTCGGGTCCAGTGTGATAGGGGGCGATGGATGTCCCCAGATCCGTCGCCCCTGGACCTATTTAGGGGGGCCGGAAGAGGGCGTTGTCTGCCCTCTGCCGACGCCCGGTGCGCCTGCTGCGGGATGGGAGGGAACTCGTCATCTCCCTCTCCCTCCTTTCCGCAGCTTCCTTCTGCGACATGACAGTTTCGCAGAAGGATATCACTGCGTCCCAGGACTCTGCGCTGCCGACCATCGAACGTACAACGGCCGGCAGCGACAGGTCTCCTCCTACCTCTGTAACGAGGGCACGGCGTGGCTCATCCCACGCGACACACTCGGCCAGCGTATGCCGCGCCGTATCCTCTAGACAGTGGGCGCAGTGATGGCACCGGGCGTCCGGCTCCCTGCTTATGCGACACAGGTACTTCCCGAAGCAGCCGTGCCCCGAGAGCACCTGCGTCGCCCGAAACGTCAGGGAGCCGTGCTTCCTCCCGAGCCAGTCGTCGAGTACTGGCCGGATCGCCTCGATTGTGTCGAGGCCGGCGGTAGGGAGCTCTAGCCTCCCCCGCCATTCCGCCACCATGACCTGTCGGAGCTGAGACCGGTACAACGTTATCTGTCGCTGCACCAGCCTCTCGCCCCGATCCTTGGCCTCCTCGCGCCACCGGTACAGTGTCGCGAGGGTCTTCGCCTCCAGGTCCCACGGCGGGGATCCGGCCAGTACACAAGCCGCCTCGTAGGAGATCGTGCGATATCCCCGTGTGGCCCTGACGGCCATCACCCTCTGCGGTCTGCGCAGAACTGCGATAATGCGGGCCGTCAGATCGGTCGCCCATATCGGGGCCCCGTACAGGGCCATCGATCGCACGATCCCTACGTACAACCGCCTACAGGCGGTGCTCGGCCCCCCCAAATTGGGAAGCAGCGTTGACAGCGCGCCCGCCGCGCCCATCAACTTGGGCACCAGCCGCTGAAAGTGGGGGCCGAAGTCCCAACGGCTGTCGAGCACCAATCCCAGGTACTTCATGGTTGACTCGACAGCGATCTGGACCCCACCGACCACAATGTGTGATCCCAACGGCGGCGCCCGTCGGGGGCCATGAAAGGCGATGGCCTCCGACTTGTTGAGGGCCACTTCCAGGCCCAGGCGTCGTATGCGGCTCACCACCTGTGAGACCGCAGCCGTAGCCAGCAACGCTGCCTCCCTGTACGAGCTCCCCCGAGCCGTGACCAGCGTGTCGTCCGCATAACACGTCAGGTTCACTCCCAGTGGGAGCTCGCACCGCAAAACCCAGTCGTATCCAATGTTCCACAGGGGAGGGCCCAGAACCGAGCCCTGTGGAACACCGCACGACATCTCGCGACGGCCTGCGCCGTCGCGTCCCATGTAGGTGACACGCCTTCCCGACAGATAAGCCCCCACAATGTTGCGGAGGTAGGAAGGCACCCGATGGTATCGCAGGGCCTCCCTAGTGCAACTCCAGGGCAGGGTGTTGAACGCGTTGGAGATGTCCAAGGACACCGCCAGCACCACCCCGCCCTGGGACACCGCTTCCTCCGCCAGGACTCTCACTCTCATGATGGCGTCAATAGTAGAGCGCCCACACCGGAAGCCGAATTGGCTGTCGTCCAAGTTCGGCCCCTCTGTACACAAGTGGCTGACGAGGCGATCTGCGATTACTCGCTCGAGCAGCTTGCCCGCCTCGTCCAGCAGCACTATGGGCCGATAAGCGGACGAAGAGTCCGCCGGGCGCCCCGCCTTCTTGAGTAGGACCAGTCGACCAGCCTTCCACTTGGTAGGGAACTGACCCTGCTCAAGGCACGCAGAGAAGAGTCCCCTCAGTGGGGGCTCCAGCTCCTTCAGGGCGAGAACTAGAGCGCGGCCAGGCACTCCGTCGGGCCCCGGAGCAGTGTTTTTTGCCCGGAGCCGCATCACGGCCGCGCTCATCTCCGCCTGTGTCACCTCTGGGACGGTTTCGCTCTCCTCTTCTACCTCCGACTCTGCAGCTGAGGGCACAGCCATCGGCGGTGGCTCGTGCTCAGCTCTCTCAGGAAAGAGAGCTGACACCACTCGCTCCAGAAACTGCGGCTCGAGACCTTCCGTTAGCGGGGGGGCCCACGGCCGAAGTTTCCCTCGGACCGTGCGGTAAGGGCGCCCCCACGGATCCCCGTCTAGGGTCGCCAGCAGCTCCTCTCTGGAGCGCGTCTTCGACTCGCCGATGGCCAGCCACAGAGCCTCCTTCGCCGCGCGGTACACCTCACACAGCGCGGCTTCTTCGTCGGGATCCCGCAGACGTCTCCTCCGACATCGCGTGTACGGGCGTCTGGCGTCGGCGCACTCGACGCGCAGCCGCTCGACCTCGATGCACCACCAGTACACGCGACGCTTTGTGGACAGAGAGGATACGCGTGGCATAGACGCGTCGCAGATTTGCGTCATCGCGTCGCTAAACCACTGCGCCTCCTGTTCGACGTCGACGGGACCGACGGTAGCCGACTCCCGGATCCAGGCTTGGACGATAGTGGCTTCTTCGAGAGCCTCCCTGTCGAGGCGTTTCAGCGCCCAACGCGGGCCGTCTCTTTGGGGGGCCGATTGGCTACGACCTCCAGCGGTCTGGGTGGAGACGTCGAAACGGATGTATCGGTGATCCGATAGCGTCTCCACCTCCGCTTCCACGTGCCAATCTCGAACGCGGTGCACGACAGCGGGACTAGCGAACGACACGTCCACAATGGACCCGCCTCGCTGCCGCACACACGTGTAGACCGAACCCCGATTTAAGACGGCCAGGCCCGTCGTGATGGCCCACTCCTCTAGCACTTCGCCTCTCGGGTCTGTGACCGGGGATCCCCACGCAGCAGACTTGGCGTTCAGATCACCGAGAAGCAAAATGGGCCGAGGGTGAGACTGGCCGACGACGGCTCCCAACTCGACAAGGAAGCTCTCGAAATCGGCGAGACTCCTGTTGGGCGAGAAGTATGCCCCGACCGTGACGATCCCGTTCACAAGGGCGGCAACCCAACCGTGACCCCGGGATACGTCGACAAGAGTCGCGCCGATGATGGCCACCAGGCCGACCCGGACTATCCTGCCTTGAGTGTAAGGCCTCCAGCCAGGGCAAAAAACTTACAAACTAAGCGACTATACACTTAGGGCACCCCCTGTGGGGTACGAGCCTCGGCTTTGGGCGTCGCTGGGGGAGGACAGCAAGGGGAAAGGCTGGATCTGAGTATCGTTATTTTGGGGCTGATTTAAAACCACAGGCTCAGCCGCGGGGGCTGGCTTGAGCAAGGGTCGAGGAGGACATGGACCGGATTGCCTCGACCGCCAGGATACGGAATGACGGCTGCTTGCGTCTGTTTCTTGAGTGTGCTAGTTTCCCTACTGCTGTCTTGGAGGAATAGAGTCACCGGGATCGACGAGATTATGCCTTGGTCGGCGAAACTTGCACGAGGGCTCGTATCGGGCGGCCGATGCCATCAGGGGATTACGGTGCTGGAGGCGCTTCATAAACTGTTGGATAGTGGGCATTTCAGGGTCTATGTGTAGACGGTCATTGTGGACATAGAAAGGGGCTCCCGTGACTTTTTTACCCTAGTTGCCACTTTGACTTATTTATAGATACGGCTGGAAGAGATTCTGCACTATTTGCAAAAAAGACAGCCTACGTGAGTTTGTTCATAAATTAACTTTTTCTTTACACAATCATAATGCTTATTCAGGATGTGCTGAATCATCTAGTGAAATTAATGCGGTTTTAGTCAATGCTGCTAATTTTGATTTCCTATACACCTAGTTTTTAAGTAAGTTACAGAATAGATAGCAATCGTTTTCCAAAGGCTTAAGTTTTCTCAATATTTTATCTACTTACTAAGAAACATTGAGGCTCGTCTTATCAGGGCTGCGGAACTGTTCGAAAGAGATACCGCGGCCCTGGAACACAAAGGGCAAGGAAGGAACGTGGATGGGTTTTAGTCAGTACAAGTCTGACACTCCCTTCCGCTCCACCCAGAGCGGGAGAAGTCATTTGATGATTTCCCATCCGAAAAAAACAAAAAATGGCTCGTCTTATTGGAAAGGAGCAGTATATTACTATCCTACTACTAACTAGTTAATTTTATGATTTTGATAAAAATGTTTTCTACACACCTAGCAGCAGCATATTTTTTGTATGAAATTAAATATCTCATCTTCCTTTTAATATTTTGATTGTGATAGTACAAAAATATAATATTAGAGAAACAAATGCTAATATTAGAAATCAATAAATATCTGCATTTTTATCTCATAGTTTTAGATAACTGGTCTTGTCTTACGTGTAAATAGTTAAGGGAATAATATATCTGATAAAAAAAAAGAATATACCTAAACCTACCTACCACCGCCACCACCTACCTTCGGTCTATCGATCCCCAAAAAATATCTATTATTAGATGAAATATCATAGCGTTATTCAAGGATATTCAGTACCTAAATATAAAAAATAAAGTGTAATAGCATGTTACCAACCGGTTCAAACAGTAACACAGTTGAACCGAAATCAAAACCAGACGGAATCTGATTCTACGAATTTTTTTTATCTCACAAACGGGTCCTTTGGCTCTATGGGAAACGAAACCGACCACAAAGTATGAAACAAACAGAGTCTAAATTGCTAGATTTTAATTGAGTTTAACGGTTTGCAAAATGTACGATCCTCACAGTACGTTGTTAAAAATGCCATAAGTTTGTATTGTGCACTTTTGACAATCACGAAGTACCTACTTTTTCTTTTAATGGTATAATAGCAATTTTCATAATTTTTAAGAATTGTTTTTTGTATAATTATTGTAAGCGATGTAAACAAGATTTTTCTTCTACACAACAATGTTGATTTATTTATTTATTTAAAAATTCAAGCATAAAGTACAGAGGCGGACTTAATGCCATAGTCATTTTCTTCACCAATCAACCTTTGGCTGATGCAGAGATAAACAGTGGTTACCACTGTTTGTGTATATGTATATCTGAAAAAAAATACTTAGATAAAGTACAAGGATATATAAATATATAAAATACTATAAATGTATATCAAAATACAATAAATATATCGCTCACCTAGTAATATATTGGCACATCTACGTTTTTATATTTTACAGAAAAGAAGATCAAAGATTTTATAAATGTTTAAATTAAAAAAAAAGGAATTACTTAATTATAATTATTTATTAATAAGCCTATAAAATCTGTAAAAAAAACTGTATTTTAAACATTTATAAAATCTATGATCTTCGTTTCTGTAAAATATGAAAAACGTAGATGTGCCAATATATTACTAGGTGTGCGATATATCAATATTGGTTTGTTAATCCCAATTAGTCCTAATCCTAAATATATGTAGGTTTGTGTAAATCTGATCTCCTTGGTGTCCACCAAGGAGATCAGCTGTGACCGATGCGAGTTGCAACAATATCAATTAACTAACAAGTTATTACAGTGTAATACTAAGCTGTTCGCTGTAGACCTCGAGGCTATTGGAAAAATCCCAAACAGCTTAAAATGACGTCAGAACACGCCTCCTAAAATCATCTGACAAACATGCTGAAGTTTAACAAACAAGTTTGACCGCTATAAACTTTCGTCTGATGCCTGTTTTAACTTGTTGTTAAAGATAGTATTATTTATTCTAGGTTATTTAGTCGACACTAAATTTAATTAAATAACTGAAGTGAGACGTGTCGTGGAGACCATCCTTTAACCTTACTGGCGAGGGATAGAGACATGGCATGGAACCAACACGATTTTTTTAAATAAATTTAGTCTTGTCTGAAAACTCAATTTGGAATATGGATGTAGTAAAAAACTATGATTCTATTTGGTCCGTCAGTTAGATTATCGAAATATATATATTGGATCATATTTCTTTTTTATCAAATCAATAAATCTGACGACGATAAAATGCATCAAAGATCATGAGTAAAAATGTACTGACATAATGACGTCACCCGTCCCCGTCAGCCTTCATTTTTGGTTTACGTGAAAAAAGAAAAAGTACGTTTCCAATATATTTTAGAAATCTATCTGACGGAGTAATTAGATTTTTTTAGTAAACTACCCTATTAAGGTGCAGAACACCTACTTGGAATTTATCAATTCACCAATACAGGAGGAATGCAAATGCTCATTCCTTTTTTGACAAAAGGCCCTCTGCAGGGGCGAGGTTTATTGCAGATCTATAATACGTTTAAGATCGTAATATTTTGGGTGTTGCTAGAAAAACTTTGAAACCTAAGCTTTTTATACTGGGTGGAAGGAATACCGACACTAAACCGGTTACCACGTACTTATTCATTACTTCATTCTGAATCCCACACAGAATTGTATGGGACAGCTGTTTTTTTTTTAATTACTCATTTAAAATTTTGGTTTGGTCCTCGTACTCAGAATGATATAACCGTATTATGCGCAGGCCGTACCGCCAGCTGGCGGGCCGGCGAACGACGCGTCCTTTCACCTCTTTTCATACTTTGGTTCACACCGCGAACTACAGAGCTAAGTTAACGTGAGCTACGTCAGCGATACAAAAGATGTGAACGAGATATCCGACTATGCCAGCGATGCCCCCCGCCGCCCGGCGGCACTCGCGTATCTTTGCGTAGTTTACATATTTTGCGTCGCCTGCGCTTTAGCGTCGGTGTGGTTCCACCTTGTATTAGGATGGCTTGAACAGTAAACCTTTTATTTAGATACTGTTTAGCAGACATCAATGACTCGCTTCTTTTTATAAAACATTTAAAACTGTGTGTGAACGCTTATGGAAATTTTATGACCCATTTCATTGATCGCATAATTTGAAGGCTTAAATGTTGATGTCAGTTGACTATGGTCATCTAGTTGTCTATTGATTTTAAAATATTTAAAGGAGATAAGGAAGGAATGTCGTTGTTTGTCATAAATTAAATTTTAAATTGATTAAATGACGATAAGCAGTCGGGTAAGTTACTTAAATACCATATAATTTTCCTTTATTTTATTATATTACTTGCCGTTACCGAAACTTGAGATCCTAGTATTAAAAACCGAGTTTTGATAAGGTAGGTATTTGGTTTTATGAAAACAAGAATGCTAGCACCTTTACTTAAGTAGTATAAAACAAAGTCGCTCCGCTATCTGTACACTTAGATCTTTTAAACTACGCAACGGATTTTAATGCAGTTTTCAGCAATAGATAGAGTAATTCAAGGGGAAGGTTTATATGTATATAAGTAAATCACTCCACACTGCCCTACAATAGTATCTACATTGCACTTGTAAGAAACCGGGGCGGGGCGCTAGTACAATAAAAATCAGAGAATTCCTCGTTTAAAGTAATTCGAACTTGGCCTACAAGCCCAATAGAAGTATCTGGATTGCACACGTGCGAAGTCGGGGCGGAGCACTAGTAAAATATAAAGCAGCGAATTCCTAATTGAAAGTAATTTGAACTAGGCGTACTAGGCCACTAGAAGTATCTACATTGCACACGTGCGAAGCCGGGGCGGAGCGCTAGTAAAATATAAAGCAGATAATTCCTCGTTAAAAGTAATTTGAACTAGGCGTACAAGGCCACTAGAAGTATCTACATCGCACGTGCGAAGCCGGGGCGGAGCGCTAGTAAAATATAAAGCAGAGAATTCCTCGTTAAAAGTAATTCGAACTAGGCGTACAAGGCCACTAGAAGTATCTACATTGCACACGTGCGAAGCCGGGGCGGAGCGCTAGTAAAATATAAGTAATTCGAACTAGTAGCGCGTATGTCGGAAGCACAATTTGGTTTAATATATTATTTTCTCTATCTCTATCTAACTTTATCTATAGACAATCTAGTGATAAAATCTTAATTTTGTTATTAAAGATAGATATCTTAGAGATCTATGTAAATGAGGCAGATTTTTGACACATTTTATGAAATTGAACTGGATAAAATCGGTTTGTAAAGATCGACACAAGTATGTAAAACTGATACTTAAAGGAAATGATTTAGTTGTAGACATTTGCTACTTCATTAAAAATATCCTTCATTTGATATTACAATGCTTTGCACGGGGCGCCAACTATCTATCGGGTCCAAAATTACAGACTATCTTTCAAGCTGCAACCAACCTTACAAATTCACAAGTTCGAGCGACATACTTGGCTGAAAATGTCTGGCAAACTTTGAAACATCTACCTCAAGTGTAGGTACGTGTAAGTCCACAAACATATTCGTGTCCCACGTATGTCGTGTAGTCCAACGTGACGAAAAACACGTAAATAACACCTCTGTAACGAAGTTACGTCACGTTATAATTGTTTATTACATCAAATTATAGAGGTTCTTTTGTTTTTTTTTTTTTACGGATGGGAAATCATCAAATGACTTCTCCCGCTCTGGGCAGAGCGGAAGGGAGTGTCAGACTTGTACTGACTAAAACCCATCCATGTTCCTTCCTTGCCCTTTGTGTTTCAGGGCCGCGGTATCTCTTTCGAACAGCCCGCAGCCCTGGCAGGCAATTATAGAGGTTCTCAAATATTAATTGCTTACAGTACAGGAGTCGATTTTGGACGAACACGGCATTCGTTTTCTATGAGTAGGTATAGATAATCGTCATCATTATCCACAACCCAACTTCACTTTTGGGTATTGGCCTCTCTTTGCTTGTGCTAAACTCCATGTTTCTGTGCCAGTCTCTCCAGGATATACCTGTGATGGTACCAATGCCGGGCGACCAACATTTCTCTTACCAGTCCTTGGACGCCACTCGGTCACAGCTTTAGGTTGCGTATCCACCAGAGATGAGCGAGGATGCGTAACGAGGGATGTGTGTGAAACTAACCAATAATATCGCTTCTCTTTCACAGCTTAAGGTATTCTAGCTATGTGATTGGATAAGGAAAAATGTGGGTGGTTAAGAGGAAATGTGGGTGGTCTTTTTTCCATACAAACGCTCTCGCCTGTTTTCTTTCTGGTTTACGACTTTAAAGCTATGATTTTTTAAAGTTAAATAAATATCAACCTCTTCTATGTCCCTATGTGTTCCTTTTTGATGATACATAATCTGTATAAGCACTAGAACCTTTATAAAATGCTCATAATTGTCTATTTAGATCGCCTGTCAACAGAGGCCTAGTGTACAAAGACTATTAATGAAAAACGAAAAACATAGGGACACATTGTATATCCTTCTTATTAAGTTTATGAAATATCTTTGAAATTGGTCGATAATTGGAGGAGCAAATAGTCGAGAGCCAAACCTCGAATTATATCTTTTTACTATAGTTGTCCTTATCGCACCAATGTCGAAATCACGCTTGCAGAGCGACAGCGATAGTTTTTCAAATACCTACCGTGTTTCCTCTTAATGGCCTTACTCCACCTGCCATTATCCGCGTGTTGTTTGGTTGTAGAGTGTAAGAAACTAAAAACTAAAACCGCTTAAATAATTACACCGTTATTTTCAACGATATTTTCGCTTTGGGGCCACCAGATGGGGTCTACCAGATTCCACTCGCTATTTCATGCTACTCCTGGTATAATAAGGTGATAGTCGTATGACTATCACAATATGTCACGTGACGGACTATACAGTGGATAAATTATATCGGTAATTTTAGAATTCTGTCCGGTTTAACTTCATTTAACTTTAGGTAAGTATTTTGCATAATATCTGAATTCTGATGAAAATTGATATATTTTTCTATGGTTTCACCTTACTTTTAAGTACAAAAACTTGTTGTAAAGCAGGATAGAATATGTAGGTACCTACCTAATTTCTCGATTTATGTTGTTACTAGCTGTTGCCCTTGAATTCGTTCGCGTGGAAATTTTGATGAGCTTTTGTAAGAAAAAATAATCTAATCTATATCCATTTCAATACTGTCGGCCCTGTCAAAACTTTTCGAAAGGCTCGTTCACAATCAGTTGTATCCGATTATCCATAACAAAATACTACAACAACAGCACGGGTTCGTAAAAAGAAGGTCTACAACAACTAATATGATAGCCTTCACTGACTATTTGTTTAATAGTATGGATTCTCGTGTGCAAGTGGACGCTGTATACACTGACTTTCGAAAAGCCTTTGACAGGGTCGATCATGAATTGCTTTTGAAGAAGCTAGCATTCAACGGAATCCGCGGGGATCTGTTGCGTTGGTTTGCTTCCTATGTGTCAAATAGAACACAAAAAGTAGTGGTCAATGGGTTCCACTCCACCGCTATAACCGCAACGTCAGGGGTGCCTCAAGGCTCAATTCTTGGACCTCTTTTATTTATAATTTTTATTAATGATATCCATAAGTGTTTCCATAATTCTAAGTTCCTACTTTACGCGGATGATCTAAAAATTTTTAGACCCATTAGATCACTACCAGACTGCCACTTACTCCAGCAAGATCTGAATCGCTTAGCAGAGTATTGTATTAAAATAAACTCCTACTCAGTATTCCCAAATGTTGCTGTATCAGCTTTACTAAAAATAAAAACCAATTTAAATACCCCTATGCACTACAAAGCGAAACCCTAGACAGAGTCAACACAATTTGTGATCTGGGAATACTCCTAGATAATAAACTGCACCTGGACGCACATGTTGATAGAATCATAAGTAAGGCTTATCGTATGTATGGATTCGTGATCAGATCAGCAACGGAATTCATCTACCCAAGCACGTATCTACATTTGTATCGGTCATTAATCCGGTCTCAACTAGAATATGCTGTACCGGTGTGGAGTCCCTATTATAATAAATATAATGACTGTATTGAGCGTATACAACGTAAGTTCCTAAAAACAATGCATTACCGTTGTACTAGAAGTCGTATTTATCACTCATATAGCGACTTGCTGAAAAAATATGACATGATCTCTTTGAAGTCTAGACGTACTTTCCTAGATACTATGTTTCTATACGACCTGTGTAACAACTCATATGATTGTATGGATATCCGTAACAAGTTGTGCTATGTTGTCCCGAGGACGATTCAGGGACGTGAGGTGCGCACACGACCTGTTTTCGCCGTCACCCGTAGTCGCACGAATGCAGGCTTGCGGGCGCCTCTGCGTCGTCTCACAGGCAATTTCAATAAGTTTTTCTCTAACTTGGATGTATTTTCACTATCGGTTGGATTATTTAGAAAAATTTTACTTGACACAATCCAGAATCTATGAGAATAGTATATGTCTTTGTCTTTGTTCCTTAGTGGCTGTAATTTAAGTGTATTTTATCTCATGCAATTGTCTATTCTGTCCGACTTTTACTTCATCAACATTGTCTTTGTCTTTTGTGTATCTGTGAAGAACGTTGTTGGTTGCACATTTGTATAACTGTATAAATTCTATTTTTTGTAATATATAATGTGTAATTGTTGGTTCTTCCAAATAAATAAAATAAAAATAAAATAAAAAATATCTGTGCCAAATTTCATCACGAGCCGTACAGTCGTTCTGGCGTGATTGAGTAACAAACATCCATCCAAACTTTTGAATTTATAATAGTAAAAAACTATGCAAGATGTCTAATGTTAATTTATCAATAATTAAATCATTCAAAAATCATTTAATGTTGATCACCACTTCGATAAACACCACTTAATTTTCCATTTGGAAATCATTTAAGCTATTACTATAAAACGTTGATTTTGTAAATGTATAATTTTGGTTGCATTAGTATTTATTACCGTTGCCGGGGCATTAAGTCACAAATATATATATATATTTTTTAATATATTTTATTCAAAACTTGTCAAGTTTGTATTTAAAAAATTAAACTATTGCCAAAAGGTTTTTGTCGCAAATATTATTTGATTAATTTCTTTTCTTTTTTAAATTTTTGACATCACTGCACTGATCACTAATAACACTGGTTTATTGATGAAAATCCTATAGGAAGTTTGGGTTAACTGACTTACATCACATCACACGACCATTGAGATAAAACTAATTGGTTTTAATTAACTATTTCATTGCATCTGAATTGCGCAATATTCATAAAAATGCGTATGTAGTTTATGTGTAAGCACATATTTCACTGGCGCATGTTTTAAATTTTTGGGTGTCCCCCAAGACATTTCCTAACTAATATAAAGTTCGGTGAATCGGAAACAAAATAGATATTGCACAACATGTCGTGCGGTTTAGAGCGACAAAAAAAAAGTCAGTAATGATAATGAATATTCATTAGTAGGCTTTAATAGTAGACGAGTGACAGGTAATTGATAATAAAGGCTTGCTAGTGTAAATTAGAGGCGAAATACGACTATCTGGTATCTACATATTTTGATATTTCATAAGATTTTGTAAATAATGTTGGCGAACTTTGCCAAAAATCGCACAAGACAGAGAGGTTTGGAAGGAAAGAGGGGAGGCCTTTGCCTAGAAGAGGGACAACAGACAGGCTAGCAAAAAAAAAATACTTCGCTGCGTTTTACTTCCTATTTCATGCTAAGAGACTAAAGGGGGCACAGACGTAAGGTTACCTATATGCATATTGCCACAATGGGTATCTATTAAGGAATTCTATCAAAGTTACCTAAACTAAAGATGCGATACTTGCATTTGTATCGATACAAAAACACAAGTATCGTATCTGAATTATTACGCGTTTTTACAAGTTCTTTTCTCTAATGTCAATGTAATCTGAAATCTTTCTAATGTAATCTTTTTTTTAATGGACTGGTCATTAAATTTAAGACAATGTGATATACGTTTCCATTCATTCGAATACCGGTACTTTTGTCTTTGTACTGATCCTAGCGTTTATCGTATTCCTTTACATCGATCTAAATATTTTATCGATACTATAAAGTAAAAGATCGGATCATGCATCACTAACGAAAACTTTCACCAACTTATTCCAACTCAGCTGCTTAGCGACATACCAAAGATAAGCAAGATGTTCGTATAAAACTTTTTGAAGTTCTCATTACTTTTTTTTTAACAGTAACCAGTTTTGGTCGTTCTTGGTGTTGTTCTACGCCGTAGAACAACACCAAGAACGACAAAAACTTGATTCAATTAAACAACGATTTGAATCATGTTCTTTTATTAGGATATAGGGATTTCTAACTGTATTCAGTAAGTCGGTACGTGTATCTAAGTTTTGTATAGTAACATACCGCAGTGTATACCGTAGAAAAGTTTATTCATGGGTTGAGTAAAATTTTGTTATTTTAACGTTGTAATTGGTATTGATGACTTAAGAGTATGACTAGAGGAATTGAATAAATAAATTATAAATGGCTTTTTGGACACTTGCAATGTCTAGAAACGGTCAAGACGGCTCCTCTTGGGAGCGAGATATGAGTAAGTACACGATACGCCGCCGACATCAAACAAAATGTGTTTCGTTCCGCTTTGTTTCGGTTCCGAAGCGTGATTCGACACCGCGTCAGACTATTCGCTATTGCAAGGACATTATACATAGCTCTTTTTCCACGTCAATGAGTGGGGTCACTTTCTTGGGGGTAAAAGAATAGTGACGGTAATATACTGTCATAAAATTATTAGAAGTGACCTTTCAACACACTTTGACCTTCGAAGGTCGCGACAGAAGCTCAATTGTTTACATTACCTGAATTAATAAATAATCAATAAAATAAAATATTTAAAGGTGCTTTTAAATTCCACTTTAATATTAAAAAGAAAAATATCATCAAAAAGAAAAACTCATCACAATTACATTAGGATGCTTTGTTATTATTATGTTTATTGCTAAACAAACAAGAAGCTTTTAAGATTCTGAAATGATAATTCAACAATTTTTATCGGCAATCGTTATAATTTGTCTATTTGTTTGTCTATCAGCATTGGGCAACATCGTAAAACTAGTGCGTCATCAGAATTTAATTTCAACATACTTATTGGCAAAAAAACTAATCAGTAATCATTAATAATTATGATAACTTTTAGTATTCAATTTAATGGAAACAAAATGGCAGGCGCTTAGGAAGCAGATTTCGAATTTGGAATCAGTGCGCGATGGTATGGATTCCTATTGACACGACGTTTAAACTTCGAACTGTCTGCTTCGCATTGTACTTATAATATAATTATTATACCCTTTTCGCTGCATTTGCTTATTTAATTGTGAAAGTGAAAAAGTGTAAATAGAAACTGTGCAATATACATCTCTGTTAACGGAAACAACAAAAAAAAACTAAATTGGAAAAAAAATGTGATAAAAAAAGTCGATGATTTGATTGTAAACAAAAATGACCAGGAACAATGAATGTCGTCAGAACTCTTCACATTGACAGTAACATAGAATGGGAATAAGACAGTTATCTAGTTAATGTTATCATAAAGCACCAATAAATCTTCTACACATATTATGTGCGAGCAGTGTCAATATATCCTTAATACGTGATTGTTGTTGTCATAACTTTAACTCAATAGTGCAGTGTGCCATATTGTATTTTAGAAACAATTAAAATGACGACAGAAGAAGATACAAAGCCACTCAGCCGATCCAGAGTTATTTTATCACAGGTAAGTGCTTACTTTATTTTATAAATCTGAAATCATAAACTGTCAATATTTTTTATTTTTTACATAATTCAATTTATGTTATAGGTAGTCTAAGGAAAAAGAAAAAAGAAATTCTAAATAAAACCTTATTTCGAAAATAAAAAAAGTGATGTAAGCATTAGTATCTTTGTATTAAAACTAGTCAATATTCGCAAAACTACGTAGGTACCTGAATGATATTAAAAAACATGTCATCTCATTTCACGGTCTACCTACATTCTGTATAAAAGTAAAAACTGAATATCTATTCAGTGTTGCATAATCCGGAGCACAAAAATACTGGCTAGCATTCATATTTTTTTTCGAAAAACCAATTTACATTTCCGCGGGAAACAATTAAAAAGAAATGTCATGTCAGACGCACTCATTTGTTTTTGTTATGTGAAAAGAATGGAAGAACATATTATTTTATTTAGATGTTTGGTCCTGATTAATTTATGGTATTTTTTTGCTAAGTTTAAGTGCAATCAAGAACGAGATATCTGTTTATTACTTATAATCGGTGTTTCTATGAACAAAATTGGCGGTTTCATCCTCCGTCATTCACAAGGTAACAATATTCTATTTGTATGATACCAATTCACGATTTCTTCTCATACAACAGGCTACGCACATAACCATTATATTTTTATTAGCCTACACGAGATCAAAATTAATTCGTGGTCATTGACACTCGTTTAACACTCTTTAAATACAATTTTCGGCATGGCAACTATTGCAATAGTGATCTATCAATATAAAATTGTGAATATTCATTCGATGCATATTTTATTCACAAATAGACAAGTCCAAGTCAATAGCTACTTCGATGATTTACTTAATTGCACATATTATAACAGTTACTAGTCTTCGGATTGATAAATCAGCTTATAGTATTCCCACGGTTGGGATACGCGACATGCATCATCATCAGTTTACAGCAATCCACTGCTGTATACTAGGCCTCTTTAATCGCACACCACAATGTTCGATTCTCGGCAACTTTCAACCGGTTGCTACCAGCCACCCGCGGAGATCGTCGCTCCACCGAGCCTGAGCCCCTGAGGGCGTCCCACATTACGCATGCAGATTTGCGGCCTCTACTTAAGAATACATCTACCCCAACACGGTCAGCGGTTCTATGACTAATATAGCCAGCCCATAAACAGTGGTTATTTTGTTTAAAAACAAATGATTGCGATTGAGTACCGATAACTTTGTCAAATAACATTGATAGCCCACTTCATGCAAAGATAAGAAATCGTTGCACTTAGTAAATAGCAAATTAAATCAAAAAGTAAACGGTTGTGATAAAAAATACATCTTTGTCTCGTGATCGTCAATTCACATTGTGTACATTCAATGAACATGTCAGTTTGTCATGTTTGGAATCGATTGATTGATAGCTTACGAACCGACGTTATTGCGATATGCAATAACTCATTCAGTGCCCAGCACCGCATACGGGTCGAACAATAATTCGTTCGTTGGCACAACCCGTATCCGTAGCTATGGACTCGCTAGTCGGGTTCTGGGCATGAATACAAGTCATCTATAGTTAGTCTCGGATACGGGTTGTGGGCACGCGAACGAAGTTCGCGAAGTACTGGGCAGTGAATGGGATAAGGTGTAGCTTGACAACTGTTTTTCGATACTAAAGTAACTCCAGTTGGGGTTGAGCGTGAATGTAGGTACTTGAACCTCTCGGCCCCCCGACTCATGGTAGTAGTTGGAACTGCAGTGGGGTGTTAGTTGGTACTAGCCTTTCTCTCCGTTCTTCCCAGATGGAGGGAAAGTTTAAAACTGAGTGAAGTTTTAATTTTCTGGGATTTTTTGATTAAAAATGGTAATCATGAAGTCGAATATGTAAGCATTTTTTTTTTATTCATGGTTTCGGACTAGCACAATACATGATAGGTCTTTTCTTTTATTTAATTACAACTTCTTTGGTTTACAGAAAAATATTCTCAATGTTATTGCCCTTATTAAAACAATGACTTGAATCTACCTATCCATTCTTAGACCTTACTTGGCTTTAGTAACTATATTAATTAATCAAAGTATTTTATGGCCAGAAGGCTTTTTATGGCATAAAACAAGGAAATTAATATACAAGAACACTTTAATTACACATTAAGGCGTCGTAAACGACCTTAAAATAATTGTCAGAATTAATATACAGGGCCCAATCAATCGATCAAATACATTATTTGTATAAAAACAACTTATAGCTATATACAATTTCACTAGCTGATGCGTAAGGTTTCGCTCGCGTGGTGGTCGGAAATTATTCTACAGGAATGTACCGGGACGAATTGTATCCTTCGTCTTAACCCAGGATACCTGTGTGCTAAACTTGATCAAAATCCATTCAGTCGTGAAAAGGTAATAGATAGACGGAGCCAATTTCGGATTTATTAGTATGGGAAGTATGGATGTCTGTGCAATTAGTGACCATAAAGCTATTAAGGCTATAAAACGCGTTGGATTATGTAAAAAATCAATCGGCTTTGGTAATAATTCATTACAAAAAAAAACCGTTCGTATCCGCAAGGTAAGTTTCGTTATGTGCCAACGGGCCAAGACGTGTTCTCTCAACATTCTAGTATTCCAAGTACGATCCACAGTATAGGGGGTGGAAAGGACACCGACGCGAAAACGATAACCACGTATTCAGGACATCATTCTGAGTCCCTACATAGCATTTCTGATCGGATATTAAAAAAAAAATCTACTGTTCCATACATTTTGACCGTGTAGGTAGGTATTACACTTTTGTAGGAAACAGCTGATTTTATTTAAATAACCGATGAAAAATTTCTGAGTGGGGCTCAAGATGGTGTAGGTATTCAGCACGAATACATGGTAACCGTTATCGCGTCGGTGTCCCTTCCACCCCGTATTTTAGGAGTCTATAAGCATTGTACTTTTGTATGAATTAGCTGATTTCAATAACAGCCGAAAACGCGGTTTGAATATTTATTTTAGTATGGAGTCTGGCCTACCTACTGTCCACCATTTTATTTTTAAAAAAGAAGACACTTAAGAAACTTGAAGGTATAAATAAAAAGTTTCAATACGAACAAGTATTGTATGAGGAAAAATCAATCAAAATGAAGTTTCCGAAATATGGAAAGGTGTAAATAATGCCGTGACGCCTGACAGGGGAGAATGGAAGAAGAAAACGTGATGTGTCGACTCCAAGTAGAATGGGACAAGGGCAGAAAGATTAAAGGCTTAGATTGGGAAAGGATTAGGCTGGCGGTGCGCAGGGACGTCGCTCTGTGTTGTTTCGTGTTTCGGGTGCTGCGCGGCTGGCTACACCACCCTGATCTGTTAGCGGAGCTGGGGCTGCGCGCGCCGCCTGGTTGTGGGGGTGCGCGTCGCCCTACGCCTACGTTACTGGAGCCATCCTCTAGGACTAACCTTAACAAGTTTGCCCCCTTGTCGCGCGCCATAAGACTGTTAAATATTATCTCAGAGGTGGTAGATATATTTCACTGCAGCCTGATGAAGTTTACAGGAGTAGCACTGGAGTGCATTGAAAATGTTTAGATGTGTTTTAATTATAGGTATTTTACAAGCTTTTATATTTTAAATGGAATTTTAACTTTTTTATTTTAAATGTAATTTGATTGTGTTTTTAAGTGTAGGCTTTTTTAAATGTAATTTAATTGTGTTTCTGTATATGTAGTAGCATCTTATTGGTGTTAGAGCTGTTAAGATGTTACTTACGAAAAAAAAAAAATTAAATTAATTAAATTATAAATCAGGTATCAAAGTTGAACAGGGAGGGGCCCGCAAAGGCCGATGCCTGCCAGGGCTGGGGGACTGTTCGAAAGAGATATCGCGGCCCTGGAACACAAAGGGCAAGGAAGGAACATGGATGGGTTTTAGTCAGTAAAAGTCTGACACTCCCTTCCACTCTGCCCAGAGCGGGAGAAGTCATTTGATGATTTCCCATCCGAAAAAAAAGGTATCAAAGTTGTATTACTGTGTCTATAATCATGAACTGAATCAATGGTACACAACCACATATTTCGCGTCGATATCCCTTAGGCCCTGTATAATGGCGCAATTATACTTGGTCGTCAGTCTGTATTCGGGAGCTCGGAAGAATTCGAATCGGAATTCTCTTCTCGAATTCGGGCGTCCGAAGACGGCCGTACTCGACCCAGTTCATTTGCGACGTTCGTTTGTCCAAATTCCATGTCACTAACACAGAAACAACAAAAGCATCAAGAAACTTTTAATAAATAAATGCTACTATAATCTTGCCGACTATTTAAATTATCTACTTTAGACAATTTAATTAATTTAACGTAGCTTTTTTTTTAAATTTATCTTATCTTATCTTATCTTATCTTAAATATTGATAATTTCTGATAGAACCATTCAATCATTTAAATTCGTTTAATTTGACATTTATTATAATTTGCATTGTCTCATTTTGTCATTTATTACTAGCTGCTAATTTAATATAATTTATTTGATTGATTTATTACAGATTTTTTATTTTTGTTATGTTTAATTTTGCCATTTAGTACTTTTTGTTAAATTCATTTCAACTTAATTATTTTTTGGATTATTTATTGGACTGAAATGATATATAAAAATAACGATTTTAGAATTCAAAACATTTGCATGCTATAGTATATGGCAAACATGTCAGAACGTTTTTTTTTATTATTTTATGTTATCTTACATGCACTTTTTTATTGTATGTTAATAAAATATATCTTATCTTATCTTATTCGTGCAATCGAATCTGGGAGATCGACCAAGTGTTATTGCGCCGTAACTACCGAATTTGTTTTTTGTAGCATACTGCGCATCAAAAAACATTTCGTCACTTGCAACAACTCAAAAGTAAGGCCATCAAAGATAATAACGGCGTACTTGGCAAACAAAAAATAAATTGAAAATGGCAAACACATCGTGAGCCACTCTAGATCTTGCATGGATGTATTATTTCAATTTTGTATGTATACACATTTTTGAGCAAATATTCTTATTCTTACTTAAGTTGCAAATCTTAGACTAAATTAAGATATTAAATTCAATGAGTCGGTATTTATTGCTACATAAAAATATGTACTTAATTCAGAGGCCAAGGCAAGAATTTTATCTAAACGTTTGACCTATAAATTTTTAGCATTTAGGAATAAACATCCAAAAATATCAAAACATGCTTACATAATGTATTAGGTCTAAAATTTGAAGACAGCCGGATCCTCTTAACGTTATCTATACATCTATATCATAAATAAAAGTAGCCTAAGTTACTCCTTGTTACTTCAGCTATCTGCCAGTGAACGTCCCGTCAAAATCGGTCCAGCCACAGACAGACAGACAGACAAAAATTGCAAAAACAACATTTCTTGCAATTTTTGTCTGTCTGTTCCGGCTAATCTCTGAAATGGCTGGACCGATTTTGACGGGACGTTCACTGGCATATGTACCGTGTTTTGGTATATGTACCGTGTATACATCCATATGCACTTAATAAAACGCGGTTATTTTAATATTACAAACAGACACTCCAATTTGATTTATATGTACAGATATACAGAAGATAAATAATTAGGGTTCCGTGCAAAAAAACCCCTTGAAATTGGTAACAAAAATCGATTCGAATAGTTCCCTATTTGAATCGATTTTTGTTACCAATTTCATAATAATGTGTTTATAATAATGGGGATTTTTAATAATAATTTCACGCGGACGAAGGTCGCGGGCAACAGCTAGTGTTAAAATAAAAAAAGGGAAAACTGGATTTTAAAACAAAGGGAAAGCCTATTTACATATTTACATTGACTTTTCTAAAATTCTTCAAGTGAAAACAAAATCACAAGGACGTTTTTAACTTATGCACTACTAGCTTTTGCCCGCGGCTTCGCTTGCGATTATTTAGAATTTGACAAAAAATTCGGGTACAACCCGAATTTTTTGTCAAATTCTAAATGATAATGATAATAATAATAGACGACGCCACGTGGGAACAGTACTTTTTTCGGGATGAAAGGTACGGTTTCTGTATACCTGACAACGTATATGCCAAATTTCAGGATGATCGGTTCAGTAGTTTAGGTGTGAAAAGGTAACAATCAAACAAAAAAAAACAAATAAGATACAGAATATATAGAAACAGACAAAATAGAGAGAGGCAACAACCAAATAGTTAGGAAGTTAGGATTTGATTCAAGTTTATGTTTGTTGAGTAAGGTTTCGTTTTTCTCATACATAATTTTGTATTAGTGTAATATAACTAATTGGGTATGTAACAAAACAAGCTTAACCAAAATATATTATGAATTTATTATGCAATTATACATTTTAGTTTGGGCCTCTGGCCATACCAAAGTAGGTACTTAGCCTGTTAAAACCACCACTCATTTCTTTACATTATCATTCTTAAACATATATTCCTGGAATAACGATTCCCGGAAAATCTACGTTGCCTTATGCAGATTTTTCTGAATTAGGTAATTATCGAAATCATTTAGATTAGTCTAGAATTATTTTAGTCAATAGGTCGTTTTTTCAAAACAGCTTTTGCAAAAACAGCACAATTAGCGGAACTGAGTAATCGCCGAAATTGGCAAATGATATAAACTTACTTAGTAACCGAACTCAAGAAAACAGCAACAAATATCTATTCCGAAATACCAATAATAAAATTAGGTAAATAAAAACATATATAAGTATCTACATAATTTGAATAATATGCCTACAATACGAAAATATATAGTCGACCATATAAAAAGAACTAGATTTCTCATATTTGCATGTAGGCGTTTTTTTTTATTATAGTCTTATGAATGAACACTAAAAGTCGTGTGTTTTTGTATTTGTGTATACGTTGACATTTTGAAGTGAATTTCGTAGTTATTGCATTAGCCACTAATAGGTAGAATCTCAACACGAATCCGCACTCACACATTTTACTCTTTCGTGGGCCCACCACGAGCGCGCGACGTATGTGTAACGTAAATCATATATTTTTTAATGGGACGTATATAGGTATGTCTTTCATATAGCATTTTGATTTACAAACACAATAAGTATTCCTTAGATATCAACACGAAAAGAATATTTTTATTTTAAAATCGCTCGGCTTTACGTTACGTTTATGTACTCACGTTTATGCTAGGCACTCGGAATGTTTAAATCTGTATGGAAATCAGCGGTCAACAATATGTATTTATAAATAATATACGTACATTGATAATAAACGATAAATGTGTGAATATTTGTTTAATATAATTAAAAATGCTCAATTTAAATTAAATATTCACATTAATTATCATGCTCCGAATATTATTCACCTAACTTTTGCCTATGGCTTCACTCGCGTTAATTTAGAACTTGACAATCAATTTTGGTAGTTCTCTGCATGTAATAATATAATTCAATCATCATCAAGCGCCATCTCTTGTCATATGAACGTCCATGATCCATGCGTCATGTTCGTGAATGGGTGCTGTCAATTGCGGCTGGTCATCTCTAGGCTGCCACGGTTTATTTTAACTAATTACTTTGTTTTTAAATTGTTGATATAATCTTTTACTATGGACGCTCTTAACGTGCGCGTAATTAATTATAATCTCAACATGAATGATGTAACCAAGATTTTGTAACAATATTTTGATTGAAAAGAGTGTCCATGGAGTTTCTTGCCTATTCTTCTCCATAGAGATCTACGCTTTGAAATAGACAACTACAGTACTTTCAGAAGTTATTATGCCTTGTGTCTGTGTGTTAGCCTTCTTTGTTTTCCGATATTCAAAAGTACCTGTAATGGTCTAATTGAAATAAATACCTTTGTGTTTGAGTTCGAACGTTGTTGTTGATTTCCTTGGGAACAGTACCTTTTTTTCGGGATGAAAGGTACCCTATATCCGTTTCTGTATACCTGACAATGTTTGCAAAATTTCAGGATGATCGGTTCAGAGGTTTAGGCGTGAAAAGGTAACAAACAAACAAACTTACTTTCGCATTTTTTATATTATACACTTTAATGAATATATATAAATTACGCGTCACGTTGTTTGTCCGCGATGGAGTCCTAAACTACTTAACCGATTTTAATCAAATTTGCACACCGTGTGTAGATTGATCCAACTTGAAAGTTAGTATAGCTTACATCTCAATTTATAGTCGCAATATTATTTAATTGCTTTATGTGACGCAGACGAAGTTGCGCGGGTCAGCTAGTAATATATATAAGGATTATTACTTTAAGCAAGCTATTACCAGCCGTCCACGCATAAGTTCGTAGAAGGCTATCACAAACTTCTTCTACTGAAAATGAGTCCTTTTATGCCTAGCCTACATACGAGTCTTAGTCTTCTTTATCGTGTGATTTGTGCCTAACCTGGTGTCAGAGTTTTTATGCCGCCCATAGGCCTCTGACTTGGCTTTACATGCCGTCAAGAAATATTTCTCAAGCATGCTGGTTTCCTCACGATGTTTTCCTTCACCGAAGCAAGTGATACTTATAGAATAGGCACATGAATCCGAAAAATCAGAGGCGTGTGTCTTGGGTGCGAACTCGAGACCTATGACCTGGCAGTCCGAGAGTCACACCATTAGGCTATCACTGTTATTCATAAGAGTGATATTCCAGATTACTTATTTTTTTCCTAACATAGTTTACTTTCCGTATTCAGGTACTAGCATGCCTAGCGTTGGACTTCTTACTGATCGGGCTGGGTATGTCCATCAGTTTCGTAACGATGGTGTTACCTGAGGTGCTGGATGCTAAAGAGGGACTGTCTATCACTAAGAAACAAGCGTCGTGGTTTGGTGAGTATAGCTCAATCATTTTTTAACACACGTCAGGGAAACTGTCCTTCTATATAGGTCCAGTTTCCACCAAAACGGAGACGAGCAGAGCGGTGGGGATAAGTGCGGAAACAATAAAATTGGTTGAATTGAAACCCACATTCCATCTCTCGTCTGTCGTGTGATTAGTCTAATCTACAGGGTGTAAGGGACAGCCCTCCACTAACTGACAGGGTGCATTCAACTACTTATTTTGAATCATATTCCACCTGAATGTTTGTCCGGTGTTTTTTTTTTCAGTTACTTTTCTTTTATTTCAATGTAAATTTACATTCTCTGTGTCAGCTAAAATCAAAAATCCAACAATGGATGTTGAAATACTCTAACGAACGACGCGTGAAATCAGCTGTTCACTTCCTGCCAAGCTGCAGAGTTCATCGAACTCGTCGTCGCGCTTGACGTTCGCTACGTGCATTTTGCCACGGTAACGATACATTGCAAGGAAATAAAACAAATCAAATTTATTGGATTCCCTTAACATTCCTGATATAATGTCTTGTACCGGTCATCTTAGTATGATATACAGAATCAAACCATCAGATTGTGGAGGGCTGTGTATAAAGGGTGTAAACAGAGTCTTAACGAAGCCGAAAGGCATTTGTTCTCCCCGTCATTGCGATCATTTTTTTGTTCTAGACCATACCTGGGAACCTTCTAGTTACTGAGATATTGGGGGTCAAAGTTCCAACTATTTTACATTTTTTTTTAAATACATGTTTTCAATGTAAGATTTTAACTTTAAACACCTCCAGGACCCCCTTACTATTCAATCCATCCATCAGCACAATGTTTTGAGTGCGTTACATTGAGTCCTACTGAAAAACGTGATTTTTCAGCCCAAAAAAAAAGTCGTTTCCTAGCACTAATTTTTGCGTAAAGTTACTTAGTTTGATGTACAAAATGCTTGGTGTCGGCTTCGTGAAGAGTCTGTTTACACCCTGTAATATAAAGTTAAGAAGATTGTTTGATTGAACGCGCTAATCTCAGGAACTGCTGGTTCGAATTAAACAATTTTTTTAGTGTTGGATAGCACATTTATCGCTGAAGACTATATTAACATCACGCGAACAAAGGTCGCGGCGACACCTAGTCTTGCACGTTTCTGCACCGTTCCTCCCGCTTTGGTAGAAACCGGGATTAGGCACTGCTATTCCTATTTAACACGCTTTTATTAGCTTGGTATGTATGTATCGATGTAAAGGATTCTTTGAACTTAATTTTCCACCACTTCAAAACGTCGGGTTGAACTAAAACTTCGTACACTTATCAAGGATCGATGACAATACAATAATTTGACCTCATGTGAGTTTCTCCTGCAGCCTGATCGTCTTCTCACTAGAGAACTCCTCAACGGTTAATAGCGCGGATACCAAAATTTGTAAAGGCGTTCAATTTTGATTAATAAACATAATTTATGTTGTTATTCCGTCCTCGCCGCCGAGGCCCTTCGCGACATCCCGGTCCATGTCCTCGGCGAACCTCGCTCAAGCAAGCCCGCGCGGCTGAGCCTGTAGTTTTTAATCAGCCCCCAAATAACCATACTCAGATCCAGCCTATCCCCTTGCTGTCCTCCCCCAGCTACACCCTAAGCCGAGGCTCGTACCCCACAAAAAAACTTTCAGACTAAGCGACTATACGCTAAGGGCACCCCCCAAAAAAACTTGAGTAAAAGTACATTTTTAAAATACGGTTTTTATTTTGTAGTTTAGTAATTTCTTGAAGTTAGAACTGTCCAAAAGTTAAAGTTCTTAGCTTTGCTTTCTTTGACGATTCTTACTTTGTTCAAATACTTGTCCCCTACATAAAAATAGTTGCTTAAGTAATTATATTAAATTAAGTAAATACTTTAACTTGTCTATAAATACCAGTGTACCTGTATGTAATATCTTTATATCACAACTTAAGGAAAGTGTCGTGAGAAGTTTCAGTATGAATGTCTTATGTTTAAAAGATAAGATAAGATATTTATTTTGCAAATATGGGTAACAAGACACGGTGACATAAAATATAATTAGCAACAGCCATATTTAACCAGAAGGCATGCAAAAGTAGGTACAGAATACACTAAAGATTCTAAGTACATAGTAATAAAGATAAACAATGTCAGTATAAAGATTGATTAACTACAATTAAATTTAATTATGAAGTAAGTACTTCATTAGTTTTTATATAATTCACAATTCTTCTGCAGGCAACTAATTTCGTATTAAATAAAAATAATAAATTAAAATTAAATTAAATAAAAAATTAAATGCCAGATTTTCCTAGTCATTATAAAAAGCAATCAAGAAATTCCTTTCTCCATTAAGAATTCGGTGTTTTTTTTTTAAATAAAGTCAATTTTAATTAATTCCAACTCCTCGGTAATTTGATATAAATGACTGCCCCATCAGAACGTCATGGAAAACTCACCAACAGCAACAAACGATGGATGGACTGTGAGAAAGATGATTACCAAAAACTCTTTTAAAACTTTTTTTTTTTTCGTTGGGAATCATCAAATGACTTCTCCCGCTCTGGGCAGAGTGGAAGGGAGTGTCAGACTTGTACTGACTTAAACCTGTCCATGTTCCTTCCTTGCCCTTTGTGTTCCAGGACCGCGGTATCTCTTTCGAACAGTCCCGCAGCCCTGGCAGGCATCAGCCCTTGCGGGCCCCTCCCTGTTTAGTCCTTTTAAACCTGAATCTAACATAAAAACTAAAATCAACATTTTAATTATTACAAATATAAAAATGGTAGATATCCATCTTGAAATATAATATAGTTGTCGGGTACTAGATTATCGTCTAGTATAAGCATTAGTAAATGAAGTGAGAATATAACGCTTAAGTTACATAAGATAAAATCTGAGCATTCGTGAGTTGGTTGATCTTTTAGTCGGTCCACGTGGAGTTCGCCTAAATTAACTTGGATAGTTTTATTAGGGTACTGTAACCAAAAATGGCAAATAACGAATAGTAGAGAGACGGACTGAACGAATCTATAGATTCGTCCTGGTGGCCTACCATAACATCTTTAAGCAGTTGTCATTCTAGTGTGGGAAAGAGATGGCGCTAGACGACCTGTATAGCTCTGTCTCTTTCCTACACTGTAATCACAACTGCTTTAAGACATCATAGTAACCTCCCTATCCTGTGAAAGCTGTACTGCCGAGTGATGGCATGTTTCTTCGACCCAGAAGAAGGACAGAAGCTAGTAAAACATAATTATAAAAAGTACTACCTTGAGTTCCACCTACCCTAGTTTATGACGGAACTAAAAGCACAGCTGAAATTTTCATATTTATCTATCAAAAAAGTCCAAACCAAGTAAGTTTTGAAAAAAGCTAAAGCATTTAAATCTTTTTATTTATTTTTCGGAAAAGAACAAAATTAGTTACTAAAAAAATAGTTTAATAAAACTAAAAAAACACGATTTTTTTAAAAAGCGTGGGATGCTTTTAAGATATAATGTGTGACGTGGGATGCTTTACTTTAACCAATCTCGTAAATCTGTCAATAAAATATTTAGAACAATGACAGCAAGCACCCCACGCTTTTTTATGATAAATCGTTTTCTTAATCTCTCTATTTTTTTTTGAACTTATGGAAAATTATTATCTACTTTTTAGTTGGGCTAGTTACAAAAGCGTGTTTTTTTATTGCTACAAAGTAGTGTAACTGATTTGAAGTTTATGGGTGCGGAGATATCACAGTTTTTTTTGTTAGATGGTCGTTGACGTGACGTGTGACATCCATCAACACACATCGACCCGCGCGGTGGTCTCTAACAGGGAGGACGCTTACGAGTATGTCCTAACAATAGAAGCGTTTCAGGCTTAATTTACTTATGTTAGGAGCATTGGTAATGGTGGTGGGGTTTATTTTATTTCATTACCAATGCTCTCAAAACGGTGAAGAAAAATATCGTGAGAAAACCAGCTCATGTATACATCACCCATAAACTCCAAGACACGTTTCATTTACCAACCCACACTGGGCCCGCGTTTTGCAATAAATCCAATTTCCACTTATGCAAGGTCTATCTATTCCTACACGAAATCTCTTAAGGGATTATTGTACTAATCACGAACAACTTTCACTATGGGACCAAACCTGCAATCGCAAAAAAAAACCAGCTGTTGCCTACATTTTGACGAGTTATGCGAACATAAATGTAGGCAATAGCTGATTTTTGTTTTTTGCAATTTCAGGTTTTAGAAGAGGCTTGTATCCCAACAGTAGGAACATTATAGACTAATTATGTTATGGTCATGCTATGCTTACGTGTCACCAACTCCTAAGTGGTGACCACGTAAACTTCAGGTGGGACGTGAGTTGTTTGTCATCCGATAACCTAAAACATGGCTGGCATGGCATGGCATTGCAAACGTGTTCTTCTTACGAAAGTTTCAGTCTTTGTACTCCTTAACTTTACTCTACCATAATTGCATTAATAAGAATTTGGTCACGCGCGTCGTACTTTACATAAAAATTGAAAATTAAATTATATGAATATTTTGATCTTATCTCCAAAGGATGCACCAAAATTAAATCAACTGTTGAGTTATTTTAATGATCCATTCTTGCATAATTTGTACATCAGACTTAATAAATTCCAGAAGCGCCTGAAATAGAAAATAATCTTAATGTCATCATTAAGCAGTAAGGTATCATATTATCAAAAATCTCAAAACCAGTTCATGTCAGGCCATTTATTTTTGGGATTTTCCTTTTAGAAATTCTCAGTAGAAGTTTGGATCCTTGGTACTGTATGGAACTTAACATAACTGATGAAATTCAGGCTTTAATTAAAAGACTCGTCACAGAGCTGGCAACAACGCATTTTCAATACGAGTACCTAGGTATATTAAACTAAGCTGCATAAAGGAATATACATATACTTAGCAATATTATTTGTGTTAATAGCCGCTTTTTACGGTAATGAAAACATTCTGCTTTTGGTACATGGAACCGTACAGGGCTAGGAGTTGAGGATTTCGTATTCTTAAAAAAAAAAGAACGTAAAAATAGGTTAAACCTTTGACTTTCAATATCTCCGAAAACCAGACAGTTTTACCAGAGAGTTTCCAGGTACAGCCTAGTGCAAAAAAAAAATTAAATGACGGGGTGAACATCTGTACCTCGGCTGCGTTAAGTTACACCCAGTATATAGGTACTTTGCTTATGTTTCGTGAATTTCAGATAAATAGACTCGCAAAATCACAAAGGCTTGCTTCAATCAGGAATGCTTCTAGTAACTTGGGGTCAGTTATTACGTAGATGGCAAAAAATCCGCACATGTAGAAAAAACACTACAGTCTCTGGTCTCTAATGACATGTTAATTATAATATAGGTAGCTCCGTTCATTGACGTAGGCTACAAAACTTCATGTTCATATTTTAGAAGGCCGCATTTTTTATCCATTTCATACATCTATACAACTGTCAACACGAATTAAAAAATAGAGAAGTAGACGAAAAGCTTGTTTGTAGTTTTGAGAAGTGTAAAACTACATTAGGTCAAAATAATAAATCGTAAAATGTAGGTGAATTTAAGAAATGAACGTAGTGTTTTGCAATCTAAACCAGGAAATATTCTAGAGGCCTATTCTAAAAACATTTGATTAAACAAAAACAGAAACGAGGTCGAAAAACTGCGATGAATGCAATTACAACATGCACAGCACTTCTATATAATATATCAAACATAGATACACCTTGCCTATTATTATATAAATAAAGGGTGTAAAGAGGCTCTTAACGAAGCCGAAAAGCACTTGTTTTGCCCGTCATTGCGATCATTTTTTTGTTCTAGACATACCTGGGAACCTTCCAGTTACGGAGATATTGGAAGTTCCAACGTTTTCACAGTATTTTTTTAAATATTTTTTTTTAATGTAAGATTTTTACTTTAAACACCTCCAGCCCCTTACTATTCAATCCACCCATCAGCACATTGTTTTTAGGGCGTTACATTGAGTCCTACTGTAAAACGTATTTTTTCAGCCCAAATAAAAAGTCGTTTCCCAGCGCTTATTTTTGCGTAAAGTTACTTAGTTTGATGTAGATAACGCTTGGTTGACGGCTTCGTGAACGTGAAGAGTCTGTTTACTCCTTGTATATTGGCACACGTTTTGCATAATTTTAAGGATTATTTCTTAAGTTATGAAAATCTTATACATGTCGTAAATTCAGATAAATAACTAATTATGTATCTTAAATGTGCAACAATCTGAAATATATTTCCACAAAAATGATTGGTAAATCAGACGGTAAGCACTATTTAAACATTTATTATCATTAGCATATTTCCATAGAGTATTAAAACATTGACTTACTTACAGCTATTTAAAAACTGCAAACTATGTTTCTGAAAAATCAGTACGAAACAATCTGTCACTTAGGATTATAGTTTTTATATCTGTAAAATAAGATTCAATGATAAATGATGTTTATTTTTGCAAATAGGTCTTTCAAACACTTTTACACGTCATGTTTTTTTAAAACTAGATGGGGCCGATGTTTCGTTCCTGACTACTCTGAGAAGAAACAGCCGAAACAAACTCAGAGGTCACAGTCTCTTTTAAAGTCCTGACATTGGTTAAGTCATATGAGGACCATGCAGATTAATGTCTGAGATGGTCTTTTGAAGAAATAACCAAACAGATTTGAGTCGACCTGTCCAGTCAGTGCAAGCATTAGTCAGTGATCGTGTAGCTCGACTCGTAACCCAAGGAGCTCAACGACACGACGATCAATACCAAAGAAAGGATATTTGGGTAGGACGCACTGTAGGACAACTGAAATGCATTTAGGACTTTTCCAGTTTGTCTAGTGAATCTCACTCTCTGTTGAAAATAATAGTGACGATTGTGTTAAATAATAACATGCATGATACACAAATACCATATATATTTATGATTCTTAGACATATCTTCATGAATAAACTAGTCTTAGACTAACATAATGTTGATTCTAGCATCTACATTATTGTCAATAACGCAGATTATATTGCTTGTTGGATATCGCATTACAACATAAATAGTTTATATATAAACATTATGTCTGTATACAGTCTGGAGCATAGATATAGCCTTGAGATAAAAAAAAAGCTTTTACGTATTTTTTCTATAATTTGGTATTTAAATATCCATAAACATTTCAGGTATTTTAATAAGAATTGTCATCAAGGAAGTGATATTTACTAAATACTTTATTCTTGCTCGTCATCGTGAACTTTTCCTCGACTATGTACTATCTATAAGGTCATGCATGATTTGCCTAAAAAAACGTAGGTACATAACTATTCTTACCGAAGAGGACATCGTCAGTTTCAATTAGGATTTCCTTTAAAAAACTTTAAAATATGTTTTAATCTTATTAAAACTGTCATCTTTTTTTCTTACAGGTAGCATGGCGTTTCTCTGCCAGCCACTTGGCAGCATATTCTCCGGGCCAATACTGGACCACTTCGGTCGCAAAAAGGCTCTGTTCCTGGTCAACATACCACACGTGGTGGCCTGGCTTCTCATGTACTATGCGTGGGATGTGCCTTCACTGTTCATCGGCAATGCATTGCTGGGCATTGGTACTGGTATTATGGAAGCGCCTTCCATCACTTATATTGGGGAAATAAGGTGAGGATAAAACAAAGTTTGGATGCTCATGCTTAATGGTTGAACGCTGACGAAGAAAAACAAGTGTAAGGATCGAAGTAGGCGGCGTTCTGTAGTTTTTGCCTACCCCCATGGAAAACGGTGTTTTTCTGACATAACATCACGACTTTTAAGTCTTATGTAATAGGGCGCGGGCCTATTGCCATCAACTGGGCACAAATTCAGACTCCGTGGCTGCTTCTGAGAAATTCCTGATGGAAAAACCCAATAAACATTTTACCCGACCCAGCAATCGAACTTAGGACCTCATGCTCAGCAGTCGCGATTGCGACAACTACACCAACGAGTCAGTCGAGGCGTGTATTTTATATACAATCGAGGACACTCCCGCCTAATCACCACTAAGCTCATTTTTGCTTGCACTCACAACTTGAAGCGCTCTCTAGCCATGATCCGCATGATTCAAGCGATTTTTTTTTAAATGATCTGGCGGAAAAGGCCGTAACCATACGTAGGCATTTATGAAAAGACCCAGTTCCCACTTCACTGCAGTCCACGGCTAAGCAACGCTAGGCGGGATCATCAGCTCCAACTCACGACAATGCTACAAACAAATGAACCGCGTAGGAAACGTGGCAAACATCAGTGTGCAAAAAGTGCACATCCTACGTAGCAGTATTTAAAGTACTCGCAACTTTAGTATAGTTCCGTTCAGTTTAGTTTTAAGAAAATTGAGCGGCAGATTAAATGTCAATCCAATTCATTTTAGACTTTTCCATTATCGTACTCACTGATAGAATGTTACTTTACTACCTTCGGGTCCCTATAGAGTTAACGATCTAGGGAAAACAAAAAGTTATGTTGCAAATTAACATAAAACAAAAAGAGATCATCAATCTATTAAACCGACTTCATTGTTTGCTATATGTTTTTATGACACTATCACCGACAAAATCTGCTGACATTTTACATCCTACTTTGTATTATAATAACAATTTATTTTGACAGTTTTTATTTTTTAACAAACAAGACCTTGGTTTAGATCCAATAATGTATTCAATTACAACATAGGCGTGTTTAGCAAGTATCAGCTAGACTGATTTTTGACTAAATAACTGGACTGAACTGGAATTATCTGAATTAATAAATAGTTAATAGGCACACATATTAAGCTGCGTCTATGCTAGGCGAACACGAGCAGAGCACAAGTGGAGCACAAATTCCCTAGGCGGTAGTCCTCGGTCGAGGCTTCTAAGTCTATCTACGCTAGGGGCCGCCTCCACAAGCGAGAGTATCGCGACGTTATTATCGTTGTGCCACGTATTTCTATACACGCTGTTAGGGCCGTCTCCACGAGCGAGAGACTCGTGGCGATATTATCGTATAGAAGCACGATACGCATGACTAGCGTTGCCTTTTTGATTGCATTTCTGGCGCCGAGCGTGGCCGAGTGCAGGTGAGTCGACTGTTTATTTATAGTTATTTTATTTTATTTATGTTTCATTAGAATTTAACAAGATTTATGGAAGATTTAATAAAAAAAAGGCTTGATTTTACATACAATTTTTTGTCGTACCTATTAATACTCAGAGTTACAAAATCCTCAATAATGTAGGGTGTCCGGACTTTTTACCCAAATGTCCGGCCATTAGGTTTGGCGACCTGCCAACCCTAAGCACGACGATAATATCGCCGCGATTCTCTCGCTCGTGGAGACGGGCCAAGCGAATTCGTGCTCCAATCGTGTTCGGCTCGCCTAGCGTAGACGAAGCTTTAGATTAGAAGTTCAAATATGTATCGTACCTCTTTTAAATCATATGTTGTATTTATGTTCGCAGCCTTGTGTGGTCGAACATGATAGGTAGGAATATAATACCTTATAATCAGGCCGGTAGATGTCAATCCAATCCAAACAAATAAATTTTCTATAGGAACTGTCGTGATCAGCTGATCAACATGTATGGTATAACTAAAGAAAAAGTTATGAATTTCCGAAAGTCATACAACAAAAGTTGTTCAGTTAGTCTGAGAGACCATACGAGAAGTTTTGCGCTTATTATGTTAGACCCTGTATACCTATTTAGATTGCTTAACTTTTCAAAGCAGTTTAGAACTATTCAAAGGGCTTAGTGACATTATATCCAATGATTATAGAAAAGACAAAAATGTGTTGGTTTCCGAAAAGCTTATGTCTATCCAGTTGAGGGTCTTAGTAGAAATATGACACACTTTAAAGCGACTGACACTTGTCTAAGCATGCGTCATGGTGTTAACTTTTTCCAACTATGTTGGGGTCAGCATCCAGTCTAACCAGAGGCAGCTGAATACCAGTATTTTACATGGAGCGCTTGCCTATCTTACCTCCACAACCCAGTTAGTATTGGGTAATACGATCCCCTTGGTAAGACTGGTTGTCAGACTTTCCGGCCACTGACTACCAGTAACGACTGCCAGAGATCTACAAATGACAGCTGGGATCAACGGCTTTCCGAGGCACGGAGAAACGTCGGTATGTAATAGGTGCTCACACATCCACGGATCAATATAGCCAAGCACAGCTTAACCAAAATACCCTTTTAACGCTTTATTTCTCCAATCAGACCTTTTTATTAAAATTCCAGTGACCCATCAATCCGAGGCATCCTCACGACTCTGACCAACGGGTTCACATCGACGGGCATGTTCGTGGCATACCTGCTGGGCACAGTCCTACCCTGGAGACAGGCGGCGCTGGTAGCTCTCACTGTGCCTCTAGCAACAATGGTGTTGGTGTTATTTGTAAGTATATTCAGAAATGTCACTTAATTACCTGCACGACTAAGTATATTGTATAAATGTCATCGTTAATAATGGGGATGTAATAAGGTCTCTACCCCTATAATAGGGTTAAAATTTCAAAATTTAAAAAGTCCACAATAATATCTTGACTATAGCTAAAAACAAAACCGAGGAACGTGGCCAAGATGCTGAACCTACCCAATCAGCTGGATGGATATTACGTTCACAACCCTAACATGTAATTGGAGACAACATTTTCCAGCTATAAAATCATAATCGTTTGGTTCCGAAGACTATCATAATATTATGTGTTTATTTTCGATAAAACAACCTGACAACACTCGTGTTATATTTTAGATTTTCGAGCGAGGAGTTTCTCTGGGAAACCCGTTTATTTTTTCCTGGTAAAGTCTTCAATTTTGAATACTCGGCTAAGTTTATCGTTTTAATTTGTTTACAAAACCGTCTAAACATTTGAATTGCTCGAAAGAATATAATGAATTCTGTGTGCTTCTCTATCCTAAATTATATTTTATGTTTATAGTTCAAGTATATTTAAATATAGTAGAAAAACTAAACATAAATATTCTAGTGTTGCAAAATTTGTTGTTTATTAATTTTTATTATATATGTATATACTGGCTACCGCTCTAAAAATTAAAAGTTTGTAGATGAATATCAGAATAAATTACAATAATTTTAACGCACAACTACAAGGAATTTTCCAATTTTTAACCTGACTCGACAGTTCCATTCAAAACGTGTTCTGATTCATAAGTGTTATCGTTTATTAAAATGATCGCACCTGCGGATGCGGAACCTCCTTGCATTAGGTACAGGCCTCGATTGAGCGGCCTCTTTTCACAGATAATTGCATCTTAGTTTTTATACTGACTGGTTCTGGTTCTTCACCTAGGTATTAAAACAAGTAGAGAAAAAAAAACTTGAAACAAACTTAGGGTCAAGGTTTCTTTTTTCTCAACAAGATTTTATATCCGGCCAGTATGATTTTGCTATAAGATATTGTGAATCTTTTGAGCAAAGCAGGGGGGACTTTACAAGAATACGACCGTATCCAACAGACCCTCGTCATTTTGTAAGAGTTGAAACTTTTTCTGCGGAAGAACCTTTGGCACATATCAGGAACAAAGTTGTGCTGATTAGCTGCTAAGGTACGTCATACAGTAAAGTGTGGTTTTTTTATATTAAATAAGGCATAGAATGATAATTGTCCTCCTTCACTACCAGACACTTTGTATGGTCGAAACCTCCCGCCAGACACCTTTAAATTATGTTAGATTGAACAAGTGAACTTTACGTCATGGAGAGACGCAGAGGCGCAAGAGAATACCCATTTTTATCTAAGGTAAATAGGTAAAAAAATATTCCATGGTGTCAGCCTGTTAATTAAATAGTCATTAACTTTTCCTTTTTTATTCAATATTTGTACCGTATTTAGCAGTGGGTTATGAATAACGACTAATGTCAACCTAATTGATCATTTAAATAAAATATTGTTTATTGCCCATAAGAATTCGACCCATCATCGTCATTAAAATTATTTATTTAATGTATTTAAAACTTGTTGAGGCCTTAATGTTGCTATAGTCTATATTTATAATATCATTATTTCATAATCTGTTAATGATCTAGGGAAGAATGCGGAATAGTCCACATTTCGAGGACAAAACGATTCTAAAAACCATAATCATCTTTAAACTTGTCTTTCTTTTTGACACGTGGTTTAATGCCACGAATGCCACGATGTTCGGTCAAGATTCAGAATAGGCAGTTACTTAATGTAATAAATAATTATGTTTGTTCTTCCAAACATCATTTTTATGTAAACGCCAAATCACATGATGAACTTTGGCCAGTGGTTTTGGCCTGATGTCTATAAGCTCTACACGAAATGAAATCATAATCGAATGCAAGTTAAAAATAGAAGTATCAATAAACTTAAAAGCAAAATAAAGTATAAACACGAATAACATCCGCTTAGGTCTATTCAATATTGAAGAAACAAAAACTATCCAAGAGATTTATGTTCAAGAATGAGTACTTAAATAAGATTTACGACTCATAAATGAGACTCTTTCGAAGGTATTACTTATTTTAAAGCCTTTAATTAATTTGATATTATTTTCCATTTGATTTGGTTTGATAATGGCACACCATTAAAATGTTTCACATATTGAGCAGAGATTAATTTATGAGTAAACTAACTGATGCCCGCGGCTTAACCCGTGTGGATGTCGGTTATCGCGCACAAAAGTAATCCTGAAATTTGATCCCGTTCCCGCAACAAAAACTTGACAAATTTTATACTAAAACCTTCCTCGAGAACCACTCTATCCATTGGAGAAAACAGTATAATAATCGGTGTAGTAGTTTTTGAGTTTATCGCGAACAGACAGACAGCCGCGGCGGAGGACTTTGTTTTATAATATGTATCAAGTGATAAAATTATGGTCCAAGTGATAGACAGCCGTATTTTAATAAATTCCTTTACTATTTATAAATCTTGTGAGAACTAGTTATAACTTGACTAAAGGTCGATTTAACTGTTGATGGATTAGGCGGTAAACTATAATGAATGCACAATAAACATTGAAGGCCAGAAAGCGTGTGGCGTAGTTTTCCTCTCATAAAAAAAGTTTATTTGTCAAATATTTGTGTAGGATGTTTATTGACTACTTAAAAATAAGATTATTAAATTACCGAAATATAAGAATCATTAAAGAACTTGTTTTTATTTTAAATAACACTTATATTAGGTACGTATGACGGCTGATCAAGCTATACAAAACCAGTTTATGCGGATCTCTTATTGTACAGAAAATATAAACAAAGTGAGGTCACGTTATACTGGAAATGTAATGCTTGGTGTACTGCCGGGTGTACTTTCGACATAATAACTTACACTAAAAGCTTACTGATCCTGATAATTAATTTAAAAATGGTAATTAGAAGAGCTCGTGGCTAAATAACAACAGCCGCCCGGGTCGATCTTCAGGTTAAGCCGCGCTTACCTGGATTGGTCAGAGGATGGGTGACCGACCCATAACGTTTTGGAGATTCTCCGTGCCCCGGAAAACACGCTAAGCCGATGGTCCCGGCTGTCAATTATACCAGTCTTACCAGTTGCGTATAGGTCAGATAGGCAGTCGCCCCATGTAAAATACTGGTTGCATCCGGTTACGCAGCTGATCCAACATAGTTGGGAAAAGGCTGGGCTGATTATTAAGGTTTGTTCTTCACCCAGTCTACCAAAAACAGGTCATTTATTAAAATTAAGCGTAATATCTACTTCTGAGATTCAAAGTTAGATGAAATAACTTACAAACAGCTTTAAAAGGAACTTCTTTGCCTATCCAAGTAATTTTTTAGATCAAGCAAACGAATCAACTGGCAACATAATACGGCAATCATTATATTATGTGGGTGGGTAATTTGAAGCTTCCTTGAACTAAAATTACATGTCTAATGCTGTAACATTAAAAATAATAGGATCAATCAAGCCTCTTTGCCTTGACCGACTGTTATCTGTCACTGTAGGATACAATGTTAAGAATAGTTCAGTTTTAAAACAAGGTAAATAACTTATTTATATACACCGTCCTCACGTTATCCATTAACGTATGCAAACGCTTCTATAGCTTTAACAAATCAAATCTAACAAAGGAAGTCTAACTTAAAAAGGCTTCGTTACAAAGTTATTTGTAACTTGTAAATTTAAATTTAATTGAGCTTTATAGTACCTATGAAAGGGTCTTAATTTGGCCCATGTTGCCACTTAGTGCAATTAAAATGATAAATCTATCAAATGCCATTTGTAATTCGGATAAAGAGGCATGCATATCGGCATAGATCGGTTGATTAACGTCGAGTTTTGAGTTTGTATGAAAATTGACAAAAAAAAAAAAAAACAAGAATTAATTAACGAGAAATGATGATTCCATAATGAAAAATGCTTATTTCCATGGTCTGAACATTTAGTCGAAGTTTTTGTATATCGTCCGGAACACGGTGTAATTTGTTGTTCATCATTCAGATCCAGCCTGTCCCTTTGTTTTCTTCCTCCAGCCACGCCCTAAGCCGAGGCTCGTAGCCTATAGGGGTGCCATTATCGTGTAGTCGCTTAATTTGTTACTTTTTGGCCCTGGCTTCCACTCAAGTACCCACAGGATCGTCCAGTTAAGCAGACGACAACCTATTAAGTTGACTTGTGAGATGCCATTATAAAAAAAAAACTTTTTGTTCATTGCACAAATCTGCACCAACAGCTTGCCAACGTCTTCGAACGCCGAAAGATCCTTTACACAGGGATTGGTTTGCATTAAACAATATAATGCCAGATGCCTTATTCTCCTTTTCTTTATTAAAATTAGGAAACTTTATACGCGTGGAACTCGATACCACAGCATGCCTAAATAGCTGTGCCTTTGAAAACGTCCACGTGTATGATTAAAAAGTAATAATGCATGAAGTTGAGTGTGCCTACGATAAACCTACGCACTAACGCACTATATAATCACACCATGTTGACACCAAAATCAAATAAATATATCATTATTAAATTCATTATCAATTCATCATATTCAAAAATACCTGGTTCTTGTAATGAAAGTTGAAACCATAACGACGTTTTTTTTAAAAAAATTTAAATGTTTTATTTAAGCACGTTGCACTTAAAATTCTCGCTATTGAATATTATAAACAAGAAACTTAAATGATATAATATTAAATAGTTATTTAATCAAACACTTTTGGCACTCTAAAATCAATTAATTAATAATAGTTGCTCAAATCATTATTAATTAATTGGTTTTAGAGAATATTTTTGGCAAGGTCTTGCTCCTATCAACTATGAATATGTATAAAAAAAAATTGTTGATAAATAATTTACAGAAGTAGGTACTTGTCACTAATGCATATTGTTAATTTATATTCATAAGCTACTCTCATTAGTCGTTATATAAGAACCCATTAAAATAGATGGACAAACTTTTAGAAATCATTCAGACCACCAAAATAAGGACAATGGTAAAAAAAAAAAGAAAAACGCATTACATATTTACAAGAAAATAAAATCAGCTAAAGAAAATACACAAAAAATGCCGACAATTTATTATTTTATGATAAAATAAAATCACTTTAATTAGTGTTATTTTTGCTTTTGTTATTTTTGATATCTTTGGTTAGACGCTGTGTTAAAATTTGTCCATCTATATTAATGGGACCTTATATGACTCGAAAACATTATATTAGCGTGGATTCATCTTTTAAAATATTGACGACTTAATATTTTCTGGCTTTGCATAGAGAAGCTTAAGACATTGATTATAGCTAGCAATAAGAGAGTTGAACCAGGATGAAAAAGAAATACTATAAAAATCATTCATCTGTTGAGACACGGTCGCTGATGCAGCCATAAGCACTTGACGATTAAGCGCATGCGCAGGTGTCAGGCCAAGCAGAGCCAGATGAAGGTGGGCCATTGTCTGTGAAGATACATACATGAGATCTCAGCCGTCAATGAACCCCCATCTGAAGAGATTGTCTTTGCTGCGGCCGACTTGGGTTCGGAGTTTATTTAAATATTTCCACTAGAAAGCATGCCCATTCCATGGTTGTAGGCTTTCAGACGGTTCGATGAAGCCGTCAGGGGGTTTATGCAGCTCCTGGCAGAGATCACATTTTGCTGTGGAGGCGTTGCTATTAGTTGGACCAACGCACCCTAGCTCTACATCCTGCCTTATTCCTGTTATCATCATCATCATCATCATTTCAGCCGCAAGACGTCCACTGTTGGACATGGGCCTTTCTTTTATATTAATATTATATTTATTCATTGAAATCAATGGTGTAGGTACCAACATATTTTTTTACCATACCATACGTCAGTCGTCACGCTTGTGAGTGATTGATTAGATCGATGGATAAATATAATTGCTTGTCAACAGTCCAATTGAGTTCATTGATACGAGTACTCGTGTGCCCATTGAAGACATAATAAAACTTTATTAAAATAAAACCGAAGTTTTAACCGTAGCGAAAAATCGTAACCGATGGGGGGAATGGAGGGAGGGGAGGGGAGCCGTTTGCACAGCTGTCAGGTTACCGGCCAGTAAATAACAGATAAATAATAATTTTACTGATAATATTTAGATATTTTTTGTGCTAGGTAAAGTCCCTTAAAGTAAAGTCCCTCAGGCTCGGTGGAGTGACGATCTTCGCATGGTGGCTGGTAGCAACTGGATGAGAGTTGCTGAGAATCGAGTTGAGTGGCGTGCGATTGAGGAGGCCTATGTCCAGCAGTGGACTGCTATAGGCTGATGATGATAATGATGATGAAAGTCCCTTGTATTGAAAAACGACTCGTGTTTTACAACTATGTGACATTTTGGAGATGACTAAGATCGTTTCCCTGTCAATATTAGTATTGGTATTAAGGTAGTTGTAGAAAATTATCTTTCATGCAAGTAACCCTCTTCTTGAGGTCTTCCTTATTTCGATGATTCAAAAGCCCCAAATCGTCTAAAATATGTGCTATGTATGTAGATGATTTATGATATCAGATTCCAATCTTAAAATAATAAATAAGATTTCCTTCAAGCTTCACCTCAACCTTGACCGAAACAGTCGTCAGTCAAGTAACTATATCGGTCAAACTTTAAAGGCTGTTCCGAGTTTTCCGTCTGTACTTCATTTCCGCATTACTGTGTTACATAAGGCTTTTCTGTCATGTTTGGCCTAGTTAACATGTCCTAATGGTGGAGCTGTTGTAATTAAATTATAGGCGTAGAATAAATTAAACGCCCTTTTTTTTGGATGGGAAATCATCAAATGACTTTTCCCGCTCTGGGTCGAGCGGAAGGGAGTGTCAGACTTGTACTGACTAAAACCCATCCATGTTCCTTCCTTGCCCTTTGTGTTCCAGGGTCGCGGTATCTTTTTCGGCATCGGCCGTTGCAGGCCCCTCCCTGTTTGCTGACATCTCTTTGAGGCGTTCGGTTTTTCCTTGGTACTATGCCGAGTCAAATGGAACTTCGCAAGATGTCATTGCTCCACGCCGGAATTTAAAAGCATCATGGTGCCAGTTTTCTAGACACGTTTCCGGATGACGGCGATGTGAAGGAGTACTTTGACTCCTCAGTATCCTATTGTTTTTCTTTGTATTACTTAGTTTTTTTTTCAATGTATTTTAGTAGTTTTTTGTAAATATTTAGTTAGCCTTATATAATATATTCATATAAAAATAATATATGAATTAATTTTAAAGTAGGTTATTAACCTAATTTAATTTTAATTACTAGTTTTATCACTTAATAACAAAATATACACACACATCTAATTATTTGATAATTCATTATTTATTCGCCTCAATCTTTATGATAATGATTTAATGATGTATTTCAAAACACAAAAGAATCCAGTGTTTAAATTGCAAAAAGTCGTCACAACAACATTGATAAGGATTACATGAATGAGTAGAATTTCTACAAGGTTCCTTGAAATGATTTAAATAAGTCCGATGAATGAGCACATGTGTAAGACACGGAAGTTAGGGAATATGCATGTATTTTTTTTATATTTTTAAATGATTATTTACATCAATATATAAATGTTACAAAAAAACCAGCACCAAAAAACAACATTTGGTTCAAAAAAAAAGTTTTAAAATAGTAGGCTGATATTGCGAGCATTGTATGACTCGTAGCCCACGATTTTGATACCATAGAATAGTTCATGAAAGTCTTTTGATTGCTATCAGCTCGAGCAGTGTCAAGTTCATATTAGAAAACAGCGTCAAATTTAGATAGTGTGGTTTTCCATGAAATAATCATAACCTTAAAATTCTCATTCACATTTTAAAAGATAAGTATGCTATTTTTCTTGATTAAAAAAAAAAAAAAAAGAAAATTATCCAAAGGCGTGAAAGATCTAATAAACATAATATTTATGGTTACTACTATTACCTTGCTGCTTTCACTTCTTTTATTTCAGAAGACGTATGATCCAAATTTGATGCGAAATACGTGGCCATCATAAATACATCAATTTTCGGAAGATTGTCCGATTGTGCCTTGACGTAACCGATATCTGTCATTTTCGTGTGAATCTTTTTACTACTTTTACTACTCTTTTAGAAAACAAAATGTAATTTCACTTCAATATTTGCTCAAAATCACAATAAAACTGAATTTAATCGCAAGCATTAAATAACTATGCACTAGCTGACATTTGTTATTAAAGACTTTGACGTCACAATTCGTTCCGACCAATAGCGTTGCGTTTCAACTAATTTGAATTTTGTGCACTTTTCAATAATTATTTTCTTAATCAAAACGAAATTAAATTAAAAAATATGAGTATGTACGTAAATCAAAAAGAAAAGAGTTCATATAAAAAAATGAGCGTTATTTGAATCATACGGATATTCCCTATTCTGTCAATTTATCAAATTAAGTATTTTTTAAGTGGTAACTTTACTCTCAGTGGATCCTTTGTGCTCGCTGCAATCAAAGTGATCTCCTCAATGCTACTGACGATATCGTAGAAGTGGCGAAGTATTGGGAAAATGACAATGAAGAATAAATGCTTATTAAAAAGGGCTAACGTAAACATTAGCCCTATTTTCAAAGCCCACTGTTTCAAACTACAATTGTTTTCCATTAATACCTTCCAATTAGGTATGGTTATTAACCTACTTGTGGTCACGGCTGCTATGCTTGAGGTAGTGTCATGGCCACAATTCCTAGCATTAAACCTAGTATAATTAATAAATCCTTCAGTGATCATTTCTCTGTCAGTAATATTTCCCCCTGTTGGAGCTTAAGAAGCCTCTTTTCTATGAGAGCATGTTTTCATTATTAAAAAATATTTGAAAAGTATTATAATGGGAAATTTAGCTGCCGAGATTGGATCTGCCATTTTGAATAGTTCTTGATCGTCCAATGCTGAATACTCTACTGACATCGATACCGGAGTGTGATTTATTCACCCCGAGATGGGTAGACGTTCATTATGTCGTGGATGTTTGAGTTTCTGTAGGAGAAAGAACGAAAGATTACTTTTTCTTGTTATTTTAAGTATTTTATTTAATACTAGCTGACGTCACGCGGTTTCACCTGCGTAGTTCCCGTTCCCGTGGGAGTACAGGTATAAAATATAGCCTATGTTATCGCTGATAATGTAACTCTCCATTGCTGAAAGAATTTTTCAAATCAGTCCAGTAGATTTAAAGTTTATTCGTTACATACAAAAATACAAATCTTTACTCTTTATAATATTATTTTTAGTATAGATAGATATAGATTTGTATCATTCCTTATTGTAAATGTGTTTCTTTTAACTGTGCAGTAGCTTGGATTTTTCTGTTCTATTGTACATACATGTTTACTCAAATAAATAAATGCCTTAATCCAGATTCTCAAAGTATGCTTTATGAATTCAAGGTACCAGAAACACCAATATGGCTGCTATCAAAGGGCCGTCAAAAAGAAGCTCTCAGCTCCCTCTGCCGTCTACGAGGCTGGGCGAAACCCGAAGACGTAAAAGAAGAATTTGACGAACTCCTCCAATACTACGAGAATTTAAATCGATGTGTCTTATGTGCCAAAGAAGGAAAGATTGCGGAACCTTGTGAACATTACAGCACAAATCCTATCAAAAAGTTAATCTTGAAGATAAAGCATGTGTTTTTCGTGAAAGAGACCATGAAGCCATTTTTGTTGGTAATAATGTACTTCTTCTTCTATACGATGAGTGGGGCGCTGCCAGTGAGACCAAACATGGTGAATGTGTGCAAGGCGTTGGGCATGAAGTATGACCCGAAGACGACAGTAGTAAGTACCTCCAGACTACTTACCTCTTGCAGAAATCATAACATCAACATACATAACATAACATTACGCCTGTAATCCCAAATAATATTGGTTAGGCAGAGGTGTACCTAATAGAACACCCACATTTCGCCAGTTATGTTTAAGTGCCATGTAATAAGGGTGAGCCTGTTGCCATTAACCGGGAAAAATCATACATAATCAAATGATTTTCTTGCAGAAATCATTTTCTTGACATTTCATTTTTTTTTCATTATGGTTTATGCCACAGATACACAGATTTATTTAGGAACTCTCCTCTTTGTAGGTACAATTGTGGTTATTACCCTATCTATATGGTCTCTAGTGCATCAATTTACCACAAACTGTCAAATTTTCTCATTCGATTTTGAACTTAACTATCAACATTTTATGGTTTAAAATCATTTGGAGAAATTTGACAGTTTGTGGTAACTCGATGTGCATTTCTACCAAATGTAAAGCGTATTCTTGAATGATTTTTCTTGTACATCGTTAGTCACACACAGACCCGTGTAATCCATTAAAAAAAATCTTATTCGTAATTCATGAATCATTTTATGCAGATATCTTTATCAAAATTAAATTATGCACTTGTTTGTAGAATATTAAACAACCGATATAAAAATGCAGTTGACCTTAAAGAACTAGTCTGCTATTTACGAAATACCGGAATTGATACATACTTTACATCTCTGAGTAATATCTAAACAACCTAATAGAAAATTCGAGGTCAAATCGAGCAAGTTTATAAAAAGTTTGTCGTTTAATTTCATGTATGTAATGATAAAGTTTTGACACTTGTTCAAAGCTTTTTAGGGTTCTGTACCCAAATGGTAACCCACGTGATCTTATTACAAAGCCTCCGCTATAAGTCCGTCCGTTCGTCCGTTTGTCTGTCAGCGGGCTGATCCCTAATAAGTAGACAGTCGAAATTTTCACAGAATGTGTATTTCTATTACCACAATGACGTCAAAATAATAAAAATAAATTAAAAAATAAAAGGTTCTCCCCTTCTACGATGGTACGAAACCCTTCATGCGCGAGTCCGACTCGCATTTGGCCGGCTTTTTTATTTATTTTCATATTCAAAGTAACTTAAAATAAACTGTAATGCAGCTCTAACGCTCAGTAGATAAACTGTTCCATTTCATTCACTTGCTGGCTCTACTAGCGACATCATTTCATTAGCCACTGAAGCATTATAATATTGATCCATAAACAGGATTGCCTCGTTGGTCGAGTGGTCGGAAGCGCGACTGCTGAGCATGAGGTCCTGGCTTCGATTCCGGGCAAGTGCTGTTGGGTTTTTCCATCAGGAATTTCTCAGTAGCAGCTACGGCTGAATTCGTGCCGCCCGGTTGATGGCGATATGCTCACCCCCTATTACATAGGAATAGCGAAATGTGGGTATACTATTAGGTATACCTCTGCCTAACCCAGCGAGGATTACAGGCGTGATGTTTTATTATATAAACATGAACTTCTTGACAAGCTATGTACCAAAATTCAAAACAGATTTAAATTCAAATACATTTTCTTCAAGATCAAAAGTTCCAGTACAAACAAATTCCATTACTAATTCCAGGTTTTCATCGGCGCAGTCTTCATCGCTATGAGCATGTTGTCAGCTATCATAGTCAAAACTATCGGCAAGAGGAAGCTAGTCATCGGTTCCATGTTAGGCACCGCCTGCTGCAGCATTGCTCTCAGTGTCTACGCCAGGACCAACGTTCCTTTCACCGTCTTCTCCTATGAGATGGAAACCTTTACTGATAAGAAGGAGATCCTACCTTTGGTGTTGTTCCTGATGCTCATTTGCTTCACCAGTCTTGGAATACCTTGGGTGTTGTTGTCTGAAGTTTTTCCTTTCAAGTAAGTTTTATCGTTTTTAGCATTTGAGTATTTTATTTAGACATAACAGAGGGTCTTCACGAAGCCGTCAATTAATCATTCTGTAAATCAAACTAAGTAACTTTACGCAAAGATCAAAACTGGGCTAACTAGCTGGGAAACGCCTTTTTTTTGGGGTGAAAAATCACGTTTTTCGGTAGAACTCAACGTAACGCATTCAAAATATTGTGCTGGTGGATGGATTGAATAGTACGGGTGTCATGAAGGTGTCTTAAGTAAAAAAAATATATTAAAAACATGAATAAAAAAAAAAATTACTCTCGATATCTCGGTAACTAGAAGATTCCCAGTTATGGTCTAGAACAAAAAAAAATGATCGCAATGACGGGGAGAACAAGTGTCTTTCGGATTCGTTAAGAATCTTTTTACACCCTTTATAGAACGTGGCCATTAGTCTGGCAACTCGAGTTTAAGCCAATTCTCCTTTGAATAACCTCGTCTCTCTCACTCGTGTCATATGTTGTAATCTGCCTTATTTTCGCCTTTTTTTATCTTACCATTTATCTGGACAGATGCACTAAGCTAGTTTTCTACTTAGATATATTAATGCAAGGATCACCCTCCTAGAATGTTCCCACTGCTGGGACAAAGACCTCCTCCTCTAATACACCACGAGAAGTCAGTACAAGTTGGTGGATATCAAATCATGCAGTTTATCTAAATCTATGTTTTGTGTTTCCAGGAGTCGTGGAATCGCCACAGCTTTGGCAGCAGCTTCAAGCTACATCATCTATTTCGGAGCAGCTAAAACAAACTACAACATAGAATACGCCTTCCACCTAAGTGGAACCTTCGGCATATACGCCATGTTCGGCTTCATAGGAACAGTATACATGTACCTATTCCTACCTGAAACTGAGAAGAAAACTCTTGCTGAGATCGAAGCGTTCTACAAAAGCGATAGAAAAATATTCGCTGATGATTTCGTTATCAACGCTTTTAGGAAAAAGAAACTTATGAACGGTGATGCTGATAAGCCAATGCTAGTCAAATCAATAAATTGAATAGTAGTAGAGAAAATTGTGTTTTAAATACTTGAACCCAAGGTTGATAGTATGATGCTTATTGTTTATATAAGATGGATTCGTGAGAGATCCACTGTTATTACTGATAGACTCAATACAGATGCATAATTTATCAAACCTTTTTGTATTAAAGTGGTTCTTGGACCAATTAATTTTGCTTATTTTTCTTTATAGTTATGTTAGGCCTGAAGTCAATGTCCTCTTTTACGTAAAAAATATACAGGTATTAAAATAGTACCTACACAACCTCATGTTTTAGTAGACATTGAAATATTTCAATGAAGTATACGTAGCAGAAATTAAATACATCTTATTTAGTTTAGATTAGGTTAATTTTAAGCGTACGTTGTTTTGTCTAAAACTATTTTTAATTAGTTAATACAGTATTAGGGTAATTTGTACAAATAAAATTATTTTTGTGTATATTTAAAAATAGCTTTTCCGAAATATAAGCATTTAAATTTTGTTGTAATGTGTGTACATAGTACCAACGAATAATAATTTGTATTTGAATAATAATAATTTTATGGGATTCGGTACAGATTTATGAACTTGCCATTATGATTAAGATAAAATAATATTTTATATAGAAAATTATCTTCTTTTTTATTTGAAACATGTGAACCTCAGAGCTAAAAAGTTCGTGATGTACGTGTAAATATTATTGCTATATTATAAAATAAATATTGATTTCATTACCTACATTGGTCGTTTTTCCTCTTATTGCATTATAACTTCCCATAACAGAACTTAGTAAAATAAAAGCAGGCCAAAGATGGCGTTCTGGGGAACACCCACTTTACTTAATAATTAGTTAATTTCTCCTTTTTTTTTCTTTGTACACTTTATAGAAGTGTCCCACTGCTGGGCAAAGGCCTCTCCTTTCTCCTTCCCAACCTCTCCATCTGGTGTAATATCTGCTCGAGTTCGCCCCGCAAACAAGATCTGATTGTCACACCATCTTCGCCACGGTTTCCTCAGCGGCGATATATCCATCAGGTGTCCAGTGAGTGTCTGAGCCCACCTCTCCGGATGCACTAGAGATCCATTCGTGCAATGTCACCTCACTCCCACTTCAGCTGGGTTGTGTTTCGCCAAAATCTGCAACGTGAATTGATGCAGCGCAAAGTGGAGTTTCTAACGCGAACTGTACTTTTAACACTACAGTACCCTCCAAAAAGTTAGTTGATATTATTCATTTCAGATGTTACGTCGCATTATCATCCGAAATCCTAGTTTCAAACGTTAAAAACATGCATTATAACGTTTTATGGACTAACCCAACTATCTATAGAAAGGAATTACCCGATATTTTGTTTTTTAGTTTATTTGCTAACCAGTTTTTAGTTGCCAAACAAACGAATTTCAGCCACCAAAAGTCAGTTGAATTTTCTCTTAAGTGCCATTGGAAGACATCCCTTCATATGTTAAACCCCCAGAAGGTCTTCCAAGCATTTTAGACTCATCTCTCGGCCCATCTTCCTGGTCTAAGTATGTATACTCATCGACCTATAGCAACACATGCCCGTTACCTCAACTCTACGCTTCATAATGTTGGTCTTCAAAAAAACCGAGGTCGTGCCTCGGTTTTTTAGACATTATTTGGAGATAAATGCAGCTATCAGATCACAGCAGGCAGTACTACAATATTTTGGTAACAGAACAAATATATAAAATGTTCTGCAGCGGTAAACATGAGGTTGCTAAAATTGTATTCATCATAGAGCGCCTGATGAAATGTGCAGACAACATACCTACTCAGTAGATACACAGGCGTGCGCTTGCAAGTCTCTAACTCCCAAATGAAAAGGGTCAATGTGATGCAGTGTTTTATATACAACGTTTTCATTTCATTCTTCTTAAGGTTCCTGCAAAATCCTAAAGAAATCTCTGGTTTCTCCTTTTGCTGTTGTTAACCACGTCTTTGGCATTGCACATTTTTTTGATGGGGGTTTATTCTCATCTTTCATGGATTGGTCTTCGTTAGGATATAATCCTTCATTAGTTTTTGCACTATCGTTGTCATCGCAATATCCATAGTTTACGCATTCTAGAAAAAAAGAAATGTCTATCACTATACTGCCCTGATTGAATCTGATTTGGGTTCGCCGCAGCACATCTTCTGTCTTAAATCTATATTTCTAAATCAGTGACGATCTTCGCAAGCTGGTAGCAACTGGGTGAGAGTTGCTGAGAATCGAGTTGAGTGGCGTGCGATTGAGGAGGCCTATTTCCAGCAGTGGACTGCTATAGGCTGATGTTGATGATGATGATTATATCAGTCCGAGATGCCTATAACATGTTATCTGTTTGTTGCATAGTCACTGTTTGTCTTTCATATATTGATATATTTTTAGTACCGGGTGCCTGGGCTCTTCTGAACCTATAATTATTGCAATAAGAGACAGTTTTCGAAAAAGTGTATAGAAAAAAAAGAATAAGCTGCAACTGACTCTCGAGCAGTGGGTCATACAGGATATTTGGCGAGGTATCAAATAAAACATACGCATTATTATTTACTGATTTAATCAATACAAAACAAACACATACATTAATAACGATATCCCTGAAAGTGTCTTTGTTTCTTTGTCGTTGTGACCCATGTTACTGGTCTCTCACATCTAAAATGGTTACACAGTGGTTCTGGGTACCACCACGAGTACACTTGCGCGGAACTTGTTTCCGTTGTTAAAGCTTCAGTTACTCTTTCAGTGGTAGCCGTTACTATTGGCGATGTTGTCTTGCTAGAAGTGGTGGTGATTGTAGACAATGCTTTTAAAGTCTGTACCGAAGCCTTCGGTGTTTTACTATCTCCACAACTTATCACCGTGCACCCTGAGAAATATGCAATATCTTATTAATCGTTGGTTTCATTCAATTTTTGAGTGAACCTGGAATTAGTAATCAGTAGTGTTCATAATGTGTCCATCAATATTTTCTCAAAAAAGCTGGACTGTAAATAATAACACAAAGCCAGATTCCAAAACAATGTATTAACGATACTAACTTAATACTAATTCGTGCATCATTATTCATGATATCCAGGGAATCTTCGTTTTCGGTAACGCGTCGTCGTGGTAAACCACCTATAAGGTCTTTGACACCTCAAATCTCTACACCAACTTGGGTACCACCACGAAGTTTCGGTATATATTGGTCGTGTTGAACTTTCTGGTTCAGGAGGACTAATTATTAACTCTGTAACTGTCGTAATTGGATCTGTGTTCATTTCAGGGAGGCGTTCTTCAAGTAAAATTGATAATTTAGTTGTTGTTGTTGGTTGTGTAGTAGATGGTTCTATTGTTGTTGATTGTTCTGTTGTTTTGGATGGTTGTGTTATTGTTGAAGTTTCTGTTGTTGTTGAATGTTCTATTGTTGTTGATGGTTCTGTTGCTGTCAAAGGTTCTGTTGTTGTTAATGGTTCTGTTATTGTTGTTGATTGTTCTGTTGTTGTCAATGGTATAGTAGATGCTTCAGTGGTTGACGGTAGCGTACTAAATTCAGTTGTAGTTGTTGGTGGTGTACTAGTAGACGGTTCAGTTTCCAATGTCGGATTAGTGATAGAAGATGCTGTTGTTGTAGATATTTCAACAGTAGTTTCACTTGTCTCCAAAAATGTGGGTTCTTCTGGCGTATAAAACTTAGTTTCTTCTTTTACAGTCCACAGGGTAGGTCTGTCATAAGGAGGTCTGTTGTAACACGGCAAGAAGTTTTCTTTACTTTTCTCGAATGGATTTGTTTCCTTGTCATTTTCCAGATAATCAATGGGGACTGTATTGTAATTCGAAATAGTTGCTGCCCATTTGGAGTATTTTTCTTCTCCACATCTTATCACCGTGCACCCTGAGAAATATGCAATACCTTATTAATCGTTGGTTTCATTCAATTTTTGAGTGAACCTGGAATTAGTAGTAGTGTTCATAATGTGTCCATTAATATTTTCTCAAAAAAGCTGGACTGTAAATAATAACACAAAGCCAGATTCCAAAACAATGTATTAACGATACTAACTTAATACTAATTCGTGCATCATTATTCATGATATCCAGGGAATCTTCGTTTTCTGTAACGCGTCGTCGTGGTATACCACCTAAGAGGTCTTTGACACCTCAAATCTCTACACCATCTTGGGTACCACCACGAAGATTCGGTATATATTGGTCGTGTTGAACTTTCTGGTTCAGCAGGACTAATTATTAACTCTGTTACTGCCGTAATTGGATCTGTGTTCAATTTAGGGTGGCGTTCTTCAGGTGAAATTGATAGTTCAGTTGTTGTTGTTGTTTGTGTAGTAGATAGTTCTGTTATTGTTAATTCTTCTGTTGTTGTTGATTGTACTGTTGTTGTCGTTGGTTCTGTTGTTGTCGTTGGTTTTGTCGTTGTTAATGTTTCTGTCGTTGTTGATGGTTCTGTCGTTGTTGATGGTTCTGTCTTTGTTGATGGTTCTGTTGTTGTTGATGGTTCTGTTATTGTTGAAGGGTCTGTCGTTGTTGATGGTGCTATTGTTGTTGATGGTTCTGTTGTTGTTGAAGGTTCTGTTGCTGTTGATGGTTCTGTTGTTGTTGTTGTTGTCAATGGTGTAGTAAATGCTTCAGTGGTAGTCGGTAGCGTACTAAATTCAGTTGTAGTAGTTGGTAGTATACTAGTAGACGGTTCAGTTTCCACTGACGGATTAGTGATAGAAGATCTTGTTGTTGTAGTTATTTCAACAGTAGTTTCACTTGTCTCTAAAAATATGGGTTCTTCTGGCGTATTATGTGCCATTTCTCCTCTTACAGTCCTCGAGGTAGGTCTGTCGTAGGGTGGTCTGTTGTAACACGGAAATAAGTTTTCTTTATTTTTCTCGAATGAATTTGTTTCCAGATAGTCTGACCCTGCTTGATCAGTGGGGACTGTATTGTAATTCAAAATAGTTTCATCTTCCCCAATCATTAGCGTGAACCCTGAGAAATATGCAATACCTTATTAATCGTTTGTTTCAATTAATTTTTGAGTGAACTGGAAATTATTAGTTACCATTATTATTTTTACAAAAAGCTCGACTATAAATAATAACACAAATTCATGTTTCAAAACAATGTATTAACGATATTAACTTAATAAAACATAGTTCGTATATACATTATTCATGATATCCAGGGAATCTTCGTTTTCTGTAACGCATCGTCGTGGAAAACCACGTATGGGGTCTTTGACACCTCAAATCTCTACACCAACTTGGGTACCACCACGAAGTTTCGGTATATATTGGTCGTGTTGAACTTTCTGGTTCAGCAGTACTAGTTATTAACTCTGTAACTGTCGTAATTGTACCTGTGTTCAATTCAGGGTGGGGTTCTTCAGGTGTAGTAGAGGTTTCAGTTGTTGTTGTTGGTTGTGTAGTAGATGGTTTTGTTGTTGTTGATTGTACTGTTGTTGTTGATGGTTCTGTTGTTGTTGATGGTTCCGTTGTTGTTGAAGGTTCAATTGTTGTTGTTGATGGTTCGATTGTTGTTGATGGTTCTGTAGTTGTTGATTGTTCTGTTGTTGTCGATGGTTCTGTTGTTGTTGATGGTTCTGTTGTGGTTGGTGGTTTTGTTGTTGTTGATGGTGTAGTAGATGTTTCTGTTTTTGTAGATGGTTCTGTTCTTGTTGATGGTTCTGTTGTTGTTGATGGTTCTGTTATGGTTGATGGTTTTGCTGTTGTTGATGGTTCTGTTGTGGTTGATTGTTCTTCCGTTCTTGTTGATAATGATTCAATAGAAGATTCAGTTGTTGTCGATGGTGTAATAGATGCTTCAGTTGTAATTGTTACCGTACTGGATTCATCTGTTGTTATTGGTGACGTAAAAGCTGTTTTACAAAAAAAAAAAATTGTATGAGCAAATTGTTGTTAAGAAAATAATGTCAACTACATAATTATATAATTTATATTGGGTCAATATATTTGTCTCATTTACACCCTTATAAATCGTGTTGTTACTTGTAGAATATTTCAATTAGTGCCAATTTATGATAGAGATTGTTATACAATGTAAGCCAACAAAGTAATCATGTTGAAATTAGTTCCTTTTGGCGCCTGGTGGATAATTATCAATTAGTATTGAAACATATACTGATATTGATATCCTAGAATGTTCATCGAGCTTTTGGAGCGACTGCCTATGGACATCGAAACTCTTACAGAAACCACAGCATGATTAATTTATGCTGCTGCTTGTAGGTAAATCAATGATTTTACTATCGCACCTTGCGGGCATAGAAAAGTGGAGCCTATTTTACGTTTGACATTCAACAGTTTAAATATGAAAATAATAGGTCATTACCTATGAAGTTGCCGTTGTTTTGAACTGTTCCCTTTTCTTAACTGCATGTCTTTTCAATGTTTGTTTATCTCCAGACAGTCTCGTCAGTGATCATGAAAATGAATGAAATAATGGTATTAAGTGTTTTTGAACTATAATAGTATCGTAATTTGTAAACTGCAAGAGAGGATGACGGAAACAAGTACAAATCCTAGGTAGTTTACTGAAAAGAAGATCGAGGGCTAAGAATAATAATAAGGATCTGATGAATCGGAAAGTATCTAGTTAAAATTAATATTTTCGAAGTGATTGTAAAAGGTGTCATTATGTGGTCATAGGGATAGTTAAAATCAAAGCGACATACAATAAAAAGCTCTTCTTATTATTGTTCTCTACAAATTTTGTTGCCCTGTATTTATATTTTCACCAACAGAACCGAAACTTATCAGAACAATATTTGTTTGATGAAACAGCAACTTCATATGAAAAGACCTAACACATAAAAAATATCATTAAACAAATAAATAATAATCGTGACCCCGAAACAACAGACAAATGTTTGCGTCGACTCATCATAAAATCAATTATTATTAGGAAAATTACCATTCTCAGCTAGTATACACTTTTATTTTTTTTTTGATATATCTGGTTCAACTGAAAGCCAATCTCGTACAGCAGATGATACATACTTCTGCCGAAGCTGTTAAATGTTGCCATTTCAGAGCCACAGTTCGAGAATCATAAATAAATATTAATATATTTCCTTTATATATTATATATTATTTATATATATCCTTTCTTTTATTAATATAAAAGAAAGGATAGAAATATCAAACGCTATGTTGGTTATGCCCAAAATATTGCTTACATTTTTCGTCTTTACTTGGTGTAGTTTGCAGTTCTTCAGGTTTCTTTGATAATTCCGCTTTGTTATTACATGCTGGGGTAGTTAATATCCGTATTTCTTGTCTAGTAACCCAAGTTTTGGGTCTATCACAACACGGGCCCAAAGTGACTAAACCAATTCTTGATTTAATGGATACTATTGGAGTTGGGATTATGGATTTTTTCAAAGGTCTCGAATATTTTCGAAATAACTTTTTTATTGTTGTAAACTTATTCAAGGAGATTATTGCAGGTTTCTTAGAATGTTTTCGTACTTTCTTTTTTATTCTCTTAGTCGTATTCACCAATCTCAAATTACATGTTTCACATTCATTGATTTCACAAGTTGAACATTCTCCAGACTCAGAGTGATAGTAATAATGATCAGTGTCATACTCATGCGTTTCCTCCGATGAATAAAAAAAATTATCCTGACGGCCAACTCCTGGTGTTGGTGGATAAGTATATATTGGTGGTGTTTGTGGTGAATAAGTATATACAGGTGGCGCCTGTGGCGGATAAGTATATGTTGGTGGCGTTTGTGGTGAATAAGTATAAGGTGTACTTTGAGGTGAATAAGTATAAGCATATGGCGTTTGTGGCGGATTAGTATTTGTTGGTGGCGTTTGTGGTGAATCAAAATATTTAAATGTCGGCTCTGGTGATGAAACATATTCAGTAACCGGCTGTTCTCCGGCTTCATGTGCATATGACTGTGCTGGTGATTGATCATACTCAAGTATTTGTTCTGGTGAATGAATATGACCCTGTTCTGGGGAGTGAACATTTTCCTGTGAGGGTTCTTGCTGAGTTGGTATAGAATAATACATGGGCATATCTGGGAAATCATTTACGTCAACATCAAAATAATGCGCAGATGGTATTGAAATAATCCTTGTTGTTAGTGTCGATATGTCAAGAGTCTGCTTTATGTGACGACGCCACAGTTCAGTTTCTTCCGAATTTGAAAATAGTCCCCACTGTACAGTTGGCGTTGTTGTCGGTGGCCGACTCGTCCACGATGTTGGCAATAAAGATGGTGGCTCGGTTGGCGTTGTTATCGGTGGCCGACTCGTTGATGATGTTGGCAGTGAAGATGGCGGCTCGGTTGTCGTTGTTATCGGTGGCCGTCTCGTTGATGATGTTGGCAGTAAAGATAGCGGCTCGATAAGCGTGGGTGGCTGGGATACCCACGATGTTGGCGATGCGCATGGTGGCCAGATTATTGTTGATGGAGGCTTAGATTCAGATGGTTTATGGATCCATATCCACTGTATTGTTGGTGTAGTGGTTGGTGGCTGGGATGCCCACGATTTTGGCGATGTGCATGGTGGGTGTGGCGGCCAGATTATTGTTGGTGGAGGCATAGTTTCCTGTGGCGGTGGAGGTGGCAAGGTTTCAGACGGTTCATGGATCCATATCCACTGTATTGTTGGTGTGGTTGTTGGTGGCTGGGATACCCACGATTTTGGCAATGTGCATGGCGGTCGTGGTGGCCAGATTATTGTTGATGGAGGCTTTGTTTCGTGTAACGTTAGGGGTGGCAAGGTTTCAGATGGTTTATGGGTCCATATCCACTGTGATGTTGGTGTGGTTGTTGGGGTGGTTGTTGGTGTGGTTGTTGGTGTGGTTGTTGGTGTGGTTGTTGGTGTGGTAGTTGGTGTGGTAGTTGGTGTGGTTGCTGGTGTGGTTGTTTGTGTGGTCGTTGGTGTGGTTGTTGGAGTGGTTGTTGGTGTGGTTGTTGGCGGCTGAGATGACCACGATGTTGGCGATGTGCATGGTGGGTGTGGCGGCCAGATTATTGTTGGTGGAGGCATAGTTTCCTGTGACGGTGGGGGTGGCCAGGTTTCAGATGGTTTATGGGTCCATATCCACTGTGTTGTTGGTGTGGTTGTTGGTGGCTTAGTTGCCCACGATGTTGGCGATGTGCATGATGGGTGTGGTGGCCAGATTATTGTTGGTAGAGGTATAGTTTCTTGTGACTGTGGGGGTGGCCAGGTTTCAGATGGTTTATGGGTCCATATCCACAGTATTGTTGGTGTAGTTGATGTTGTTGATGGCCAGGATACCAATGTCGTCTTTGGTTTTTTTGTTATTGCTTCAGTTGCAGAAGTAGTAGTGGCAGCGATCGTTGTTATAGACGTCGCAGGCGTAGTAGTAGCAGCGATCGTTGTTATAGACGTCGCAGGCGTAGTAGTAGCAGCGATCGTTGTTATAGACGTCGCAGGCGTAGTTGTGGCAGCGATCGTTGTTATAGATGTCGCAGGCGTAGTAGTAGCCGCGATCGTTGTTATAGACGTCGCAGGCGTAGTAGTAGCAGCGATCGTTGTTATAGACGTCGAAGGCGTAGTGTTTGGTGCAGTCACACACGTCACAGGTGTAGTGTTTGGTACAGTCACACATGGGTTTCGTGTAGTGTTTGGTACACATGACACCGTTTTTGTGCCAATCATTTCTGGTACAGTTCCAGTGTTGCAATGAACAGTTGGGGCCGGATTATAAGAGAGTGGGGGTGGTTCCTGTACATCCAATTCTGAACCTAGGCAAAATAGCTTATAGGTTTCTCGACAATCTGAAAATTCATACATTTTTGTAAGATATTGTATTTCATTGTGCAGCGAACAGGGTTTTAGTGAACATTATTGCTGAGGAGTTGGTTCCGCCGCTTGTTCTCCCCAGTTACTGTTAAGTGGTGAAAGACGAACGTTTTGAGGGAGTGTCTTATCTAATTTTGACATTTAAAAAGTGCAGTTGTCAGACTAATTTGAATTGAATAGCTGGCAATTGAATGAATAACCAATCAAAATTATCTACGGCATTCTCAAATTACTATACATTTTAAATTGCTAAGTACCTACCTCATTGTAATAAGGGTATTGTTGGTAGTAAGGGATTAAGATTTGGAGTAAAACTAAAACCAAAGATAAATTCTTAATATTTTTTATTTAATAAAAGGCATTAATTACAACCGAAATCTTGTTGCCCTCCCAGACAAGGGGTAATTTGCGCTGCAGTATGTTTTCTGTACCCTGAAATAGGACAGATAACACATTAAGTACTATTAATAATGTTTTATCTGTAGTTTTACTCCAAAATTAATCCTACCGGACTAGTATCTTGTTTTTTTAAGCAACAGCTGCTATAAGTGGTCCATCATTAACCGTTCTGAGTTTCCAACTCGAGCATACAGGCAGGGTAAATGAACCTAAGGGAATTTATATAAAAAGTCAACTAAACCTAACCATACCAATACAAACAAACAAAACCCAACCGGCTATGTTGTGTAAAAAACACACATCCACCACTTATTTACCACGTAACCAGTTGTAGATAATCTGTGTTTTAGTTACAATTAATTCAGCTTAAAATTTGCAACAAGTTATGCAAAAATAAATGAAGACCTATAAAAATAGTTCAATAAACAACAATTTATTGCAATTCAAATTTTAGAGTCCCAGAGAGAGAAGATCTACCGACTTTACTTATATTTTTATTAAAAAATGTGTGGCATCGAGTAGTGTTAGCATGTACTTCGAACGTACAATAAATAAAAATAAGTAATTTTTTCCGAGCTTTGATTTTTTGGCGGAAACGACAAGCATCTGGCAGTGTTGATTATTAATTTTAAAAAATAAATCAGCTCTTAGACTTTAAAAATATATTTGAAAATTGGCCGACACGTTCACAGTAGATAGTAACTCGTAACAAATAGTAATCGATGACATTTTGGTAATCAGACAATAAGTAAGGACTGGCGACCTTGTGATTTGAAACGTGTTCCTTTGGTTAATCATAAATATACAAAAAAAAAACACGTGAAATCGCTCCAACCACGGGTAAAAGTTGCTAATCTTAAGAACCAGTCAAACTGGTACAGACAAATTGCAGACCGGCTGCAGGCGCCTGACATTGCCAGATAACATCACGCCTGTAACTCCTGACGGGTAAGGCAAAGGTGTACCTAATAGTACACTCACATTTAGCCAGTTATGTTTAAGTCCCCTATAATAAGGGACTTTTGCCGTTAACCGAGCACAAATCCAGACACCGTGGCAGCTAATGAGAAATTCCTGATGGGAAAACCCAATAACACTTTGCCCAACCCGGGAATCGAACCCAGGACCTCATGCTCAGCAGTCGGTCTTACGACCACTAGACCAACGAGGTAATCACTGCCAGATACATCTATGTATTTGTATGGAGATAATATCTTGGATGACATATGTCTGAAACAAAGTTCGCAATTGGTCCGAACCTTTTCGACTGCAGTTTGTCCGCTCTAATTTTCACATCTACATTTAGATTTATTTCTGCTACGGGCTGTTCGAAAGAGATACCGTGGCCCTGGAACACAAGGGGCAAGGAAGGAACATGGATGGGTTTTAGTCAGTACAAGTCTGACACTCCCTTCCGCTCTGCCCAGAGCGGGAGAAGTCATTTGATGATTTCCCATCCGTAAAAAAAAAGAGATGATTGTTTCTATATAGTTAACGTAGTATTTTCATGTTATTTTCCTTTTTTCAGCTTCATTTTACTGCTCAATTGTCGATTATTTTAAATGGTTTTGAATATTATGTATGTAAATAATTATTATGTTAATAGGGGCTCATTCGGCCACGCTTTCAGAGCTAAAATAAATCTTGTGACATATTCCACTAATTTTCCTCGAAAAAACATCTTGAAATCTAATTTATAAATGTAAGTATATCACCGCCGGATTCAGTTATAATTCCTTTATTGCATGTAGGGTGCAAACGGGGACGTTAGCAATTTTTACGGGGTTGGTCAAAGATTGGGTTCGGCACCCGAGTCCGAGAAATAGGAGCCGCTTTAAGTCCGTCTCTGTATATTTTTATACCAGAAATCTTAAACAAAAAGTAAATAAGTAGCTGATACATACGTGCACCAAAATCGCAGTTATACTCGTACATGTCGCACTGGTCGAGAAACGTCTTTCGACTGCAGCCATCCTCAGCGGCAGCACACACCGTAGTATGGTCGTGGATGCACACTGCTGCCAATTGGCAGTAGTTTATTGGCTGACACAAAAGAATATCATAAGTTCAAACCTAAAAATATTGTTTATAGAGGTTACCTGAAAAAAATGTGATTTTGTCGCAAATTTTGCGACGCAAAGATTGAAATCGATCCTTGCCGCATCAAGAAAATGATTATGTTATTTTTTCTTCGATATTGACATTGGTATGGTAAATTGTATCTATCGTTTCATGCGGGATGTGTGAGAGTGACCTAAGAACAGTGCACATCATATCTAATTTTTGAAGTAAGACTTCTTTACGCACGCTTGACTTGGGGAGTAAGCTGGTGAATGCATGACGAGATCGTTACGGAAAGTGTGGGGGCGAGGCGAACGGAAGTTGAGAGGGAGATATAAGTTAGTGAGATAGAAAGAGAGAGAGTTACGTTCTAAACGACTTTTGAATTTGACAGACGATTGTTCGGCATTTTTTTAGTTTTACTTCAGTCGGGTGGTCTAAAGCACACACGTTTTTTAATTAAGATTAGAAATAGATATAGATATTCTATTGGTAGTTTACAACACATCTCCTGTCCTTAAGAGGTAATATGGGTGTTTTTTTTTCCATACAAACGCTCTCGCCTATTTTCTTTCTGGTTTATGACTTTAAAGCTATGAATTTTTATAGTTAACAAATATCAACCTCTTACGGTTAAATAAATATCAACCTCTTCTACGTCCGTATGTTTTCCTTTTTGATGATACATAATCTGTATAAGCGCTAGAACCTTTACAAAATCTCCTGTCAACAGAGGCCTGAGTGTACAAATTTGACAACTATTAATGAAAAACGAAAAACATAGGGACAAAGTATATATCCTTCTAATTCAGTTTATGAAATATCTTTTAAATTGGTTGAATATTGGAGGAGGAAATAGTCGAGAGCCAAACCTCGAAATATGACTTTTTACTATAGTTGTCCTTATCGCCCCAATGTTGAAATAACGCTCGCAGAGCGACAGCGATAGTTTGTCTACCGCATTTCCTCTTATGCTGCGTACTGGGAATAACCCAATCCAAAACGTATCGCCAGATCACGAAGAACATCTTTTATAGTGTTGTTTCAACCATGCATCCTTTGACGCACAAAACCGGTTATATTTCGTAATTGTATTTCATGTAAGCGAACGATTAATACCTAACATAGCAGTGTGTTTAAATTAAAATAAGTAGTTTTTTTAGTTTTTGGCCGTGTGAACAATAATTGCTAGTACCTTTGGACTATCATGGAGTGATGGAACCATGTTCTTTATCATGTTTTTTATATTCTCATCATTATAATTGGTACAAGCATACTGGTGCTGCCTGGTTTATGATTTAGGGCAGAGTCTGGATTTATGGCTATAGGCCGTAAAAAACTGGCGAAATATGGGTGTATTACAATATTAGGTCACTTCGACGTTACCCTACGGGAGAAAAATGCTGTTAAATATTTTAGGAATGTCTAAACTTTTGATTGTTGATCTGCCACTAACGAGTCTCCTCAAGGGCCAATGGTATATAATATAATATAATATAATGGTATGGTTCTTCTTAAATGATGATTAATTATTTTATTTATTTTTAAATTGTAACGTTATTATTGGCCTATTATGACTCTGCTAAAACAGCCATTTCCGGCCCCCTGTTCAGATGACCAAGGCACGTGTGTGCTCTCGCTCTTTCTCGTACCGTGTAGGTGGATAGAATGAGATAAAGAATGTGCATTGAACTTCTGGTGGTGATATTATCTTGTTAAACCTCAAGGTATATAATATGGAAGGGCTTATGAGAAATATTAGTAAAAAAACATAATGAACATTACATATGTCAAATGCTGCTCTGTCCAATGTACTGATGTTAGTACTGAAACAAAAAATAAACATCTGCTGAAAAAATTTGGTTGAAAAACAGGCTGGCACAATTCTCAATATGGAACTACTATTTGTTACCTAAAATATGCTAAAGTGCAATTTATTTTTTGTTTAAATTGCGTTTTAATTGGATTGCGCCACATACATGTTCACTATCTTGAGTAGACTGCGACTTACTTAGCCCGTGTACGTAAGGTATGCGTGGTATAGTCAGCCTCCAAAAGATGTAAAGACTGACAATTATTCTTTTAATTGTCTACAATTTGTGTTCAATAACATAGTCGAGATCACCGTGCTACAATTACGTACCCAAAGTATAATATGTTTTCAGGATACAATATTATGACACAGATGTACCTACTATTTGGTGTTCAAATAGGTACATAATATCTGTAATATTAATTAATTACAACCTTTCAGAATTAATATCCACTCGCCTGCTATTTAACAGAAAAAAATACACATAAAATCTTACCCAGCAGAATAAACAAGATCATTTTATCCAAACATTATTTAATGTATTATTTCAACAGAACGGCAGTTAGCCGCTGACTGTAAACTATCGATTTTGTAATGCAATAAAACATTTATAACTCTTTCACTGAAACAGTCGTAAAGTAAATTGACTTCACAACTCACTTCTTCGTAGATAAGTTTCTGACTACATTGTGTGTACTTTTAATTGCTAGCATATTTATCTTCTTGTTTGCTGACCAACAAAGCGGAACATATTTAATGAAAAATAATAATAATGTGTTTATGGAAAATCGAAACAGAGGCGTGGTAAATTACTAGATTATACATATTATGTGGGAAAAATATTGTATTGGACTCCTTTATTGGAAAAAACCATTCGAAATATATGCCCAATTAAGTCCAATCTTTTATTAATTTCTTGGTACGGATATTAATCACCTATGTTCTACGTTGTTTAAAATGACATGAAAAGTCTTTATAATTATTAATTCTCTAATTTGATATCGCTGAGACCCCAGTTATAGATGCTGAGACCGTGTAGTACACTAAAACCAACTTATCTGTGCAAGCGGGAAAACACAGAACTAAAATAAAGGCACCAAGTTTGACATATCCACGATTTTTTCATTACAAGCAACGCCAAATTGAACTGCACACCAGTGGCGAAGGTTCCATACAACTCGATTCCTACCGGATTCCCTTTGTAAAATGGCACAGTCAGTATTTTATAGACAAATATTATAATCACATTAAAGTGACTTTGTGTATAGACAAATATAAAATTGAAATTGACCCTTCGCTACTGCTACACACTTAAAGTTGTCATACTATATTCGTGACTGCGAGTCAGTAATCGCGATTCTCATTTGTTACCGTAACGTCAAGCGAAGACGTCAAGCCACTAAGATTGCATACAAAGAACGGACGTTCTTTAGAATTACAAACATTGAAAATAACATACCTTTATTTTAATATCTTTGTGACACGGCCACTTATCACTGCCTTATTGTAATTTTGTTGTCAAGGTTGAAAAAACAATTGAGGCTCAGCGTAAACCACACATTACCAACAAACGCTGAATAATTCCCCATCCACTATCATGAATTATCTTGCCAATTATCATGATAAGCTAAAGGGCTGGACTAAACGGATCCTGAAGTGAAGACAGCAAGTCTAGCGTAGGAAAGCCACCAGTTAGATGGACTGACAAACTTAAAAAGTTGGCTGGAACAGATTGGATGCAGAAAGAAAAGGATAAGGTGTTGTGGCGTATCTTGAAGGAGGCCTCAAGATATCCAGAAATAGACAAGAATAAGCTGAGTTTTATTGATTGATTGAGGTGAAGGAAAACATCGCGAGGAAACCAAACATGCCTGAGAGACATTTCTCGACCATAGGCGCATGTGCGGCTTAAAAACTCTGACACCAGATTAGACACTAACCACACGAAAAAGAAGAAAAAGCCCAAGGTCTAGAACTCTAGACAGAAGACGATCAGTTTCAAATTAATCTTTTTTTATTAAACATCTGTAAAGATAATCCTGATAATACTAAATGTGTCAGTGACACCTTAGCTTTCTGGAGATAACACAGTAACAATAAAATAATTTATGGTCATTGACAAAGTGACAAACTCCTTTATTTAATTAGGATTTAAGATACACTTAACATTCTTCATTATCTCAAAGAAAATCTAATGAAGAGAATGAAGACTTTGTTTGAATCAACGTTTGGTTATCCTAACGAGATAAAATTATCGGTAAAGTGGGTCAAAATATGCCATCAAATTAGTAGTAATCGTTCGGCTGTTCATGGTTTTCTGTACCTTGATAATGCTCCTTAAAAATAACTGAATAGAATAGAATAGAATAATATTTATTTCTGGGTATATGGTACTTAAAGACTTTAATACTAAACAGTTTCACATAGAATACCGTTGCCGGTATAGAAATATAAAAAATAACTTACTAAGTCAACAAGTCCCCATGAATATAATTATAAATTAGTTGAATAGTACAAAAAGGTAATTTTTATACAATGTCAAGTTTTATAAACACAATTTTTATTGACGCTTCCCGTGACCCAAGGGCTGGCTTTTACTTTGGCCAGAGGCTAAGTGTTTCCATACAACGTGGCAACGCCGCCAGTCTCTTGGGCACATTACCATCTGACAGCGTTGAGGAGGAGTTTTTCGATGCCCTTTTATAGTTTGTTGTTAGTTTATCTATTTTAGTTTAATAGTTTTTAATTATCAATGTATATAGTTAGTTTAACCTAATAAAGTTAAATATGTATGTATATTTATATATGTACTGTATGGTTAGGTAAATATGGCACTGATTTAAAAAAAAAAAAAAAAATTTGAATGAAATGTCAAAATTACTACAAACACGACAAGATGATAGTATCAAGTAACTAGCTACAAAATCATCGTCATCTGTCAAGCCTTTTCCCAACTATGTTGGGGTCGGCTTCCAGTCTAACCGGATACAACTGAATACCAGTATTTTACGTGGAGTGACTGCCTATCTGACCTCCACAGCCCAATTAGAATGGGTAATAGGATACCCCTTAAAATTAACTACAAAATTCTTCGATGAAATATGTATAAAGTAAAGTAAAATTTGTTTGCATAGATTATATTATGTATGTACATAAACAAGATGTTACAACTAAATGGGTGGTATATTGGGCATGCAAACATTATTAGTTATGAAATTGTTAAATAAATACTTTTGGTTTCGGAGCGTGAGAAACCTTTCTAACACTAAACGTAACTATTCAGGATTTTACTGAGGATAAAAATGAGAACACGTACTGCCGATTTGGAGGCCAGATTTATTCTAATTAAAAGACATACAGGGCTCGTCCGGTGGGCATATACCGCTGAGCTTGCAACGATAACTCGTTGCTGGAATGGAGACGTACTTATCTTAATCTAGAGCAGACGGGTGAGTTGTATTCATAACTCCTCCAACCCTAAGAGCGAAATTATCGGAAGGTTCGATTTGAGAGTCATTCCGATAATTTTGCCAAAACAATAAACATTTCGGCGATTTTAGCCAGGTTATATAAACTATAAAGGTAAGAGAACTAAAAATAACTAAACCTAAGGTGACGTATCCTAAATTTTCACTGAAGTTAAAGTCTTTCTTTCTATTCAAAACACTTTCGATCACTTCACTATGCTTTAACGAAAAGGCCATATATTTCACTTCGTCTAAACTGATTCCTTCCATATTAACTGCACTTGATTTGGAGAGAGTGGCATTCACGTGCAACTCTGGTAGTGTGACAGTTGGAATCTTCTCCACAACTTCCAACTCAATAGAACTACGACGGTGAATGTGAATTCCATAGATATGCAGGTCACAAGGCTCTTCAATCGTCACCAGGTAAGTGCCAAATACAAGTTGGTTACTGATCTCTTCGCCGCATTGCTTAGTCAGTGTTGTTCTCAATCTACTATATAGGAGCCAATTAGCTGCATTGACTTGCTGGACCCTGACTTTCTCAATTTGTATTTCTCGTTGTTTACAGTGAGTATGGTCATCTTCAAATTTCATCAACTGTTCTGCACAGGTAAGTTCATAGTATAAAGCTTGATTATCCGTAGTGCATAAAAACTGATCGCCAGCAGAGAGTGGTCGGCATGGTTTTACTAGCGGTAAGTATTTCATTCCTTTCGCCAGAAGGTAAGGATATTTGGGAATAATAGCTAAGGTTCTATTTTCGGATTCATGAAAGATTGGTAAGGAATATATCTTAAAATAATTATATGATGAGTTATCCGTAAGTGGAATTTCCATTATAAATGTAATCTGATTATCTTTAATAAATGACTTTACACAAATGGTCTCTTCTATTTTCAATAAATTTATTCCTAGTGGAGGATACACTAAGTTTTCAGAATAAGAAATCAGTTCTAAATGATACAATAATTCTGTAGAGTTCACAATCGATTGATGTAGTACAGATAACTTGCTTAACGCTAATGCTGTTTCAACTTCACTTAGCCTAGCAAAGATAGTACGAAAACTACTCGTGAATACAGAAAATAATCCCGTAAGGTAAGTTAAGAAAATCCAATTGTTTTGCTTAGCAGATAAATCTTTCAGAAGCAGTTCAATCTTTGTTAGGCGATTATGAAAGTGCGCAGTGTTCTGATTTATTGTTTCAGTTACATTAATGAAACTGTCAAACATCTTGGAGACAATTGTTAATTTTTTTGAAGCAATGATATCATTATGATTTAATTTGGAAATAAGTTCTTCGTATCTAACGGCGTCATCATGATCTAGGTTACCAGTTATTAATTTTATAATAGAACCCAATGGATTTATAAGTCCTCTTTTGGAACGTTTCTGCGGAACTAGTTGTCGATATTTTTCTATAGTTATATCGCGAATAAACTCTGTATGTATTTTCATACTTGTGAATTCTTGAGAATATGACGCGTTCCAATCGATGAGTTTACACATTTGTTGGTAGTTGCTGGACATGTAACTTAAATCATTATAAATCTTTTCTAAACTAATGAGCTTGATTATAGTCCAGTGATCAGTTTGAATATGTGCCAGACCTTCTTTTACTGGGAATATTCCTGGGTTTCCTTCAAGATTTTGCAGATGAAGGGCCTGCGAGGGCATCACTACCAACAGGATGCCGCACCACCTGCGGAGGGCGTTTTACATTTTTAATAGGGGTTCTAGTAATTCTTTCGCCTATTTGAATTGGTAAAATATTTCTTTCAGCCTGACCTATGACCTTTGCTTTTACGTATCTTGGTTTGTCTTTACTTTTACGCTTATTCACGTCTTTCGCAAAAATAATTTCACCTTCTTTAAACTCAATATCAGCTTCATCACTCTTTCTCTCTCTACGCTTTTCTTTGATTGCTACCATTTTATCTGTCAAATATGTATACATGACTCTGGTTCGTTTTGCATGATCCTTGACCATTTTTTGAAAATATTGTTTTTCTAACTCTATGCTGAACGGGTTATTTGTATCAGTATGTCCGAAAACAACTTCGAATGGAGTGAGTTCGGTAACAGAGTGAATGGAATGATTATATGCCATAACCGAATACGTCATTACTGATACCGCATCGGTACAACGTTTTTCGTACTTAGCCAATCTGTAAATTTCAATTATAGTGGAGTGAAATCGTTCTATCAATCCCATTGAATTGGGATTATTGGGTGTCCCAATGTGCAGTTCGACTTTATGTAAGCTTAAAAATTCCTTCATCAACTCGTTATTGAACTCAGACCCTGGGTCGGAACTTATCTTTTTAGGAACGCCGTAGTATGAAAAATACTTCATTAGAGCACGGACTACTTCTGGAGTAGATTTGTTCTGAATTTCGATAGCCTGACCTAGCTTACTAAAGGCATCTATAAGGGTTAGATAACTTTTACCTTCAATACTAAAAAGATCTATAAATAATTCCTGAAACGGAGCATTCTGTGTTTGTGTCAGTTGTAGGATGGGCTTAATGGGTTTTCTATCATATTTCATTTTCTGGCAAGCCTCGCAAGTATTTATAACTGCCGCTACTGTCTCCTGCATTCTATCCCAATAATAATTCCTACGAAGCCTAACTAATGTCTCTTTGATGCCGCGATGGCATGTGTGTCCTTCATGATGTTTAACTATTATGATTCTCTGTTCTTCTTCATCTTCTACACAAATTACTCTTTCTGTGCATTCATAAAAATTAATCAAATCTTTCCTAAAAAGCTGAATTATTATATTACCGAATAATTTGCGATGTTTATTTTCTTCAAAATAAATGTAGTACTTAAATTTTGGTTTAATGTATTGTTTCAAGAATTCTTTTATCAATTCTGGATTATCTATTGGTAAGAAAACTTCTAGTACTTTCTGTTTAGCACGCGAGAGATCCTTCACTTGCATTTCGTTTTTGAGCCATGAGAACACTAAAATTTGATTTGGTTTGGTGTCTATAGCTTCGTGTAAAATTGGTATTCCAGTGGAGTCGTTTAAAGCTGAATGAATTGTATCCGATTTACTAACGCCTAATGGAACATGATTGTCACGAATGTTTTCCTCGGTAAGCTCTATAGAACTAGCAGTCGCTGTTCTACTTGTGTCGGATATTGTTATAGTTGACGAATTGCTGCGTTCTCTTTTCTTTTTATCTACTGTCTCTAGGCGTTCTGTACCTTCTTCATCAACGTTGACTGCAAGTGATTCGTTATCATCGTCAGAGTCTAAAGCATTAATTTTAATTCTAGAAAAGGCGTCGGCATTGGTATTTTGTTTGCCATTTTTGTAAATCAATTCAAAGTCATAGTCTTGCAAACGGAGTCCCCAACGTGTAAGTTTACTACTTGGATCTTTCAGAGATCGAAGCCACACTAAAGGACGGTGGTCAGTGTATATATAAAACTTTCGACCATATAAGTATGGTCTGAAATGTTTTACTGCCCAAACTATAGCGAGTAACTCCCGCTCGATTGTACTATAATGTGATTCGGTATCGCTAAGAGTGCGACTAGCGTAAGCAATAGGTTTGTCACTGCCAATTTGTCCTTGTGACAAAACTGCACCCAGAGCTATGTTTGACGCATCAGTCGTAAGAATGAAGGGTTTGTCATAGTCGGGGTATTGTAAAAGAGGGGCGTGTGTCAAGAGTTCTTTACATTTAGTAAATGCATCAATGTATCTCTGGTCGATTATAATTTTATTTCGCTTTTTCAAACAAGATGTCAATGGTTGGGTAATTTTTGCGAAGTCCTTGATGAAACGTCGGTAGTATCCTACTAGTCCAAGAAAACTTTTAATCTCAGTCGTGGTTTTTGGTAGGGGGTAGTTAAGTACAGCTGTAATTTTGTCGTCATTGGGTTTTAGTCCTTCTTTTGTAATTGTGTGTCCAAGGTACAGTACTTCTTTGCGTAGAAATTCTGATTTGTCTAGTTGAATTTTCATATTAGTGGCCCTGATTCTGTCAAAAACAGTCCGTAAATTCTGTATCATATTATCAAGGCTATTTCCATAGACTATAATGTCATCTAAGTATACCATACAGTGTAATCCTTGCAATCCACGTAAAACGTTATCCATTGTCCTCTGAAATGTAGCTGGGGCGGTTTTGAGACCAAAGGGCATTCTGAGGAACTCAAAATGACCGTTTTGAGTAGAAAAAGCTGTCTTTTGCCTGTCCCTTTCGTCTAACTCTATCTGATGGTATCCACTGGCTAAATCAAGCGTAGTGTAATAAGTACTCTTTCCTAACTTGTCAAAAAGGTCATGAATGTTCGGTAGGGGGTATCTGTCATCAATAGTAATTTCGTTAAGTCTTCTAAAGTCAATGACCATCCTGTATTTAATTTCACCAGATGCGTCCATCTTCTTAGGCACCAGATGGACAGGAGCATTCCAAGGAGAATGGGACTCTTGTATAACATTGTCTTTCATTAATTGGTCAATTTGTCTGTTAATTTCGTTTTGAACAAACGGAGCCTGTCTATACGGTTTTACATATATGGGGTCTTCATTTTTAGTCCTTATGTGATGTTTTACTGAATTAGTGAACGTCAAGGGAATTTGGTCACAGTAAAATATGTCTTTGAACTCCTCACAAAGCCTATAAATTTTTTCATGTTCTTCCTCGTTGGTATGATCTAGTCTGAGTTTCCTTAAATTGTCTTCAAGTAACTTGTCTATTTCTATGTCAGTATTGTTTTTTGTAAAATTTATATTGCATTTATTATTTTCATATTTAGTCACTGTAAAGGGTTGTTTTATATTTAGTCGTTTTGGACTATCCGAAGTATTTTGGATGACTGTATATACGTATCCATTAACGCAATTTACTATAGCGCTAGGCATACGTAGACCATTCTCAAATTCTTGAAAATCTAGAATAGCTTCGCTTGAATATTGATTGACAGGTAACTTAACTCGCTGTTCTGTTCGTGACGGTATATCAATTATATAATTTAAGTTATTATTAATTATTGGAATACAAGTAGTGTTAGTTGTTAATACTTGATTTTTTAAATCAATTACTGCGTTTAATTGTAATAAAAGGTCATTACCAATTAGTCCGTCATATCGTGCGTCAACGTCATACAAATAAAATTTGTGCCAAGCGTTAGTTACAAAGGTTGGTAAAGGAGGAATTTCCATTACTTCATCGTGTCTACTAGAAGCATGGGTGCTTACCACTTGAAATTGTTCTTTCCTAATGTATTCACTGAAAAATTCATAAGCCTTTTGAGGACTAATGAATGATCTCATGCTACCAGTGTCAATCATCATTCTTGCGTCTATTTCTTCTAAGTAAATGTAGGGAAGCTTTAAATTTGGATCGCAATTTAGTTCTAAGACTTCTTGTCCTTCAACGAGGCAATTTCCTGAAAATCCATTTTATGACTGTCACTTGTTGGTTCTAATTTGTCATCAGGTACTTTAGATTCGTCTGTGCAATTTTCATTACCATAGTAATAGTTATAATAATTTAAGTAGCCATAGTCATTTGTTAGGTTGTTATAGTAAAATTCGTCATAATAGGGATCGCATTCGTATACGTAATCGTTCATAGTAAGTTCATTTAAATTAAACCCTTGTTGCTGCTTAGGTTGGGCTGTTCTCATAGACACGTCACTGTCTTGATTTTGGGGTTTTAATACCTGGGGAAGATTCGATCCAATCTGTTGCGGTGGTTTGTAACCTAACTGTACGGGTGGTCGATAGCCAAACGGTTGAGGTGACCTATAGCCAAACGGTTGAGGTGGCCTATAGCCAAACGGTTGAGGTGGCCTATAGCCAAACGGTTGAGGTGGCCTATAGCCAAACGGTTGAGGTGGCCTATACCCAAACTGTTGCGGTGGTGTATAACCGAACGGTAGAGGTGGCTTGTAGCCAAAAGGTTGTGATGGTCTATAACCAAATTGTTGTAATATTGGCTTGAATGATTGACCTTGACCCATAGTTTGGGGCATCTTAATTTGTGTATTTTGGGGATTATTCAAATTAAATTTAGACTGAAAAGGTAAGGTGGGTTTGTTCCCTTCTAGTTGGGTTGTCGATGACCTTGACTGAATTTGACTACTACCATGAATGCGGTTACGCATATTATATTGATCTAAGAAATTGACTTCTTCAAGTACGATACTCAAAGCTGCTTCTAAGGTTGAAGGCGACTTAAGCCTAACGATACGCACCATATTTTCAGGAAGGTTGTACAAAAATACATTTAGAGCTGTATTGTTGTAGATAACTAACTTAGCACGTCTTAATTCCAAATCATCCATTGTATTCACTTTCGACATTAATAACGAGCGGACATTTTGGATTCTATTACAAAAGTCTAAAAAGCTTTCACCAGAATTAATTTTTAAAGATTCTAATTCAATATTAATACACGCTTCACTACGAGGGTCTCCAAAATGTTGAATCAGCAATTCTTTAAATGCCGACCATGTAACAATATCTTCACGTTCCGATAAGAGCGCAGCTGCATCCTCTCTCAATCTACTCGTTAAAACATTAAAAACATAAAGATTTTGTTCTACACCGCCCTTGAATCGATCAACTATGTACTGACATTTTCGTAAATAAAGGTTTAACTGTCTTTTATCACCGTGATACAGTGGGATTAAATTTATAATTTCACTTGGTATTGGTTCAACTGCAACAACTGTGGGCGTCGAGGTCGTCATGATTATAGACTAATTAACCGTTCAGAGGCTGCAGCTCGCTTTAAACTTATCCTATTAAAATTTGCACACACACTTAAAATACAAAAAATAAACAATTAAGCACTATTATCACCGGGAAAACCGGATACAATTGGAAAATAAAATGTATTAAACTTCTATTATAATAATGAAGTTTTTTATAAAAATAGTTTTTTCTTAAAAGTTACTTTAGATTACTACTTTTAATTAAATTTACAGTTATAACAGTTTATTTTAATCAATTAATCAAAATTAGAATATGATACTACTAAAAAATGTGAACTCTCTAACATTGACACTACTCTATGTTTTATGTTCTTAGAATAGAACAGAGATAAGACCATATAATTTCATACAGAGATATCAACTAAAGACTAAACAATGTTATAATGAGCAAGTTTTGATCTCGAAAATAACATAACTTATGAAAAATATAGGAGGAATAGGGGAACATAGGATTGGCGAAAAGTTTTACTCACCAACCGCCCACGACTCCCATACTCGGTGATTTCTGCACTCACGTGATTCAAAAGAATATTTATTTGGTTCGAAGGATTTCCTCTGTTTTCGTAGATTTACGCGTAACTTTTCTCTGATCGAATTTGGACGACCGAAAAACGCGAAACTACGGATTTCTAGGAGGAAATCCTACCGGCTGCGCCACTTTTGGTTTCGGAGCGTGAGAAACCTTTCTAACACTAAACGTAACTATTCAGGATTTTACTGAGGATAAAAATGAGAACACGTACTGCCGATTTGGAGGCCAGATTTATTCTAATTAAAAGACATACAGGGCTCGTCCGGTGGGCATATACCGCTGAGCTTGCAACGATAACTCGTTGCTGGAATGGAGACGTACTTATCTTAATCTAGAGCAGACGGGTGAGTTGTATTCATAACTAAATTGTAAACAATAATGTTGCTCAGTTAAAAACATAGTCGACAGTAAATCCATAGTATAAAAATACATTTAAAATCTACTTAATACAATTTGGATAAAAACAGATAAGGTGAACCAATGAGATCATTAGGTATGTCAATATTCATTCAATTATTCAATACATAATTAAGTCAGTGTTATTTAATAGTTATTTATGATACTAGTGCGGTAAGTTGTTTTTTACAAACGAGTAAAGTCGAGGGCTTACCATAGTCCCGAGTTTGTAAATACCAATTTCTGCACGTGTGTCATACAATGTTTTTTTAACACATTTGCGAGAAAACAGTACAATATGTAACAAACTTTTTCATTAGACTATTTTTGAAATAAAAAATAAGAAATTAAAGATACTCTTGGAAATTAATAGTAAAATTTTAACAATTATTGTAATTCAGTGAAATTTGCTGCTTTGGAAGCCGAACTGACTGACTGACATCATTAATTTCACACGTATTATGTTGAACGGGAGAATGTGGCGTAAACTTCGGCGACGACGGCGTTGACATCGGTGGCGGCGGAGTTTGCAGCAGTTTTTAACATTGAATTTATTGACCACATTGAGGACGGCTTAAATATACTTCACACGTAATTCATTTAAATAAACCATCAAAAGATTTTCAGAGAATGATTGAGTATTTCTTCGAGTCTTTCATGCTATAAAATTATTGTACTTAAATCATTAAATAGCGCTCTCGCGATTTTGGCGGCAAGCGACCGTTTTCTGCAATTTGCGCCTCATTCAAAATATTAGGTGGAGTAGATTCCATATTAATATCAGATTCCTCGCTTGAACTCATATTATTATTTTGTTTATAAATATCAGTCGGAAAGTCGCAACAATCTTTGACGTTTCTAATATGAAAATGGCGCGAATTTACAAATGGCGCCACATGCACGTGGTGAAAATTAGAACTACATATTTCGTCTCATTTACTCTTTAGTGTTAAAGTGACAAACGACAAACGTATTGAGAAAAAGCGCTTCCAAGGAGGTTCGATCAGTCAGCTTACTTATTCTCGTAATGTGAAACTCCTTGGTGGAATTCTTGAAATATTTTTTATGAAAATTAAAAAAAAAATCGTAGAGAATACGCACGCATTTTGCAATCAGTATGATGTCAGTCTCATTGTAAAGTTTTGAATTTTGTAATTTTTAATGATTTTGGGTATGCTATTGGAGCTCCTGGCTAAATAATAACAGCCGCTCGGGTTGACCTTTAGGTTAAGTGCTTACCTAGGGTGGCCCATGGATGGGTGACCACCCATTACATACCGAGTTTGCTCCGTACCTCGGAAAGCAAGCTAAGCCGTTGGCCCCGCCTGTGATTTGTAGATCTTTGACAAATGCTACAGGTAGTCAATAGCCCAAAAGTCTGACAATCAGTCTTACCAAGGGGTATCCTATTACCCAGTACTAACTAATAATATCTATAATATCTTGGGACAACCAACACACCGCCATCTGATCCCAAACTAGGCAGAGCCTATGGCAACCAGACAACTGATAAGCAAACTTATATATTTCTAAATACATATATTATAGATAAATTATACACCCAGATACAGAACAAATAATCGTACTCATCGCACAAAGATTTTTCCTGTGTGGGAATCGAACCTACGACCTCCGTCCTAGCTGACTGCTGGTCACTAACCACTAGACCAACAGGCCGATCGAATCGACAACTGGGTTGTGGAGGTCAGATAGGCAGTCGCTCCATGTAAAATGCTGATATTTAGCTGCATCCGGTTAGACTGGAAGCCGACCCCAACATAGCTGGGAAAGTGTATTAACACAATTATATACTTAATTGAACAAATTATACTATTAACACAATTATATAATTGAACAAACGATTAATAAAACGTGCCTACTAATTTTAGCGCAAATGATTCCTGGAGTGGACACAAGGTGCCGCGGAGGACAAGGTGTAGTGGCGCACTTTGGGAGTGGCCTATGTCCAACAGTGGACTGCTATTAATAGGCTAAGTTGATATTGATCAACTACTTAGACTATGCTGTGCAGACAGCGCAGGAATCATTTTTGCGTGACAACCCAGTCATGATGAATGTATTTTTGCATGCATTTTGCATCCGCGAATATTGTTAAAAGGATGTATAGTTCACAAATGTTAAAATACAGAGCCTGCACAAATTAAGATTAAGTAACGGTTAGTTGGTTCAGAGATCCGCATTTTAAACAGTGAGCATTTAGCTCGCTTTGGCAGAGCAAGGCAGGCGTGCGCTGTCGAATTAAAGAAAAGTTTTTATCGTGAAGAACGTCTTGTTTTTATTTAAATGAAACCATTATTTTTCAAAATGAGTTTATTTGGAGTTTAGTGATTTATATATAAAAAACTTTTTTTTATAAATTAGTTTTTAAAGTGCATAATAAAAACATTCAAAATGGTGTACAAAATCACAGAGATGAAGGAAGTGCCACTACCTGTTAGCAGGATAAGATCATTTACAGCACAAGTAAGTACTATTTGAACATAAGTATACGGGTCGGAAGGAACACCGACGTAAATTACCGATGAAAAATTTCTATGTGGAATGATGTATTGAATACTTGGTAACCGTTTTCGCGTCGGCGGCGGTGGCCCGTCCACCCTGTTTAAGATTTCATAAAAAATCATAGGTAGAATTCCTGTAGCCTGATTCAGTCAAAAAAGGGGGCCTTTACTAAAAGAAAGCGTAGCCCGCGTAATTCAAATTTTCTTACGTCTAATATATTTCATGAAAAAGTCACTCAATGGGGTTAAATGAACTTAGAGGGTTGTATTGATGATTTTCATGATTGTAATTCTGTAACTACACACATGTTACTGGCGCGACTCATTTTTCATCAACATACAACCTGACACTGACCTGCAAATTGCAAAAATCGTAATAAAATTTGAATTTCGCGGGCTATCCGTACGCTTCCACTTTAATGTAATTCTTTGTTAACGATTGAGTTCGTGGCTAAATACTACAAAAATGAGTGTTCAAAAAAGATCTATAATAACAAAAGGCAAACAATGAGTGGAACGCATTACAATTTACTATTAAATGCAAATTGTGATATAATTGGTACTTAATGAGAAAAACAAACAACTTTTTTTCCGTATATTTTTTGCGGACATAAACCATAATACTACTACATTACAATCCACTAACAGTGTCCCTGCATAGTTTGGTCGCAAGCACGACTGCTGAGTTCGATCCTGGGCCCTGGGTTCAATACCCGGGTCGGGTCGGATATTGGGTGTTTCCATCATGAATGTCACAGCAACAGCCGGGGTAAGGATTTATGCGGTTGATGGCAATAGAATTACAAGCATGATGTTATTAATATAATAAATATAATTTTAAGCCGTACCATACATATGTGTCTGTTGTACACAATTGCATTTATTGCATAGCTTAGCAACTTTGTCAGTACGTCCTCTCATTTCTTCAAACAAATCAGTTCTAATATACACACATTACGATAATACAATTGCGCGTTGATGGAGTTGAGGACTTAAGGTTTTATAATTAATTTTAAATTTTAATTTTTTTATCTCCTTACCTACTAAAGTACTCATCCATAGGGTTTTTTTCGAGTATTGTTGTTTAAAATGTGGGTCTGAGAAGGCCAAAGAAACAATGGATGTCATCATCATTGTAATCGGCCAATTAAATACTTTTCCCAATTACATAGGGGTCGTCTACCAGTCTAACCGGTTGTAGCTGAATACCATTAAGACAACAACATACATTTATTATCAGGCTACTTTGGCCCCTAGATGTATTTACCTTGCAGACTAACATAAATATGATATAATACTAATTGTGTTAGTAAATAAAACCTTTTTTTTTTACGGATGTGAAATCATCAAATGACTTCTCCCGCTCCGGGCATAGCGGAAGGGAGTGTCAGACTTATACTGACCCATCCATGTTCCTTCCTTGCCCTTTGTGTTCTAGGGCCGCGGTATCTCTTTTGAACAGCCCGCAGCCCTGGAGTAAATAAAACCTTAAAATTATGATAGTAAAACTTCACTTGTGCAATAAGTCACTGCGCGTTAATGTGGCACTTGCCCGTGAAAGCGACGGAACACAACTCCCTGCGGCTAAAAGTCCTCCTCCAAGACGAGGTGCAGATAGTACGTTGGTATTCGCACCGCAAACGCCTTAAAGACACTAATCCATGGAGCGACTGCCTATCTAATCTCCACAACCCAGTTAGCACTGGGTTTAAAGATAACCCATGTACTTTGTGGAATAGGGAACAGGGCTGACTTTTGAGAGTGGCTAATACATCTTTATAGAAGGAAAAGGCATGCTGGGTTGCAGACCCAAAGTGTTGGTGATAAACAAGTGAATGAGAAGAAACAGTATCTTGAGATCATAAGCCGCTTATAACAGTGATAGCCTAGTGGTGTGTCTCGAGTTCGGACCCAATCCACGCATCACTAATTTTTTGGATTTATGTGCGGAAACATTGTGACGAAACCAGCATGCCTGAGAGAAATTTCTTGACGGCATGTAAAGCCAAGTCAGAGGCCCATGGGCGGCATAAAACCTTTGACACCCGGAGTCACTAACCATATGATAAAGATGATTAGCCGGTGATAAAATGCGGTCGAAAGGCGTCCGTCGTCTTTCGGAATCGGTGCATTCTTTACACGTTAACCTCGTGGAGGTGGTGGAGGACTTGGCTTTTGTTTTAGCGTTCCTCACCTTTATAATTACTGGCTTTAGGGTAAATGGACTGGTTAATGTTGGTTTTGTTCGTTTCCTTTGCACACAAACAGCCAATATTATATTATATTTATGCATAAGCATAACCGGCCTATAATGTTTCCACGGCTGGGACACAGGCTTTCTCTCTGTTAGAGGGAGAAAGTGGGCCCAGTGTGGGTTGATCCATGCCACACGATAGTGCAAACCACACAGTGGGTTGCCAGCCCCGCATTGATTACACCACTGCTGCGCCGCAGACAAAGTCTTCAGGCAAAGACCTGTCCAGACCAGTCCAGTGACCAGTCTTCGGGCTAGTTCCTCGTTCTCACTCATTTCAAATTAGGCCCTAACCACACGATAAAGAAAGAAGACTCATTTCTTATATGTACTTACCTATTTGCAATTTACTTAAATAAAGAGTACTTAACTGCTTTTATTCTATAGTACTTATCTAATGTATATGCCTCTATTGCTTGGCACCTATTCTCGTATTATAAATACTCGAGGGGAATGTTGCTGATAGCCGAAATACAGGCTATGCCTAGTTCGGCTAATATTATAGTAACACTCACGTTTCGCCAGTTATGTTAAAGTAATAGGGGGTGAGCCTATTCCCATCAACCGGGCACAAATCCAAACTCCGTAGCTGCTACTAAGTTTCTGAAAGAAAAACCTAATAACACTTTGTGCCCGACTCAGGAATCGAAACTAGGACTTCGAGCTCCAGCAGTTGCGCTTAGTGTAAAATTAGCAAAAACAGCCAATAAGGTTGTCTTGGTTCAACTAAGAGAGCGATCTAAACAGTATACCTACTCATGCTATGAGATAATCTTCCAAACTGTTTTTTTCTTTGACGATTTCCTCAAACAGTTTTACGCGCTGTTGATAGTGTCTATGAAGGTTAAACAGGTACTCAATTGTTTAATCAATTCCGGCTGCTATTTTGTGACTGGTGTTGGGGCTGGTGGTGGTGTACTTGGCTGGGACCATCTTTTTAGGATTCCCACCTATTAATAAGACTCCACTGTCCGTCTGTCTGTCTGACACCAGGCTGTATCTCAAATTTTCACAGATGATGTATATATGCCGTTAAAACAAAAAATAATAAAAATATAAATTATATTTAAAATTAAAGGGGGCTCCCATAAAAGAAACGTGTTTATTTCGGTTCGGTGGAATCCTTCGTGCGCGAGTCCAACTCGCACTTGGCTAGTTTTTTTCTTCTTGGTCTTCGTCATGTCCTTGTCCCATTCTATTTGGGGTCGGCGTAGCACTCGGTTAAGGTAATAACGGTTTATTTTTTGTTTACAATAATAAAATTATTCCTATGTCAGTGAGGTTCAACTTTAGTTGATATATCTTACAAGGTGATAGTCACGTGAACACTAAACATTTATAAAGATAATAAAACAAGATACAATGCTAGAATCTAAATAAAAAAAAACGATGTAGATACCTACCTTAACTAAAACATTGATCGATGTTGAAAATAATAAAAATAATCTTATTTATTATTTACACGTGACTCGATGTAAAGACACGTTTTGTACACATTTTAGACTGAGTTGAAAGTATAGGAAAATTTTCTTGTCTTTATTTTATTCTAGCTTAATCCCGCGGCTTCACCCGCGTGGTGTTCGGCAATAGTCCCACGGCATCGTACTACCGGGATGAAAATGTGTTAATCCAGATTATAGACTATCTGCGTGCCTTTCATCCAAATCTGTACAGTATTTTTTGCGTGAAAGACTAACAACATCCATCCTCACAAACTTTTGCTTTTATTATATATCTAGTAGTAGTCAGAGTTCTTTAGATTAAAACCGTTTTGTCTGTTTAACAAAAGGGTGTGAAAAGACTCTTAACGAAGCCGAAAGGCACTGATTTTTCCCGTCATTGCGATCATTTTTTTGTTCTAGACCAAACCTGGGAACCTTCTTGTTACGGAGATATTGGGGGTCAAAGTTCCAACTTATTCACAAGTTTTTTTTAAATACATGTTTTTAATGTATTTTTTTACTTAAGACACTTTCACGACCACCGTACTATTCAATCCATCCATCAGCACAATGTTTTGAATGCGTTACATTGAGTCCTACAGAAAAATGTGATTTTTCACCCCAAAAAAAAATGTTGTTTCCCAGTAATAATTTTTGTGTAGTTACCTAATTTGATGTACATAATGCTTGGTTGACGGCTTCGTGAAGAGTCTGTTAACACTTTGTATTATATAATAAACAACATTTGTAAACGGAACACAGAACCTAAGTCCAACAACACAGGGAATCCCAGTGTGGAAACTAAGGCCCCAACCAAAACTATACAATATTTTTACTTAATTTGATTACTATTTCTATGGTAATCTTTGTTTCATGTTTGAGCGGCATTGTAGCTGCCAACTACCAATGTCAAAAACTACAGCTAATGCAGCACTTCAATACTTCTATCCTCACTCTATCTGGTTTCTGATCTTTATTTTGGCTTATGGTTAACCAGCAACCGATTTAGTAAAATGTAACGGCAAAAAAATCACTTTTGATTGCCAAAATTAGTAAATGATCATCAAAATTAGATTCCCATTTTAGCGTGAAATTAGAACCAAAAATAGTTGATGATCACCAGAAATTTGGTGCTCATTTACTTAATTTGGTCATATTTTAGGTGATAGATGTTAGTGGTCACAGAGTTATTTTTGGTGGTCATTATATTTATCACCTTTATTTTTACCATAACATCATAAGTATAAGTTTTGTTTCATAAAATACATATATGTATGTATGGCACTGACCCAGATTGTATATGCCACAGTTGATTCAATGCAATACATTCGCATAACGACATCAATATTGAAAAGTGATTCACATAAGATTTCCATGCTGATAAGATACAGGATAGATGAACCGTTGACATAAAGTGGAATGCTACAGATTGCCACCCGTGGATTGGATTCCTGTGGTCTATACATTCATTGCAACTAAGAGCTCAATGGTAATGGTTATAGTGTTTCTTAGGAAACTGCCGATGACTGATACAGTTATTTTAATGTTTGAGCTTAGACAGTTGCCTCTTATGACTTATGATTATTGAAGCTTGTTGGTCCATTAATCGCAAGCGCTACTTAACTACTGATTATAGGATTCTAGGATCGTCGAACACAAGTCGGGTTTATTGTTATTGGCTATTGGGTTTTTTCTTTAAGGTTTTTTCAGTACCAGCCCGGAATCTGTTTATAGCAACTGGCTCACTTTCTATTACATGGGACTTACATTCATCATCATCATCATTACAGCCGAAAGACGTCCACTGCTGGACATAGGCCTCCCTGAAAAGGGGGGCGCCACGCTTGGCAGGCGGGTGGGCGATCGCAATACGGTTGTTACAAAGGCACAGAGAACGCTGCTGCCCATTCTCTGGTAAGTCCCTTAGTCGCCTTCTACGACACCCACGAGAACTTGACTTACACGGGACTTACATTATGACTGGCGAAATGTTGGTGTACTCGTACATACAAAATATACAGGCGTGATGTTATATTATGTTATGTAATTATAGAATGAATTCACACTGAGTGAGTTCACACGGGCCGCATTTTGCAAAATTACTCTTGGTTGTCAAAATAATTAAATATAGTTTTGATAAATTATTGTAACTTTTAATATAACTGCTCTATTGTATTAGGTACTTAAGCCTGTGATAATAGCTGTATGTGTGGTTTAAAAATAAATAAATAATCATCTATTTCACCCAAAAAAAAAAAAAATTGGAAAATGTACAGCGAAATACTACCATTTCATTTAGCTTAATGATTCGTCTTCAAGATATAACGAGGCGCTTATGGACAATTTGGACATTGATCCTACGTTTTCCTGCTATGGCTGGTACCAAAGTTTTTGCCTCGGAAAAAATACTTAAAATGGTTTGTTTTATTCATCCCACTTTTTGTCATAAACTTTTTTGTCTCGACTTTACTTGTCTTGTACATCATATACAACACATGATGGACACGACAAATATGGTTATGTTTTGTAAGTTTTTTTTGTGCAGAAAAAATCCTTTCTCTTTTTTTGCTTTCTTTTTATCTGTTTAGCCTTCGTCAAAATATGTTGCTGTCAGCTTCCAGCCTAAACAGCTGCGGTTGGTAGGTTGGCCTGTTGATGGGTGACCATCTTTTACAAACAGCGTTCCCGCTGTGTCTCGGACAGTACGTTCAGCATTTGTAGATCTTTGACAGCCGATCAAGGTAGTCAGTGGCCTGAAAGTCAGACAACCGACCTTACTCCCTTACTAAGGTACCGTATACCGTAAAGGCACCGTATTACCCAGTGCTAACCGGGTTTACCGCCGTCGCTACTTATGAAATACAGGTACACAGGACACAGGTATCCGGTTTGACTGGAAGTCAACCTCAATATAGTTGGGAAAAGGCGAGGCAGGTGATGATTAGCGGTGATTAGAGGAAATTTAGCGCTTATAAGTTGTGATCTTACCTGATATAATTGTTGTAATCTTACCTGATATAATCGAGTAAGTACACTGTACACTGTGAGTATGCCGCATTAAGTACGCACGACGGCTGATCAAGCTATACAAAACCAGTTTATGCGGATCTTTCGTTGTACAGAAAATATATACATAGCGAGGCCACGTCATACTGGAAATGTAAAGCTTGATGTGCCGCCGTGTGTTCTATGATGAACATCAAGACACAGCCATAATATTGTACATTGTTACAGCTATTAGCAAGTATGGCACCGAACCTACTTCTCATGGACCTGGGCATGGCCATCAGTTTCGCCACCATAGTGATTCCGGACCTACTTAACGCCACAGAGGGTATCTCATTTACAGATACTCAAGCCTCGTGGTTTGGTAAGTAGTTGCTTGCCCTTTTTATTCTGGGGGTATTCTTTCAATTATTACACCCGCGTGTATGTCGGTTATTGCGACCAACAGTAAGAGATAGATATATGCCATCGCGGACTTTTCTGTAGACCTATATAAGATAAACAATTCCACCATACAACATTTGGTTATATCTCAAAGAGCTTAGGCAGCGTTTTCGTTAAAAGCTCCCAGACGGCTTATTTTTTTCCGACACCTCCAACAATTATCATTCTATTTTAGCCAATGTGTACAAAAATTTGACAAATTGTATACTAAAACCTTCCTCGAGAAACACTCCGCCCCTAAGACGACCACACTTTACCGTACACTACCGTTGGTGAAAACAGCATGAACCCTTATACGCTACTACTCTTCAAGATGTCAGGGTTTCTGAACTCTGATTGCCTTATAGGCTTGCCGTATTGTTGGCCCCTAGTCACGCCACTGTATACATAATATACCTATATAGAATGCAGTTTTTCTTAACACTAAAATGGAGGACATGCTTCCATGGAACTTATCTTTTACCTGCTCAACAGATCTCCCTTTATATGTAATATCATACAATATTTGAATTACAGGCAGTCTTCCGTTCCTCACGCAGCCAATCGGAGCCCTAATATCGGGACCATTAGTGGACTACGTCGGCAGAAAAAAGGCCACTTTCCTGGTGAACCTTCCCCATGTGATGGCCTGGATCATCATGTACTTTGCGTGGAACGTTCCTTCCATATTTATTGGGAACGCACTGCTGGGGATTGGAACTGGGATCATGGAAGCGCCTATCAACTCTTATGTTGGAGAAATCAGGTAAATAGCAAAAAACAGTAGTTGCTGAATCTAAATTCAATCCTAAAAGGACAGTTTGTGCTTCGACACCTTAACGTCTTCTAAGTAGGCACAGATGTTGGTGAACCTGAGGATTGCTAAGATACTTTAATGGAAAATCTATAAATTATTCAGCTAAATTAAAAAAAAAAACGGCCAAGTGCGAGTCGGACTCGCGTATGAAAGGTTCGGTACCATCGTAGTGGGCGAGCATACTTTAATACTTTTTAATTTATTATTTGTTCTTATAGCGGCAACAGAAATACACATTCTATGAAAATTTCAACTGTCTACTCATTTGCGGATCATGAGATACAGCCCGCTGACAGACAATCGGACGGACGGACAGATGGACAGATGGACGGACAGTGGAGGCTTAGTAATAGGGTCTCGTTGGTTACCCTTCGGGTACGGAACCCTAAAAAGGGTCAAAAGTTATTGGAAAACTTCTGAATTGAATGCAAACTGTTAATTTACTAACTGTGTGAAGATTTGCCCATAAATGAAGAATATTCACAATGTTAAGATGCTTTAATGTAATATCCATTTGTTTCAGTGAACCTTCAATCCGTGGAGCACTATGCACCATCACCCAGCTATTCCTCTCCATCGGTATATTTGCGATGTACTTCCTCGGCTCCGTTGTCACCTGGCGCGTCGCTGCCATCATCTGTATCTCCATACCCTTCACTTCTATGCTCCTAGTACTGTGTGGGGCTGTAAGTATTCAGGCATAATCTCTGGACCAATCAGAAATATTTGTATGTCTGTCCTTGTTCTTAAGAAAATCGGTGATGGGAAAAGGCCTATTTGCATATATTTCACCATATTCCATCAGTGGGAGTAGGATTTAAGTCACATTACTACGAAACTAGTTTTTACCAAAAATCAAAGTCACAAAAGTAAAAAATGCAATTTCACTCTAAAAATAAAGTAAAAGTGACAGTATAGAGAGAATATTAAAAAATAAGATATTCTATTTAGTTTAACATTAATTATAAGATCATTAACGACGACACGTCGTCATTAACTTGATTTTAATGTCAATAGAATAGGCAGTCACGTGAACGAAGCTGCAGACATTTGAAGTTATCTACACACCTAACCTATAGGTACACATTAACACCCAATTAAAACAAATAAAAAACCATAACTAACAACAAACTAAAACAGCATTCCTCCTCAACGCTATCAACTGGTAAATCATTGACTAATTCACATACCTAGTATAAAACAATGTCGCTCCCGCTGTTTGTACGCTTAGATCTTTTAAACTACGCAACGGATTTTAATGCAGTTCTCAGCAATAGACAGTGATTCAAGACGACGGTTTATATGTATAACATTGCACCGGTGCGAAGCCGGGGCGAGTCCCAAGAGACTAGCGGCATTGCCACGTTATATGACAATGCTTAACATCTGACCAACATAAAAGCCAGCCCTTAGATCACTGGAAGTGTCAGCTAAGCATTTACAAAAATATTTCTTCGAAATTTAAAATTAATGCTTATTATTCAGGTGCCAGACACACCAGTATGGTTACTATCGGAAGGTCGGGAGAAGGATGCTCTCAAGTCTCTATGCTACCTTCGTGGATGGACCACACCTGATAACGTCAAGGACGAGTTTGATAAGCTGGTAGTGTACTCGAAAAGCTTGGACGGCTGCGTTATCTGTTGGAAGGAGAAACGGGAGGAATCGGAATGTGACCATAATAAGATGAATGTTTTTAAGAGGTAAAGACTATAGTCAGTCTCAATATTCAATCATGGTATAGTTGCGGTTTGGTGAATACAGGTTTCAGAGATGTTGACTACGTTAAAATTAAATGAATATGATACCGGTCCATGATAAGTTTTAGCGCAACCTCCACCGGAGATAGCAATTATCCTTACTGATTTGTTTCGTTAATTTACATGGTATTTGTAGTTTAGTTTAGAACAGTTAAATTATGATGAGGCTGACTTGCTGTTGTTGATTTAACCTGAATTAAAGGCTAAACTTACCTTACCTGTCTGTTGGTATAAGAATTTTGTTTCATCTGACAACCTACTTATACAACATGAATTCAAGTTTTTCCTCATGTAGCACTCAACCTTGAAGTTTTAGAATATACCAGTAGTATACTATAATTTATAATTTACACAGTACAATATTTAACAGCTACAGATTTATTTTAAAACTTTTCATGGATTACTAAACTTTAAATAAGGTTTAAAAATCTAACACCTAAATTGCCTAATATTTTTATAGATTCTTCGTCAAGTTTAACATCGTGATGCTCTGCAAGGAAACCCTGAGACCATTGTCTCTAACTATGCTTTACTTCACCTTCATGGTCATGAGCGGGCTCACCCCGGTCAAACCGAACATGGTCAACGTTTGTTCTGCCTTCGGAATGGCGGATGACAGCAAGAACATTATGGTAAGCATTTTAATTATCATTACCATTAACTATTTGGGCGCAACACGTTTTCTTCTTCCATTCTCCCCTGTCAGAAGTCACGGCATCATTTACTCCTTTCTCTTTCTTGTTTCCTCACACAACCAATCCCATCTTTTTTTTGACCTTTCTCTTTCCTTCCATCAACATTGATGTCCATCGCTCTTTTATTCACATGCGTTTCATCCCTCCTCATAATATATCCATATCAAGACTTCCTTTCAAGTTTTTCTGTAACAGGCGCTACTTTTAAACTTCCTCTAATATACTCATTCCTAACTTTATCCATACTTGTCCACAAACCCGTTTCAACATTCTCATCTCCGCTGCATGCAATCGTTTTTCATCCATCTTCTTAACAGCCCAGTATTTGATTTATCATTACCGCTATCAGTAAATATTTTGTTGATATAATCGGAATTGTAATTAAGTTTGTTATCAGTTTCATTACTAGCATCAGTAACTTCATCATCCATCGCCATTAGAATAAAATGGACTATCAAGTTATTTACTACTGTTTTTGGCACTTTTTATACAGGCACCGTAGTTATTCATCATAACCAAAAAGTAGTAGTGTATTTCTTCTCATGGGTAATAATATTGTCTTAATTAGTATAACAGAGGCACGCAAAACGTGGAAAAACTGAAAATAGTTTTCATTGTTGCTGCCAGTTTTTGTTGGGTCTTACAAGTTATGTTTTGACGTCAGTAAATGTGACGAGTTACTGTTCTATTGTCATCAATCTTGAATACTGTATCTGCTCTCTAATACAGTCACTCACATTTATTACTTTGTAAAAGATACTATACGTTCAGGCTTAGTTAAAATCCTTTATGTTCGTCATAAATTGTAAGCTACAACAAGAACAACTTAAATTTTGCTACAATGAACAAACAGATGTCTTAACTGTAGTAAGAAAAATCGGACCAATTTAATGTAATCATTAGTCTTAACAATATTTGCAAAAGAATCAGCTCACTTTGCTTAATCTTTCTGTCAAACACCTTCTAACTTTCAACCTTCTAGAATACTGCTCAAACTGCCAGAAGTAGTCATTGTCAATGTAGACTTCTAAAAACAAATGCAGATGTAAATTTTTATCCTTCTACTATTTCAGGTAATGGTAGGCGTTATAACACTAGTAACGAGCGTCGTCGTAATCGGCATCATAAAATCTTTAGGCAAGCGCAAAATAGGCATCACTACTATGCTTGGCTCAGCCATCTGCTGCACTGCCCTCAGCGTCTATGCAGAAGCACATCTGGACAAAACTGTGTTCTCATACGACCCTAAGACATTCCCTAAAGAGAAGAGCGTGGTTCCCTTGATATTCTTCTATCTGCTCACTGTCTTAACGGGCTTTAATCTCATCGTGTCTTGGATTATTCTCGGAGAGGTGTTCCCATTCAGGTGAGTTAACCTTAGTTTTATTTTGAATTTTAAACTTTTATAATTTTAAATCCAATTCCCGGTATCTACCCTCACAAAGTCAGTATGGTTTCCAACTTGTGTTTATAAATAAAACCTCTCTCTCAGGAGTCGAGCCTCAGCTCAGGGAATTGGAGCTGCCTGGAACTACGCGGTCACTTTCATCGGAGCCAAGACACTAATAGACTTGGAGACCCACTTCAGACTCACAGGAGCCTTCGCTACATACGCCGCCTTCGGCTATCTCGGCACAATTTACCTGTACTTCTTCTTGCCCGAAACTGAAGGAAAACCCCTTCAAGAGATAGAATCTTACTACCAAGGAAGGCTCAGAACATTTGCTGATGATTGGTTCATAAACATATTCAGGAAAAAAAAATAGATTTTTTTGACTAACTATATAATTTTAGACTAAGAACAAATTAGACTAGATCCAATTCTGTTAAATATAAATAATAATTATTACGAATCGCATTTTGATTTGATTGTAGTTGTACCTTTCTTAAACTTAAACAGTGAGTATTATAATAAGTTACAAAACTATTCCATCACGTGTATTCTACTGAAGGGGGTCCTCAATTTTTGCCATGAATAATGGCAGGGAGCTCTGGGTGTCCCATAGAACGGCGATGAAAGGTCGGTCCACATTGAACTCTACGTCAGGGTCGTCGTATGACAATGCAACGGCTGCGAAGGCTGTGGCAGCTGCTGCAGTTCCTCCCTTTTCGTCGATAGACAAGAATGCAGAGTGAACTGCTGAAGAGATGTATGGGTTTTTGGGACCGTAAGACCCTATTCCGCCGAGCTCGGAATAATCACGGCGGAACAAGTCAGTAACATTCATCTGAAACGAGAAGCACAAGAATAAATTTGTAAGAAGATCACCGAAGTCACTAAAATATAGTTTTATCGTATAGCTCAGAGGTCACAAAACGACGCCAGTTTCAACACTTATAAGGAAAATGTTCGAAATAATGAACCTGTCCGTTATGTAAAACGTCGTCTGCGTCACAGACCGGAATTGTTATCTCAAAAAACAACTTCAATGACAATTATTTGTAGGTACCATCTTGGAGATGAATACCTAAGAAGTTTCTGCATCACCATAAGGTAGACTGGTAGAAAATGCCCAAGGCATTAAGTCCGCCTTTGTAGTTTTACTTCTGTGTAAAGTTTTAATAAATAAATAATATTCGCTTCATGTAAAATACTAGTATTCGGTTGGATCCGGGTCGAGTGGAAGCCGATTGGAAAGGTTAGGTGGGTAATGATGATATTAAATAAATGAACACTTACTGATTTCATAACAACGGCCATATCCGTATCAGCCCTTATTTTGAACTTGGGCAACACAAGTTCTGTGTCTAAAGCTTGGAAGCTGAGGTAGCTCAGTAGCCTGGCGTCGGTCAGTGATTCAAGTGTCCTTCTCATCCCTGTCAGCATTGAGGGTAGAATCACCATCAGGTGGTACTCGTCACGCTGGAAATTCAAAAGTAAGTAACCTCGTGAATTATTTGCTTTATCTCATACAACATTTAGATATTAGTATCTTCTTCCTGAAATATTGGTCTTGTTGACATATCATGGACATGACATCAATAAAGCTCTTTAATGTAAACTTACTTGACCAAAAACCTGTTTCATTGATTACTCGACATCTTTTGTTTAAATTGGCACAAACTGTTGCCCACGACTTCGTTCACGTAGAAATTTAGATATGTATGTGCGAGAGAAAAAAAATAGCCTATGTCCTTCTCCAGGATATAATCTAACTTCTTGCCAAATTGCATTACGATCCGATCAGCTGTTGAGACGTGAAAAGGTGACAAACAAACAGAGTTACTTTCTCATTTATCGATCTGCTTGACCGCAACTTCCACATTATCAGGTTTTACAAATTCCTTAATTTTATATGAATTAACAAAACTTTCTTCACTTACCTCAAACGGTAATAAAATAACATTAGCATTAGTAGCCTTATCCTTGCCGGTCCTGAATAACTTGCGCATACGCATGAATGGAGCTGTTTTTATTTGACCGTTACTTAGGTGGAATTCCTTGTTGCTAGTTGCTTCTACTCTAAATGGTACTTCCCACAGACCCTTGAAGTAAATAGCGTTCACTAGTACCAATTGCGTAGAGTAGTCGATTGCATCTGGAATGATAAAAATAGTGATATCATCACGCTTGTAATCCCCGAAGGGTTCGGCATAAGAACACCCACATTTCCCCAGGAATAGAGGGCGAGCCTATTGCCAGCAACCGGGCACACACTCTGTGGCTGCTATTAGACCTGTGTGCTACTTATTGCATGTGAACAGCTTGTGCGGTGTACTACGCCACTGCTCGGCGCACATGTTCGCGGACGACCTGTGTGTGCTGCGCGCCGGCACCGACCTCGCTGATACCTGTCGACTCGTTCAACAGGACGTAGATGCAGTGGTAAAGTGGTCTCACGACAACGGCATCGTTCTTAATAGTGAAAAAACTAAGCTGTTGATGATACATTCCCCTTATATACATTTAACTAAAACATGCCCTTCCATTTTTACCCATAGTTATGATTGTATGCATGTTAATAGTTCAAACTGTAAATGTAAACCGATAGAACAAGTGGAAACTGTCACCTATCTTGGAATGAAAGTCGATGAAAACTTTTCTTGGTCGACACATATTGATTACATTTGTAGTAAGCTTAGAATATTGCTGAGTAAATTCTACCACTTGAGCTTTAAAGTTCCCTCCAGCACCTTAAAATGTTTATACATGTCCTTGGTTGATTCAATAGTGAGTTATTCTCTCGATTGCTATGGTTTGACTTTTAAAAGCAACTTACGGAGACTTGAGTCTATTCAAACTAGATTTTTAAAATTATTAGTAAATAAGAAAACTAAAAACAGCTGTAAAGGAGACTATAGTAGGTTGTTCAAAATATGTAAAATTCTACCAGTTAGCCTTAAACATAAATACTTATTATTAGTTAATAGCCATGGCAGTCGGGATAGTGACGCTTTAGTTTCTAACAAGTACACTACCAGGTCGATGACAGCGGGTAAATATGATGTACCCAGAGTTAATAATTACTATGGCGACAGGACTTTAAAAAAACGCGTTCCTTATTTACTGAACACTTTGCCTGCTGACATCAGACAAGAAGATAATAAATTAAAATTCGCACGTAAACTTAAAAAATATCTGTTGGATTCTTTGTAAGTGTAGGTATTGGGAACATATTTTTTTGTGGATGTACCTGATATTGAGTTTAATGTAAAAGAGACTCAATCGATCTCACAGTTAAACTGCGTAAGCAGTTTTGTGGGGCTATGTATTTAGCTTTAAGGTTTTTTTTCTTTTAAGTAAATAAATCATTCATTCATTCATTCAGAAACTCCTGATGGAAAAACCCAATAGCACTGCCCGAATCGAACCCAGGACCTCATGCTTAGTAGTCGCGCTTGCGACCAACGGCTTTAGACCAACGAGGCAGTCTTCACCATTATCATTATCACCATTATCGGCACCCTTGTTTCTTCCGCAGCTGAGCTGGAGTTCTTGGACTATGGGAGTCCTCCTGCCTAATTCTAATAATTTGGAGTCAGTGCAACATGTTTTGTTCTACGATTTTGAAATGGTTTTACTGCTTTTTTTTAACTTTTCCCCACACTAGGAATTTCTCCTGTATCGTGGGTGCGTTCACAAACATTTAAACTCACATACACAAACAGCCAGACCCGGAATAACTATCTATAGGTCATACAAATATTTGTTCCGAGCGGGGATCGAACCCGCGACACGCAGCGCAGCAGGCAATCGCTCAGCCACTGCGCCAACCGTGCCGCCAAGTTAACTTTTAAAATTCCAAATTATGTTATGTGTTGTAAACTTAGTATCTACAGTAGTAGTATAATTAAATTACACCACAGTCTACCAACCGCTGGTCATTGTTTTGATTTTGTTTGTTTATTTTGGTTACATTTGAATAAGCCAACTTTGAATTATGAATTTTTCATCACCTACGATTTGGAATACACTGTTATCCTAACAAAACTGAGCTCAGCGTGGACACTTTAGTTATAGCGAAGGGCTACTTTACAAAAAGAGGAAATAACAGAACGTAGCTTGTTCAAATGCGTCACAACGAACTGTTTAATTACATTCACTTATCATAACTACGACATCTAAAAGTGAAACCAAATGAGATACGAGTAGCTAATCATAATATCAAGCAAGTAAATTGTGAATCAAGACGGATTTAAATCAAAAGTATTATTATTTAGGAGTAGTAAAAGGAAGGAGGTGTTATATCGATGCCATATTATTGGTACCTACATCAAAAAACCCAAATATAATTCATCAACTCGAGAAGAAAACCTGTTAAAATAAACGCCTAATTTTAATTACGCAAGATCTTTTTGTTAGTAACGTTTCCTGAATGATAAAAAAATTTACTACACATTGCTGTTGCAGACAATAATCATCAATCTATCTATACAAATAAGTTAAATTGAAGTGTCTGTTTGTAATATCAAAATAACAGCTGTTTGCTGAATGCATACATGCAAATATGTATGCTTATAACAAAAATGCATTTTTTCTATTTTTGTCTGTCTGTTTGTTCCGACTAATCTCGGCTGGACCTATTTTGACGGGACTTTTACTGGCAGATAACTGATGTTACAAGGTCCAACATAGGCTGACTTTAATTTCTGAGAAATAATTAGGGTTCTGTGCAAAAAAAATTAAACCACTTCAAATTGGTAAGAAAATGCGAAGGAATATTTTTTATACTAGAGGAAGGTTATACAAAGATACTAAGGAATATTTCACGCGAACGAAGCTCGAAAGTTCTGCAGTGGCGACCGCGAACTGGAAGACGATGTGTTGGGAGGCCTCCTACTAGGTGGACCGAAGACCTGGTGAAGGTTGCGGGGATCCAGTGGATGCGAGTCGCACGGGACAAGTCAATGTGGCGACACTTGGGGGAAGCTTCTTCGGCTGAAATGATGATGATGATGATGAAGGTAGCCGGCAATAGCTAGTTCTAATTAACAGACGTCTGGCGAAACTGGGACTATCAGCGTACCCCTTGACTGACTAGATAATATTATTACCATCAACTAGCAGATAGTAGTTGTTCGGGCTAATGAAAAACTAACATAATTCCTATACACTGTAAGCTCATATTTACCTGGTGAGATTAGTTGTTGGATCTGGTTGGCAGTTCTGGATGCTACCCAGCTGTTGATCTGGCGTGCTGCTTCTCCGTCGCCTGAGAAGGTGAGAGTTGTGACCTCGCTATTGAAGCTGCTTACGGCCACGTGATGGAAATTCTTGTTGATAGCAAAGTTATCTGATAAGAACACATTGTTTGCAATCTTCAAAATGTTGCGGGAATTGCGGGCCTGGGAACGAAAATGTTTTAAATTGTAAGTTGCAAAGTCTTTCACAAAATTTGTAAAAAAAAACAAAAAGTCACAACTCTTCAACCAAGCCAGCAGCCAACAGTTGTAACTCTTCGACCATCACGAATAGTAAAGAATTGTCATGAAAGTAGTTCTAAATAATAATTGAAATTAAAATCAAAGTCACCACGTGACTTATCGATTTGTAGCGTTTGTTTCTATTCTATCATACTTACTCATAAAAGATATACAGTTTTCTATTCTACACAAACTAAAACGACGTTGCGTAATCGGAAGATATTCTTTGATGTTTATATGTTACCCGCCGAACCCGATTTCAGACCAAACTAGTTTATCCTGAGCTAAGCCGGTTTACTGGCTCAGTAGACGTAGCTCCGTTGCACGGGGCTCCTATTTCTGTATGCTGGGTTTAACGTAACCTAACACGAGCGGAATGGCGGGGTCTTAGTCCCCACCATCCCCTTCGAACCTTAACTGTCTGAGTCGGGGTGCCCCAACACCCGAGCTCGCTTCGCTCGCTTTTTGGCCTCGGATAAACTAATTAGGACAACTTTTTGCCGGTAACAACATATTATTTATGAACACCCACAAATCATGGCTATGAATCCTATTTTCTTTTGACGTGGAACCATGATATTGATCTGTTTACCACCAACAATCAAATGCTTTAAATTCTTAAGTAATTGTTTACCTTCATGATAAATTCCTTTAACTCATTCTTTTCTTATCATGGAGCAAATGTTTTATTATACAACTTACCCGGACGCCCTCAGAAACCTTTTGGTAAGCTGGAGCGGTTGTTTCTGGCGACATATTCAGTGCTTGTGTAATCTGTGCCTGTGTCTGTCCCGATGCTCCTTGCTGCAGCAGACCCAGGAGTAAGGTGACGGAAAATGGAGATACCACCACGTTGCCTGCATGCAAGCCATCGATAGTCTGCAATGGTTTAATTTATCAATAATTGAAATATATATTTTTGAGGTACACAAAATTGCAGTCACGAATGTGTGTAAAAGTTATTTGGTTACAAATAAAAAAATAAATAATAAAATAAAATAAAATCTTTTTATTTCAGACATACAGTCCATAGTTTGTGTTAGTAAAAAAATGACTTTAAAAAAACTTTACTTATTAATACATTTAAAAATAAATTTAAATTTATATATAAAAATTACAGTAAGAAATTTAAAATTAAATTAAATAATTAAAAATTACAGTAAAAAATTTAAAATAACATTACATTATTTTTTTAATGTCATTAATAATTAAAAATGACATTAAAAATTTAAAATTACATAAAATTGAAAATTACAATAAAAAATTAAAAAAAAATACATTGAAAAATTAAAAAAAAAACAAATGCCTTCCTTCTGGAACTTGTAATCGCTGCAAATCTATATAAATAAATAAAATTGAAGTGTCTGTTTGTCATTTCAAAATAACACCTTTTTAACAAAAAAACATTTTTTTTGTCTTTCTGTCTGTTTTTCCTGTTATAAGGAGTAACTTAAGCTACTTTTATTTTAGAAGGCTTAGGGTTCCGTGAAAAAAAATCGAAAAAGACCGATTCAAATAGGGAAAATATATTTTTATAATAATTTCGCGGACGACAGCAAGTGCCTACTAAAATCCAGAAAATACACTTACCTTTAGCATATTAACTCCAAAATTCGTCACCGAGTACAGCAATTCGTTGAAGCCTGGAGCCCGCTCAGTAGGGTAGTTGAAAACAGATGAACTGGGCGGTGGTTTTGATGGGCTCGGCAGTTCAGCTCTATCAAAGTCATTTTGGGACAAAGGCACTATCGGCCTACCTTGGGATCTCTGAGGTAAACTTTGTCCTGACTGAGAGGAGTTTGGTAGTAGAGAAATTGCGGGTTTACTCTGCCCTTGTTGTATTCTCTGAAATACACTTTGACTATTATACGGAATCTGTGATGCAGGTTGCCATGTTGCAGCCTGAGATATTGTTGGTCCCTGTACTCCAAACTGTTGGGCTACCTGTCTTTTTGGTGTTGTAGATACCTCTCTGTTAACCAAATTACTCCGATTATTCTCGTTAGGTACTTGGTCATAAGCCGCACCAATTTCTGTTACTCGAGTCTTTTGAATTTCCACTGTTGTTGATGGTTTTAGATCATTAGGACTCCGCACGGACAGTGGTATTACTGACTGAAATTGATCAGGATAGTAAATATTTGGGTCTGAACTATACAGCGGATAATATGGCTGAACCTGTGTCTGGACGTTTAACATCAAGCAGCAAAGCGTTATACCTGTAATGAAGTACAAATATTGATTGTTATAAAGACGTAGCTAAGCGAAAAGGATCCAATCCACAACATAGGCGAAATGACTTTAAGTGCACCAAACTGATGCTAAATATAAACTTGAAAATAACTTTTATGTCACATGTATATATTTACATGTAGTTTTTGTTTTTTGCTTAGATTTTTTTTACTAGCTAGTTTGGTGCACTTAAGTCATTTTTGGCCGTGTGGGTTGGATTGTTTTCCCTTCACTGTTTTCGATTAGAATACATTTACAATAATAATAATAATAACTAATAATCTTTCTCGGCTTTCACGAGAACCTCGTGAAAGCCGAGAAAGATAAACAAATCAAGTATCTTGACTTAGCTCGCGAGGTTGTCGACATGTGGGATGTGGACTCAGCGATCATTGTGCCGGTAGTCGTATCAGCCCATGGCTTAATTGCCAAGAGCCTCGACCAACACCTGAGGAGGCTCTCGTTAGGCAGCTGGATCAAGGGCTTGATTCAGAAAGCGGTACTTTTCCCGATACCGGTGGGCTACTATTTTTTATATTTTTAAATGTTTTTGTATATTGTAATTTTTGTTAGTAAAATATTTAAAAATGTAAATAATAAGGATAAAAATGAATAAAGGAATAACTAATAATAATAATATCTTGGGACAACCAACACACCGCCATCTGATCCCAAACTAGGCAGAGCCTGTACTATGGCAACCAGACAACTGATAAACATACTTATATATTTCTAAATACATACATATTATAGATAAATTATACACCCAGATATAGAACAAATAATCGTACTCATCGCACAAATATTTGTCCTGTGTGGGAATCGAACCCACGACCTCCAATACAATACAACACGACAATACGACAATATTAGATATTTTACATTTTCATGAAACTGACTTTAATTGCAGGGATGTGACCTAGCCTGCCAGGGCTGCGGGACTGTTCGAAAAAGATACCGCGGCCCTGGAACACTAAGGGCAAGGAAGGAACATGGATGGGTTTTAGTCAGTACAAGCCTGACAATCCGTTCCGCTCTGCCCAGAGCGGGAGAAGTCATTTGATGATTTCCCATCAAAAAGGGATGTGACCTAATACGTTTTCCTAGTAAAATGAATCACTTTGTACTTACTTTACTAAAGTTCTAACTTTGAACTTCGCGAAATTGATGGGTTAATAACCTAGCCCTTGCTATTGACACTCCAGTCAATGCAATTCAGTAAGAAACGATCATATGAATAGGGTACGAAACACGAGTAACGTGTTTGTTTGTTTGTGTGACGTCATTCAAGATAATAGTAAGTATATCTTTCAGTTTCTTAAAATGCCGATTGTTTACAAAACACTTTTCACAAAATGGCGTTGGTAATTTACTTCCCTCAATTTGCCCCTGGGAGCACCCACCCGTTGAGTCGTTTTTACACAATCATTAAAAATATCCAAACTGGTTACACTATAGCGTCCTATTCAGCCATTGCAAAGTCTGCAAACAAAAATATTTTTTCCGTCTTTTCCAACGTACTGACGATGTCTATTTCAAAACCAGTTATCTCTTTTTAGAATAATGTTGAATACTTACTTTTTAGCAACATGGTTGATGTTTATGGAACAATTTTAAATAACTAATTGTTTACTTTTATTACTTGTTGGCCCCAGTCACGTGTAGACAATTATTTTCAACTTAAAATCACTTTATCAATGCGTAAGCGCACAATTCACACGCTCTGCCCACTGACACTGCCGGGCGAATGACTGTAAACAAGATCTCGCCAATAAAAAGCCATTTACGATGGTCAAAGAATTTTAAACGGTTTAGTCCCAGTAAATAAAGTCAAATTTACATTGCACATAAGCTCCGCTGTATTATGCGACTCAACATTCGATTTTAGACATAAAGCTTCATAAGCATAAAGTTTAATTTAAATAAAAATATGTAGAAATGTTGAAGTTTGGTCTAAAGACTTGGTTTTCCCGTGAACAGCCGGTTTGTGTTTTTCCTTGGCAAGCCCTAATACATATTTAAAAATATATTCATAATGATATTTTATAAAATACCTAGCAGATGCGCAACTTGGGGGTTTTATCAAGTTTTAGTAAATGCTTAGATTATTAAAAGAATATGTTACCTACATGATTACAATGCCTTATAGCAGTGTTACAGCTCTATGATTACAGAATTATTCACTGTACAATTAGAGTTGACAACATTCCCAATTTAGTAGGGAAAAGTAGGTATTATACAGTTCCTATAAGACCTGTAACCGGGATCACCCATCCACATTTCTGTCTCATTTTAGAAGAAAAGCCTAAGTATCTTCTCAGCCTCTTCTTTTTTTTTTCAATATTTTACCCTTTTTCTCTTTTATTGTCTCAGTATATTTAATAAGGTATATTTTACTTGTCAATGTTAGCATCAACAAATCGTAAATAAGGTTTCGGTAGAATCAAAGTTAATATTGGTAAGTCTTTGGGTAAAATGTTGCTACAATTTAAGAAAATATCCAAAAAATCTATATTTATTCAAATGAGGGTGCAAAGGATCAGGTTGATTTGCATATTTTATTTAAAACCATGAACTATGTGCTACAAAGTTGGTGTGGGTGATATACTGGTTCGGTCTACAGTTGACTTCAAAAAACACAAAAGAATGCACTGATGTTTCTTTGTATGGTTGTCAGACATGTGGAAGGCTAAGGAGAGAGTGGTGTGAAGCAGCTTGGGAGAAACCTATGTCCAGCAGTGGGCTGCTATGGGCCGAGTTAATTAATATAAAGTAAAAAAATGTGAGAGAATCTATCTGATAAATGAATAATAATAAAAAAAAACATATTATATTAAAAATGATATTTAATGTTTATTTTTTTATTTTAAAGCTCATTTTGTATTTCGTTTAGAAGAAACCATTAATAAATCATTGATATAGATTGAAATGTCCAAACGGTTAGGTTTCAATAAAAAGGATGAGTGCGTTAAGTCCACGTTTTATGCTAGTAACATCACTTAAATAAATTAACATTTTGTGTCAAAATATTGCAAGCATTTAGCAAAGTTATTGTGCTATGTATTTGTAGATAATTTAAGAGAAAAGCTGAAAGTAATATCCATATAATTTTGCCATGTAGTTGAGTACTTGAAACGTGCTAACGAAAAAGATGCAAAAATTTATATAGTAAAGGAAAATTTTAACATAATAAAAGAAACATCCAACAATCTGGGTACAGAGTGCGGCACGTAACTTGAACCAAAATGGCGGTTGTCCGCGCAGGTACAATTATGGATTGAGACTAATTGAGACCCGAAAATGTGTTACAGCGCATTCAACTCAGACCAAATAAAAAACCAAGACATAGCACTGCGAGAAATACATTGAAGCATGCGCTAAACCACGCCTCGCTCTGTGCATACACGCTCACACGCACACATTTACATCAAACTACAATTAAACTACGCTCAAAAACTAAGCTCACAGTGCACACATGTTTACAAAACTGGCTTCACGTCACTGTTGATAGTGCTGTATTTTCTCAGTCAGTTTTTTTTTATTTGGTCTAAGGCATTCAAGGTCAACTGACGTGCCGCGAGCTGCAACACACACACATTTTCGGGTTTCAATCGGTCTCAATCCATAACTGTACCTGCGCGGACGACCGCCATTTTGGTTCAACTTACGTACTGCGATCTCTATCTACATACTACAGAGCAAGGACGTCCTTATAGTCACCCTTCGCAAATGTGCAGGCTGTATTCCTAACTCTGTGGTACAAACCTCGGCATTCACAGAACAAATTTGAAAACAGTTAACAAAATGTCCATTAGTAGGTATAACGAGGATAAAACTGTAATAAATTCAGCTTAAAATTACTTTATATTTTTTACCACAATGATCTCAGAATTTTAATTATACCGTTTTAACATTTGATACTAAAAATATTTACATTTGATACTTACAAACTAAACTAATTGGCACATAACATTAAACTAGGTACTTATTTACTAAGATGCCTTACTTGATACATGGTGTTAAAATATTTGTCTTAAAATACACACGGCGAAACATCAAGCTTTACAAGTCCAATATAAAATGGCCTCGCTTTGTATACATTTTCCGTACAATGAGAGATCCGTATAAAATGGTTTTGTATAGCTTGAATTGTCGTCGTGCGTACACCACAAATTCGAATTAGTCCGTTTATGGTTTTTTTTTTGTGTTATTGTCCAGTCAGTCAACAAATTAAGTCAAATCTTTCCTTCTTAGTCGTCAGGTTAGTCATAATTTTTAATAGTCATATAAATCTAAGAATAGTCATATAAATCTGTCCGTTAAAATTATAGTCACAATTATTTTATCTAAAGGTCACAACATTCAGAAAATATTTTAATTTCATTCTGTGTAACGTAAACATTACAAAATATTTAATTTCTTGATAATGATTTTAGGTCGGTAAACTGTCATTGTCACCCGGTAAACTGCCGTTGTTCGCTTTGTCGATTCAAATATTTAAAATTAATATAATATTTTCACGTCTCAGACCTTTCACAATATTTATGTAATTTTGAATTTGTGGATATGACAAATAAAATGTTAACACCTAACCTAAGGATCTATTCACACGGCGTTGATTTGTGCTATTGATTGGCCAGCACATCAAGCTACTACAATCTGTCAAATTTATTTAATAGATTTTCGACTTTATCGCTAAAGCATTAGGTTCCAGGATGATTGGGAAAATGTGACAGTTTCGGGTAGCTTGATGTCTGATGCTGGCGTCTGTACGTTATTTTGTTGGATAATTTTTAGGTCACTTGGCAATCGCAAACTACATTTGTTTTAAACCGTATGAATATTCGATTATTGACATGTGATCTCAATTTTTTGCCGTAAAATATTGTGCAGGATATCGCAGTGTGAGCAGCTACTAACTAACCTAACGCCCCTCAGTATTCCTTGCATCAATAAGTGACAGTTCATTAGCGGCACAAATAATTCTCTGTGCAATACGACATGGGGGCATGCCATAATGTTCCAACGGTGCTTTATACTCGTAAAAAGGCGCAGACACCGTGCGTACAGCCCGTCGAAGAACAGAACAAGTGAAAGGTAAGTTGGTAGCTTTCTTCTCTGCAATTCTGAATCTGTAAATCCAAACAAACGAATATGTAAGAATTTGTAAACAGAAAAAAAAACATCTGGCTACGAAGCTGGAAATATAGGTTAAGGGTGCTTTTCCAGGGCTGCGGACTGTTCGAAAGAGATACCGCGGCCCTGGAACACAAAGGGCAAGGAAGGAACATGGATGGGTTTTAGTCAGTACAAGTCTGACACTCCCTCCCGCTCTGCCCGGAGCGGGAGAAGTCATTTGATGATTACCCATCCGTAAAAAAAGGGTGGTTCTGGTGGAAACCAGAGATGTGCTATGCTACGTTGATATGGATGCGTTTGATATCCACCAATCATATTCATTGGTGTACATAGCTTAGCACTGGTGGAAACGGATTCAACTAAGATATGTTTTTATATGGAAGGATGCATGCTATGGATGCGTGCTATGGATGCGTGCTATGGATGGTCTAAGCTACGTGCGCCCTCGCTTCCCTACTATCGATACATCGCATAGCTTGAGTTGGCATCGTCCTCGCGCAGCTACTTTGCGGCGGCGCATCTTCATAGCACATCTTACTCGCACCGCTACATAGCTTAGTATCAGTGGAAACGGTCACATAATTTCACAGCTTAGCTAGTAAATCCTCGCAGCATAGCTGCATAGCACATCTCTGGTGGAAAAGCACCCTAAAACATGAATGACCAGTTATTAAGCAAGTTTCACCGGTTTCATCCAACACTGCTTCTTATAGAATTATTATCAGTTCTTGAGGTGAGGCCAAATAAAAAGCTAAAAACTATTATTTATCAACAAAACCGGAATGATGGCAATTAAAGTTCAAAATCAAGTTTTTGAATACTAAGAAACCTGTTATTCAAATTATTTCCAACAGTAACATTCCTATGAAAAATTACCTGATTATTAGTAATTATTATGGTTTTTCTTTGTCAGAATACGAAGCATATAAGTAAACAGCTTGATAAAATACGCTTCTTGATAAAATTGTACTTCTAGCTTGTTTTGAGTTGGTGTTTCCAAAGTTACAAAAGCTATTTCCGAGAAATTTTCAAATCTAGTCAAACTATTTATTAGTTAGGAATGAGGAAAACGTGACTTAAATGCTAAGTATAAATGTAGATGGCTATAAGAGTAGAGGAAGATCAACAAAACAATGGATGGACTGTGTGAAGGATGATATGGCTAGAAAGGAGGTTTCTGCTGAGATGACGAGATTTCTGCTGAAATGGAAGTAGAAGACATATATGCTGCGCCGCCCCCAAATAAGGGATAAGCGCAGGAGTATGATGATGACTCATTCCTTCTAAATAAGCTGGCCAGCAATTATCATAACGACCCCTGTAGTAGGACAAATACAGGCTAGAACCGTAGGCAGACAAGTCTGGTAGATGTCACCTTGTCGCCGAATCTTAGGTTTTAGGTCATGCTGAATTCGAAAAAGTTGTGTAGTAATCGGTTGTCGTGGTATGGGCATGTGATGCGGGGGAATGAAAAAAATGTCATAAGAAATTTTGAGCATGAATGCGGATGGGTATAAGAGTAGAGGAAGACCAAAGAAACGATGAATGGACTGTGTGAAGAATTTTATAGAAAGAACTGTCTGATTAGACGTCAAGTAACAGAGAAGTATGGAAGAAGAAGACATGCTGCTCCGACCCCAAATTAATATGTATAAGGGCAAGAGAATGATCAGGTCATGCCAGATTCTTCACAATGTTTTCTTTCACCGTTTTACAAGCAGTGGTGATATAAAGAGTACCTGTCTGGGTTCGAACTCACGACGATCTTGATACAATATAGGCGATTTTGAAACCGTTAGGTTTCAAAATCGTCGTGAGTTATACGTACACATTACACATCTGCAGTGGCGACATCAGGCCATTTTTCCTCAGCAACAACAGGGCGTTCCTGACAGCTGCCACGGCGATGACCGAGGGGTAACCGAGCGTGAGTTATACATACATATTACACATCTGCAGTCGCGACATCAGGCCATTTTTCCTCAGCAGCAACAGGGCGTTCCTGACAGCTGCCACGGCGATGACCGAGGGGTAACCGAGCGTGAGTTATACGTACATATTACACATCTGCAGTCGCGACATCAGGCCATTTTTCCTCAGCAGCAACAGGGCGTTCCTGACAGCTGCTACGGCGATGACCGAGGGGTACTCGCCGCACAGGGTACGGTCCACCATCAGACCGCACATGACAAGGAAGGTGGCTGCTACTTCGATCTCACCAGCGTTGTGAGTGTCGCACCACCAGGATAGGTAGGTGATGTAGTCCTGGGCGACTATTGGCTGGTTGGGGAATTTCTGTAATGGCGAGATATGTTTTAGGGACTGTTATATATTTATTTTCAGTCAATTTTGGCTCATAGATTATAATATACCTTACATACTAACATACATTATGATAAAAATACGATTTGTGTTATCAAATGAAAGGATTTGCTGAAAGAATATGAAAGCATGTTTTTTAGTTCTTTTTAAGTTTAATTATTTACACAAACCTGAGGTTAGTCAACTAGCGATAAATAAACTGGCAAATGACAGCAGGCACCCGCTTCATCTGACATTCTTTAACAGTATTCCTCAAAAACCAATCCAGATCCCCAATTTCACTAATATACTCGCAGACTAGGAGCTGAGACACTGAGCCGATCCGAGCCACCGAGCCGTCTCAGTGGTCTGTCGCTCCAGCTCATGCCCACGGCTTCGCCCACAGCTTCGCCCACGTACATTATTATACTACACATGATTATAAATTATAGCAAACGTAAAATTCTGATGTATAAACTATTGTTCATCCCCCCATCTCGGAAAGAGGATTTTTACTCTTCGATATCTGAGTGCAAAAGCCGTTTTTATCCGCTAGACGATAAAGTAAAATTGAATTTAGAACATCGTGTGCACTAAGTTTGTGAATTCAAAACATCATTAAACCTATTTGCTTCTACCTCCATGGTGCCGAATTTATCATACAACCTTTTTTAAATTGTTAAAAACTCAGACTCCGAACCTTCTAGGTGTACTTTTTTTTATTTGCTGTGCGCGCGCCATTTTCTTTTCATGTCATATTGTTAAAACTTTAGGTTAAGAACAAAAAACTTGAAAACAAGTGAAAAACCTAAAATGAGTGGTTCATGCATATCAATTTTATTAATTTATCTACTATAATACTCTTTACGTTACAGGTTGTTCTTATTATTGGTATAAACGGAGCATGTCGAACTGATGAACTAATACAACTTAATAACAAATCATTGATAGTAAGTAACTGTAGCAACGTTACTTTCAATTTTTCTTAATTATACCTTAGTATTATTTGTTATAATATAAAGATTATTCTGTAATACTTACCTATCATAATGTAGTAGTTAATATCTAAACTGAAACAATAGTATCTTGTGATTGTCAATGTTTTTTTTTTGCATTTAGTCATTTCGTCGCTGAGGTGGGATGAAAAGTTACGTGTTGCACTCGAGTGCAAAGATTTTTCACCTCGTGCTCTTGTGATTCCCTCGCTAACACTCAGGATTCTAATTTTAGAACCCTTAGCTTTCTCGGTCATCAAAATTGAACTCGCGGTTTAAAAGCAACATTGCACTCTTGTATAACAAATAACTATTACTGTAAAATGTCATCAATGGCCATTAAGACAAGTAACAATGATTCATCCATTCTCATAAACTTTCATGTTTTATAATAGCACTTGTAAGATTTCACATAATCTGTCAAAAATACAGAATCGATAGACCACTGAAATGGTTGCAATTTAGTGGACTTGGGGCCCAATTTTTTATTCCTATGATAATTCTAGTAAACCTCTGTTGGTTTAATTATATAGATGAATATCGTCACTGTGTATTCTGTGTTACCTTTAAAAAAAAAACAGTTTCCTTCGTGTGTCACGGACCAAATGATTGAGGATAAATTCTGGTAAAACCAGATTTTTTTCATATATGTTTACATGTATAAGATGAGGAAAGAATTATTCTATCGCAAAGTGATTTGTTTTTTTTTTGGCTTTTTGCGAACTGATAAAGTCCAAAAGCCACGTACTAGTAAGCAAAAAGTTCAATAGAACTTTGTCCGAACTCACTCAAACCATGGAAAACTGGTAAACACATAAAAAAAATCACTGCCTAGCAACTACCCTGCTTAAACTGGTCTAGAAGAATGTAATTTTGTGAAAGAGGACTTTATGTATAACAAAAAAGAATACTGTAGATGGATTTTTGAAAATCAATGAACACTGAAGATGGATTTTTGAAAATCTATCCACTAAAAGAGTTAAATTTTTGTGTTCTACTTCGTAGCACAACCATGAACGCATTCATTATAACTTTAGATGGTAAAAAATTCCTTTTAATTTGTTATATTTTATAATTAGAATTTTTATACCTCTCAATTATCTAGATATACAGGTCGTGCTGGCAAGATTCCTTCCCACGACCACGCTAAAATTCACGCTAGCTTATAAGTTGATGAAACGAGAGTATGCCTAAGAATTTTTACTCATTATATACTACTATTTCATTACTGGTAAATTGTCGTGAATTATTAGAAAAGCAAAAAAATATTTTTGCTGGTGAGTAATTTCGTCGGATCTTATCATCATCATTTCAGCCTGGAATCACAGCTGGGTATAGACCTCACTGTGCCACACTTCCCGATTGCGTGCGTCCCTCATCCAGGTGTTTGTCCACGAATTTGACGAATATCGTCATCCCTGAGTAGTTTTAGGTGTACCCGATGGTATTTCCCTTAAACGGATATAATTATACGAGTGCGAGATAATAGAGATATAGGTGGAGAGATTTTTTTTCTTAACTTCTCCACACATACATACATACATAAACTCTCGCCCTTTTCCCATGGGAGTAGGCAGAAACCACAGAGCGCCACCTGCTTCGATCCTTACATACTCCTTTTGCCTCGTCCACGTTCATACATCTGGTCATACACCTCTAGGAAGTTTATTAACATGTCTCTTGAAAAGCCGACCACTGAAAATTTCGTTCTACCTTATGAGTATTTTTGTCTAAATGCACTCGGCTCATTATCAAATACAGAAAATATTATATCACAACATACCAATCTGATCATTATAGCTCTCTCTGCGACCAGTAGCTTATCAGCCGTAAAGGCCGAGTTGGAGTATCTGACCAGCCTTACAGCAGGTATGTAGGGACCATTGAGCTTCTGAGCTATCCAGAAGCATGCTGCTGCAACGAGCTGCAGCTTGTCCACCTGGACGTCGCCTATGCCCAGGATGGAGTCCAGGTACCAACACGCTGCTTGGATGATGGCTGGGTTTCCGTCGGCACCCTTAAATCAAAGAAAATGAGGAAGACGCACATGAGTGGGTGTAGATATAAAGGGTGTAAAAAGATGCTTAACGAAGCTAAAAGGTTCTCCCCGTCAAGTGTTAATTTTTTGGGTTGTCAATTAGTACAGCCCGAAGTAGATTTGTGCCTGGTTTATTTATTGGTTTATCGACCGATTGGTTTATTGGTTGCTCGACCGGCTGGTTTATTGGTTGCACGACTGGTTGGGTTATTGTTTTATCGACCGGTTGGATTATTTATATATTATACCTACAGTTTTATCAGCCTGAAAACTCCCGCTTTAATTAGCATAAATTCATTTAACTCGTATGAACAGCTCTTCAAGGGAATAACATTCATGAATTACCGACAGTTATTCATTGCTATTTCACATTCAATTATTAAATTATGTCAAATTATGGGCACAATGGGTATAGCTGTTGCATAATATACGTATGCATACACGATATCTATTGTCACATACAATACATACATAAATTCACGCCTTGTTTCTATCTGTTTAGGCAGAAACTACAAAACGCCACCAGTTACGTTACCTGACACTTTGCCTAATATTTACTGAATTTTATCTTATGTTGGTACCTTCTTGGTTTTTTTTAAATAGTTACTGATTTTGGTTTTAGTTTGGATATCGTTCAAACAGCTAACCGCAACGAAAATAACATCACTAGATACAGTCGATATAGAAGCACCTTGAAAAGCTGGAACTAGACAAGTCTTATAGCAAGAAATAGCTACCTTGCTATTCGATGCTCAAACAATAAAACTAGGAGCAGCAGCCGGCACAAGAGAAGTGCTGTTAATATAGTCTTAAGCCTTATTTAATATAACAAACGCCTATAATCCCCGAAGATTTAGGCAGTGATGTATGTACCTAATAGTACACCCATATTTCGACGGTTATGCTTAAGTCCCATATAAAAGGGGCGAACTTTTTGACATCAACCGGGCACGAAACCAGACTTCGTGGCTACTATTGAGAAATTTCTGATAGAAAACCGCAATAGCACTTTTCCGACCTGGGAACCGAACCCAGGACTTCATGCTCAGCAGTAAAAAGTGTCAATAAAAAATCCACTTACATTAACTTTCATAAGCCAGTTGATAACACAAGCCCTGGTGATACTCGAAGTCCTGGGCATGGCCAGCGGCTTGATCTCCTTAGCCAGAAGGTACTCAAACACGTCCTCAGTATAATCCCGATTCGAAATCAGCATATACGACCTCTTCCCTGAAAAAACAATATCAAACTCAACTCAAAAGCATTTATTTCAATTAGACCATTATAGGCAGTTTTGAATGTCAGAAAAACATAGAAGGCTAAGCTACAGTCACAGACACAAGGCATAATAACTTGTGAAAGGTACGTACCTAAGTACGTATCTTATCCAATCGGGGTATTCCTCAAAGCGCAACTATATATAAGCGCAACCAACTAAGCGCAACTAAATTATTCCTTGAAGCGCAACTATTTGAACATTTTTAATTTGTCAGCGCAACCGTAATTACTACTACAACTTCATTTTTCTCTCTTTGACTCAAATAGACTAACCAAAAGTAAGACAATTTTGAACGGATTAAAAAGGTGTATGCTAAACACAAAACTTTGAATAGAATAGGCATTAAAAAACTTCACTACGGTTATCAGATTTGCACAACTATTGAATCATAGTAAATGTCAGAGTTTGTAAATATTCAGCAAATAGTACATAATTATGTGCTTTTGTTTGATTTTGCGTGTATAAGGACGCATTACTATCTAAACTAATAAATCGGGGTTTTCTCAAAGCGCAACTAAATTATTCCTCGAAGCGCAACCATTTAAACAATTTGAATTTGTGAGCGCCACTAATGGGAGCGCTTAGTTGGTTGCGCTCAAAAATAGTTGCGCTTTGATAAAAATCCCCCAATAAATCAGGGAGTTCTGTTTCTATAACTCTCTAGAATTTTGGAACACTATCTCAACAGACCATTACGTTTACCAAACAAAAAGTTCAATAAATAAGAAGAAACGCATTTTAAAGGATTTCCAACCACGATTGAAAGTGTTTCCCTACATTTAATTAGTAATTTATCTTACAAGGCATATCACCAGTATTGAAGAAACACCTGCAAGACGGATTGAAACATTAAAAAATCTTATAACTTGAATGAAATCGACAACTTAAAAAGATGAAGTACATTTATATTCTAAGAAGTCATTAAACATTCATTGTACATAGGAGAGAAAAAATCCTTAATTTTTTACATTAAAATCCACAATGTTCGTGTCTTTAAAAGACAAAAGAAAAAAAGAGCTAAAATAAAGGTACCAGTATTTACTTGTATATCTTTTAAACACCTACATGGCATAGACAGAACTCAGAATTCAATTGACTAAAAAACCCATACGTCGTCATATGCTACCTAATTCCTTTTTTCATAATAATTGTTGTCATTCATTATATCATCATTATATTCATACAAGGCAAACCATTGTGTGATTCCACTTGATCGGACAAGATAGTAAACTAACAAGCTTCATTGGTTTATACCTCGTCAATAAATATTTATTATAAAGCTTATTATTTAATGGTACTTACAGTGATCAGGCGTTTTTAAACGGTCTTGTATACTCTCATTAAATTTCAGACGACGTTTCACTTTATCATCAAGCTTCTCCGGTTTACTGACAGGTGGGGACAGACCTTGCAGCTCACGACTGTGAGGTCTTTTCAGACTCTTTTTGATATTCCTCACAGGGTTCGGTTCTAGATAAACTTTCAGATTTGGCGTAACAGCGCTCAACACTGCGCCCAATGCGTTTTTATTTTTATTCTCAACAAAATACCGCTGACTACCTCTGTCGTCCAAAGTCTCATCATCACTAATGGATATCACACTTGCATTTTTGTCTGCTGGTCGTTTATCGTTAAAGACAGTGTAGTGCCAGTCTAAGTCTTCACTCCTCTGCCTCAAAGTGACATGTTTCGTATCAATGTTCAGAGGATGTTTTGGTTTATGCGGAACTACTTTACTTGGACCAGCCTTAGGTATATTCGTGCTTTGTGCATTCAGAGTCTTCAACGGACGGCGATGTGGAATCTCTGGCTTATGATGCAGTTTGTTGTCCACCAATAAATGTTTCGGCAAGGCTGGTAAAGGATCCTTTGGCAACGGTATTCTTGTTCTGTACGCATTTTCTTTATCAGCGTCGTGTCTTGAAGACGCCATTTTATTTAAATTATAACTTACACTTAATTGGAACTTTTTAAATACATTCGATCACGACCCGCATGACCGTTAGTATGAGTGAAAATTTTAAGCTGTACTGACAGGAACTTAAGTTACCCTCATTATCTTAGATACCGCTTTCATTCATCTTGTTGAGGGTACTTTGAGTAAAACAAATGTGGCCAATTCAAATAAATTATTTAATCTTAACCATATCACAACATTACAAAAAATAAATAATAACTTAAAATTAACTTACAAACTACGCTGTGTACTTTTTCATAATCAAATGCATCTGGTTGTTATAGGAAACTTGTACAATTTCACAGCAAGGCATAAAGTACATCAAAATGTATAAATAAATACGAGTAAAACGGGTGGGCTCTCGAGAATGCCGAAGGCAGACGATGACTCTTCAGAGTACGAAAAAGAAACACCAAAGTGTTGGTGACAGGAATTTAGAAATTAAGAATATTTCAAACAGGTACGGCGTCGTCAACCATGAATGGTTTCTCGGGATCAGTGACTTTTCCGGCTACCACCACGAGGTTGTCGAGGGTGTCCAAGATGTAGAAGATGAAAGGATGCTCAACGTTGAAGCGACGGACAGACTTGGGTGGTGCCAGTGGCAGGTTCTTCGACAATTCCATTACCGTGTTGGCGGCTGTAAGTAAACATAAAATAAATTGTTAGTACTAATAACTTAAATTAATTTTTCATCTATACAACGACAGGCAACAATCATAAAATGGTGATACATCTTGAGTCATCCCATGACTGGAGTCAGTTTAAATCGTTATCAAAGTACTGTTCAGCGAAAGACGACTATACCTTACCACGCACTGAATAATAATACTAACCTCCCATTTGTGAAGCTGTACTGTCAGCATCATCAACTCTTACGGTGACGTGTTGCACCAGTTCTTGCACGAACAGACCCTCGTCTGAAGACACGCCGGTCAGGTCAGCATCTCGGCTGAAGATGCTGCTCACTCCAAACTGTATATAGAGAAAATTTGGACTAGATAAAAAACAATGTAATATGCGGTTATGCTACCATGGATATGTAGTTGAGTGGCCTCATTTTTCAGAATGTACATTTAGAATACAGTGTTCGATCGTTAAGTAACAATCTTTATCAGGTAGAAAAGGAAAAATAACAAAAAAGAAGAACGAAACTTGGTGGTTCGTTTGCAAACTGTGGAATTTAGGTTAATTGTCATCTTTTTAGGAATCTCTTTAATGTAACAGTAGATCCTATTTCATAACATTCATTTACCTTAGCCAACGCAGCAACGGGTTTAGTCGTGGTCTCCACGGAGAATGTAGGAATGGAAATTTGCATGTCTTCATCCTGCAGGCTGTCGAGGATGTCGGAGAGCGGTGCGATGGGCAGGTCAGCAGTCAACCTGGTCAGACCATCGCGAGTGCGGGGTACCACCAGCAGGAGTGCGTAACGACCACCCTGAAAGGATAAAATTGGTTAGAAGAGATAGATCTCTGTCCCTCTCTCGCTTCAGAAATCTCTAGCTGATATTTCATGAAATTATGATCATGTTGGTTGATATCTCCAATGCCCAACGACAACTTTATTACTGTCTTGGTATCTACATTTTTCTGTAATTGTTACCAGCAAGGTATTCGACATTATCATTTCATTTTTATTTTCTTTTACTATACTTACGTCATAAGGCAGCTTGATTGCCTCAGCGTCAAGTTCAGGCAACGAGGCAGTCATGAAGGATCCCACGGTCTTCATCATAGAGACCTGCTTCTTCTCGGTGTTGGACTTGTAGAACAAACCAGGCTCGACGATGTCGAAGGGAGTCTTCCATGATCCTCGGAAGTACATGCCGTTGAAGATGATCATCAGGGATTCGGAAATCGAGGCTGCAATAGAAATATTTTTTAAGTTATGTTTGGTTATTATCAATTCTATTTATTTATTTATTTAACACTTCAAGCACAAAGTACAAAGGCGGACTTAATGCCATAAGCATTTTCTACCAGTCAACCTTTGGGTGATGGAGAGACAAACAGTGGTAGGTGTATTTCCTACTGCATATGGGGTATTTCATAATCTAGTCAATCATTTTAATCTAGTTCAAGCTGTAGAACGAATTTTATTTCTATTAATCATGATACAAAATTACTTACTGGATTTCTTTCCAACACTGTTCACAGAAAGGCTAGACGACACATCACCAACGTCAGTCAAAGTTTTAAGACTCCTAGCGTGGTTTCTTGCTTCAACAGCCACCATTGTTTCTTCATCATCTTCAGATTCAGTCTTCTTAGGGAAAGTCTTCACTAGCTTGATCTTTTCCTTGATATTCTTCGCTGGTTTGTATTCCATGTGGGTGATGTCAACTTTCTCAGGAATGTCATCAACAGCGAAAGAGATAAGTTTCTCATCTGTTTCTTTAGGAGGCATCATTTCAGGAATCTGCTCATTCTTGTGGTCTTCAGTCTTGTCGGTGATCTCGATGGTGAATTCACCCTTATCTTCATCATCATCATCCTCTGAATGCAGATCAGGGTTGTAACGCTCAACAGACCTGACCTCAGTTAGGTAGTAGTCTTCTAAAATCTTCTTGTAATCATCATTGATTGTGTAGTTCTTGTAGATGTAGAAGTAGTTCTTCAATTCAGGCTGGTTGTATTTGTATTCACGGTTATATTTCAGCCTCTCCATGATGTATCTGTATGTCTTCCTGGTGAGGTTGGGGTCTTGAGGCAGGTGTAAGGCGGACACGAGTTGTTCTCTGGTTTCTCCACGGGCACCTTCGGCAAGGATAGCCAGGATGGCGGAGTAACCGAGCGGTGAGAACGCGATGTTTTTGTCATCATCGATGTAACCCTGCAAAAGTAAGAAGAATAATGAAAAATCGAAGTAACTAGAGAAGCAAAACATAAAAAAGAGGCCTGCAGTCAACAGTATGTGTAATAAGATGATCAATTATATAAATTCCAAAACGAATTAGATGCAATAATTAAAAGTACAATGTTGGATCGACTAGAAAACATAGACTATATGAATATTAGACGATAAAACACTATTGTTTACATTGTTAGTCTTGTCTATGCAACAATCTTTGCTGTTGCTGTGTTATTATAACCACGAACGCTAGCGTTTATGGAAACATCCGCGATCGTTTCGATCTCCACATTCCTTCGTAACTACATACTCGTGTATTCTTCGGACATATTCGAGTTACTCGATAACTATTAGGCCTGCAGCGAAACAATTAGTGTCGCTATTGACTGGAAATCGTGCCGTGTACCGTGTGGTCTTAGCAGTATAGATCTCTTGCCGGTTCTTCTCCATAGGAAACAACCAACCCGAACCGTCCACCTTTTTATCGACGTTTTATAAGTGCCCATCTGGGCCTATGTGAAATAAAATATTTGGTTTTATATTTTGACTGTCATAAGTAGCCATTTAAAATTATTGTCATCGTTTCAGCTTTTTGCGAAGATGTCTTTTATAAATCGCAAACGAACATCTCCAATGATGGTGGGTATTAGATACAAGCCACTAACAATCCTATCATAAAAACTTGCTATGAAAAAGTAAAACCCTAAACAATTTTCAGAACAAAAAACAAGATAAATTAAGTACAGTTGACCTAGATAATAAGACGAAGAAGAAAATGATGGTGATTACCTGGAAGATTGCTGTGGCCAGTTCACTGGTCGCTTCTCCTACGAAGCTGGTGTCTTTGGGCGGGTTGGAGCGACCTTCACGAAGCCATCTCGCACTGCTTAGACCCACCACGAACAATACTGGAAAATAAAGGGAAAAGGTTAATCTTTAGATAGAAATTAAACCACCAATTTAACTTAACCTTACTTGGTATTATCTTTCTCAAACAAACAGTGAAAGCGATTTTGTAGGTCATAGATTTATTTATAAGACTGGAGATTAACTTTTTATGAATAAAGAGTCAATCAAAGTTTAATGATGGTGAATCTATTTGGTTAGATAGCCACCAGATAAAAGTGAACTGGAATCTAAGCTAGTTAATTGAATTATTTATTTAGTTAACACTTCAAGGACAAAGTACAGAGGCGGACTTAATGGCATAGGCATTTTCTACCAGTCAACCTTTGGCTGATGGAGAGACAAACAGTGGTAGGTGTATAAATCTTCAAATAAATTTTAATTTAATACTAACTACATGTATATATAAAATACTATAAATATATATTCAAATCTTATAAACATATATCAAAGTATATATTAATCTTCTATAAAAAGCAGCGACATTATTTACGTTGACTTTTACCATAATATTAACCTCATTTGCAAATTGTCAACAAGTTAATATCCTTAATATCGACTCGATTAATTCTCGATATAACCGTTCCGGATCGTATCGATATGAGACTGGTTCTCGAGACATCTCGAGAAGTGGGTCGAGTACATGTAGCGGTTTCGATGCATGTGTAGAAGGTACTTGTAACTGTTTGCTGCAGGACACTTTATTTATAGACCTTAAGGCCTGGTTTACTTTGAGAGTTACGGCTTTATTGTGCTTTCAACGTGTGCTTGGGTCTTACTTAATGAGCGCTTGTGTGTCGCAGTTTTATATTTAAAACTTACAAGCTTCTGCTCTCGGCTTTGTCCATGTGGATATCACAAATTATCGCACGGAAATATACTACGTACTAACCTAGGTCATGAACGGTCTGTATACCAAACTTCGAGATCCGTTTAGCTGTACCAACGTGAAAAACAGGCAGAGTTACTTTCGTATTTACTAGTGTGAATTTATGATTCAAATCTCCATAATTTTGAATGAATAGCAATGGAAGATTAGCAGTCGCTTCCAATACAAAACTGATGCCTTTTCAACGAACGGATAACAAAGCTTCATCATCATCATCATATCAGCCCGGAATCACTCACTGCCGGGTATAGGCCTCGCCTTTTTTCTGCCACACTTCCCGGTTCTGTGCGTCCCTTATCGAGGTGTTTCCCGCGACTTTGACGATATCGTCGACCCAACGAGCTTTCGGACGGCCCTGGTTTCTTTGGCCTAACCTTCAATCAGCCATCTTTGCGTCTAGCCATAACTAAGCTTGATAAAATTAAAGGCACACCACAAAATAAATTAAATAAATAAGAAAACATAAGCTTTCTGAATAGAAAATAAACTTGTGGTAAAACACTCTTTAGTAACAGAATATGTTCCAATACATATTTCCCTCGTCCATAATGGACTAGTCTCAGAGAAAGCGATTGAAGTCGTGAAAGTTTACAATTTATTGTTCGTTTAAAATTATCTCGCGATACATGCATAAAATTATAATTTACGGCTAACAAGTTTATTGAGATTAGAAAAGTCGTTCTGATATAAATAGCCACTACTTAGCTTCAAAATAGATCCGCTAACAGATGAACTGAAATGAGAAACCTACTTTTAGGAATCTTTTCTATCTATATGCTTATACTACTTTTATGAATGTGAAGGCTATATGGATGGATAATGTATTTATTACTCTTTCTCACAAAAACCACTGAATGGATTTGGATGAAATTTAAAACTATAGTACATAAAATACTAATATTGATGTCTTTCACTAGACGAGCGAGCAATTGGCACTTACAAGTAGACTTCAGTGTTGTTCGCGTTGTCCCATCTATTGTGGGTAGGTACCTAATATGTATATTTAAATATCTTTGATCTAGGTACATGCTTTATCAGAATTTAATATGTAACAATTCAATGAACTTAAGATATTATATACATTTTATTAAATCAACTAGGTAGCTCATCTTAAATCGTATCTATAAAACTACCATTTTATAATACAAATAAAAGCGCATTACTGTGCGCAATATGGCGCTAATTGCGCCGGAATGGATCTGATTATGCGCAGATTATCGACAAGAAGCGAGGCGAAGCTACCACAGTACACGTATTAAATTAGTTTTAACATAAATGATTTCAACTAGAAACAAAGTTCGAAATCGGCCCACATACACATGCAAAGCATTTACACGAATTCTAAGCATCCTTCAAATAACAGGGTTACTGAGAAAGACCGATTAGTGCCATCGTGGTTGAAAGGATTAAAATTTACTTTATACTTTATATTTCAGAAGATGGATAAGTCGTGAATAAGTCTGGGCTCGTGAACAATTGGTTACGTTTTATGTGTGTAGTGCACATGATAAAAACTTTAGTTGACAATCCTAGCACTCACATTTGATTTCACAAAAATGGGCCCAGTTGTTTTACTGGTTCATCTTTATACTGTGGCGCAGCGTCGCGGTTGAGATGCGATGCAGCGATGCAACGGTATGTGCAGTAGTGTGTTATGATATGAATATGATAGGTACTACATAGTTGATGCTAATTAGGCGTAATAAAAAAGAAAATCAGAGTGGGGAAAATGAAAAAGAGGTAATTATATTGATAAATCACTGTGTCGTTTTTTTTTTCTTTTCAATTAGAACGAAATTGTTAACTACTTCTTACTGCTTAAAAGAATTAACTGTTATCTGGTAGATAACCCTAGATTGATTTTTCACGCCAGTGACTTATACATAATTTTCTCTGTAACCATAAAAAAAAAACTAAAATCCTACTTTTATGCATTTAACAAGCGTGCACAACAATAAACTTGTATTTATAAGTAGAAATTTCTCAAACACCAATATTTTACCTCCGCCATATTTCTTTTCAAAGACGTTTGTATAAAGCTGGGAAAGGCATGCGCCTGCGCCGATTGCTCCAATGTGAGGTAAAGTAAAGCACGCCGGCGCGGCGCGGTGAACGCACTACGCTGACCCTACACCATTGTGCTTGAGCACCGTCAGCAAACAACATGTAAGTGTAGGTAGGGTTCCCATATTATGTATGATTTTTTTTCCGGAGAAAATTCCCGACCTCTGAAGAAAAAGTAGTTTTTCTTTTAAATTGTGCATCACAATTTTACTGAATTATAATAATTATTTTGTTTCATTAAACCAATTTTATTGTATTTTACTGTTTATTTTCTTATTTACGGAACGGAGGAAATACTGAGCTATATATCCGGACATATCCGGAAAATTCCGGACGTATGAGACAGGCAACCCTAAGTGTAGACGGTTACTGACACTTACATTAAGATTGAGATGATAATGTGTGAGCGTTATCGGTTTCAAACGGTTTTTTAAATATCGATGTATTTAGGCATATTAAACCTGCCGGATATCAACTCTGAGCAGCGGTGGCCCAGTGGTAGCGACCCCGGCTTACGAACAGTAAGTCATGGGTTCGAACCCAGGCAGGCGCATTACTTTGTGTAATTTATATCATCACCACTGCTCTCAAAAACGGTGAAGGAAAACATCGTGAGGAAACCGGCATGTCCTAGAACCAAAAATTCGAAGACATGTGACATCTACCAATCCGCACTGGGCCCGCGTGGTGGATTATAGCCCATTCCCTCTCGTAGAGAGGAGGCCTGTGTCCCAGCAGTGGGAACATCAAAAAAAGGCTGATCATGATGATGATGATGATATCAACTCTGAGTTTCTGAAAGATGAAGTTCTTACAGCCCTTTCATAGTTATTTTTTATCTGATTTTGGTTTTATGTCATCGGCACAATCTCTGTGATATTTCTCGTTGCAATATGGGTAATGGCAGGTTCTAGCTTAGGTTGCTATTATTTTGACATTATAAACGGATTGGTACTTCAATTTTATTTATTTTAATAGATTTAACCAATCATAATATAAAGTTGTAAACCTACGATTTGACAGCAGATTTTTCCATTAGTAGAAAAAGGAGTTTTATAAATTACACGTAGGTAACATTCTCATTTGGCAAGGAATGGCCCCGATGCCTTTGCCCAGCAGTGACAGAAAGAGCAAATCATAAAATACATTTCCCAATTTTTATTTTCCACAATTGAATTATTTTTGCAAGCCGTACCTAGCTCTCTAAGTGCATACCTCTCTCGAAAGTAATCACAGCGAGCCACAGAGCAAAATAATAAACTTTGTTGTAATACTCAGCGCTTGCACATATTCGTATAATTGTAGATATTACTGCATGTGACTGCACACTCACATATTTCTATATAAATTCCAAGCAAGAAACAATATACAGAGAGAAATAAAGTTCTAGAGGAACTGTTGTTCTTTTTTTATTTTTAGTCTGTGGTTGTTAAACTAGAGGTGAAGCTTTGCACTTTTCTTCTTCAATCCAAATTGTCGCTATTCTTCTGTTATCATTGTCTTTTGAGAAAGGCGGCGCGTTTCATATTTATTTGAAAACGTTTTATTGGCTGAACAACGGCAAAGTAAAGTAATGTGATTTTAGCTTAATGGAATCCTTATAATTTTATGATACATACAGGGTGTAAACGGAATCTTCACGAAGCCGTCAACCAAGCATTCTGTACATTAAAATTAGTAACTTTAAGCAAAAGTTATTGCTGGGAAACTACTTTTTTTTTGGGGTGAAAAATCACGTTTTACGGTAGGACTGAATGTAGCATTCAAAACATTCGGCTGATGTATGGATTGAATAGTACGGGGGTCGTGAATTAAAAACATGTATTTAAAAAAAAAAACTTGTGAAAAAGTTAGAACTTTGATCCCCAATATCTTCGTAACTAGAAGGTTCCCACGTATGGTCTAGAACAAAAAAAAATATGAGAACAAGTGCCTTTCGACTTCGTTAAGAGTCTTTTTACAACCTTTATAACTCGGTAAAGCCATATTTTTTACGGTCGCAAATTATATTTTAGTCAACATACAACCTGACATTGAAAAATGTAGGAAAATTTCGTGGGCTACCGTCACATTTCCACCTTAAAGCAAAGGCTCAACTATATATTACCTCTAGTCTTCCCACCCAACGCCTACGCCTACTAATGAAGAAGGGCCTCGACAGAAACCGTTAAAATGGCTGGTCATAAGGTGACAACATTACCAACACTCTCCGGGGGATACATGACTTGTCTCGGTACCTACATTTATATGACCCCATTGAAGGATGGAAACAGTATTCTTCCTTTAAGTCTGACATTTGAACACATCTGAGTGAGTGAGGGACGTGAGGTTTCTGAGACCCTGACTTAAAAGATTGACATAGACATGCTTTCGATCTCAAGTTGATCTGCTGCAATTAGCTGACTGCAAGTCGTAGGTATTTTCTCAATATACACTTTAACTTTTGACATTATTTTCTGTTGGAACGCAAACCCAGAGATAAAAGTTAATTGAGTATGGAAAAATAAACCCCAGAAAAAAAAACATGTGTGCAGTTCACACGTGGTAGAAGTGAAACCTTCAAAAATGTTGGCTTCAAGATAAACACGTATAATGCTTCCTATCTCATTTTCTCCCACGTTAAATCTTATGAATTTATGTGTCTGTCTCGTTTTACTGTCGCTTTTTCGTTTCATCGACTTTCAAATCACAACGATGCTAAAGAAGTTTTCCGTTCAACAAGACTAAACATCGGCTTTCAAACACACAAGCACATCACGTAATTATCATGAATGCAAGTTTCACACATTATAGCATACATCATACAGTACTTAAGTATACATAGTCGTTCCTAACGAAGGACATTAATATTAATGCGACAAGTTCGACGCGTGCGCTCATAGCATCTTTGTCCTGCGTTTACTGGCTATTCAATGCCTACTATACTGGCTTTGTTTGTGTGTTCAATCAAAAGCACTTTAGCATTTCTCCATCATCATGATTAGCAGTCTCGTTCCATCCTTTTATGCCATTCTTAAGTGTTATATGCGAGTGACAACTGGGACTCATCCTTTGTCTTAGCATTTAATGATGAATAACTAACACTCGTATCTATACTGAAGTTAAAGTAATTACTTGAGTTGCAGTAATTAAAGCAACCATTTGTATGCAATCGACAAGAATTTGAACGAAGTAAGAACCGTCAAAGAAAGCGAAGTTTTATCGGAGATGCAAGGACGTGTGCTCAGGAAAGGACTACGAATTCTCGTTCTTCAACTACATATTTCTTTAACAGATGCAGCCACAGATAACAAAAATACAGTCAGGTACTAAAGATATGTCAAAGACTTGTCTCCCTTTGTCTTCAAGTTTTTACTAAATGAACGGATGCCCATTGAAATTTAAATTACCTTCTGAGAAGCTCACTGGCTGGCTTGTTATTATAATATTAAACAAATATCTAAAATGTGTTCGCGATTTATTTTCCATTCATGTCAATAAACGTGTTCACTCACAATGGGCCTCATCAGAAGGGTTAAAGTCACCCAAAGGGCCAATGGAGAGGGCTATGCTCGGAGTTTCCTTGCGTGATCAATCAGAAATGAGGACATCCGCAAGAGAACCAAGGTTACCGACGTAGCACAAAGAATTGCCAAACTTAAGTGGCAGTGGCCAAGGCACATTGCTCGCAGAACGGATGGCCGATGGGGCCGAAAAGTTCTGGAGTGGCGTCCGCGAACCGGAAGACGTTGCGTTGGAAGGCCTTCCACTAGGTGGACCAATGACCTGGTGAAGGTTGCGGGGATCCGCTGGATGCGATTCGCACGGGACCGGTCAATGTGATGACACTTCGGGGAGGCCTATGTCCAGCAGTGGACGTCTGAAATATTTATGTTTTGAAAAATAACCTTTACTATACACACAGCTCAGTCTGCTCAGCTTTAACTATAACTTCTGAACTAAGATACACTTTTATGTATTTTTATTAGTGTAATCATTCTGAAATCAACTTAATCTATACCAGTCTTAAGTTGATATTCGCATTAAATTCGAAATGACATCAATTGGAAACAAGTATTTAAATAGAGTTTAACTTCGCGCATCTAACATTTGCAAACATAAACTGCCGATATTATTATCTTTGTGGCGGTACAAGTTGTAGTCTTAAATGCAGCGATCATCTATTTAACTTAATAATATGGGTTTCCAGGTCTGGTATGTTAATGCTAAACACTAAAATAATTTAAAAATCATAAAATACAAAGTGGCCGGACGAACTGGATAAGTTCCGTCTGAACTGGAAGGAGGACGGAGAGGTGGCAAGAGTGAAGGGAGGCCTTTGCCCAGGATAAGGACAGAGCAGGCTAGTAAAAAAAACATACATACTAAGTGAATTTTGCCTTTTAAAGACTAAATTTTAAAGTCCAATAACACTTTGCCCAACCCAGGACCTCGCTCAGCAGTCGTACTGTAAAACTTAGAACATAACTTTACCCGGTCGTGGTTGATAAGTCACGTTATTTTGTTTGACACCATTGTATATAACATTATGTACGCAGCATTAAACCTACCTCAATTACAACAATAAACGAAGGTCGCTTGCTAGTAATAAGTATACCTAGCTATGATAGTAACTCCCTGGATTTATAAGCAATTATCATGGTGTATCTTATACCTTTGAACGAGAAATTCTTGTATATAGAATCTCGGAAACGGCTCCAACGATTTTCATGAAATTTAGTATGCAGGGGGTTTCCGGGGCGATAAATCGATCTAGCTAGGTCTCATTTTTAGAAAACGTTAAAAAAAAGAGCAAACCTCGGTCATCCAGGTACTTTTAATTAATATGCCATCATATCACGGAGTTGTTATTGTATTGTATTTGTTTATTATGTAAATAGATATTTTCATTTTATTGTAGATCTTTTTGCATAAATAATGTTAGACGGAAGAAAACCGAAAACCTACTCAATCGATACAGCAAAGCACTACGCGAGGACACCATGTGACACATCACTAATTTCTCGGCCTGGAAATGTCCAGACGATTTCGCGGCTAAAGTGTCTGGAGTGTATTTTATTGTTTTGAAACTGGATTACACGATTAATTGTTTATAAAAACTCTTTTAATTACGCTTTACGCCTTATTAAGAGCTTACGCCTTTTTCTAACGAGGCTGAAACTGCGAAACACCACATCTCTAAGAATCGTAGCAGGTGGTTTTTTATAGTTTCTTCGTCCACGTTGATAAATTTAGCCACTACGCACCTGACATGTCACTATTACCAGTGACCTGCTACTACAAACACACATTGCTCAAACCTCACCTCAGAAGACTTGATTAATATAATATATGGGTGCCTGCTCCATTACTTTTGGAGTATTTCAACTCAGGTTATTGCAGTCCAAGGCTGAACATAGGCCTCTCCCGAGCCGCGCCAAAATATCCTGACCTCCGTCTTCAGAATCCAGTGCTCCTACCTACCAAGATTATCTCTGGATTCCAAACACTCATATTGTTTATGGCAGAGGTACCTTTTTAAAAGAAATATTTGTCCCTAAAAGCATTCGCATCAAACTCAGGGCAACCCGTGTCTGGCGACAAGATGGACAGACGACATTGTTGCAATTGCGGGAATATCCTGAATGAGGCTGGCACAAGAGCTTCGAGCTTGGCACAAGCAATGAGAGGCCTCAGCAGTGGGTGAAGTCAGGTAGTGGGAGTATTCCCATTTGAGCACCGATTTCAAGAGCACCAATGCTTAGCCCCAAAGATATTCCCTTGCCTCAAAAGGGAAAATCTTTGAAATTGGTGCTCAAATGGGAATACTCCAGGCAGTGGATAGTGATGAAGAGCCACCTTGACTACCATTATTTATGTAATATATCTTTAGGGCCTACAGACATATATCTCCCTATGTACCTCCTACAAACTATTCTATGAACATATTCATTGCAATGTCAATAACACAAATATTCATCGGAATTCGGATTCCCCTTAAACGTGCGATAAAACATCTTTATAATCTTGCGGTCGATCTTGGTGATGAGCTCATAACTTAGTTAATACACACAAATAGAATATGCCCTGGCAACGCACTTGCGAACTTGACGTAACAACACTCGTTGTCACGAGTAGTTAGTTAAATGTAAATATGCTATATGTATAACCAGTTGAAAAAGTCCCCGGTGGATATGCAAAAAGGTGGTAATAGATCCTGGGTGATAAATCCTTCAAAATCACCTTCCCTAGGGTTCACATTTAGAAACGAACTCATGATATGGTATTTATGTTTGTATTAGAAGTTTAAGATGAATGAGAAGGTAGCCCTCCTTAATCCCTTCAGTAAAAATTGTGATTTAACTTGAAATTACTTTTAATTTGTTAAAATAGGTAGGTAGATATCGCGATGTTCTAAATTTCAAAACAATTGGGTTAGACCACATCTATCAGCACGAAATCGTGCCTAGCATTCTCCATGATCCTTTACTTATTCCTATCCTATTCTTTCGTTCAGAACCATCATGTGCTAGAGCGAGACACAGAGGTTGTTGTCGAACCCATCGACGATGCTACCTCTTGCTATACTTACACTCCCGCTCTGTTCTGAGTTCTTGATTCTGACCGACAGAAAAAGAATAGGACCATGAGAAATCTGGCCAAGTGCGAGTCGGACTCGCGCACGAAGGGTTCCGTACCATAAGCCGAAACAAAAACGCGTTTCTGGTTGTCTGTCACCAGGCTGTATCTCATGAACCGTAATAGCTAGACAGTTAAAATGTTCACAGATGATGTATTTCTGTTGCAGTCTGGTGACAGACAGACAGACATACGGACAGCGGAGTCTTAGTAATAGGGTCCCGTTATTACCCTTTGGGTACGGAACCCTAAAAATATGACCACTTCTCACAGACCGCCTATAGCTTATAAGTTACAACCAGTCTCCATCGATTCTCTTTTATTTACTTTTATAAGTATTTGTTCTAATCCGCCAATCCCAAACGTTTCTCTTTTGTTTTACGATTTGGAATACTTATTTGAATTTCAAATAAATTGTTCTAAGTTGTAGCCATCTTTTGTTTCCACCCCAGACTTTCACCAGCTTTCTCCGATAAACTTACATAAAAACTTATGTGAAAGAAACATGCGAGTTTGCATGTCAATATGGATGAGATTAGATAATGCACTTACATAATAGTAACGGACGCATTTTCACTGTTCTTCAGCTATTCTTGATCTGGAAACAAAACAAAACATACGTTAGCTAAGTTCTCCGCGTTTATTTCATGGATCAAGGTATTCATGGGGTTTCAATTAGTTCCATCAATTTAAATACACAAAGATCGTCATTTATACTGAAAGGAGGATTTATTTTTCTTTCGTATCCCCCAAGGATTTTGTTACTTTTCGTCAACAGGTGCTCGTATGATGAAATACCTCAACACAAGAAAAACCATGTGTAAAAAAATATGGAGTTATGAATAACATATCCCTGTAATCCCCGCAGGGTTAAGCAGAGGTATACCTCATTATCCACCAACATTTCGTCAGTTGTGTTAAAAGTCCTATGTAACAGGATCGAACCCAGGACCTCTTGTTTAGCAATCGCACTTGCGATGACTAGACCAACCAGGCAGACTAATAAAGGGATTTTTTTTTTTTTAATTATTAATGAAGCACTTGTTCTCCCCGTCATTGCGATCATTTTTTGTCCTAGACCATACCTACAAGTTTTTTTTTTAAATACATGTTTTTAATGTATTTTTTTTACTTATAAGACAACTTGACGACCCCCGTTCTATTCAATCCATCCATCGGCACAATGTTCTGAATGCGTTACATTGAGTCCTACCGTACTAAGTGATATTTCACCCCAAAACAAAAATTGTTTCCAAGCAATAATTTTTGCGTAAAGTTACTTAGTTTGATGTACATAATGCTTGGTTGACGGCTTCGTGAAGAGTTCCTTTACATCCTGTATATGAATAATATGTGAGAATATAAGTGAGAACCAATAGTATCATAGAATAAAGTAAATAACGTATTTTTTATACTTGTGTACGTAAATTAAAATACCTACCTTAGATCATCATACTTATTGTAAGTCATCAAATATTCTCACCGAATAACTCATCGAGTATTGATTCATCGCATTACATTACAAAAAAAAAAAAAAATAATCGAAGAAAAAAAAACGAAGAACTATCTTGTCTAAGAAAATGCGATGCGCACATCGGTAATCAAATAGTTTTGGTCGAGTGAAAAACAAAAATAAAGTATAAATGATATCATTACAAGATTTTTTTTTAATTTGAATTGGAAGACCAATTAATAACATTATACCACTGACAGTGATCGATGAAGATGATATTTCGTTCGAATTTTGGATTCTAAAACTTGGATGATTAAGTTTAAGTCAATTTGGGTGTAAAAACGAGTTATGAGCGAACTAATAACTAAAGCTCAGAGCACAATTATTAATTAGTAATAAAGTAATGACCTTGAACTTTTGTCAACTAAATACGCCAAATATTATAATATGACTTAGGGTTAAGTCAGAAATTCTGTTAGGCAAATAAAATATTAAATCTGTAATTCTTGGTAACATATATAAGTTACTACATAGCTTTGTCAAAGAATAAGAATAATTTTCTGCAATTAAAAATGCGATGAAAGCCTCAATCAAGGGGAAAATGAAGGAATACATAAAATAACATCACATCTGTAATCCCCGAAGGCTTAGGCGTTTATTTCGCCAGTTATGAAGAAATATTATTGTATAAATACTCTGGAACAACCTCAATCACCAAAAGACGTGCCTAATAATCATTTATTAACAACTACTCACAATAACATAAATAATTAAGAACTTTATTAATTAATTTATGTGTTTATGACACAACCAGCCATGACAAGCCTTCGGTCACGGTCAGAGGAAACAGCCTCACACATCGTCATCTTCCTAAATAAGATAAACAATAACCAACTCAAGGAGGACGAGGTGCTAACTAAAAAATAATAATAAAATACTGGCTTGAGAATTTATCAAATATGTAAAAGAAATAAAAGAAAAACTAGTCCCACTTCGTTAGTGACAAGATTTGTTTTTTACTGTCCATGTTTTTCCCAAGTTTTAATAGGTTTGTTTTAAAAATAAAAGAACTTTATTTAAATTCAAAGCATTGTTTGAAACAAAATCGCATGGCCCAATTTTCAATGTAATTAAGAACATACAACTATTTCAACAATATTTAAGTAGCATGCATAAAATTTGCTTTAACCCGCTAACCTCAAGAATGCTCGATACCTACCCGTTAATCTAAGACAATTATAGAACCTTATAATGCGAATTTGATAAAGGTTTAACCATGAAGGCAGGGTCCGTTAAACCGTGCCCAACAAAGCCAAGCTGACCTACATTTCAATAAATGTCAACGGCTATTTAAAATAGTAATTAAACTACTTACATGCAGGCTTGCAACACAGGCAATACGTAGAAAGAAAAAAAAACACTTTTTTTTTAACAATTGCAAGTGTCAAAAAAGCGCGGGAACATACGGCTGCGCTTGGGCCGAGCTCGATAGAGAATGACGTGCCCGGAAGCTGGTGGAGCGCGTTTATATCTAGACATTAAACAGTTATGTTTGAAGAAGCCATAGTGGACATAGAATAGGCGCCGTGGTGCCGTATGTATGCTGCATTTCTATTACTTTTTTTTCGTTCTTCCGGCGTCATTGTAGGTATTTAATATTAGGGTCTATACATTAGACTATGATTGCTGTTAAGTTTATTGATTATAATTGATGTAGATACATCTGTGAAAATACACAGTTATATTTTAACTTTCTTTTCAACTTTATCATCCAAAAAACAAAATTGTTACTAAACAGTGACTTTTGTTGCCCAGAGACTTGTATTGAGTTATGAAGCATTTCTATATAGGTATCTTATATATGACAGATGGCATTGTATATAACTTTTCGGTATTCAAGGTGTTAATGTGAGTGGTGATCATTGACTATGCAAATTCTATAGGATTCACGAAAATGTCATCGACCTTTAAAAATAAGAAATGACAAAAATAAATCAAATCTTAGTGAATTCTCTTGGACTAATCGTCAAAGACATTTTGTTATTTTCTTTATTTTCAATGGTAGTTATCCAGGGTAGTCCAGTGAAAATTCAAAGAACAGCCACAGAGAACGGATATTATGGGTTTATTTCTGCTCTCTGTTGCCATATGTTATCTCAACTATTCAACTAGGTAACAATCGTAAATCACTTTAATATGTATACAGTAGTATAAGACCGCCTATTGTGTCACCCTATGTGAAATGATTTCTTTTATGAATGTTATGTGTAATTTTCCTGCCCTTGTCCCATTCTACTTGGGGTCAGCGCAACACGTTTTCTTCTTCCATTCTCCCCTTTCAAACGTCACGGCATCTTTTACTTCTTTCTCTGTCATATCATTCCTTACACAATCCATCCATCTTTACTTTGGCCTGCCTCTCCATCCATCAACATTAATATCCATCACTTTTTTAGTAACATGCGTTTCATGAATGTTTCTTGTGCAAACAAAGACTATTCTGTACCAGAGATGTTATGATATTTCGGATCTGGATACGGATATGAATATAGGAATAAAATTATATCGGTTTCGGATACGGTTACGGATATGTAATTATATCGGATTATCCGTTAGTTTCGGATAGTTTCGTTACGGATATAATAAAAAACTAACTAGTTATGAAAGAGGTTATGTTATAACCAGAAATAACAAACAAACTGCAAAATTCAAGTGACGCGCGAGCGGTGAAACGAAAACCTGTCGAAGCATGTCGTTTTATTTAGTCTCCGCCCTTATACAAAACTATCCGATTTTTTTTAAACGGATACGGTTACGGACATATTTTTATTTCGGATATCCGATAGTTTCGGTTACGGTTACGGAGCTCCATAACATCCCTATTCTGTACAAAGTAATCGATCGCCAAAAGAAAAAAGTTGCCTATTCTAAATAATATCAAGTCTACACCGTCCCGGGATATCGAGCACGCGAAACCGATAACTGCAACAAAAGAAATCGCCAGTGGTAGAAAGGTCTGCAAAGCTAAGCGCCACTAAGATGCTCGTATAACGAGCTATCAATTTGATGACGTTAAGAAAAAGTATCAAGCTACAGTTTTATGAACATTAGAAAATAAACGTTAGAGTTATGCGACTAGCATTCAAAACTCCGTTTTTTTAGGTTTTATCGCTTAATTCGATCAATTTAGTTTCTTATTTATTGCTTCTCATTATTTATACCTATTGGAAGAGAATTTTTCCATAAAAAAGCGATTTTGAAAGTGGAGTGCCATCGTTGTTGATTTTCTGTTTGTAGTTAAGTTTACATGTTCTCGTTCAGACTAATTTCGTGTTATATTTTAAAATTAGTAGGTATCTTGGTCTTGGATAAGACTAAGATACCTACTAATTTTCTTGACAGTGGAAAGATAATCGAAATCCTCTACTTAGCTTCATAAGCAAGGTGATGAGGCGCACGGGACCGGTCAATTTGGCGACACTTGGGGGAAGCCTATGTCCAACAGTGGACGTCTTTCGGCTGAAAGGATGGTGATTGACATTGACATTGCACGACGAGCAGCCTGTGGGAAGATTGCACTCAAAAATCAGGCACGGTTCTAGGGGGGGGAGGGGGGTCACAGGGCTGACATGGCATGACTTCCCGGCGCACCAGGGAAGCGCCGGGTGCGGGCCAGCCCCAACAGCAACTGCAGTGTTTGCGAGCAGACTGGACTGTTTGTGTGCGATTCGTTGCTGCAAGTTTTCTACATCAGTGTTGAGCTTATAGCAGGGATTCTCATATCTAAATGGTGTAAACAGACTCTTAACGAAGCCGAAAGGCACTTGTTCTCCCCGTCATTGCGATCATTTTTTTGTTCTAGACTATACCTGGGAACCTTCTAGTTACGGAGATATTGGAAATACATGTTTTTAGTGTAAGATTTTTACTTTGAACACCTCCAGGACCCCCTTACTATTCAATCCATCCATCAACACAATGTTTTGTGTGCGTTACATTGAGTCCTACGGAGATATTGGGGGTCAAAGTTCCTATTTACAAGTTTTTTTGAAAGACATGTTTTTAGTGTAAGATTTTTACTTTGAACACCTCCAGGACCCCCTTACTATTCAATCCATCCATCAGCACAATGTTTTGTGTGCGTTACATTGAGCCCTGAGTGATTTTTCAGCCCAAAAAAAAGTAGTTTCCCAGCACTCATTTTTGCGTTAAGTTACTTATACTACATAAAAGATAGCTTGATCTCTGCGACATATGTCAAACTGACATTCCTAGGGTTGTCAGAATATAAATAATTGTCGATAGAAATTATCGACGTTTCTTACATTGACGGATGGAATATTACATGAGTAGGTGAGAAATTGGATTTTATTTACTCACTATTATTCATATTCATATTCATATTCATTTTATTGCGTACCATAATGTTACAAAATGTGTTATAATAGGCTTACAGCTAAGAACAGGACCCTGTTAGGGCACAGCAATATATAATATTTAAATTAAATTGTAAGTAGTTAATGAAATCATAGAAATTATTTTTACTTATAATTTACAAATTGAGGGGTTATGATTAGCATACTAATACAATTTCACGAAAAAATAGATAAACAAGAAAGTAACATAAAGCAGCATCACTACATACATGTTATTTGTAAATAATATTTTAGATCAAGTATGTATACATTTAAATAATGTTATGATATTAAAATATACAATAAAATTAAAGATAAATTAATTTGAAATTAAGTTTTATTTAAAATATCGATAGTGTAGTCACGATGATTCGCCCATCACTAATTAGGTCGGTATGCCCATAAAGTATGACATTGACAGGTACTATCTGTACTATTATGAAATTCAGGACTTCACAGACGTGATTTTACTGACAGCTGCCGCAGAGATCAAGCTGTCTTTTATGAAGTGTAGTTTGATATACATAATGCTTGGTTGACGACTTCGTGAAGAGTCTGTTTACACCATGTATTATAGTGCACTTGTATGTGCGCAGGCACAGGTGCACTCTCTGTTCCTTTACTCTTGTAGTCCGATGGGATGGCAATCCGAAACCGGAGAGAGATCAGGCCAGGACCACCGGCTTAATGTGCTTTCCAGGGAACGGGGGTATCATACCGTCTGTTTACACCCTGTATGAGGCAGTGTTAGGTTAAGTGTGTAGGTTAAGTTTGCTAACATGTTATGGTACTTGTTACTTAAATATAAATAAATAATTTTTAAAGTCAGGGAAATGAATTGTTTCACAAATAGAATCAGACTAGTCCGTATATTCAAATTACAGCTGTCTTTTTATATGAAATTACTATCCACGGCAAATTGCCGTAGAGTATCAATTTGCTTAATTACCCTGATAGCATCCAAACTGCAGGCTCATCTTTCCGTACTTATTCTCGTCGTAGCTAATCTTAATTCTGCGCGTGCGCAGCGAGTGCCGGGACAAGTAATTACTGCATTTAATTAACGTCTCATTACCTACATTTAACCCGTTCTTTAAACCCCGTGTACTCTTTCCTAACAGGTTTTACCAGATTTTGTAGGACTAAGACAACTTTAATTATAACTTTTTTTGTATCGGGAGCTCAGAACAATGGTAAATTACCGCATGTAGTTTATACTCATTCAAAACATTCAAGGCTCAATTATCTAAATATTTAACCGCAAATAATACCATTCCGAAATACTGAATGCATTGGATGGGTGTACCTATCTTAAACAATGTTTAATGCAGAGACGAACTTATTATTATTATTAGTACTTATAAGCTCTCTGTTTTCATGTGACTTTGTATCTTTTTTGAGAATATCTTGAATAAATATCTTGAATTGAATTCGCTACGATACCTACCCAAAGTCGATCGATCATGAAAATGTCACCTACCCACATTTTCAAACGCATTCAGGATACAACACTGTCAGTTATACAAAAAAAAACCTTGACCTCCTCGTTAATAGGAACATAAGTTTTTAGTTTTGAAAAGAATGTATTTTTGAAAACAAGCAGTGTGCAAGTATAGGTACATATTGAATGGTGTAATCAAAGTGATATACTGTATAGCATCTAGTCAAATATTTACTGACCTACTAACACAAGGTAGAACCTACAGAAAATTAAATTATGAAGTATTTAGCTAGTAAAACCGGCCTTCATGGATTTTAGACAATTATCTCTGAAGGCCTGTTGTGGCAAATGATATGTGAATTGATTACAACAATTGCTACGCCATCATTATATTTATAATCAACTACATAGTTTTTGCTCCAAACTCTACGATAAATTAACCCACGGGAACGATTTACATGCAACCTATGATGTTCAGGGATATATATATATAATGTCCCTAAAAGTGCTTACATTTCCGTCATTATATATTCTGGAAATGGCCATGTTTGTAAAGAACAATAAAAGTCTATTTCCCACGATGACAGAAACTAGAAAACGACCTGTCAGAAATCAATACAAACATTTATTACAAATCGAATCCTGTAACACACCTTCCACCTACCATATTAAACAATTAATTGCCAGATGTTATGAAAAATGATACAATGAAAAACTTTAAAAATAAATTAGTGGCCATCCTAATAGAAAAATGTTATTATTCGATTAATGATTCTTTTTATGGACAAAACTTTTTAATCAGCAATGTGTATAATAAATATTATTTTGAACATATATACATAAATTAATAAAAAAAAATGTCAAATTAAAATCATACTTTAGAATAAAATTAAAAATTAATCTATAATACGAAATACTTAATTGCAATAATTCTAACTGTGACATCCTTGTAAATTTATTTTTAAATCTTAACCATTTTTATAATTTTTGTGTGCCTATTTCCAGGCAGAATCTACATGGCTCTCCTTTCTACTCCACCTGTATTTTTAATGTAACCTACATTATTTGCAAATAAATAATTTGATTGATTGAAGCTTTCCGTTGGTGAAAGAATTTTTGCAATCGGATCAATATATAAGAAGATTAACCCCCTACATTCAAACTACCTCTCTAAAATAGATCTGATATCCAAACTATGTGTATGATACAAATCAAAAGGTGACAATATAAAGATTCGGTCCGTTGATCGAGAATCGGGGACATACGCTTACAGAAAGTTTTACCACAATCTGATGAGGTCTCGATTCTTCATGCATTGTTGGATTAAAATATTGCATGCTATCACACTGTCGCGTTTCACTTATGAGGTGCAATAAATTCTCTTTTACTTGACAAGATTCTTAATCATTTAGCATCGTAACCTCTTTTGGTAATCTTGAAAGTTTCTGTTTTTTTATCAATTATTTTATTCATCATAATTTATGTATACATACACGGTGTAAACAGACTCTTCACGAAGCCGTCTACCAAGCATTATGTACAAAAAAAAACTTGTGAAAAAATTGGAACTTTGACCCCCAATATCTCCGTAACTAGAAGGTTCCCAGGTATGGTCTAGAACAAAAAAATGATCGCGATGACGGGGAGAACAAGTGCCTTTCGGGTTCGTTAAGAATCTGTTTACACCCTATATAGCCTCTTCCCAACTATGTTAGGATTGGCTTCCAGTCTAACCGGATGCAGCTGCAGCTAAATACTTGTATTTTACATGGAGCGACTGCCTATCTGTCCTTTAAAACCCAGTGACTAGGTAAGACGGGTGGTCAGAGTTACAGGCTTCTGACTACACGCAGAAGGCCTGTAAAAGATCTGCAAATGACAGCTAGGACCAGCAGTTTAAAGTGCTCTCCGAGATACGGAGGGGTCACGATATGAAATGGTTGATCACCCATCCACGGACCAACCTCGGTCAGTGTAGCTTAACCTTCGATGACGCCTGTGGCTGTTATAATTTAGCCACGAGCTTTGTAAATAACTATTATTTTCAACCTCTTTTTCTCATTCTTCATCATTCTCATTATCATCGGAGACCCCTGTCCCACCCCCTGTTGTTGTTTGTTTGTTTATTGACTAACTGTAGCCCGCGACCTTGAAAATATCTGTACATATCTGTACATCTCTACATCTCTACTCTGTACATATAAATCAGAGTGTCTGTTTGTAATATTAAAATAACCGCTTTTTACTAAGTGCATATGGATGTATCCGGTACATTTACCAAAACAACATTTTTTACAATTTTTGTCTGTCTGTCTGTTTGTTCCGGCTAATCTCTGAAATGGCTGGACCGATTTTGACGGGACTTTCACTGGCAGACTGCTGAAGTAACAAGGAGTAACTTAGGCTACTTTTATTTTAGATAAATAATTAGGGCTCCGTGCCAAGAAAAAAAACCCTTGAAATTGATAACAAAATTCGATTCAAATAGGGAAGTGCTTATAATAAAGGGGATTTTTTATTTATTTGTACAGAAAATCTTGGATTTATAAACTGAATACTTGCCTCGTTTTGTGCCATCGTAATGTTATTGATCTTTGACTGCTCTAGATTTATGACGAATACTTAACTAAGTATTAAAAGTTTATAACCTAGACCTAGCTAGCTAGGCAGGCACCGCTTTCCGACTTAATTCTGTCTTAACTGACCTACTATCAAGCAAGTAAGTAGTACCTATGCACGACTTTTAAGTCTTAACGTTCAAGTTCGTTCACCAAACCACCTTTAAGGTTCAAAGTTCACTAAAGGAATGTATTTCTTATTTATAGTGTTGTTTACGTTGTTGGAGCAAATAAAACAAAATGGCCGTCTCGTCTACCTGCAGTCGAGGCGCGTTCTTTAACTTCTATGCCCTTCTTGGAATCCTAATTGCTTTGTTTTGTTATCTATATAGGTAGGTATGTTATGTGTAGTAAGTATACGTATGTGAGTGAATACCGGAGACTGATCTTTTCTTTGTTTTTAACTAGCTTTTGCCCGCGGCTTGTGACGCGCCACATATTTTTTTTTTATCGGTTATATAAAAAAAAAATTGCTGTTTTTGTCAAAAGTGCAATACTTACACGGTCAAAATGTACGGAACAGCTGTTTTTTTTTCTTTAATAACCGATGAAAAATTTCTATTGGGCTCAGTATGATGTACTGAATAAGTTTAACTGTATTTGCATCGGTATCCAATCCACCCCGAATAAAGAGGAAAGAAGTACCCACTCGAAATAGGAAAAAGCGAACGCTCCGCTTCAATTTTTTTTTTATTTCATGAGTAAAAAGTAGATGTTCTTTATTTTTTGCACGTCAAAAAATTCGGTCAATAGAAGCTTGAACGTTTGAGCTAAAATTCTACTTAGATACCAAAGCCTGTTTGTAAGCACTAATGTTAATCGTCTGAAATGATTTAATGACCCCTAAAATGCTATTGGTTTCTCTCTTGTGTTTAAAATAAAAGCCAATTTCCATGATTTAAAACTTTGTCCTAGAAAAAGAAGTTATTCCTTTTTTTTAAAAAGAATTAACAGTCATTTAGTTTTATTTTTAGATAATTCTCGTTTAACATTTTTATGGGCAAAAGCAACAATAGGTATACTTCCAAATGTCTTTCCGTGTGGTTAAACTCGACTGGAAACCTCTACTCTTCCTTTTCAAGTTTCTCTCGTTCAACATGACAGCATCATCATCATCTTGGTACATAAGACTCTGGTCTGGTATTAGGAGACATGCATAGTGTCTAACAGTTGTGGGCGTAGAATGGGATACAGGTAAACGAGAGCAATAGCTCCTTGAACTTATACACAGTTTCTTGTAACTAAAAACTGAACTTAAAAGGAAACAGGGCAGTTCCTGAGCCAGTATGTGTCTCGACCACACCCGAACGATCACTATCGCTATATCGGGGCACCATGCCTCTAAGGTCCGCACAACGCCTAACACCTAAGCACCTAATAAAGGCGGTTGTTTAATTTTAAGTGCATACTCATCAACATCCAACGGGGTATTCCTCAAAGCGCAACTATTTTTGAGCGCAACCAACTAAGCGTAAGTAATTATTCCTCGAAGCGCAACCATTAGTTTCGCTCACAAATTAAAATTGTTCAAATGGTTGCGCTTCGAGGAATAATTTTTCATCGTTTATTAAAGAAAAAAATCTGCTGTTCCGTATATATATTTAGATCATGTATGTATTGCACTTTTATACGAAACATCTGATTTTTTTCCCTTCCACCCCGTTTACATGATTCACTTACTCTTGAAGAATCCTATCTATAGATGCAAAAAAATCGTTTTTGTTTAAAACAATTTATTTACAACTATATAGTTGCAAAAAAGCCGGTTTAAAACGGTTTTTTTGCAACTATAATCCTATCACAAGTCGATCTCTTTCTGCCTACCTGGTGATGGTGGTTCCTAAGACACTCAATCCCAAAAAGGAGAATAAAGAACTTCAGATACTTGTTTTATTCAAATAACTGCGGTTTTATCTCTCACTAGCGGTTTCGCCCGCGCGGATGTTGGTTATCGCGACCAAAAGTAATCATGAAATTTTGATCCCGTTCCCGCAACCCTATCCAGGGATAAAAAGTAGCCTATGTCTTATCATTTTTGTTATATCTCAAAGGGATTAGGCAGCATTTTCGTTGAAAGCTCATTAGGCTTATTTTTAGCCAATGTATACAAAAACTTTACAAATTATATACTAAAACCTTCCTCAAGAACCACTTTATCCACTAGTGAAAACAGAATGAAAATAGGTGCAGAATTTTTGAATTTTTCGCGAACAGACAGACAGACGCGGCGGAGGACTTTGTTTTATAATATGTAGTGATATCCAGTACTTCTGCAGAGTATGGTGTAATCAGGGTATCGGTAATAGCATCTGTTAAAATATAATGTTGCAACACCGGATAAACATAAAAAACCATGTCACAATAATATTATATTGATACCATTTTATGATAGCAATCAAATGTATTGAAAAGTATAAAAATGCAAAAAAAACTGACCTTGCGAGTTTATTTAGATTAGACATGTCAATGACTTTTAGCTGTAATAACAGCCAGTCCATTTGAATAACTGTAACTGTAAAATTGTGTGATACCTGAATTATAGAAAGCTAGAAAACTTATAAGGAGATTCTGACTTGTATGAAATCCGTTGATGCCTAATTCACGTACTCTGCCGCACGACCGCGCGGATGTGCGGCGCTCACCGCCTCTCTGCGCGGCGCACTGCCCGTACATCTGCTTCGCTGCCTCCGCCGGTCCGCGCGGACGAGCGATGGCTTAGTAAAAGAAATGGCAAAAAAATAAAACGATCGTACTGTCGCTTAAATATTTTATTCAAAAACACGTCAAAAAGTTAATCTTAAACGAAATATCTTATGCTATAGATTTTTATAAATCAACCATAATAGCAGGAACCTTTCCTAAACTAATAACTAGTTTCACTTTTTGTGGTACTTGTGGCGCTCGTTGTAGACCGCAAACGGAGGCATCGTTTTCGGCTGTGGCCACCACGGTGCCCGTTTCCACTCTGCCGGAATCGGTTTGTTCGGCTTACCCAACGGCCAGCCGTACCAATCGGGTACTTTTGGTCGGATCGGCTGAACAAATACAACTGGTCGGATCGGCTGAATCAATACCGGCGGATTCACCGACTGGATCGGCTGGACCAATATCGATTGATTCGTCGACTGGTTCGGCTGGACCAATATTGATTGATTCGCCGACTGGTTCGGCTGTACCAATATCGATTGATTCGCTGACTGGTTCGGCTGGACCAATATCGATTGATTCGCCGACTGGTTCGGCTGGACCAATATTGATTGATTCGCCAACTTGATCGGCTGACTTGTTACGTTTTGGTCAACTATGGGATTTGTAGGGTAAAACTGGTAGACCGGAATGGAATCATTGTAAGGTGGTCCATGCGGATACACTTGAGAGTTTATCGGATCTGGGATCGGCTTGCCTTTAATATCCTCCTGACCTGTAATTAAAACTTTCATTTTGAAACAAGTAAAAGTGTTAAAAGTGTGTGTGTAATGTTGTGTCGTGTATGTGTTGTTCGTGTTTTGTGTGCTTGTGTGTTTGTGTTGTAGTTATAAGTTAATATGAATTAGATTCTGGGATAGTCTACCATCACAAGTCACTCCAATCAGTAGACTGTTAAAGTCTAGTCGATCCCAAATCCTGTAAAGTGACAGTTGACAACAGATAAGCAATTTTATTCTTTATTAACAGACTTCAGAAAAAGGAGGTTATATTTCTACCAAAATTCAATGGACCAGAAATGCAGAAAAGCAAGTTTTCATTTATTTCATTAGAAGACGTTCTTTCAGTTATTACATTCAAATTCAATAGCTAGCCCCGATTGAATCTATTGCCAGCTAAAACGCCATTAGTCAGTCAATCTAGTTACCAAGCCAACAGATTCATACCTCCCAAAGAACCAGCCGACTCAGCCTACCAACCAACCTTTACAGTCAACAAATCAACCAATTCCTTCTCAGCCAATCACAGGACACCTATATCGAACCATTTCTAAAGAACGTAGGCCTAGCTTGTTTAAAAACCTAAATGTTCCTATTGCGTTATTTATTTGGTAATAGAAAATGTCTAAGCAATGGTACCCTTTGAAGACTGAATTGAAAGCTGATCACTGACCTGGTAGCTGTCATCCAAGCTACAACTCCCCTAGCTGGCCAAAAATCTATAGGTATAGTAGAGTTTATCATACCAAACATTAGTAAAAAACAAATAGCTAGAGGTTGGGAAATATAGAAACCGAATGTCAAAAGTAAAACTATTGTGTCCTTTAAACATTTTATTTTTATTCCAAAATCACTAATAAAACTTAAAACAATATCTTATGCTACAGAATTTTATATATCAACCAGAGAAGAAGTTAGCAATCTTTTTAAAAACGCTTGGTTCACTTTTTGTAGTTGGAGGGCTCGTAGGTGGCTCCGTTATCGGCTGGGTCGGAATCGGTTGGTTCGGCTGGCTGTTGATGCGTTGATGTACGATTGGTTTGATCGGCTCAAAGGATAATGGTCGGTATGTTGGTTCAGTGTTGAAGTTATGGTTGTCGTAGGGATGAATAGGATTTTTCTGAATAGGAACTGTTTGACCTTGACCTGGTCCACCTGGAGGCAGTGGAAACTTTATCGAATCAGGGATTGGATGGTTTTGAACACCCTGCTGACCTGAAATAAAAACTTTAGTATTGAAACGTTTTCTTCTACAGGGTGTAAACAGACTCTTCACGAAGCTGTCAACCAAGCATTATGTACATCAAACTAAGTAACTTTCCGGAAAAATTATTGCTGGGAAACGATTTTTTTTTTGGGGTGAAAAATCACGTTTTACGGTAGGACTCAATGTAACGCATTCAAAACATTGTGCTGATGGATGGATTGAATAATACTGGGGTTGTGAAGGTGTCCTAAGTAAAAAAAACATTAAAAACATGTATTTAAAATAAAACTTGTGAAAAAGTTGGAACTTTGACCCCCAATATCTCCGTAACTAGAAGGTTCCCAGGTATGGTCTAGAACAAAAAAATGATCGCAATGACGGGGAGAACCAGTGCCTTCCGGCTTCGTTTAGAGTCTGTTTACACCCCTTATAACTTATAAGGCCGGAATCACAGAACGTCACTTATGCTGAAGCAGTGCATTAATTGTTCTAAAATTACATGAATTAAACCCTACTGCAACACTTATTCAAGTAAGCCCTTTATTGACACAAAACACGTAAACTAGTTCTGTTTCTAATACTTTGGTTTACCGAGTGATTTTTTTATAATTAAGAATAGTCAACATGTCGATAACCCCCTTTCTAACAAACTTACTTTTTACATTTCATCATCATCATCATTTTTCAGCCGAAAGACGTCCACTGCTGGACATAGGTGTCCCCCAAGTGTCGCCACAATAACTGGTCCCGTGCGTCTCGCATCCAGCGGATGAAATGTACTCAAATGTTCTTACTTTTTACTTTTATAATTGCTTAACTATACATGGTGGAAACATTCAGCGGGACAATAAGGAGAACTACCTTAAACGTTGTAGCTACACGAAAATGGTCTTAAGAGACTAACCATAATTTTTCGTATATGCGTATAGCATACTGATACTGATACTGTTAGCCTACGTCATCCCACAGCTGGGCAAAGGCCTTTCCCCATGACTTCCACTTCCACTTCGATCCAGGGCTAATATATATATATATAGCATAGCAATGTTTATAAGTAAAGGGGAATACCCAAAAATAAAGATGACACATACCTTGGTTACCGTCGTTAGCAAACTTATTATCGGGTTCAACTTCATTCGGCTCCTCAATCATTCCTTCGAAGAGCACCACTCCTTTCTCGTTATCCCAAATGAAGAAGATGAAGGGTCTATCAACCCTCAGGTTGACGAAACTGTTGATGAGTGGCACCACCTGGCCAGCACTGGCTGCGGCGGCCACTGTGCCAGACTCATCTACTTGCATGTATACCTTGTGGAAGATGCTGTTAAGTCGACCAGAGGCTCTGGGATCTTCGAAGATTCCGGAAAGGTTTGCGGCAGGAGAGAATAGAGTTGTGATTTTCATCTGGAAGTGAAACCAAATTTTAGGTCAGGAATTGATGAATTGCATGAGTGAGTAATTAAAAAGAACACAGTGGTATAGTCTGCGGCACGTAAGTTGAACTATGTGCACACATTTGCGGGTCTCAATCGAAGTGGGGTATGAGGTGCGCCGCGAGGGGCCGCGCGTAACCATAGCAACGTGGTGACACTAGCCGCCACGCAGTTGGACCCCGCCCCGCGCTACCCGCGCATTCTCCTCGCGGCCCTTGAGTACAATCGCGCACGAAATTTTCAGTTCTTTGTATTTCTTTCAAATGAGTGATAATTTAATTTCAAGAAAATGACTCGACCATACTTATTTAAATAATACCCAGAGACCATTTCCCACGCCACTGTTGTTCGAGAAATGCAAGAATTTGAAAGAAAATCTGAGATTATTATTACTTATGAAATTTGATTTTCCGTTTAACTTTCGTTTAATTTAATTACTTCACTCCATTTGTACACTTCATAAAAAAATATATTTAAAAACGACGAATTCACGGTTTTTCCTTAAAGTTTTCTAATTTCCCGTGCAACCACAGATCATGCGTCTAACACTTGTGTCCATATTTGTACCTGCGCGAACGACCGCCATTTTGGTTCAACTTACGTGCCGCGACCTATAACACTTTTTTAAATCACTTTCTGCATTCATTGTGACAACCTCATTATTTAAACATGACACTAAATCAAAATTAATAAATCTGAACCTACAGGATTTTGTGTTGCGGTTTTCACTATTATTTATACTAAATAGTCCAAATAGTGACGTCATACAAAAATGATTTCTCACGTCACGTCTGCGGCCTTTTGTTCAACTCGAAAAATATCAAGAATCGCGCGACATACATGGTGTATTTTTATGACATCACTATTTGGACCACCCTGTATTATTTAAAAAGGTTTATGGCAAGTCATAAAAATCGTACGAAGCGGGGGCAAGTACCAGTGACAAAAAAAATGATAGTGTACTAACACTTTTCAAGGCTGCTACCAAGTCAGCACCAAACTCAACAGTGAACTTGGGCATGGTGAGGATGACGTCTGAGGGCCGCATTAGGCTGGATATCTGCAGGAGCCCGATGTAAGGCAGGTCGCGGATGAGGGCCACCCCAGCTTCAAGGTCTGAAGGCACCAGCAGGATCATCGAGTAGCGGTTGCCCTGAAAGGGAATTAATTCCAATTAGTTTTATTAAAAAGAAAAATATGTGTAAATCGTCATCGTAAAGATAACTAAAGAGCCTAGTCAAGTAACGTTGTAATCGCTTTCAAGGTTTTGCTTGTTTTAATTCTAATTTTAACAAAAAAAAAAAGTGCCCATGTATGAGATTATATGACTAAACATGATTTAAAACCATAAATTGTTGCAAGAATTCCATGAATAGAGTATACGGCGAAACTCGATGAAATTGGTTCATAGAACTAGTATAAAATTCCGAAGAGATTAGAATTAAATTGTAGATTGTGCTTTGATAATAAAATTCTTAAAGGTATGAGACCTCTAGCTGCTAGCATACATTGCATGCATAAAATACATATTAATTCTTGTTAAATAAAACGATTAGTAAAAAACAAACCAAGGAGGACTACCTTGAAAATAAGTATAATTCCACATGACTGTGTGACAATGAGTCAATAACAACTGAAATTTCTTCCGATATTAACTTTGTGAGTCATAAATTTTCGCGAACTGACCATATTTATGATAATCTAGTTCAGCTTTAGAGGTTTCTATTCTAAATCTCAATATTATTGCATAAGAAAAGCAGATATTGTGACGAATACTCATTTGGAAATTCCAAAATTACATCGATTTCATAGAATATGTTTTAATAATAGCATAAGCAATTAAGCATATAACTCAATCAGCCTGTAAAGTGCCCACAGCTAGAAAACAGGCCTTGTCTCTGTGAGCCTTGTCTCACAGACTCATTAGACCCCCCACAGACAGAGCCGAATCCCCAGTCGGCCGAAATCCACCACACTGGCCAGTGTGTCAATGTCACAAGTCTTCAGGTTTTAGATTCTAGGGTATACCAGTTTCTTCCCGATGTTTTCCTTCACAGTTTTCAATATTTATGGCATATTTTACTACCGTTACGAAGTCTTATTTGGCTGTCTCTGTTTGTCTTGCAAAAAGCTAGCCAACAATTTTCGACAAGGTAAAATGTTTTACAAATTCTACCATCTAAGTTACCTCATAAGGCAATTCCAAAGCATGTGCTCGCAGGTTATCCACATACGCGTAGTTAAGTTCAGCGTCCAACTCCATCATGGCTACTTTCCTACAAACGCTATCCCTGAAGAAACAGTCGGCAGGTCTGGAATCGAACTTGTGCAACCAGGTGCCTTTGAAGTACAGGGCGTTAGTCACTACGAGCTCCGATTGAGGTGTGATGTGTGCTGAAATGATAGAAATGAAGGGCATAATGATGGAATATAAGTTTACTAACTTGTGCCCACGGCTTCGCCCTCATGAAGGTTAAAATTTTTTTTTAAGGTACAAAGTCTATATCCAAATCATGGTATAATCTGTGTCCCAAAATGCATTCAAATCCGTTAAAAGTTAACGGATTTCCATATTACAATTTTCTTAGGTTTTTTGCAATTTTCAGGTCAGTGTCTGGTTGTATGTTGAGGAAAGATGAGTCGCGCGAGGAAAACGTATGTAGTTATAGAGTTCAGAATCATTAAAATCTTTAGTACAACCCACAAAGTTCATTTAACGCCATTCAATAACTATTTCATGAAAAGTCATTCAATAGGCTTAAATGATCTCAGAAGGTGGTAATGATGATTTTAATGATTATAATTGTGTTACCACATAAAAGTTTCTTGAATTTCGCGGGCTACCCTGGCACTTCCGTCTTAAGATGGTGAAAATGACACTGAACAAGTCAAACCTACATACCTTGGTCAATAATATTCGGAATCAGTCCCAAAGTCTTGGTGCTCACCCATCCATTGATAATGTCGGCAGCAGTCCTTGGATCGTTAAAGTCCATATTGGTCACTTCAGAGAAATAGAGGCGCTTCGCCAGCGTTTCGTACTCTTTCTTAAGCGGCAGCTTCTTAGACACAAACAAACCGTTTGCGTTTTGAACGAACACATTTGAGGTGTTCACCTGAAATTGAATTTGGGGTGTTTGGATCAGAAAGTGCTGCAGCTAACCGTATGTGAACGGGGATGAAGCAAGAGAAGGGTCGGCTTCCATTCTAACCTGAATCTAAGCTGAATATCAAATAAGCGACTGCCTAACTGAGCTCCACAACCCAGTTAGTATTAGGTAATACGATACCCTTTGGTAAGACTGGTTGTCAGACTTTCGACCCACTGCCTACCGGCTGTCGTATATCTACAAATGACAGCCGGGACCAACGGTATAACGTGTTTTCCGAGGCACGGAGCTAACTCGGTATGCAATGGATACTATGGATAGTCACCCATCCACAAACTAACCTAGGCAAGCGTGCTTAACATTGAAGATCGAGCCGTGCAGCTGTTATTTAGCCACGAGCATGTATCGCTTTGAAATAAGTTCATGGTAGAACTTGCTCAGAGTTAAGGAATTTATCATGTTCATCTTAAACGCCTTAATAAATAAATGGCATGCAATAATGCCTCGGTTAAAGAAATGGATTTCTTAGTCAAGTTGATCGATCTAAAATAATCCATCTTGCAAGACTCTTGCTACACCAGACTTTACGTAGATAAGTGAAGTGTGGAAAAACCCAGTAATCTATAAATGGCACAGTCTCCCTTGTTAAATCCAAAACAGGTTATGAATCGGCAACCTGGAAGGGTATGACGTCTTAGGGATTTTCCGTAAGTTTAATGGCTTGGGTAAGCAATTATAACAGAAAATAAACTACAAGCTAGTACTTAAAGCTTCACTGCAATCGCTACTGTCAACAATGAGGTCTTAATGCAAAGCATCATTCGGTTTTTGACCAGGGTATCGAACCCAGGATCTCATGCTTAGCAGTAGCCCTTGTAGTGAAGCTTTATGTAATGTTATGTGATGTGACATACTAGATGATTTTGTTAATTTTGATTTGTGTATTAGTGACATTTTTATTTTTATTTTTTGTTTCTTTTTACTGTATTCAGTTTGACATTTTATTAATAATTTTATTTAATTTTGACATGATTTTGACATTTTATATTGTGATAGTACCTATTTTTGTTTTTTTAAAATGTAACTACAAAGTAATTAACCTATGATATTTTGTATGCCTTTTGGCGGAACACAGCTCGGATCTCATTTATTATAACATCTTCTGATGTAACCTGTGTTCACGAAATAAATGAATTTGAATTTACTTATTCGTAGTTTATTTTCAGTTTAATTAAAAGGTGTAAAACGATTTTTAACGAAGCCGAAAGACACTTGTTCTCCCCGTCATTGCGTTATTTTTTTTGTTCTAGACTTTCTAGTTATGAAGATATTGGGAGTCAAAGTTTCAACTTTTTCACAAGTTTTTTATTTCCTTCCCTTTTAAAAGCTTCACGGACGCGGTACTATACAATTCATCCATTAGCACAATGTTTTGAATGCTTTACATTGAGTCCTACTGTAAAACGTTGATTTTTCACCCCAAAAAAAGAAGTCATTTCCCAGCAATAATTTTTGCTTAGACTTACTTAGTTTGATGTACATAATGCTTGGTTGACGGCTTCGAGAAGAGTCCGTTTACACCCTGTATATAAAACTGCCCGACCCGGGAATAGACGCATGCTCAGCAGTGGCGGTTGCGACTACTAGACCAAACGAGGCAGTTTAAAGCTCTAAATGACACTCAATTCGGTCTTGTCAGTAATTTACCTGCAAATCCTTCATCAACACGCTCAGCTGTCGCCTATAATCATCTTGTTTAGGCAATAGTCTTAATGCAGTTTGGATTTCTACAGCCGTGGTCCCTCGGGCACCTTCCAACAGCATCGCCAGGGTTGATTTGATGCTGGCTGGGGAAACCATGACGTTGCCGCTTCTTCCTTCAGCGACATACCGGAGGAGGTCGATGTCAAAGTAGTTCAGACGTGAACTTGTGATCCCTGACAGACAGTCTAAGCTTTGGAATGACGCGAAGATCAAAACTGAAATGAGGAAAAAGAGCATTTAAATATAAACAGCTTGTTTTGTGCGGCCAGTAAACATTTTTGAATGTCTGTGGACCGTGGTAGGTATTTTTCCATACATTTGTTTTTTTTTATATATTTTTCATAAATAACATAGCATAAACGAGTTCATAACAATCTTGTTCATATCAATAGTTTCTCATTCTTCGGATCAGTTGCATTCTATATATGTAGGTATTTTCTGATATCGAGTGTTCAGAATATTGTAAAGTTTATTATCAGGTGATTTTAATGCTTGTGCTTATCTATATCTCTAAACACTATCAGCATTAATGTGGCTGTGGCTTAATTGTTTGTAGCTTTTAGAAGCAAGATGTCAAGCATGTGCTGGCCTCTAGCCGTTATCTCCACCTCTCTATAAGCCATTATCTTTATTATGCATCCCCTTTCTGGTCAAAATAATCATCATTTACTATCTTCTTTCTTTCCCCTCTTCCATTTCCCTTATTTTCACTCTTTCACACATTCCATTCATATTTATTTATTTTATAATTATATTAATTACTAGCTGTATAATTTAATGAACTCACGGGAACGTTTTAAATGTAGCCTTATGACACTTGGGGATAATGCAGCTTCCCGTTAATGAAAGAATTTTCGGTTGATGAATGATTAGTTCCAAAGACTACCCCCTACATACAAATTTACAAACAAATTTTACCTCTTTATAATATTAGTATAGAAGTATAGACGTATAGATATAGATGGCCAATCAAGCGATATAAAAATCAGTTTATGCAGATCTCTCGTTGTACGAGAAATTTATACAAAGCGAGGCCAAGTTATACTGGAAATGTACAGCTTGATTTGCCACCGTGTGTACACACAAGAGAAAACAGTCTTATGGAAACATCATAACATAACTTAGAGCACAAAGGTACATACAGCTTACAGCAGTCCTACGAGAAGATGCATAAAAAACAAATCATCGTTTTATCATGAATTCATTCATGGATTCATCGTTTCTTTGATTTTCATCTAGGTAGCCGGATTTATAGATGTCAGCCAGCACATCACGCTACCCGTCTCTATTAATTTTTCCCAATCCACCTTGAACCTAATGCTTTAGCGATAAAGTTGAAAATCTATTAAATAAAAACATGTGTGCAATTCACACGAGGGAGAAGTGAACACCTTCAAAAATTTCAGCTTCAAGATAAACACTGTATAATGCTTCCTATCTCATTTTCTCCCACGTTAAATCTTAGGAATTTATGTGTCTGTCCCTTTTTACTGTCGCTAAAGAAGTTTTCACTTCAAAAATTTGACAGATTGCAGTAAGTTGTCGTGCTGGCGTCTATACATTTATATTCAAAATATTTCTCACAATGCCTTATAAAACATTATCGTTATTCTGCATCAGCAACATCACGGAAAGACTAACGATACCGGTTTTTTATTAAAGGAAAATGATTAAGGTCGCTTCAAAGATATTAAATACCTCTATATCTTTTTCTATAAGAAAATCTTTTTACATATGTGCATATGTATGTGGACAAGATCGAAGAGGAACCTAAGCTTATCTACGAGTTTTAATTACACGGAAAAAGCCCAAGGTTATACAATATTCAACACATTGTTGATCGCAATATCCATCAAAAAATGATATCAATTTCAAAGTGTATTTGAGCATGCATAAGCAAAAAACACAGATGTTGGTACCTATTAACAAAAAGTGTGTCACAACAGTTTCTCAAAATAAAAAAGTAGCTCATTCATTAGATCATAATTGAAATGATCTTTCATGTTGTGCATTAAAAATTATAGAAACACAGTATTCTAGTTATCAAATATAGTGAATCAGCAAAATATGCGAAATTTTCTTATACAGCATCTTTGCACAACGCCGTGAGATTGAAACATCGAAAAAAAAAACAAATGAACATTTTTTTACTTCCAAATATTTAAAATGACTTACCAGCAGCTATTATGGGTCGCATATTTGTAGCTTTTTGCGACTATTTACATAATAAAATAACACAACCGGTATACGTCTCTCTGATCGACGATCTGACGACCACAGGCAACTCGTCAAATAAACACACTGACTTGTATTCCTAAGGTAACCAGTAAGAAACGTGACGTCAGCAATAAGATGACTAATACTTACGACCTTTTAATTTCAAACATAAAACAAGTTATTATAACTGATAAACTGAGGGTATTTATGTTCAATTTAATACGTTATTTGAATCAGGTTTCAGTTTTTTTTCTTATTTTCAAAGCATGATCTTAATCTATATCTTTTTTTTAATGTCTCCGAATGGATTTCATTTTTGGGGCTTAGTTGAATGTTTTGGCAGCAGCGGTGGCCCAGTGGTACCGACCCCGACTTAAGAACAGTAAGTCTTGGGTTCGAACCCAGGCAGGCGCATTACTTTGTGTATTTTATTTCATCACCACTGCTCTCAAAAACGGTGAAGGAAAACATCGTGAGGAAAACAGGATGTCCTAGAACCAAAAATTCGAAGACATGTGACATCTACCAATCCGCGCTGGGCCCGCGTGGTGGATTATAGCCCATTCCCTCTCATAGAGAGGAGGTCTGTGTCCCAGCAGTGGGAACATTATAGGCTGATGATGATGATGATGAGAATGTTTTGCAGACTCCTTAGTGTTATGCCATAACAACCCATTTTTCATGACTTCATCGCAAAACTTAAAAGTTACAAAAGAATCTTCATTTTCAAAAGAATCAGACTACTTTGAGAGGGACGATCGCTCAAACACGATGATAACGTCGCCAATCGCCAACCCACCTGCCCAGCGTGTTGATTATGGCAAAAACCCCCTTTGGGGGAGGCCTATGTCCAGCAGTGGACGTCTTTCGGCTGAAATGATGATGACGATGAATAATCGCCAACCACCCTACGGTTTTGCGTTCGGACTTCTTATGACTGGTAAAAAGTGTGATGAAGAATAAGAACCTTTTTTTTTCGGATGGGAAATCTTCAAACGGTTCCTAGCGCTCTGGGCGGAGCGGAAGGGAGTGTCAGACTTGTACTGACTAAAATCCAACCATGTTCCTTTCTTGTGTTCCAGGGCCGCGGTATCTCTTTCGAACAGTGCCGCAGGAGAATAAGTACCAAAAGAAATCTTAGCGGCTTGCAAAAGCTTTATGAAGAAGATTTTACTACAATAGACCTTTAACGAAGCCGAAAGGAACATATTCCCACCGTCATTGCGATATTTTTTTGTTTAGGACCGTATGCTTAGGAACCTTCTAGTTACTGAGGATATTTCACATCATCAGCCTATAATGTTCCCACTGCTGGGACACAGACCTCCTCTCTATGAGAGGGAATGGGCTATAATCCACCACGCGGGCCCAGTGCGGATTGGTAGATGTCACATGTCTTCGAATTTTTGGTTCTAGGACATGCCGGTTTCCTCACGATGTTTTCCTTCACCGTTTTTGAGAGCAGTGGTGATGAAATAAATTACACAGAGTAATGCGCCTGCCTGGGTTCGAACCCACGACTTACTGTTCGTAAGTCGGGGTCGTTACCACTGGGCCACCGCTGCTCTCCTGAGCATATTTATTGCAGGTCATAGTTCCAACTTCTTCAAGTTTTATAAACAAGGGTTATAAACTTCTCATGGCGACATGATAAGAGTGACTACCGCAACCCCGTGCAGGGCACGCCACAATAGTGGCGATAAGTCCCCTCTTTGAGGAGTGGCTGGAGAGGCGCCACGGCACCCTCACCTTCCACCTGACGCAGGTCCTCACCGGACACGGCTGTTTCGGGAGGTTCCTGCACCGAATCGGGCGGGAGGAAACGCCCGGGTGTTACCACTGTGAAGGTCGCCCAGAGGACACGGTGGAGCACACGGTGGAGGTCTGCCCCGCTTGGGCGGAGCACCGCCGTGTCCTCGTAGCGGCGATCGGCGGCGGCGACCTATCGCGTCCGGCCCTGGTCCAGTCCATGGTCCGGAGCGAGAGGGAATGGGACGCCGTCACCTCCTTCTGCGAAGCAGTCATGCTAGCGAAGGAGGTGGCGGAGCGTGAGAGGGAGAGAACCTCGCGTCCCAGCCGCCGCGGGAGACGCCTCGGGCGTCGGGGGTCACGTCGAGGCTTCCGGCCACCGTAGACGCGGACCTGTGGATGGTGAGTAATGGGCTAGCTCGCCGTCCGTCCGTCTTTTGACGACAGGCCGTGTTGACGGCGCGTTCGTGTTCCACGCGCGCCTCAAAGAGATGTCAGCAGATAGGAAGGGGCCCGCAAGGGCCGATGCCTGCCAGGGCTGCGGGCTGTTCGAAAGAGATACCGCGGCCCTGGAACACAAAGGGCAAGGAAGGAACATGGATGGGTTTTAGTCAGTACAAGTCTGACACTCCCTTCCGCTCTGCCCAGAGCGGGAGAAGTCATTTGATGATTACCCATCGGTAAAAAAAAAAAAAGGGTTATAAACTTTACTTTAAATACTTTCATGACCCGTTTAGTATTTAATGCATCCATCAGCACAATGTTTTTAGTGCGTCACATTGAGTTTTACCGTAAAACGTGAATTTTCAGCCCAAAAAAAAAGTCATTTCCCAGCAATAATTTTTGCGTAGTGTTACTTAGTCAGAATGCTTGGTTGACGGCTTCGTGAAGGATCCCTTTATACCTTGAATATCCGACTTTTTTTTTAAACTCCATTATTAGATTAAAACTGTCCTTCTAATTAGGTTGTGGGGGTCAGATAAGCAGTCGCTCCATGTAAAATACTAGTATTAAGTTTCATCCGGTTAGACTGCCGAAGGCGACACCAACATAGTTGACAACAACAACAAACACAACAACATTTATTTATTTCCAGTCAACTTTAGCCCATAGATATAACTTACAGACCTATGACAAAATACAAATGAGAAAAGGCTAGGCAGATGATGATGTCTTTCTCATATTACGCCTCTATACCCGCTGCTCCATCGTCTACATCCAACATCTACAACTGAAAGGCAGCTCTCAGTCCAAACCTCATGGTCCCATTCAGAAGCATATTCTTGCACATGATACACAGAAGTGCAAGTACAGTGAAGAAGGCAAGGAAGAATTTTAAAAGGTTTTTTTTTCTATTAAGGAGTTAAATGTTGGTAAGGAAATTCGTATTCTTTGCCGATGAGAAATGTTATACACAGTTTTTAGTAAAAATAAAACTCAAGTTTATCACAATCATCGTATATTTGCGCATTTACTTTAAATCTATTGAAAGACACACAAATGGCACTTTTCAAGTATTCTGTCGTCTCAGATTAATGTGAGCTGTTAACAGTAACAAATTAACATTTATTTATTCTTAAAATATGTAATATGTAGATGTCTCTGTGAGTGTAGAAATCTGTTCCTTATTAATGTTGATATTGAATTTTGTCTTCAACAAGTTTGAAGACAAAATGCTGCTTCGTAATGCTCAAATTGGTTTTGAGCATTACGAATTCTTCTAAGTATGTAAGAAATTTTGAATCCTTCAAAGCCAATTTTACGAGTACTATGTCAAAATGACTATCACACTATTTCTTTACTTTATTAACATAAAAGACGGCTCATCACAAAATGATTATACTTTGAAGGCTCCATCAGCAAGGGAGGGGTCAGCCACACGGCCGGTGAAGAGTAGCTGTCTCGTGGCTTCATCCTGGATAAAGAAGAGGAATGGCTTGTTGGCTACCACCTCGGCGTTGGCTTGTATGTCCTCGCCGAACTTGTTCACCAGGGCTATTTCTGTTGGCAGGAAGAAGAATTTTTAAATGGATTTTCTCTTATTTTTCGTTTTTTTTTTTAATTATGATATATTTCTAAGTCTACACTCTACAGGTACATGTGCAAAGTTCTTTATAAAGGTATATTTACCAATTAACAGAAGTGGATAAGTGCATTAAACAGTACTGCATAATTTTACTATAAATGCATTGATAACATTCTTCTATAACGTGTAGTTATTGTGCCTAACCTGGTATCAGAGTTTTTACGCCCCCATGGGCCTCTGGCATGCTGATTTCCTCACGATGTTTGCCTTCGCCAAAGCAAGTGATAATTATACAATACGCACATGAACCCGAAAAATCGGAAGTGCGTATCTTGGGTTCAAACTCGAGACCTGCGTGTCGATGGCCCTCTAAATTGACACCACTAATAACTTTAAATTAGCTACGAATTCAGATCTGTAACGTCCTTCAGTTCCATGAACGGTAGTAAGTAATTAAGCATCATTGGATACCCTCCCATAAATATCATTAACAATGCTAATGCTTCATTTCCCAAAGGAACTTTAGCGTACAGGTCAACCCCTACGTTCTGCTATCTTTCAAAATAATATTTGCTACCTTGCTAACCTTAGAGAGGGACAACACTATTTACATTTTGAAGTGTTCACTTACCAGTGGCTGAATAGGCAACGCTGCCAAGTTCATTGACCTCGATTCCAGAGCGCTGCAGCACCTTGGAGATCATGAGTCTCTGGTCCAACAGCTGGCCACGAGCGATACCGGGGAAGGAGGCTGTCATCTCGAAAGCTGATCTGATGCCCAGCTGCAAAGATGAAAACAATTAATTAAATAGAGAAGTGCATTTTCTATCTAGCTAATTATTAAAGGGAACTATTTTTTTGAACTGTTATTTAAACATTCGAGAGGTTATTATGATCAGTTGAAAAAAATAATAGGCAGTTATTTTTTTACCGACAGTTGGTAAATTTGTGCGACAGAAAAACATAAACAGTAATAAAAAACCAATTGGCCGGTTATTTCGTCTTACAATGTCAATACTAAAAAGACGTGAGCAGACTAATAAATAAATGACCAGTAAAAATGATCGAATGGGCAGTTAGATTATTATTCTTATTATGAGTATACATTTCGTTACATTATTTCATAAAAGGTGTATTGGACATTAAACGCTGATAGTTTTGTATCCAATTTGATTTAGTTGTTATATTTCTGCCCCCGCATAGGGGAGGCTTACCGCAACGCATGGGTAATCAGCAATTAACCCAAAAATTATCCTAAAAGTCTTGCTAGCTGGCGTGAGGAGCGTAGGCCGAAGGCTGGCGGAGCAACGACGACATTTGTGACAGAAAGTGGGTTTGTTTTTATTATTGCGAGCGCAGCGAGCGCGAGTCATGGAGTCGTCGTAGCTAAAGTCGTTGCATGCTTTATATACGAGGAATACATTTTACCACCTCTTTGTTTAAAGAACTGCTTAGAATGAGATTTCTTACTGACAAATTCCGATTTATTACTGCCCACACGTAACCGCTCGTTCAATAATTTTTACCGCCCATTTAATTATCTTCCTGCTCAATTACATATTCACTGATCCATTTCATTATTTGTTATTACTCATTTTTGTTTACTTTACTGCTTAGTTTTAACTGCTGAACTAGTTATTAAACGTGCCATTTATAAATTTTAACTTACCAAAACCGCTATTTACAACTGCCTCTTTAAATCAGTGCCATTATTAAATGCTTCAAGCATAACCAATAAAACCAATTTCATTTAGAAGAATGCTTAAATTCTAGAAAACTAAACTTGTATTGGTTTTTAGAACAATCACTTTCGCTTATTAGTTGTGGTAAAACTTTCCGGTGATTTTACGAGAATTGGAGATTATGAATTTATAATGAAAGCAGACTCCAGCAGGCCGAATGGTGTAACATAAAATAATCACCGGCAAAATTTGAGGTACAAAATAATTCCTAATTAATTCTTCGGAACTTCGGAATTAATTTCAGACGACATTGTGGCCATTGCCTAAATATCCTGGATGAGGCAGTCACAAGAACGTGGAGCTTAGCACAAGCAAAGAGAGGCCTGTACCCAGCAGTGGGTGAAGTCGGGCTGTGGATGATGATGATGATGAGACGGACCTTCGGAAGTGTTTTCACAGTCAAACAGAAACCAGTCGTGTTGCTGTGGATTTTCATTACGATTTACCGCTGCAGTTTCCAGTTGTGTATGCCTCTGGAACTGTATCTTAAGACATCACTGCCAATTAAGGGCTTCGCATATTCAAAAGAAGAATCACTTGGTCCTGCTGTTCCTAACGTCGTCATACAATCATAAACTCACGCCCTTTTCCCATGGGGGTAAGCATAAACTATAGAACGCCACCTGCTACGATCCTTACATACACGCACGCCGGTTGCGAGTACTACGCACCTGACCTTCTGAAGAACCTCTCCAATATTTTCTAAATAACGCGAAAATAAACGATAGTGATTATGCTTTGATGTCAGTCACGTACCGATGTTATTTCTACCTTAAATCACAGTGTGATTAAGGTGGAAGTCGCAAAAATATAGCTTTACACAGTTTTAATCATTAAAATCATCAATACAACCCTCTACTACATAGTGTATCACCTTGAAAAAGTAATTCAATGGGATTAAATTAATTATAATTATGTGTGTGTGTGTGTACATACAGTCCCGAATCATATTTTAATTAACTGACAACTCGACCTGCAAATTGCAAAAAATGTAAGGACATTTGAATTGAACGGGCTAAATTGGCGTTTTCACTTAGAAGACACAGAGTGCTTAGGGAAAAAGTAAAAGGTCATCAGTCACAGAATATTAAGTGTTGTTCTCATTAACTGCTTAACCGCAGTTGTCGGAACAATTTCCAAGAGTTCAAAACTTGTTCTTTGCGGTCCGTAGTCATCAACATGGACCAATTAAAAACTTAAATATTTGATAACGTTGTCAAAATCATAGTGATTCTCAGTAACAATAAAGTCGAAACATACCGGTTTTTTGAGAAACCGCATATGGCAACTAGTTTTTTTTTTCTGTTATTTGGAATTGGTTCATTACGAAAACCAGTATTTTGAAAAAGCTTAATTATTTTGCATGAACGGGAAAAATATAATGGTTGACGACGATTTTGGTGTCCTCTCTGATTCTACTTTTTTTGTTGATTTTGGATGGTGTAGCTGTCAATAGGTCACCAGACTCACAAGGAAAGATATAGATAGATTGCACAATCATCATCGTCTTCTTCCTGCCCATATCTCATGTTATTTGGGGTCGGCGCAACACGTTTTGGTTCTTCTATTCTTCCCTATCAATCGTCACGCTATCATATACTTACAAAGGGTGTAAAAAGACTCTTAACGAAGCCGATGAGCACTTGTTCTCCCCGTCATTGCGATCATTTTTCTGTTCTAGACCATACCTGGGAACCTTCTAGTTACGGAGATATTGGGGGTCAAAGTTCCAACTTTTTCACAAATTTTCTTTTAAATACATGTTTTTAATGTTTTTTTTTACTTAGGACACCTTCACGACCCCCGTATTATTCAATCCATCCATCAGCACAATGTTTTGAATGCGTTACATTGAGTCCTACCGTAAAACGTGATTTTTCACCCCAAAAAAAAAAAAAAATCGTTTCCCAGCAATAATTTTTGCGTAAAGTTACTTAGTTTGATGTACATAATGCTTGGTTGACGGCTTCGTGAAGAGTAGGTTTACACCCTGTATTCATCACTCTTTTAGTCACATGTGTTTCATTCACCACATACCAAGACAGACGACTAACTTTCATCTTATCTGTAACAGGCGTCACTTTCATATAATTTCTTACTTAATCCATTTTAGTCACTCCATATCAACATTCAAATAGACAGACATTCTTATTTTGTTATTTTCATGCAATTTATATAAGGTCCTATTAAAATAGATGTACATATTTTAACACAGCGTTCAGTATGTCTAACAAAGGATATCCAAGCAAAAAAACACTGATTAAAGTGATTTTATTTTGCCCTAAAATAGTAATTTAGTGTATTTTCGTTTACTGATTTTTTTTCTTGTAGGTTATCTAATATGTTTTTCTTATTTTTTTTTTACGATTGTTCTACTTTGGTGGTCTGAATGATTTATAAAAGTTTGTCTATCTATTTTAATGGGACCTTATATCGTCATCAACATCTATGTAGCCTTTTTCCAACTATGTTTCAACATACGACTTGATGCTGCTAATGAATACCAGTACTTTACAGGGAGCGACTGCCCTAACTTCACTTAGTACTTTTGAAAACTATACGCTCGTTCTGTCATCATAAAATCTCAATAAATTCATTCACTCACTCACAGCAACGCATAGCCTCAAACGCTGGGTCTCGAAGTATTCAATATTGCACCAATCAACAAACCTTCTCAACATCATCAGCCTATCCTTTTCCCAACTATGTTAGGGTCGACTTCCAGTCTAACCGGATGCAGCTGAATACCAGTATTTTCATGGAGCGACTGCCTATTTAACCGCTACAACCTATTTAGTAATCGGTAATACGGTACCCTTTGGTAAGACTGGTTGTCAGACTTTCGAGCAACTGACTACCTGTAACGACTGCCAACGTCTTCAAATGACAGTCGGGACCAACGGCTTAACGTGCTTTCTGTGCAATCAAATCCTTCTATTTTTGAAAATGCTTTCTCTAAGTTTAAATAGAGAATAAACATTTGTACAGAATTTCATAATTTTAAGGTTCATAATCGGACAGCTTAGCCATAGTTCAATGTCTTCTGTATTCATTTTTTCTTTTTTGTCTTAAATTACATGCTGCTTACATCTTTCAAGATACCATCCAACTGTGACGTGTAGTCGAACTTGAACTTGGGTAGAGTGACATCAACCTGGTACTCCCGAAGGTTGTTCAGCTCCAACCGAAGGTCACTGACGTCATTCCATACGCGGGGCAGACCCATCAGGGAGTTGGGCACTATTATGTACATCGCGAATTTGTTGCCCTGCGAAAAAAAATGGGAAATGTTTAAGGTATGTCATAATGATTGCCTCATGGGTAAAGGGTTCGCAAGTGCGACTGGTGAAAATAAAGTCCTGGGTTCGGTTTCTGCGTCAGGTAAAGTGTTATTTGGTTTTTCCATCAGGAATTTCTCAATAGTAGCCACGGTGTCTGGATTTGTGCCCGGTTGATGGCCAAAGGCTCGCCCCCTATTACATGGGACTTCAACATAACTGGCGAAATGTGGGTGTACTATTAGGTACAGCTCTGCCTAACCCATAGGGGATAACAGGCGTGATGTTATATTATGCCATGATGACTAATCGCATAATCAGCATAGGTCAATTTTTAATTAACATACCGATCAGCGGTCTTGAACGTATTTTAGATGTGGTGATCACGTTCAAGATCTATTAACGTCAAGATTCCACAGAGACTTACAATTAAAACTCACCAGGTAAGGCATCCTCAAGATTTTCGAATCGTACTTCGCGGATTCAGTGTAGTAGAACTTGTCGTTGACGTTCATGAACGGGATGGTCTTCTGGATCTTGGGCGAGACGTAGAACGGGCCAGGCTTGGTCTCGTTAGGAGCGAACTGGTGACGCCAGCTGCCCTTGAAGTACAGAGTGTTGAGGACCAGGACCACCATGTTGGCCACGTCATCTGGGTGGAAGAATGAAGGATTAGAAATGAAATTTAATTATTTTAATATCATTACTTATTAATGTAATATCATTACTTAAAGACATCTAGTTTGGAATAGATGATGAACAAACTGATAACGAAACGATTTTAAAATCAGAAGGCTATTCAAGTTGGGCTGAACATCAGCACTTTTTTAACGGTTCTTCCTCGTGTTTAAGCTGGGAAACAGGAACGATAGAACCAATTCCCCAGCAACACATGAAGTAAAGAATAATGATCAGGTTGTTATAACCTCCATACGGAGGTTAGAACAACCTGATGATTGTTTCAATGGATCTTTGTTCATCATCAGGTAGGTAGGTGTCAATCCTAATATATACAGAAAATGACAATTTTTCCGAGAGGATAGGCACCACATACTACACAACTTCGTGTTTTCTTCGTAACTCTTCTTGATTCGTTCATACATGTCTTCTCTTTATCTGTTGTCTTTTAAAAAAATATATATATCATCAACGCATAATTTTATTGAGCTCTGATATGTGCATATACCATCATTCATTGTGCTACTTTATTTTAAACGAAAACACTTTCGAACTTTTCTATTATTTGATTTGCTGACAACAACAGCCAATCAAATCAGATGACATGTGATTGGACTAGAGATTAGAAATCTGGGATAACCGTGACCCAGACGGTAAATATGATTTTAGATACTCATAATAGAAACCAGACAAATGATGGCATTGTATCAACCTACATCCGTCACATTCAAAACTGAATGAATGAATGTGCATTGTAAAATTCTAAATAATACAAAGCCGTTTCCACGTATTTTCCTAATTAAGGCTATATTATATGCGATGTAGTTATAAGCCGGTAACTACTTCCCTTTTATTCACTTCCATTTAACTAACCAAACACTCCATAATACTGTGGCTGAAGTAACTACACGTAGTTCGTCGCAATGAGTAATAGAGTAGGTCCTGTCTATAGAATAGTTCAAAGAGCATCTGATCTGACTCAGCTTGTCAGGGCATTCACCGGAATATGCAAAAGTAATTGAGTCACTAAATGTAATTATCACAGTAAAACCAGAAACGGTAAGTGCAATGCCAAACTTTAATGTATGTGAAAACTAGCAATGTTGTATAGTTTATATTCTGATTCACACAGTTTGAACGTAATTTCAATTTGATGACTGCTGCCATGACTTCTTTTATCCATCTCTCTTTGCATACACCATTCTACCTATTCCTATTTCCACTTGTCCATCTTCATCAATCTGTCCACTGTTTTTTCCAACCATCATTTTCTTTTTAGCAATTATTAGTTTCAAATTATCCTTATCAACCATTTTTCTATCTATTCATCCTTCGTACCTTTTTTTATTTTCCGAACCCTCCATAACTCCCGAACTGTTCAGATTACCAACCTTCATCAACCAAACTAGGTATGCGTCCTTGCGTGATATTAGAGACCCAGCTGTTGATCTCCTTCGAGGCAACTGCAGGGTCTTGGAAGTTGACGGTCTTCAGCTCAGTCTTGTAGAACTCCTGTGCAATGGCGGCGAACCTCTGGCGCGGTTGCGCATTATCTCCGATGTAGATACGGCTGCCGAGGTTCAAGATGTATTGTGGTGATTCTTTCTGTAAGAGGAGATGGATATTGTATTAACAGGTTTTTAGGATCAATTCTATTAGAATCGTTGCATCGTTTTCTGACTTTCTAATCTACTTTGGTGGTAAAAGCGATGGTGGGTTTGATTGGACACTCAACTTCTAAAACGTATTCAATAAACTGGGTCTTCAAATCGATACAGCTAAAAACCAGGGGTCTTACTCAGTTATGGTAGGGGGTATTGTGATAGTCCTGTTTTAACCAAATGCCCTGGAGACGAAATGTGGTGCTTTTCCAAAAACGTTGGGGCACTTATTGTGTCTTACGTTTCCTATTAGTTGTTCAATACAGGAACTAATGGATGCTACTGCTTCTGCTACTACTCAGTTCTGGGTTCACAACTTAGATTGCCATCGACATGCTGAGAAGAAGAAGAGCAAAGATATCACCGTCATTTGCATTGTTTTTTTTATTAAAAATGGCATGTCCTACGTGACTATTAACCGCCACGGTTCTAGGTATATTGCTATATAAAACTAGCTCGGTAGTACTTCCTTGATATGTGAATACTGAATGCAGTTATATTATTTTATTTACTGTCGCAGTTTTACCCCCTAATACGAGTAAGGAAATAATCGTTAATTTGACTGGTCATGCGATTTTCAACTTTAAATGGTCCTTAGTATGACATCCTTTGTGATCTCATTTATAGGTAAAGGCTCTCGGGCAATTTGAAGAGCTTTATTATTGTATGAGATTCTAAGAAACAGTAAACGTGTATGAGACCGTAGTGTGTGAACATTTGCACGTTTGCGTAATTTACGGTAGTTGCATCCTTGTTTTGCATCAATCAAGTGCCTTACTTTTTTTAAATTTCATGACGTGGTTCCCCCATATATTTATGTTCCTTGGGTTCCCCATAGCTTTACTAAGTCAATCACTCGACTATTGACTGATTTCAAAGCAAATAAAAACTAATTTTACCAGTAAGTTGTAAATTATTTACGTTTTCAGGCCTTTAAAAAACTGTGGTTTTTAGTCAAGTTATGTCTTGGAATTGTTGATTAATAATGCAACTACCTTATTATTGAGTCAGGATTTATTATTAAAAGTTTCGGATTAAAAATTGTCCATAGCACAAATCACATAATTAACTAACTAAAATGTAAATACAAATATAATCATAACAAACTACACAATACTTATGCCCGGTTCATGGCATTAGGCTCGCTCTCTATTACAGATAACTGGCGTTTCGTTAGATACAATCGGACTTCGGTGATGACAGTTCTCTGCATTCAGGCACAGATAATATAAAACTTCGGGGATTATGGTAGCATGTTGGTGAGGCTGTATTCTAACACGTAGATACACATAAATATGCTTACATCTTTACAAGGTGGAAGGGAGATACCGACACTTAACTTACCACGTTTTCAGTACATCATTCTGAACCCCCCACATATAAATTATTCATATGTGGTAACCGTTTCAGCGTCGGTTCCACCCTGAATATTTCCCGTTTATGCTGACGGGGAAACTGCCCATAAAATGTAAGATTCTTTTTTTTTCAACAAAACTAGAAAGACCATCTGCATCCCTATTTTGAATCTAATTTTCTAAACAAATAGGTAGTTATCCAGTTTGCCCCAAAAATAAACTTTTCTAAGTCTTTTTTTGAATAGATTTTATATGTATATTACCCATAATGTCATGAGAACTTGATTCAATTCCGGGGTTTGCTATTTTAGTATTTCTAACTGAATATGTGTTTTGATTATACCCAGTAGTAGTGCAAGAAATTGGAACTCGGAAGTGGTTTCAGTGTCTTTATGGAACGGATCTAGATTGCTTACCCCATCATCTGTTACAATATCAGAATAAATTACTTATTGTTTTACGACCTATAATGGAGGGTCCTGGATGTTGATCACTATTGAACTTTATCACAAGGATTTAATTCCCTCGAGTCACATTTTATTTATTTCTTAGTCCTATGCTGTTGATTTTAATTTTGATAGTTAAACGTCCATGTCCTGTTCTTTATTTTATTTGTAGTTTAGAGAAAAATCATTTTAATTTATGTTTTCGCCACCAAATAGTTTTTAATTATTTCAAATAGTGAACCCGCGTATTGGTGCTCAAGATACAGGCTTTGACTAGTTTGGGGCCAGTGTAATATTTTTGTTACATTCTTGGTGCTAATTTTTTTTTTTAATTTGTATCAGCTAAACGCTGGCTCCCACAGTCACTATAATGATGTTTATAATATTTATAACGAAAACAAGATTGCCAATAAAATAATACATAAAATACCTCTAAGATGCTACACGAGAACAAAGAAAACGTGATGAGATCAATCTTTATAATAGATATGCTTGTTTGAGTTTTATATCAATCTTTATTAGATATTTATAATAATCTAAGTATCTACAATATTCTACATAATTACCTTAACAGATTTTTTCTTAGGTAACCACATATCGTTTTGGTGAATCAGTAAGACCTAGCTTAGTTCTATAGCATTAGGTATAGACGCCATCAGCACATCAAGTTACTACAATCTGTCTAATTTCTTTAATATATTTTTAACTTTATCGCTAAAGCATTAGGTTCAAGGTTGTTTGAGAAAATTTGACAGTTTCAGTTTCAATACCGAGCTCACTAACGGTTTTGACCCATACGCCTTGAACAATAAGGTTGAAAGTGGCCGACCGTCGTCAGTGCCCTCGGGAGTCATCATTAGTATTGTATTCTCTACATCAATAGCCGGCACTAATCTAAATCGTTTTCAAATTAATACAAGAAAACGATTAACTTTATCGTGGAAAACGATTGAGCCGACTTGTTGTATCAATTAGGTACTACGCTTGCTTGATAATTGTATGTCACGTGTTGGTGATTAAAAATTAAATATTAAGTACCTATTGACAAGCATTGTGTGAATTGCTGGCTCGTTGGTCTAGTGGTCGTAAGCTCAACTGCTGGAACATGTGGTCCTGAGTACGATTCCTAGATCAGGCGAAGCGATATTGGGTTTTTTTACGACAGGCATTTCTCAGAAGCATCCACTGAGTCTGGATTTGTGCCCGGTTGATGTCATAGACTCGACCCCTATGACATGGGACTTAAACATAACTGGCGAAATGTGGGTGTACTATTAGGTACACTTCTGCCTAACCCGTAGGAGATTATAGGCGTGATATTAAGTGTGAGAATTGTGTACACAGTACAGCAATATCAAAGAAATCACGTCTTTAATGGTCTTAGGGTAAAACATGTAGTTACCAAGATAGGTTAGGTTTTTCTCTGTAAAAGATTATTACCAGAAAACGAACAGGACCAAAAACTTCAGAGTCAAAAACAAACCGACCATAATTAAAGATTGAAACTTACATAAAATATTATAAAATCGCTAACCTGTGTTGACGTAATCCAATAAATTAAGATGTCCAAATATCTCGATATATAAGAGCAATGAACTCGATTTTAATGACATGGGACACAGGCCGTTATAACTAACGAGATATGCGTGTTTCTGGTACTAAAGCACTACTTTACTACCTATCATGAACAGTATTGTCTGCCTAGCCTTTTTTAGAACTAAATATTTCAATTTGCCGCGGCATTATGTAAGCGGCGTTTGAATTGTCGATGAAATGTTGTGGCATACTACATAGATAAAGTGACACGGCAATATACATCATGCCTTAGGCATAATACATAACTGCGAGCGTTTTTAAACTGACGACACCGTATGTAAACGGCGGAATCATACAAATTGCCTGCGACATATACATTAATAATTAAAAACTATTAAATAAACTAACAACAAACTATAAAAGGGCATCGAAAAACTCCTCCTCAACGCTGTCAGATAGTAATGTGCCCAAGAGACTGGCGGCGTTACCACGTTGTATGGCAACACTTAGCCTCTGGCCAAGGTAAAACGAGCCCTTGGGTCACGGGGAGCATCAACAACAACAACGTCGAAACAGCGTTTAGAAACACTAATTATATAGCCGTCAACTTCGAATTTTGTATATAAAATACGTTACTTCGAGCACAAACTATTGCTAAAAAACGACTTTATTTTGGCGTGAAAATTTGTTTTTTACGGTAGTGCGAAATGTAACGTCATGTAAAAGATTTTGCTTTCGGGTACATGCAATTGCACAGGGTCGTAGGAGTTCTGAAAGTTAGGTTCTGTTAAAAGTATTAGCATTTAAAAATAATTTTAGAAAACCGAAAACCTTCAGTAATTCTGTAGCCGGATCCCAAGTTTTAATAATAAGTACCTATTTCCATTCAAAAGTAAAAAAATGGTAAAATACAAAATAAATAGAAGTAATGTAGGTAATACAAAGTTTGTTGCCTATACTAGATTGAACTTGTATCACAGGCGGCACAAAAGTATATTCCAGTACAAAAAAAAACCATTTATGTTTATATCAGTTGACTAACCTGTAAAGATTCAATGATAGAGGCGAACTTCCTCCTGACTAGATTCCTGTCTAGATCGAAGCCCAGGACGGACGAGAGCTCGTTCTGGGTGACTCCTGTGGCGGCTTCTGTGAGGATGGCCAGCGCCAGTTTCAGGCCCAGAGGTGATAGCAAGAAGTTCTGGTCTGAGGAAGCTGCTACGCGCTGAAACGATAAAATTATATGTTAGTTAAGGGTGATAGGTAACTGCCAGGGCTGCGGGACTGTTCGAAAGAGATACCGCGGCCCTGGAACACAAAGGGCAAGGAAGGAACATGGATGGGTTTTAGTCAGTACAAGTCTGACACTCCCTTCCGCTCTGCCCGGGGCGGGAGAAGTCATTTGATGATTTCCCATCCGTTAAAAAAAAGGGTGATAGGTAGCAGACATTTTCTAGATGGTTCAGAACATATAAAAAGACTCTTAATGAAGCCGAAAGAAACTTGTTCTCCCCGTCATTGGGAACCTTCTAGTTACGGAGATATTGGGGGGGACTCATTCACATTTAACAATGATGTCGGCTTGATGCTTAAGGTAGCACTAGTCGCGGGCTCGAACTCACTGGTGGGTGTGGCCAAAAAGCACGCTGTCTCACCTGGCATCGTGCCCGATAGTGAGATGCACGATAATTCATAGTACAGGCGCGCGAAAAAAAATACGAAAAGGCCTTTGGAAAATCGAGTTTTATGAAAAAACCACTACAGAAATCAATTACAAATAAAATTTATTGAATTTTTAGATAATTGTGCTTTGTCGGTACCGACTTTGTTTTCGAAATTTGACACTTCTTTTATTACTAATTTACGCCCAAAGTTGCGTTAAAATTGGTAATAAAAACGAATCTTTGGTAGCTCGTAACTTTTAAATGGCTTTTTATTTTAGTATTCTGTTTCCGCACAGAAAAAATTAATAATGAAACAAAACAATATCATGTTTAACTTTGGATGTACAGTGTCAAACAGTGGAGTAATACCCTCCCGAAATTTGTATGGAAAAATTTCGACTAGTGTCACCTTAATGAGTGGAACTTACTATGCCTTTCGGCTACTGCATTGCGGTTTGCATTTTTATATTTGTTCATTGTAAAACTATTGGATTTACCCATCTTGATCTTAATCTGAACACCTGAAGGGCACTCAAACCTTATGTATTGACAAATATGGTTTTCCATATTAAGGCTTGTAACATCATTGGGTTTTTCCCGAGGTGATTAATATGTTATTGACCGCATGACTTATATGTTGAACATCTACTCGTAATTAAATAGATAATATATTATCGTGTGGATTTTTCTGCATGGAACTTAATTCATTCTTTCTACAGACTAAGTAGTACCGAGTTCACCGAGAGTCTCAGACTTTTCACCCTTATGCCCTAGTTAATAAGGTTGAAAACTGGTCAACCATCAGTGTACTTGGTAGTACACACGGCGACACATCAAGCTATGTCTTCCAGTATAAGATGGCCTCACTTTGTATAGTTTTCCCGTACAATGAGAGATCCACATAAACTGGTTTAAATAGCTTGATCGGCCGTCACGAGTCCCTAAAAATTTTTAACATTGACAAAAAGAACTCCCTTTAGTTTTTCTCTTGTCTTATCAGATCTTTGTGGCCAAAATTCGACAAAAAAATTAACCGAACTACTTACTTACACACACATGCAGTCTTCAGATATCCTAATAAAGGATATTTGAAGACTGCATGTGTGTGTGACCCCTTAAACTAAAAAGTCTCACCTTAGTTAACGTCCAGTCGAATTTATCATAATCAGCAGGCGCTGGGTTAAAGATATCCGCATCCCAGTAGTCCAGGTCGACCAGGGTGCCTTCGGGCGCAGGTGTCACCGCCGAGGCTTGGTTGCTGGCCGCGACCGCGAGAAAGCCTCGTCGCGAGTTGTAGTCACCGAACACGTCATGTAGGACTTGGGAATCGATGGCAATGTCTGATGCTGCGCATAATGCGAGGGTCGCTGTGGACAAATTGATTAAAAATGACAGCTGTAAGGATGTAACACGATTAGGTCAATAATATTATTATGACTATGTTATTAATAGTTTAATCTTATTGGTCCATATTTATATAGCGTAAAATACTGATTGCAAAATATACATTTGTAATTATTTTGATTTATATCGTTATGACAAAAGCAACTTTAGTCACATTAGTTTGGTAGGCTCTATTATTTTAATCAAGTTAGATTTTATGGACTTATAGTTATCGTTATCGAAATGGAAGTAAGTTTTTTCTGCAGTAGAACATTACGGGCTCGTAAAAATAATAGAAATAATAATAAAATAAAAAAATATAAAATAATAATAGAATAATAGTTAATAGTAATAGTCATGGTGTACATTTACCTAATAAGTGAAGAATATAAAACACATTTGGGCTCATAATTTCAGTCAAAGACATCAACGATGCTGAGTTTAGAACAATCTTCCTCGAGGATAGCCACAACGGCTTATACCGCATGCGGGGCCCGCATCCAGCGCATTCTCGAAACACGGGCGCATTAATACATACATAACATTATGCATGTAATCCCCGAAGGGTTAGGCATTGACGAAAAAGAGTGACGTAGAGGGAGAGGCGCGTTCTTCTTCTTTATCGTGTGGTTAATGCCTAACCTAGCATCAGAGTCTTTATGCCACCCATGGCATGGTAGAGGACTGAGGAGCATTAAAAGATTGGTAAAATAGGCCAGTATAATAATGCCGCTGCAAAAAATAGTTCAATTTTATGTTTTGGAAAGAGGCACCTCCCAATTTCCTGCAATTATCCCAGGCAACGCGTCAGAGGAGAAATAGTAATTTTACATCATGTCGGGACACTAATATTTTTTTTTGCGAATTTGTCTGGGTCACATTTGTGAGCACAACAATTATTATCAGTCAGACAGTCATAAATGTCAGTCACCTAAATACGTACAGCATGACTGATGACTGTATTTTCTACAAACATGCGTTTAAATAAATTTGCTGTAAAAGTACGGCCTTTCCTACATTTTTTCATTGGGGAAAACCACTTATTTACCGAGCAAGTAACTTGATTGACGTGCTAAATAAACCGTGCAGTTACAAATAGCTACACACGTGCATATAGGTTTTACTATTAAGTATTGCATAGCGATAGTATTTTCTTAAAATTATTTAGCATTATTTAACTTGCTTTGACAGTGGTCATCATCATCATCATCAGCCTTTTTAATGTTCCCACTGCTGGGACACAGGCCTCCTCTCTATGAGAGGGAAGTGACAGTGACAGTGGTAGCCCAGACTAAAGTTGTCGTAGGTCTAATACGGTACTTCAATTTGGCCCAAGCCACGTACTCTGACTTTTCGGTGTACCAGAAACCAGCATGCCTGAGACATATTTTTTGACGGCATGTAAAGCTAAGTCAGAGTCCCATGGAAGGCATTAAAATTCTGACACCAGGCTAGGCGCTAACCACACAATAAAGAAGAAAACTTTGCGTTATTCTCAAAACAGTGCACACACTGAGCCTGCGTGTGGGATCCACTCTCTCTCACCAACAGAAGACCTGTGTCCCAGCAATGGGAACACTACAGGCTGTATGAATGAATATAGATATTACAGCGCCCCCTGCAAGACAGGCCTGGTTTCAATCTTTCCACTAAATTTATCTTCTGCCGTCTGAGGTCTGAACTCATCATCTGCCTAGCCTTTTCCCAGCAACATTGGGGTCGGCTTTCAGTCTAACTGGATGCAACTGAATACCAGTATTTTACATGGAGCTACTACTTATCTGACCTCCAAAACCCAGTCAGTACTGGGGAATACGTTACCCCTTGGTAAGACTGGTTATCAGACTTTCGGGCCACTATAATATTACCTGTCAAAGATGAAGAAGATGTACAAATGACAGCCGGGACCAACGAGGAAACTCGATATGCAATGGGTGGTCACCCATCCACGGACCAACCTAGGTAAACGCGGCTTAACCTGAAGATCGACCCGATTGGCTGTTATTATTATTTAGCCACCGCTATGTTATTTATTTTTTGTGTTTCCTCACGTGTGAGGTCAGAACTTTATATTTGATTCAATTTATGCCACCATCTATCTCACTTTGAGCTTTATCATCTTCTGTGTGTGGGCTGAAAGAATTCATCCTTTCTTGACGTCCACCTATGCCACTCGCAAGCCTCACTGGATCGATGTGTTCTTTGCTTTTCGAAGCCAGTGGATCCCTACGGCCTTCACAAGGTCAACAGTTCATTTTGGACCTGCCATGTAATTATTCAAATATTAATTAACCAATAGCAAAATACTGTTGAGGTTCCTACTACCGGTAAAACACACTTATTATTCACGTTAATATTCGGTTCGTTTTCCTTATTATTTCCAATTTTCTTAGATGTCAGGGGCTTCACCTTATACATTTTTATATCTACGTAGGAATTCATAAACTGTGAAGTAGATTGCTAACTCACCAAACCAGAACCCTGACACGGGCTGGACTATGATTACCTACTGCATTATAATTACGAATTATTGATAGCGACAAACGATTTATCAATCAAAGTCCAATCAATGTTTAATCATGTCTTTAACGGCTATATGGATTCTAAGCTCCTCCACTTCATCATCATCATCATTTCAGCCAAAAGACGTCCACTGCTGGACATAGGCCTCCCCAAGTGTCGCCACATTGACCGGTACCGTGCGACTCGCGTCCAGCGGATCCCCATAACCTTCACCAGGTCATCGGTCCACCTAGTGGAAGGCCTTCCAACGCAACGTCTTCCGGTTCGCGGTCGCCACTCCACAACTTTTCGGCCCCATCGGCCATCCGTTCTGCGAGCAATGTGCCCTGTCCACTGCCACTTAAGTCTGGCAATTCTTCAGGCTACGTCGGTAACCTTGGTTCTCTTGCGGATGTCCTCAGATTCGATCACGCAAGGAAACTCCAAGCACCATTGCCTTTTGGGTGACTTTAAGCCTTCTGATGAGGCCCATTGTGAGCGACCACGTTTCGGTCCCGTACATGTAATCACTGGCAACACACACTGGTCATAGACTTTCCTCTTGAGATACTGCGGTAGTTAGCTCCTCCACTTAGGCTGGACAAAACAGTGCTAAAGCTAAAGCGAATGATACATATAAAACATATCTACACCTTCATGTATTAGTATACATGAAGGTGTAAACTACGTGCGTAAGTTGTACCTCAGCTATTGGTATAGCCGAGGTACAGTCGCCAGTGCATCAAGTTATTATTTTCATGTGTTGTATTTTTTCATTCCATTTTTAACTTAGCCTGCAACATTTTATGGTTTAAAATCATTTGGAGAAATTTGACATTTTGTGGTAACTTGAAGTGCCCGCCTAAATTTCTCAGTTCTCCGCTGTAAGTCGTCTACCTATCTGGCTTAGATTTCTCGCTTCAACGGTGCGTTGTGTCCCCTTGACTCGCCTCCCCAAGTAACTGTTCCATGGACAAATACAGCTGGACCAGCTACTGAAAACATGAGTCGTAAAGGTTCACGACCAGCCCTTCATTACTGGGCCTTGTAATTGTGGTCATTACGATACATGTTGTTACGTTTAACAACAGACCTACATCTGCGGTATCATTCACACGCTATCCAGTTGACCCCCCGATAACCTGCCACATTAGTCGTGCATTACAAGCTAATAATCTTTCACTTCAATATTTATATTGTGAATGCGAGCGCTAGTTGAACCAGATATTAATCTACGCATTTGAAAATAAACAATACCCTAGGGTTTATGGCGAGGTTGTTTGTGAGAAATGAATAACCAGCACATGCCTTACCAGGTGGCGTTCTGCAGTTTCTGCCTACCCCCATGAGAAATAGGCGTGACTTTATGTGTGTATTATCATTAGGAATGTGTCCATTACAGAATTTGATGGAATCGACTCCAACATAGTTTGCGAACAGGCTAGGCAGATGATGTTATGGGCATAGCTCCTAGACCTGTCTCTGTATCTCAGGAGGGTTTTGGCCGGCTTTAGCCGCTTAAGGCAAATAAACAAAGAAGATTGGCGAGCTTATCAAAGGAGGAGTTTCAAAAGGACACATGTGTAGGACCCGTCAAGTCAAAAACACAATTTGGGAAGGTAACACAAAAGCTTAAGTCGAAAAAACTAAATCAAAAAAGGCAGTTTTCCAGTTGAGGATCTTTTCAATTTGAAATAAATAGAAGATTCATTAACTGCAGACGTTATTAATTTTGTTACACGGAATTTTATTTTATTCCATCATATAAGAAGATAAACAAAACCGCAATCAGGTTTCATGACGTTTCTATTGTCTAACTTAATTGATTTACCATTACTGTGTAATTAAGTTGTGATTAACTTCCACAACGTGTTTTAAGGATGATGTAATTCGAACTTCAAACAAACAAAACATATATCTTAGAATCAAAATTACTGTGCTACGAATTCCGGTCACGTATATCTTAAATCTCCAAGAGCGTTTGGATCCCTAAACCACGTTAGGTCTTGCCAAATAGGCAAATCACTGGCGAAATTATACAGACTTGATAAGACAGTATTGGCCTGATTGACCTGATGAAGGTCACAGGAATCTGCAGGATGCGAAAAGCGCAGATCAGGTCCTAGTGTACCTACTTCTATTCTTATAATTTATATTCGTATCTGACCGTGGCATCACTTTGGGCGATATCAGAATACCAGTGCTCTGACTTTTTTTTTTAATGGCACAGCACCATTCTGAGATAGGCCTTTTGCCTTCCTACAGAACATACCTATTTCGCTTTTCTTCTTTTCTTATTTTTTTTACTTTTTTATATTATTTCGCTTTACTGTTAATTTAACTATTTTGTTTTGCTTTGTCTTGTGCGGACTCGTAAATACTTTTTCTTTCTTTCTTAGCTGACTTACAAAACCCAGTCACTGGGCAAAACGATAAGCTATGGCAATTTACCAGGATTTCGGGCGTCAGATTTTTCGTAACTAAGTACTGCTAAAAATCTATAAATGCCCCTCGACACCAATGGCTGTTTTGTTTTTAGCCACAAGACCCCCTTTTCCTAATGAAATCTTTAATAAGAAAAATATTTATAGGCAATTTATGCTCAAACATGCGAAACTAGTATAGAACTGGTTTCGAAAAACTTGAATTTACTTGTGTTTGCAAATGATGCGGAATTTTTGGTTTTTCCCAATAAGTACTTAAAATACGAATTGTTCGTGTCTAGAATTTTGATCAAAGCGTAAACTGCAAAAGACACGTAGAAATATCAGCTTTGAGTACCTATATTTAAACATGGACATATTGTAGGTAGGTAGTGTAGGTATGTCATGTTCCCAAACCTGGTTTAGCTTCGATATACTTTTTTATTTCCAAATTCCCGCACGGGCCAATGTTTACTTTGAATACATTGTCGATGATAACGGCATTACGATGGGTCATGGGGGTGCAAGGGTTTCTGATCCCTGCCAATACTTCTTTAACTGTTGGCTAAGTACCCACTGGGCAGGTCTTTAGCATTGCCCTCTTCGCATTGCAATCTTCTTCTTGCTATTACCAACCATAGTCTTGTTCTTCTCAATTTTCGTACCAATTTCTCGTCTCTTTTATCGTGAATACCAGATTATCTTTCCCTGGTGTGGTGTGGAAGTCCGGCGCCATCTTACGCCGAAGTTAGGTCAACAACTCTATTGTCATCTTTTAACAACTTATCTTTAACAATCTTAAAACGAAGTAGGTACATAGTTCCGTTTCCGAGGATTTTTTTATTAAACTATCTTTAGTACAGATTCCAAGCCTTTCTAACTATTTGCAGTTGGTTCTGTCATATTAATTAAAGTAGACAGACAGAAAGAAACATCCAGGGGTATATGTTTCGATCATTATCAGCTTATTCTGTCCCAAAAAAGTTGGTACAGTGTGGGACATGCTTGTAAACTCATCTTATAAACATAAATGATGTACTATATACTCAGTCCTGTCCTGTCTGTCGCATCATACGAATCATCTCTGACATCAACTTGCAAAAAACAAAATTGTTAAAAGTACCCATACTATGTACGTACATAATACAATCAATACCGATGACCTTTTACCATTTTAAAGGATAAACAATGTTGTTTTACGAGAACAAATGCAAGAACTGGTAAACTATTAGCATTCTAGACAAATATATGTGGTCTCCATAATAAAGTAAACATGACCAAACAAACTTACCAGAAAAAAACACTAGAATTCTCGAAGCCATCGCGATCACTCTTTAAGTACGAGGAAAACCACAAATTATAGAAAAAACTAGCCTTAAAGTCAAGGTGAAAATAATGCGGACTTTACGTTGAGACCATTTGAGTATTATCACTACAGCTAGATATGCACTAACATTTATTTAATGCTCATTATTGCAACGCGAGTTTACCAGCGGAAGCGTAAACCGCGACTAAACACTGACCGCACGGCTTGAAGAGGAAGGTTTCATTATATTTCTGACATTACAACCGGTTTATCAACGTGCGATGTCGAATACATAAGGTCCAACATTCGTATATAATCAGCCGATGTTTGTTTTTAATTTGCCTTTTTTATATTTGCATCTCTGGATATGAATATCTGGCATCATTCCCTTGGTAAGCGATAACTGGATTGGTTGCAGAACTTCTTTAAGCATTTGGAGTTTTAGAATGATTCGGATCTGTGAACGGTTTTGGGAAACAAAAATTAAAGTACCGAGATTCTGTAAAAAGTTCTACACCTATTATACATCCTAGTGAGTCATACATTTTTTTGTTCTTTTAACACCATCGCCGGCAACGTCTAATGTAATTTGTTTGTCGTCAGTTGCTCTAACAAGTCAAATGTAATGGAAAAGCAGTTCTATTATGCGATGAAAAGATAATTAATTTGTTTAGCAATTGTGGGGATTGTTATTGTTTCTTGTCATGACCTTACTTGAAACGGTCAGTCAATCCATGGGATGATCGACTAGATTCACTTATTTTTTTTTCAGTCTTGAGTCAGAGTCAGTCTTGCGCTTGGCTGCTATGAAGCGATGATGCGGCCTAGGGTGGAGCACGCTTGCTTAGAAGAAATCGATTCATTAGAACTCTGAAGAGATCCCGATTATAAAACAAGATTTTCGGCTACCGTAAAAGGAAGCATGCATTCGTTAGATTTCGGTTTTTTCAGACAGTACGCGGTCGGATACACCCCTTTTTTTTCGGATGGGATATCATCAAATGACTTCTGCCGCTCTGGGCGGAGCGGAAGGGAGTGTCAGACTTGTACTGGCTAAAACCCATCCATGTTCCTTCCTTGCCCTTTGTGTTCCAGGGCCGCGGTATCTCTTTCGAACAGTTCCGCAGCCCTGGCAGGTCGGATCGACCCCTTCGCCAAGACAGTTTGGTACAACCGTGAGGTTTTCCAGAACTCTGTAAAGTAGTTTAGCAACGAATCTTAACGAAATGTCCAGTAAATTAGCTTCTGTTTGTCATGTTACACATTACAATTGATCAACCCCAGTATTCTTCATCATACCAAAGTGCTCAGGATTAATAAGATTTGTCTTAAATGTGCTGAAATATTTTCCTAATTGCACTTAACTGACAAGTAAAAGTAAGCTTCATTCCAATCCACTTTGCTTTCAGGAAATCATGGAGCCTAAGCATGTTTGAGTGATACGTATGAAGGTACGTATCGGTTGTGACCTGACGACTGCCTGTATTGCCATTATATAATCATTTATGTGGCAATTGTATTTGCAATACTAGTTTGTGGTTAGCGGAACTTTTGACTATGTATTTTAGATTCTTCTTGAAGATAGATGCGATAAGGTTAATCCCGCATACCCAGTAGCTATCTACTTTTATCCTTGCAGACTCCATTCAGCATCGAGGCTAGGAATTTCAAATCAAATTGATGCATTCATTTAGGTGTACTTATTTTTAACAAAAACAGCCAAATAAAGTATCTAATCTAGTACGACTTACTCAGCTCAAACTATTATACCATGTTTTCGGGGTATATTTTTCTCCGCTTCTGCTTTGAAAACTTATTGTTTCGCTGCTTCGATAGCTAATGGTGGCAAGGGCTACTGCTAACAGGTGGGTCTGGTTTGGATTTCCAGGTGTGTTTTTTCATAAGGAATTTCTTAGTAGCTGCCACGGAGTCTAGATTCGTGCCAGATTGATGGCAATAAGCTTGTCACGGGACCTGAAAATAACTGGCGTAATGTAGGTGTAAGTACTATTAGGGATACGTCTGCCTGACGTTTACCTCCTCATCGTCTATCTCCAGTATCGCTTAACTGCCTGTTAACTCCTAAGTAACTAAATGATTTTGCAAAACGGTTAGTTGACCTACTATTGCAAGTCATTGCACTATCCAAACTCCTAACTTTGTATATAATATTATAAATGCAAAAGTAAGTTTGTTTGTTACCTTTTCACGCCTAAACCACTGTACCGATCATCCTGAAATTATCAAATACGTTGTCAGGTAAACAGAAACGGACATAGGTAGTACGTACCTTTCATCCCGAAAAAAGTACTGTTCCCGAGGAAAACAACAATAACGTTCTAATTATAATAGATGGCGCCATGTGTCTTTTGAATCATGATTGAATTATTATTATTACAAGCCGAGTACAACCCGAATTGACTGTCAAATTCTAAATTAACGCGGGCGAAGCCGCGGGCAAAAGTTAAGTTAGTTATTATAAATTTTACCTATTCAATGGCGCCAGCATTGTGATTTCCTTTTTTCCTCTAGAGTCTGTCACCTTCCTGGGTAAACCTGGTATTTATCCCACGCAAGGACATTGCGGTTTCCTCGTCTATTTCTAGCTAGTGCTACCTACTAGCATATTCCCATGTGTCTCGACTGTCGACTTGTCATGCTTTATCTTGAATACTGCATCGTTATTACTTTCAGCAATCGTTGAAACACCGAAGCCGTAACTCAGTAATGAATGAACTCTTTTCTAACATATCGGAATACAGGTAGCGTCTCTGAAATGGACGTGGATACTTGGCTAGATGTGGTGATGGCATGATAGCATGAAGAGAGCCTACACTAAAAAATTGCCGAGAGAAGGAAGAAAAAGTGTTGGCAGACCAACATCCAGGCGGTTAGATGACATTCAGAAATCGGTTGAAACTCGAGCAGAACAAAGAAGCATGGCGCAAAAGAAGGGATTAATCAATAAAATTTCGGCACACGCAGCATTGTGCCGAAATTAGTTTATATATCAATGGCCGAAATGGTCAAAATAATACAAGTAACGGAAGGATCATACTTAATATAGAACTTACTCTAGATACAATGCATTCGAAAGCAGATCACCGACTCCTTCGACTGGTTTACGTAAATGATATAACGGTATAGTGTCCTCATAATAAAAATGCATTATTTATAGCCCATATCATAAACAAAGTGGGTCGTTTGTGGTTTACTGTATACCGGTATTGGGTTTTAACTGTTAACAATATTAAGTTGACGTACCTACAACATAATAACCTGGTCTTTCATAGTAATTATCAGATCAAATTAGGTCGGTACATGCCTCGTCGATCTTTTTTTTTAATGGCATCTCGCCGGTCAACTTATGAGGCTGGCTTCTGCTTAACCGAACTATCCTGTGGGTGCTTTGAGCGTAAGGACAAAAAACTTATCTATATAGACTAAGCGACAGCGCGCTAAGGGCACCTCCTGTGGGGTACGATATATACGGCTTAGGGCGTCGCTCGGGAGGGCAGTACAGCCTTGATCTGCCGTTGATCTAGTGGGTGAGTCTTTTAATAGCTTCGATTCCCCAGATCGGGCACAGAGTTATTGGGTTTTTCCAACATGATTACTCAGTAGCAAACTGAGCCTGGGTTATATTAATAGGCATGCCCTCTTTTACATGGGACTTAAACATAACTCGCGAGATGTGGGTTCAGGTAGATGATATAGGCATACCTTACTTTTCTAGGAAAACATGTTGTCGTTCAGGTATTTTGTATGTTTCTCAAGTCGCATACCAGATTTCAACCTCAGTGCTAGACTGAGTCAGTTATTAAAATGGTTACCAACTCCGATTGTAATGGCACAGTAAAGTTGTCCGCCTCGAATGGAGAGGATCAGGCACAAAACCGACGCTAGGTATAGGTGCTCGCTAAAACAAGATAAATCATCTTAAGAAAAATAATATTATTACGCTGCGTCTGTTGAACTCCTACATTAACTTTATTTCGGTATTTGGATACTACTGCTTGGCCCTAGACACCTGATTAAAGACCTTTTTTCCTGTTTTGATCATCCCAACTGTGCTCACGTGGTGCTCACATTTGGAAAGTGTGTTTTAAACTCAATGTTTATGTTGAAACAATTGAGTTGATATTTTGACCACAAAAATATACAGGCCTTTCCCAATAGTTGGCATTGGCAAGTTTTGTAAATATGTAATTAGGTAGGTACAGCTCGATTCAAACTTTATGGCGGCTCGGAACATCTAACGTAAAGCTGCGCAGAACACAATTTTAGATATAAGCGGGGTGCAGAGGACGCGTCGTCTTGACTGTATAATACGCAGACCGTCACTCGCAGCTATCTTCCGAGGCGCCATAAAGTTTGAACCGAACTATACTTATAAATTATATTTGCCCTCAAAAAAGATCGAGGTACAAATGCCTATAGGGAAAACAAATAAATAAAACTCTTGTAAGAACTGAACAAATATTGATGTTTGTATGCACGTTTTTATTACGAAAACTCGAGACTCATCGGAAATACAATCATACTGCAATCTTATCATTAACAATACTAACCATGATTTTTTACCTTATCATAGTTATCCCTATGATTTTAACGCCGTCAATAACTAGGTACCTACCTATAATTGGGCCATGTACTTACGTACATGGTCAGCAGAAACTAAAAAAAATTAAACGAATTAAAAAATAGGGGGCCTACCCATTCTCAATACAGTCACCAAATAAAGTCAAACACAAAAACACACAAACACTGAAGTTTTCTTACCATTATTACTGTACTAAACGCCATAATATTCTATATCACGGAAAAGATGTACGTGACACAATGTGTATGTTTAATGAATAACACAATTGAAAAACTGAATAAAAATGATATCATCATTCTATTGCCCGTATCCCAATTCATTTGGGGTCGGCGCAGCACGTCTTTGCCTTCCATTCTTCTCTATTACTCGTCATCTCATCAGACACCTCCTTTTTTGCTATAACATCCTTTAAACAGTCCATCCATTTCTTCATCCGTTTCTTTGGTCTTCCTCTACTTACTCTTATACCCATCCACATTCATACTTAAAACTTTCCTCACGACATGAATAACGTTGGGCAAATTATGACACTGTGGAAGTATCCAATACTCACTGATTTTCGTTGCTGACCGCACCTAAGTACTGAACATACTCAGAGATAGTGCTAGTATAGGTATTTACTTCTTAAGGTAGGACTCGTTTCCAGTAACCAAAATACTTACTTTAGTAACCACAAAACCACAATAGCAATTTACGATTCAAAATACTTATACGTAAGAAACTTACTAATAAGCTATTATTCATTATGTTGACATATGAATCCACGGTTCATTGAGCGATTACTAAGAAGTCTTTACTATTTCCCATTAGTAATTTTAAAACACGCAGTTTGTGACCATTCAGGAAAAATATTAATTTACTAGCTTTTGCCCGCGCCTTCGCTCGCGTTAATTTAGAATTTGACGATCAATTCGGGTTGTACTCTGCTTGTTGTAATAACATTTCAATCATGATTCGAAAGACACGTGGCGCCATCTATTATCATAAGAACGATATTGTTGTTTTCCTCGAGAAAAGTACTTTTTTTCGGGACGAAAGCTACCATATTTATGTCCGTTTCTGTACACCTGACAACGTATATATGCAAAATTTCAGGATGATCGATTCAGGATAGGCGTGAAAAGGTAACAAACAAACAAACTTACTTCCGCATTTATAATAATATTATGGATTTTTATCTTTCTTACGAATGATAAGAATACAGAGAATTAATTAAGTTCGCTTATAAAATAAAATGTTGTTTGTAAACATATTAAAATCAAGCAGAGAGGTGACGCACCGCATTGCTGGCCACTAAACCGACGGCTGTGGAGGAAACAAAAAAAGAAATAGCTTAGGGGCTGCTACGCGACGCCATTCAGACTAAAGGTGAACGCGCACCTGTCCGCGCCGCACTCGCCGCAGTCATCGCATTTCCTCATAGCCTCGCGCACTTATCCGCATCGTACGCGCCGCACGCGTCGCACCGTACGCGCCGCACGTGCCGTACTCACCGCAAGCGGCGAATCGCATCCATCATTTAATGAATACGGATGACATCATACCCGGCGCCAGCGCGCCCGCACCGCACTCGCCGCACGCACCGCACCCATCGAACGCGCCGAATTTCATGACGTCAGCCGCGCGAGCTTGTGGAATCAGTATACCAAGAAAATGCGGATGGTTCGGCGCGGATAGGTGCGCGATGCCGTATAGTATTTCATATAAAGATTTATAAAATGCGATGACTGCGGCGAGTGCGGAGCGGTCAGGTGCGCGTTCACCTTATGAGACTGGCCGCGAAAAATTCCCTGCAGCGATAACTCGCCGCGCGTTGCTAACGGCGAAGCGTCTAGCCACGACTATCAGCACGGAATTGCAATTTTCTATGCTCCTATCCTTTTTTGGCGCTCAGATCAGTCATTTGCTAGAGCGAGAAACCGAGTGGGAGTGTTATGTTGCACGCGGCAGCATCGATGATGCGCTCAGCAGTTCAACCCTTCAACAAATGTCTAGAAATGTACTGTGGCCAGGCTGTAACGAAACAAGTGAGAGACGCTCGTGTGCTTGACGTAACTCGTGTCGCAAGTCGCACCGCCCGAGGTCGTGGACAATCTGTGATTAAGAATCAATGAAATAAAGTATAACATATTAAACACTTTATTTAGCCCATTTATTTAGCAAAATAACAATATGATTCGTAAAAATAAATATTCAAAATTACTAAAATATTCAATCAAATTCAACAGTAGAAATTAACACGAAAAAAAACAACAGATTAGGTACATTATTATGGCCAATTATTTCATAGAGGACTGGCGAGATTCGTCTATTATTTACAGTATGATACACAATAATTTTATACTATTTCACATCCTCTTAGCACCAGGAATCAAGATACTAAATAAGTTTAATTTAATATTTTTTTATATTTTTATTTTATTTAATAAGTTTAATTTAATTACTAAAACTAATCGAATTACGAAATTTATTTAAAAAAATAATACATTTGGAACATTCTGACTGACATTACAAAAACACTTCTAGACTTCTCTATTTGAATCTTCTCTGCAACCCTAAGGTGTCAACTACATAAATGATTGGTTGTTTGCCAACCAATCACACAATTTTACATGAGAATTACAATCTTTTCATAGTTATTTTACCAAGCCATCAGCAACCTTACAACAACGAAAATAAAAACCAATGTGGTTTTGACAGACTTTTCAGAAGCAACCAAACTTTTAGGTTTTTTTTTTATACTATGCCTGATGTAAAGCAATGTTGCGGCCTAGGGTGGAGAACGCTTGCCTAGAAGAAACTGATTCACTTGAACTTTGAATTGATCCATTTTATAATGATCACGGAACACAGAAGCCGACAGTGAATTCCACAGACTGGCGGTTCACGCAATACATGTGGAAGCATAGCGCTTTGTTCGGGTCCGTGGAACTTCAACCATATAACGGTGTCAATTCACCATATCACTGCTCGTCCGAAGGAGAATGGGTATGATCCCCGAAATGAAACCGATTAAGGTGGTTGCGTCAGGGTAGCCCGCGAAATTCAAATTTTCTTACGTTTTTTGCAATGTGCAGGCCATTTTCAGGTTGTATGTTGATGAAAAAAAATTAGTCGCGCCAGTAACACGTATGTAGTTACAGAATCACAATCATGAAAATCATCAATATAACCCTGTAAGTCCATTTAATCAAGAAACGTAAGAAAAATTGAATTTCGCGGGCTACCCCGACGCAACCGCCTTAAAACGGAAAGGCTGGCAACTTTGCAGCGATGTAACGAAAATAAGATCACTGTGATATCGACAGTTATACAAAATGATGAGTAAATTAACCGTAAAAGGATTGTAATTGCAGATTCACTGATCTGAAAACTAAACAAACTTTTAGAACTAAAACATCTAGAAAAATAACATCTCTACCGAAATAACCTATCTACACATTCTCTTCCAAAACTAAAATCTGCATTATTGCTTCGTAATTTTTTAACTCAAACCCGGATTCTTCCAAAGCGGAGACGAGCGGTGAGGAGAGGAGATGCGTAAAACAATTACACACAACAATTCACAAAAAAAAAACAATCACAAACCATAATTTGTATTATATCATATGTATGATGTTAGTCTGTAAGGTACACTTCCGTCCAAAAGTTTGAAAGCACACTTGTTTTTGAGCAAAACAAAATATTGCTGAATGTGCTAATTTTTATTGCCAAAAATTGGCAATAAAAATTAGCTTTACTTCTTGATTAATTTAATTTCTTGATTTTGGTGAAACACGTGGTTTATGACTTCATCCGTCAAATACTTTATTTTATGCAATGACGTGGTTTTATTGAAGATATTTGGTGGTTTTAAATGTTTTGGATACTATGATGTCCCTCGCGAAGGTTGTGATATTAACACTATCTGCAATCGAAAGATTTCGACTATTGCTTTAACCGTACTTTTCATTCTTACAAAACAAAAAAATGGAAAAAAATTGTCAACGACCATCCCGGAAGTCAAAATCCTCGGCAATTCTAGAGAATAACTTTATCAGAGTTCTCTCTAAACGGAATCGACGCTTAACGGCACCACAAATTACTGCAGCTTCCAAGGAAACGATAAACACCCATTTCAGTAACAACTGTTAAATGAAGACTTCTGTCTGCGGGACTAAGAGGATGTGTAACTGCGAGAAAACCATTCTACAATTCGACTTAAGAAAAATAGACTAGAATGGTTAAAAGAGCATTAAAAACTGGACAATAGACCAAAGGGAAAATGTCCTTTGGAGTGACGAATCAAAATTTGAGATTTTCGGATCCCATAGATATGTTTGTACACCGGTCAAATGAAGAAAGGACTTCCGAAGATGTACAGTGCGTACTATCAAACATGACGGTGGGTAATGACGTGGTTTGAGGGTGTTTTGACAATAATAAACCTGGAAATCTTGTTAGGAATACCGAAAAAACAAAACAAAAATTTTCAAGTAACCTCTCTTAGGTTACTTGAAATTTTTTCAGGATTTCGCCGCACCCTGTGAACAGAATCTCTTTGGTCCTGGACTCATTTTTCAACAATATAAGGATCCGAAGCACTCGTTTAAACTGTGCCAGAACTTTTTGAATACTTAATAAAATCATCGAGATATTTTAAAAATCTTGCAATGGTCAACTCGATCACCTGGCCATTCTTCAATTGAACTTGCTTGGGATGAACTCGATAGAAGAGTCAAAAATTTATGTCCTACGAGCTGACAACATTTGTGGTAACTATTAGAGAGCGAATGAAACAAGTTAGAAAAGATTATTTTAAGAAATTCATTATTAATGCCTAGAATATGCAGTTGGAAACTTCGATGAAGCTAAAATTTTATTCCATTTCCATGTTGTTTGTTGACTTTTTATTTTTTTTAAATCAGATTTTGATTAATTTTTAATTTTATTTCAATACGAATAAATGAAGATGGCATTATTTCATTTTTTTATTTGATTTTACCTTACTGCTTCCAAACTTTTGGACGGTAGTGTATATATCTATGGGCCAAAGTAGCCTAAAAATAAATAAATGTTGTTGTTGTAAAAGTTAGGGTGTATCCACCGAAGCTGTGCGGAGACTTGCAAAGCGGAGAGGATAGGAAAAAGCAAAGCAGCACGCCGCTCACCGCACGCCGGTCACAGCACACAGGTCACCGCACACAGCACGCCGCTCACGTCTCTTCCCGTCCGTTGGCCTTAACAAATATCTCCTCCACTCTGCTGAACCGTTTCCACTAAGCGGAGACAAGAAGTGTAAATAAAAAAATAATAATAAAAGAAGTGTAAATAACGGAATTCTATTGGTAGGTTACAATACAACACTATCTCCTCTCCTCTCGTCTAGTCTCGTCTCCGCTTCGGTGGAATCCGACCCTAAATCTCATATCGAATACAATTTTCATACTGGAATAACTAATGGAATTATAATTATTTACAGTTATCTTTTGTTATCGCTAAGGACTAAGATTTAGAAGGCGGGACGTAATTTTCTGGCGTGCTTGTGAATAGTACAGTAAGGACCCAGAAATGAAGACAGACCTGCGGACAAGACAAATACAACATTAGTGCGGAAGTTCCCGGTCCTATAACCCCGTAATGGAAAAGGTACTCTCAGTTGTTTGTTTAACGTCAGGTTGTATTGGAATATCGTCCCACAGGACAATGAGAGTAAGACATACGATTTTCCTCAGAAGTAGGGAGGGAAGGTAGGAGGTGGGAGTGCACCTGTTTGCTCACACACTTAGTGCACTAAAATATCTCCTGTGGCGACGGTTGGGCTCCGTCGAGATTAGCCGCCATAACTGAACAGCGAAAAACTCGCTGTGTACTACCTGTTGCGTGCGACGGTTAACTGCACAGACAGCGTCTTTTTATCGTGACAGTAAGTCGCACTGACGTACGGTTCATTCTTTAAAATAAATACTTACCATATAACCAATGACAAACATCCTAAATATGGGGTATCGCTTCACCATGACGCCGAGTCGTAGTGACAGCGCCGAAAGCGTGGAGGGCGTATTATACGCCCGCACTCGACGACTCTCGCTCTCTTGTAGGTGTACGACACTATGCGAGAACTTTTCGCGGTTTGCCAACTGTTCGGCCTTGTATTTAGTCTGTGGAAGAATTGGTATATTTTCAACGAATGTATATATGAGGGAAGGTGGTGATCAGCCGAGAATCGATTTAATTAGTTGTAACACCACGTAAGTCAATTTTTGACGGTTTTGACAATTTGATTTCTGATGCCATTTGCTACAGAATAGCAAGACGCGTTGATTCAGGCAATCAGAAACAGGCACCGTCTCTATTTCTATTTCAAGTGAACACAAATTATAAAATGGTATTAATGAATGTTATGATAATATTGTAATACCAAATGATTTGAAAAGAAGTTCTTCTTCATAGAAAACGACCAACCCGAACCGTGCACCTTTTTGTGGATGTTTTATAAGTGCCCATCTGGGCTTATGAGAAATAAAATGTTTTAATTTTGATATTCTACCATTACCTTTTGCAGTTTTTGCACTTTCCTGTAAAGTTGCTATTTTTGACTTACGAGGTGTTAAAAATTCAACGACGTTATACACACATAGCATAATCAGCTTATTACATTCCCACAGCTGGGATACAGTTTTTTTCTTACTTTAGGTACATACTGATACAAAATCTACTCATCGTCGTTGTAAATCATAAGCACACCAAATTAAATTCATATGACACTGGCAAAAGGTTCGTTTCTTACAAAACAAAAGTATACTATACTTACTTCTAATTTTTCCAACTGTATCCTAAGCATATTATTATCGGCCAGCAAGTTGTCGATCTTCGTTTGTCTCTGCACGAGTGTTTGTGTCAGATGGTGAACCTTGTCATTGTCTATGGTGTCATAATCCGCGACGTTCAGCGCACTCGAGTTTGTGTTCTGGACCGTAGACAATTCACGGAGATGATTCAATTCCTGCTCGTTTTCTCTTAAAGCTGTTCGTAAACTAGCTATCGTTTGGCCTGTCTCCATTTGTACGGCTTTCAAATCCTGTAAAAAGTTAAAGATCAGATATTTTTTACTTGGAATAGTAATAGAATTACATATGAAAAGCATTAACCTGGAATAAAAACAGGGTATACTAAAAAGAGGAACGGGCCCAATATTGAGCCTTGCGGTAACCCTTTTTTTTTACGGATGGAAAATCATCAAATGACTTCTCCCGCTCTGGGCAGAGCGGAAGGGAGTGTCAGACTTGTACTGACTAAAACCCATCCATGTTCCTTCCTTGCACTTTGTGTTCCAGGGCCGCGGTATCTCTTTCGAACAGCCCGCAGCCCTGGCAGGCATCGGCCCTTGCGGGCCCCTCCCTGTTTGCTGACCTCTCTTTGAGGCGCGCGTGGAACATGAACGCGCCGTCTACACGGCCTGTCGTCAAAAGACGGATGGACGGCGAGCTAGCCCATTACTCTCCGTCCACAGGTCCGCGTCTACGGTGGTCAGAAGCCACCACGTGACTCCCGACGCCCGATGCGACTCCCGCGGCGGCTGGGACGAGAGGTTCTCTCCCTCTCACGCTCCGCCACCTCCTTCGCTAGCATGACTGCTTCGCAGAAGGAGGTGATGGCGTCCCATTCCCTCTCGCTCCGGACCATGGCTTGGACCAGGGCCGGACGCGATAGGTCGCCGCCGCCGAGCCTTGCGGTAACCCTGGTTTTACTTTTAAACCCAACAGATTAACGCCGTTTATTTCTACTTGTTCGATCATTCAAATGTGATATCACTAAGCTAAAGGGTTATTTACCCAGTTTGCCTTGCAGTTTGGATGCTCAAGCTTTATGAACAGTATTTCGTGATTAACGCAATCAAATGCCTTGGATGCATTAAAGACACCAGCGTTAATTCACACAACATTTAACACATACAACAACATTCAACACATACAACAACATTCAACACATACAACAACATTCAACACATACAACAACATTCAACAACATTGAACACATGCAAAATTCTTTGGGATGACGGGTAGAATTACCCCCTTGACGGATGCAGGTGACATACAGGGTGTAAACAGACTCTTCAAGAAGCCGTTAACCAAGCATTATGTACATCAAACTAAGTAACTTTACGCAAAAATTATTGCTGGGAAACGATTTTTTTTTGTGATGAAAAATCACGTTATACGGTAGAACTCAATGCAACGCACTCATAACATTATGCTGTTTGATTTATTGAATAGTACGGGGGTCATGGAGGTGTTTAAAGTAAAAAACAAACAATAAAAACATGTATTTAAAAAAAGCATGTGAAAAAGTTGGAACTTTGACCCCCTATATCTCCATAACTAGAAGGTTCCCAGGTATGGTCTAGAACAAAAAAATGATCGCAATGATGGGGAGGACAAGTGCCTTTCGGCTTCGTTAAGAGTCTGTTTACACCCTTTATACCACTTAGATATTGGTTATGGTGGTACTAGATTGTGTTGTATACCGGTATTGTTTTGTTAAATATAAGTTGTAAGGGTAAAATCACATTTACACGTACAGATCAGCGTTTTCCAGTATCTTTATCATAGTCACAATAAGGCGTCATTTGGTGGAGCCAGAAGTCCGGTGGCAAGTATCCGTATTAATTCGCTTCGGTAGAACTTTAGGATGCGATTGCACCTCTCCCTTTAGTGCGTTGCAATACTATCGAATGGAAAGGAAAAAAGGTGTAAGAAAATGCTAATCTGTTCGTGTAAATGCGGTTTCACCCTCAATCGTTACCCTGCGCATGTTACCTTAGCGACAGCGACGCAGTTCGCCTCGGCTCTATTCCGAGCGTTGCGCTCCTCTCTCAGCGCGTCTCGTAGTGCGGCGACCACACGTTCGGCTGCACTGTGGCGAATCTCTACTTGTTGGACGTACTGTTTCAAGTCACCGCATTCTGAGCGAACGCTCGCGACCGCGTCTTGTAGCTCGTCGCGTTCCACCCTAAAATAATTTAAATTTAATAAGGAATAAAAGGAACTTCAAGTAAACAATAAGTACTTCTAATTTCTTTCTATAGACTACCAATTCATATGGATAAAGATTGACCAACAACATACGTAGCCTCAGAATGCGAGGCATGATTTAAATATTCCTTACAAAAAATCAACACAATAACTCACTTCAAATTCACCACCTGCTCCATCATTGCCTTAGTATCTTCACTGATATGAATCCCGTCCTGTAACTTCTTCAATTCAATATCTTTTGCCTGCAACATGTTTTTAACTCTCAGTTTATAAGCCTCCCAGTCTTTCTCTAGCCTTCTACACTCGTCAGTGGTTTTCTGTAAGTTCGCCTGCAGATCATTGACAGTGGATTGTGCGTGTCTTAAGTCGTTTTCGAGTTTACTTTGTACAGCTTCCCTCTGTTTTGTGCCGTCGTGCATTTTTTTACACCTGAAAAAATCATAATTCCGAAACATAGTAAAACAGTTTTTTTTTTAATGAAAATCAATGTGTTTCTTGCTTTTTAAATATATTTAAGGGTTTTAGATGCGACTGGCATTCATCTACCAAAGAACAAGGCATCAGGCAGGTGCAAAGGCGGACATAGGCTTTTCTTTCTCTTCTCTTTAGTTTTAAATAAAGAGAGAGAGACTATAAAGAGTAATACCGACATAGGCCTAGTTTCTATAACAATAAAGTATGCCGTGTGTAAATACGTGTCTTATTGACGACTTGCACGACCAGCCGCTCTGACCGCAATTGCCATAAACATCAAAGCCTTTGGTCACACGACCGGCCGGTCGGCCAGTTACGGCAGAACTTTCGTAATGGTCAATGCTCCGGCATCCAAGATTACGGCCTTTCGTACGACCAGATCTGGTCGTGGCCGAGTATTACACATAGTCCCTTAGGTTCCTTAAGTACTTCAACAAAAAACATTCGAAAAATAATTACTTTTCCTCCAAATCGTAATTATTATTTCTCAACATCGTAATTTCGGCTTCTAATTTTTGGTTTAAATCCATATACTTCGTCACTTCAGCATTAGTATGTTCTTGTATCTTCCTTGACAGCAGTTCGAGTTGTGACGTTAAAGACTGCTTCTCCAGGGTTAGATGCTTATTCAAAACTTCTGAAGTTTTTTGTTTGATGCGGATTTCTGTTACTTCTACAATCGGAAAGAAGTATTTATTGAATTTTTGACAAGTAATCCGGTTATTTTGAATTTTAACACGGAAACAAAGTTTTTGTGTCGCGGGAGACATGTTACTGGCAACATTGACTGTTGCTAGGTTTATTACCCGGACCATAATAACGAATCGATTGACACCTTATTCATCAAATCGAATGAATAGTTTAAGCGCTACGGAGGTACATATGTAAATACAAACATACATACATATATAGACTGCTAAAATCATAACCCTTCCTTTTGATTTCGCCGTCGTCGGGTAAAAATAGATTTTGTACCTACTTTTACCTGATGATGGTGATCCTTATTTCTATAGTAACCTCTTAAAGAGATACCTACTAAAAAAAGAGATATAGACATAGGGTTTAAAAGAAGAAGAGAAAATGGAATACATAAAAGCAAATAACTATTTTAAAAATAATAAAGGGTGTAAACAGACTCTTAACGAAGTCGAAAGGCTTATTTGACTTATTCTCCCCGTCATTGCGATCATTTTTTTGTTCTAGACCATACCTGGGAACCTTCTAGTTACGGAGATATAGGGGGCCAAAGTTCCAACTTTTACACCAGCTTTTTTTTAATTACATGTTTTTAATGTATTTTGTTTACTTTAAACACCTCCAGGACCCCCTTACTATTCAATCCATCCATCAGCACAATGTTTTGAATGCATTACATTGAGTCCTACCGCAAAACGTGATTTTTCACCCCAAAAAAAAAGTCGTTTCCCAGCAATATTTTTTGCGTATAGTTACTTAGTTTGATGTACATAATGCTTGGTTAACGGCTTCGTGAAGAGTCTGTTTACACCCCGTATACAATATAAGAATTTACTTAGATACATATAAATACAAAGACAAAACATCATTAGCATATCCACAGTAAGCTTAACGCATGAGGTATTTTGAGTAGCTAGGATAAGGATTTTATCGATAATTAACAATGTTATGATTTTTAATTAAAACGGCTGTTTCCTTATCCCTACCATGAAAGATTACCATCAGCCATTTCAACGAAAAGAAATTCATATTGTTATAATACAGGGTGTAAACAGACTCTACACGAAGCCGTTAACTAAGCATTATGTACATCAAACTAAGTAACTTTACGCCAAAATTATGGCTGGGAAACGATATTTTTTTTGGGTGAAGAATCACATTGAGTCCTACCGTAGACTCAATGTATCACACTCAAAACATTGTGCTGATGGATGGATTGAATAGTACGGGGGTCGTGAAGGTGTCTTAAGTAAAAAAATTATATTAAAAACATGTATTTAAAAAAAAAACTTGTGGAAAAAGCTGAAACTTTGGCCCCTAATATTTCCGTAACTAAAGGGTTCCCAGGTATGGTCTAGAACAAAAAATAATCACAATGATGGCCAGAACAAGTGCCTTTCGGCATCGTTAAGTCTTTTTACACCCTTTATACAAATACAAGGTGTAACATAATAAACGCAAGACCTCTCGTGTGGTGTCTCAGATCATGAATCTGAAAAAAAATTGTTCTATGACTTTCGGAAATTCATTACTTTTTTTTTAGTTGTACCATACATGTTGATCAGCTGATCGCGTCAGTTTATAAAGTCCAATTTTATTTTTGCGAATGTTAATAACTCGTTGAACTAAAGTTGTTTAGTTTCTTGGTCTGAGAGACCACACGGGAGGTCTTGCGTTTATTATGTTACACCTTGTATACAGGGTGTAAGGGACATCCCTCCGCAAACTGACATTCAGCTCCTTACTTTTAATCATATTCTACCAGGATTTTTGAAGTGAAACTTCTTTGTCGACGTATGGGAGAAATTAAAAAAAAAAACGTCTCGTTTTTCGGTTACGCGCCATGTTGCTTTTTTTTTATCAAAGTTTAGTATAGTGACGTAAAGAATATAATGTATCATTATTGATGAAATACAACAATAGCAATGATATTATAATAAGAACAATGATTAAATAAATTACTCATTAATTGTATGCATGTCTATAATAATAAAATAGCTTTAATTTAATACGGAAAAAAATGTTTTTCTTAAGGCTTAAGCCTTATCTACCCCATTTTCGTGAAGTTGCAAATAGTAGAAAAATGATATGTCGTAAAGAAGTTTCACTTCTTACCTGTGTACTCTGGTACACACACTTTTTTTTTTTTAATTTTTCAGTTACTATGCCTTTAGTTCAATGTAAAATTACATAATGTATAGGCAGCCCTTCGTATAAATATGTAAATAATACGGATACAATAAAAAACCGGCCAAGTGCGAGTCGGACTCGCGCATGAAGGGTTCATACGACTAAAATAATAAAGCCGGTCAAGTGGGGGTCAGACTCGTGCATAAAGGGTTCCGTACCATCGTAGCCCCCTTTAATTTGGCGCAACCGAAATATACACATTCTGTGAAAATTTCAACTGTCTACCTACGGATCATGAGATACAGCCCGCTAACAGACGGACGGACAGCGGAGGCCTAGTAATAGGGTCTCGTTGGTTACCCTTCGGGTACGGCCCAGCAGTGGATGTTCAAATACTCTAACGAACGACGCGTGAAATCAGCTATTCATTTCTTGCCTACAGAGTTACAGAGCTACAGAGTTCATCGAACTTGTCGTCGCGCTTGCCGATCACTAGGTGCGTTTTGCGATACATTGCGTATGAGGAAATAAATCAAATTTATGGGATCCCCATAACAGGTCATCATCTTAGTATGATAATTACACTGAATTCACCCCATCAGTTCGAAGAGGGCTGTCCCCTACACACTCTATATTATGCAAAACTTTAGCTAAGTTTTAATTAATCTATTTATGTGCTTGAAAATACATAGCTGCTTTGCCTCAGATTTGCAAACACACAAAGGGAAAAAAACAAAAAAAGCCAAGACCATAAGTAATGTAAAATAAAATATCACCAAACCTCATAAGTCACACGGAAGATATACAACTCACAGCACATGCAATAAAATCAATAAAAAGTTTATCTACCTCCGTCAACTACATCATTACCATCCTCTGTCTTGCGTAGCCTCTCAAGTAGTTCAGTGACCTCTCGGTTCATAACATTCAGTTCATTCTTCAGCATTGCATTCTCTACCTCCATGTTTTGGATCTTGTATGTGAACTCTTCAGTGGTTAGTAGTTCCAAATCTGATGGTAAACTACGCCCTGTAAAAATGAAGCATCAATATTATTATATTTTTTTGTAATTTTCTTTTATTTTGTCTTTTATTTAGTGCTCACAGCCTTTTCTAGGAAATTTCAAAACATTTGTTTGACACTTCCCATGACCCAAGGGCTGGCATTTATCTAGGCCAACAGCACAGCTAGTACAATGTGGCTACTATGCAAGTCTCTTGGGGACATTAACAGTTGACAGCATTGAGCAGGAGTTTTTGACGCCATTTTTTAATTTATTGTTAAGTTAGTTACTTTAGGTTATTTTAATTTATAAATGCATATAATATTGTTCAATAAGATTAAAATATTTTTTTATCTGTGTTTTGTTTTATTGTTTTGTCCTGTGTGATAAATACAATACTTAACCTTTTGACCGTCATGGACGTCTAAAGACGTCGAAAGTAACACTTTTTTACAATTGCTTGGCGTAAAGAACACAGATTTTGACGTAGCAGTCAAAAAGTTAACCTCCTCCTTTTCTAGAAGTCGGTTAAAAGGCAACTGTTTCCTTTTCAGGCCTAAACTACTGAACTTTCACATATAAATAGTATGGGACCTGGAGAAGCATATTGCAGGCAACTTTTCACCCCCGATAACTACTTTATAAATTTAATGAAAAAAGAAATAAACACAGTCAAAGCCGCTGTCAACAGTGCTGGCGTTGATTAATGCACAGACTTGGACTAGATACTGTATGGGGTAACATCAAATCATCAAGGAATGGATGTAACATCATTACGAAAAAAAGAATTGAATAACAAATTAAAAACTATAGCCAATAAACCGATATTATATTGTAAATATTGAGTAATGTTTTTTACTTACTTCTAAGTTTTAAAACCTGTGCAAAGTGATCTAAAACATCTGTGTCTTTCTCCACAACATCTCGCACTAATGTCTTGGGACAATGCTCCACATTGTATGGTTTTGAAGAACTGAATTTCCTTGTTGGAGACTTCTTTGTCTTAACTGAACTGTTCCTTGAAGAATCTTGGATCTCTCTAACCGTAGGTGAAGATTTCCGACTGGGTCCATAAATCCGTGACGTGTCTGGTATAGGCATGGCTCTTTTCGGACTACGAGTGAGTCTTTTCTTTGGCACCCATGTTTCAGTGTTGTTATGAGATGTACCGAAATCTGTCCCATGGCCATCAAACCTTTTTCTCGGAACGTTTCGCAGAGCCGCGCCAGTCTGCTCATCCAGGTTGTTAAGGAGGTTCTCCGCCTTCCCGGCGAGGTCCGCGAACCATGACATTGAAAATGATTATTTTATGCTTAAAAATAAAATAATGTTTTCATTAATGTTACTAGTTCCTTCACATCTTACATTAGAATGAACGACCATGAAGAGAACTCACATACCGGGCATCAGGAAAATGGGGGGCCGAGCGTGGTTTTAAAAGATACTATGATTTATTTTTTTAACTGAAATCAAAACATCTTTCATGACAAAGGACATACCGACACTTGACAGTTGACACGTAAACATACATTAATTCTGACAAGTAACCAGAGAGTACAAAAATGAGCATTAAATTAGTTTTAATGATCAATTAGTCGAATAGAATAATAGAGGGTGAATTATAAGTACTAATTAATATTGTTAAGATTTTTATTTCTAAAACAAGGTGGCCCATTTACAGTGATCTACAAAGATTTTAGGTGGTTGCGTGAGGGTAGCCCGCGAAAGTCAAATTATCTTACGTTTTTTGCAATTTGCAGATCAGTGGTAGGTCGTTGATGAAAATGAGTCGCGCCAGTAACACGTATGTAGTTACAGAATTACAATCGTGAAAATCATCAATACAACCCTCTAAGTTCATGTAATCCTATTCAATGAATACTGACTCATTTTTCATCAACATACAACCTACCACTGATCTGCAAATTGAAAAAAACGTAAAATAATTTGAATTTCGCGGGCTACCCTGACGCAACCACCTTAAGAAGCGTCGACACATGGGTTTTGTAATAACCCTCGTCCTCTCATCCCTCCAGCCAATACCGGCTTCAATTTTCACTATATGAATCGCCGCAAAGCGCAATCGAAATCACGTCAAAAACGAAATCTGCCTGTATGCGTGGTTACGTAGCATCTCCAGTTACAGATGTCAATATCTCTAGCATAGAGTATAGTAACTAAAAAGGAATTCTCTAGCCCGAACATATAATATACTCTAGCGAGATCTCTAGTCTCTGTGCTTGTGACACAAAATAATAATGGTTACTTGTTTTGCCGAAAAAATGTTATTCATTTTACACTAATACATGAAGAAATAAACGTGTTGTTACAACCCAAATCATGGATTTTGAAAGCCCTGATGTGGAAAAAGATTTTCCAGGCCTATACGCGTCTGAAAGTGGCAGGAAAAGTAATGAAAGTGACTGTAAGTATGTGTGTTGAGAATGTGCATGTATTCACTAAATTCATTGCAAAAACTTAATGTTCCATACCATCTTCAAGTATACTATCAGGCAAGCTTTTTAAATAACATTACATCACGCCTGTAATCCTCGAAGGGTTAGTTAGACGGAGAAGCGTACATAATAGTTCACCCATATTTCGCCAGCTAAGTTACCATGTTGTGTTCCTATTTAATAGGGGGTGAACCTTTTGCCGTCGACAGGGCAAAACTCCAGACTTCATGGCTGCTACTTATGCTCAGCAGTCGCGATTGCGACCATTAGACTAATGAAGCAAACTCAATAAGTTATGTGCAGGTGCATTGGTCGGAGTAGGTAGAGGTGTTTGGGGTGAATGACCGCAAACATTAATGTTAACATGGATATGCCTCTGAAATCCGGGATTTTGAAATTGTCGATTGATTTAAGTGAGTTAATTGTTGAAGGAGGTTTTTCTCTCAATCTTTGCTTTTTATAATATTTTGTTTTTACCCTGTCATTCCTGTTATGTCAATATGAATGTTTCCAACATGTAATACGTTTTATCATTTCGATCCATAAAAATACCTCTCAACATGGTAGCAGAGCGTTTAATTATATTGGAAACGATCGATTAACGAATCAAGTAAAGGTTTTTAACATAATTTGCAAAAATAATTCTAACAAATAATTCTAACGAAGGCTTGTCAAAATGTCGACTTCGTCTACAAGTTGCAAAATTGATATCGGTCGTTTAGAAGGTGAAGAAAATTGGTCAACATGGCGCTGTAAGGTATTGTTGCTTTTAAGGGGTACTCCTGGCGGGTTGGATGCTATAAATGGAAAACTTATAGAACCTATAAAACCAGATACTACAGCCACTGCAGATGTTAAAGTAAGTTATGAAAATACTTTAGAAGCATATCATAAGATAGATAGTACGGCGATGCTTATTTTGATGGCTAATATGTCGGATGCCACTTTACAAAAGGTCATGAGATTCTCAACAGCCAAACAGGTTTGGGATGAATTGCACACTTTGTTCAATGGAACATCTGAAGACAAAAGCTATTCATTATGCTACAGTTTCTTTGGCTATAAAAAAGATCCCGCACATGACATGTCAATGCATATATCCAAATTGAAAAATATATGGCATGAATTGAAAATGAAACTTCAAAAAGGTGAAACCAAATATGATCTTCCAGAGTTATTACTAATCTGCAAGATCTTGGAAACTTTACCCGACGAGAAGTACTTCTCTTTCAAGTCTAGTTGGATGCTGATGTCAAGAAAAGATCGAAATATAGACAATCTGACAGCACAAGTATGTGCTTACGAACGCTCACTTTTGACCAAAGAAGGTATTACTGAAGCACAAGTTCTAGTTGTACAAAACAAGATTATACATAAGAAAAAGTGTGGATATTGCGGACTATATGGACACAAAGTTAAAATATGTCGCAAGTGGATATTGGACGGGAAACCGCCTAAAACACCTGGCCCATTAACAAGTCAAGCTAACAATACCAATCTGACCCTCTCATTAATGGAAGTTGCTACAAATGAAGTGGTAAATATTATTGAAGAAGATCTTGACAGTTGGTTTGTTGACAATGGTGCTACAAGTCATGTCACCTGTCGAAACGACATATTTTCCAGCTTTCAAAATTTCAGCAATAAACAAACGGTAACAACTGCAAATGGCTCCACAATTCAAGCTATTGGCAAAGGTACAGTTGATTTGATAGCAGACGTTCGTGGTCAGACACAAAACATTAGACTGTGTGATGTATGGTATGTTCCAGCAATAAACAAAAACTTATTTTCTGTACTTGCTGCGCAAGACAAACTTAAGAAGAGTGTCTTCACATCTGAAAGAGAATTTTGTCAATTGATAGTAGATGGAAAAATTAATTTAATTGGCACAAGAGTCAAGAATGGAGGACTGTATAAACTAAATGTAAAGACAATTATAAATACAAATCCTGAATTGAACTCACTGTCAACAAAAAACATTTTACAACTATATCATGAAAGATTTGCTCACCAGAATAAAATACATGTGAAGCAATTGATTGAAAAGGAACTTGGTATAAAAGTCAAACTCGATTCTGAATTATGTACAGGATGTGTTTATGGTAAAACACATAGACATAAATTTGGAACAAGAGCTCGAGCTAAAGCACCAGGAGAGATTATTCACACAGATGTATGTGGTCCGTTCCCCAATTCATTCAAAAAGTTTTGTTATTTTGTTTTATTTAAAGACGATTACAGTAAGTTTCGTCATGTTTATTTTATCAAGCACAAGTCTGAAGTGAAGGATAAACTAGTGGAAATGATAAACGAAACAAAGACTACTGGTCATATTATAAAGACAATTCTCAGCGATAATGGAGGAGAATTCCAAAATGAAGCTGTGAAGAAGATCTTACATAATCATGGCATACAACACCGTTTGACAATGCCGTATACGCCGGAGCAGAACGGGTGTAGTGAGAGAGACAACAGAACTTTAGTAGAAGCTGCTCGTACTTTAATGCACGCTCACGAAGAACTTCCACTCTCCTGTTGGTCTGAGCTTGTCAACACGGCTGCTTATGTTCTGAATAGAACTGGACCGACTTCTATAGAAGGAAAATCACCGTTTGAGTTATGGTTTACAAAGAAACCCTCAATCAAACATTTGAGAATCATTGGCACTGAATGTTATGCTCATGTTCCAAAAGTGAAGAGAACGAAAATGTCCAGAAAAGCTCAAAAATGTATTCTCATTGGTTATGATGGTGATGACGGTTATCGGTTACTAAGCATAAACAATAAATCGAATCCAACACTGATACGGTCAAGAGACGTAATATTCAACGAGTCAGTCATCAGATCTATTGGATTGGAGTCAGATATCTCTGAAACAGAAAAACAAAGTCCAATTGTTGAGATGGAGGTTAATTTTCCTCAAACTAGAGAAAATCATCCAATGTTAAATGCAAGGGAGGAAATTTTACAAGATGCAACTATTTCAGATGTGCCTCAAACATTGAATGATGGTGCGAGTTTTGAAGAAATAATTCCCAATTTGCCTACAATATCGGATGAACCTAGTAGAAATGAAGAAGATTCTAATGAGTCCTATATTACGCCTGAATCATCAGAAGTTGATTCAGATGATGAACAAGGAAATTCTACGATAAGGAATCTAAGAGATAGATCGACATTGCGACCACCACAACGATTTGAAGATTTTATTATGTCTACTATTGTTAGTGATTTTGATGAACCCAAATCATACAAAGAAGCAATAAAAAGTCCTCAGAAAGCGGAATGGTTAAAAGCAATGGAAAGTGAACTAAAATCTCTACAAGAGAATAAAACTTGGATTTTGGTAGATAAACCAAAAGACAGAAAACTGATTTCTTGTAAGTGGGTGTTTAAAGTTAAAACCCATTGTGATGGAAGTCTTGACAAACATAAGGCGAGATTAGTAGCAAGAGGCTATACACAAAAGAAAGGAGTTGATTATAGTGATACATTTAGTCCTGTTGCTAGAATGGCCACAATAAGATCGATTCTTAGCATCGCTGCAAATGAAGGGTTATCCCTCAGACAGTTTGATGTAGCAACTGCATTTTTGAATGGTTCATTAGATGAAGATATTTACATGAATCAGCCAGAAGGATACAGTGATGGTACGACTAAAGTATGTAAGTTGAAGAGAAGTTTATATGGTCTCAAACAAGCTCCAAGATGTTGGAACAAATGTATTGTTGATTATTTGAAAGTTTTAGGATTTAAACAATGTGACACAGATCCATGTTTGTTCATTAGAAACCGACTTAACAACAAGATAATTATTGGGCTCTATGTTGATGACGGTCTAATAGCTTCAACGCACCCAAAGGAATCTGACAAGTTTTTGGCAGAATTGAAACGGAAGTTCAAGATAACCACAAAACCAGCTTCTTACTTTCTGGGTTTGGAAATCTTCAACAACAACGATGGTTTCATCAAAGTCTCTCAAAAACATTATGCTCAAAGGCTACTGGAACGCTTTGGTATGAGTGATAGTAAAGCCGTTAGTACTCCAATCATCAAAGAAGCACAACCGGCACAACCATGCTCAGTAAAAGAGGATGAAGTTAAATTTCCCTATCGTGAAGCTGTTGGTGCGCTAGCTTATCTAATGACAGGTACTAGACCGGACATATCATACGCTATTAGCGTCGTATCCAGGAAACTTACAAATCCCTCTTTAGAAGATGTTAACAAGGTTAAACGCATACTTCGTTACATTCAGGGAACCCTAGATACAGCAATTGTATACAAAAAAGGATACAAAACTGGAATCTTGGAATGTTTTAGTGATTCTGATCATGGTGGAGATTTCGATACAGGACGCTCTACTTCTGGAATCTTATGCGTGTATGCAGGAGGAGTAATCTCTTGGGCAAGTCGTAAACAGACTTCTGTAGCTATCTCAAGCACCGAAGCAGAACTTGTTGCAGCTAGTGAAGCGGCTCGTGAGATAGTTTGGCTAAAGAGACTTTTCAATGAAATAACTACTTTGATAGAAGTCCCTACTTTACAAGTTGATAATGATGCTGCTATAAAGCTTGCACAAAACCCAGAGTTACATCGTCGCACAAAGCACATTTCTATTAGACATTTTTATGTAAGGGAATTAGTTACTGAAAAAGAACTTCAAGTAAAGTATGTTCCCACAGAATACCAGTGTGCTGATATTTTGACTAAGCCTGTGCATAAACCCAGACTGGATCTAATTTCAGGAATGGTGGGACTTATAAGATAAAGATTATCGAAAAAAGGGAGGATGTTGAAGGAGGTTTTTCTCTCAATCTTTGCTTTTTATAATATTTTGTTTTTACCCTGTCATTCCTGTTATGTCAATATGAATGTTTCCAACATGTAATACGTTTTATCATTTCGATCCATAAAAATACCTCTCAACATTAATATGGGTAAGTGGGCAGTTATGAGCAGGTAGTAGGTGAGCACCCAAACAATATATACTTACTTATATACACACACAGGGATCCTGGAATGTTGTTAGAGGTAGCTTCGTGAAATATTAATAAATTAAGTAAATCTGTTAGAAACAATACTAAATATACTTTACCGCACAAGGAAATATTCTGAGAATTCCCGGGATTCCGGGAAATATTTGGCATATCCATGTTATGTCCGCATGTCGCAAGTAGCAAAAACAGCTGTACCTACTCCGACCACAGGTTTATGATGGGCACTTATAATAAGATACATAATATCCTTCTTATGGTCCAGAAAACCTCTCTGCGACTGATAAAAAAACCAACAATTAGACAAATACACTTAACTTTTTATTTTATTTTTCTAGTTAGTGATGGAGCTGATCATGAAAAGCCAAGCAAAAAAGACCTCTTAGGTCGACGCAAAGAAAAGAAAGAGAAGAAAGATAGAGGCTATGCTGCTCTCGAGGGGGAGAGCTCTCCGGAGGAGGATACTGATACTACTAAGTCAGTTATTATATCTACTTGTTATTTAGTATTTTATTTTGATATTTATCTACCTCACTTGTTGCACCATATAGGCAGTTTATCCATGTAAAACATTTTAATGACCACAACACAGAAAAACCTCTAAAAAGTTGTCTTGGTTGGCTCTTTAACTTTAATATACCTAGTAATAGTTTGATCCAAGCATCTTCACGATGGGGGACAGCTAAGTTTCTAATTTTGAACTGTCATTTACATTTTTAGTTTAAATTTTTATTTTGTACTTCACAAATTACTAGTAGACATGATATGACATCATCCAGGTAAGTCTAACCGGTGATTACCAGTATTTCTGGTTGGAAGCAAACAATAACATTTTTGGTAAAATGCTAGGCAGATGATGATGTACTTGACAAATTATTTGTTGCATCATTAAACAAGAACTGTCAATGTATTTTGGATTTCTGATGGAAATAACCTAATAGTAATAAATAGGACCCCATGCTCGGCATTTGCGCTTGCTCGCTTAGAAATAACCTAATAGGTAATAATAAACATTGTTGAAAATATTGTTGTTCTTGTTGTATTGTTTGAAAGTATGATGTTTGAGTTGTCGTTAAAATGAAAATTATTGTTCCAAAGAAGCACTCCACGTGTGCAGCTCTACAAAATATTTAAATTTTGCATAAAATTACACTGCTATAATAAAATACATTATTTCAAAAATTAATAAGTCACTTTTCGCCAGAAGTCCTTCGAAATCCAAGAAAACAAAATCATTTAAATTCCCGACAAAAAGTAAGGAGAAACGTGAGAAATCACGTGATAAAGAAAAAGTCTTAGAAGATGCAGCAAAGCAAAGAGAGAGGGAAGAAAAAGAGAAGAAAAGAGAAAAGGAACGAGAGAAGGAGAGGGAGAGAGAAAAGAAAGAGAAAGAAAAACGAGACAAATTGAAAGAGAAGGACAAATTGCGTAGTATGATTAAGGTGCGTTATCCCTCCTTTTATTATACACGTGATGTGTTTGTTGGTTTGTATTTTTTTTTAAGTAGCAATGGAGCGACAAATTTGTATCGCGCCAAAATGCATGGAGATACGTCTTGAGAGCGAAGCTGCGGATAAAAGCTAGTAAATTATCTTACAATACATTGCTTACTGTTAGAGATGACGTTCTTTTGATGAGACATCGGCTTGGTGGTGTAGTGCTAGTTGTAATTTGAATGTCGGATGTACTCGCACTTGCGTCTACTGAGCCCGTTTTCTAAAAAATAACCCAACCACTCCGGGAGTGCTGACAGTAGTGAATACTTTTTTTTTTCAAGATTCTGGATTATTTTTGCATAAGTCTGTTACTTATACATTTGTCTATTTTTTTCTTTTTTCCCCATCTCAAAAATGCCCAACGCGCCTAAAGAAGTTTTCACTTCATAAATTTATAAATTAACATCCTATCCATTCGTCGCGGCACACATTTTAAACTAGCCACGCCCCCTTTATATTAGCAAAACATGTTTTGTGTTAGTAAAACACGATAACATGGCGCTGCGGACATGCGGCATAAGGTAATGCTAATGGAATATAGGGATTGTTCGTGCATTTTTGCGAATTTGCACAAAACGAGTCCAAAACCGGGTGGGGCTCAAAGAAAATCATTTGACGGGTTGGTACCTAGCTATGTTAACAGACCAAGACTGCTTAAATGGTTTGATCATGTTGAGGGAATGAATGAAAAACATCTGGGATTTATAATTATAAAGGAAGAGCATAAATTGGTCTAATTGATGACGCATAGGGTCAAGTGCGTAACTGCATAGTCCAGGGGTCACTAAATGGCGGACCGCGGTCCGGATCCGGACCGCGGTCCGGATCCGGACCGCCGACCTATTTTGTGCGGACCTTAAGTAAACAGTATGCACGGCGACAAATAAAGCTATACAAAACCAGTTTATTCGAACGGGAAATCTATACAATGTGAAGCTGGTCATGTTATACTGTAAGTGTATAGCTTGATGTGTCGCCGTAAGTGCAATATAATTGTGTTGCTTGAGTACGTAATTTTAACAAACAAAAGCAAATTTTAAATTTCAACGAAGTAAATACACGTCATGTGTTTTGTCTTTATACCTTACGGACCGCACGGTCATATTATTTTGAAAAACGGACCCCAAATGAAAGTAATTGGTGACCCCTGGCGTAGTACTTGGAACCAGCGCACATTGTATGACCCATTTGTATGAACATGGATTTCGCACAGTTGCTTAACCTGTAATGAGTATGATCGCAAATTACTGTATAAAGGACGATATGGCAAGAAAGGAGATGTTTGAAGAGATGACGAGTAATAGAGAAGTATGAAAGAAGAAGACGTGCTGCGCCGACCCAAATAAACTGGAATAGGTGCTGGAGAATGATAATGATGATGATGAATATGAGTATGATCGCAGATTTAAGGATCACAGGTTTTATCTGAAATGCCTTTTCGCTATAAGCGAAACTCCCATCAGTTTATTGTGCTGCTAATACAGATTAATTTTGAATAACAACATAAATTTTTATTTATTTTGTTGTGTACAGACGCCAGCACTTCAAGCAACCCGAAACTGTAAAATTTTCCCAATCAACCTTGAACCTCTTTTTTTTCTGATGGGTAATCATCAAATGACGTCTTCCGCTCTGGGCAGAGCGGAAAGGAGTATCAGACTTGTACTGACTAAAACCCATCCATGTTCTTTCCTTGGCCTTTGTGTTCCAGGGCCGCGGTATCTCTTTCGAACAGTCCCGCAGCCCAAATCAACCTTGAACCTAATTATTTAACAATAAAGTTCAAAAATCGATTAAAGAAATTTGACAATTTGTATTGGCTTGATGTGCTGGCGTCTATTCAACCTACTAAAAGGTCCGTATTATGTAGTACTTAATTGCCTATCCCATGAAAATAATGTGAGATTTTGGTAGTATCAAAACAGATATAGTCGTAAATACGGTATGCACTTCCTGCTTCATTTGCGAGTTGTTTCATTTGATTGTGATTACATGATTATGGTGTACATTATGTAGTGCTGTATTGCGTTGTATTCATGGTTCATTTACTCGCATAATGCGTCGCCATTCACCAAGGTACTGTAAAAAAACAAGGGCAGGCAGCTAAGTACAACACCTTTTTTTGAAACCATGATGATCTTTGTGTGTGTGGGTGTGATACATGGTAAAATCTTTGTCGTGGCTCTGAATGAGTTTTAAAAAGTTCACCTCCCACGACTAAGTGCGCTTTGGATCTACTCCATTTCTTCGAGAAAAACCAGCAACTCTTGACATTGCCAGCAACGGCAGGAGAGTACCAGCCCCATATACTGTATTTATCGTCTGCATATCAAACATTTGTGCCCGGTTGATGGCATTAGTCTCGTATTACATGGCACTTAAAAACATAACGGGCGAAATGTTGGTGTACTATTAGGTACACTTCTGCCTAACTCTTCGGGGATTACAAGCGTGATGTTATGTTAAGTCATATCAAACATAAAAACATTTTTACTACAACTACTAAATTTTTGTTTGGAGATTCTTACTATACCGTTTAACGGGATATTACTTCAAAAATAAAATATTGCTGACCGAAATAACTTAGTACCTAGTTCTTGAATTATTACAATGAAGAAGTTACTCATTATAGCTAAGCCAATTAGATCTATTTGTGTAGTGTCTGTGAAATAATAGCGAAGGTTTCATATATCACGATTCCTTTTGGTTTCCCTTTCAATTGTGAAACAGTTTTCGTGCTATGAACTGTTGATTTAACTAGAATACGACAATAGTTTAACTGGCGTAAAGAAAATAATAAATTAAATTCTACTTTAACAAGGAAAATATTTTATTTTTTTATTAGCCTGCTCTGTCCCACTCTTGGGCAAAGGCCTCCCTCCACTCCTTCCATCTCTCGCGAACCTACGCGTCCTCCTTCCAGTTCGTCCCGCCATCTTTTTCGTGGCCTGCCGCGAGCCCGCCTCACTGTCTCAGGGCACCAGTTTCCTGCTATTTTGCCTTATATATTTTTCCGGCATGCGGCAGTGGCAGACATGTCCTGCCCAGTCCCATTTAAGTTGAGTAGCCTTTTGAGCCACGTCAGCTGTATTTGTTTTCGAGCGCAGTATTGTGTTTCGAACACGATTCGTTAATTTAACACTTAGTATACTGCGCTCCATTGCTCGTTGGCAAACCTAGAGTTTAGACTTTTGGATGCTAATCAAAGACCAAGTCTGTGCACTATGAAGAATACATAAAGGATGTAAACAGACTTTTAACGAAGCCGAAAGGCACTTGTCCTCCCCATTGCGATCATTTTTTTGTTCTAGACCACACCTGGGAACCTTCTAGTTACGGAGATATTGGGGGTCAAAGTTCCAACTTTTTCACAAGTTTTTTTTAAAATACATGTTTTTTATGTAAGATTTTTACTTTAAACACCTCCAGGACCCTCTTACTATTCAATCCATCCATCATATCCATAAGTTTACGTTACAGTGCCATAGGTAACTTACCCTTGAATAGTTCAGGTAAATATTATAAGCTAAATAAATGTAAATGTGCAAATGATCACTACAAATATTAATGTACCGTCTTACAAAACCACCAGGAAAAATGTTAAAAGACATAACTCAACCTTGCATTCAGTTAGCTGCTAAAATACTGCTTATTCCTTTCTCATAAGGATCCAAATATACTACAAAGGGACATGCGTATGACACATCTATTGTCACAGTAAACTTGCACTCCGCGCATTTATACATAGATCTGTCTTTGTTTCTTTTCTTTGTTTAATTAAAAATGTATAAAACGAAAGAAAGTAGTAGAAAGTGTATAGCCAGATGTATGAACACGGACGAAGCTAAAGGGAGTGTGTAAGGATTGTAGTCCCGTTCTTTAGTTTCTACCTACCCCCATGAGAAAAAGCCATGAGTTTGTGTATATGCAGTAGAAAGTGTATATTTATAAAAGCCACATGTAAAACAATACCACTATGTCAGGTTAAATTTTCGCGGTTCAGCAATTGATACGTTTTGCATAATTTCACTGTTCAGTTAGTAGTACCGACCTTGGATAAACCGCGGCAGAACGGTCATGGTTTGTTCAGTTGGGTCTCGAATGCGCGTCATGCATCACCTACGCAATGTTTTCTCAAAGGTGCGAATTTACGTGTTCGTTTTTTGTTTTTTTTTTTCTTATCGCGAGGTTCTAATCATTTGTAGCCATTGCCAAAGTGGGACTTATTTTTAAAATTCGTGTTATAAATGGTTATTTTATGAAATAAAATCGGTCATTATATTGCATTTGAAAGTTGATATATGTAAAGTGGTTGATGTGCATCGGTTATCAAGTTTATTTAAATACCTGTTACAAATACTGTGTTGTTTACAATTTCACGATTGTATTGTAGTGCTATTTTTATTTTGTGCTAGTTTGATAGTAACGTTCAACTGTCTACGGTTGAAAACAACATAATTATTTTTGCGACACATGTTTTTTATCGTCCAGTAATTTATAGTCTTGTTATTTCCACAACAGGAAAGAGAAGAGAAAGCGAAATTCAAGTTAGAATCTAAAGAGAAACTTAAAGATGAGAAGAAAGATAAGGTAAAAGATAAGGACAAGGAAAAGGTAAAAGAGAAAGAAAAGGAAAAAGTTAAGGAAAAGGATAAGGATAAAAAAGATAAGAAGTTGACAAAAGTTCCTTCTACTTTCACCTGCGGGATTCCCTTCGAAGAGATATTTACTTTAGGAGGTAAGCATATATTATATTTTTAAACATTTCAATAAAAAAGTAACCCCTGGTATCGGGAACAGGATAAAAGCTACTTGTGCTCAGGGTCCAATGTAAAGGCTCTTCAGAGAGGAACCTTCGAATAAAGGGAACCGTGCCATATTCCATTTAATTATTATTTACAACTACCCGCCATTTGCCCATGACATCCTTTTGCGTGGTCATGGTGACAATATTTTCACAACGTGATCTAACTGGTGGTTACTAATCAATACAAATCAGATATATATTATCAATACACGAAAACAAAACACCGTCAAATCTACCTTCAAGTTTCTAATATAAATGGAATTAGATATGAGAGTTACAATTCGTCGTTGGTGTTAACAAAGGTCATTTTTAGTACGGTTGAACAGATGGTCAATAGCTTGATTATGTATGCGCATTGTGTTGGGTATTATTGTCATTGTAATTCTGTAGGTTAATGTCACGGATTTGTGTTTTTATTTGGAGCGAGTATGGGGGTATACTCGCACTAGACATCTGTTTTGATTCATCGTCCATCTATTCTCCCCTGGTAGAGGATATCCATTAAGATTACCATTATTATCCATTATTTATAAAGGGAACTGCAGAATTCTTATGATCGTTTGTAGATCGATTTTCGGAATTTTAAGCCAGTTTTTAAGTGTTTCCATCTCTTTGTTAAATTAGCCTTTTTTGTCCCACTGCTAAAAGGCCTCCCCATTCCTTTCCAACTCTCCCAGTGTTTTGCCTTCACTGGGCAATCAATCAGAAACGAGTCCAAATCGTCACGCCAGCGTTTCTTGGGCTGCCTCGGTGACAACGGCAGTCTTCAGGCTCCCCACTGTGTGACAATTCTGGCCTTTCTGACCCATCCTGGAAATGTGACCTGCCCAGTCCCATATTAACCTCGCAGACTTGTCACCAACATCGGTGATGCCCGTCAAGAGCGAATTGTGGTGTTGCGTATTCGATCGGTACCGATCTAAGCTGCAAAAATAATATTTAGTTTCTAACAATCCATTTCAGTCTGAATCAAGTGTTTTTTTTATTACATTGCGCATACAATGTTTTGGCCCCTGATCAAAGTGTTTCAGAAACAACTGATTGAAACTGACGCACACGAAGAATAAACAACTGTCTATGTTTGACTTTAACTTTTACATTCTTCTGCTAATCAGTACCTGAGCCACCGAGCTCTGCTCGGGTGAATTTACTTTTCCAGATATGAGACCCAGCTACATCAATTTTTCGCCCCCGTAAACCGCTATATTGCAACTTTCCTACTTTTCGAAATCGTTAAAGCCGTTTTCTAGAACGTGATTACAAAAATTTATGTAAATATACAAACGCCACAAATTGCAATTGCATTGCCATCAACCGGGGACAAATCCAGACTCCGCAGGCTGTTACTGAGAAATTCCTAATGACACAACCCAATATCCTCCCTTACATGGGACTTAATCATAGCTGGCAAAATGTGGACTGCGTAATATCATCATCAATCAATGAAATCATCAAATGAAGAAAGGGAGTGTCAGACTTGTACTGACTAAAACCCATCCATGTTCTTTCTTAGCTCTTTGTGTTCTAGGGCCGCGGTATCTCTTTCGAACAGTCCCGCAGCCCCGTACCTAGATCCCTGTCTTACCTTTCGAATATTTCAGGCGTTATACAGAATGTAAAAATACTCTTCGCGAAGCCGTCAACTAAGCATTCTGTACTTCAAACTAAGTAGCTTTACGCAAAAATTATTGTTGGGAAAACACTTACGACGAAGACGGTAGGACTCGGTGTAACGCACTCAAAACATTGTGCTGATGGATGGATTGAATAGTACGAGGGTCGTGGAGGTGTTAAAAGTAAAAATCTTACATTAAAAAAATGTATTTAAAAAAAAACTTGTAAAAAAGTTGGAACTTTGACCGCCCATATCTCCGTAACTAACTAGAAGGTCCCAGGTATGGTCTAGAACAAAGAAATGATCGCAATGACGGGGAGAATAAGTGTCTTTCGGCTTCATTAAGAGTCTTTTTAGACCCTTTATTATGTCTCTATACGTTGAAACATCCTTTATTCTATTTGCCAATTCCCTATTAGTTAGTTGCCTAATATTTTAGTTACACACCTTTTTTATCGGCGGTAAAATTGTTCTTTGTGCCTTTACTTTTATCGGAAAAGCCATAATCAGACCGAATTATCTGCAATGCCTAAATGGAGCATTCTTTTCAAGGTAAATGATAACACGGCTTGTAAACATAAATTCTTTCGGAGTATGATCTTCGTACATCTGTTAGTTATTCTCTCACGAGTTCACGCTCAGCTCGTGCACTTTGTTATAATTTTTCTTAATTATGAACCCGTTTATCCACGGTTTTTCTATAGGCGGTAAGTCTTTAATTTATTTTTGTTTGTTTAAAAACAGACGTCGCATGTTTATCAACGTTTTGTCGCAATACTTTGACGAAAGAAACATTTCCTAATCGATTTAGGTTCATCCACGTACAGTCAAGCACAATCGGCAAATGATACGGTGCAATTAAATAGTAAGAGCTCATAAAAATACCATAAAGTTACAATAGCGTATGTAAACAAAAGAATGCGTGTACAACGGAAATGTTTTGATTGATATGTGACATGACGTGTTCTGGTTTGCATTTTTAATCTGTTTTATTACATGTTTTACGTGATTGTACATGTGGTTTACAAAATCATCATTTTTTCTTTATTTTTAAACGCTATGCATGTTAAGGTTTATCTAAAAATAGGTTTATATAAGGTCCCTTTAAAATAGATGGACAAACTTTTAGAAATCATTTAGACCACCAAAATTAAACCATGGTCCTTACCATGGTTTAAAATTCTTATTAAATAAAATCACTTTAATCAGTGTTTTTTTTTGCTGGGATATCTTTGATTAGAAGCACTGAACGCTGTTAAAATTTGTCCATCTATTTTAATGGGACCTTATGTCTGAGAAACTTTTTAAATAGTTAAAAAAAAGAAGGTATTCGTCTCCTTCTTTTCGAATAGATAGTAGCAGTAGCAGGGGGTCAGGTTATGCGTATTACGTGACCTCCTGCTCTTTGTTATAGGGGGGTCAGGTTATGCGTATTACGTGACCCCCTGCTCTTTGTTATAGGGGGGTCAAGTCACGCAGGTCACTACCTTTACTTATCTTTTTAAGACATTACGTGGACCAAGTAGGCGGCCATGTTAAACGCTGCATCAGTGGCGTTCTTTATGCCTTCACAAGTGCAAGTGTACTTATACTCACCGATACTGTACTACCGAGTTTACTGAAGGTCCGCTACTTTTCACCCTTATACTGTAAGTAATAAGGTTGAAATGTGGTACCTGCCAACTATTCTAGGGCATAGTAAATTATCAATTATGTGTAACATACGGGTATCGCAGCGACTGGCTTACGTTACACAAATGTTAAATTATGAAAAAGTCATTTAATAGGGTTAAATGAACTTACAGGGCTATATTGATGATTTTCATGATTTTGATTCTGAAACTACATACGTGTTACTGGCGTGACTCATTTTTCATCAACATACAATCTAACAATGACCTGCAAATCGCAAAAAAATTGAATTTCACCGCGGGTTACCCTGACGGTTCCATCTTAACCCTAAATAAAAGTCATATCCCAGCAATAATTTTTGCCTAGAGGTACAGTTTGATGTACAGAATGCTTGGTTGACGGCTTTGAGAAGAGTTCGCTCCTTGTATTCATTCAAAGTAACAGTATCCAAAAACTACTTCTCCGTTTTAATTGTCGTAGATAATGGCGATAACTTGATTACTTCCTGTTTCAGTGGCGTTGCCAATATTCGGAGTGCCATTAGCGCAGTCGGTGGAGCGTTCACGCTGTCACGACGATACCGGCCTGCCTCTCGTTGTGCGAGACAGCATCGACTACTTGCAGGTATTTGATAGCAATTTACACTTACTTAGATGATGACATACAGTCAAAACATCTCGCCTGTAATCCCCGAAGGGTTAAGCAGAGGTGTACCTAATAGAACACCCATATTTTGGCCAGTTATGTTTAAGTCCTATGTAATAGGGGACGAGCCTATTGCCATGAACCGGACACAAATACAAACTCGGTGGCTACTACTGAGAAATACCTTGATGGAAAAACCCAATAACACTTTGCCCGACCTGGGAATCGAACCCAGGACCACATGCTCAGCAGTCGCGCTTATGACCACTAGATCAACGAGCCAGTCTTCAGATGACAATAACTTTGAGTTTAAAAATCCGCGTAATGTTAATCAGGATTGCTGACGAGTAAATCTTAACCACTAGTTTCCGATATCCTAGTCCTGTGGTCCAGTCAGTCCCATTCAGATATAAATGCCTCTGTCTCGGAGATCGCTATCTCTGAGTAGAAATTGCGTAACAAACTCAGAGGTCAAGGGCTCTTTTAAAGTTCAAACATTGTTTAATAGACCTGTCCTAGCTGACGGTATCGTGAGCTCAACCCTCAGAGGTAGTTCAGTGATTTGGCTATTGTAATGTTGTGAACCACCAGTAGAAGCATAAAAAATGGCCGTAAAAGTTACACAAACCGCAAAATGGTTAACTAAAAGTCTAAAATCTGCACGAAGACGCTTTGCTACATCTTTTATTATGCGCACAGCCAAGGAGTGGAATTCCTCGCCTGCGTCGGTGTTTCCGATTTCATATTATTGGTCGTGTCGGTCAATTGAAGTGCCGGATTAGTGAGATTCTTCTGTATAACCCGAAACTATTGAAGTCATGAGTTCAAAGGCTTATTCTATCGTCGACTTCATCCCTGTCCTCAGCATAAAGTTGGGGTCAAGAGTTGGCCCATTAAATACTGATACTGTTAGCCTGCATCATATCCCACTGCGGGGCAAAGGCTACCAACCAAAGCCAATGTGGACCACTGGTCGGTGGTCTTGGCCAGCTCGTCCCACCATCTACTAGGTCTGCCGCGTGGCCTTCTGGCCGTGTCAAGGCTCCAGAAAGTGGCGATTTGGCCCACAGCTCATTGGCCCAATTAATGTAGCTCGCCGTTGTACATAAGCTATATATTGTAATTTTGCATTGTATATCTTTTAATTTTGTTTGTAATAAAGAATAATAATAAAAATGTTTTAAACAAATGTTTTACAATAACACTAACAATATCTTAATATATTTAAATTACGCGTCACGTTGTTTCTCCACAATGAACTCCTAAACTACTTAACCGATTTTAATCAAATTTGCACACCGCGTTTTTTATCCAACTTGATAGATTGGATAGCTTACATCTCAACTTATAGTCGCAATATTATTTAATTGCATTATATGATGCAGACGAAGTTGCGCGGGTCAGCTAGTAATTTATATATGTGAGTGTCTGATTCTGATCAGTCTAACCAAGGATATCGTATTACGCAGTACTAACTGGGTTGTGGAGGTCAGATAGGCAGTCGCTCCATGTAAAATACTTATATTCGACTGCATCCGGTTAGACTGGGAGCCGACCCCAACATAGTTGGGAAAAGGCTAGGTAGATGATGATGAGTGTCTGATTCTGATCACATATTAGCTGTGGTGAATGGTGAACCACAGTACCAACAGCCAATCGTATAGGTAGACATAAGACTTCGCAACAGACTAATTGGTTAGCCTTTCTGTTACCGGGTGTCATTAGTTCCAGTATGAAGGTTGTGTAGTCGACCTAGTTAAGTACTTCGAACGGTAATTTGGAGTGACAGTCTCAATGCTTCGTCGCGATGGTAATTTATCAGTACTGTTCTTCTATACAACGCTGTCATTTATTATAACTATGATGTATATGAGTACCTACTTAGTGTCTTGTCACTTGGCTCTGGTTGTCGCATAGTCCGCTTCGAGTACACACAAAGAAAGAAAAAAAAACATTTATTTTCCAATTTGCACTAAACGTGACACACAAAAATAAAATCACAAAAAAGAACCAGTTAGGAGACAAAACACGTCGGTCGTCATCATAATGCAGTGTCACCAAGGGAGACAGTGGCACAGCGCTGGTTTTCAGCGAAGAGTATTTATTGGTAGGGGACCTGTTGGCTTAGCCCGGCAACTAAAGCGTGTCTAAAGACACTTTTAATCTTACTACATTAATAAATGTGAAAGTTTTTGAGGATGTTCCTCTTTCACGCAAAATCGGTTGAACGGATTTGGATGAAATTTGGCACACAGATACTTTATAACTTGGGTTAACACATAGGATACTTTTATCCCGGTAGTAAGATCCCGTGGGATGATTACCGAAGTCGGTGCGGGCGAAGCCGCGTGCATAAACTATTCATCCATATTCAAAGTTCTATTAATGCCATCCACCATTAGCGCAGCAGACTTCCTTCTTTATTTTATCTATTCAATTTAAAGATATTGTGTAAAACGGACGATCAAAGTACATATGAAGTTACAGTTAGTAGGATTTACGGTTCGTGAGCCGATTAAACTCAGGCATTGTTGTAAACACAACTGAGGTTTTAATCTTGATACAGGGGTCTAATTTTCAAAGATAATTATAATAAACTAGCGGACGTCACGCGGTTTCACCCGCGCAGTTTCCGTTCCCGTGGGAGTATGGAGATAAAATATAGCCTATGTTACCCGCTGATAATGTAGCTATCCATTGCTGAAAGAATTTTTCAAATCGATCCAGCTGTAGTTTTTAAGTCTATTCGTTACATACAAAAATACAAATCTTTCCTCTTTATAATATTATTATTATATTATATAGTAATAGCATAGTGTAGATAATGTTCCTGTGTAAATTAGAGTAAGTTTGGAAATGGCATCTGTTACTAAAAACTTGAAAGGAACTCGTTTGTCTTGGCATATACGTGTAATGAGGAGGGATGAAACACATGTGACTAACATAAGTGTAGGAATTTAATGGATGGATGGAGAGGAAAAGGAAGGCCAAAGAAAAGATGGATGGATTGTGTGAAGGAATGATATGAAAGAGACAGGAGTAAATGATGCCTGGCAGGGGAGGATAGAAGAAAAAAAAGGTGGGTGTACTATTAGGTACACCTCTGCCTAAACCATCGAGAATGATATTTAGATGTGATATTATGTATGAATGTAATGTTGTTCACTACAGGAACTGATGGATGCTACCGAAAGCGCCAAACTAATACCTCAGTTCTGGACCGACACAATATATATTGCCATCGACAAGAAGAATGTAATGTTTGTACTTTTTTTTTTTAGACCATATCGATTATTTATCAATGCTCTTATTACTTTTCCAGGCGTATGGTCTAAAATCAACCCAAATCTACCGGCAAGAACCCGATAAGATAAAACTGCAGCAGCTCAAGAAACTGTTCACAGATCGAGGACCTACCTTCCCTTATCATTGGGATGTTGCTGTGGCTTGCTCTATACTGAAATGTTTTATTAGGTAAGTGAAAATGAATCTTATTTGACTGATCTCTTGATAAAAGGTTTGAATACGGTTCACGCAGCATTAGGGTTAATTCTCGCCTGAACAAATATTTGTGTGGACTTCACGTAGTCACCCAAAAGGGTCAAACAAACTTCGCTAAGTGAGATTTCTGTTTAACTGGGAATACATACACCCTCCGTAAAGGGGACCTTCCTAAAATTGAAATGTAGCGTTTCATTGAGAAGCCCGGGACCGTGGAGGTTTGAAGTTATCTGTAAAAATGCACATACTACAAAGTTTGTTAGTTTACCCCAAGGCGTATACCCCAAGGCGTAACTGTTAAATGTTGCAAATTTTTCTGTACTTTCTAACAAGTGATGAATAAAAAAGAATTATCTATATAAAAATTGGCGTCTTTATACGGAATTTATTTGGGGCTTCTAACAAGCGTTCAAACACTGGAATAATCATTTTTGCTGAAAGAAATTAACACTGACAGCTCCCGAACGCTGTTCTGATTTACGGATATCGTTCAGTTTCAGTTGTTATGGAGTTCAGATAGGTAGTCCCTCCATGTAAAATACTGGTATTCAGCTGCATCCGGTTAGACTGGAAGCCGATCCCAACATAGTTGAGAAAAGGCTAGGCTAGTTCAGTTTCAGTTGTGAATTTCGCCCTAAGTGTAATCATGCATGCTGAATACAGTATCAACTCTCATTTGGCTATTACCTGTACGATTTAATGCACAAAAATACTTTTATCCACATTCCAGCGAACTCCCTGACTCTATTCTAACCCAAGAGCTACACGGTCAGTTCGAACAAGCTACAGCGATCTCCGAGCCACAGCGCGAAGCAACCATGCTGTCTCTCATAGCCAAGCTGCCGCCGCCTAACTACAGTCTACTGGGCTGGCTCATGACGCACTTTGCCTGCGTCGTGGCTAACGAACAGGTACTAAAGACTTCAAAATCAAATATGGACTACCTCGTGTGTCAATAGACTAAACGCGAATGCCGATCGTGGGACCGGGTTTCATTGTACCGAGAATAATCCTGCGTCGAGTTCGACTAGCGATTTCGATCTGCAGTTAGAAAAAGTCGCCATTATTATGATGATCATTATCATCATTTCAGCCCGTTGCTGTCCACTGCTGCACACAACATAGGCCCCCCCAATCGATTTCGAACGTGTCAAACGTTGTAAATCGATTAGGGAGGCCTATGTATAATAATAAAAATAAGCCAACGTTGGAAAGCGCACCTGCCAGATGGACCGACGACCTTGTAAAAACTGCAGGGAGTCGCTGGATGCAGGTAGCATTGGACCGGACGCGTTATGATGATCATTTAAACTAAAATAATAACAATCATTTTAACAGTTTCTACCATCACTCTCTCTACTGGATCCTCGTGGTGGATACAGGTCACATTCTCTCGTAGAGCGAACACCTATGCCCCAGCAGTAGGAACATTATAATTTATGCTACCCTAACAGATATTTTTAACTAAATTTCCTAATACCGGTGTTTCTCCAATTCCAGGCAAATCACGCGAACATTCAAACGATAGCGACTGCCATGGGCCCCGCGCTCAACATGTCGCTGAATCTACTCACCTACCTGATTTCCAAGGCAGACAAACTCTTCCCAGACGTACAGTTAACTAAGTAAGTAATACTTGGCGTTTCCTCCTGCCCGATTCGGTTCAGGAACCTCCCGAAACAACCGTGTCCGTTGAGTACCTGCATCAAGCTGAAGGCGAGAGTGCCGTGGCGCTTCTCTAGCCACTCCTCAAAGAGGGGACTGAAACCACGACTGCACGTGGATAATAGCGTATTATTGCAACCAATCCATACTAAACCCACATGGTGTAATACGACCCGGTTCCTCTCTCAGAGTCCGTTATAGATTGGTTATATTCTTGCACCCGTCAATCCAAAGGCAATAAGGAATTAGCCACCAAACAATATCAATGAATTTGAAACGTAGTCACAAGCTACCTCGAATCAAGCTCAATTAGACATCACGCAAAATAAAAGAATATCACTCACGCTTCTTCTTTAACGTGAAGTTAGTACCTAACCTGTTACATGCCGTCGAGAAATATCTCTCAGGCATGCTGGTTTCCTCACGATGTTTTCCTTCACCGAAGCAAGTGATAATTATACAATTCGCACATGAATCCGAAAAATCAGAGATGCGTGTTTTGGGTTCGAAGTCGAGACCTTGGCAGTTCGACAGACACACCACTAGACTATCACTGCTCTAGTGGTAGTGGGTCACTGAGCGTGCGTTCAGACACGTGGGAACCGCGCGGACGCAAACCGTGGTTCAGTAATTTCTAGCGGTTAAGTGGCAGTAATCGCGTGGATACATCTAAATGAATATAAAGGTGCTCATGAACATGCGCCGTAAACTGAATCCCGATCCTCATCTGGTATTTCGTTTTTCTTAACAATTATAACCGAGTTATAAATTATCTTGTTCCTATATACCATGACGAAATGAGCCAACAAAAAGCTGATCTCTTATCGAAAGGCGAATATGAGACAAAAATTATAACCCTTTTGCCTTTTCTCTTACAGATACGTGCCACCACTCGCATCAATTCCTCCAGACTTCCCGGAAACGGCACCAGAGATAAGCCAGGAGCTTCGTAAACAAGAGTCTCTACTGAACCAGATACACGCTGAAATGCACGCCGGTTTCATCACACCAGCCCGGGATCAACAACTTTGGGAGGCACAGAGAATTGTTACTCAGCTAAAGGTAAGCTAAACGAAGGCACCATGGTTCGTTTAGCAAGGGCCGATGCCTGCCAGGGCTGCGGGACTGTTCGAAAGAGATACCGCGGCCCTGGAACACAAAGGGCAAGGAAGGAACATGGATGGGTTTTAGTCAGTACAAGTCCGACACTCCCTTCCGCTCTGCCCGGAGCGGGAGAAGTCATTTGATGATTTCCCATCCGAAAAAAAAAAGGGAAGATCTCATATGCCTAGTCTTCGCCCAACTTGGTTTGGGTCGGTATGCAGTCTAACTGGATGCAGCTTTTACATGAAGCGACAGCCTAACTACGACTACGACCCAATTACTGGTAAAGAAGCTCAATCACCAATCTAAGATTCGATTTGGTACAGAAACAAGTGAATCTGAACTGTTCCGGTGCTCTCGGTGAAGAAGCGCCGTTATGCGAATTAGTCTTACCAAGGAGTATCCCTTGTTAAGATTGGTTGATTGCTAGCGCAGCTGCAACTGCTACAAGCCAATAAGTCGGCATCAAAGTGGCTTACGAAAACTCGAACTAGTGAATTCGATGTAAGTTTTCCATCAGGCGTTCGGGCATATTCGTCCGTGAAGAATTGTTTAATAACCAAATGACGTATGACTGCGTAAGCCCAAGGCATTTAGGGGTTGTAATTTTGATTTATATTTTTTACTATATACTACGTGTTTCGGATAGACTATTACTATTATTAAAATCTCATTGCAAGTCCTAGCAGCCCTTCACACGACGGGGAACTGCTTTTTGATAGCTCAAAAAAAGTATGTCAATTAATTGTATTAAAAACAAATGCTCTATAAGCCGTGCCGTGCTGTGTGATACCAAAATGATACAGTCAAACATCTTACTTCATCGCGGTGTGAACGTGAGATAAGAGCTTCTTTCTTTCCATATATCTATTTTTACTCTTCTTTATTTCTTTACGTATCTATTCAACTTCTGCTATGGTCTTGGGTCCTTGATCGGGAAAGTTCTGTTCTATTATAATCACCATCTTTTGTTGGATTCACCACAATATTTACACCATTCGGGACCCATTTTGTCATTTTCTGTGATTTCTCATCGCACACAAGACAGATCTAGCTAGCCCTGGACCCGTACCGTAATCATTTGCAAGGAAGTTTTGGCACGACGCAGGAGAAAAAAACGTTTTTCTTTCTTTTTCTAACACCATCCAAGGTTCAAAATCGCTCGACCCTTTTTTTTTTTTTTTTTTACGGATGGGAAATCATCAAATGACTTCTCCCGCTCTGGGCAGAGCGGAAGGGAGTGTCAGACTTGTACTGACTAAAACCCATCCATGTTCCTTCCTTGCCCTTTGTGTTCCAGGGCCGCGGTATCTCTTTCGAACAGCCCGCAGCCCTGGCAGGCATCGGCCCTTGCGGGCCCCCCCCCTATTTGCTGACATCTCTTTGAGGCGCGCGTGGAACACGAACGCGCCGTCAACACGGCCTGTCGTCAAAAGACGGACGGACGGCGAGCTTGCCCATTACTCTCCGTCCACAGGTCCGCGTCTACGGTGGCCGGAAGCCACCACGTGACCCCCGACGCCCAAGGCGTCTCCCGCGGCGGCTGGGACGAGAGGTTCTCTCCCTCTCACGCTCCGCCATCTCCTTCGCTAGCATGACTGCTTCGCAGAAGGAGGTGACGGCGTCCCATTCCCTCTCGCTCCGGACCATGGACTGGACCAGGGCCGGACGCGATAGGTCGCCGCCGCCGATCGCCGCTACGAGGACACGGCGGTGCTCCGCCCAAACGGGGCAGACCGACCGACCGACGCTCGACCCTTCACATGACACCTCACTTTTTGACAAATAATAGTTTGCTAAAAGAATGCATACCTACCACGGTTGAAATAAACAATACTCGACTCATTTGCAGTGCAGGAAAATAACAACTTCCTCATTTTAAACTGATTATTTTACTTAATGTTGAACAGTTTCCTATTGTGGTTTAATTTAGAGCACGTGCAATGTATTCCATACCTTATGTAAGTTACCTTAATTATTAAATATCTATTTACCTTTTGCTGCTCGGCTTCTCCCTTGTTACTTGGGATTTGGGTACTATCTTTCTTCCTCTTTCCAACAATCCATAAATCATTTCTTGAGCATATTGACTTGAATTTATTACAGCTTCTAAAAGTAGGAACGTATTTATTTACGTACTAGCTGTTGCCCGCGACCTTCGTTCGCGTGAAATTATTATTAAAAAAATCCCCATTATTATAAGCACTTCCCTATTTGAATCGAATTTCGTTACCAATTAAAAGGGTTTTTTTTTTGCACGGAACCCTAATTATTTATCTAATATAAAAGTAAGTTACTCCTTGTCCTAACTTACTCCTTGTTACATCAGCTATCTGCCAGTGAAAGTCCTGTCACAATCGGTCCAGCCATTCTGGAGATTAACCGAAACAAACAGACAGACAGACAAAAATTGTAAAAAATGTACCGTGTATACACTTAGTAAAAAGCTTTTATTTTAATATTACAAACAGACACTCCAATTGTATCTGTATAGATGTCTGCCTTATGGATCTTGCGAAACCGCTACTGGCGGGCCCAGGGTTCGATTCTCAGGTTGGCAATGTGTTAATGCGTTTTTTCCGTAAATTTGAGCCCGGTTGATGGAAACATGGGACAAACAAACCTAGTGAAATATGGGTGTACCAGCTACCTCCGGCAAATGCAGGAGTGATGTAATGTATACTTTACTTCCCATGACCTAATAATAAACCACCACAATGAGGGAACTGGAAAATACCTTCAATAAAGTATGACTGTTTAATCTGAAATTAGCGTAGCTTATCCAGCAACTAATGAAGATGAGTTTCGAGTAAGCTGTTCCATTCATCTCGAAAATGTGACCTATTGTGTGCAAAAACATACATTTCAAAATAAACTGTCAACAATTCCAACTCTGTATAGAATACAAAACATTGCCATAATTTCGGTGATTTTCCTCATGTTTTGTTTAGGTAAGTAACTATACTTGTACAGTCACGAGCACTAATATGTACACACTTAACAACTTTTAAAAGTGTTTTTCTCCTACTGTTCAAATTAAAATTTCATGTTGGTACATAGTATTCTGGAACTCATATTATATTTATGAAAAAGATCGAATCTCGCAAGTTACAATCGTTATTTCTCGCGAAAGTTCCTTTTAAATTCAGGAAAGTGTATACATATTGATGCTCGTGACTGTACATGTTTGCTAGAGGTTATTATGACAAACGTATTAGTCACCAGTTTCTTATCACGGTCGTCTACGATTTACTTGACTATTATTAGCTCTACATCTATACTAATAATATTATAAAGAGGAAAGATTTGTATTTTTGTATGTAAAGAATAAACTTAAAAACTACTGGATCGATTCGAAAAAATCTTTCAGCAATGAATAGCTACATTATCAGCGAGTAACATAGGCTATATTGTATCCCCGTACTCCCACAGGAACAGGAACTACTCGGGTGAAACCGCGTGACGTCCGCTAGTCTATACATCTATACAGATAAATAAAATTGGAGTGTCTGTTTGTAATATTACAATAACCGCTATATAAGTGCTTATAATAGTGGGGATTTTTTAATAATAATTTCTTGCGAACGAAGATCGCGTGCAACAGCTAGTATAAAATAACTTCATAAAGTTTGATGCCGGAAATTCATTAAGGGTCAAAATCCTTTAATCATTAAAACCCCTAAAAACAAATGACCTTCGAATTACCTACACTTCTCGGTTTGTTACTATTATTACCTCCTCGCTTGACAAAGGCATTCGCGGAGTTTCCTCTGTCTTCTATTGCTATTTTAACTAACAGACTTACGACAAGGTCAGCGTACTAATCTAACTCTACGTGGACAGTCACGGCCTTTTCCGCCTGATCTGTTGTGAAAATTTTCGCTTGAATCATGCGGAGGCGCCGCGTGCGTGCGAGCAAAAATGAGCTTAGTGGTGATCAGGCGGGAATGTCCTCGATTGTACATGTAGTGTGTTTTAGTGTTTATTGTGCCATTGTTGGGCTTAGGCTCTCTTCTTCTTTTCTCTCTTTTCTACACAATTTTGTATGCTAGTACCGGTCAGTCCTTTTGGTAGGAGTTAAGGTGATTGCGTCAGGGTAGCCCGCGAAATTCAAATTTTCTAAGGTTTTTTGTAATTTACAGGTCAGTGTCAGGTTGTACGTTGAAGAAAAATGAGTTGCGCCAGTAACACGTATGTAGTTACAGAATTATAATCATGAAAATCATCAATACAACCCTTTAAGTTCATGTAATCCTATAAATGAATATTTCATGAAAAAGTCATTCAATAGGGTTAAATGGTCTTACAGGGTTATATTGATGGTTTTCATGATTGTGATTCTGTAACTACATACGTGTTACTGGCGCGACTAATTTTTCATCAACATACAACCTGACAATGACCTGCAAATTGCAAAAAACTTAAGAAAATTTTAATTTCGCGGGCTACCCTGACGCAACCACCTTAACCTTGTCTCCTTATGTTCGTCAAGGGACTCTCAATGGTTCTTTTAGCCGATTTCTCGCCCTACAAAAGTCGGACAGTTCAGCTATTATTAAAAAAAAAGTCACGGCACGACACGTCTATTAATAATATCTATATAATTTAAATACAATTTTGATAAAATCGTTAAAACATTCTCACAGTGTCATCATTGAGAGAAACATTAAATAAATTGACGTCATGGATTCCTAATTGAATTGCGTAACGAATAAACAAGACAAACTTGTTTCGAATCGAAAGTATCTTTCAAATTAGCGTATAGAATTAATTAGTGAAGCTTGAATGATGAATGCTAAAGACAATCTTTTCAACGTTTTTGTAAATTCATTTTTGATAGATTTTTTCCGTTTTTGTGTCATCTATTGGCTAGTTTTTGATCATGTTTGTATAAAAAACCTTTACAGAAAACTTTTTTTAGGAAAATCAATACAATACGGCATTCGGAATATATTTAAATGAGTTATCCACTAATACAAGCCTTCTATTACAGAGAAAACTTCGCTCCGTACAGAAATCTGTAGAACCCGGCAACTCATTACAACCACAACACGCCTCTTTAGACGAAAAACCCGAAAGCAAAACTGAGGAAGAGCCGGCGCGAAGGAACTCGCAGCCTTCCCAACCATGTCAACCACTACAGACAACAGAAATACAACAACTTACACCACAAGAAACTACTGAAGTAAAGACCCCGAGTGAACCGTTCCAAGAGCCCAAGGAATCGCCCAGCACAGAACCGATATTCGAAGCAGAATTCGAAGACAATTTCGAATTCAAACCCGAAACTAAAATAGAAAAAGAAACGCCCGAACAAGAGCTCCCTCCCGCAGAACCTGTGAAAGAAAAACCGAAACTTACCGAAAAAGAACTCAAAGTATTGAGACTGGAACTCGAAAACGCTGAATACTTACAACTAAAGTCGTTACTCCAAGCGAAAATCAACTCGGAACAGTTCGAAATCGTCAAACTTAAGAGTCATGTTGCTTTGAAGAATAAGCAAGCAGAGGGCGCGCAAAGCGCCAAGGACAATAAAGAAAACAATACACCAGAAGAACAAGAATTAAAACAAAGACTGATAAAAGAAAATGCGTTGCTAGAACAAAAGAGAGTTAACCTCATCAACCAGATCTTCCAAGAACGAGTTGCTTGTATACAACTTAAAATAGAACTCGCTATGAAAGAAATTTTATCGAAATCATAAAGCTTGTTAGTGTAGTGAATAAGGTAAGCAACCATTCCTAAATTGTGACGATTAATAATCGCTGGACGGCATTCATTTCTATCCATTTCCAATGGGTAACAGAAATTAATAGAAATAGTATGGTCCCTGTAAAATAGAGCAGATGAGAGTAAGGAAATGACTACTAGTGTGGAATAGGCTTAAGCAGGACAGAAAGAGCTACATGTAGGCACTACCGAGTTCACTGACGGTCGACCACTTTTCAACCTTATTACTTAGTGCATAAGGGTTAGCAGTGGCAGACCGTTAGTGAACCCGGACAACAGCAAACCTGTTACTCAGGGGCATGAGTGTATATTCAATAAAAGCGAAAAAGACAGTCATTCGCCACGATTCGGTTCTGACGACGCACCGACACCGCGCTGAACTAAATGTTACCAGTGATGCGACTTTGCGTGAATCTCTAACCTTCCTAATGCTAGATACCTATTCGCAAGTTATTCAGCTGGTTGACTTCTGCAATCGATTTGAATCGTGCAGACGTTAATAGCAAGTTGCGATGTTTGCTGGATAGAATTTTCAACTTTTCGATGACACTTGTTAGTATACAGGGTGTTTGGTGCATCGCCATCACCGAACACTGTATATCGAGCGTTATATAATTAGCTGTCTCAAAAATATTACATAGCGTAAGTTTATTTATTTATATAATATTCTTTAAATGTTGTTCGACTTAGGAAGTAACATAGATAGTAACAAAAATGGACTACTTATGACATTGACTCATTTTAATGTAGCAATCTTATCTCTCGCGCATATACGCTAAGACTGCAGTAATATTTATCTATTATCTAAATACATTATATATAATGGCACGTGAATGTGCATTAATAACGAATTCAATATATATACAGTCCTATCAGCTATTTTACTTCTGATTCTGCATCACTATCAAAATCATACTGAACTCTTATGTTCATTACAATAAAGTTCCTAATACTTTGTTGCTATCAGAAGTAGGATATCTGAATTTTAATTTACTAGTGCTTGGACATAATTTGACATTGTAAATGCAGAAATTATAATCATGATGAAATGTAAAGCCTTGAAGAACTTCCGTTTATAATTTATAGATTAATCAAAGAATATTGATCAAATAAATGTTATACAAATTAAAAAAGTTTTTTTTTCGTTCCATTGCGCACCTATCTTCATTTCCCCCGGTCCACCATTTTACTCCTAGGCTCAATAAAGAGTTCACAAATACCAACATCTAACCTTCGCAAGGAACTGGAAGGAATGGGGGGGAGGCTTTTATCCAGAAGTGGGATTATACTGGGTAACTAAAAAAAATCGAGTCTGCCCAGGTAATAAAAGTAGTAAGTGAAGTGCATGATATAACCTCGTGACTAGCATTTGATGGAAAAACAACTTTTGTGTTTCATAGTTGACATGATCATTAAATAATAAAAATCGATTACTCCTAGACACGGCTCGTATTGTTAGGAGGTTCCTCTCTCTGGAGCCCTGCTTGGAGCCTGATCCCGATACCGGTAGGCTACAATTATTTATTTTTAAATGTTTTTTTTTGTAAGAATTATTTAAAAATATGTAAAGAAAAATGAATAAACGAAATCGATTACAGTTTTTTCTTATAATCCAAGTTTACGTATTAAATTTCGAAACACAAGAAATATTAAAATTAAAGATTCAAAGGAAAGATTGATTACAGGCGTAGAGGAGATGCTTAAGAGCTAGACTAGGGTGCATCCACTCAAACTGTGCGGAGATGCGTTAGGTTTCTTCTTCTTCTAAAAATGTCTAGAATTAAGTTCTTGAACTTCTTGAGTAGCAACGTTGTTGTTTTAAAAAAGTGTGTGTGTGTGTGTGTGTACTTATTACGCACGTAAGAAGTTATGGCGTATAAAACTAAAATGTTGACTAGCTAACTTCAGGGTGTCGGTTTTTCGTGACGGTGTGCGCGCGCATCGTAAAAATTTGCTCTCATCATTTTTCCCTAACGCGCCAAAAGAAGTATAACTTCAAAAAATTAGCTTACTGCGACAGTAGCCACGTTAAGCATAAAATGCTAAATTTGGGCACGCGAATTAGGTGCTCTTACGTTATCTAGGTAATATCTATATCTGTGGTTCGGTCAAACCAGGGCGGACCAATCACTAACTGGCTGCGGACGTCGAACACTAACAGCTAGATACTTCAGTACATCTGTTAGTAATTAGTATGGTGAACGGAGCCGCGTCTGCAGTTTGGCCATAAGGTTTGACCATTCATCATCATCTGCCTAGCCTTTTCCCAACTATGTTGGGGTCTGCTTCCAGTCTAATCGGATGCAGCTGAATACCAGTATTTTACATGGAGCGACTGCCTATCTGACCGTAAGGTTTGACCGTACAGACGGCCAGCAAATCAAGCTACCCGAAACTGACAAATTTTCCCAATCAACCTTGAACCTAATGCTTTAGAGATAAAGTTGAAAATCTATTTAAGACACCTTTAGTGTTAGGTACCTACTAGTACACGCGATCTTGAACGACAGTATGATTAGCAGACGCAAGAGGTTTTTAACAAAAAATAAAAGATAATAGCTGACGCATATTCCCACCCCGCCCTGTACGAAATAAGTACCTAAATTAGCAACAACTGAGTGTACACACGGCGGCACATCAAGCTATACATTTCCAGTATAACGTGGCCTCGCTTTGTATAAATTTCCCGTACAGTGATAGATCCGCATAAATTGGTATTGTATAGCTTGATTGGTTGTCGCCCGTACGTGACGTCGTTAGCTTATTCTAGAATTATTGTTTCTATCTAGCAATAATTATATATCAATTGCATAACCATTTGGCCTTATCAACTGTATATCAAAACACTATCGCGATAAATACGTAGGTATCTTAATCACTTAAAGATTTCTTGTAAAATGATAGGTGCAGTGTTTATTTTATATTCTGTATATGGCCAGTCATATGACTTCTGTGTTTAGTTAATTCACACTGTTTCCTACTGTACGACCTTTGCCCGTTCATAGATTTTCAGTAGAATACCTCTATTTGCAATGATCATCAAATTCATGCCCTTGTCCCATGTTACTTTGGGTCGGCGCAAGGTTTTTTTCTTCCATTCTCCTCTGTCAACTGTCACGCTCCTCGCGCGTCATTTGCTCCTTTTACTTTCATACCGTTCCTCACATAATCCATCCATCGTTCTTCCTCTCCTTCTCCATCTATCAACATTTATATTCTTCACCCTTTTAGTAACATTCGATTCGCCCCTCTTCATCACATATCCATACGGTCCATACTATGACAGTCGATTCCCTTAATATCTCTGTTTGTACATATTAGATACAGTCGCCATTTCTAATAATGTTATCATTTTTAAAAGTTCCAAAAATTATCGCTAAGTGTCAGAGTTTATCTATAATTTACCAGATTAGGTTCTCTACTCCTCCATTACAGAAGAATTGACAGGTTCTCATTCATGTTTTTTTTGTACAATCATTTATAATTCGATGTGCATTTTTTACAAATAAAGTAAATTCTTTATTCTGCTAGTCGTAATATATACAAAGGTAAAAAACACAGCTATAATTCAGGATAAATGCTAAATTAATATTGGTGATGACATGATCATGATCTACGGCAGGCAATTAAATGAAGTGTCTAATAAGTTTCAAGTAGCATTCATTTTCAAGAGCTGTTTGACGCCTCGTTAACTAGGAACGCATTGTAATTTTACCGTCCTATACTATATGGCATTTAGGTATTTTATCTCTACCTATCGACCAATTGTAATGGTTTCTCCTAATCATAAAGTGAAATACTAGAGGTTCAGAACCATGGAAGGGGGCTGTTCCTATTTTTGCCTGTAGGAATTCTTATAGATGTCCTCTACCCCTTTTTTTTTCGGATGGGAAATCTTCAAATGACTTCTCTCGCTCTGGGCGGAGCGGAAGAGAATGTCAGACTTGTACTGACTAAAACCCATCCATGTTCCTTCATTGCCCTTTGTGTTCCAGGGCCGCAGTATCTCTTTCGAACAGTCCCGCAGCCCTGGGTGTCCTCTACCCTGAGGTGGGCAAAAGGGTCTGTCAGACTCTTAGTGGCTTAAATCGTAGGACTTTTTAACGGAGAGCTGCACTTGCGCAGTTCTTCACGCTCACATAATGATGTGATGATGATCTAACGATGAGCAACAACAGCATTCGATGTTTGCTTGACTTGCAAGTCTTGGAACAGAAAGAAGTATATACCATACGCACTAATCAGAATTTATAATTTAGGCTAGACCATGCATTAATTTTAAACAATATTTATCAAAGAAATCAACACGTATACGAACAGAAAAACATTTTGAATGTTCCAGTTATTATGAAATAACAGGCGTTGCAAACAGTCACGCGATACTGATCAACACAAAAGAAATATTCCATCGAATGCACCGCAATCGAGTTTGCACGCCAGGGGTCGTAACTAGCGGCGACTTAATTATTATTTTATCACGTAACTTTAATAGCTAATCTCTTGGAACCAAATAGAAAAAATAAATGCTGAGATGAAACAATTAAAATCGATTTCGGATACAATAAGAAAAAGATATGCACCAAAATGGTTAGCTATTAAGTATTCGAGATTAAGAAATGCAGCTGCACTTATCATTTTGCAAATGAGAGATTACCTACTAATTAAAACGCATAATTAAAAAACTAAAATTAATCATCGAGCCGTCCCAAATACAATGCCAGTGTGGAGCGCTTTTGGAGGATACGGCCCACCTCTTTTCTTGGCCATCCTGCACCTTCCAGGATTGAAACGAGACCAACTAAAGAGCTATATGCTGGTCGGTATTAGTTGATTCCATTGACACGCAAAGAATAAGAAACCTTTAAAACTTCCCAGAGCTAGGAGAGAGACCTTTTTTCTGTGAAGGAGTGGTATGTAACCTTCCAGGCGGGCCCAGTGGTTGATGGATGTTCTCTATATTTTCTCACACCATTTTGAGAGAAGTGGTGATAAAATAATCGACACAAAGTCAAATACCCTTTACTATTTGAAAAGTCGCGGCTGCTTACACTAGGCTACAACTGCTTTAGCTAATTAAATATGATCTATCTAGAAGAGGTATTGTAACAAGCGATTATCCACTAAGTACTAGCCAAGATTATCTTTCCTTCCCTCTCAGATGACATCTCTATCTGGTGCGATGGCGGTCGATCAATTTTCACAGCAAGAAATCGTGTCTAAGCTACTTCATAGCAAAAGTATTCGCACTACAAACTAAGAAAGGATACGACAAAATCAATAGGGATCGTTGACACGATTTCTTCCGGTTATCCAGCCCAAAATAAATTTTAATAATTCTAAGCATAACTTGCCGTATTAGTCATTCAATATAGAGAACGGTGAAATCAATCGCTACTGTTTATACTGGCACCCACACTGGATAAACCTGTCTACATTCAATTTTGAAGCTTATGGATCTTGAAAAGATACTGACCTTGATGCAGTAGGTAGGTAGAACATAGTACCTTATATGATTAGGTACATAATGGATTGCAGCATTTCTGGACGTAGGCGTCACTGGCCAGCCATGATGGTCACAAGAGAGGCCAAACCCCAAATCTGTATGCAAATTAAACGCGAATGAGATCACCACATTGTGAAGATTTCGACCTTCGCATTTTGGTACATAATGTCGCTATTCGACAACAACATACAGTTAGCATACATACATCGAATAATCACTCCAAGGTTGCGTTCAACGATTTTGTTTCACTGAATAAATGCATAATCGTTCTGACACGTTTTGATTTGACCTATACTGTGTCAACATAACTACATTTTTGCAAGCATTGCATGCATATCTGCAAAGAAACTAAAAATGACATGAAAAAAATCATATCAAAAAAGTATTATTGATATGATTTTTTTCAGTTCAGTTCAGTTTTTAATGTTCAGAAACATTTTGAACAGATAAAGCGCAGTTTGACTTTATAGCTGTTGCCCGCGACCTTCGTTCGCGTGAAATTATTATTAAAAAATCCCCATTATTATAAGCAATTCCCTATTTGAATCGAATTTTGTTACCAATTTTAAGGCTTTTATTTTATTTTGCACGGGCCCTAATTATTTATATAAAATAAAAGTAGCCCAAGCTACTCCTTGTTACATCAGCTATCTGCCATTGAAAGTCCCGTCAAAATCGGTCCAGCCATTTCAGAAATTAGCCAGAACAAACAGATAGACAGACAGACAAAAATTGCAAAAAATGTTGTTTTGGTATATGTACCGTGTATACATCCATATGCACTTAGAAAAAGCGGTTATTTTGAAATTACAACCAGACACTCCAATTTTATTTATTTGTATAGATGTATATAGAAGGTTAGAGATTAGATAAATTCGTTTTTTTTTGTTGTTTGATTTGATAGTTCTAATAATGGACGTTAGAAGTACCTTTAATTAGGCGTTTACTCTGCTCTAATCTAGTCTGGGACCTCATTAACATAAGTGTTTAATAACATCTTTGTTTAAACACAAAGTACCGTTCTGAAGCACTTAAACACATCTCATTAGCACAAAACAATGGTGTTTTTACGTACCGGTTTGCGCTAACAGTATTTCCTAAGCATGTCATCGTTTGAGAAAATAACATCACATTTCTAATTTTATAAAGCTTGTGGGTGTATTCTCGGATATCCGCGGGATCCGGTCCCCTTGTTTTTCTACTATTCTTATATCAATGTTGGGTTCATTTTATTAACTGTGCCTCGCGACCTTAATTCGCGTGAACTTATTATTTAAAAAAAAATCCTCTTTGAATCGGATTTTGAAACAATTTCAAGGGTTTTGATTGTTTTGCACGGAACCCTAATCATTTATATAAAAATAAAGCAGCCTAAGTTACTCCTTATAACATCATCTATCTGCCAGTAAAAATCCCGTCGAAATCGGTGCAACCGTTTCAGAGATTAGCCGGAACAAACCGACAGACAGACAGACAAAAATTTTAAAAAAATGTTATGTTGTTATGAGTACCGTATATACTTTCATATGCATTCAGTAAAAAGCTATTATTTTGAAATTACAAACACACTTCCGATTTGAAAAATTCTTTCAGCAATGGATAGCTACATTATCAACGAGTAACATAGGCTATATTTTATGCCTATACTCCCACGGGAACGGGAACAACGCGGGTGAAACCGCGTGACGTCCGCTAGTGTATTATATAGATGTGTGTGTGCATTCCCTACGATAAAATGAGATTTTGCTAGAGTTTAACAGAGCGAAAGTTGATGATGGCTCTAGCCCGTATATGAGTGTTTCCAGTCTTGTTAGCCGTCGACAATTAATTAACATAAGGTCAACCGTTAGCCCGCTCACCTAGTTTCATATCAAACTACACAAACAGGTGTTTTCATTGATAGTAGGTGTTCTTGTCATACCAAAACATATGATATTTTGATGCGATATGGGGATTAACAAGTGCGAATTAGAAAGTCATTGAGAGATATGCATTTATAGGTCATTAGTACGTCTATACAAGGTGTAAACAGACTCTTCACGAAGCCGTCACCCAAGCATTATGTACATACATCAAACTTAGTAACTTTACGCAAAATTACGGGAAACGACTCTTTTTTGGGCTGATAAATCACGTTTTACGGTAGGACTCAATGTAACGCACTCAAAACATTGTACTGATGGATTGATTATTATCTAGTTCATATTCATTAGCAGCCGACAGACCTTGTCCTTCTGTAATTATCAGCATTGAAAAACAATTGCAGTGTACTTATTCAACATGAGGTAAATTGCACTAACAAGAGGAAAAATTGTATAAACGTAAGTTTGAGCACATAATAACGTGCAAGTATTTGCTTTTTTGCTAAAATATCTCTGTATCAAAGTACTTATGATTTCATCATTTTTAGGGTTCCGTAGCTCAAAAGGGAAAGGGGATCTCTTGTAGGATCACTTTGTTGTCTGTCTGTTTATCTCGGGAATGCGCGGACGTATCGAGTTGAAATGAAAACCATATACTCAGGTCTACAGTCCCATGAAACTTAAAAAATCAAACTTCTAAGTTAACGTAACAAAAAGGTACGGCCATTTATGCCGCAAAAAACGTACCTATATTTCGACACTCTCAAAGGATTCAAAATTTATAGGGTACTTCCCGTTGACCTAGAATCATGCAATTTGGCAAGAAGCAATATCTGACAGCACATATAAGGCAAAAAATCTGAAAACCATAAATATGAAGTTTGAAAACAAAATACCTACATGTTTATACGGAACTCTCCGTGCGCGAGTCCAACTCGCACTTGGCGAGTTTTTTTTTTGTTTTGTTGATCACAATAAAATAGTTTCAAGTCAAAGATTGGGACATCCAAATCAAATTAGGTAGGTAGCTGGTAGGTAGGTAGACGTCTCTCATTTCGTCACGCTAACAGGCCTAAGACAAAAATGGATGTGTGAATACATCAAACTTGATTTAAAAGGCATGTAGCTAGGTGATTTATCAGTGGTGAGCAAGTATGTATTATCTACTGTTACTTACCTTGCCTGTACTTTTATCATTGGATATTATACTGCCTATATCTACGTACGCGTAAGCGCTACAAGTATTATCTATGCCTTTCAACATAATTCAATTGTTGTTAGCACTCAAGTGTGTCTCAGTATCTATCCAGAATCGTAGGTATTATACTGAGTTGAAGTTCAACAACTCATAAGGAACAGTTTGAGTATTAGAATCAGGGTTATTAATGCATGCATGTGTTTGTGTTTGTTTAAATACCCCCGCAGAGAAATATTTAAAGGACATAGCCGAGAACACAGACCGTTTTATGCATAGAATCTGTGCAAGTAAATCCCGGAAGTCTGCAACAATTCGTTCTGTAAATACTTCACCTTAGCAGTTTCTCGTTAGTAGCTTAAATCGTACTATGAACTCTTCTATCTGATGCTATATTTAGTAGTCGAGCTATATTTAACCGCCGTCAAATCTGAAGGGTGTTATAAATTCATCCTTATACGTGTTTGTTTCTTGTGTCACAACTGCCGCGTATACGGATTAGAAGTGAAGTTTTTTGTGTTTAAAAGGATAAGATAGAGCGATTCCACGGATTCCGCTTTAATCCCAAGCGATGAGTGAGATTGTTTCTTATGTAAAACCGAGAAACATGAAGAGTATTCGTAATCGTGCTCGCGTTGCGGTAAAAACTGAGACAGACTTGAATTGTGTTCGGAATCCATTGTATCACACGAATATTTCTCACCACAGACGCTAACAACCTGAACAATTTTCGTTCTAACGGTTCTTCCAACGAAACTCGTATGAGTAGCTGAATGCGGACTCGTCATAGTGCATTTGATTCTAGTCTCTACACGAGTGCAATACTTGTTACAATCGTTCGTGCTCCAACTGTGAATAATCTATGTTATCTGTTGTAAGATATTGTTGCAACAATAATCTCGTTGTTTGTGAGAATCAGATTTCTATTCAGTTACCAATTATCGAATGACTGTGAATTATTAGTGATAAAGACCAAGACTCAAGTAAATATTGACATACATTAACAAAAGTGTTTCCAGAAATAAATTAGTGTTCCATAAATATTAACAATGCAGTGTGGTGTGATTCTATCGGATTTGGGACATTTGTTTTAATATTCATTATATAATGAGGCGGTCGGCGATCGGTCGCCGCCTTGCGCGCTTTCACTCGGTACACTATTAATTACGTACACGATTGTGTTCAGTCGGTTATATTTACTCAACTGTTTCGACTGCTGAAAGATAAAGAAATAGCTAAAGTGGCGCGCTACACGACGCCCGTATCTTATCGTATCCACTCTATTGATCACTCGACACATATCGCGAACGGCTCGCCTTATACGGACGACCGTGCCACCTTTATTGTCCAATTTAACATATAGCTGTGTGCTGTTATAGGCGCGATGTTACCGGTGAACTCATAATGTGCGTCGTACAAAAATAGAAATACAGTGTTTACAGGAAAATAGTATCAATAACAAAGTGTTGCGGTTTGTAATTGAACGGAAATGTCGGCTAAATCGCCTACCATGAGTGTGAAGTCGCGCGAAATGATCGGCGAGGAGCAGTTCAGTCAGCGCCGCGAAGTGTTCGGCAAGCACGACACCGTGTTCATGCCGCCCGCGTCGCCCACGCCGGCCTTCTACCCAGAAGTAGAGCCCATCGTCACCTCCAACCACGGCAAGACCACCGCCAACTTCAAGCGCAACACGCCCGGCTACTCCAGCATGCGCGAGTCACGCACCGACGAGCGGGTCTTCGACTTCCGCCCCAGGAAGTACTCCGACAACTTCACCTCGGAGCTCAACCAGAGCGATGATGTGGAGTACCGACACACCATGACCGAGAGGTCGCGGCGCCTCTCCAAGCTGCGGCGAGACTTCATGACTTCCAACCTCCACGAGCCAGGTACCACCAGCCCCTTCAACCGCTCCGGGACGCGAGCTTCCATGCCGGCTCACACTAACACGTCGCCTTTAAAATATAAAATTGAGAGTCCTAATTTATACAAGTTCCCGTTCGCGGAGCCCTACTCGACGCCGACACCGGTGCGTCGAGTGGTTGTTGATCTGGGCTCGACCGATGAAGAAGGCGGCGGTAAGGAGAACCAAGATCCAGATAGAGCTCGACATCAGAGCTTGCCGTATGAAACGCCCAGTAAACAGGATCAACAAAAGTTGTTTGAGGAGATACTGAAGAGATATTCCCCACAGCGGAAGCCAGTCGACTGGCAGTTACCTCCCACCAAGCCCAGGGTTGTCGCGTCAGTTCCTAAATCCAACTCTAGTGTGGCCGACAGTATTGACAGTGGAGATAAAAACGACAAAAATGAAAAAGGTGATGATGAGGTGTTTGAGAAGAAACAAAATGGTGAAGTGGCAGCGGCTGTTCTAAGTGAAAATTCTGTGGAAAATACCGAGAACACTCTCGTGGAAGTGAAAACAGAGGTCGTACCAAATGGACCCGAATCGCTAAGTGCGGAGGCCGCTGCAGCCAAGGAAAGCGAATCGAAAACATCACAATCCGAACTAGACGAGAAACAAGACAAAGTGCCGGAGCTGTCGACAATTCAGAGGCAGTTGAGTAAAGAGGCTGCCAAAAAGCCTATAGACAACAAAACCGTAGATTTAAGTATACCTGCATTGATACAGAAAATGACTGCTGAGGGTGACAACCTGGAAAATTCGAGTAAAATGCAGAAAAAGGTGAAGCGAAAACGTAGTTTCTTAGACAAGTTGCTAGGTCGCAAGAAGGACAAATAGTAGCGATATATTATAACATTGATGTGATATTGAATATACTGCAAATAATGCAGGACAGCCAAAGATTAAAAGAAGCATGACGTCATTTCTGTAATCTTTTGATATGTAGATATTTCTTTATATCGCAAAGGAATAAACCGATAGATTTATTTATATCTAAAATAATTAAGGCCAGTCTTCCTCTTGTTTTTTTTTTATCGTAATGCATTGGTTGGGTTATCACTAGCTGATAATACTAAGTGCCATGTGACACGCCCTATCTGCTAAATTCAAACTGTTTTATAACAAAATAATGTTTTAAGTGAATAACTAGTTTATAAGAGAATTTTAATAGTTGTGCTATTAACGTTATATGTTTTGTTATTCTTATTAATTGTTTTATTAAATTAATACTTGACATCCTGTAAATTTTCCGTAAACGTGCCTTAGTTTATCAACACTTAGGTACAATTCTATGATGTCATTTATCACTACTATTTATAACTTGTTCTATATAATAATGTTACAATTCCCATGCAAATACTTCAGAGATAAATAAGCTAGTGAGCCTTCGAACCAAATATTTTCATAATAAATTTTATTGTTTTTAATAACTGAATTTTATTGATACTCTTTACAAGTAAAAAGAAACACGGGAACCTTTGATGAAATTATATTTCAGAAAAATAATTTAATGATAATTACATTAATATAAATATCACAGTACTTTTCTTACAAAGTATAAAATAAATTAACTGTTAAGGTAAGTATTTCAATGTTGCATTGCATATCTAAATTAAAGTCAAACACAAATGACATTTTAAAAACGTTGGTTGTTTCATTAATTGGTTTTTAAATGAATTAATTAACATTCTAACTAATATAACAAACCAGCCGTTGTTGCCATTTGCAATTACTTTGTTGCTTAATACTAAAAACAGTAGGTACCAATAACTGACGAAATCAGATCTAGAATGTAACTTAATGCACAAAAACATACATTTTCGACCGACATTCTAGTATTGTTATGCACCATTGTATTTTATATGCGTGACTGAGACAAATTCAATGACACCTTTTTTGTCGAAAATGGTTGCAGGCTAATTGCGTACGGTCTAGAAATAAAACGTAATACTGTACAAAAATATGTAACTTAACAAAAAACCTATTGGATAAGCATCAGGGTGATGAGAACGTGCAATTATTTTGTCTTTAAGTACTCACAAAATAAATATGCGCAAAATAATTGTACGAACTTATTATTATTTGTTTTCTGTTTTTTTCCGGCTGTATAAGGAAATAGCTAATTTAAAGGTTTGCTTCAATACTAAAACTTGACAATTATAATTACAAAAGCAATTAATGCTTTGCACTACTTAGGAAATTAAACACAATCGTGCTTATTAGTAGAATTTGGAATCGAAAAAAAAAAACACTCATTTGCACACAAAATCACTTTCATTGTACATTATACAACCCTGCCTGCCCCACCAGGACAGAAGGTGTTCAGTTCAGTCGTTTTCAGATATTTAAGAACGAACGACGGGTAATCAAGCTATACAAAAACAGTTTATGAGGATCTCTTATTGTACAGGAAATCCATACAAAGCGAAGCCATGTTTTACTGGAACTGTAAAGCTTGATGTGCCGCCGTGTGTACCATTAAAATACCTAAAAACTTGGACTTTACCCGATTGATATGATTTTTATAACGATATATTCACTTTTACTTCTATAGTAAAAAAAAGTAGCGAATATTAGCTGCCTAAAGTTTTACAAAGATAAGTTACAAGTATCTTCACCACTTTAAATAGAAACCGCCATGTTTCTTACTTGCCTGCAAATACTAAATAGCAATAGCTCCGTAAGTAAGAAATGTAATAGATAAAGCGTTTCAAGTTTACAATCTAGCATTTTGCAGCAGCTATTAGAGTGGAGTAAATTGATCAATTGACCAGGGACCGAAAAGGTTACCAGTATAGGGCTTTTAATCGGGTCATTTTTCAGGGCTGAGGTGAAACCCTACATTATAGGTTAACCCGTATTATAGGGTTAATCAGCCTATAATAACCGGTTCATGCACAGAGTTCATTTATTTATTTATTACATTTGGGTAAACATATATTCAAAGTCTTATACATAAAAATATACAAGCAAGTAACGGAGTTAGCCCGCGCTCGGTGCTTTGTCTCTTTTATTCTGGTTATACAGCAATATTTAAATGATTAACCCGTAATATTATAAAGGTTTACTCGTATATTGGTTAATCAATCATGGGTTATACAAGGCTCTAACCGGTTAACCCTATTAATCGTTCCCTGCAAGTTACTGATTGATCAACTCCATCCATTTTAAAATAGGAATTTTAACAGACAGGAGAATCGTACATAAGTGAGATATAAGGTCCCATTAAAATAGATGGACAAATCTTAACACAGCGTTCAGTACGTCTAACCAAAGATATCCATGCAAAAATAACACTGATTAAAGTGATTTTATTTCACATAAAATAATAAATTGCCGGCATTTTTAGTGTATTTTCGCTAGCTGATTTTATTTTCTTGTAAGTATCTAATGCGGTTTTCTTATTATTATTTTTACCATTGTCCTTATTTTGGTGGTCTGAATGATTTCTAAAAGTTTGTCCATCTATTTTAATGGGACCTTATATAACCTTCGGGGGGGGTCAATTTGTTATGTTTAAATCCATACAATAATTAAGATCAGCGTTATTGTTATTAATCACTATTAGGACCTTGCTACGCTCATTTTAGTTAGTACCTTTAAGCCAATTTATTTGGACTGGCGCAGCATGTCTTCTTCTTCCACACTCCTCTTTTAATCGTCATCTCAGCAGTCACTCTGTCTACCCATATCATCTTTTATACAGGCAAGAGTTTTTTTTAGTAAATATTTGACAGGCTCGCATTTGACCAAAAAATAGATTCAATAGACCATCCAACATACTTGCCTAAAAAAAGTTACTTACTAATATCACCTATACAATGCTTTTCTCGATTTTTCATTCAAATTTCTAGGATGCGACAACTTAATCAATCATCATCTGCCTAGCCTTTTCCCAACTATTTTTTGGAAATCAATCAATCAATCAATCAATCAATAATACGATACCCCTTGGTTAGACTGGTTGTCAGACTTTTTTGGGCCACTGACTAAGATCTTCAAATGACAGCCAGGACCAACGGCTTAACGTGATTTCCGAGGCACGGAGGAAACTCGGTATGTAATGGGTGGTCACCCATCCACAGACCAACCTAGGCAACCACGCCTTAACCTAAAGATCGACCCGAGCGGCTGTTATTATTTAGCCACGAGCTAAACAACTTAATCAATACTAGTGTAATATTAAATAAGTAAATATAAAGTACATTAGCACAGTATATACATATTTTCTACAATAAATCATAAGGTATAATAAATAGTGGTATCAAGATACAATTTTAGTCTACCAGCTATAGCATTCCGGCCTGTTTGCAACAATATTTGAAAAAGAGCCAGCGGCGGTTCCTAAAAAGTAGTTTTGGAGAAACCTCGTTTTATTGAAATGAAAACTTCTTTAGGCGCGTTGGGCAATTTTGAGATGGGGAAAAGCAGTTCAACTCGCGACAACGTTAGACGACCTCTTTTTCGTTGCAGAGTTAGCCGTATTGCTAAATATTACAAGCCCAAAATACAGTATATAGTCAAATGTACAAGTAAAAGACTTATGCAAAAATATTTTCTAAAAATAATCCAGAATCTTGAAAAAAAAAAATGTTTTCACTTCTATCGGCACTCCCGGAGTGGTTGGGTTTTACATTCACAGGTAATCATCTTACAAGAATAATACACCCGTTTCGGATGCGAAAGGTAGTATCTTTCGTGTTCGCCGACTTTCTAATCATATGAGAACAAATGCCGATCATTACTGAACTATGAGACTTCGACAATACGACTCTTTTCTACCTCTGTACGAATCGATGCATTTGTAAACAAAATGAACTACTCGCAACACACCTTAAGGTGTATTTTTGTTTGCACTACTGTAAGCAAAAAGATTATTTCACACCTCATCGTCTCAATTTGAGATTAAAATTAGGAACATGTTGTTTTGCGAGTGTACATCTTATTTACTTTAACGATCGTAGTCGAGATCTTGTACTACAAGCATACTTCAATCATGTCGTAAACAGGCCTTTGGTAAAAATATTCAATACTTTTACAAAAATAAATAAATACAATTTTATAATCACATTGAAGCTACTAAAATACATGTACTAACTAAAATGAGCGTAGCAAGGTCCTATAGTGATTAATAACAATATTTTGAAATTGTTAAAAAATTTAACATCATGTGGAACATTGCGATTTTTTTTTTCTATATAAATACTCTTTATTTGTAAAAGCATTTGCTTATAAAGCAAGCAGTATGCTTGGCTGATTGCTTATATTAAGGCATTTTTTATGTAATATGGTTGCTTTTAAATACAACAAAAATCAGCACCAAAGCTACGCTCATAGCAATTGATCTACTAAATAATAAAATATCACACTCAAGTCTTTTTGGAATCAGGATCTAGCCTCCTTACAGCTGCCTCCAAAGAAAAGAGGTGGTCATCTTCAACATCTGGTGCAAGTTCTCTCATGGCTGCTGCAAGGTTGTATACATACTCCTTGTTTGAACCACTGGGACCTTGGCAGCTTATCACCTGTTTCGCTATTTCTTCAATAGATGCTTCTCCTGAAAGTAGATTGTATTTCGTTAGTATTTTGAAATGAAAACTATTGGAGAGGAGATGGATCATGGACTGGTAGCAGCTGGAGAAGAGTTGCCGACAGGGACCGAAAAGGTTACCCGTATCTAAGGGATTTAAATCGGGTTAATTTTTACGTTTAGTTGAATCACCCTAGAGTAAAGGGAACCAGGAGGGGTAAGGGAGGGAGGGGGAGGGGAGATGGTATAACCGGTTACATAAAAAATATGCAAAAAAAATGACGGAGTTAGCCCGCGCTTGGTGTTTTGTCCCTTTCATTCTGATTAATCAGCAAAATTTAACTGGTAATCAAACATAAACCAATCCATTCCTGGTTGCCGAGAATCGGATTGAATAGCTTGCTATTGGAGAGTCTGTATCTAATGATGAAGAGGGACCATTGAAAGACGACATCGCGTTTTGGTAAAACGAAAATACTGGTATAAATTCAGTAGAGTCGCGCGCGTTTTTAAAAAGACGCATCAAAATAGAAGTCTTTTTGTCGATGGGAAAACCTTGTTCAAGTCTGGATGTACAGATTGTCAATTTACAATATGTATGAAAATAGATGCATTGTCATTTCTGTATGGTTAAATATAATTTACCAAGAATAGGGAAAACACAAGTAAGCAAAGTCATGCTAATGTAATGTACTACAGACTGACTAATTGTTATGTAAATAGTCTCATTATGTGGTTGCAAAGCAGTATTGAAGGAAAATTACAAAAATAAAGTGGTCAACCATTTTTCAACCTTATTACACACTGCACAGGGATATCATCATCATCATCATCATCATGATATGATTGGGGTGAAAAGTGGTCGACCGTCAGTGAACTTGGTAATACCTCGGCATTACTAAACATGTACAGTGCATCCCATGGTATCCTGCCTTTTCACCAAAAATTAATTTACAAATTTTCATTGGACAAGCAAAGATTGGCAAAAACAGGGTTGTTCATAACATCATTTTATAACAAGTTTCGCAAATACTTAACTTTAAAAAATATTTACCCTATAAACTTTCATTTGATAACGTATTATTTGACAAACAATTTATTTTATATCAGATTGCTTGTGTGAAGAAGGCTTTAGGTGAACTTAAGGCTGGAGAAGAGACTGCCACAGTCTCTTCTCTAGCCAATGGTTGCTGCACCTTCAGCACGTGGTTTTAAGGTGCCGCCATTCGACGGAACATCTTCGTGGTCGGCCTACAAAATCCAATTTGAGGCCGTTATGAAGGCGTATGGGTGGACCAAAGCGCAAGGCATGACCGCTCTCATCTTGGGCCTCCGAGAGCAGGCCCTCACCATTCTTGAGGCGCTCGGCAAGGATGTGACCTACGAGCAACTGCTGGAGGCATTAGAGTCGAGATACGGCGCCGCGCACTTGGAGCACGTATTCCGTGCTAAGTTGAAGGACCGTATTGAACTTAGTGCCGAAAACCTACAGCAGTGGGCCCTGGAAGTTGAAAGGTGCGGAAAGCATACCAGTCTGCCCCTGCACTTATCGATGGTAATCTGGTACAGGCGTTCGTTGATGGAATACGCGACTTGGAAGTTAGAACCGCTATGAGACTTGGGCATCATGAGACACTGAAAGACGCCTTGGCCTATGCCTTAGAAATAGAGGCAGTAAGGCAAGACCACCGAACGCACCGCGTCAGAGAGGTTGTAGCATCACCTGTACGCGACCGCCCGCAGGGGTACAGCCTTAGGTGCTACACTTGTGGAGAACGGGGTCATCTTCGGTCAAGCTATCCTAAGCGCTGCACACCGAGGGAAAATTAGCATGGAAGTGACTGCCCAGCCAAGGCAGAGAAACAAGTAAATGCCAGGACTGAGGGGTGGGTGCTGGCTGGTATTGAAAGAGCCGCGAGGATCTTGATCTCGCAAGCACATGACGGAAACAGCTTGACCATCAAAGGTGGATCAGAGGAAGTCTTCATGGAAGGTACACTAACAGGTAAAGTGTACTGCTTGAAGGGAATTGTTCTTCCTCGCAGATCAGAAACGATCGTGCCAATTAGTTTACCACAAAATTCTGGTCGCAAAGATCGAAGAGTTTTGATAGAAAGGGTGAACAATGACTTTCCAAGGAAGATGGCACGTATTCTGGTAAAGGCGAGCAACGTCTCAGCAGTACGCATACTGAATCCAAGTGACAATGAGCAAGTGATTAAGAAGGGCACCTTGATCGGCACTTGCGAGGAAATAGCTTGGATGCGTCAATTGCAACTGCCTACTGAAATAAAATTCGTAGAGCAAAATTTGACGTGTCAACGCTTTTGTAAAATTGCGATTTAACTAAAGAAGAAATGGACAAGGCTAAGAAGATGTTACTTCCGAAACCATGATTGAGGGAATGGTGAAGGACGTTATAGAGCCTTCATCCAGTCCATGGTGTTCTCCTGTGGTCCTGGTAAAGAAAAAGGACGGCAGCATACGCTTTCGTGTAGACTATCGACAACGGAACGACGTCACGAAAAAGGACGCGACGGAACGACGTCATGGATTGAACCAGGGCCGGAATTGAACCAGGGCTGGAGGACCTTGGTACCTTATCTTGCCAATCAAGGGTATTGTTTGTGGTATAGTTAATTAAACTGTATTTTCTGTATTCAGTAGATGAGACCATCTGATAATGACTAAGTAATGCATTTATCATAAAAAATACACTATCATACCCGCGTAAGATTCATTTTCCTCCGTCGCCACATACAGTGTCAAGTTAAATGGCTCAAGGGTTTCCTTAGGGTGGAAAGTAACGGTTTTCTTGATATATCCGTTTTTCTCTCGGTAGTCCAGGTGCTTGGTAACTTGGTTGATATCTTCCTTCCTTATTTTGTATGCTACGCCCCATACTTTGCTGCTCAGATCATTACTTTGGATCAGTGTAACTACTCTGCCTGGCTGGAATTAGTAATTGTTCATTTATTTATTGATATAACATAACAAAATCACACCTGTAATCCCAGAAGGGTTAGGCAGATGTGTACCAAATAGTACACCCCATTTCGCCAGTTAGGTTTTAAGTTCTATGTAATAGGTGGCAAGTCTATTGCCATCAACCAGTATTGATATAAATCTATAATAAAAAGAAATTAGCCATTAAAAGAGAGTTAGCAATGTGGTTAAGAACTATTAAATATTTTGTTGTTGTGATTTATTGTTGCTGATTTTTTAGTTGTTTAGTGAAATATTCAGTGTTATGACAATAATTATTGGAACTTATGTCTTATAGAACTAAATTAATGTTCTTCTTCTTAGTGTGTTGGTGGCAAATTTTTATTAAATATGTTTGGCCAAAAATTCAGGTATGCAAACTCCTCTCGCTGATGCAGTCATGAGATGGTGAAGTGGGCAGGTGTCAGGGCATGCACTGCAAGATTGGCTATTTTCTGTGGAAACACACGGCATACACATTCGAGATCTTATTAATCTTAAATTAATCTTATCCTCACAGATCTGAAAACATTCTAACATTTCTAACGACCATACATCATTTGTCATTAAGCATTTAATCATTTTTCAGGTCAGGCAAAGTGATAGTAGGTTTTTCCATCAGAAATTTCTCAGAAGCAGCCAGGGAGTCTGGATTTGTGCCCGGTTGATGGCAATGCGCTCGCCCTTACTACATGGGTCTTTGGCAATACTAGCGAAATGCAGTTGTACTAAAAGGTACACCTCTGCCTTACCCTTTAGGTACTTATTACAGGTATGATGTTATCACCAATACATTGCTAACATATAGTAATGCTCATTTCATCATGTGGTTAGTTTTAACAATGTTTTAAGTATCCCACCATTTGACACCTCTGACATCTAAATGATTGAACAAACATGGTATGGAAAACTGAAATCATTCTTTGTATGATAATAATACTTACTGTGTTGCAGGTTCCCAGATGTTTTTAGATATTAAAAGCTGGATAAAAAATTACTCATGTCTTAAGCTCCAAGATTTTGCTCTGACCAACTCTCATATTCTTATCTCTCCTGCTCTTTCTTCTAGTGACAATATTATATTTATTTAAAAAAAAAGCAGTGGAAATACCACAAGAGACCAACTCACACTTGCACGAGCGTTAGATTGAGTAAATGTGAACTTACTTTTCCAGGTACTCCTCTGTGATCAATGCTGTGTTGATAAAATCTTCTCAAGTAACCTTTTATATAACCTACAACTTTGTATTCATATTTAAAATCTACTTTCCATACCAATGATCCGTACCCAAAAACCCACATCGTATCTGTCATCAGTAATGTTGAATCAATGAAATTGGAACATTTTTTTTTACTTTTTATGAAAACTCAAATCACAACATAGTGCGCGTGAACATCAAATCAAACAAATATTAACGTCAGTCGTCAGGCAACGCCAACATCAATGAAACCCAAAGAGTCAACGACAAAAAACCATTGAGATAGAAAATACATGGAGGCGCCGCGATATTCTATAGATACATTTTGCTAATACAAATATGAGTGGAATACGATACATAATGTGAAATATCGTTTTGTTTCATTCTTTCTAATGCAGTAATCGTATTTGACGAAAGAGACAACATTTTTTTTTTATTTTATTTTTTTATTTTATTTATTTTTTTTTTTTTTTGATATGACCACTCGCAGTTCAGCCTAGAGAGGCTGTCGACTGCTTAACCGGACAATCCTGTGGTGGCCAAAAATTACTTTAAGGCCCCCAGCCAGGGCTTACAAACTAAGGATTTTAGTTAAATGACCGATCACTGAGGGCACCCCCTGTGGGGTTCGGACCTAGGCTCAGTGCGTCATTGAGGGGAGGGCAGCAAGGGTTGGCTGGGTCTATATTATTTAAAGGGGAATTTAAAGCTACTTGCTCAGCGTCGCGGGCTGGCTTGTCGAGCAAGGGACGGACGTTAACAGAGGATCGCGTTGGGCCCCGACGGCGGGGCCGTGTACGGAATCGCGGTTTGTATTTGTTTTTACGTACTGTGCTGGTTTCCCTACTGGCTTCCTGAAGGAGAGTGATAGGGTCGTCAGGTTCGTCAAGTGTCTGTCTAGGTCGTCTGATTCTAGAGATCTGAGAGGGGACGTATCGGGCGGCCGATGAGATGAGGGGGTTGGGGTGCTTCTCGGCCGAGTCCATGTAGCGCTTGGTGAGGCGCTTCATGCACTGCTTGATGGTGGGGATTTTAAAGTCTAGGTGGAGGCGTTCGTTCCTGACAAACCAAGGAGCACCCGAGGCGTTGCGGAGAAATCGGTTCTGGAGAATCTGCATCCTATGGATAAGGTGGGGTTTGGCGTGTGCGAACACGGGACAAGCGTAAGTCATGATTGGCCGAATGCACGCTGTGAAAATACGCAACTTGCACTTGAGTGACAACTTGCTGCGCGCATTCAGCACGGAGTGGAGCCTACCGAGAGCGAAAGCGGCCCGCGAACGGACCGTCTTAATGTGCTCACTGAAGGAGAGACGTCGGTCGAGGGTGACTCCCAGATATTTAGCTTGCTTCACCCAAGGGATCGGCTTGCCAAACATGGTGATCGGTCTGGGGGTGTCCGGGAAAGATTGACGCGGGCTCGAGAAAAGAACAGCCAGGCTCTTTTCTGGGTTGACCTCGATCCTCCATTTCCGGAACCAAGCGCCTAGAGCGTTTGCGGATTTTTGAAGAATGCGAGTGATGTTGTTGGGGCTCCTACCCGAGTAGTAAATGGCCGTGTCGTCAGCGAAAAGAGCTAACTCGGCCAGACCGCTCGTGGGGATGTCGCTGGTATAGAGCGTGAAGGCGAGTGGAGAAATAACTGAGCCTTGAGGGACTCCGGCACGAATCGGACGGCGAGAGGAAAGCGCCCCTTCGATGCGGTACTGGAAGGAGCGGTTTGACAAGAAATCTCGTAAGATGAGCACGAGTCTATCTGGCACACCGAGCTGGTACAGCTTGTATATCAGCCCGTTGTGCCAGACCTTGTCAAAGGCTTTCGCGATGTCGAAGAACAGGGCACCGGTCATCATGCCTCGCTGGAAGCGGGCGCTGACATGTTCGACTATGCGATGCACCTGTTGGACACAAGAGTGTTTAGCTCTAAAGCCAAATTGCTCTTTCGGAATTAGACTCTTTGCCTCGGCGTAATCTTTGAGTCGCTTATAAATAAGCCTCTCGTAGATTTTACCGAGGACATTGAGTAGACTGATGGGACGGTAACTACTGGGGGAAGACTTTGGCTTGCCCGGTTTGTGGATACCGATCACTGTGGCTTGTTTCCATTGTTGTGGGAACATGTTATTAGCCAGAGCGCTATTGAAGATGGCGGTTAATAGCACTATGAACGCGGGAGGGAAGAGTTTGCACACTTTATTAGTGATCCCGTCGGAGCCAGGGGCCTTCCGATGTTTGAGTCCCTTGATAATCCCATCCACCTCGTCTGGAGTGACGGGGGGGAGGGGATTATCCGGGTCCTCTACGGGGGGCAGTGAAACCCGGCGTTCGACTTCAGCATCCACCTCAGTGAGGTGAGCTATGTCTACTGGCTGGGTGCTGGGAGAGCATTGTGACTCTAGACTGTCGGCCAGGCATTCGGCTTTATCATCGTCGTCGAATGCGACGCTGTTGTCCGGGCGGGTGAGGGGAGGCATGGAGGTGATCCCAGGGGAGCGTAATCTCCTCTGAAGATCCCAGAAGGCTTTGTGGGTGGGTTCTAGCTCATCGAGCATCTTGTCCCATTGCTCATCACGCAGCTCTTTAACGCGATTGCCTACTTTACGTTGTAGGTAACGCATAAAAGCTTTGTTGCTGGCGCAAGGGAAAGATCTGTAAGCACGGATAGCCGCGTTCTTCTCGGTCACGAGATCACGCACATCGTCAGGAAGCTTCCAGCGGTCTTCCGCTGGGGCTTCCTTTGAACAAATGTTCAGGACGGATTGCACGTGTTCTGTGAGCAAGCTGATCGCGGCTTCCGTGTCGGCTACAGTCTCGATGTTGTTCGGTATTTTATCCAAATGTGGGGATTCGGTGGATTTCAGCAATTCGCTTACTTTCGCCCAATCCGTGATCAATTTGGGAGCGGGGGGTTGTGAGGGGTCAGAGGGACCGGTACTGGGGACTAGTTCCAGGATGACTGGTCTGTGGTCGGAGTTGAGTTCGTCGATCGCTTCTATAGAATGTAATCGTAAGTTTACATTCTTTAGAAGCGCGACGTCTAGCACATCAGGGCGCTGATTAGGGTCGTGAGGAAAGTGAGTGGGATGCATCGGTGCGACGACATCCAAATTGAGGGAGCTACATAATTCAAACAGTACCCTGCCTCTTGAGTTTGTCATGTGACAGTTCCAAGAGGGGTGTTTTGCGTTAAGATCCCCCGCCACGAGGACGGAGTCACTTAAGCTGAGTAAAACGGAGAGGTCGTTTCCTAAGGTGGCGTTGGAATCGCCGGGGTTGGTAGGAGGGAGATAAGCGGAAACTATCGTGATGGGCTGATGGCCCGTTAAGCCTAGCCGACAGACGGAAACTTCTAGGTTTCTGAGGGACGGGGGGTCCATAGGGATGCAGTATAGGGCAGTTCTATAGTAAATGAGAGTACCTCCCTTATGGCATCGCGTCCTATCATTGCGAACTATCCGGTAGTTGGCAATGTTAGGATCGCGATTATGTGGCTTCAAGAAGGTCTCTTGAACTAATAGTATATCTAGGTGATGGTCGCGGAGGAAGGTGGCGATCTCATCACGTTGGCCATTTAGACCATCGGCATTAAAAGTTCCTACTCTCAAGGATTTCGGTTTTAACCTACATGGGGGGGCTCTATCCATGGTGTTTGAAGTGGGGGAGGTTTTGGAGGGCCAAAAGAGACAACAATATTTCAGTTGTTGCTTATAGTGGCAAAATTTTGTTCTTACGAGTAACACAGTTGTAGGTAAGTACTGTATCCGCCATATTAAGCGACAAGTTTCGTGGTAGTTCTGCTGTCAAATGGTTGTTTACTTTTTGTCATAGTGAGATTTGTGAGAAAATTACGAGGAGTTTACCTTCAAAACTGCATGTATATGTGGAAAAACAGCAATGCAAACATGCCTGTGTGTTGTATTGTGACGTGTGGTGCAAGAAAGAAGGAAAATCAACCTTAATTGTCTTTGCACAGGTTAGTAGCCGGTTTTCATGCAATAGTACTTAGAGTAATACACTTTCGATGAAAAAGTTGCTAAGCGATCATGAATTTATGACTAAAGTGTTAATATTTGGGTTTATTTCCGTCCAACAGACCTTTTTGTTAATTCATAATTTCATTCGTTTGTTTACAATAATATGTCATGGTGGACTAGTGTTGTACTGTTGCCGTAATAGTTTCCGATACTAGTTCCTTCGCTGGGTTGAAACGATATCTGTTCAAGTGACCTTGCCAGGTTCGGCCCGTGGTTCACAGAACCGAGAGACTGTCCCACAGAGTTACAAGATGGTTATACGTGATCCGAAAATAAGACGTCAACTTTTTGTTATTTGTTTCAGTTAGAAATTATAACAACTCTAACTCAATGATTTACTGATAAAAATATTATCCTTTTTTGTAGGTTTCCTAAAAATGAAGGATTAAGGAAAAAGTGGTTAAAGGCTATGGGTGAAGAAAATATTAATCCTCAACATAAACAACGGTACATCTGATCACTTTTTCAACAAAACCTTGGTTTTACTTTCATCATTAGAACTTGTTTTTCACTAGGGTCCGCATACCTACTAAAAGCTACAGACCAGATATAAAATAAGCGAAAGCGCAAACGTGACGCACTTAAAAAGCGTTCTTTAATTGTGTGCAGAAAAACCATTTTAAATTAATTTTATTCTCAGGTATCAAGGTAAGTAAATTCTCTCATATTTTTCTGTTACAACGGACTGTAATTATAATTCAACCGTAATATCTAATAAGACTCGTAATATTATTAAGTAGTACTATTATCGATACTCGTTACAGTAACACTATGTTCCATGATTGACACAACCCTAGCATTGGCAGCCATTTTAAGCGACATTCTAGGTTGTAGGTAAGGTATGCACCTTTTTTTTGTAGATATTACCAGTCCATACTTTTTATATGTCTATGCAAAAAACCGATTAAGGTGTTAATATTGAAATAATGTGGTTTTTCTATTTCGTGTAGGAATAGGGATTTAACATATTGGTATAATTATGTTTTTGACTCTTTGGTCTAGTATCAAGTAAAAGGAATACACGATTCAATGATTTTTCTCGATACAAAAAATAATGCCAAGTTATATCTTTTTTTCGATATCACGGCATAACGCTTTAAACATTAGCTTTTATTGATATCTATAAAACTCCGATTTCGTCACTCGCTGATGATAATCAAAATTCTTAGGGTACTTCTTGAGGTCTTAGAAAGCTGAAATTTGGTATGTAAGCTAGTATTAGTACACAAACAACAATAAAAATTCTAAAACTTGGAACTTTTACCCCCCAATCCCTTAAGCTAGGGGATGGAAATTTATGTGTGACTTTCTGCAAGATTCTAGAGATCCTCCTTTTTATAAATAATAAAATACATATTTCAGGATTTTTAAAGAAAATTAAAAAGGAAGAAAAGATGAACAAAATAAAAAAAAGAAGTGAAATCCCATCAAAAACATTTCTAAGTAAAATGTTGCCAAAACGAGACCATAATTATAGCTCGCATTGTCAAATTTATCAGATGTCATGTAGAGCCAAGCTTCTAACTAGAGATGAGATATACCTGCCATTCTCCATACCCGGCCTTTAAGGTATGGGTATCACTAAATACCTGGTACAAATACCAGGTATCAAAATACTTCTAAGTATTTGGGTGTGGTAGGATTTCGATAAGTAAACGTATGCGATAAGTATGGTATGCCTCCAATATAATGTAGGTACGACGTTTCAAGTACCAATACGTAATTATGCATTATGAGATATGAAATCTTTCCTTCCTACTTTACCAGGCTTAGGACTGTCGGCTAAGAGTATGACGATGGTTATTAATGAATTCTAGTTATTTCTATATAAATTAATGCAAAAAATAAGTACCCATTTTGTTTAACTAAATTAAATCAACCGAATGTTCATAAAGCACGAATGACGTTTCGGGTCCCTTCGTAAGCTGTCGGGTAGCTTCGGGTTGCTTCGGCGTACCGAACTACCGATAAAACTGGGCGCTACCTTGTGGTAGCGGTTCGTATCGTACTATGCGTCTGACGTCATACCTTCAAGGTATTTACCCAGTATTTCGGTCCGTACCCGGTCTATGTACTGGGAAGCACATACTTGGTATATATACCTCTACCAGTATATACGTCTCATCTCTACTTCTAACTCTACACACCTACACACTCTAACTCTACCTCTACAGGCCCTAATTTCACATCCTACACCTTAGTCAAAAAATGTAAAATTATCAAAAATCAAATCAAATCATCATAATGGTAATGGAAACACTGATCCTTAAATATGTCTTATCTGCGGATAATGTAGTGGACTGCAACATTACCACTTAGTTTTGTTATTAATCTTATGTTTATATATGTTGTAGTTGTTTATTATCCCTGAATAAATAATAAAATAAATAAAATGGTAAACAATCGCTCGTAAATATTTTAATGTGTGTGTGTATATTTGTGTATGCATGTGTTTGTTTGTGTTGAGCTCGCCTTTGTATATAACGTCGTTGCGCCTGCCAAATTCGTTATGTGCCTTTGTGTTTCTAAGGCACATAAAGAATTTGGCAAGCGCAACGACGATAAGCTATTTGTTATAATTTTATGTGTATTTCTCTTTTTTTTGTGTGCAATAAAGAATAAGAATGTCTTTGTAAACAACCAACCGAAAAACGAATACAGAATAAAAAAGAATAGGTCAAAGAGTAGAATACTTACACATATACCTACTTTATTGACATTACTTTTGCACTTTTAATGACATAAATTGAAATCAAGGGAGATATTATTGTTGTCAAAATTGTGTCTCCCACAAAAGCCAATAATGTAGATATAAAATACCTACCTTAAGTTCCATCGTAAACCATCCTGACCCTTACAATATTTACTGAAATATAATCTTCAGTAGGTAATAATACCTTCCTAACGGATAAAATGACTGGTAAGCTTACACATCGAAATAACTAGGGAAATTAAACATTCAGAATAGCTGGCACCAATGTCTATAGCTCAGAAACTGTGTAATGAAATTGTGGAGCCTGTCTTACAAGTGAACACTCGTGGAACATATGTGTATGTAAGGGGCAAAGTAGCTCTACGTCCACCTAGCAGATGCTCTAAACCAACCAACCCAAATCGAAATACAGATGGTCAGAAAACAGGAACTAATAAAGCAAATAAAAATGCAACTTCTTACAAATTTAAGAGTAGCATTGGTCCAGTTAGAAAAAACTGTCGGCGAAAACAACAACAACAACAACCTTCATTTAACAAAGCATCGGTTGCTCAGGTAACAGAAGACAGCACGCACACGGCTGGACCTTTGATGTATGATCATGAATATATTACAAACGTTCGCAGTCGACCTTTGATGTGTGGTAATGAATGCATAACAAACGTTGAAATTGAGGAGCCTGACTCACAAGTGAACAGTCGTGGAACATATGTGTATGTAAGGGGCAAAGCAGCTCTACGTCCACCTAGCAGAAGCTCTAATCCAACCAACTCAAATCGAAATACAGAAGGTCAGAAAACAGGAAATAATAAAGCAAATAAAAATACAACTTGTTGCAAATTTACGAGTATAAATAGCATTGGTCCAGTTAGAAAAAACTATCGGCGAAAACAACAACAACGTTCATTTGACAAAGCATCGGTTGCTCTATTACCAGAAGCCAGTGCACACACGGCTGGACCTTTGATGTGTGATAATGAATGCATTACAAACGTTCGCAATCGGGAAAGCCGCGACACTGATAAATGCAAATGCGAAATTAGAAAAACGAATTGTATGTTGATAAGCAAGGAAGTTCAAACACTAAGCATGAATACTTATGCGTCTGTAGATAAAGCTTGTATGAGTTTGGACGTTAAGCTTGTCGATTATGGTGTACAATGTGAAAACTGGCTTGACAAGCAAATGGTGGACAATTTTACGATGCCAATAAAGATTGCAAAGTTTGCACACGAATCATCAAGAGAAACTCCAGAAAGAAGTCTAACACCACCAACGAATAAGATCTACCATTCTTGCAAACGATGGTCCCTCGGTCCGACAAAACATCGTGGACCCGATTTTTAAACCTGCACAAGCCTGCTATTATCATAAATTAATGTAGTACATTGCATTTACTTTTACCTCAATATTTACACCTACATCTTAACCTAAAACTTCTTCGCTAGCTTTGACCTACTCAGAACAAGATTAATCTACTTAAAAAAAGCTCATAAACGATGTAAATAAATAAATAATTAAAATACATTTATTTCAGATCATTGACCCTTAATAGATACAAAACAATATACACGTTTGTAAATTTTTCAGGCGTCACAGCCTCTGCACTCTAGTTTATCATGGTTCTCAAGGCCATTTTCCATTGGCCAATAGAAGCGTATATCGAGGGCCCCGCAATCCTTTAGAGCTCCGAGCATCATAGCAGGGCTTTCACAGAAAAACCTAACTTATGCCAGAAGGGTTAAAAAATATCTATTATAACACCCAAGTATTTAATGCTATGGGTGCGCATAACTTGAACGCAACCGCTGCAATCATTCGTTATTAAACCACATTTATGGGCCGTCAGGGTATAGGGAGTAGGAGGTTGAGAGGCTTACTTGGAGCAAATGTAATAAACTTGGTTTTTTCCACATTGAGGCTAAGGTTTTTGTTCAGCTATTTCATTGCAACAAGCAGAGTGGACTCTGCATATGAACGGGTTTCCAACCAATCTTTGCCATGAATCAGCATGACGGTATCGTCCGCGTAGGTTATAATTTTAGTGTTAGTTATGGCCAGATTTCATAGGTCATTTAGGTATATAAGAAACAGGGTAGGTCCAAGCACACTAACCTGCGGAACTCCGTAGGTTAGGAATTGTTGTTTGCTAACGTGATTTCCTAACTTTACGGTTTGAGAACGCTCATTCAGGTAACTCCTAAAAATATCTAGAGTTCTAGACACACTCCTCTAACACCAATCCGTTTCAACTTTTTAAGCAAGAGGGGAACAGAGACTGTGTCAAAGGCTTTTGATAAGTCTAGGAAAATTGCTAATATTTTGAGTTTATTCATTTGTTGCTATAGTTCCGGTTACTTCTAAGACTGCATCTTCTGTGCTTCTACCTGATCGAAAACCATATTGGTTCTCTGAAATTATATTCTGTGAGTTAAGGTAATTAAGTAGTCGACTATTTATTACCTTTTCTAGAATTTTGGACAGGATTGTAAGAACAGAGATAGGTCTGTAGTTATTGACAATGCCCCTGATGTCCGCACTCTTGTAGATGGGATGTACTAAAGAGCTCTTTTAAAGACAGCCGGGAATACTCCTAATGTGAGCACAAGGTATATGTGGCGTTATGTAGGTACTCTTTATTTACCCTCTATGAAGTAGAAAATACTGTATTTCTTCCAAAAAGTTGGGAACCCTACCAGGGCCACCAAAAGCTACCCTAAATCGTCCTTTTCTAGGGCAAATGCCTCTTTTCCACTGTTACGATTGCACTTATCCCTTTGTTGCTTTGTGGTTGGCTCAGCGAAATTCAAGCAGCTGCAGTTGCAACTCAGTTTAAGAATAATTTGTTGACCAAAATATAATTTGTGGCAATTGCGACTGTAAAAAATACGAACAAATACGTACAGTCAGCTTCGGATAAAACGAACCCCCTTTGGTAATGACATCAAACCATTTTAAGTTTTGGCGTAAATGGCGTGTTGGTTTAGTGGTTAAGACTACTGCTCAGCAATGCTATAGTCACGAGTTCAAATCCAAGGATGATTTTTTTTCTTTTTTTTGGTTCTTTTATGGATGATTAGGTGATTTTCGTTAATTATTATTTAAGAAATCAAATTTTAAAGTAGGTTTGAGGTTTGTAAGAAAAGCTAGGCATGTTGCATAAACAATATTCATTTATTTCTCTAATTATAAATACCTTCAATCACAGTTTAGTACGTAAGGCAAAGAAGTATTTTAAATTCAACCTCAACTTGCAGTTCATAAAGCAGTTAAGTTTCTGAAGTAAAATTACGGTAGTGCAACAATCGGAATCGAGCACATTCTATTCAACCAAACAAGAAATCTATGCTAATTTCAACCTTATCTTTTAGTTAATTGAGGAGTTACGTATTGCATTTTGTAAAACAAGACGGTAAGGTGCTAATATTATCACAAGTGGTGGAAGTTGAAATTTAAACCCTAATATCTAGGAGATTAGACCGTTATCAATCTTGTTCGATAAAAGGAGTAATGCTATTCGAATTTTCGTTGAGATTGCTAATTGAGCCAATAGCTTAGTGGCGCCAGTGGATTATTTAGACCATGCCTTATAGGCATGGTCTAAATAATCCACTGGCGCCTAGTGATGCGGCTTCGTATCCTTAACCCCACGTATAGTGTCTTTTTGTAAGTTATCTTGGTTCGGCCAGAATCCGAAAATATTATAATTATTAAAAACATGCAAATAATATTTGAATCGACTCGGCGGATGCTCGGGCAGAGATGGGTGCGGCGGCAGGGGAGGGAGCTGCTTGGGGCTAGAGTCACGTGACGCGCCCGCCGTCGCTCGGGCGATATTCTTTAAAGACTTGGGGGGTTCCTTTTCTCTGACGCTGACTGTACAGTCGCCAACACATTAAGTTACCACAAACTGTTAAATTTCGCCAAATAATTTTAAACCATAAAACGTTTACGGTTACTTTCAAAATCGAATGAAAAAATTAACTTGATGCGCTGGCGACTGTACCTACTTATTTACAGAATTATAATCATTACAATCGATATTATTAACATGTATGTTCAGTGACTGGGCAACTAAGGGAAAAGTGGTGAGCGATTGCTTGAATTGCTTGTACGGCCTTAAGCCTTACATCAACTCAGGAACTTTTAGTAAATATGTTGCAAGTTACTAAAAATTTTTTTAAAACACTTCTAATCTAGCTAAAGCCTTATTCATTAGCAACAAGATTAAATCCGCCGATACTAAAATAAAGACAGTTTGGAAAATTATCAATAGTGAAACTCATCATCATCATCTTCCTGCCCTTATCCCATTCTATTTGGGGTCGGCGCAACACGTTTTCTTCTTCCATTCTCCCCTGTCAGACGTCACGGCATCATTTAGGTACTCCTTTCTCTTTCATATCAGTCTTCACACAATCCATCCATCTTTTCTTTGGCCTGCCTCTCCCTCTCCATCCATCAACATTCATGTCCATCACTCTTTTAGTCACATGCGTTTCATCCCTCCTCATTACACGTCCATACCAAGACAAACGACTTCCTTTCAATTTTTCTGTAACAAGCGCCACTTTCAAACTAAGTACCTCTATATTTCTTACTTTATCCATTCTTGTCACTCCACACATCCATCTCAACATTCTCATCTCCGCTACATGCAATCTTTTTGCAATAGTGAAACTAATAGTAATAAAAAATATAATAATGAAATCACACTAGAGACTTCGAACGTGGTCTTCTAAGCTTTTTTTTTTTTTTTTACGGATGGGAAATCATCAAATGACTTCTCCCGCTCTGGGCAGAGCGGAAGGGAGTGTCAGGCTTGTACTGACTAAAACCCATCCATGTTCCTTCCTTGCCCTTTGTGTTCCAGGGCCGCGGTATCTCTTTCGAACAGCCCGCAGCCCTGGCAGGCATCGGCCCTTGCGGGCCCCTCCCTATTTGCAGGCCCCTCCCTATTTGCGGTCTTCTAAGCTCTAAAAACGAAGTTGCTCAAGAATTTGTAAAAAAACTACTCCAACCTTAAATTCCTCGAATCAACCTTGCTTTCTGTAGATTTATTAAGAGCCAACGTTTCAGCCTGTCCGGTTGAGTTTCAATTTAAGCATATAAACCCCATAGCAGTCATTAAATCTTTAAGGAAATCAAAATCAAATTAACGGAAGATCTCTATCTATTGGGAATGTCGATTAAAGCTTATCAAGCTATTATTGAGACTATAGCACCGTACTTAGCTTTAATATTTAACTTGTTTGTGGACAAGGAGCCTTCCGGGACCTTATGAAATACAGCAAGGTAATACCACTTTTCAAATCCAGCGACAGTAAAGACACCAATAACTATAGACCCGTATCCGTGTTGCCGGTTCAGTGCCAGTAAAGTGTTTGAAAAGGTAACGCTTAATTAAATGCTCAACCACTTCACCCCAATAAAATCTTATAATTATGAGAAACAGTATGGTTTCACCAAAGAACGTTGCACGACTGACGCCGGTGTCACCCGTGTCACCTTATTAAAATACATATTTACTGCGTGGGAAGAGGCACAAGATGCCATAGGAATCTTCTGTGACCTCTTCAAAGCATTTGATTGCGTAAACCACGGAACCCTACTTGTTGACGATACCTCTTTAATATTTAAGATAAACAGACGTGCCACAAATCTTGACAACGTAAATAACGCCCTACTGCAGGATCATAATTGGTTTATCGCGAATAATTTAGTGTAGGCATTTTCGGGTAGGTTGACGTGCTGGCGTCTGTACAAAATAATATCTTTATGAAAAGCTTTCACCTGTTGATTCATAAATCTCGTTTGGGGCTGCCAGATACCTACTCACTCAAATCAATTTGGGAAAAGACACGTGGCGCCATGTACTCACTCAAATCAATTTGGGAAAAGACACGTGGCGCCATCTATTATCATACGAACGTTATTATTGTTTTCCTCGAGAACAGTACTTTTTTTTCGGGATGAAAAGTACCTTAGGTGGCTATGTCCGTTTCTGTACACTGACAACGCTTACGCAAATTATAGATGATCGGTTCAGTGGCGTGAATAGGTAACAAACAAACTTACTTTCGCATTTATAATATTTTTAAGTAAGGTTGGGTTACAACAAAAAAAAAATGGAAAAATAAAAAACTTTTTTGCAAAAAATAACGTTTTTGAAGTCGGTTTACTTATTGCAAAAAAGTTTATTGTAAAAAAAAAGAATGATCCTTTTTAAAAAAGAAAACTCGTAAATATTAAACAGTTTTATCTTATTAAAATGTGGCCTGTGTGTGGGTCATTTCAAACAAATAGTTACCAAATACCAACAATAGGCTAGTTGACAAGGTCAAAAATAAAATATGAAAATACGTAGAAATAAGGCCACTCATCTTAAAAACTACCATCACCGTACAGAAATTAAATATTGGGGGACAATATAATTGTAAAATTGGATTTACTGATAATAAGTATTACATTTGATCCCAAATAAGTATGACGTCACAACGTGCTATTTCATACAAATCACGTACACATTTTGCGTTTTAACAGTTCATAAAAAAGTAACTATTTTGACTTCCTGTCACTTACGCCGCGCTAAAGGACGATGCTTCGATGCAGCCTAAATCACATCTCATCTAGATGCCTCTGGTGAACTCTAATAATTATAAAAGTACTCTGTGACTCTATCTAATGCAGCTTTAATGCCAGTTGTTGAAGACATCACTTCAACAGATGTGAAAGAAACACCCATACAACAAAATCAGCATTCATTTTGGTATAACTTGGTACAAATTGTGTATGCCTTTCATACAAATACAGTGGGAATGGTATATTAAAGAAAACAAATGCTTTGAAATGATAAAAAGTTTATTCCTAGTCCACTACGACTGCATATAAAATTAGTGCATTCCTTGAAATTTTACCTTGTTTTGTACCTAAAAAAATAATACAATAACGTGTAAGAGACAAATACATAATAATATTTAAAAAGGCAAAATTTTGTCAGTACATTCATGAATTTAATCATTTGAAAATATCATTGGAAATGTAAGTAAACATAATAACAGTCCAAATCTGTAGAATATCTGATGTAAACACAGATTTGATCTGGGAATTGTAAAAAAGCCATAGGCCCACTATAAACAATAACAAAAAGTAGTACTTGTAGTTTACCCTATCATAATATAAAATCAATTGTAATAATTATCCAACCTTATTGAAATTTCCAGAATTTCCTTAAGGACCTAATACAATACTTTACAAGACTATGAGTGCACAGCATGTGATCATTTCTTAGTCAGTCTATTCAAGCTTAATGAATATGCTTGTTTTAGAAAACCACATCCACACTTGTGCACCAAATCTTATCATTACGATTCATCATCGTCTAAGCCTTCATTGAGGCTTCTTTTCATACATCTCTGCAATAAAATATACACTTTACCATTAACAACTTAATAAAGCAGTGATGTGTAATTATTCTAGCTATATTTTATTTAATTAGTGTATAAAACTGCACTACTTATTGTATATTGTCCATAGTGGGCATGTGTCAGAAAGTCAAGGCTCACATGTTCTGTTGCGCGGGACTGGCTGGTGGTGGCTGAGCTTCTAAATTTTTAATCAGTTGAGCCAACCAGTGCTTTGTTGAGTTATCCTCTTGGAGACATGCTGCAAATGTAGAATCCCTCAATTGATCTGGCAGGCATTGTCTTAATGCCTCTCTAGCCCTTGCATTATCAGACAGGCGCAGGTAGCATCTCACAACATGCTTCAACAAGCGTGCAGATGGGTCTTTGGCTAGTGATAATACCATTTTTCCTAATATCATAGCTACATGAGAGAATCTGTCATATGTTTGGCAAATATAGCAAAGTCCACTGTCATCTAGCAATATCTTCTGTAAAATGAATGTAGCCACAGTCTTGGATAACTCAGATCCATTCTCCATAATACGTAGACACAGTGGTATTATTTCTGTGGTTAACAGAAATGTAATGACTTCCTGTTCATCTGTTTTAACTAATGCTCCAATGACTCCGAGGCTAGTAAGGCGTAGGTATTCGAATGGACGTGTTTTAGAAACAGTGTGGAGGAAAGGATAAAGGAATAACGGTACGTGTGCTTGTAGGAAGGCCGAACGGGTCTCGGGGTGCGAGGCGACGCATTGCATGAGCGCTAGCGCGTTGCAGACGCGGTTACTCTGGTGAGCCGTGAGCGTCGGTGGGATCATGGCCACGTAAATATTGGTGATCTCTTGCAGCAGCGCGGCGATCGTGCCGAAACTGTGCCACAACATGGGCGCTAGGTCCGGCACATTCTCGCGCTTCTTACTCAGCTCCAGTAACGCATTTTCTCGTGTCTCGGGATTGCACAACTCCAGAATCCATGTAAATATTTTTTCCCTGTCCACGGACTGCATGTTCGCCGGACTCTGCTGGGTACTCATGTTAATCATTGATCTTGTTCTAATGCTTTAGCACTGGCTTCTTACAATACACGTAGGCTACGTGTAAAGTTAAATTCATTGTATTTTTGTGATAGAGTTTAAAAGTTCACAGAACCATGAGTTAATTTATTATTTGCTTTATCGGGTAGAAACTTTAATACTTTGATAACGAGATTATAATTCAACTACAAACTATTTCTCAAAAGCGTCGGACAATCGACGACATTGACGTGACGTTTGACAAGCAAAGAAAGTCAAAGACAATGCACTCTATGGACAATGCGAATAGTTTGTTTGGGGCTAGTGTAGAAATAAAAAAGCTATAAAGGTATTGGCACACTATACTTTTACTAAGAAAAAAGTCTGACAACCAGCCTAGTATCGTATTAGCCAGTACTAATTGGGTTGTGGAGGTCAGATAGGCAGTCGTTCCATGTAAAAAACTGTTTTTCAGCTGCATCCAGTTAGACTGGAAGCCAACCCCAATATAGTTGGGAAAAGGCTAGGCAGATGATGATGAAGACTTTTACTAACCGTTGATGCTCTGTGTGAAGTTCTGTTATTCCGCTGCAAATTTCGCTCGTTCTTATTTGAATGGCTGCAAGTAACGTAAGTAGCTAGACTGGAATTATACCAGAAAGTTGAAAAAAGAATGGAAAGTTATATGGATGGTGACTTACTAACGGTGGTTACGGTTTTAGAATAGAACGACAAAGCTCCACTCTAATCGGAAAACTCAATCATCTTTGTGAAATTAATTGAACTCTCCTTAGAGTATGTTCTGTGATTTGAAGCCATGTTTCCACTCACTCTTTAACTCACTCGTTCAACTTCAAGTCGCTGACTGTCGCTGTCGGTCATTTACTGTCACAAATTGCCTGCTGGTGCTGGATACGAGATATCAGTGGATTTTATGTATTTTTATTTAATAGTTAACAAGTCTGGTGTCGTGAATACAGAGCCCGTTAAAAGTTGTAATACTAAGATATTAAATAGTGACTTGACGCTGTACTGCTTCACAATTTTTCTGATTTTATTATGTGAAAGTTGTGTTTTCTACGACATCCTACCTACGTTGTTGGTTTGTAACATTTTAATTAGATCTGTTCGTAATTAAAGGTGTTGTATTTTATCCTAAACAGTGCCGTATGACCCTGTGCTGATTTCTGTGTAATATTATCAGTCTCCGGTTGATTCATCGCGTTGACGCCATTGCTGGGTATAATTAACTCCAATAAACAAACTCCACTATGTATGCGCATTGAGGCTACGCTCGTTATTCTGTTTTCGCACGCAGTTAAAAATCAAGTTTATGAAACTAGGTTTATTGTGGCAGGTCTTGAGTAAACACTCGATTGAATTGAAGAATAATATAGATATTTGACAAAGGATCTAAAAAGTGTAAAAAATTGAAGAGCCCACTCATTAATATCTTATTTAGAACAATAGGGTTCTTACTTTCTTTCTAGTTAGAAAAGTGCAATATTCACATTCATAGACATTGTGGCAACCACTCTGGCCAAGGAATATCATGTAACCAGTAACAGTTTAGTGGGGGCATTTAAAGAGTAGCTCCTTGTAATTTACTAGTTAAACTGGAAGCTAATCTTAATCATTTATTATACGCACATACAAGGAGTGAAACCAATCTAAATAGAATTAGCCTATTAACTCGAGATTTAAATAAGTCGCGAGTTTATAGGCTTCTTTTGGGTTAGCTCGTTCCATCGTCAACCTTATCTCAGTCCTCAGGACTAGATTGAGATCAAGAGTAGGCCCATTGAAATTAAAAAAAAAAATTGTTTGATAAAGACTACCGTAACGTAACCTTGATTGCGAGCTTACCATGTGAATAAATTTCACATGTCTTCTTGAGTGAAAGTATCAGGTACCCTAAAACATTAGAGACAGTATGGTTTCTTTTAAAAGGCTGGTGTATGCAACTCCACATCTGAAGTGCGTACAGGTGGGAGAATTTATCATTTGATCAGCCCCAGATCCCTGAGAAAGGCCAGGAACAGCTTGGGTCTCAGAGCAGCATAAATTATTCTAATATATTGTTTTTCCATCAGGAATTTCTCGGTAGCAGCCATGGAGTTTTTTGTGTATGTTGATTTGGTTGATGGCAATAGGTTCGCCCCCTATTCTGTGGATTTAAAACAAAACTGGTGAAATGTGGGTGTACTATTAGGTACACCTCAGCCTAACCCTTCAGGGATTACAGGAGTGATGTTATGTTATATTGTTCATCTTCTAACATCACAAAAGTATTTTTTTGGCAGTTTTCATATTTTGATGCTGTTTGCTACAGAATCGGAAATATTATTTGAGCCAATCAGAAACAAACAATGTCTGTATCTAATTCAAATGTAAAAAAATTACAGAATGGTATTGCAACAGTATCTTTGTTAAATTATGCAGTTTTCTGATTCTCCTGGTAAAGTTGTTATTATTAGTTACGTGGTGTTAAAACTTGGAGACAATATCTAACAATCCATTTAGTAAGTCTTCCCATTATTTTGTAGAACAATGGAGGTATCCCATTCTCTGACTCTGAACGAGTCGGCGCTGCAACAGCTGCCTGATGACAAGAAGCCACACTTTATATTCGAATGGCTCCGCTTCCTCGATAAAGTTCTTGTGGCTGCACATAAGGTATATATTATTGTTTAATAACTATTTGTTATTGTTCATGTTGAATGGCTATTTATAAATAATTAGTCACTGGCCCATGATTAGTATGGTTCTTATGACATTTTTCAGTATTTCTTTTGTATTATATTCCTAAACCTTCTGGAATTTACTTTCTATTTGATGGTGAAAAGCCACATCGAAATTACTTCCAAGGTTAGAGCAACACTTAAATCAAAATCAAAAGTAATATATTCAAATTATATTGAAAATCAGCACTTTTTGAACATCGGTTTCATTCATTGTCAGGTCTAAACATATTATTGGAAATGATAAGAAACTTGTTACTAAATTTAGTTTATCTTCGGTTGCAATAAAGAAAAATCATCTATGTTTTTTCCAACAGTCTGACATAAAAAGCTGCCAGCAAAAACTAGTGGCCCAGCTAGTGAACCTGTTACGCGAGAACCTTGGTGGACCAGCAAGGAGGTTGCTAGCCAGAAACCTAGCTACCTTATTCTCTGTCGGGGACACCTTTCTACTCTTTGATACTGTGAACAAGTGCAATGATATTATCAAGGTCAAAGATGATTCGCCTTCTTATTTGCCGACGAGACTGTGAGTATGAATTATTGTTTAAATGATGACTAAATATTACTATAGTATTACTGTCATGGATTCATATTTATTTGTTTACATTACACAATCAAAGTATAGTTCCAGTCACAAGGAATAATAAATGCGAAAAGACTATAGTTGCTCACTCCAAAGCATAGATTTCTATGGAGAAGAAGATGCTTCAATAGGCTTGAAGCCAAAGTTAGCCATAGCTCCTGTTAGGGCACAGCAACATTTTTTTTTTTCCTTAGCCTATATTGTCACACTGCTGGGCAAAGGCCTCACCCATAGCCCTCCAATCTTCTCTCTGTGCAGTTTTCTCCAGCCAATTTCTCACAAACGGTTCGAAGTCGTCACGCCAGCAACATCACTACATATTATAAAACAAAGTCCTCCGCCGCGTCTGTCTGTCTGTTCGCGATAAACTCAAAAACTTGCACCGATTTTCATGCTGTTTTCACCAATAGATAGAGTGGTTCTCGAGGAATGTTTTAGTATATAATTCGTCAAGTTTTTGTATACATTGGCTAAAATATAATGTTATTTGTTGGAGGTGTCGGAAAAAAAAATAAGCCGTCTGGAAGCTTTCAACGAAACTCTTTGAGATATAACAAAATGATGTATGGTGGTATTGTGTATCTTATACATAAAGGGGTTCATCTCGTCATTGCGATTATTTTTTTATTCTAGTTACAGAGATATTGGGGGTCAAAGTTCCAACATTTCATAAGTTTTTTTTTAAATACATGTTTTTAATGTATTTTTTTTACTCAAGACACCTTCACGGCTCCCGTACTATTCAATCCAACCATCGGTACAATGTTTTGGGTGCGTTACATTAAGTCCTGCCGTAAAACGTGATTTTTCACCCCAAAAAAAATGTCGTTTCTCAGCAATAATTTTTACGTAAAGTTACTTAGTTTGATGTACATAACACTTGGTTAACGGCTTCGTGAAGAGTCTGTTTACACAATGTATAGGTCTACAGAAAAGTCCGCGATGGCATTATGTCTATCTCATATGGATAACATACTATATTCATTTTAATACTTTAAAAAATGGGCAATTGGAACGGGATCAAAATTTCATGAATACTTTTGGGCGCGATAACTGACATCAACGCGGGCGAAGCCGCGGGCAAAAGCTAGAAGTTCTTAAATTACATAGACACTGCATATTGAGTCCACATAAAGTTACCCCTCACCCAATTTACTGTCCCACGAGACTGGCCTGATAGTCCCATAGTTTACAAAGCATTTCTAAATGCCAAGAAAAAGGTCACTGCTAATACATACATGGACAAAACAGTATTATACAATGTTAATAGGTTTGAATAGTCAATAGTTTATGTAGGAGTTAGTAAAAGTATGTCAGTGGATAAAACACATCAATGTTTTTTTTGCATAATATTTGCTAAATAATAAGAGCCGCTCGGTTCGATCTTCAGGTTAAGCCGCGCATTCATGGGTCAACCAACCTAGGTTGACCCGTGAATGGATGACCACCCATTACATACCGAGTTAGCTTTGTGCCTCGGAAAGCACGTTAAGCCGTTGGTCCCGGCTGTCAGACCATAATATATGTATCTTTGACAGTTCTTACGGGCCCGAAGTGTTACCAAGGGTATCAGTAATTACTGGCTTATAGGGGTCAGATAGGTAGTCGCTCCATGTAGAATACTAGTACTCCGCTACATCCGGTTAGACTGGAAGCCGACCCCAACGTATTTGGGAAAAGGCTATAATAAACGCACCTTCTGAATTAAGCTAGTCTTAAAATGCTTATCAGATTCTAGCATTGTTTAATTTATTTACAAGTTAAAAAGGACATTGTAATTACGTCTTAGACTGCAGTTATTACCATAAACATAAACTGTATTATGATTGTTTTGTTGATCTAAAGAAAATGATAAAAAAGAATAAAAGATTTTATTTTTTTGAGTCACGATTGTGACATAATGTTTCACAATGTTTCGAATTTTTCTGTCTATGAACAGTCAACAAAACAGATAGGTATGCAGGGTCGAAAGATATAATTGTTTTTTTCTTAAAAACCGATCGATGTTTTCGAATAAAATTAAAATTAAATTAAGAAAAATAATCAATTGGTTAAATTAATTCAAAGGACAATGGCGAAATCTTAGCTGAATTTAATTTGACCGTCTAAAGGTGACTTATATACGAAGGCAATTCCATTATTTTTCTACGTTTTTTCAAAGTATCACAGTAACTAGATAGGGCCGGATAAAAAAAATATTTTAAATGAACAGTTATTTGACTTTTTCATTGACGTTTAGTGCTTCCATTTTATATTCATTCTGCTTAGTGACAGTAAGTACAGCACTATTGTATTATAACTAGTTTTAATTTATTATTGTTAAATTAAACTAAATAAATGAATTAACAATACTGTTTTTATTTCTAAGTGGAAGTGTTCCTTGCAGGGAGGAAAAATGTTGTACCGTAAAAATAAATGATTACTTTAGATTACTTTAAATTAATGACTGGCAAAAAGACTAATATCCCAAATCTAAAAAAAGATCTCATCACTCGACACTCATGTCACAGAGTGACACACAGAGTGACATGAGTGACATGTTTACAAGACATTGCAAGCTTAAATAATTGAGAAAAGAAAATACTAATGCAATGTGGCACTTTTACTTCCTCGATTTGGAATTACCATAGACATAAGCTACAAAAGTTCATTACTGAATTCCTATTATTCTCGGCCTTCTCGAACAAAAATTCTTGCATAAACTGATTCAGAATTTGATGCCGAGTTAAACAAGATATTTTTCATTCAAAGACGCAAGATTTTAATCTCAGCTAAATTAATGTATGGGTAGCTGCCATTGTCCTTTCATTTGAAGATGTGCAACAGTTTCTAAAAACACTAAAACTATATCTTTCGACCCTGCATACCTATCTGTTTTGTTGACTGTACACAATCGCGCAGAATAGAGAGATTTGGAGGGAGACGCAATGTAGGCTATCAAAAAAAACAATACATAATACACAAAAACATAGCTGTATCTGTCAGCTGACCCCGAAGTAATTACTACACATATTCGACTTGTGCTGTTGTACTGATCGGTAAACTCCATCCGTCTGGCGTCTTTCATCTCTAAATCATGTTCGCTTCGGTTTTTTCCCGAAGGTTTATCTACATTAAAGGCCGATTCATGCTCATGATAGCACCCCTGACGCATCTCGATTTCGTGAGAGGAATCGCACCTGTGTGGCGCTTGTGACTATATACAAAATTAAATGGCACATTTGTGATATATTTATTTTCTACAATTTTACTCATGTTTTCAACAAAAGTCTTATGTTTAGATCTTAGTAGATCTTATTGTCCATTACGCAATACACAAACGAAGCATGCCTATAATGAGCTTATTACGGATTATATTTTGTAATCGCATTATCTTCTATACAACACAATGCGTGTATTTTCGAAAGGGGAAGTAGAGAAAGGTTTATGTATTTCATTGGTGCTAGGCAGTTATTTTATACAGTTTCGCATTACTTCGGGTCACACTTTGCCATCAACTGCGGCAAGTTGTCAAAATGCTGGTGCATTTTTCTTAATGCACGTGGAACAACATAAAATCACTGCCTAACTTGACCATGGAGTCCAGCAATAACCCTGAGGCGATAAGATCATCAAGGCTGTTTCTTCTATGCCAAATTCTACCTTTTTTTTTGTTTTTTTTTACGGATGGGAAATCATCAAATCACCCGCTCCGGGCAGAGCGGAAGGGAGTGTCAGACTTGTACTGACTAAACCCATCCATGTTCCTTCCTTGCCCTTTGTGTTCCAGGGCCGCGGTATCTCTTTCGAACAGCCCGCAGCATGCCAAATTCTACCTTAAATGTAAAAAAAACCGGGCTTGAATGCATATACCTATACTGATGTGCCGATAAAATAAATATGTAACATTCAACCCAAACTTGTCGATACGTGTAACACCCCTTCACGCGCATTCTAATCACCTCTTAAGTAAACAAATACGTTTATTTTATTTCAGAGCTGCCATATGCTGTTTGGGCAGTATGTACGAGAAACTCGGCAGGATGATGGGTAGATCATATGAGGAGACTGTCTCAACGCTAGTCAAGTCCTTCAAAAATGCTGAGTCACAAACACGACTGGAAATTATGAATACTCTTGAAAAGGTACGTTTGAAAAAAGGTTTACGATACGTACTCTAGCCATAATGTTCAAGAATTCCTTTCCTAATTTTAGTTTTAACTACCTCATGCCAGCGGCTTCGCCCGCCGGTAATCAATATTTTTTTGTCCTGGTCCATATTTGGGAATCTTCTAACAATATTGGAAGTAAAGTCTTTTCACAAGTTTGTGTATATATCAATAACTAAAATAACATTGCATCCATCGCACAACGCTCTAAACCGTAAACCGTGATTTTTATCCTAAAATTATGCGTTTCCTAGCAATTTTTTTGCGTGAGTTTGATGTACAGAATGCTTGGTTGACGGCTTCGTTGAAGGGTCGTTTATACTTTAAATAGACATAAAATTCAATAATTATTAATACAAATTATGTAAAAATACTTAAGTACCTAGGTAATAATTTTTTGAAAATACCATTAAAATCGCAAAGTATAACCATAACCATAAAATAAAATAAATTGTGTGATGGACTTGTGTGCGACCCCAAGGGGTTGATATCGACCACTTTGGGAATACCTGGTTTATACAGTGTACGTTGTTTTTTGTGATTGCGACCCGTAAAGGCAAAAGGTCGCGCTCTCTGCTCCCCTACTGCGGAGGTTTACTTGAAGTCAGGCTACCATATTATACGCGCGTTGTTCGTGGTTGATTGTCTCTAGTACGGAAAGTTAGATTCTAAAAAAGGCAAGGAGAACAGTGAAATAAAGGGTAGTCAGAGGTAACCGTTAGTGGATGTTGTACATCCACTTTTCAGAGTATCTATAACGGTTGATACGTTATAAGTACTCTGCACTATACACGGAGTAAACGGACTCTGCACGAAGCCGTCAACTAAGCATTTTGTACATATAATTTAGGAACTAGGCAAAAATAATTTCTGTTCTGGGAACTTCTTTTTTTTTTGGGGTGAAATATCACGTTTTAAGGTAGGACTTAATGTAACGCACTCAAAAAGGGTGCTGATGGATGCATTGAATGTTATACGTCCTGTCTTCATTTTGACGTGTTCTTTCGTCATCCTTCCGGCATCTAATTTCATCTCTTTGTGCCAGTCATGTCTTCGCGGTCTCTTGCTTCTTCTCTTTGGGGAGTCGTGGATGTAATTAAAGTAAAGTTATAGCATTAAAAACTAGTGAAAAAGTACGAACGTTAACACCCCAATATCTCCGTTACTAGAAGTGGCCTTTCAGCTTCGCTAAGGGTCCGTTTACATCTTCTATTTATACTCGTCCCTGTGAGGTATTTTTTGTATTTACAACCTCCTAAGCTCTATACTCTTTGGTATGTAGGCCGTTACTTATTTGAATAAATTATGGAAATTAGTTTCAGTTATCAGTTTAGTGTGTAAAAAACGTCTTTACTCTGTGGCCGACTTAGGCTTGCTTGAAGACCAGTACCAACATACCTTACGATATGTAATGTTTATCAACACAAGTTCCTATTTCAACATGTGTGTTAAACAGTATAGCTGAGAAAACAATACAGCTAATGAACAAAAGAACTTTATGAAGATGATGCAATATGAAATGTTTACTCTCGTAGGTACGCATACCTTTATAAAAAATAAAAATAAAACTGGCCAAGTGCGAGTCAGACTCGGGCATGATGGGTTCCGTACCATATAACGAAAAAAAAAACATGTTTCTGGTCGTCTGTCACCACCAGGCCGAAACAGGAAAAAAACACATTTCTTGTATGGCCGCCCCCTTTAATTATTAAATAATTAATATTTTTATTATTTGTTGTTATAGCGGCAACAGAAATACTAATAATCTGTGAAAATTTCAACTGTCTAGCTATTACGGTTCATAAGATAAAGCCTGCTGAGAGACAGACAGACAGACAGTGGAGTCTTAGTAATAGGGTCCCGTTTTACCCTTTGGGTACGGGGAACCCTAAAAAGATAAATTTAGGGGGGAGGGGCTTTTATACTAGATGGGCTTCGGTGTAAGTGCATCGTGATGCTGGTAACAATCCAAGGACGATTGTGGTTTCATCTCCCAGAACTGTCTTTTTATTCTGAGTTGAACCCCCTCGAACTAATCTCTTTGTTACTGTCCTGCTGCACTATTTTTCTATCTTCTTTATGGTTTCTATCTCTTATATCCAGGGACCGATTGTTTGATCAATCATTATTTAAATATTGCTGATGAACCAGAATCAAGAGAAAAAGCACCGAGCGCGGGACAACTCCGTCACATTCTTGCATATTTTTATGTACAAAAATGAAATCTGTGCGTGAACCGGTTATTATAGGCTGATTAACCCTATAATACGGGCTAACCTTTGCTATAGGGTTTTTCACCTAACTCTAAAAAAGAACCCGATTAAAACCCCTATACGGGTAACCATTTTGGTCCCTGGTTATACCTAATGACAAGTTTCCTTGTAGATCTGCGTTGGCATGGGCACAGCTGCCCCCGCGGCGGTGCGCGAGGTGTCCCGCGCGGCCCGCACCGCGCTGTCGTCGGACCGGGCGACGGCGGTGCGGGCCGCAGCGGCACACACGCTGCGGCATCTGTTGCCGCTGATGCGGTTGACGCCGGTCGACTTAGATGCCATTGCCGCCGCCTGCTTGAAGGCTGCACATTCCAGTGATTATTCTTTAAGGTGAGATTTTATTTGTAGCCAGAGATCGCACAAGATAGAGAGGTTTGAAAGGAGCAAGGGTGGGGGAGGGGTCTAGGCGACGACGAATTCTAGCAAAACAAAAAAAATATTTGCGTAATCTGCCCAATCAAATGACTTTAAACTAGTTTAAAGTATGCTTGAGTAAAACGACTTGCTAAATGAAATTGGGGGGGGGGGGAGTGAATAATGAAGAGAACAAAGTAGAGTATTTCACTGAAATATTACGATAACTATGTACTTATTGTTGTTTTTAACAGATGCGCTATAGCAGAGTTGCTTGGTGCGTTGATTGCGATCACGCAAGCCGGCGAAGTGACAAATCTGAATTCCAAACTGAAAGTTGGAGCCCAATCAGGTACTGAAGTATCATAACAATCTATACATCTTTACAACTTCTATACATCTATATCTATACATATCTATACATTCTATATTCTATTCTATTCATTCTATATTCTATACAGATAAATAAAACTGTCTAGAGTGTCTGTTTGTAATATTAAAATAACCACTTTTTACTAAGTGCATATGGATTTATACACGGTACATATACCAACACAACATTTGTTACAATTTTTGTCTGTTTGTTCCGGCTAATCTCTCTCTCAAAAAATATTAGACGATCAATTCAATTTTCTCTTGCAGTCCAACAAAAGAAAGACCCACCAAAGAACGTGGTATCATTAGACGAAGCGTTAAATCTATTGATGGGCGCTTTCCTTCGCGGCGGCACATCGTTCCTCAAGGGAGAGATCATCAAATCCAGCTCTGGAGTCAACCGGGAAGTGCGCGTTTGTGTTACACACGTAAGTAGATGGAATTAAATTTGCTAGCGGAACTCCACAGACGTGATCGGTCATCATCATCATTTCAGCCGAAAGACCGTGCAACTCGCATCCCACCCGCAACCTTCACTAAGTCATCGGTCCACCTAGTGGGAGGCCTTCCAACGCAACGTCTTCCGGTTCATGGTCGCCACTCCAGAACTTTTCGGCCCCATCGACCATCCGTTCTGCGAGCAATGTGCCCTGCCCACTGCCACTTAAGTTTGGCAATTCTTCGGGCTACGTCTATAACTTTGGTTCCCTTGCGGATGTTCTCATTTCTGATTTAATCACGCAAGGAAACTCCGAGCATAGCCCTCTCCATTGACCTTTGGATGACATTAAGCCATCTGATGAGGCCCGTGATCGGTGTCTTAATATAATAAAACTGTTTTTGTATTTCTATCCATGACCAATAGTTACGGTAACTGGATAGAGATAAGAATAAAGGTATCAGCAATCTACGCAAACGTATTGAACTAAGTCTGTGACAACTTTTAAGGTTGGCGCGGTACCAAACTCTGACAGATAATTAAAGACCCGTGGACACTGAACAGCAGTCGGTCCGCAGTCTTTCGGTGCTGGTTTGACTGAACCTTATGAGTATTTTTTACTATTTCTGTGATTCTTGATACCTTTGGTCCGGTCAGTAAAGTAAGACTAAATACGTCAAAAGTAGACGTTATGAGTGAGTGAGTGAAAAAAAAATAGTAAAAATTAAGAAGAAATAATTTATTCAAATTATTTCTTTATAATTTTAACTATTTTTTTTTTTTGCTTGAAGCTTGTAACTATTTTAAGATTTTTTTTTTTCGTGAATTGCTTATTTTATTTCCTCAGGCGTACGTAGTGTTCGTACAGAACATGGGAGGGGTATGGCTGGAACGCAACATGACAACGTTCCTAAACCATGTTTTGGATCTAGTAGCCAATCCTAAGGCCGCTAGCTCACATGTCGACGCTGTTTACTCTAGGTAAGGACCATACAGCATTGATGGCTAAAATTATTAAACCACTTTGATTTTTGTACATTTTCTGAATACCAAATTTTCGTTGTTTTGGTGCAAAAAGTCCAACAAATGGGTATAAAAGTACCATTAACGATTTGTAGACACTTGTTCTCTGCGTCATGCGATGTTTTCTTTGTTCTACACCACACCTGGGAACCTCTTAGTTACGGAGATATTGGGGGTCAAAGTTCCAACTTTTTTGTAACTTTTTTTTAATGTTATTATACATTACTTTATATACCTCCACAACCCCCTTACTATTCAGTGCATCCATCAGCACAATGTTTTGAGTGCGTTACATTGAGTCCAACCGTGTAACGTGATTTTGCATCCCAAAAAAAAAGTCGTTTCCCAGAAATTAGTATGATGTACAGAATGCTTGGTTGACGACTTCGTGAAGGGACCGTTTACACCTAGTACATCTATATATTTTTTTTAATCCCGTTTTCTACCATGACCTTGCAAATGAATTGCACTGCTTTCTTATCTGGCGTCTGTCCAACGTAGAGTCTTCATACGTATACGCAATATAGACGCTTCCCACTCGTAACTCTGTCGCAGCGTCTACGCAGCGTACACGTGACCTATGACGATCAATAATAATTCTAATCTCCTCAGAAAATGCATCAACTTCATCCTACGGAACACCCTCGGCAAGATGCTTGGTGAGAAGGCGCAGGCGTCGGCGTGTCGCGAGATCATACAGATAGTCATCAAGCAGATGAACAGCATTGACTTCAACCCCGAGAACGCTAAGGATTGTAATCAGGTACGTTGAGGCCACGATTGTGTTTGATTTAAGTAACATCACGCCTGTATTCCCCGAAGGGTAAGGCAGAGACGTACCTAATAGTAACACACTCACATTTCACCAGTTATGTTTAAGTCCCATGTATAGAGGGCGAACCTTTTCCCATCAATCGGGCACAAAACTAGACTCCGTGGCTGCTACTGAGAAATTCCTTATGAAAAAATCCAATATCACTTTGCCTGACCCGGGAATCGAACCCAGGACCTCATGTTAACAGTCGCGATTGCGACCACTAGACCAACGAGGCAGCCAGTTGGATATAAATAGATAAAAAAATAGGTAAATAACATTTAGAAGCAGTGTCGCTGGAAGAAGATTGAGAAGCCAAAAAATTAAATGGTCATCCTATGCTGATCGTTCGATTGGTTCCTATTTATCGAAGTTGAAGTAACGCTAGTATTCGTTCCTGCCAGCGGGACTGTTCGAAAGAGGTACCGCGGCCCTGGAACACAAAGGGCAAGGAAGGAACATGGGTGGGTTTTAGTCTGTACAAGTCTGACACTCCTTTCCGCTCCGCCCAGAGCGGGAGGAGTCATTTGATGATTTCCCATCCAAAAAAAATCTTTATGGATTTTTTTCCAAACATCTTTTTTACATGGGTGTAAACAATATATTTGTTTTTCAGGAGACACTATTCAGCCAGCACCTACTAGTGTGTGCGCTGATGGAGGCAGGTGAACTGGCGCTACAGCTGGGCACTTCAGTGCAGAACCTCGTGTCTGACACGTCGCTGAACATGCTCGATGCTATTTGTACCGTAAGTTGTTTTATTTTTATTTTTTATTGCACAAAAACTTAAAAGATATAATCACAAAATTACAATATACAGGGTGTAAACAGACTCTTCACGAAGTCGTCAACCAAGCATTATGTACATCAAACTAAGTAACTTAACGCAAAAAATATTGTTGGCAAACGACTTTTTTTTGTGGGGTCAACATCACGTTTTACGGTAGGACTCAATGTAACGCACTCAAAACATTGTGCTGATGGATGGATTGAATAGTAAGGGGGTCCTGGAGGTGTTTAAAGTAAAAATCTTACATTAAAAACATGTATTTAAAAAAAAACATGTGAAAAAGTTGGAACTTTGACCCCTAATATCTCCGTAACTAGAAGGTTCCCAGGTATGGTCTAGAACAAAAAAAATATCGCAATGACGGGGAGAACAAGTGCCGTTCGGCTTCGTTAAGAGTCTGTTTACACCCTTTATAGCTTATGTACAACGGCGAGCTTAACCCAGGATTGGGTTTTCTTACAGCAAACCTTACTTCGATTGTGAGATTTGCAGAAAAGGATATACCTACGTGCAAACAGTACATTTAAAAATTAACTTATTTTGTAAACCAAACTAAAGTAATACATACAAACGTACGTACGTTACGTATGTACGTTTTATTTTATTATTTGTCTATATTTTTGAGCGGCGATGTTTAGCGGCCGAAATTAATTCCTCTCAATCCCAATCTTTATATTTATAATTGTTTGCCAAACTGAGTCTTTGAGAGGGCGAATCGAAACCGCGTATCACAATTATTGCGATTGAAAAACATTAATGTCGGGCGTGAGACATCAGTAGTGTTGTTTAACGTGACCTTTTGGCGCTAACATGGGTTTCGTTTTTTTTTTTTTTTATAAAACTGTCCCACTCTAAGTATTTCTCCTGTATCGTGGGTGCGTTCATAAACATTTAAACTCGCATACACAAACAGCCAGACCCGGAACAACTATCTGTAGGCCATACAAATATTTGTTCCGTGCAGGGAACGCATCCGCGACACGCAGTGCAGTAGTCAGTCGCTCAGCCACTGCGCCACCCGTGCCGTCATTTAGTTTTGTAACAATCATCCACAGAGCTCTGTACCTTAAACTTCAATCGACTAGTGCTACTGCTATTCCTATGCATCCCTATTAGTTCAAATAAATGTGTTTTCTTTTTTAACTTTCGCCGCTCCTTTTTAACTTATAATACTTATCTTTATCCTCCCATCAGGTACTAGAACACCCATGCGTGGCAGCTCGCTTGGCAGCTGCGTGGTGTATCCGCTGCGTGTGCGTGGCGCTGCCGTCGCAGATCACACCGCTCATAGACAAGTGTGTGGACGCACTCGACGCCGCCAGGCCTACGCCGCATCACATATCTGGTAATACTTTATTGATTACTGGCGCCGCCAAGGACAGCCCAGAAAGAGGTGGCGAGATGATCTGGACGCGTACCGCAAGGGCTGATCCGAGGAGTCACGGGAAAAAAGCACGTGGAAGGAAGGGAGGCCTTTGCCCAGCAGTGTGACAGTACAGGCCAATTAAAAAAATATAAAAAAAGTTAAGGCCTTCCCACTCAGCGTATTCCGGATCGCGGTGGCCACTCCAGAACTTTTCGGCCCCATCGGTCATCCGTTGTGCGAGCAATTTGCGGGCTGCTTACTGCCACTTAAGTTTGGTGTCAATAAGATTGCTACTGCAGTCCGTGTCCAGGTAGCAAATGTTCTGCCAGATTGATGAAGTGCAGAGGGAATTTACATTGGTAGTCCACCCCAATGTCATGCAAGGAGTTAAGTTAAGTTAATAGTGTCTGTGAATAACAAAGATCATTTGTTAATTCCTCGTATAAATCTTCCAGGGTACTCCGCAGCACTAGCTGCTATCCTAGGAGCCGTACGCCTCTCCCCACTGGGTGTACCACACGGTAGAGGCAAAGTAGCGTTCAATGCTGCGGAACAACTGTTGAGGTCTGCCGGACAAAGCAGTCGACTGACCGCAGCGAGGACCAACGCGGGCTGGCTTATTGTTGGCGCTATTTGTACGCTAGGTAAGTGTATAACTTACAGCTGTCCAAGTTGCCGTATGCTACACGGTCGGTGACAAGTTTTTTTTGTTTAACGGGACAGGAATTTGTAATTTATTATGTTCTTTCTAAGGGCAGTTTCAGATTAGTTTATTCTCGATGCGTACCAGCGTATAAGCGCATGTACGCGCATTCGATTATTTGTAGCGCGTAATGTGGCGCGCGTGTAAGCTCGTGAGTCGTACGAGCTTACACTTAATTTACGCGGTACTAAAATACGCCAATCTGATACCGCTCTAAGTTTATCTCGGAAATTATCACTGTCTTGTCTGTCTTTCCACAATTAGGTGTGCCGGTGGTCCGAGGCTTACTACCCAGAATGTTGCTTCTATGGCGTAACAGCTTCCCTCGCTCAGCTAAAGAACTAGAATCTGAGAAGTCCAGAGGAGATGCGTTTACTTGGCAGGTCAGTTAACTGTTAATTAGAAGTGGTTTTTAGTCGAAATATGATTTTAGTTAATTTGGTCCTTATTTTTGAGAGCAAGTTAATCTGTTGCACATGTGAACTTTATAGTCATTTTGCTCAAACATAATAGATAATATGACAGCGAGAGCAGAAATACTAACGTTATACTTAAAACATTCAGAAAGTGAAGCGTTTGGTTTTTCAATCTTAAGATCTATTCGACATTCAGAAAGTGATGCGTTTTGTTTTTCAAATCTTGAGATCTGTTCGACATTCAAAAAGTGAAGCGTTTTGTTTTTCAATTAAGATCCATTTAATTCTATAACAAAAATGCTTTTTTTTTCCATAATCGTGCTGTTTAATCCTTGGACTACTTTACTGTACTTTTTTGCTGCCCCGAAGTTTCATCTCAAAAATTAAACTTGTGCAGTTTCCAAATTAGTTCTGTTCCACTGTTGAAGAGAAAATTCTCTTGTAAATCCTTCTCTTTTATAATATTAAATCAAATTATTGAACTTTCCCAGGTGACATTAGAAGGTCGCGCTGGAGCCTTATCAGCTTTACACAGTCTGCTGATCCATTGTCCTTCGTTAGTCAACAACGATGATACTGCCAAACGTTTGACACAACCCATAGATGGAGCTATCGCTGTCTTGACGAAGTAAGTGTTACTTTACTGTTAGTTTATTTAACTTTGTCACCTTACGAACAAGAAACGTTTGTGAATACGGGGGCAGTATCGATAAGCACTGGTTGCTTTCTACATTTAAACGCTTTTAGTCTCTTTTCTTACGTCCAACGGATAAAATATTATGCACTATTGATTACGTCATAGCTGTAGTGTTGCCCAGTGGCGTGCAGTGGTTCTCCACGGAGGGTAGGCCATGGATACTGATACCCAAAAAAAAAACATGACGAGTACGAGATGAATTATTATGTTTTTGGGTTAATTCTCATAATTCTGGTACAAATCTATCTTGAGACTCTACTTGAATCTTATCATTAAACGATTGTGGCACGTGGGCCGTTACTTTTGAGAAGTGGACTGTATGAGAAATATTGAGGGTTTAAGAGATACCTAATAATTAATAATTCTGATGTAAACTGACTGAGATTCAGATCCTTGTCTAGAATAGGCAATTTGACTCCACTAACCTTTTGCTTCACCCTTGTCCTGGATTGGATCAAGCTCGCTGATGCAGCTCACTGCCGCGTGGTTGTATGTGACGTCACTATGGGCTTCTAGAAAGTCTCTCGGGATCCGAATTGTAAGCACACACAAATTATTGTCTAGGATTGTTCTGATACGATCAGAAGACACTATATCACAAAAGTAGACGAAAGTCAGGGTTTACAATGTGGTAATCAGCACGTCGGCGTGCACGGCAACGCGATCCTGCTTCCCTTTCAGTAGTCGAACGTCGACTCAAATGCAGCACTAAGATTCTCCTCGCCGTCACTTCACCAGAAGTGAGGGTAGAAGGCATACAATTAATGGAGCTTAAACTGCCTTAAACTAGACAAGGATCGAACAAACGATAATTGCAAAAAAGTTGTTGCTTTTAACTTCTAACAAACACATTATCAGCGCAAACTTCACAACAGAACACCATTTTTAAGTAAACAAATAATAAACACAACAAATCGGTTCAATTTGGGTCGATCAACAAATAATTATTATTTTGGATATTTATGTATTATATCTGTTCACACAGATCACACATTGCGATGGTTATAATTAAGTAAAATATAAAAATCCAAACCAATAAATTGCTTGCCACATGAAATAATATCAATGTCAATAACACTGACAGTAACAGCACAGGGTTGCCAATACTTTTTCCTAACTCCCCAAAAAACAAAGCGAAAAATAAAATTCATGATTGTAGTTTTTATATTTATAGAGCTTTTGCTGTTCCTTACAATTTGTCATTTTTTTTGGAGGTGAATTCGACAATACCACCGTGTTTTTTTAATTGTCTTTGGTAGTTATTAAGGAAACTATCGTGCCTGTGTGTAGTCTGTTTCTCTAATTCCCCACAATTCGAGGAAATCTCCATAAATTGGAAACACTACTCTTCACTCATGAAATCGTGGGGCAGCCATTCGGCCAATAAAAACATACGATGACCAGCTACAGTCGCAGGAATTAACGCCCATAATCTATACATGCGTGCCATGTTTATACACACGAAAATATGCATCAGTGTGTGTAATTTTATGAATATAAAGGTAGGCCGTTCGTCTTGCCTAATAATCGGCCCGGAGCGTCGTAGTACTGTGAATTACGTCACACGGGCGTGACAAGTTGCTATAAGTGTTTTAACAGGAGTTTTAACTTTTTTTATATTTTGTGTTATTTTATTACATAGTTATGTATAATAAATGCATTTGGCGCTGTTGGTAGGGAAGGCTAGGCCTAATTGCCTCTATGGACGGCACGCCCCTGGTTTGAGTTTGCTTCCATCGGTGAGACTAGTTGTAACATGCCTGAACCTCCCCCAGCGTGAGCACCGTAGTGCGGTCGTACGGCGGCGCGCTGAAGGCGCCGGCGGCACTGCTGCGCCTGCGCGTGTACCAGGCGTGCGGCGCGCTGGGCGGGGCGCCGCCCCCCCCCGCGCCGCTGCTGCGCCTGCTGGCGGCCGAGCTGGCGGGCAGCGCGGACCCTAGTGGCGCTAACGTAGCTACAGGTAACATTGGAGTCAGAAATGTTTGCAGGACGAATATGAAGTGAATTTGAAAGGATAACACAACTTTTCCACTGAAGCCTTTTTTTTTTTACGGATGGGAAATTATCAAATGACTTCTCCCGCTCTGGGCAGAGCGGAAGGGAGTGTCAGACTTGTACTGACTAAAACCCTTCCTTGTTCCTATGTTCCTTCCTTGCCCTTTGTGTTCCAGGGCCGCGGTTTCTCTTTCGAACAGCCCGCAGCCCTGGCAGGCATCGGCCCTTGCGGGCCCCTCCCTATTTGCTGACATCTCTTTGAGGTGCGCGTGGAACATGAACGCGCCGTCAACACGGCCTGTCGTCAAAAGACGGACGGACGGCGAGCTAGCCCATTACTCTCCGTCCACAGGTCCGCGTCTACGGTGGCCGGAAGCCACCACGTGACCCCCGACGCCCGAGGCGTCTCCCGCGGCGGCTGGGACGAGAGGTTCTCTCCCTCTCACGCTCCGCCACCTCCTTCGCTAGCATGACTGCATCGCAGAACGAGGTGACGGCGTCCCATTCCCTCTCGCTCCGGACCATGGACTGGACCAAGGCCGGACGCGATAGGTCGCCGCCGCCGATCGCCGCTACGAGGACACGGCGGTGCTCCGCCCAAGCGGGGCAGACCTCTACCGTGTGCTTCACCGTGTACTCTGGGCGACCCTCACAGTGGTAACACCCGGGCGTTTCCTCCCGCCCGATTCGGTGCAGGATCCTCCCGAAACAACCGTGTCCGGTGAGGACCTGCGTCAGGCGGAAGGTGAGGGTGCCGTGGCGCCTCTCCAGCCACTCCTCAAAGAGGGGACTTATCGCCACTATTGTGGCGTGCCCTGCACGGGGTTGCGATAGTCGCTTTCTCCATGTCGTCATGAGATCGCGCCGAAGTCTGTCCGCAGCGCGACAATTTGCCGCGGTAGCGGAGTTTCCCCCCGGCGTTGTGCCTCTACGCGCCACTCGTGTAGGCGCGCGAGGACTATCGCCTCCAGATCCCATGGCGGCAATCCAGCAAGGAGGCTCGCCGCCTCGCCGCAGATCGTGCGGTACCCCCGGACTAGCCTTACGGCTACCACCTTCTGGGGCGCGTTCAGGCAGTGGGCGGCTCGCCGCCTCAAGGAACGCGCCGACACCGGAGCCCCGTAAAGGGCCATGGACCGCACGACCCCCGCGTAGAGCCTCCGGCAGGAGGCGTTTGGACCCCCCAGGTTGGGCAGGAGCCGCCTGAAGGCAGCCCCGGTCCGTTCCAATTTGGGGGCCAAACGTCGGAAATGCTCCACGAAGTTCCACCGGCTATCGAGGACGAGCCCTAGGTATTTCAACGTTGACTCGACGCCGATGGGAACACCTCCCGCCGTTAATATGGATCCCGACGGTGGCGCATTCCGAGGCCCATTAAAGCACATGGCCTCGGACTTGTGCAAAGCCACCTCGAGACCCAATTGCCGGATCCTCTCACGACTATCGCAACCCCGCGTGTCATAAGTTCGGCCGCCGCCTCGTACGACCTACCGCAGGCGCGCAGCACCCAGTCGTAACCGATGTTCCACAAGGGCGGCCCCAGAACCGATCCCTGTGGAACACCGCACGACATCTCTCGCCGGTTCCACTGGCCGTCGCGACCGGGGTAGATGACGGCCCTATCCGTCAGGTAGTCCCCGACAATACGACGGAGGTAGGTCGGCACCCGGTGATACCGGAGTGCCTCCCTAATGCAGCTCCAGGGTATGGAGTTGAAGGCATTGGCGATGTCAAGAGACACCGCCAAAACCACCCCACCCCGGGACACCGCATCCCCCGTCGTGAGGGTTCTCACGCGCATGATGGCGTCCACCGTCGAGCGCCTCTTGCGGAAACAAAACTGGTGTTCCGGCCCAATCCCCGCAAGGTGCCCGGCGAGGCGGTTTGCAATTACTCTTTCAAAGAGCTTGCCCACCTCGTCGAGCAACACAATGGGCCGGTATGCGGACGGAGAGTCCGCAGGACGCCCCGGCTTCCGAATGAGGACCAGTTTGCCCGTCTTCCAACGAAGCGGGAACTGGCCTCTCTCCAAGCATGCGCTTAGGAGCCCCTCCAGTCGGGGCCCGAGAGCCTCCGAGGCCAGGACCCAGGCTTTGCCAGGGAAGCCATCGGGTCCCGGGGCGGCACCTGTAGGCTGGCTGCTGGCACTGGCACATCCGCCGCTGGTGCGGCCACCTTGCCCTTTTTCGGGGCAGCCACCTTTTTAGCCGGCGCCGGTTTCGCTGGAGCCGGCTTTTTGGGACCGACACAGCCCTGCCGAAGGTCTGGCTAGACCGCCTTGTTTGCCGCTAGGGGAGGGCGCAGGACGATGCCCTCCAGGACGGCGAACCGCGCCTGGAAGGCAGCCAGCTCCTGCCGAACCAGGCTCAGGACCTGGTTTTCAAACGGCACGGGCTGGCTTTGCCGCTGCTGGTCCTCATTGCGGGCCGCCTTGCGAGAGCCAAGCTCGCGCAGACCTGCCAGATCTGCTCGGAGCTGCATATTCTCCTTCTGGAGAAGCTCCGTCGCGGCCGTCAGGCGGGCGACCTCCGCCCGCAATTTGGCTACTTCACCTCACGCAGACCCCGCATAATTGGCCTCCGCTGCCGCCACTATAGAGGCGGAAGCCACGGGTATGGCCCTGTGCTTTGGAGAAGGCAACTTCTTTAAAGCTACTGACCTCACCGCGGCCTCCACCTCCTTCACAAACCTGGCCTTACGCTCCGCCTCGGAGCCGCCAGCTGCGTCCGCCTCTCCACTAGAGCCCGAGCGGGCCTCCACAGGACCGGCCACCCCCGGGTAGCGCCCCTCCTCGGCAGGCCGCGCCGTTCTGTCGGCCGCGGCGAGCCCCCTGCCCTTGCCTCGGATCCCACCAGGCTTGCTGGTGGAGATCTTGCGAGCCGAGGCCAACTCGCCTTCGGAGGACGATCCGCGATTGCCCTCCGGTCTGGTCCGCTTGCGGAAGGACTTGTTGCTCTCAGCAGCAGCTCCGATCCTCCCGCGGCAGGAACTCTCCGAGCCTCCCGCGCTAGCACCACTCGATACGGCGTCGGACTCCGACCCCGTATCCCTGCTCTCTCCTTCGCCTTTATCGGCAGTTTTGTTGGTTGGGTTAACTTTCTTGCTTTCCATATTAAGTCCCACGAGTATGGGGGAAATAAAAGTCTATCCGGGCAGAGACCCCTGTACCACGGATAAGCCTATGCCATTTATAACCCGCCAGAGGGTCGGCAAGTACTCTGGCGGGGGAAGCACTAACGACTGACTGTTCATATGAACGCCCGTCAGCCATAAATCCCCTCGCGGTGCTCCGCCACTTGGGATTCGGGGTAACTTTTTATAGAGGTTTTCTACCTCGCGGTCCGGGCGGTTAAGCCAAGACCCTCGGTCCCATCGAAGCCGCGAGACTTGTTCCACGACACTTCGATGGGTTACGAGTTCGACGGGGACAGTGGAGGACTGCGTCCTTCTGCTCGGAGGCAGGGTGAGTGCACACTGAGCCCGCCCTTGCTGCTCCACTGTTCCCTCTGCTATTCAGAGGGTCACGCGGAACAACGCCCCGTTGGACCTCTCCCAGTCAGAATATTAGCCACGGAGAGTACCAATCCCCGAAGAATAAGAATCTCTTCCCATTCCTCGGGGAAAGATACTGCCCGCGCCCAGTTTGCACCGGCCCAGCAACTGCTGTTCCCTTCAGACGTATTTAAAGGGACCAGCAGCCACTGGACACACGTGGAGGAATTCTGACGCACCCCTTCCACTGAAGCCTTGTGCATAAATACAAATGCCTCAGAATTTTTTTGGTTACCATGGTAAAAGTTGCTGTTGTCGATACGATGTAAAAGTTTTCATTCGAAATATTTCTTCTTGTTCTGTTGAATAAGACCGTGTCTATTTGATGCCGTGACTATTTTTTTGCTGCCATCTTTATCAACGGCACCTAACGAGCAAATCGCTCACTCTAGTGAATTGCTTTCCTGAGCGGTCTATCGTTAGACGAAGATATGAGATTGTGTGAGGAGTCACAGACAGCCCACTGTGCCGAGCCTGCATGGAGGAAGACGAAACAACAGCCCACGTACTTCTGCACTGCCCAGTGGTTGCAACATACAGGGCAAAGTACTTCGGTAACCCTCCGCGAGTTTGTCAGCAACATCAAGGCGTTGCTGGTCTCTCTCCGGGAGGTGGGGTGGATCGAATGGATTTTCCCACCCGCACGCAAAATACGCGCTTGGACGTGGAGTTGCGGACACCAGCCCGTTATACAATAGGACTATGTGGCTCCGTTACTAAAATCTCCAAAAATTATAATTTTGTTTTGTTATCAGGTACACTCCGCACCGCGATGCACCCGCGTGACACCATGCTGTTGGGCGAAGAAGGTTGGATATACGACACCGATCACGCAGAAATTGAGGAACAGGTAACTTACTACTTTAATATGCATGACCAAGGAGCGATCTTACCCCATGGTATCTCTAATTCTGAATCAAATCACATTTAATTCTAATATTAAACAAATAAGTAACCAATTTACACCAATGGGTAAGGCAATTGTAAATCTAATGGCGCTAGCATAGCTTGTACCAAGCATCGTCTTTGGTTGGAAATCTGTCAATGTCATTTTATATTTCAAAATAGCTTGACCTCATTGGTCAGATTGGCACTAAGCTATGGCAACGCCATCTACAATCAGCTTTGACTAGCCCCCCATTAATATTAAATTTTCATCTTGGGCTTAATTGATTACATTCCTCTGCTGGAAATAGGCCCTTCCTTAGCTACGTTACAACACCTTGTCATCCACCTTCCGTTTCTAATCTGACTCAGCCACCTTTGAAAGATGAAGTTTGATTTGATTTAAAAAAAAATTGTGAGCCGTCACGGGACGCCGGGCAGATGTGAAACATCGAAATTATTTTGTACAACACAGTAACAGTACAGTGTATATAATATAGCATCGCATAGCGTGCCGACGCGTCGCCACGGCATACGTCGCCACGCCAACAATCGGTTTTATATGTTTCACATCAAAATTGTAAGTTATTGCGAGGCGTTCTTACGCAGCTGGCTCCTTCCTCCGCGACACGTAGCTTCAGCGTCGCAGTGTGAACGACGTCTAAGCCAGCTGGACGTAATAATGTTACTAGTAGCGGTTGGGTGAGAGTAAGGAGAATCGAATTTAATGGCGTGTGATACTAGAGGTCTTTATCTAACACTGAACTGCTAGAGGCTGATGCTGAAATTTTATTGATCGTGTAATGACGAGGTTTATAACTGTATTTGTCTCTATTCCCGCCTGGCGGTGAAGCTGATCTCGCCGCTGAGCGCGAGCGGCTCGGGCGCGCTGGAGCACGACCCGTGCTGCCTGTACCGCGGCCTGACGGGCGCGCAGCCGCTAGGGGTCGCCGTCATCGACGCCTCCGTCACGCTGTTCCCGCAGATATTCTCTAGAGCTGCCAACAAGCATCGGTGAGTGCTCAAAACATCTATAGACAAAATCATCACTTTTTATTTCAGGTCAATATGGTTTAACTTGAAATCGAACGTTTCTCCTTTAGTTGGATATGAACAAAGAAGAAGAATTTGTCTTTGAAAAAGAAACTATTTTCAGCAAAATTGGTGCTTCTACCATGTTAGAAATATTATCATCACTGCGCCCGTTACGATTTTATCAAATAACATTAATAATGTAAAAGCTACAGAGTACCTTGTATTATTCCACAGCCAACAAATGCTAGAGCACTTTGCTGAATGTATCAAAATGTCAAAAGGAGCCCGACAAGAAGCGATACAAGTGAACATCTACACTGCTCTGCTGTTAGCGTTGAGGACTTTGGCAGAACTCAAGAGTTCGCTAGGACAGGAGGCTGTGAAGAACATTGCTACAGAGATTGTTATTGTGAGTAAAGTTTTTTATTGTTTTACTTTTTTATCAAAAGGCAAGGTGAAACTGATACTGTTAGCCTGCGTCATCCCACTGCTGGGATAAGGCCTCTCCCCACGACTTCAGTTGTTTGATCCAGGGCTAATGTGGACCGCTGGTCGTTGGTTTAGAACAAGGTGGAAGTGAATTTACTTTTAAGAAGCAACTAGATTGCCGACGATCGATCTCGGTCAATAGATGTTGATCGCGTTAGTAATCGATGGTCAAATTAATCTATTTAATTCGATTTCCCAGGACCATCTTGGACGGATCTAAACCGTCGATCCGTCAAGATTATCGATCGACAGAATTCTAGTCGTGAACATTATTTCCAAGACGTTAAATACACAAATTATAAATAATACACGTAAAGGAGTCTGCACACATAACAGAACCCTTTTTTTTTTTCGTTTTGGAAATTATCAAATGACTTCTCCCGCTCTGGGCAGAGCGGAAGGGTGTGTCAGACTTGTACTGACTAAAACCCATTCATGTTCCTTCCCTGCCCTTTGTGTTCCAGGACCGCGGTATCTCTTTCGAACAGTCCCGCAGCCCTGGCAGACCTATGTCACCGTGTCAGGCAAAAAATATTGAAAAGTATGAGACTATGCCCACTAGGCCGTTCCATTACTGACCAACACGGTGGCGTGCCATGCACAGTGCGTCAAAAATTTTCGGCGAGAATATTTTCCAGTGCCGATTCGCTCCGTGTATGACTAGGGATGCCATATTTGGCAAGGCTCGTGTCGGGACGCAGAGAGAAAAAAAATACATAACAAAAAATATTTTTTATTAAATTAAATATAATACAAATTCTAATGATTGGAAGCGGACGGAGTGCTAGACATAGCTTGATCATATTTTGTTGACGACCTTACTTTTTTGAGTAATTTTTTTTGACCTTTAACATATTTATAAAACTCCGTGCAAGTCATATTGAAGTTAATCTGACACTGAGTATTGACTCCACTGGCTCGACATTAATGAAAATACTCTTTCCAGTGGCGTTGTGGCCAGGTATCGCAAACAAATATTGGCATAATTTGAGCATTAGCCATTTTCTTTCAGGATTTTCCGTTTCATTTAAATTACCGTTTAATTACCGTGACCGCGCAATGAAACGGGACGTAATAGTGGTTTGTCGGGACGTCGGGACAGGGGGCCTATTGACGGTGACAGTCCCGATATATCGGGACGAATGGCAACCCTAGGCATGACCGTTCTAACTCTTTTACAGTTGTGGAAACCCACCTACCTTTGTTACAGAACGGCCTATCAGCAAACAGCGCGACAGTTCGCGCCGCGGCCGCTTCATGCGCTGGTCGCCTATGCGGCTGTATCACGGAAGCAGAGAGCCAAACTTTGTCAGAGAAAGTCATCGCTTTAGCTCGCACAGCAGTTAATAGGTAAAATCTAGAGGGTGTAAACAGACTCTTAACGAAGCCGAAAGGCACTTATTCTCCCCGACATTGCGATCATTTTTTTGTTCTAGACCATACCTGGGAACCTTCTAGTTACGGAGATATTGGGTGTCAAAGTTTCAACTTCATCACAAGTTTTTTTTTTAATTCATGTTTTTCATGTAAGATTTTTACTTTAAACCCCTCCAGGACCCGCTTACTATTCAATCCATCCATCAGCACAATGTTTTGAGTGCGTTACATTGAGTCCTACTGTAAAACGTGATTCTTCAGCCCAAAATAAAAAGTCGTTTCCCAGCACAAATTTTTGCGTAAAGTTACTTAGTTTGATGTACATAATGCTTGGTTGACGGCTTCGTGAAGAGTCTGTTTACACCCTGTATTTAATACTTGTTCCAATTGCTGTTATTTAAAAAAATAAAACATTTCCTTAAAAAAATCAACGTTAAACGTGTAAACTAAACTCTATGTGTACGATTTAAGGTCTGTGCGTGCAGCCGCTGCAGCCGCTGTAGGCGCTGTGCAGCGGGCGAGAGGTGCTACATCAAGCGCTGCAGCGCTGCCAGTGTTGAGGGCACTCGCACAAGACACCGCTGCTGTTGAGTTACAAGTTAGTTGTATTTTTAACAATAAGTTTATTTAAAACGTCTTTTTATTTAGAAACCAGTCAAAGACAGAACGCCAGAGGAATTATATAACTTTCACAATATTTTTCTGGTATGTAATGCATTAGTAATTGATGAAGAAACGAATCATCATCTGCCTAGCCTTTTCCCTATGTTGGGGTTGGCTTCCAATCTAACCGGATGCAGCTGAATGTCAGTATTTTACATGGAGCGACTGCCTATCTGAGAGGACAGATAGGCAGTCGCTCCATGTAAAATACTGACATGCATTGTGGAGGCACAACCCATGTTAGTACTGGGTAATACGATACCCCTTGGTACGACTGGTTGTCAGATATTTGGGCCACTGACTACCTAACGACTGTCAAAGATCTACAAATGACAGCCAGGACCTTAACGTGCTTTCCGAGGCACGGAGGAAATTCGGTATGAATGTGTGGTCACCCATCCACAGCGATCGACCCGAGCGGCTGTTATTATTTAGCCACGAGCTCCTGCATAGCAGCGCAATTGATAACTCCTGCGCAAAACAGGCTGTTTAAATGGACATATTTCTCTTTCATGGTGTTGCAGTACTGTATCAATGATTTGTTGCAAATCATTATCCCCTCTTCTTCCTCAGGTCTGGTCGCTCCACGCCCTCTCAGTGCTAGCAGACGCCTCCGGCCCGATGTTCCGAGGCCACGTGGAGTCTACCCTCAACCTAGCCCTGAAGCTACTGTTCAGTGCGCCTCCCTACCAAGAGGACCTACACCGTAGCATTGGACGATTGCTGTCAGCTTTGATTACTGTTGTTGGGCCGGAGTTGCAAGGTAAATAAAATACTTTTTTACCAGCTATTCATGTAACTGTTTTAAGAGAGTGCATTTTGGAAGTTGGCAACGTCGCAAATAGCTGTCAAATGGAGAGAGAGAGAGAGAGAGAGAGAGATATAGTAGAGGAGTCACTTTACGCACTAGACTTCAAGTTTGTAACGTCACGTCGCGTCTCAGTGTGGGTATAATAATAAGCCGAATTTTGTCTCCCACAGTGGTAGCAGTGGGGCGGTTCGTATGCGCGTGCGCAGCGCTGGGCGAGTTCGGCGCGGGCGCGCGCTCCGAGGCGCTGGGCTGCCTGCAGCAGCTGCAGATGTTCGCGCCCGATCACATCAACTTGCACACGCTCGTGCCGCATCTCTGTGTGAGTATAATGACGATAGAAAACGATAAAGTTTGAAATTAAAACCCTATAGTATTGCTGCAAGTAAAGAGGATCTTCTTTCATTGATTGACGAAACTCCATATTCGCAATAGGTCGCTCTGTATATTGAACATGTACGCACGACGGCTGATCAAGCTATACAAAACCAGTTTATGCGGATCTCTCATTGCACAGGAAATATATACAAAGCGAGACCATGTTATACCGGAAATGTAAAGCTTGATGTGCTGCCGTGTGTACCATTTCAAATAAACCATTCCAAATGATTTTGACAAACATTTTGTTTTTCTTTTATTACTATTAGATGCCGATTCAGTATTGAAAAAGACGTGAAGAATTATGCCTGTGGCAGATTACGTCCTGTTCCTTCAAACTACCTCTGTAACAGTAACAGTAATGCATTATTGTGTTTTCAGCGCGATCTATCAAGTTCAGAGCTGACTGTGCGTCGCGCCGCCCTCTGCTGTCTCCGTCAGTTGTCGCAAAAGGAAGCCGCTGAAGTGTGCAAATACGCGCTCTTGGCTAAAGACCACGTACCTGCTAAGCCTTATTGTGGTAAGTTGTAATGATTATAATTAATAAATGAAACGTTCAAATCTGGATTAATCTGGTCGTCGTCATACGCAGGGTGAACGCTGCGTAATAGCAACGCTAACGTTGCGTCGATTTTAATATTGTCACAACGCAATGTCTTGGCGGTGTCTATACTAAAATAAAAAGTAAAACAGCTTTATCTGCCTGTTACAACCAGCATTATGTATAGATATATGTTTTGGCGCATTTCCATAGCCGGAACTAACTCCATCTTGTTTTTTTAAGACATTTCTAAAAACGTTTACCTACAGCGCCCCCTATTGATGTTATAAGAGCATGAAAATCCTTGTGTAGCTACCCAGTCACAGTGAGTGTCATTACTGAAAACTGGCTTGTCAAATACTTTTTCTGCAAGACTTACGTGTTCTGAAATACTTATGTTTTATGTCTTTTAACAGGCGTCGTAATCACAGAAACCGGTCTCCCCGGCGCTCTGTTCGCGTTCCTGGACAGTGAAAGAGACCCCACCGCGCTGTCGTATGCGCGCGATACATTAACTTGCTGCCTTTTAGCTGCAGCCACGCATCGCAGTGTGAGGGACTGGCTGGCACTGGCTAAGAGAGTCCTCACTATTCGACTAGGTAATTTATTTTGGAACATAATTATACAATCATATATACCAATTTCCCGGAGAAATGTGTTCTAGGACAGCAAGCGAGACCAGACCAGTTGTCGTTTTGGCCTCAGCGACACAACACAGTATGAGGGACTGGCTCACAACGGGCTAAGAGAGTGTCTATTGGGTGTGAAAAGACCCTTCACGACGCCGAAAGGCACTTGTTCTGCCTATAATTGTGATAACTTTTTGTTCTGAACTTTACCTGAGAATAATAAAAGTTGGAACTTTGACCCTAATAATTTCGTAACTAGAAGGCTTTTTACGGAGATATTGGCGGTCAAAGTTCCAATTTTTTCGTATGTTTTTTAAGTACTCAGGTTACATAATTTGACGTACAGAATTCTTGATTGACGGCATTGGGAATGGTCCGTTTACACCCTGTGTGTAGGTTCTAATTTACAAGAGTTGGAAATTGTTCTGTATATAGCCCATGATTGGACAATTTAAACTTTGAATGTTCTTGTTGCGCTCGCCATACCGGCACGCTATTGGTTGCACCGTGCTACATGTCACTGCAACAGTGCGATCTGCGCGCCAGCTGCGTAGAACGCATAGAAAAAAAGGAACGCCAGTTCTCGCTGTCAGCTCGTTCGAACAGCATCTAATTTAAAAACTCCGTGAGTGAAAATTGTAATTCAAGGAAAATTTGTACACTACCGTGTCTTGTACAACGTGCTGAACTATGTGATCATCTTCAAGCGAAAGAAAATATCAAGAAGCGGCCGCAGCTAAGAAAAGGTGAGTCGTACTCGAATTTTCTGGTTGATTGTTCCATGATTGGGCGAACGGGTAGAACTCCGTTCATACAGAACTTCCTCTTTTACCACTACAGCAAAGCAAATTAATACAGTCCATTTCTCTATTCCACAGAATTAGTGTGCAGAACTTTTCCACAAAACTTCGGTCGTGTTTTTACTTCAATCTACAAATGTTTTGTTTATATTTACAGAAGACAGCAACAATCCCGAAACAGACTTCGACGCTGAAGGAGATGACGACCAAGCCGAGTTCCATGCAGAATCTGACACGACTACACATCCTCCTGTTCAGTCAAGATGGCCGACAAGGGTAAGAAAATAAAAAAAAAACAAATTTTGTAAAAAAATATAGTGCTAATGTGAGACACAAGAATATGCTTCACGCTATTTTACTTTCGAAGGGAGAAATAAACCCTTATTTTGCCAGCTATGTTAAAAGTACCCCTTTCTTTTTTTTGAACCGCGCACAAATCCAGATTCGAAGCACTGACAATGGGGAAGGCTACTCAAAGCTGATTGTAACTGGCGGGTCCATAGCTTAGTCCCAATCTGACCAATAAGGTGAAGGTATTTTGAAATATAAAATGACATTGACAGATTTTCAACCAATGACCCTGCTTGGTACAAGCTATGCTAGCGCCACTGGATTTACAGTTGCCTTTCCCATTACTAGAAATTTAAACTTATAGTGTCACTTACGGGATAGCTTCCGTGTTTTTTCATTGTTTGAATTTATGATAAGTTAAGTTGTAAACCGTGAAAGCTTAAAACAGTACTAGAAATTTCCCAGGAAAGCTACTCTGCTCTATAGACGCGCTTCGAACTGAAAGTGACCGTTTCTGTCTGTTTTACATAGGTGTTCGCAATGGAGTGCATTCAGAAGATAATGGGTGCGTGCGAGGCGACCGGCGACAACGCACACTTCGACCTCGTCAAAGCCAAGGAAAAACTACAGAATAACCCCGAGGGTATGTACCCGAGACTTTGGCTGTGTTTTTCAAGTTACACAAACAACCCCGCACGGAGGAACTTACAAGTCCCACAACCCCGGACATTCCAGTAAAGAGCCTCATCACACACATCCCCAAGTCTTTTTTTTTTTAGTCTTGCAACACTGCATGTATGTTGTCAACTTTATTATTTATTTTATGAATGGTAGCTTCACAGCTGACCGTACAATAACATAAAAAAAATATTAATCCAACATTACGCCAATTGCGAAGTACACATAAAAAACATTAGATTAGGCGATAGTGATTCGAATGAATAATCAATATGATCTGTTAAAATACTTCTCGTTGTTTTGCTCTAAAAAGGAAAATACGTGTTTTATTCACCACGAGCTCTCTGCTCTGCATGCAAAATCATATAGCATCCAAAACTCACAGTTTCACTAACACCTCTTCACACACTCCGACATCCAAAAAACTATACTCCCACAGTGGCTAGTTTGATCTGAATATAATTCACTGTAGCCCGCTTCAAGACAGTTACGAATAAACTGAAAACATGACAACATAGTACTTGTTTAAACACATACTTTTTATAAGTTCATTACCTTTCTCTTTCAGGTGACTACCTATCCCTCCACCTATCAGATCTCGTCCGGATGGCATTCGTGGGCGCTACAGGTGAATCTGACGCACTGCGATTGTGTGGCCTCAACACTTTGCAGATGATCATACAGCAGTTCGCTAGAGCACCCGAACCTGACTTCCCTGGACATCTACTGTTGGAACAGTATCAGGCACAGGTTGGTAGTAAGACTAGTACTTTGACATCATGATTATAAGACCATTCTTGCTTTTGAATGCCCTTTTACAGCCTGTATAACCCAAGATTTCTGTAGATGTTTTCTTTAAAACATTCACTATTGTATACAGGTTGGAGCTGCGGTCCGGCCCGCGTTTGCTGGTGACACAGCGTCTCATGTAACGGCGGCGGCGTGTGACGTATGTTCGGCGTGGATCGGTTGTGGGGTCGCTAGAGATATCAACGATCTCAGGAGGTACGTCTTAATACATACTGAGATTTTGAACAGGGCACACTATGGCAGTTTTGCCAACCTACAAAGTTGGAAAACTTTTTGAAGTAAAACTTCTTTACGCACGCTTGACTTGGGGAGTAAGCTGGTGAATGCGTTACGAAAGCGATACGACGCGTTCTGGCGATGCGAACGGAACATATAGATGGAGCTAAAGAAGTTTTATTTCAATCGTGTAGTCTCGTTTTTCGGAGTACACTCGTTTTTTTAACGATTTATTTTGGATTGAGACAAATAAAGCGGTTATTTTGATGATTTTTCACATAAAGCTACGCAAGGCAATTGGTAAACAAAAACTATTATATTTAATGTTTCAGAGTTCACCAACTGCTAGTCTCCAGTTTGGATAAATTAAATACGAAAGGCAACACCACGTTGATTTACAACGAAAGCATGGCAACATTAGAGAAGCTGTCTATTTTGAAAGCGTGGGCTGGGGTAAGTTTCAGATTGATTAAGACTAGCAAAATATATTTTATTCTATTACTCTATGAATCTAGTTAAACTATAATTACATTATAAAGCTGCAGAGTTTGTTTGAACGCGCTAATGTCACTAGTTCGAATTGAAAAATTATTTTAGTGTTGGATAGCCTATAGGCTATATAACATAACGTTACGACCAAAAGGAGCGGAGCATCAATGAAAATAGTTTCGGGGGGGAAACAAACGGGGAAATTAGTATTTTTATAATAATTTCACGCGGACGAAGGTCGCGGGGAACAGCTAGTTAATTATATTCAAGCCTATAAAATATCATAAAAAATTCTAATTTCCCATCATTTCATCTTACAGGTCTACATAGTAGCAATGGTAAGCAACGGCAGCGCCCCAGGCAGCTACGTCAAACAACTCGACACGAAACCGTTCAACAACCGCGCAGAACTCGCCAAGTGGCGTAACCAGCTGCTGCAGAACAACAACCAGGTCGACAACGCGGAACCCCAGACCCCTGAAGATGAGGAGTATGGAGAGTTTGAGAGTAAAGGAGAGAGTTTGTTGAAACTGGTCGAACCTGAGTTGGAGAGTTTGGGAGAGAATTGGATTGCGGCGTTGAAGGATCATGCGCTTTTGAGTTTGCCGCCTGGTAAGTGCTTTTTGTTACTATCTCTTTTTTTGAAGTTATACTTCTTTTGGCGCGTTTGGATGAGAGTGAATTCATGACCTGCGCGCGCACGATGTCCCAAAAAAACGACATGATGAAGTTGGCTGCAGAATAGAATTAATAATATATATTTCTTTAAATGACTAACTTAACATATAAGTAAGGAAACTGAATATACAGTACTTACTGTATACCTATACTGTTTTGATTGATTTTAACAATTTTCTTCGATATTTACTGCAGTTTTGTTTTTTAAAATTTTTCTTTAGACGCCAAAGTAGTATAACTTCTAACGCGTGTACATAAGTACACACACACCTTTTTTTTTCTATCCTGCTTTCTCCCACTCCTGGGCAAAGGCCTCTCTCCACTCCTTCCAATTCTCACGAACCCGCGCGTCCTCCATCCAGTTCTGACGAAACCTGTCCAGTTCGTTCCGCTATCCCCTTCGTGGCCTGCCGCGACCCCGCCTCACTGTGTCAGGGCACCAGTTTACTGCTATTTTGGCCCACAATTTGTCCAGTATCTGACAGACATGTCCTGCCTAGTCTAATATGTGTTTGGCAGCATTTTTAACCACGTTAGTTATATTTGTTTTGGAGTGCAGTGTTGTGTTTCGAACACGTTCCGGTAATTTTACTGTTAGTGTTACTATCTGGTACTGTCTATCTCGGGATAACCTGAATCTACCTAATTATTAAAAAAATATCCAGGATCCGGAGTTCATAAATTAGGCTCTATGTGCCACAGGTTGTGTGCGAAGAATTATTTGAAAAAAAAAATGTTACAATTTCTATGCACTGTAGAGCCATTAAAATCTTTAGGTAGAACAAATTTAATAATCGGCCATTGTATATGAAATTTTTTCGTGTCGATGATTCCTGTAGTTATTTAATTAAATTTGTTTGGACCAGAAATCAGCCGCATCTATGGCGTTGGAAGTGGCTTCGAACAGATTTCTTTAAAGTTCAGGTGGAGTTGCAATCGCCAACGCCGGTAAAGTGATGCAATTGGCTGTTTTATTTATTTATCATTACTTATAACTATTTTTCAAGGCACAACCCAATGATATTGTTCATTTAACCAATTATTTGACGGACGTTTTCGTAGCGAAAGCTCACCTCTGTGTTATTGGGAAACAGTGTTTTATTATGTATACCTAAGCAAATCTAGGTCAAAGAGCACATTATCCACAGAGTTCGCATCTCAACTCCCTCACGGCGGCGGCGCCTTCTACTCAGCGGAAACAGCGGAAGCGTCCCGCCAACACTACGCGCGCGCCTGGCCCTCGCTACTGTACGCCGCTTCGCTGAGGTTTAACGCTAATATCGCACAGCCGCAGACTGACAATGCTACGGGTAAGTACGGCCTTTGATTGATTGACTTGATTGGATAATCTTGTCTTTTGAGTAACCGATTCGTAATGTTCCTTGTGTTCTAAGAGATAAGGCTTATGTTTAAAAAGGTTTTTAATTATTGACTGCCTCGTAGGTCTAGCCCATTCACTGCCCAGTACTTCGCGAACACTTCGCGTACTTCGTTCGCGTGCCCACAACACGTATCCGAGTCGTCGTTATAATTAACTAGATATAGATGACTTGTATTCATGCCAGAACCCGACTAGCGAGTCCATAGCTACGGATACGCGTACGAACGAATCATTGTTCGAGTCATATGCTGGGGCTGGGCACTGAATGGGCTAGTGGTCCCAAGCGCGACTGCTGAGCATGAGGTCCTGGGTTCGATTCTCGGGTCAGGCAAAAGCTATTTGGTTTTTCCTTCAGGAATTTCTCAGTAGCAGCTACGGAGTCTAGGTTTGTGCCCGGTTGATGGCAATTGGCTCGCCCTATTACATGGGACTTAACGTCTTACAGCACATGTAAAGGAAAAAAATTGAATCGAAAAACCGCAAATATGTAGTTTAATAACAAAATACCTACAAGATTATACGGAACCCTCGGTGCGCGAGTCCAACTCGCACTTGACCGTTTTTTTTTTTAACTAAGCTTGTTTTCGCTTCCTAAAAATGTAACCATGATTTATTTCAGATAAATCCGAAGGTACGTTGGATAACAGATCCACGAAGACTGAAAATGGAAACTTTGAATTTTTCGAACCTGTCGACGAAAGATTCCATCTATTGTTCGGTAAGAACTTCCTACTATTTAAAAATAATAGTTAAATTCCTTCTACAAAATTGTTATACTACAATTATGAAGCTGTTTTTGCAGGTATATGCACCGAAGCCCTCTGTGCGCAACGGGACATGACCGATGAGAATATAATCTCAGTGCTTTTGTCTCTGGTCACACTTCTAGATGCGCCCGAGAATAGGGCCAGATTACTGAAAGACAGGTATGTCATCTTTTGTGCTTAAAATGATTTAAATTGTAAGGGTTATATTCTTAGGGCTGCGGGACTGTTCGAAAGAGATACCGCGGCCCTGGAACACAATGGGCAAGGAAGGAACATGGATGGGTTTTAGTCAGTACAAGTCTGACACTCCCTTCCGCTCTGCCCGGAGCGAGAGAAGTCATTTTATGATTTCCCATACGGAAAAAAAAAGAAAAAGGCTTATATTATTTTTGTAGAAATTACAATGATCCATTCTAGCAGTGTTTTGTGGAAAAGAAATGAGAGTTAGATTCCGAATATTTTATAATCTCTTTATTAATTTTTGTTCATTATCACCTGTCGTTATAATTTAACACTTGAACGTACGCGACATTCTTTTGTTTTTTTCGAACCCAAGAGCTCAATGATTCCTATGTAATTTCTGATGATGTTAAATTTTAAGGCAGCGCTTACCGAGGGAGGCACTTAAATTCATACGTACCTAGTCATGGCAATATACTGGGTGGAAGGGACAAAGACGCTTAATTGGTTTCCACGTATTCAGTACAGCATTCTGAACCCGCCCACAGAAATGTTTCGTCGGTTATTAAAAACAAACAGCTGTCTCCTACAAAACTGCAATTACACGGGCAAAATGTATGGAACAGCTAGTTTTTTTTCCTTCCAACCTGTATATATTCCAATGTCGCGAAAGGAAATCCCTTTTCATGCCTTGGGGTTGATCTCTAAACATTATAATTTCTATGATGTGCTATACACCCATTCACTGTCCAGTACTTCGCGAACACTTCGCGTAGTTCGTTCGCGTGCCCACAACCCGTATCCGAGTCGTCGTTATAATTAACTATAGATGACTTGTATTCATACCCAGACCCCGACTAGCGAGTCCATAGCTCCGTGGGTACGGGTTGTGCGAACGAACGAATTATTGTTCGACTCATATGCTGGGTGCTGGGCACTAAAAGGGTTCAACTAAAACAAAAATTGCATCCTTTATAATCATCTGGTTTACAGATCACTCGCTATAGAGCTGTGCCAAATCATCCACCGAACAGGCCTCACTCAGGAGAGCATCGAGGCCTTACTTCTCGCAGCTGATGTTCTGAAACTAGTCATAGATGGCGCTAGGGAACAGCTGCATGCGCAAATGCAGGCCAAGATTAAAGGTAAGAGAGACATGAAGACGGTTTTATCATAAGGCCATAAAGCTATTAGCGTGACTTTGAGCTTGATCAAATAAGGATATGTTTACCTAATTTTGCCATGACCAGCATTTTTGAGGCCCACTTGCACCGCAAAATTCGAATATTCTTACGTTTCGAATCATATTTTATTAAAAATATAGCTTGACACTGACCTGCAAATCGCAAAAACCGCTACCTTGGCGCTTCCTGTAATACATTAAATATTATGTCATGTTGTTGTTTGATTACTGTCTCTGTTATCTTCAAACGATTGCGAGACATAGAAAGATGTTTAAAACTTGCGCTGAATGCATTTAGTAAATTGTCATAAGCCAAAAATATCATGGTATCGTGATTTGGAACGCAATAGATTTTTTTTTCCATTTTATGCAAAGTTTTGTTTATTTTTCTGTTTTTTAATTTAATATAAAATAAAATTTTAATCTTCTCTATAGAACTAGCACCAAACGAAGTCACAGACGGCTCCACGCCCCAGTCAGTCCTCGAAGTCGTCCACACGCTGGGCGAGGGTGGTCCCACGGGCGACCTGCCGCCCGGCAAGTCCGTGGTGTTCGCGTGCCTGGAGGCGTGCCTGTGTCTCCTGGTGAGGAGGCTGCCGGCACTGTCGCCCAAGAAACATGGCGGCGCTGTGGGAGTCATCGGGGTGCCGAAGGGATTGGGTGTACATGGAGATACGTTGTTGGTGAAGAGTCTGTCGGCTATGTCTGAGCTTCCGTCGTTGACTAGTCCTCAGGGTGAGTTGGTTCACGTATTTCATGCTAAAATACCCACCAAAATCACTGTTGTAATCTTGACGCGCGGTGCAGAGCTCGATTTTTATTTGGCCATTAATTTGTATGGGTGTACTACTAGGTAGACCTTTGCCCAAACCTTCGGGGATTACGGGCGTGTTGTTATGTGATGTTATTAATTTGTATGTGACCAAGTTTTAGTAAAAATGGAAACTAATGTAGTTTATTTACCGCCTTAGTGGCACTAAAACTCAACAACAGTTAACGTGTTTTGTACTCAAAACTGCACATACTCATATGTATAAGTAGTCCTACCCCTTATAAAAAGGTGGCTATATCTTCATCATCATATCAGTCCAGAATCATCCACTGCTGGGTATGAGCCTCCCCTTTCTTGCCACACTTCCCGGTTCTGTCTGTCCTTATGTGGTTACAACCGCTTACAATCCATTGCTAAATCCTAAACCCACCTCAATGTAAAGTATTGCCTCCCTTGTAGACAAAGTTAAAACATGACATGCGCCTGTTACTTCAACGGTGTAACTTTAAAACTTTCTACGTCTGTGGCAAGACTGACTGCAGAATTCTTAAAGTGGTAGCACTTCTCCAGAAGAGAGCAGCGGTGGCCCAGTGGTAGTGACCCCGACTTACGAACAGTAAGTCGTGGGTTCGAACCCAGGCAGGCGCATTACTTTGTGTAATTTATTTCATCACCACTGCTCTCAAAAACGGTGAAGGAAAACATCGTGAGGAAACCGGCATGTCCTAGAACCAAAAATTCGAAGACATGTGACATCTACCAATCCGCACTGGGCCCGCGTGTTGGATTATAGCCCATTCCCTGTCATAGAGAGGAGGCCTGTGTCTCAGCAGTCGGAACATTATAGGCTGATGATGATGATGATGACTTCTCCAGAAGAGCTCATTCAAAAGAAGAGCTACTTCTTCTTTTCATCGTGTGGTTAGTATCTAATCTGGTGTCAGAGTTTTTATGCCGCCCAAAGGCCTCTAACTTGGCTTTACATGCCGTGAAATATCTCTCAGGCATGCTGGTTTCTTATGTATGAATCCTTTCAATACATTCCAGGTGCACTATCAATCCTACCAACAATCTTGTACCTCGCAACCGAGATCCTCCGCGAGAGTAAAGGCGAAGGCGCCGCAGCGGAGGCAGGCGTAGTGTTGCTACAACGAGCGTCAGAGTGTCGCGTGGTGAGGTTGCACGAACATACCAAGCAACAACACGCGCAACTGTTGCAGAGCGCGCTCGCTAAACTTGTGGAGAGGGTAAAGAGTGGTAAGTTTTTTGTAATTAGTGTTAAAAGCAGCAAAAACCGTTGCTGAAGTTAGTTAATAGTCTAGCAGAATACATACTACATCGTATACACCGAAATTGAGAAGCAGTGGCGGCCCCGGCTTACGAGCAGCTAGGTTTGAACCCAGGCAGGCGCATTACTTTGTGTAATTTATTTCATCACCACTTTAAACGGTGAAGGAAAACATCGTGAGGAAACCGGCATGTCCTAGAACCAAAAGTTAGAAGACATGTGACATCTACCAACCTACATTGGGCCCATTGTCTCTCCTAGAGAGTACGCCTGTGCCCTAGTAGTGGGAACATTATAGGCTGATTATGCTATACGCCGAAATACTATGACAGTTTCGCTAGCTAGCTTAATTTGTCCGTGTAAAAGCCAATTGGACGTTACACAGGCAAAACAAAAAGGCTTTAGACAAAATATAAAACCAGTTTGGAACGTATACTTCGTTCCGTTATGATTGTATGATGTATTGGTGGATTCGCTGCCAAATGCAATTCCGACGATATTCTTTCTCTCATGATCATTTCTATGGTCTATTCAGTGTCCAGTATTACTGGACCTTTCTTTCCCTATTATTTTTTGTAAGAAAGGGAACGTAACGCAGTTCACTGACTACACAATTAGCATTTGATTACTTCATCAGTTTTAATATCTTTTATCATAATTCCCCCAGACGAGCCGGAGCAGCGCATCGAGCCAGTGATAGGCGCGCGCGGCATGGCGGTGGTACTGAACAGAGCGACGCCGGCGCCGCCGCTGCACTACCCCTGCATCAACCACTTCCGCCAGTGTCTCGAGACTAACGATAATGAGGTGCGTTATTAAATGTGTAGCTAAAGCTGTTTCTTAATCAAATCTCTTGGGTATATTTTGGCATTTTATTAACAATTAATTTGACGCACTGTGGTCACATAGGGCTATAAATCACGCAAGGGTGAAATCATGGTGCCTTATTTTTTTTGGATGAGAAATCATCAATTGACTCCTCCCGTTCTGGGCAGAGCGGAAAGGAGTGTCTGAGTTGTACTGAAAAATCCATCCATGTTCTTTCCTTGCCCTTTGTGTTCCAGGCCCGCGGTATCTCTTTCGAACAGTCCCGCAGCCCTGGCAGGCATCGGCCCTTGCTAAACGAACCATGGTGCCTTCGTTTAGTTTAGCAAGCTTTATTCGAACGTATATACATCGCGATATCTGGCCATGTTCGCCCCGTAAACGAGATCAGATCGTTACACCATCTGCGCCGCAGGACAGAGAGGTTTGGAAGGAGAAAGAGGAGGCCTTTGCTCAGCAGTGGGACACGCAAACGGGCTAACAAAAAAAAAAATATATACATCGCCAAAATGTGACATTAATTCCGTTTCGACTCCCATTTTTTTCGCATCAGACACTTGTCTTCGCTATGCTAGTAAAGCATATACATTTACGCAGCTTCTACGCCAATACTGGACTTACGTTTAGCGCTGAACCTAGCACACTCTAAAATAATCTTGTAGTTCTAATCGTTTCTTCATAGGAATATTCCAAAATTCTTCTTCAACTTTCGGTTGCCAATGATGATGATGATTTGGTTGTCAATGCTGAGTGTGGAACTTCTAAATCTTTCCATTTGTGGCGGTTTTGTGTTATGGCTAACCAGCTTATTCCAAAATTATCTTGTCGTAGTAAAACCAATTTGATTTATTTGACAACATGGAGATATATTATATATTAGATTATGCCTGCGGCTTCGCCACGCCCACGGGGTCTTACTTCTGGGATAATAAGTAATCTTATACCAAACTACAATCTAGATCTGTTCAGCCGTTCTGAATCGGATTGAGACGAAACATGTCTTCCATCAATTCTGTTAAAGAATGTTTATGCAAAATGTGTAGATTGGACTAAGGAATCACGTTGTCCCATACAAACCTAGTCCTCGTTTTTCACCGTTTTTAGGGGAACAATATCGGAAAATCCTTTCTTATCGGATGGCTACTTCATACAAAGAACACAACCTAAGTTTCAGGTCTCTACGATCAGCGGTTTAGGCTGTGCGTTGATCCGTCAGTCATTCAGGACAAATTTTATATGTATAGATTATTTGTCGCCCTTTTCAGATCTTCTCATCCTGCTGCTCAGTGCTCCGCTCGGTGTGGTCCAGCAGCGCATCGGCCGCCTGCGTGTCGTGGTGGGCGCGCGGGCTGGGCGCCCTGGTGGTGGCGCGCGCGGCCGGCGCCCGCCGCCCCGCCGACATGTCGCACACGCGCGCCGCCATCGCGGCCTTCGCGGCGCTGGACGAGCTGGTTAATGCTGCGCCGGATTCTGCGCGTGAGTGTACTGGGGAACTTCTGACAGTAGCTTGCTGTTCAGCACTTTTACGACACAGATTGTGGTGCAAGTTTTCAAAGTAGATACTGTGTGGATTTGTGGTCAGAGGCACGAGCGAATTATCATTGTCATTGCCATAACGCACGACTCTACTTATAGCTAACGGAAGCGCCTTTTACACTGCGATTTCAGCTCAAAAAATATCGACTAGAATATGTTTTTTCAGAATATCTATCTATGTAATCTATCTAATACCTTTAAACGAGCAATTCTTGTATACATATATAATCTGAATCTTGGAAACGACTCCAACGATTTACATGAAATTTAGTATGCAGGGGGTTTCGGGGGCGATTAATCGATCTAGCTAAGTTTCATTTTTAGAAAACGTCAAAAAAAGAAAACCGGGCAGAGCTCGGTCCTGTTATGTTTAAATAATTTACTGACTTTATTCGTGTTTGTTTTCAAATATCCAACTTCCATAGTCTCTTTAGCTTCCATAGTTTGTTTTCGTAGATGACTGCACTGTAAAGTTGTTGAATACACTAATTGTCTCATTGTTGTTTTCTACGCTGCTATAGAGGAGGGACCTAAAGGTAACAAAAAAAATAAGTTCAGAAATAAAAAAAAATAAAGTTACTGTCATTAAACTAATATTTAGTAATTTTTTCTAACACAGAAGTGTTTTACGCAAGTGTTAAAATTACAAATTTATGTGTAACTTAACATATTGTTTCTGGTTCCAGGTATCAAGATGCTGTGGCTACTAGTACCGATAGTGATATCGTACTTGCGCGAGGGCACGGAGCTCCAGCGCGCCGCGCCGCATGTGCGCGCCTTGCACGAGTTCGCGCTGCACTGGCTCACCAGGGTCGGACCTAAGCATCCACAGGTTCGTGTGACTCACTTGATACATTGAAAAACATCTTAAACCTATGTAAAACTAAGCTGGAAATGCATTGGGTAGAAAAGAAAAAAAAAAAATATATATACCTATATATAAAGTTTATTCGGCATTATTAAAAATACCTTAATAAGTTAACAAAATAAATAAACAAACAAAACTAATAATGCCAAAAGGGCCTCAGCTCAGCATAATGCCAGGTGCCAACACAAGGAACTACTTATACAGTGCGAATTTTTCAGGTGTCGCCAGTTTAAAAATGTTAAAATCAGTCCTGTCTTTTTATATGAAAAGCTTACCATTTATTTATCTCCAGGAATTCAAAACAATGATGCAACAATCATCCGAGCTACGCAACAAACTAGAAAACGCTCTCAAAGCGAACCAAGCGAGCACTCGTGCCGGTCGCGCGGCGGCGTCTCAACGCCCACTGTTCGACGCCAAACCCGCTAAGCCTACTATACAACTGAAGACAGACTTCAGCGATTTTAGGTAAACTGATTATGCTGAACCACTTGCACTGGGTCTGCGTGGAGGATCACGGCCCACTCCTCGCATAGAGGAGGCTTGAGACCCAGTAGGAAAGATTATTATTCTTTATGATTATGTAGCATCAAATTGTGTGTCATGTCAAACAGGCATTTGAATATAAACGAAACTGGAAAATATGTCATGAAAATTTTACGTCACTAATTTGTTTTAAAAGCAATTATATTGTAAATCTAAACGATCTCTAACTCATAGGATACGTATTATAATGCATATAATTTACGGTTCATTTGTGACCCGTTTGCAATACGTTCAATGAGCGAATTCTTATAAATATCGACGGTGACAAAATTTTAAATACGATAAGGGATATTCAGCTTTCGGCCTTTAGCCCAACGTTGGAAATCCATCACTGCACTCTCATGTCACTTACGGCATTTAAAATTTTCACCGTCGGTACATAAAAATATGCCCTTGATTGTGTATGAATGAAAGTGACACTTACTAAGCCCGTCATAAAAAAAACATGTTATGTTCGAAGATTAGCAGAGTTATTATAAAATAACAAATTTTGTGGACTGAGTGACCAATTGAGTATTGTAGTGTTTTGATCGGAGTAGGTAGATTGAATTGGGGTCATTGATCCGAAACGTATATATTAATATGAACATTCCTCCGGATTTATATTTTTTTCAAACAATGTATACAATGCAAAGTGTCGTGTTTTTGCGAAAATAAATACTTATTATACTTATTATTTGGTTGATTATTAAAAAAAAATCGGAACTTAGGTAGGAATTGTATTAAAATGAGCAATATTATACTGTTCATATTTTTTTTAACGTTACCCAGTCACGATTTGACACAACCCAACGACCAATCAGAGCAAAGGATCATGGGTGGTGCACTAACCGGTGGTGCCTTCCTTTAAATGATTTGAGTAGAAATAATATCACTACCAACATTAACAATATTTAATTGGATCCGGAAATACCGGAATTACTTTCCGGGAAAATGACTTATCCATGTTATTCTTTCTGTGAACATTTATGATACAAGTACCAAAAATCAATCTACCTACTCCGATCACTGGTTATGAGATATTATGTCCAGTGACTAGCATAGAGAATTAACTGTGGGCAGTTATTTATTTCACGCGAGGAATTAATGTGTTTTTGTTGTCTTTATTGACCGTGCATGTAGACTTATAGTTACTAAATTAATTATAATTTAAATATTGACAAATTTTTTATGCTTTTATCTGTGACGCGAGAGTGAGAGAGTGACCTCACTTATGGACGCGGAATCAACTTTAGCCGGGTTAAGGGTTTAAGTCTATATGATGAAAGCGAATGACGCAGTGTCGATTCGCGCCTTCTAAACCGAATCGAGGCGAGTAACGTCTTTTTGCGCTTATATCGCATGGAAGAATAGCTCTCTCTGATTGGCTCAAGTTGATTCAGTGTCGCTGGTGATCACTCCCATATGCCCTGGGAGGTTAGACTAAACGGTAATGCATGATGCCCCAGTGTTACTTGTAGTTTATAATTATCGCAATACGCGATACAAAACTAAACTAACATAAACATTCAGATCAGGAAACGTATTTATTAATATACGTTAAAATTTTGTGCGAATATAGATGTATTATTTTCAAATACACTAACTTTAAAATGTTTAAAGTTAATATAACTGATTTGCATATAAGCAGCCATTAACCCATTCACTGCCCAGTACTTCGCGAAAACTTCGTGAATTTCGTTCGCGTGCCCACAACCCGAATCCGAGTCGTCGTTATAATGAACTATAGGTGACTTGTATTCAAACCCAGAACCCGACTAGCGAGTCCATAGCTACAGATACGGATTGTGCAAACAAACAAATTATTGTTCGACTCATATGCTGGGTTCTGGGCACTGAATGGGTTAATATGGAATGAGCATGACATTATTAGTACTGCCTTAAAATACACTCCTAACTTATCTTCTGATAAAAACAAGTCTGTATAGTTTTTTTTGACGTATTATATGTTTATAGAAATGTCGTGAAGAAGGAAGAATGCACAATTTGTACACTGACTATAAATTATTAACCATTCCATAACTAATTTATAATGGAAACACTAAAACTGATAAATATTCTATATTTATACATACAACGCCTCATTATAGTAGATTTAAGTAATCTATTTCTAGATTATACTTATAATAAATTTTAGAACAATAATATAGATTAGAGATGCCTAGCGATCTCGGTATATCGTAGATATTAATCCCCTTTTATTCGTAAAATATCTAAGAACTTTAGGCTGCGTTTTTACCACAAATGTCAATTTTTACCGCAGCGTCCGCTAGAGCATCACAAAACACTGAATGCGATTAGTGCTAAACATTACAATGACTGCCTCGTTGGTCGCAATTATGTCTTGGGTTCGATTTCCAGGTCGGGTAAAATGTGATTGGGTTTTTCAATCAGGAACTTTTCAATAGTAGCAACGGAGACTAAATTTGTGCCCGGTTGATGGCAATAGGCTCGCCCCCTAGCACATGGGACTTAAAAACATAACTGGCGATATGTGGGTGTACTATTAGGCAGGTACGCCTCTGCCTAACCCTTCGGGGATTACAGGCGTGATGTTATGATGATGTCTTCATTTTCAAACGATTAACAGAGAATCAGAACGATGTTTTATATTAGTTTAGCGCAAATCGCATTTACTGATTTGTGGTGTAAACGGGCCTTAGTAACTAACAAACAGATTCTATAATACTAACCCCATTTTTTGACGAACTATCGTATTTTGCTCATAAAGTCATTATGAAACATTTTACCTACAGTTTGAAATAAAAGAAATGGTAAAACGTTCGAATAAGTTTATGAATAAGGGGAAAATTATTCCTAAATCGAAATAAATACGATTAAAATAAAATATTCGGTAGAAAATTATGAAATACTCGTATATTTAGAAAATTAACGTTTTTATCGAGATGAAATTATATGGAATGCAACAGTCCTGTGATAGTTCCTGAAAACAAGTTTTAAATTACGAAGATTTTATTTGAAATTTGCAGATATGAATGGAATGGAGATGGAATTTACGTTTACTGTAATTATTTTATTTTAAAATATTGACTCATGTTTAATTTTTGATTTATTTATGCCAAAATAATATGGCTTCATATTATACTGGCTGAGAGCGATTCTGGCCAAGTGAAAACTGGGTCCTGGTTGTATGAGATCCTGGCTTCGATTCCCAGGTCGGGCAAAGTGTCATTGTGTTGTTCCATCAGGAATTTTGCAATAGCAGCCACGAAGCCTGGATTTGTTGATGGCAATAGGCTCCCCCCCTATTACATGGGATATAAAAGTAACTGGTGAAATGTGGGTGTCCTATTAGGTACACCTCTGTCTAACCCTTTAGGGATTACAGGCCTGATGTTATGAGAAAACTGGGCCTGAAGATCCTAAGCTAGACGGAAACTGTCATCACCACTGGCTCTCAAAATGGCGATGTCTCTGCAACGCTGTCTATGCCATAATAGCCTCTCCATCCCATTCATTTTGTGTGGCGAAAAAAGATCCAATATGCCAAATTTTAATAGACTAAAGAATAAAATTAATTTCTTATGCTTCCATTTATAAATGTTTGAGTGCTTTTAATTGTTCCTACGAATTTTGGCTTTTATACTAATTTGATGATATGTTATCGCTGAATTATTTTAGATTTTAAGTTATTTTGTCTTCAAGTCAATTATATTAAACTGTCTCATTTTATGAAAATTATATTTATTTAGATTTAAGTTGCCCATCATGTACCTATTTTTAATTTTAAGCTTTTGGTTCAATAAAGTATTTAACATAGTAACAAAATGTTGTTTATTTTGTTACGACAACATGTCTTTTTTATACCGATACGCGGCTAGCCTATTTATCTACATCATGTAGACAATGCAGAAAATGAAAAATAATATCTTTTAAACTTGATATATTCGAATGAATTTTTGTATGACGTTCCTAGACAGGAACGTCATGTCATGAGGTATACGCAGTTTAATTTATTGTCATATTGACGGTGCGACCCTGTATACAAATATTGCTCATTGAATACTGTAGAGGTTTTCTAGTAAATAATAAGACTGTTTTACTTCCAAACACGTTCTCTATTTTCACACCGGATCTAACCTACAACAACTCCCCTTTTTTACCGCTGACAGCTCTTGTCAAGATGTCATAATAGGGATGTTCTACATTACAGATCCTACAATCCCTTCCTTTCTTTATAATCAAAATAGCACTTAACAAGCATAATGATTAGCCTTAAAAAACACAAATTAAGTATGCAACCAACACATCAGTCGCCCACTAAAAGAAACATAGCTTCACTTATTTACCCATAAAATAAATCTATAATCTCAGGCACTAACAACTAGCCTCAAACAAGTACACATGAAGTAATCAACACATCAAGCATTAACATAATTTAGCCTTAAACAAATACACATGAAGTAATCAACACATCAAGCATTAACATAATTTAGCCTTAAACAAGTACACATGAAGTAATCAAGCATTAACATAATTTAACCTTAAACATGTATAAATTGAGTATTCAACATCAGTCATTAATACAGTCTAATATTAGGCCTAACACAAAATCTTTATATTTAGCAGGAGCCCTATAGTCTCTAGAAGGTTTGTCTTTCTTAGTCCCAAGATTAGCCTCTGTCAAGTCCAGACTTCCCCTCTCTTTGCTTTTCTCCCTCTGCCCTTTATCACTTTCATGGCTGTCTGTCAAATCTGTGTTCTCTTTTTCACATACCCCAGTTTGTTCACTGCTCTGCATACTAAATCTACTCATATCTCTTCTCTTGATAGGTTGAAAATGGGTAGAATTTCTTCTCAGTATTTTTCCATCTGGTGATTGAGTTGCCATCGAATTTCCTGTTTTCCATATAACTGTATGCTCTGTTAGTAGGTGAGAAGTCTGTACTCAGTTTATTCTGCTTCATCTGTTTTACTAATACTTTATCTCCTGGTTTGATATCTGTAACTTTGCTGTGTCTTCTCTTGTCTGCATACTGCTTCTGTATGCCCTTCTGGTATCTATCTTTATCTGTGATTTCCTCATCCTCATAATTAGTTTTTTCCAGTTTTGTTAGCTCTGGTATCTTTGTCTTTATGAATCTGCCTCTAAACAGTTCTCCTGGTGGTACTCCAGTAGTACTGTGGGGTGTTGTGCGGTAAGCAGATAGATATGTAAGTAGTTCTTCTTTCCAATCCTGTTTCATTGCCTGTGCAATCCTTAATCTTCTTAAAACATTACGATTCTGTCGTTCAACTTCTCCATTGGCCTGTGGCCACAGGGGTGTGCTATGCTTAAGCTTGATGCCATATGACTTTAGGAATTGCACAAAACGATGGTCAATAAATGCTGGTCCATTATCACAGATTATATTATCCATGATACCCTCTCTGGCTATAATTTTGTTCAGGATATTTATTGTGTTTTCAGCTGTTGGATGTTTTACAATTTCTACCTCATAGAATCTACTGTAATAATCCACAATAAATAACAGGTAATGTCCTGATGGTAATGGTCCAAGATAATCAATTGCCACTTGCTCCCATACTTTACTTGGAAGCTCAGTTGGTACCAAAGGTTCAGGTGGTATAGCCTTCCTCACCAACCTGCATCCATCACAGGTGTCTGTCCAATACTCAATATCTTTATCCATGGTCAGCCACCAGACTTTTGACCTTAATTTACTCTTCATCCCATTTGCGGAGATGTGCCCCTCATGTCCTATTTCTAGTATTTTGGCAGTCAGTTCTTTGGGTACTATGATTCTAGGCCCTCTTAAAAGAATTTCTTCTATAACACACAACTCTGTCTTTATAAGTTCATATTTCCTCAATTCCTTTGGCCATATGTCTTTATCTATTGCTTTCTTCACCTCTTTTAACTCTTCGTCTATTAAAGTGGCTTCTCTCACTTCTTCGACTGTTACTGCAGGTGTAGTTATTTCAATTAGGCCTAAAAGAGAATTTTCCTCTGTTTTATCTTCAGACGTTTCTGGCTTCCTGTTAGTGTTTAATAGTCTTGATAACGGATCAGCAATGTTGTTTTTACCTGGCTTGTAAATAACTTTAAAGGTATATGGTTGCAATCTTAACACCCATCTTTCACTTGGCTTTGACCTTGCTGAATAAATTATCTCCAACGGTTTATGGTCAGATATTATTTTAAATTCTTTACCCAATAAATACATATAGAGATTCTCACAAGCCCATATAATAGACAGGGCTTCTTTTTCTGTCTGGGAATATCTCTGTTCAGTTGGTGTGAGAGCTCTACTAATATATTTGATTGGCACTGGTTGTTTCTCATTGTTTATATTTTGGTGTTGGATCAACACTCCTGCAATGCCTACAGGACTAGCATCGGTTACTAGTGTAGTACTTGCATCCTTGTCATAGTAGCCCAAGGCAGGCGCCTTTGCAATAACATCCTTCAGCTGCTGGAATGCCTGCTGGTGCTTGTCCTGCCATGTAAACTCTGTGTCTTTCTTTGTCAGGTCCCTCAGTGTCTCAGTGATGGTGCTAAAATTAGGTATGAACCTTGCTGAGAAATTCACCAGCCCTAGAAAGCTTCTTACTTCTGCTTTACTTTCAGGTGCCCTAAACTCTTGAATAACTTGTTGACTGGTCTGTGTGGGCTTAATGCCCTTAGCTGATAAATGGTGTCCTAGAAATGTGATCTCTGGCACTCCAAATACACACTTGTTTTCATTCAGGGTGATACCATTTTCTTGCAGCCTTTCAAGCACTATTTTTAGCCTGATATCATGCTCCTCACGCGTTCTGCCTCCGATTCTGATATCATCCTGGCTGTTTGCCACACCTTCGATGCCTTGCAGTAGTTGGGAGATAATTCGTTGAAACATTTCACTTGCGCATCGAATACCAAAGAATAATCTTTTGTATCTGAAGAGCCCCACACTACAACTGAACACTGTGATGTTCCTGGAGTCCTCGGAGAGTAAGATCTGATGGTACCCCCACTTAATGTCAACTTTTGAAAAGTACCTACAACCATTGAGGTCGTCCAGTAATTCTTCAAATGTAGGAAGTGGTACCCTTTCACGCAACACAGCTTCATTTGCCATTCTCATGTCGATTACTAGTCGGTGCTGCCCCTTCTCCTTTTTCTGCACAATGTGTGAAGGTGAAACACAGGGTGTCGGTCCTGTCACAGGTTCAATAATGTCATTGTCAAGTAGTTCCTGAATTAAATCTTTTTCTATTTGTCTCACATTAAATGGTTGTCTTCTGACAGGTTGAGCAACAAGAGGTACTTTAGGATTAATGGGTATTTTAAGTTCAAAATTTTTTAACTTGCCCACCCCTTTGAATATATTGGGATACAGAGCAGTTATTTTGTCCTTGGTTAGATAACTACTGTTGGGCTCTGTATATGCCGTCATAACTGTGGTTTCAGGCCCTACTCTCAAAAGTCCTAACTGAATAGAAGTATCTCGGCTTAATAGTGCTGGTCCCTTGCCATCATATACTAACACAGAAGCTGTTACATTTATTTTTGTGTCCGGTGAGTACAGTTTTGTTTTGAAAATTCCCAATTTAAGAATTTCTTTGCCACCATAGGCACAATACCTTTGAGACTTACTGTTTACTAAATCACATTGTAAACCACACCTTAACAGTTCTTTAAAAAGTCTTTTATCAATTATATTGATCATCGCACCAGAGTCTATAATGAACTTATGATTCTGTCCACAAATCCTAATGCTACATTTATTATTTGCAACACTCATGACTGGAAATACAGATTGAACATAACCTTCTTCATCACATTCACATTCATTGTCTGAGTCACTTTCACTGTTTGATTCTTCTTCTACAACATATTTTACATATCTTTTCTTGTTTTTCTTTTCATTCTTCCTTGGTTCTTGTGTCTTGCACTGTTTCTTAAAATGACCTTTCAGCCCGCACTTTTCACATTTTTTGTCCATAGCTGGGCATGATGAATCTTTAGCAAAATGCCCTGTATATCCACATCTAAAGCATTTTTGATTTCCCATCTTCGGTTTCACTAAATTTACCTCCTTCTGTTCCAGCACTTGAGATTGAGTCTCAGCAGCTTTGCATGTCACATTAGACATTTGTTTTTCCATTTCAAATATTCTTGCTACTTTTAGCAAATTGTCTAGCGTTAACTCTTCCTTCAAAAACTTTCTTTTTAATTCCATGTTGTTAGATTTTTCTATAATTTGATCACAAATTGCTTCTTCCTTGTTGGAGAACTTGCAATATTTTGCCTTTCTACGCAGACGCACGCAAAAACTATCAGTTGTCTCTCCCTCTTCCATATTCAGGCTTCGAAATATTTGTCTTTCATAACTTAGATTTACTTTAGGTGCAAAATATCGGTTCAATTTGGTAACCGTTTTTTCAAAATCGTCTTTTCCAACATCTTCCTCACAGTCTTCTAAGCTCTCAAATATCTCCTGAATTTCTGGACCAGCTTGATGTAAAAGTCGTGCCACCTTTTGTTTTGTCGACAGTCCGATCTGTCCCTCCAAATAATAATTAAAATTTCGCATCCATGACAGCCATCTTTCGTTCACGGAATCTGGTTCCAGGTACGGTTCAAATTTAGGTCCCGCAGCGCCAACCGCATACTCGGCCACTGCCATCGCCATATCTCCGTGGTTTTATACTCGTCGCCAATAAATCTGTAGAGGTTTTCTAGTAAATAATAAGACTGTTTTACTTCCAAACACGTTCTCTATTTTCACACCGGATCTAACCTACAACAACTCCCCTTTTTTACCGCTGACAGCTCTTGTCAAGATGTCATAATAGGGATGTTCTACATTACAGATCCTACAAATACTATATGGATTGCCTCATTGGTCGAGTGCTCGCAAGCGCGACTGCTGAGCATGAGGTCCTGGGTTCGATTCCCAGGTCGGGCATTGCTATTGGGTTTTTACTTCAAGAATTTCTCAGTAGCAGCCACGGAGTCTGTATTCGTGCCCGGTTGATGGCAATAGGCTCGCCCCCTATTACATGGGACTTAAACATAACTAGCGCAATGTGGGTATACTATTAGGTACATCTCTGCCTAACCCTACGGGGATTACATCATTACAGGCGTGATGTTATGTAATACTATAGGATAGGATATTCCGAAAACGTTAATATTGAGAACGAAATGAAAGAAAAAGGTGCTTCAAATATTTTATTACAATAATAATTATGTCAAATCATACAGTTTCATCAATCACCATCCTGTCACCATTTTCTGATGAACTTTTTTCATCGTCGCTTTCCGCTTTCGTTTTCTTAACTTTACCTATTTAAGATAAATAAAACTTAATTTATTGATACACCTCACATTTAAACTACAGTAGGTCACCTGCTACGATCCTTACACCTAATGCGCAAGACCTCCCGTGCGTTTTCCGACCATGACACTGAACAACTTTTGTACTAAGAGTTCTAGAAAATCGTAAAAAAAAATGGACTTTCTATAGGTACTGACGTATTTCCAAAAGTCATAGAACAAAAGTTTCACTGTCTAAGACACACGAGAAGTCTTACGTTTATTATGTTACAATCTGTATAAACTCTATTTGGTTTTGCTTTAGAACTGGATGACTTCCCCGTTTAAAAAGTACCCACGTGTTGTTTTTTCGTTTTTATTTTTGAGACATTGGGACATGGTCTCAGAACTCTCTCAGTCAGGGTCTAGCTAGGTCATTTAAACTAGTGTAGGTTCAATACAGAGCTAACAAACCAAGAGAAAACTGAAACCTTACTACATCAAGACAGGCCAAGATGAAGATGGTGGGATGAGCTCAACTCCTTTGCCAGAGAGGCAGTTCTGGAGATATGGACGAGGCGAAGGGGGAAGTCCTTTGCAGAGCATTTGGACATTACGGACTAATAATAATAACTTACTGCGTGCATACGGAGGCTGTGTGGCGACGGTGAGGTACCCAGTATGACCAGGCGTGCTCTGCGGCCAGGATCCCACCACGTAACTCGTCTCACTGCTTGGCTTCTCCTCCACTGGGGATGATGAGCTCTGTGAAAGTAGAATGAATGGTTAATGACTACATATTATAAAACTAAAGTCCTCCGCCGCGTCTGTCTGTCTGTTCGCGATAAACTCAAAAACTACTGCACCGACTTTCATGCTATTTTCACCAATGGATAGAGTGGTTCTTGAGGAAGATTTTAGTATATCATTTGTCAAGTTTTTATATACATTGGCTAAAATATAATGATATTTCCCATGGGTTGCGGGAACGGGATCAAAATTTCATGATTAGTTTTGGTCGCGATAACCGACATCCACGCGGGTGAAGCCGCGGGCATCAGCTAGTGTTATATAAAGGGACTCATGCAATGCGAATCCATCACTGGGCATTCGAGACACAGGACATAGAGCACATTCCCTTCATTTCAAAGGTATGACATTTGGACATAACATCTTCTATACAAATAAAGAAAATTAAAGTGTCTGTTTGGAACATCAAAATCATAGCTTTTTATAGAATGCATTTGAAAGTATATACGGTGCTTAGACAAAAATTGAAATAAGTGTATTTTTGTTATAGGCTACTTTTATTTTAGAAAAATAATTAGGGTTCCGTGCAAAATGATGAAAACCCTTGAATTTGGTAACAAAATCCGATTAAAAAAGGGAAGTAATATTATTTTTAATAATTTCACAGAAACAGGTACTTATAGATGTAAATATTTGGAGTAATTGCCATTAATACTAATTTGTCATTTTTGTAGTTATTTACATTTAGAATCTAAATGCGACACCAGGCTTCCATACTTGTGCTGCGGGACTGTTCGAAAGAGATTCCGCGGCCCTGGAACACAAAGGGCAAGGAAGGAACATGGATGGGTTTTAATCAGTACAAGTCTGACACTCTCTTCCGCTCCGCCCAGAGCGGGAGAATTCATTGGATGATTGCCCATCCGAAAAAAAAGAAAGGCTTCCATAGTTCCGCCCCTCTTTTAAGTGGTCACAGTTCAACTAGCCATTCTGGTCAAAGGTGTAGCTAGACTATGCTAAACGGCGGATGACGCCACCTCATCATCAGCAGCGAATAGCGCGCAGCGTGGTCCGACGTGTGTTACGTGCACTATTAGCTGGTGTCACTATACGTGCTTGTTGAGCAGTACACTCGATGAGTAATGTGTTTATTCGACTGAAATATAGTGGAACTGTAGTAATATTTCAGAACTACATAAGTTTCCAATAGAAGACGAGCGAAGAGATGAAGGTCAAAACGCGGAACCGTTTAAAATCATTAATATTACATGAGTTTCATAAATTTATATGGAAATCTTCCGCGGAATGGACCGAGTAAGGGGTAATATGGCAAAGAAAGAGATGTCTGATGAGATGACGAGTAATAGAGAAGTATGCAAGCAGAAAATATGCAAAACTGACCCCAAGTAAATTGGGATAAGGTCAGGAGAATGATAATGATATGGAAACCTTAGCTCCTTCTAGAGCAATCCTTGGGCCTAATCCTAATCGCAGAAATTACAAATATAAAATCGTAACTTTGCCAAACGCTAATTTCATGACAAGAAAACACTAACTTTTTTTTCGGATGGGAAATTATCAGATGACTTCTACTCTAACACTCCCTTCCGCTCTGCCCAGAGCGTTAGATGTGTAGATGTGCAGTAGAGTGTTAGACTTGTACTGACTAAAACCCATCCATGTTCCTTCCTTGCACTTTGTGTTCCAGGGCCGCGGTATCTATTTCGAACAGTCCCGCAGCCCTACACTGTAACTTCTGGGGTAAACAGGCCATATGCAATCAAACCAGATAAGGTATGCGCTTCGCTTATCATCGCACGTTCGTTTTTCTGTAGATGCATGCCAATTTTCGCATATTTCTCCTTGGAGATCTGCACATATGCAAATGTTTTGATTTTAAATATCGTAATGCTTATGTTCACGACGATACAGCAAGGGGTTAGGGCGCGGGCATAATTATCGATGACACGGGTCGGGCTCGTTGCGTCTCGTCCTTCAAACATCGCTATCACTAGTACCTAGCTGACTGTATTTATTTTACTTCGGTCTCCGAGAATCGAATACACACGCATATTGGTAAATATTTTCAAAACTGGCGTAAATTGATATGCTGTGTTAAACACAGCATATTCATTAAGATTCTTTCAGCATTCTATTTATAGATGAAAGCGTATTGATGCTTTTAAATGTATAACTTACCCAATTATATCTGGTGTATATGGTTTCAGAGTCACAAAATACAAAGGTCCCCTTCATTTTTTTTCTGTGCATGCTAGAAAAGGTTCGTACGTGATTTTTGTAGGATAGGCTGCATTCTTTTTTGGACTTCTCTATGGTGTAGTGAGTGCCTAAGCTGGAGTCAGAGATTGTATGCTGCTTATGGGTCTCTGATTTGGCTTAACATCCCGTCGAGAAATATCTCAACAACAAGAACAAGATTTAATTGATTTTTCAAAGATTATAATTTTATTAAGGCATATTAGCCTTTGACGACTGCGTGTTGAAGTGGTGTAGTACGTTACCTATCTGAATCAATTTTTACGTGTTTTTCTAGAGCTTTTTGATTATGCCATGGCCCATGGTATAACTACTCAGTATAGTACAGTTACTTGGATGCAGATTATAGAGATCTCACAACCAGCATACTACACGTTTACATATCTACAGTCTTGTTGAGGTCATTAGTTAAATGATGAGGGCAAATAATCTTGATCCATGCATGTTGATGATTCACAGACATTTATATTTAATACTAATAGCGTAAAACCGTAAGAATTATTATACAAATTACACGAACATTGAGCATTATCCAACTAGGTCAGTAATTGTCTTAAGAGTTAAGACACAACAACAAAAATTAAGATATTATTTTTATACAAATAATTGGAATCATGGATTATTTGAGGACTAAGAATAGGGTATGTGACAGGAAGTTAAAATAGTTACTTTTTTATGAACTGTCAAAACGCAAAATGTGTACGTGATTTGTATGAAATAGCACGTTGTGACGTCATACTTATTTGGGATCAAATGTAATACTTATTATCAGTAAATCCAATTTTACAATTATATTGTCCCCCAATATTTAATTTCTGTACGGTGATGGTAGTTTTTGAGATGAGTGACCTTATTTCTACGTATTTTTATATTTTATTTTTGACCTTGTCAACTAGCCTAATTGTTAATTACATACAAGTTCTTCTGGTTCTTTATAGTTCGTATGAACGTGGACGGGGCGAAGGGAGTATGTAAGGATCGTACCAGGCCCTCTGTGGTTTCTGCCTACCCACATGAGAAAAGGCATGAGTTTATGTAAGTATGTATCTATTGTTTAATTATTTTCAGTTCTTATTAAAAAAAAAAAAACCTTTTTTTTCGTAGGTTGCTCCTTCTCGTGTACTATCATCTACATATACATGAGATTCGATGAACAACCTACTTACCTTCTTCAATGAAAATCGGATCTACGAGTAAACTTTCCTATACCACAATGCTATACCTAGTACGTATCAACCTACTGTGTCAACAGAAAATGATATCTCACAGCACAAACATTTGCTATCGCAACCGAAGTAACAGTTGATATCAAGTGAAAATACGAAACAAAAGGATTATAGGGAGGGTATCGGTTTCAGATGCAGTCGCGTTTAAATTTAGCGACACCGACAATGCCCACCGAAAAACGCTTTTCGTAATCAGAACTTTGCACACGGCAGACTTGGCAGCAAGACCTAAAGGAAATTCGTCAGGTACAACGCCTTATTGAATTTTACTACTGCTCTGCAATTCTGTATTTCAGATTGAGTATGTCTTACCACATAGCATTCAGAGGATTTCAGTCTACCTCGGGTGGCTTAGCTTCAATCTTAAGGTTACTTAACCAGGCTAACCAAATCCAGCTGAATACGGTATTTTAGATGGAGAAACTGCCTGTGCCTGACCTTCATAACTGAATTACTGGGTAGTAAGATGCGTGTTGGTAGGACTGGTATGTATCTGATTACTATACGGTCGTGTCGGATCGCCGTCCCATCGGTCTGCGAGAGTGAGAGAAGAGAGAGAGCACCTGCGGTTGCGCATACTCTTGCGCAATATAATATTTCCGCCGTTAATGGTTAGGCTCCGTGAGTCTGGTCGTCATGACTGAAGATAGTGAGGACTACGACGAAATACGACGAAAAAATCGCCTCCTGTCAACGCCCGTCTACCCAGCGCAGGTACCGGTGAAATGACAAGGCGCTTGCGGTGGCGCCACGCGGCGCACTAATCACAGAGAGACGCTGCGCCGGAGATGTCCCCTCTCATTAGCAAGATTACTAAACTCACTGGCTGCACCCAAGCTTTGTTTAGCTTTAGACTGTAGTACCGCTGTGTGACATCAGTATTTCATAACGCTTGTATTTAGAAGTGTGAGGGTTTGGCGTCGAAGGATGTTACAGGAGCAAAAATGTCTCGAAGAAAATAACAGCACAGCTAACGCGCTAGCTAAGTTAAAATTTGTTAGAAGTTCCTCGGCCTAATGTCCGACTCTTCATCATCATCTTCCTGCCCTTATCTCATTCTATTTGCGGTTTGCGCAGCAAGTCTTCTTGTTTCATTCTCCCCGGTAGTTCCCGGTTATTCCCGGTAGTCAGACGTCACGGTATCATTTACTAGTTTCTCTTTCATATCATTCCTCACACAATCCATCCATCTTTTCTTTTGCCTTCCTCTCTCTCTCTCCATCCATCAACATTCATGTCCATCACTCTTTTAGTCACATGCATTTTATCCCTCCTCATTGCATGTCCATACCGAGACAAACGTCCTAATGTCCGACTGTTCCTTCAAAATTACTTAGGTTTTCAAATCAGGTTTCATTCTTGTGGTACGTGGTACCTATGTCTGAGATGCAATTACTCATACAGAAGGCAGCATTTTGACGCTGTGCTGTGTCAATTTTTTAATAATAAACTTTCAAAAAGAATTAATAATATAATTATATCAAACGCAGACGACCAAACAGTGAAGATGCTACAAAAATGACAACCAATAGTTTACAAACATCAAAAAAATACATTTATTCGAATACTCGCTAGGGCTCAATCGCTGTAATGACCACGTAAGTGTATAAACTCATAATTGGAAACCTTGACAGAGTTGTGGCGAAGATTACACTAATCTAACCCCGGCCCAGCGGCCGGGTCTCTAACCACAACTGAACTTCGTTTGGTGACCTTGTCCTCTTCACAAACTTGTGTGTTTTTCCTTCAAAATATTATCACTACAATTGCCTGCTAAAACGACTACACTCCTTGAAGTCATCATTTGCCTAGTCCTTTCCCAGCTATGTTGGGGTCGGCTGCCAGTCTAGCCGGATACAGCTGAATACCAGTATTTTACATGGAGCGACTGCCTATCTGACCTCCACAACCCAGTTAGTACTGGGTAATACGATACCCCTTTGGTAAGACTGGTTGTCAGACTTTCGGGCCACTGACTACCTATAACGACGGTCAAAGATCTACAAATGCGAGCCGGGATCAACAGCTGAACGTGCTTTCCGAGGCACCGAAGAAACTTGGTATGTAATGGACGGTCACCCATCCACGGACCAACCTAGGCAAGCGCGGCTTAACCTGAAGATCAACTCGAGCGACTGTTATTATTTAGCCACGAACTAACTATAATAAACTCCTTATAGTATCGGTATTTAATATTAAGGCAGGTACTTCATTTGATACGCATGTTTACACATTGTGACATTTGCATTAAACTTATTGAAAGTGTTAAGGAATTACTCAATGCGAATAATAATAAACTTGCACTTCCCTGCCACATTAACAGAGATATCAAGACATTAACCGTTGAAAAACAACATAATGTCGAAGGCATCGCTCGTTGTGCACAAGCTGCGCGCACGCACCGCAATTACGTAACATAAATCCAGAGTCGAACGCGCCGTGATCGATGGACCGCTGTGTTCCCAAACACAACAAAACCATGTCCACTTGTTACATTTTGATTTATTATATCAACTTTATTTAGATCGCATTGTTAATTTTAGTCAATGATATCTTACCTACGTTTTATTACTCGACAGTTAACCCAACAGCTATGCTTTACTTTGAATATATTAAAATACAATAACACACATTCGGCTTTACCTCCATCAGCGAACATAAAATAGATAAGCTTTTATAACAAGAAATAAACGGCGACGTACTCGTTTCTAATACAAGCGATTAAACGCCCATAAAGCCCAGATTAAAACATAAAACCTTCATGCTGTCAACACAGAATTTAACCTCTCCACTGGATGACATAAACGAAAAAGGAAATAAAAAGGTTTTGAAAAAAGAATAACGAGCAAAGAGGCGCATTAAGAATTGAGATAAGAGAGATGGACGGGCACTCAACGGCGCGCGGCCGACTTTATTATTTATTGACACTTAAAATAATTACTGGCCGGTTGGCCCGTGCCGAATGTGGCTCTCGTGTCGAAGACCTTACGCCGATGTGTTTGAACTATGATAGATACATTATTTGCGAAGTTATCGATGATAAATGAAAAAAAAAACAGGTCGATCTTTAAATACTTAAGTGCTTTCGACTGCTGTTTAGAACAGTAGTAAGCAAAACTTTGAATGTATAAGCTTAAGCAATATATATATTTTTTTAACAAAATTTTACAAAGCAGCTTATTTACCATTCGGGTTCTAACTTTACTGTAATATAATGGTTTGGCGATAAGCCAAAGAGTCCGGAACTATGATTCTTCCGAAATATTTACTTTTACTGTAAAAACAAACATATTAAAACCAGTGAAGTACAAACACAAAACAGTTTTTCCTTTCCTTCTGACGCATCCGGACCAAAGCTGTTTACTACAAACCTTACACACAGAACAAAAGCAAAACAACAGTAACAAAATACCCAGAAATACGATATGCAAATAAACCTCACCCGTAAAAGAAACATCGATAAAACGTCACCGAGCTGCCAAAACGGTTACAATATACAAGAGGTGTTATCGGCAGGGCATGTTAGCTGTCGTCGCAGTGACAAACGGACGGACCGGGGATTTAGACGTTCATCCTGGACAGAGGCAAGAAATATAACGATGGAGAAGGATTATTAAGGAGTGAGGATAAAAGAGGTTCTTTTTGGAGAGGGATGGATAAGAGGCATAGTTAGAACTGCAACATGGTAGATGACATACTAGCATTTATAGAAAAATCGGTAAAACGGCACTGAGATGCCAAAACAGTTACAATATACAAGAAGTGTTCTCGGCAGGGCATGTTAGTTGTCGTGGAGTATTCCCATTTGAGCACCGATTTCAAGAGCACCAAAGATTTTCCCCTTTTGAGCAAAGGGATTATCTTTAGCGCTAAGCACTGGTGAAAATGGGAATACTCCGTTGTCGCCGCGGTTACAAACGGACGGATCGTGGATGAAACATAAAATGCCGTAGAATTACTGACAATGTCAGGTTAAACGCTAGGTTAAAGGTAGATGAGATAGAAGTCCCCGCAGAAATGAGTTAGACCCATCAAAGACTGTGTTTGCTTCTTTGATCGCGGATTTATTTCTAGATTTGGCAAAACAGTGAAGAGGTTTTTATAGCAATGAGGAAATTACTCATCATCATTGTGGCGACACTTGGGGGAGGGGAGGGGGTTATGTCCACCAGTGGAGGTCTTTCGGCTGAAATGATGATGATGATGATGAGGACATACATAGGCTGATGATGTCAAAGGACGAAATATGAGGGTTAAAACTTCCAAAAACTCAGTAAACTGCTAATCTTCAAGACAATGACTAACATAATAGAAGAAGTTAACACTTTAAATTCAGACCAAACTATGTTACCTACGATTATGGAATCATTTGTGATAGCAAGCACAACAACAACGATAGTAAATAAAGAAAAAGCTGATATAACTACTATAAATAACACATATTAAATAAATAACGTAAAACACATTATAGTTACTAAAATTCAAATAAATTAACTTCCATATTATGAAGTGCGTGAGGAATTTGATAGTCAAGTAACAAATACGGCTTGTCTCTCGTGGTAGATACTGGTAAAAAGCGTCGGTAGCCTGCTGATAGTACACACGCGACCGCCACCTGCGTACTGACATGTTCAACCTCCTTACACTATGATACAATTAGTATTCGATTAACCGTCGAGATGGACACACGTTAGGACCGTTTTCAGAGTACCGAAAGAAATTAAAATGGGAACCTTTATAATCTTACTTTACAGTCTGAGGTTTTTTCCTAAATCTATAAAACGTAGAATTTTGATATTTAGGAGTTAGAGCAGATTAGATTATTTTATTTGGCTCTTCAACAATGAGTACACTTGTGTATAGGAAAACATTTCAAACTTAAGTCTAAGTGCCCCATCACTTTATTACGCGAAAACCAGTAACATGACGAGGAATAGAGAAATTTAGAAGAAGACATCCTGCACCGACACCTTGTAAACTGGGATACGGGCAGGAGAATGATGATGATAGTAAGTATGAAAGTCAGAAGCCAATGGGCGGCATAAAAATTTGACACCAGCTTAAGCATTAACCAGGAAAAATGAAAAGAAGTATATATGACAGGACAGTGAAGGTTCCGCATATTGCTCAGTATAGTTTGGTTCGGAACCTTAATTGTGTGATCCCGAATTACACTTGGCCGGTTTTTTGGAAACATTTTGAAAAGCAGCTGCAGTTAAATTAAACATGTATCTTTATAAGACTGTCAAGAGACAGATGACATTTGGAGCAGTTGTGTCCTCGGGGTAGATTGTGGAAATACAAATGCAAAGACTTAAGAAGACAGCTGGGTTAGTTGGACACGGAAGGCGAAGCAGCGTGATATAACGTAACTGGGGCGAAGTCTATGTTCAAAAAGGATCTTGGATAGATCAATCTTAACGCGTCGCATTCTAACTTTAATCAGACTAGAACTTGGCGACAACTTTGGCATCTTCAGAAGCGTCCATCTGTTTCTGCAGACAACAGCATAAGCAGGATACGATATCAAGAGTCTCATCGTATAGAACAACACCACGTTTATGCACCAGGGAAGAGTAATTTATGTATCTCCACCTGAGTTTGAATAGATGTGCTAAGCAAATGAAATGCAAGAATGATTATATGAATACGTTAAATGAAAAGCTCAATACTCCATCAAGAATAACATATTTAAATCTATCGTCAGTTACACAAACCGCAACTCAAAAGCATCATCACTCAATATTCCCACAGCGCGACGCCTGTTTTATTCGATAAAAGGACGATACTATCGGCGCGTCAAGAGTATCGATACATTCGATACTCGATTACGCAACGATTAAATCGAGCTGTATCGTAAATCAATCCAGCTATTACGCTGCCATCTGTCAGTAATGAGAGCGTATGAATCACGGCTGATACCGCCCGCGCTATCATACGCCGAGATTTATATTTGTATGGGTTTTGTGGGATCTTGAATATGTATGAGCTATTTTATTGATATAGTTCGTGGCCAAGATTTAATTATTTGCTGTCTTTAGAACTGCCTGTCTAGGAATTGTATAAAAACTTTGAAAACTGACGTCAAACTGTAAAGCCATAACTTTTTCCAACAATGCTTTTACCATCAGCTATTGTACAGACGCCAGCAGATCAAGCTACTACAATCTGTCAAATTTCTTTAATAGATTTTCAACTTTATTGCTAGAGCATTAGACTCAAGGTTGATTGCGAAAATTTGACAGTTTCGGGTAGCTTGATGTGCTGGCGTCTGTTGTACAAATCATATTAAGGATTCTTTTGAGTTCAAATTTTGTTTTGCTCCGTGTTTTGTCGATATTAAGCAGACAGATCAATAGTTCTTTCGCCAAAAATCCATAGATCCCGTCAAAATCTCCAAAATATATTCAAAGCATTTATGGATAGATTATTGGAAGATTCTCAACTGTGCGCAGTGTTTAAAGTGCAACCTGCTACTGTGTCGCCTTCCTTCGCAAATATCTCAAAACAGATATCCAAAATGATCCTGCGGTCCGTCTACAGTAATTTCACGCTTCCATTGCATCTGATTATCGTCACCGCGTCGTACGGCATCGGCTCCCGACTGACATTCCTTGCACGCCAGCGACCGGCCGCCGGTCGGCTCGCCGCCATCACATATTTTATCACACCACTCAGCCACCTAAATCACTCATTTGCCCATAATGACTCACAACACAACGTTAAAATTACGCGACATTTTAATACCCACATTAATAACCACGAACAAAACGAGATCTCGGCTAATTTTGAATCTTAAATGACGGAAAAGGTCTTAAAAACACGTAAGGATACGCAATTAATATTATGCTTTGATTTTAAACGCTCAGCGATCCATCTCGCAGAGATCGTGGCTGCAACGTCCTTTAATTTCGATAAGTACAGCTTTAATTGATTCCATGTTTCGTAACGCAGTGAGCAGACAAAACATTGAGTAATATTTCCGTTCGTATAACAAATAAGCTGTCACTTTGTACATGAGAACTTGAAAGCTAATTAGTATTATAGAGTAAAGTAAGCCTTGATCTGAAAATCTGAACGATGTAGATAAGGAATCTATTGCAAAATAAAAGTTAGAGTTGGTAAATTTCGTACATAAGGCTGTAAGTTTAACACTAAACGAAGTGCAATGGCACGCGTACGGCGGGACCCCCCGTGACGCTAATGCGATTATGCGAACCGTACGATCGATTATCGTCTGAATCGATTGGTAATAAGCGAGCGCTTTCACCGAGTATGAATGTCAAATCATGAGTATAAAATCTGGATCGAAAAGTAATCCGGCCGAATGTTTGTATCGATTTTAAATCCTTTTAGTGACGGTCATTTGTTTTAAAAGCCCAGATTATGTTACAAGTATGATTAAAGGTTATAAATATTACAAGACGCCCTTTTCTTTTTGACAGATCTGCATTTAAAAGTTGAAGTGGTTGGCGGTTTTGATTTGTCTTCGGCTAAATATAGGCTTTTCATTGCAAGTGTTTTAATGAGTAATTTTGGCCAGAATAGCGTAAACTTTGTTTCTATAGGATTTTGGAAGCTGCTATTTGCAAGGAACCATTTTCCAATCATAAACTTAAAGTAAGCGTTTTGCTGTGATACCTCATCATAATCTGCCTAGCCTTTCCCCATTTACGTTGGGGTCAGCTTCCAGTCTAACCAGATGCAACTTAATACTAGTATTTTACATAGAGCGACTGTCTATCTGACCTCCACAACCCAGTAATACTGGGTAATACGATACCCCTTGTTAAGACTCTCGGGCCACTGACTTGACTACCTGTAACGACTGTCAAAGTTCTACAAATGACAACCGGAACCAATGGCTTAACGTGCGTTTTGTGATACCTATAAACAGTTTTAACGAATTGTAATAAAGCCTATTATTATAGATGGGCTTAACATTGATAGGGGTTTCTATTGGAATCGGCCACGTCTAACCAAAATTGGCTAAGATCACTTAAATTAGGGATTTAGGGCTCAACACCACATGTTCTATTCTTCGCCAGAAACCGCAAGACACAACAATTATTACCAAGCTTACGTTAACAACAATTATTTTAATGGATACAATTTCAACATTAGGAGCACCGTATGCAGTTTACGCAGACAGGCAGATAAATGACGTCTAATGCAGACCCCAGCAATATTACAAGCTAGCAAGATGATTAATAAGTCATTCATGTGTCAAAAGTACAGGTTAATGATTACGTACAAAAATAATATTGTATGGAAGTTTTGAATTAATCGATAAGTTGTAGGAGGAGTAGCATTCAATGAGCATAAATTTAGCTATTAATAATAATAATTTGTTCTTCATCATAAATACTTAACAATTATATTTTAAATTTTTATAGATTTATTTATAACAATCAAAATCAACCATTCTGAGCTTCTACTCTACGGTAAAGCGCCTATGACAACATCATTCTCGTTTTATTTCATTGTTTATTCTTATTTTATAATTAAATAGATTGTGTTTCACAAAATACATAATCGACGCACATTTGGTCGTTTGATTAAAAAAAAAGGTCCCTTGAAATTTAAGAATGAGTCATAAAATAGCAAAGTAAACTGTCGCTTATAGAGGTAAAGGCAATTATCAATCTCAATCTCAATTAAAGAGGTTATAGAAGGGCAAATTGACGGGACCAGGCAAATACTCTCTCTAATAGAGTTATCTCGCTTATCCAGTTCTCACTTACTCAGGTTTGACTGTAGTCATAAAAAAATAATGTTTTTTTATCAATGACGAACGAAACATCCACTGCGTTAAAATAAACTTTATTGTGTGCCCCATGGGTCTTTGTTACCACAGTGCGCTAGTTTAATTTCAAATAAAAGTTTACATTAGCGCGATGAAATAGGTACAACGACTTGTACCGTACTGAGCCTTCTGATTTCGCCTTGGTGAATTTAGTCAGCAGTACTCGCCAAAGCTCACCAAAACTGAAATCTCTGGTCATTTGGCTTTAGAGTGTCATTTCAATTTCATAGAGCTTATTAGGCCAATTACGGCCATTCAAAAATTGCCAACGCGGACGGTATTTCACGTCCACACGGCGGGGTATTGGTAAAGTTTTCAACTAGCAATAATCGCACCTCGGATTAACCTCATTGGTTACGATATTGCCTCTGCGCAAAGTTAACTCTACAATACTCTCGGCTCGAACCCAACCAAACTGATGTAACGAAACCATAGCGACTTCTAATTCGACTACAACGCCATCTATCGAGGTAGGGTGTCAACTTTTGCGTCGACGTACTTGGATGATGTAATTTTTTTTTGTAATATTTTATGTCAACATGTTATTCTGTTCAATATTTTTCTTTATCTTAAATATTTTTTATGACGTCATTTAGCGAACTTTTTAACAAGTAACGAGCGTATGACCGCGAAAGAGACAAGCTTGGTAATGGCATTTTATAATTACAAAACCGTATTTTATTTTAAAAAAACATAACGAATAAAAAAAAGAATAAACCACAAATTATATAAAGCCAGTGATTTTTACTTTTTTAATTGTCGGTGGGGACAAAAGCCTATTCCGTGGCGCATCGAATGCATTTCGGCTGCGAAAATAGTTGCACGTAGGCTTTTCTCAGACAGTGTTGTGAATGGGACAGTGTCGGTCACGAACTTGTATTGTGATGATTTTTTGTCGGGTCGTGACGCTTTACCTTCCGTGTCGGAGGTCGGATAGACGGATGGTGTCCATTGATGTCCGACACCAGGGAACTTACTCGGGAGGGATCTTTGAATTTTACCATATATTTTGGACACTGCTAGTGCGAATTACACCGCATGTCAGAAACATCACGAGTATTTTTATTTAACTATTTTTCTGTAGCTTTTGATTCATTTGAAGAAAAAAATAAGTTTTCCCAGAACATTGAAATATGGTTCCAAAAAAATCCACCAGGTGGCGTTTTTCTGACGCGAAAAGAACGCTCGTTATTTTCGGCCTATTTTTATTGAATATTTATAAAACGTACCGTACTCGTTCGTCTGATCAACATACAAATCCGCTACCCGATACCAATGGAAACGGTTAGGTCGTCGGACGGCAGCCGTGGCGTGACCCGACGCGGTCCAGCGGTCACGTTCCCTCCTCCCCCCCTCCAACTCTTCAATGAACCTCTTCAGTTACCTCCCCCTTTGATAGAAACTCCACAAAAACCCATAAGATCCCCTGAACACAATGACATTTTGAACCAATCCCTTTGTTTTGATAAGCGTGCGATCACGAAGTTCATTTCTGTATTTTAAGAACTTTTTGTGTATTGTGATCGTCTATTGTTTGTTATTTTTGTGCGAAGTAGTGAGAATTGTGTCTTTTTGGAAAGTTTATTTTGACAGGCCAATTGACTTCCTAAAAGCGCTTTAAAAACATCTTTTTCTCCAATTTAATGGACAGCAAAGAGTGGTAGTTGTGACTATATTATTTTGAAAAAATGTATTGTGAATGCTTACGTTTAAAATGGGACCGAATAATGTTTTTTGTTGTTCATCAATACAGTTTATAATGTTAACGAAATATCTTAAACTGTACGGTATATTTTGATTTTCTCTTTTAATTAAAATCCCAATTTATTTGGGATCGGCGCAGCATGTCTTCTTCCACACCTTGCTATTAGTGGTATTCTCAAGAGTCACCCTCTTTCTAGCCAAATCATCTTTCACACAGTCCATCCACCGTTTGTTTGGACTTCCCTTACTCTTAAAATTTTCTTTCGACATGTTTATACAATTAGATACCTAAATATCTAAAGCATTATAATTACCAACATAGAGGAAGAATCAAAATGGTACTTAACTGCAGTAATCATTAAATTAATTTACTTTCACAAAACAAAAACGAAAATCCTCAACATAAGACAAACAGATTCATAACACACAGAATAACAATTCGTAACAAATCTCAACAAAGAGTTTTCAATTTAAACATAGCCAAAGACCATTGTAATCTTAATATCGATAGCGATACCAATCTTCATCCTTCAACAGAATCGGTCACCAATCATTAATCTGGACCAGTTCGGGTCAAGACAATGGTTTCCAAATGAGATCATTTACTGCTTCAAGTGCTTGTGCAACCATCTTTTGTTTTGTATGATTTTGATTGAAGTCATGTAATGTAAATGATTTGGAACAATGCTGTTGATTTGTTGCAATACATGTTTAATTGATTTGTGGTGAAAGATATTGTCTAGAATCTAGTATAGTATGGGTTGATGCAGATGACGATTCACCAATTTTTTGCCCGACTATGGCAAAGAAGGGTTATGATTTTAGCAGTTTAATGTCCTACCGTAGCGCCTAAACTAATACGACGAAGATTTTTTTGATTTATCCGTTTTTTCAGGGATCTCGGACTAGAAGTTATTCCAAATGAAGTACGATTCTATAACGTCAAAGCCCGTGAAACTATACGCAGCGTCAAGATATAACTAAAACGCATCATCATGAATTGTTTAGAACCACGAAACAAGCCGTTAATCTGCATTATCTCCGAGAAATTTATATCTCACACATTATTACTGCTTATTTGTAAATGACAATACAATGCAGAATTTTTTACATTTATTATGCAAAAACCTCTAGATATAACCGTCAGTCTTTAAGGCTTATTGTAATTGTTAACACTCTTCGCAGATTAGGTATGGTAAATACAAAGAAAATAATTGCGAAAATTTCAGTGTCAATTTCATTGTCAGGATGTATTTATGATACTATTTCACGTTAAAACTTCTGAAGAAGATTTGGGTGGACTAGTTCGGGATGCTGGATGTTCAGCGGATTCCCGCGACCTTCACCAGGTTCACGTAGTAGGTGCAATATCCTTGCTGCGCCTCCAGTAAACGGTGGCTTTATAGAATTATAGATAGCATAGAAGTATAGATAGTATATAAGTACAGATAACTTGGATTAACACACGGGATACTTAATATCCCGGTAGTACGATTCCATGGGACAATTACCGAACTCCAAGGGGGCGAAACCGCGGGCATAAGCTAGTAATTTCATAATTTTGATATTTGTGCCTTGTGCAATGTTCTTATGCATGACTTAACTGACAGAGCGACACATTTCAATTACTGATACGAGCCTTATCCGAATGATGGTGTTATCGGGAGTATTGTACTGCAAGTCATAAGAGCTACGGTAAAAAGATCAAATCAATTTTTACTAGGATAATATAGATTTGATTTACACATCACACATACACCAAGATAAAGGTAAAGGTTTAGGGACGGACATAATATAAGGTATATTATGTCCGTCCCTGGCAAAATAGTAATTGGAAAAGTTTTCCTATAGAATCCTTCAGGAAGGCCAGGATCCACCACAGTTGCTTATAACTGTATCGACAAACCTTTACATTGGATAATGCTATCTGTAGCAAAACATCATTGTCACGTAAACCGCCCAAAAGTTGACACGTAACATGAAGACATGTTGATAGATGTTCAATAAAATAGCACTGGGAGGAACCTTATATCCCAGAAGTGAGAATGTCATTACTGATTATGTATCAGTAGGTAATGGATTCAGTTGCTTCGGTCTAAATACACAGCAAGAGACAAACATTAGAATCGACTGCTATGATAATTAATTAGTCAAGATTCAGATAGACAGTCACATCTGAATCAAAATTCTGAAATTGTTTAGAATTGAGACAGCGTATTCAGGGCTGCGGGACTGTTCGAAAGAGATACCGCGGCCCTGGAACACAAAGGGCAAGAAAGAAACATGGATGGGTTTTAGTCAATACAAGTCTGACACTCTCTTCCGCCTTCCTGCCTAGAGCGGGAGAAGTCATTTGATGATTTCCCATCCGAAAGCGAAGCTGTTGAAGAATCCGTTAAACAGAACCTACGCAAATCGAAAGCAGGTGATTTGATTGACTTTTTTTTTTTTTTGTTTTCGGATGGGAAATCATCATATGACTGCTCCCGCTCTGGGCAGAGCGGAAGGGAGTGTCAGACTTGTACTGACTAAAACCCATCCATGTTCCTTCCTTGCCCTTTGTGTTCCAGAGCCGCGGTATCTCTTTCGAACAGCCCGCAGTGATTGACCTTACAACACAAATAAATATTTTAAAGCTCATTTAATGTACAGTTACTTACAAATAATAATAGTTTTATTTGTCATAAACGGTTCTCAGTGAGTGGTACTAAAATATTATCTCAGTTTTATTTTATTGTAAAATAACTACATTCCATACACCCACGTTATTTGTAATAGTTTATTAATTGCTATTTAACTTTCAATAAACTGTTTTAGATAAAGTCATTAAAATTTTAAGGGCCACTCAATGATACGAAGTAGGACAAAACCCAACCATTTTTGTGACTCAAACGACGATAAGCCTTTGAGATACATTATTCATTAAGAAATTATACAAATTAAAAATATCCTGAAGATTTGCGATTAAACGATCATATTAAAGTAATCATTGTTGGAGTTAATGGAAGATTCGTACTCCTTGTACCAGACTTACTTCACAATGTCGCGAAGATAATAAGTTATACAAATTGACTGACGACTTGAAGAAAACTGCAAGTGGGAAGTACAGGGCCTAATTGCGACCTTGGAGAAACCCCTAACTATGGCAATGGATTTCGAAAAACCAATTGATAATTATCAATAGTTTTTTTTTCCTTACTGTTAATCCCATGTCCCATATGGACGATGATGGGAGGACGGAGTTGACTTTCCTTATAATTTTTCCACTTTGCTTTGCTTTTGATATCCGTGTCGAAAGCCTTTCTTGGTTTATGTTCATGTGTACTATACATTTCTAGATTCTAGGTTTATCTATGGATTTAAAGTTTAACCAGATAAATGGTATGTATTTCCCTTTGTACGGATTTGGCATACGGATAGTAAGATACACATAGGATACGTTTTATCCCAGTAGTAAAATTCCTGGAGGATAATTTATGAAATCCACGCGGGCAAAGGCTAATACGCGCGGCTAATTTAATATTTGCAGCTGTCCCAAATAAAACAGTTTATAAATTACACCATCCCCGAATCCAAGAGACAATGGGTACGGAGCGGTTACTAGATCGGGGTCAGGCCGGGTCACGAACTGACGGTCCCGCCAGTTTTGGGTCACTCGCTACCTATGAGAAGTGGCTTAACTTTAACTTAGGCTAGAACAATGAGACAGTCGATACTGATATAGTTCTGCTAATGCTTGATATATTAGCCATTAGCTATGTGGAAATTCGTACCCTGTTCTGAAGTTCTGGGAGTATTGATCAGTATTAGCTTCAAATAATTTCGATGCTAGATTAGATTTCAGCAGCTTTAATCTTTATAGGTTCCTTATCTTTCATATTACTCTTGATTGTCCAAAGAACTTACATAAAATTGGCACATCACAGCTTACGACAAAGGCTTAGCTTTACCCAGAATTGGGTTTTATTATACCAAATGAATAAGTATTTTTTAGTAGTGCCTGCAATTTCACAAACGCCTCAACGTCTTCAAGTTATAGTCAACAAAGAATTCATCCAATAGAAATCGTTCGGCCATTATTAACAAAGACATTATTAAGTCCAAAGAGTGGTAGCCCAATCTTTCAACACCCGATTATACAACATCACACGCCCACCGGTGTCAGCCCCTTCAAAGCTTTGTCACTTCGTCAAACCGACCGCTTTCATTTCGTGATCCAAGGATATTAATAGCGACTGTGTAATTTCTATCCAGTCTAACCCACGAATACTATTGTTTGGACTGCGGACACTCGATCGATCACAATTACGGATGTGGTGCTTAATCATATTTATTCAATTAATTAATTTCAATGAGCTCAAGGTGAATGGTGTTCGTGTGGGGCTGGAATGTTCTGTTTAATTGTTAGTTTGGATTTCATTGAAAAGGCAAAATGAGCTTTAGTAAATTAACAAGTTTCAGCAAGAGCTTTAAGAAAAGTAAGATTCTTCATAAAGTTCCAAATGATAAAAGATTATCTTCTTTTTTCTTAACGTATCGATGGTAATATAAACTGATGATAAAAATATATTTATATCATTTAGAAAGGCTTGAACAAAATGGGAGTAATAAGTTGAGATAACATTACAACAGTCCCTAACGAAAATGTCTCAATAATCCGCAAACAAACATTGAAACCGCTGTTGCATAAATTGAAACAATGTACGCTGCAAGTGTGAGCGAGTGACAGCTAACAAAACGTAACAAAATGTCACATAGAGAAAATAAATCGCGGGGAAAATAAAGCATTTCGCCCGTGTCCCCGTTTCGAGCGGGCTTGGAGCGGCGCTGTTCCGCGCACCACCATCTTGATACGGTTTAGCGTTCGTGGGAACACACCTCTCGGAGCGCTAATTTATTGCCTAGCGTTGCACTACATGGGACTGACGACTCTATCCCGCCTGCCACGGCATTACCTCGTAAATTCACATCGCAAATGAGAGCTAGCGAGCCGAAATCCACAAGTGCGCTGTCAAACGATGCTACGTTGTCACACCGTATTGAGTTATTTAGTTGGGTAATGCTAAGCAAATTGTTAATGCGGTTCTGCGGTTAGAATACCATCATGTATTTTTGTTTCTTCATTCGACATTGGTTGTTATGCGTATGTGATTATTTAGTGCGTCCATTATGTGGTGGTCGCTTCAGTGCGTTGCAATAATGCACTAAATTGGCTTGCTAGGTCATGGCTTTGAACCACTACTATTTTCTCACTATCAATATATCGTTTATTTAATCATTTAGCGAATCAAACTATTCAAATAATTACACAATTTATGCAGAGAAGTATTACACGTTCGAAGTTTTCAGCGTGTTTCGAAACCACGCGCCTGTGTGCAACAATTGAAATTGCGGCAACTCAAACCCATAAAATGGTTTAAGCAAAGCGATAGATCACTACGTATCATCCTCACTGAATCAGATTAAGCAGTAAATTGAGTCAAACGTTCACTAACCGGTGGCATAAATAAATACGAGCGTGCCAAATGATGCACGATTCGCACTATACGTTAATCATTTACACAATAGTTATGTGTAAAGAGGTGATTAGACCAAAACAATACGGGCTATGGGCATAGAACATTGTGCAAAACTGAATTTGCCTGGTCTGAAATATTTTTTTGGTTTCTACCGAACGATCAGCACCAATCAAATTGGTGTCTTGTTCAGTGTTTGTTCTCTTTGCTTCGGTACATTTCTGTTTTAAAGGAACTACTTTAATTGAAGCAATATGAAGTTTATCTAGCATTTCAAGGACTGTTTTTATAGCAGCGTTTTCTATGTCAATATATCATAAATACTTATGGATAATTTCCCGATTACAGAGTCTGCTCCAAAACAGAAAACTGCAGTGTCAGATTCTACCTATTCAATTCTGATTCTTTATGTTCATCTGATCTAAACGCGCCATAAGGATAGTTCAAAACCATAACCTAAGGATCATCTCATAAATATTCTTGTACAGCGCTGTGATTGCGATCGACGGTGATGTAATCACCTTCGCTTGTAGCATTTCAGTAATCAAGAGAAGATGAGTTAAGCAGTACGATAACGATAACGTTTCTCATAATCTGGTCCTTGATACTTCCCGGGCTATGGGTACTATTACACAAATCATTTGGAGTGTGTATCAAAATGCAAATGCATGAGATATTTAAAACGGTATCAGTAGTCTGCATTGACAAAGGTATGTTATGATATACTAGTATATTTTTTGTAGTATAGTACAAACTGGGTTGTGGAGGTTAGGCAGTCGCTCCATGTAAACTACTGGTATGCAGCTGCATCCGGTTAGACTGGAAGGCGACTCCAACATGGTTGGGCAAAGGCTCGGCAGATGATGATGATATTTGTATATTTTTGTAATTTTAAATTCTTCATCTAATGTGACAGCTGAAACGGCTTGTGTTTTTGGTAGTCCAGTAGGACCAACCCTACCGTCCGTGCCACAAGACATGTAAGTAATCAGTGATCTTTGCGGTGCCACCGACACCGATGACGTCTTGGATGTGGCGAAGTTTGAGCCAGCAAAATTTAAAGCACAGCGACACGAAGGAGAAAAAGTAGGACCAGACTTTAATATAGCTTTAAAAACGTGTTTTCTTCCTGCCAAAACTATCTATAATCAAAGTACCAAAGGCAAAATGGAGTGAAATCTAAATATACTCCAACATAATAATTTGTCGTACTAAGAACTCATGCAATATCGAGGTGTAAGAACATATAGAATCGATTTCCGCAGTCAAATACACAGATTTGTCTCACATAGCGTACCTTGACATTCACATTTCCGTGCGTTGTACTACGTAAAGGCAGGTTTATGCTGCCCCCTGACTTGACAATTACAGTCAGATTTGTGACTGTGCTGGAGTCAGTAATGTCATTGAAAGAGTTAATGTCACTGGTGTAATTGGTATTGTATTTTATTTTGTGGGTCTAGCTGGGGATGGTGCTATCGACTTTTTACGACAGCACGAAGATGGGTCTAGCAGACTCGGGCATAAATATCGTTTATGTTACGCAGTTGCAGTTTTAGTTTCGATACCACGTGGTAATGCACTTGACGTTTTTGCATAAGTTTATGATTAGGGAACACATTTTTTTTGAGAAACTCAAGAATAATGCTTGTTAGTCGAAGCCTTCGACTAACTAATATGGGGTGGAAGGGTATGTGAATATGTCCAATTGCTTCTAATCTAAGCTTCAGGAGTATAAGAAAACAAAGATTATAATTAAAGCTTATGGTATTTCATATCATTTAATTTCAACTAGCTGTATGAACGTAACTTTAGAACAACGTATAGCGTTTGATTTCGTGTCGCGTGTTATTGATGTAGACGTCCATTCCACACGTAGATACAAGCCGGTACAACGCACAACACATCTCACATGTTTGTATTACATGGACGATCAATAAATACTACGAAGGTACTGCCATGGATACTAAAATCGAGTTAGTCAGCACTGGGCAGAATGTCAGGCCCTGAAGGAATACTGCTAAGATATACAGTAGAAAATGGTTAATTGATGTTTTATGTCTTAGGGGTCCGAAAACTTAGTGCGATTTAAGAAGACTAGTGAACAATGATGAAAGAAATTCGATAAATTATCACTATCACTACATATTATAAAACAAAGTCCTCCGCCGCGTCTGTCTGTCTGTTCGCGATAAACTCAAAAACTTCTGCACCGATTTTCATGCTGTTTTCACCAATGGATAGAGTGGTTCTCGAAGAAGGTATACAGGGTGTAAACAGACTCTTCACGAAGCCGTCAACCAAGCATTATGTACATCAAACTAAGTAACTTTACGCAAAAATTAGTGCTGGGAAAAAACTTTTTTTAGGGCAAATAATCACGTTTTACCGTAGGACTCAATGTAACGGACTCAAAACATTGTGCTGATGGATGGATTGAATAGTAAGGGGTCCTGGAGGTGTTTATTGTATAGTAAAAATCTTACATTAAAAACATATATCTAAAAAACAACTTGTGAAAATGTTGGAATTTTGACCCAATATCTCCGTAACTAGAAGGTTCCCAAGTATGGTCTAGAACAAAAAAAATATCACAATGACGGGGAGAACAAGTGCCTTTCGGCTTCGTTAAGAGTCTGTTTACACCCTTTATAATTTTTCAAGTTTTTGTATACACTGGCTAAAATATAATGATATTACCCATGGGTTGCGGGAACGGGATCAAAATTGCATGATTACTTTTGGTTGCGTTAACCGACATCCACGCGGGCGAAGCCGCGGGCATCAGCTAGTATATTATTAATTAGACTGCCTCAATTGCGCATTACCAGTTGCGAGGCGCATAAAATCATGACATCATGCCTGTAATCCCCGAAGGATCAGGCAGAGGTGAACCTAATAGTACACCCACATTTTGTCAGTTATGCTTAAGTGCCATCTAATAGGGGGCAAGCCTATTACCGTCAATCAGACACAAATCCATACTACATGGCTGCTACTGAGAAGTTCTTAATGGAAAAACCCAATAACACTTAGCCCGACCTGAGAATCGAACCCAGGACCATCATGCTCAGCAGTTGCGCTTGCGACCACTAGAATAGTAAGGCAGCAAATTGCAAATCTTTGAAAGTTGAATGAAAATTGTCGATGTAAAGAATTTACTGATTTCAAACTACTTGGTTTTACATCCTATTAATTTATCCACTAAGCCCTATTTACATCTCACGCAGCATGAATGAATTTTATAGCATATAAATTCAAAAGTTCACTTATTTGCATATGAAGTATAAATTACCAAGCGATATGCAGTCAATTGCCAGTAAATGATGAAAACGAATATATTATCGAAATAAACGATAAAGATATAAATATTTCATCTATAAATAATAACTGTTATGCCGGGTGTAAATGTCCAAGTTATGAGCGTGCAGTGGACATGCGTTTTACATTCAATCTTAACGCAATATATGTAAGTCGTAACATTTAAATTACACGAAGACATTGGTATGCTTTTAATTATTAATCCAGTATAAAATTTGTGATGATTTGCTTGTCGTAAAATAATGGTGTGGGTACTTAAATCAACACTGGTGACTGGAATGGAATATGTTGCGACAGAAGATAACATATTTTATGTTGCAATTGCTATAAACTTCTTAGGGTACGTGAAGAGAAAACTATGGATTTAGCACAGCAGAGGTTGGAAATTCTAATATTAAAAATGTATAACAACTACATGATATTTATTTTAAAATCACGCCTGTAATCAAAGGGTTAGGCAGAGATGTACCTAATAGTACTCCCACATTTCGCCAATTATGTTAAAGTCCCATGTAATAGGGGGGCGAGTCTATATTGCCATCAACCGGGCACAGATCAAGTCTCCGTGGCTGCTACTGAGAAATTTCTTGTGGAAAAACCCAATAAGACTTTGCCCGACTTAGGAATCGAATCCAAGACCTCATGTTTAGCAGTCGCGTTTGCGATCACTAGACCAAAGAGGCAGTTTTTTATTGTTGTACACACCTCAAATAGCCAGAGGAACGAATCTGATATATGACAGGAATTAACCTTCATCTATAGCAGAAGTAATTACGTTAAAGTGTGCGTTTGGAGCATCGATCAAACTGGCTCCCAACTGAACCCAGTCTTGTCCCATAAACCACAAAATCAGAAACACTAAATGATACCACCACAATTACTTCTAACAGCAAACTGATTACTGAACTACGTTATATTCCAAGTAATTATCGGCCTATTCGAATCACAATCCAACTCAATCCCGACTAGCAATTACACTATATTACAAGTGTCCTAAGATTTGTGTGACAGCGATTTTAGTAGACCATTCCAGCAACATTAAGGTAGTATACTTTCCATTACGAGCCAGCAGCTTCTATTAAGGTATCTGATTGAGAAGAGTAGATTCAATATATCTCTCTGGGCGTTAATAGCAAGGAACTATCGTCTAGCCTATTATTTTGTCAAGTTGGGATTTATAGATTGGCTTGCGTAACGGTACAGCCGTGTTGACTTCGGAGTCCTATGAACATTTGCCAGTGTATGCTCTTATATAGGGCGTTTGTTTCTGATAGTATCAACAGGATAAGGACTGAAGTAAAGGTTACTTGTAGTCTGGGAATGGATTAAGTTATTGTGGACGATTGGGTAACTGTTGTTGGCAAAGAGCGCTTACGAGCGTTTCATATTTGAGACTCTATCGTCAGGGCTCATCTGAAAGGGTCCTTGGGAATCGGGTGACCCGTATTAAAGGTGATTGTTGATTCTATATCACCAAAACCACTATCTGACACAAAATCGTCGACTTCAATCAATTTGATCTTGTTGTCATTTGTAGCACAATACCTACTTAGTTGTTCTCCAAATACAGTTTATGCAGAGAAATCTAAATTCAATTTCAGCTCCGTTACAAATATCAATATCGAGTAGTGAAGTTTTTTCGTCTCACTAACAAGCACGACCTCGCTAACGCTAGATGTTTATCACAGAATCTGTCCATTGCTTTACGAGACACCTCTAACCCCGTCACTATCGGAATGTGAATTCAATGAATTCTAAAATTCTGAATTAACATTCCGCGATCGATATACAGTTGGTCCAATTTTGGGTTTTAATCAAATAATTTGGATTGAAGTATAATGTACAAGTTTTAACACAAGAGCTGTAACGAGCGATTTCACGGCTCCGGCGCATCCTTTCGCTACGGCTCGGCTGTCGGCCCTCGATCACGCAGCCATCTTGGATGCGCGTGCGACAGATACGTTGCGTCACAAGCGCCAACAATATAGAGAGGATCGTGTTACACTGCCCTAAATCTCTTTTGTTCTTTGATTTGCATGTGTAGATCTTTAGCTGGTGTTGTAAAATACTGTTGCTAGTTAGAGTAGATACATTTCAAGTTAAATGAGGCTGTATGAAGTAACTTTATGATTAGGTTTGTTGACACACGTTTTTGAAGATATCGCAAATTCAGTTAGCAATGAATTTGCCTAACATTACGTCTCTAATCTCCGAGGAGGCAGAGGCAGAGGTGCTACCTATAGTACACCCACATTTCGCCAGTTATGTTACGTCCTATATAATAGGAGACACGCCTAATGCCATCAACCAGGAACAAATCCAAACTCCGCGCTACTACTGAAAAAAACCTGATGGGAAAATCCAATAACCTGGAAATCGAATCCAATACTTATGCTTAGCAGTACTGCCTAAGACCACTAGCCCAACGATGCATTCTCATTTAATTTTAACAGAATAATGCCCTGTATAATAGACAGTTGACTTATTGACACCTAAACAGAAATTAGATAGTAATCATTTAGGATCAAAATAGTCATGATATCATTGAAAATATTGCATTCTATCTAGTCCAGTTTACAATTTTCCAGTACTTATAAATCATCGATTAATTGAATTTCATTTAGTCGAGATATTATCTTAAACATTGAATGCGGGCGCGATTTTCATAATTCTACTGTAAGAATGAATGTATATCCGTTATTTAATTATTTCTTATTGACAGGTACAACTACACTATAAAAGGTTTGCACTTCGGACATTTTTGTATTTCCGAGTAGGCACGTGAACGTTTTCCTGGACATCTGTAAGCGTTACTTTAAAACTGTTTTTTTCTGGTTGAATCCTATTATATCTCCATCATGATTATTCATTTTTGAAATCATTGGGATGCCAACGTCGATACAACATGACAAGGAATTTGTCGATTTCCGATTTATTTATCTTACTTGATCATCTTTGTCCATCATTCTTTGAAGATGACTTATGCTTAGTCATTGCAATATCGATTTAATGCTGTTAAAAAAATCAGCATAATATGCATATGAAATGCATTTCTAATATCAACGAAAGTTGTATTACCTCCAAGCCTAAACTTTTATGTCAACACCAAAAGAAGTACGATAGCCCCAAAAAATCATAGCGTATATTTAGCGAATTTCCGATCTAGATCAACTTTTCATAGGTTGTATAGTTAGCAACCAAACGGGTTACATTCATCACTGCCAGTAAAATATAGCTCTGTATCCTACTGCAAGTTTAACGTTGTATTCAAATACAGAAACCCCCGATTATATCAACACAACCACAATCTCTAAATCTCTCAATCAATCAAAATCACACAATTATAATCAAATTCTCACTCATCAAACAAATTTCATTAGCATTCAGAAAATCAAGTCGCAACCGCGGTGTGCCACAGGGGACATTGTTTGGACACGCGCCGTTCTGCGACATGCGACAGCGTCCAGCGACAATGAGTTGCGTACCGATCGCGCGATTAGATCGTATCTCTGCGCACGCGCCGAGCTCCGGCTTAGATTGGACCGTGAAATTAAAAGCGATTTATAGTTGTGGTTAATGGGTCTGCGGATTAATTGTAAGGAACGGTGTTTAATGTAAGATTATTTATTTAAGTGGGTATTGAGTGGGATTTGTGTGAAATGATTGGATTTGATTTGGCTGTGTATTCAGATGATTGTTGAGACTAAACTATTTTTGGTTGAGGTCTAGTATAGCTCGTAGTTATGGAAAGAGCTGAATTCGAAACAGTTTAAGTATTTCGGAAATTTGAGATTTTTTTTGGAATGCATAAAAGGTCTGTAAATGGTGGGTTGGAACTCGTACCACGAACGATTTAAAGCTGATGTTATGGCGCGATTCCAACCTTTCGACCCTCAGAATCCAGTTGAATTTCACTCTCAAATACTCCATGATTCCTTACAGTCAGAAAACGACGCGACGCGACGACGCGGCTGGTATGTAGAACTCACAGGAGATGGTGAGACGAGCTGGACAGTACCAACGACAAGTGGTCCACATTAGACCTAGATCCAAAGATTTGAAAGTCGAAAAGCCTTTGCCCAGCGGTGGGATGGTTAACAGTATGTATGATTCATCATCATCATCACCTAGTCCTACAGTTCGAGTATACCCACTGCTAGGTTTCCCTCTTTTTGCTTGAGTCAATTCAGGTTCTACCCGTGACAGCAACAATGTTGCCCAAATAACATTTAATTAGTCGATAAAATAAAAGGCAACACTTAAGGTGGAAGCGTACGTACGGGTAGCCCGCGAAATTCAAATTTTCTTTCGTTTTTTGTAATTTGCAGGTCAGTGTCAAGTTGTATGTTAATGAAAAATGACTAATAAATGAATATTTCATTAAAAAGTCATTCAATGGTAATAATGAACTTAATGATTTTCATGAGTATTCTATTAATGATTTTCATGATTGTAATTCTGTGTGCACACGTGTTACTGGCGCGACTCATTTTGAAAAATGAGAGAGAGAGAAAAATTTCGCGGGCTTCCCGTACACTTACCAACCTTAACCACTACAGCTTTCCAATCAAAAACAGCATCAAGTTCATATCACAATCAAGCCTACAATTTAACTCAAATATTTTTCAAACCACTACAAGAATGACAACATGATGCCATTCGATTGTGCGGCACTACTCTCGACTTGACAGTCGCTACGATACCGTCTGTTCGAGGCTTTATCTCAGCACCAATCGTGAGCTCTATTGACTATTTGAGCTGTTCAAAATCTGAAGGGTCCTTACAACATGAATTAAGAGATAACAAAATGTTATTATGTACCGGGTTTTAGCTTTTGGTGTGTGTGATTCTCTTGGGAATTTTTTAAACAGCAAATAGTAGGATCATTGACAGCTAGTATATTAATAGTGCTTCGGTTGATATTGGCTACATCACAAATTAATTGGAACTTAAATCGCACTTTTTCTACATGTGTACATACAATTTTCAGTGTGAGTGAGCAAGAAAATAATTAAATTTTTAAATGAAAAGGAACAGACATGTGATCAGTTTTGATGCAGTAGGGAAAATCGATTTCGACGACGATACAATCTTTAGTATGAATAAAAGCATTTGTGACGGTTTCCTAATTTCTGGACAAAAATTAAGCTGCAAGTATTTAAATGCTTTTCAATCAAATTTTGATCATGGGCAAGAGTATTCTGGTATTAACATTCTCAAACGAAAATGAATAGTAATTTCCTTGTGGGCGTAAAACAAAATATGTTTATGTAGATATTCGGACAAATAAACAAGTTAGTCTCAGAATTAGTCAGACAATGTTAAATTCAGGTATCACCTTATTTGCATATAATTTAAATAGATTTCAAATTACTAAGATCAAGACATTAGGTTGTCCACACCAATTATTCAATCAAGATTGAAATGTAAGACTTGAATATTATTAAGACAAGAAAAACACAATACTAAGAGTGAAGATAAGAGACGAAACTGTGATCAGTCATATCTGTAACTCTATAAGTAATGTGGGAATGGAAGCGAAGCCTTTGTCAGTCCATTCCACAGCGGCGTGGTCGAATAAATCATTTCGGTAAATAATGCTTTATCTAAATTAGGACAGACGCTTGTTAAGATCGTAATTAGGGAATGTTTTGAAGTATTGTAGTGTGAGATTTATCTTGGGCAGTGAAGTGATTTTAAGTTCTAGGAGATTTCATACTTCAATGATGATATTACATAGCCATTCCGGCCACAGCGATTGCGTTCGTTGACTACAATATAGATTCTATATTTTATTTATCATATAGACACAAAGACAGTGATGGTCTCTCGTCTTTTAGTAATTGCACTTTAAGAGACCTGTCTGAAGGTACAAGCAACACCGTCGATGTGGCTGAGTTCTGTTCGAAACAAATTTAATTAAATAATTATGGGAATCATCAACACGAACAACAAGAATAGTAGTTTTGCTATGTCCCATGTTAAAGTAAATAAACACTGAATTACAGGCATGCTTTTAATAGAGCGACTAGTTACTTTATAAGCGTACCAGATGGAAAAAACGCATCACATTGCAGTAGTGATTGCGAAACTTAATGGAACAGAAAATAAACAAACCAGACGCACTCAGCCCAAACAACACTTTCTAAAAACCTTTTAAAATCCAGCCGAGATTAAGGCCTCGCACACAGAATAAGGCCACATTAGGCACACATAACGCCCCTCATACACTATACTGGAACAAGCCACCCGTTCTATAATGGTCGTATAATGGTGACAGCGCTATTAGGCCCTCGTTGATTTGCGACAGAGAGGTCCCGCTCTCGTTTGGCATAAACGGCTCAGGTGGGCCTTATTAGGGTCGCAAATATGCGAGCACAAGGTCTGTTGTCGTCAGGATGGCAGTCATGGCAAGTTTTATGAGTTAATAGTCTATTGAACAGGGATTTCTGTGGAGTAGCGAATATTTAGCGGGTTTAACTTCCTTTAGTACGCGGAAACAGCTGTCGCTGTTTCTGGAAGTGATACAAAAAAATCCACAGCTTTCAACTCTGTTCTGATATTATTCAATATGCTCATATTGGTTACTGGTGGCTGAGAGCCTCCAGTAGCCCAATGCTGTACCTCTCCATCCAGCAGTTTCGGTTTAGGGCTATTAAAGCTAAAATTTAAGCTGACTCAATAAATTATTATACTTTTTAACGTATGTAGATCTTAAACGAACGTACTCGTACATACACTCGCGCTCTTGAATCGTGTCAACGCACTTTGAACTTTGAAAGAAGAAATACATCCGTTATAGAAACTGAGAGTGAAGATATCACTATCGAGGTAGACGTTTACAATGAAATGAACAATGTTGATGCATTACAGTCAGACCCAACAAAGGTGATATGAGTCATTGACCGATGAATAAACCAAATGTTGAATATTTTGCACAGAAGCCAAATAAACAGGATTACATAAAATCACGCGTGTATCCCCGAAGGGATAGGCAGAGTTGTACCTAATATGTAGTACACAACACACCCACATTTCGCCAGTTATGTTTAAGTCCCATGTTATAGGGGGTGATCTTATTGCCATCAACCGGGCTCCGTGACTGCTATTGAGAAATTCCTGATGGAAAAACCCAATAACACTTTGCTCGACCTGGGAATCGAACCCAGGACCTCATGTTCAGCAATTGCGCTTGCGACCACATGACCAACGAGGCAGTCTTAACAGGATTAACCATTGAAAATCAAAACAAACATAGTTCCCAAGAACAAAGTCCAAACTAAATCAAACCGAAGGCTACAAAGCCTGAATCACTTGACATTTAAGCAAAATAAGCCCAGTTAAGAGCACGTGTGTTGCCACTAGAATAGAAAATATATTAGTGGCATGCGTTTACGAAAATTTATGAATACTAAATACCACAGACTAACAAGATCCAGTTTGGCAATTTATCAATGTCCAGCCACTCAATTGTGCGAGATTGGCTACTTTCGACTTTATCAGATAGATACCAGATTTAAGATTTAAGGGGATTTATAAACAGAAGGTATTGCGGCGACCAGCTGTCTGGCAACCAATGATTTAAAAGCTGTAGAAATTGCAGCTCATTGAAATAAACGTTGCGAGGTGATTTATGAAATTTTTAGTTTATTTTGACAGCGTTTATCCGGGTATTGTTGGAGAATTTATGTTCTTATAAATAGTACATTTATCGTATTGGTGGAAAAGGTGTGCCTAGATCTCGGCAGATAGACTTATGGATGTTGTATCTTAATGGAATCTGATGTCATATCGTTCATCCTGAAAATGGAAAGGTCGCTTGTAATTTCTATGGTATTTCGATCAATATAAATTCAATTTAATATTTAGTCCATCCAAAAGTTGTCTGGAAGATATCGTTATCAGCGCAGCGACACCCTTTGTATCCATTGAATTAACAATATTGTAAAATAGCTGTCTTGACACTAAGGGTGCTTTTCCACCAGAGATGTGCTATGCTACGTTGCTATGGATGCGTTTGATATCCACCAATCATATTCATTGGTGCACATAGCTTAGCACTGGGGGAAACGGAGTCAACTAAGATATGTTTTTATATGGAATTATGCGTGCTATGGATGGTCGCCCTCGCCCGCTTCCCTACTATCGATACATCGCATAGCTCTAGCTGCGCATCTTCCTAACGCAACTACTTTGCAGCGGCGCATCATCACAGCACATCTTACTCGCACCGCTACATAGCTTAGTATCAGTGGAAACGGTCACATAGTTGCACAGCGTAGCTATCACATCTTCGCAGCATAGCACATTTTTGGTGGAAAAGCACCCAAGAAGAGTGATGAATATAAATGTTGATGGATGGAGACAATGAGGAAGACCAAGGAAACGATGGATGGATTGTGTTAAGAATGATTTGAAAGAAAAAGGTGCAAATGATTGCGTGACGGTTGACAGAGGATAATGGAAGACAAAACGTGTTGCGCCGACCCTAAGTAACATGGGATAAGAGCAGGAAGATGGTGATGATCAATTTTACATAAAATTGAGAGAGAGTGGGAGAGCAGCGGTGGCCCAGTGGTAGCGACCCCGACTTACGAACAGTAAGTCATGTGTTCGAACCCAGGCAGGCGCATTACTTTGTGTAATTTATTTCATCACCACTGCTCTCAAAAACGGTGAAGGAAAACATCGTGAGGAAACCGGCATGTCCTAGAACCAAAAATTCGAAGACATGTGACATCTACCAATCCGCACTGGGCCCGCGTGGTGGATTATAGCCGAATCCCTCTGATAGAGAGGAGGCCTGTGTCCCAGCAGTGGGAACAATTTAGGCTGGTGATGATGACATAAAATTGTACAATAAAGTATATTCAGATGGACCGACGACCTTGTTGAAACTGCAGGGAGTCGCTGGATACAGGTGGCATTGGACCGGACTCGTTGGAAATCGATTGGGGAGGCCTACGTTCAGCAGTGGACAGCAACGGGCTGAAATGATGATGAAAGTATACAGGGTGTACAAAAAACTCTTAACGAAGCCGAAAGGCACTTATTCTTCCCGTCATTCCGATCATTTTTTCTAGACCATACCTGGGAACCTTCTAGTTACGGAGATATTGGGAGTCAAAGTTCCAACTTTCTAACAAGTTTTATTTTATAAATACATGTTTTTAATGTATTTTTTTACTTAAGACACCTTCACAACCCCCGTACTATTCAATCTATCCATTAGCACAATGTTTTGAATCCGTTACATTGAGTCCTACTGTAAAACGTGATTTTTCACCAAAAAAAAGTCGTTTCCCAGCAATAATTTTTGTGTAAAGTTACTTAGTTTGATGTACAGAATGCTTCGTTGACGGCTTCATGAAGAGTCTCTTTACACCCTGTATTATATCTCTCTAAGTACCTATCTATAACAATAAACAAAATATATATTCTGATAAACATCTCCAAGTAAACCTTGCACAGCAAACCCTCGACCTCTAACAACGTAACACAAGTAAGGATCTTCAGAGCACTTAAAGCTGATTACAAACAATTTAATAATCTAAGACTAGAGCCATTGCATACATATTCATACACACGAAGACTTAGATCAATGATATGCATCAGCCAGACCATCGTCATTACGCCGCCAATGTACCACGGCGGTTGTAAATCAGCTTAACCCATATAGGAAAACACCATAAGATCCAACCCGGTAATCTAGTAATGCTGTCTTAATATATGACTATGGGCATACCCAGGCTGCTTTTAGCTAGATTTTAAAAAGCCCTGCTGATTTTCCCACGGATGCTGAGCCTTTGTTGTTAGGCATGTGCCGCGGGTTAAGAATTTTATCGATAAACTTAAATCTCTTCTCTTGCAGATTTTTTGGAAGTGTCATGTGCGCTTTCTTTGAATACTAATGTGACAGTCCTGTTAGCATGGACATAATAAAGTAGGAATTATGCTGTTTATCTAGTACCGTGTTCAAGTGACTGAGCTTGTTATCTACTAGTTGACTCACTTTGACACTATGTTTTGCATATCTGATAACAGGGTAGCGATTTAATTTCCATTTTCTGGTACTAAGTAGGCGTTTGAGCATAAAAACGTTTTACGATTCATAATTCTGTCACTTTATTCTACATTAAAAGCGGCAATAGTTACATTGAAGCATCATTGCGGGTTAGTAGTGCGTTTTATCGATTATCGATAATTGTAAACATGTCGTATCGACAGCACTTGGCTACCGTTTGCGAAACGTGACCGCCCGCGACAAACGGCGCGCGTGACGTTTCCGAACGCAGCCCGATATGTCGCCGATACGAGGCACATCACTACACACCACTATAACCTTTGTTACTAAAGCCATAACAGACATATTCCTTTACTAGATTTCCACGTCAGAAATTTTTCCTACGTATTATTTAAAGTTGATATAAAGTTTATGTTAAAAGCGTTAGTACAGCAATTTTCATGCTTTAAGTGTTACAGAACTTTGCGCTAATGGAGTTGAGCTAAGTTTGCATTTATAAACATTATTAAGCAAAACTATATTTTTAAAAAATATTGGAATTCACCATACCACAATACACTCAAAAACTGGAATCGCTGATGTGGGAAATAAAACTGCTAGGTTGAAGTGGAATTAGACGGGCCACGTCTGTAGAATGCATCAGTACCATTGGGCCAGAATCGTCACGCAGTGGTTGCCAAAAGACGGGCGTCGACGTCGTCGCCGAAGGAGGCCTAGAAAACGCTGGCGTGACGACTTAAAACCCTTTGTGACAGATTAGCCGGAGAAAACCGCACATAGAAGAGTGGACGTCTACGGGGGAGGCTTTTGCCCAGCAGTGGGACAATACAGGCAAAGAAAAAAAATTGGGAGCTCAAAGATTTTATGTCTGCTTAATTGCTTGTAGTATGATCAACGATTTTTATTATTTCCGGTTTCTGAATTCTCAGTTATTCTAAACCGGATTTTATGTATTTGATTGTGTTATTGGTTCGATATCTTGACACATTGCGATTGTGAACTCTCAGTCATAGACTGAAATTCTATAAACTGATAAGTTTGTCGAATCAATAACTATTCGGATATTATCGGAGAACTTCAAGAACTGGAAGTAAGTCAGTAGGTATTTGTCATTTTCTGCATAGCTGTGAACACTAAAAAATTGCTAGAGTGCTACAATAATCTTTTGGCTTATTGACAGGAGGGGGTGACCAAGATGGCGGCGCTAGTCCCTAATTAAATTTGATGACGACACACCAAAAGATCACATAACATCACGCCTGTAATAGAATCCCCGAAGGGTTAGGCAGAAGTCTACGAAATAGTACAACTACATTTCACCAGCTATGTTTACGTCCCATGTAATAGGGGGTGAGCCTATTGCCATCAACCGGACACAAATCCAGCCTCCGTGGCTGTTACTGAGAAATTCCTGATGTAAAAACCCAATAACACGTTGCCCGACCCGGGAATCGAACCTAAGACCTTATGCTCAGAAGTCGCATTTGTGGCCACTAGAACTAAGGCCCTTGTACTTTAACAGCCACCTGATGAAACTGTCAAAGATGTTACCGAGATGGATATGTCCAATAAAGTTAGTCATCAAAACATTCATCATCATCATCATCAGCCTATAATGTTCCCACTGCTGGGACACAGGCCTCCTCTCTATGAGAGAGAATGGGCTATAATCCACCACGCGGGCCCAGTACGGATTGGTAGATGTCACATGTCTTCGAATTTTTCGTTCTAGGACAATATAAAACAAGGTATAATATAAGACAAGGTTGGTGAAATGTAGGTGTACTATTTCGTAGACGTCTGCCTAACCCTTCGGGGATTCTATTACAGACGTGAGGTTATGTGATCTCTTGGTGTGTCGTCATCAAATTTAATTAGGGACTAGCGCCGCCATCTTGGTCACCCCCTCCTGTCAATAAGCCAAAAGATTCTTGTAGCACTCTAGCAATTTGTTAAACATTCATACATACATTTTATTAAACTGTGATCATAACCTCACCTTATTTCTTCTGTTTATAACATAACAACATAACATAACGCCTGAAATCCCCGAAGGGTTGGGCAGAAGTGTACCTAATAGTACACCCACGTTTCGCCAGTTATGTTTTTAATTCCCACGTAATAGGGGGCGAGCCGATTGCCCTCAACCGGGCAAATCCAGACTCCGTAGCTGCTATTGAGAAATTCCTCATGGTGAAACCCAATAGCACTTTGCCCAACCCGGGAATCGAACCCAGGACCTCATGCACAGCAGTCGCGCTTGCGACCACTAGACCAACGAGGCAGTCTCTTCTGTTTATAAGATGCAAAACGTACGATTTCAGCGTCACACCATACAGTGTTACAAGTATCTCAATTCCAGACGGTCGTATTCTATTCAGGTTACGATCACAGTGCGATTGTTGAATAAACTACATACGTGAAGAACTCAGAAGGTTCATTATCAAAACGGCGGTGGTTAACATCGTGGACTGTGCATAGTATACGTACAGACACCAGCACGTCAAGCTACCCGAAACTGCCAGATTTTCCCAACCGACCTTGAACCTAATGCTTTAGAGATAAAGTTGAAAATCTATTAAATAAATTTGACAGATTGTAGTAGCTTGATGTGCTGGCGTCTGTACTTTCTCCATTGTTGCTATTAAAGTCACTAAAAGATCCATGCAACACTAAAGAGCTAATCTTAATTTGTCTATTCGCAATCAAAGTGATTGAGTGTGGTGGTAATTTGTTTGACAGTCGCTAAAAAGTCTGTTAACTAGTCTTACCAAGGGGTATCGTATTTCCCTAGTGCTAATTGGATTATGAGTGTCAGATATAGGCCCTCGCTCCATGTAAAATACTGGTATTCAACTGCATCTTGTTAGACTGGAAGCCGAACCCAACATGGTTGGGAAAGGGCTATGCAGATGATGATTTGGTGGCACTAAAACCGAAGGCGGAGCTTTTTTAAGGTTCTTTTAAATAATTATTACACCTTGACCAGGGAGACCAACATGGCAGCAGCTAATTGCTCATGACGTCCTATACTAAAGCTTATTGTTTATCTCAAAGCGCGGATCCCCCTATTAGGCTAGTTTTCAGCAACGTTGATCGTATTCATTCATTCGTAAGCATTCTGTTGACTTTATTTGAACCGACCAAGACTAAATAAAAATTGATGAAGTGTACCTTCTCTCTTTATTCCTTACGTGGCAGCATTCCCCTTGCATACCCTGTAGCTGGCGGGTGACAACCGCCGACAGGCATGATGACTAACAAAGAGACAATCGAGAAGCCGAGCCTATCTGATTGTGAGACACCTGGGATGAAGTACTATGCGTTTGTGGGATCAAGTCATCATTGTAAAGAGGATCTGTAGATCTGTAGTGAGCCTTCTTGCCTGCATTTATGAACATGATAATTACAAAGAAGGTTGCATTTAAATTAGGAATAATTTTTAAAATGAATTCATTCGAAAAGTAATTTTAATGGAGCCTACCATCAAAGCCGGCGACGGCTTGTCTGCAACTTTAGTACGCGTTTAGTCGACATGTTTGCGGTTTTGGTATGTAGGCTCCATATGAATTCCCAGGATTAAACCATGTTTTTTTTTATTATATGGAAAAGACAACGACAAAAAACTACACGGTGTATTATTCTATCTTAAACAAGCAATGTTTTGCTTAAAAGGTACTTCCTATATCATTTGATTGTTATTTATATGCCTTAGAAACATTTTTTATTTTTGAAGTTATACTTCTTTTGGCGCGTTAGGGAAAATGCGCGCGCATACCGTCACGAAAAACCGACACCCTGAAGTTAGCTAGTCAACATACACCCTGATGTTAGCTAGTCAACATTTTAGTTTTATACGCTAAAGAAGTATAACTTCTTACGTGCGTAATAAGTACACACACATTTTTTTTTTATTGGAACAGCACTGCCTCCCTACTTTATTTTAACGTTGTGTTACGTGTTTTTAACGATAACGCCGGACTCCATATAACCTGGCAATATAAACTGCAGAAATAATTAATGCTCCAACGCAACAGTCTTGTTCACTTCTTAAGTACCTAAATACGACGCCAATAACTTCTATATAACCAGGTGATTCGAGGAAACAGTAAAATATTCTCACATATATCCTATAGAAGAGTAAGAGGCAATCAATTTACATCAATCAATCAATGAGCTTACCTAAGTTACTTCCATTTAATTCGAAACACGGGCACTATTCACTGTGATGGGCGGTTTAGTACCCCATCCACTTCAACTTTCTGTAGCTTCAATCTACGTCAGTGAGTGGATTTATCAGGGGCTTGGAAATCAGCCAGATTGGTCGATAGACCGGTGGTGAGTGTTTGTGAGACCATTAAGGACTTCAGAGCTGAGGATGTATCGTGTGATTTCCATGGACATATGGGAGTTTAATGATTTTTGTCGGGTTTTTTGGTTTTTGGACAATATTTAAAATTTAAATTGATTTGAAAGAACTACTACGGGTCTATTAAAATCATAATTATTTTTTGGCACTGAATCTGTTAAGAGTAGTATGTACTCGTAGCTTATTTTAACCATAGATTTTGGAGGAACCGGAAGTGTCTATTGACACGTAATAAAGAAAAAAAATGACGAACTGCCACCACTTGCTGATGATGATGATATGATGATAAATGATGTTTATTTTTGCAAATAGGTTTTTAAACACTTTTACACGTCATGTTTTTATAAACTAGATGGGGCCGGTGTTTCGTACCTGACTACTCTGAGAAGAAACAGCCGAAACAAACTCAGAGGTCACAGTCTCTTTTAAAGTCCAGACATTGGTTAAGTCATATGAGGACCATGCAGATTAATGTCTGAGATGGTCTTTTGAAGAAATAACCACACAGATACGAGTCGACCTGTCAAGTCAGTGCAAGCATTAGTCAGTGATCGTGTAGCTCGACTCGTAACCCAAGGAGCTCAACAAAACAGTCCATAGAACGTGTTTCTAAACGGTACAACTGTTTCTGAGTTTGATGCTAAAGCAGACTCTTTGACACCATATATCTTTATATTTTCGGATTTATACGATGGAAATCGCTTACTTTAATGCCCTGCCATTAAGACTTATAACCGCATTTACTCAGCACAACGCGTTTTACGTATCCGCGTAAGTCCAATTATCCGCCGAATCGACTGTGTATGCGCGGTAACCCCATTCATATCCGCAGCCCCATTTAATTTAGGACGTGCTACCATTTAAGGAACGGTCTATTTTAAAAGATTACCTCTATTGGTCTAAATTTAAACGCCTGATTATGTAATAAAGTCTTTTGAAGCTGAAAATAATGAATCTGATTGTTTTGCGGCTATATTCAAGAAGAATTTTGCATGAATGAATTAATGACTTTTTAATTCAGCTAAGGGTTCAAAAGTTAGTAGTATGATCTTAAGTTTCTGGTTTGTGTTCAAAGAGTTAATGTCATTAGATTATATCCGGTGTCACTAACGTTTTCCTTTTATTAAGGCAATCATTTCGGTTTCATCTACATAGTTTTAGTCAAAACATATGTAACTACAACCAAAATAAGTGTGTAAGGTAGGGAACAGCCCAGGGCTGCGGGCTGTTCCAGGGCTGCGGGCTGTTCGAAAGAGATACCGCGGCCCTGGAATACAAAGGGCAAGGAAGGAACATGAATGGGTTTTAGTCAGTAAAACTCTGACACTCCCTTCCGCTCTGCCCAGAGCGGGAGAAGTCATTTGATGATTTCCCATCAGCAAAAAAAAAAAAAAAAAAGGTAGGGAATACATTTTGAACTGATACCCTGAACGAAAAGTCTAGCCCTATTAATTTGGGGTCGGCGCAGCTTATCTTATTCTTCCATACGTCTCCAGTAATCGTCCAGTAATCCTTTCTAACCAAATCATCATTCACATAACCTAAAACAACCAACTCCACCGAAATGCTCTCGAAAATCAGTCCTAAACTCAACCACACAATATTATTAGAATGGCCTTAAACCAGTACAAGTACACGGACAGTAGGCTATACTGCCACCAAGTGATACTGTCAATTATCAGCTCGTTAGCCCTGATCGATCCTCGGCGTGTGTTGAAGAGTCGTAAGTCAGCCGTCTAATGTGTCAAGCCAGGTCAGTCGTATGGCCCAGATCTGGCCATTAGTAAATTAAGAGCCGATGGGAGATACGCTCCCTGAGATATGTTTTGTTTGCTTACTCGTAAATGTTTCGATGTTGGATTTGTTTTAATTAGATTATTTTGTGGAGTTTTGTATTTTTGATGGATGGTTTTTTTGTGACAGTTTAGATTGTTTTTAGGGCCTGTTTACCAGTTTCCAGGTAGGTGAACCAATTAATAAAAGCTAACCGAAGCCAAAATGGGATTGGGCGGGTCACGTCAGCCGCATGTACAACTGCACAATGATCTAATAAGGACTTTATTCTGGTAATTGGAACAAGAATATTGTGTACCGCATTTGCTGCCAACGGTCGTTAAATCCAGACATCTTATTGTTTTTGTTAGCATGTACTGTCCCACTGCTGGGCAAAGGCCTCCCCCATTCCTTCCACTTCTATCTTTGTTGTGCCTTTTCGCGCTAATTTGTGAGGAAGGAACTCCTATTGCAAAACTCAAAACCCAGACGTCAGTTTTATTTTTGCTAGCTTCATCTGAATAAATAGAACCTTACCTTTTGTTTCAAAAAGGAGAGATCTCTCACTGGCACTGTCCTCCTGGTGACTTTAATTTCGGACTGCAGTACTTCCATGGTGGATATTTCTTGGAAGCCATATTCTTGGAGCGCTAAGCATGTTCGCTGGACTTGCTCGATGCATGGAGAGAATGAGCAGAATCTTCCACCTGTATTGAAGACATAGATCATTCGTTAATCTTTATACGATAACATTTGATGGAGAATACACCGTAATTGTATAAAAAAAGTAGAGTAAACTGTTGATAAATCAGACATTCAAGGGAAGAAAGTTGTGATTTGGAGGCATAGGTGTTAGTTATTGGTGGTAGTTAGGTACTGCATTTTCTTAAACTGTGGTTTTCCAAGGTTTTCACTTGTTATGTTGCAATGTAGATGGATCGACAGGGAGAGGAAGACCAAAGAAAAAATGGATGGATTGTGTGAGGAATAACATGGAGGAAAATGATAACATAACGATTTACAGGGGAGAATGGAAGAAAAAAATATGTTGCGCAGACCCCAAATAACAAGGGACAAAGTTGGAAAACCATCAACTTCCTGCAAGCTGATGGTTTTCCAACGTTTGACAGAGAGACACATGATATTTTTTTGAAGGTGGACACGGTAAGTAGAAGCGGGTCTAAAATTTTACAATATCGTTAATGTCAGAATCTGTCTTGCTCAGTTACTATCTAGTGTGATTTAAAACTTGCACTACAGCAAGTCCTTAAAGTCTCTATTGTTAACGATACAGGAGTTCTGGGTTCTTCAGAAATAATTACCCTGTTTTAGTGTTTTCCAGTCACTTAAACTAAACCTACTATTGCATTTCGATGCAATAGAGCCAAGACAATATAATTATTTTTAGATCATATTCATCGTAACTTTAAATATACCAATGACCTCATAACGGTTCACATTCAACAGTGCATCGTAGATATAAGATAGCAATGACGGAGTCGCATCGTACGCCACACTATCGAACATCTCCGTATTGTGTTAACTTGTTTCACAATGGTAGGACTCGATAATGTCCAGAGGGATCTCTCGCTTCACGTCAGGACCCGTTCGGGCTTATAACAATGTTTGAAACGGAGCAGGGGCGATCGACCTCGCTATTACACAATCCAAACAAAACCAAGACCGTCGTACCACTTCATAAAGCTCACGCGCACGTAAAAAAGCCCCAGACATAACAAAATGTCGACAGATGTTTTCATTCCCATGTGATAGATACGAGATGACCGGCTCTCGAGCAAGATAATGTACCTTTTTGTTACCGCGATACCGTTTTGAAATTTTTACAAGTACAAAATGCTCAGGAAGAGACACATCGTCTTTTATGTGGCCCGCTTACTCGTTATCTGTCAAATCTTATCGACCAATAAGGACAGCGGACGTCACTCACTCTGCCAATCTGAGCGGTGCGGGCGCTTCGCTGCGGGGGGGCGAATTTAAAATTGTTCCATTTTTAAAATGTGTATCGCGTGCCTGGATGTTATAACCCGGTCTATTAACATAATGTAGTAAGAGACGCTTAGTGGTGTATAATGAAGCCATTATAGAGGATAATCTTCGGGCCTTGACACACTACGTCACAGTTTTTGGAACGGAAAAACGGCAATAGTTTATATTGCTAAGCTTAATTGAAGCTTAAAGATAGCTTTTGAACATAATTGAAATGACAAATGTTTATTTTTAGTGCAGAAATTCAAAACCATGGCAAAAAAAGCCAAGACATTTGAAAATATGCCAAGGAAAGGTTGTCGTCTGTCAAGAAATAAGATCTTTCACACGCTCTACACTGATAGAAATCACATATTTTTGCAACATTTTTACTTTCAACATTTTTGTGGCGTAGTCTGCAAACTGTCACTACAAAGGTTCCTAGCTGAGGTCGTATAGGTGGTGAAATATGTAATACACTATCTTAATGCATCGGGAGTCACGTAGTCGCTTCGACGACTCGACTCGACTCGATAGCGAGAGGGCCGAGTATCGAGTTATCTTAGTTACATGATTCTAAGTGTTCAATTAAAGTTAATTAATCACTGATGACGATTTGATTAGTTGTTTGTAGATAAATGCAGGCTGTTTATCTTATTAGTATTTAGTGGGCATTTGAAAGTTAATGTCTTCTAAGATTTCGTTGGCAGGGTTGCCAGGATTTTAGCTTTATCGTGGGAAATGTTAGAGATCGTATTGAGATTTATTGGAAAATAGCTTTACGCTCGTTAACCTTTTTACTGCACCTGCAACCTGGGAAACCTAGATTTGTCGAGTACTTGTAGCTGCCCTTTATTTAAATGAACCATTTTTGATAGAATTCTAATTGAGAGTAAAACGTCAAAGTCGTCTTTTGAACGTTATTTCACTTTGAAGCAGCTAAAAATTAGTCGAAATACAGGGAGTATTTCGACTAAATTTTAGCAGCTTTTTAGCACTAGGTATTGGAATTAGCTGAAGACTGCCAAACTCGTAAAATTTAAGGCCGATTAAACGCTAAGAAGGAAAAGCTGAGAAGTCAACGAAACGTTGAACATTTAAGCAATATTTTAAAAGACATCAAAAGCCATAGCAAAATACTAAAGACAAAAATAATCACTAGTAAAACACAGCTTAACTATAACACGCTACAAACTAGCCATACACCAAGTTGAAGCCTGTCTATGTGCGGTACAGCAAGGTAAAGGGTGAAGTGAACACAGCCGTTAGTCATCCTCGGCGCTTGCGCACTCTGTGGGTCAGGGCACAGGAATGCTGCCTAATTGACAGATTGTTGAGGACGTGCTTGTCACTGCTACTTAATAACACTAGGCTTTGGTAATTGTTTAATGATTTAGAATTGGGCAGCCATTTTGGAGGTATTGCGAATTTTCGAGTGATTTTATTTGCAGGTTTGGGCAATTTGTTATGTCAATGTAGCATAGCAGGTGATAAAAAGTGTTGATGTTAAGATGTGAATAAATTACGTGGAAAGTGAAAAAATGTGAAGAAGCTAGGGAAGACTATTTCGCTCTAATAATACAGCTCCATGCTGATCGAACTTCAATTCTTGCATCTTTTAATTGTATATGGGGTATTAAATGAGCGATCTGATTGATTGACATAATTTGTGTAATATTAAAAGTTAATCCAAGCAATGGATGACACGCTATACCATAGAGAAGGTAACCCAAGGTACCATACAAAAAGTTCGTGGAGATAGGTAGCAATTTCAAATGACAAACCTATTAACTACCCTTTACAGTAAACATTACTTTAAACTGTCCAGCCACTTAAAGCTAGAATTAGGATAAAGATATTTTAAATCAGGCCCCGCAAAACAATGTTAGGCCGTTAGGTCAAGACATAGCCATGTCACCTAATTTACAAATTGGTGAGGCGGGCGGCCAGTGTCACTGCTGCTTAGTAACGACCCCTTTGTTTCCTAACTAATTGCTGCCCTGAGGCGGGTTTGGCCAGGTGATTATGAAATCTAATCGAACGAATGATTGGGTTATTTGTTATTTCCTTTTATATCAAGTAGTAGAAGCTCGTGGCTAAATAATAACAGCCGCTCGGGTCGATCATTAGGTTAAGCTGCGCTTGCCTAGGTTGGTCTGTGGATGGGTGACCACCCATTACATACCGAGTTTCCTCCGTGCATCGGAAAGCACGCTAAGTCGTTGGTCCCGGCTTCCTTTGCAGATCTTTGACAGTCGTTACAGGTAGTCAGTGGTCCGAAGGTCTGACAACCAGTCTTACCAAGGAGTATCGTAAGTATTACCTAGTATTAACTGGGTTGTGGAGGTCAGACAGGCAGTCGCTCCATGTAAAATACTGGTATTAAGCTGCATCCAGTTAGACTGGAAGCCGACCCCAACATAGTTGGGAAAAGGCTAGGCAGCTGATGATGATGTTGACCCAGCAGTAAGTAGTTTTCGGGCCATTTTGATAATGATCATGATAATGAATAATAATGATATTTCAATTTCCTGAATTGTGAAGTATTTGGTTGCAGTGATTATTGGTAATATTGGCTACTATAACACAATAGGTTTTTAAGTCCACTTAGATTTTGGTTCCGCAAGGCAGTCTACAAAGAGTTTTACCGAATGTCTGGTCACTGTCTACAAATCTAACCATGATAGACGCAGGCAAACTTGGTGACCCCCGAAGTTGACTTCCAGATTACGTGTATTGCAAAGCTTTTTCCGCTAAGACTGCTCCCAAGCTTACAACTTCGAAGTTATGACCAAGAGCTATTAGGTAAAAACGCAACGATTATAACCACTTATAGAGAGTCAAACAGCATATTGGAACAATATACAGGGTGTAAAAAGACTCTTCACGAAGCCGTCAACCAAGCATTCTATACATCAAACTAAGTAACTTTACGCAAAAATTAGTGCTGGGAAACGACTTTTTTTTTTGGGCAGATAAATCACGTTTTACAGTAGAACTCAATGTAACGCACTCAAAACATTGTGCTAATGGATGGATTGAATAGTAAGGAGGTCCTGGGGGTGTTTGAAGTAAAAATCTTACATTAAAAACATGTATTTAAAAAAACACTTGTGAAAAAGTTGGAACTTTGACCCCCAATATCTCTGTAACTAGAAGGTTCCCAGGTATGGTCTAGAACAAAAAAATGATCCCAATGATGGGGAGAATGAGTGCCTTTCGGCTTCGTTAAGAGTCTGTTTACACCCTTTAGAACGCAAGCCTCAAAGTAGGTTGCAAGCGCGATTGCTAAGCATGAGGTCCTGTGTTCGATTCCCAGGTCGGGCAGTTTTAATGGGTTTTTCCATCAGGAATTTCTCAGTAATAGCCACGGAGTCTGGATTTGTGCCCGGTTGATAGTAATAGGCTAGCCCCTATTACATGGGACTTAAACATAACTGGCGAAATGTGGGTGTACCTCTGCCTAACTCTTCAGGGATTACAGGCGTGATGTTTATAGAACACAAGATTGATTTTAGTCGCATTTTAACACACGACAACAATCAAGTTGAAGACAGAATAGCATCTAAATACTGTATGTATTCGAACTAGAGCATCAAAAGCAGTGATTTGCAGCGTCGTAAACACTATATACAGAGATGCAAAGCGATTTAAATGTCAAGTACTCAAGTCTGAAGGTATCGACACAAGTTTAGTCCTGGCTGACTGCAACAATATGCGTTACGTAACAAGGGCTTTGGACTATAAGTACTTCCATTCACTGGCTGGTTTAGTGATGTGATGTACTATCGAGTTCACTGAAGATGATGGTCAACCACTATTCAACTTTATTACTTAGGGCATAAAAGTGGCAGACCCTCAGTGAACTCGGTAGTACAGATGCCAGCAGGTCAAGCTACCAGAAGCTGTCAGATTTTCCCAACCAACCTTGAACCTAATGCTTTAGAGATAAAGGTGAAGTCTATTAAAGAAATTTGACAGATTGTAGTAGCTTGATTTGCTGGCGTCTGAACCATGTTTGTTTCGATAGTCTTTAAGTCACTTTTAATCGGTTTTTGCGTAAATTAGAGTTGGCAAAAAATAAAGAGTTGTGGGTGTACTTATAGGAAAACCGCTGCCTAAACCTTCGAAGAAATAGAGGTGTTAAGGGAGTTGGTAAAACCACCAGATATTAGGTACAGTCAACAAAACAGATAGGTATGCAGGGTCGAAAGATATAGTTTTAGTTTTTTTAGAAACTGTTGCACATCTCCAAATGAAATTTGAATTAATTTAACCAATTGATTATTTTTCTTCATTTAATTTTAATTTCATTCGAAAACATCGATCGGTTTTTAAGAAAAAATGAATTATATCTTTCGACCCTGCATACCTATCTGTTTTGTTGACTGTACATAACACGCCGAAACCCCGCCTGCATTACTTAAAGCAGGTGGATCTTTCAGGTCACGGGCGTTCAAAGTGGGGACTCTGTGCGCTCACCGAGGGACCTCAGAGATGACCGGCAGCACAGTGGTCACGTGCTGCCGTACACATTTGTACAGCGAGGCTCAGGGGAGACCTGTATATAGTCGCCCCAGAGATGTGCCTTAACAGGAAATGCACAGAGGGAGGCAGGTCTTTGTGGTGCGGATGGTGACCACTGGAGTGGTTTTAGTGCAGTAAAAATCCCACACTCACCGGTTTTATCCCTACAGACCGGTCACCTTTTGAAGGTTTCACCCCAACAATAAAACAAAAAGGTACAAAACTTCAGTCCAATTGTTGACTGAAATGCGTAAAAACATATTTCGCCGACGGGTTTTGTGTTCATTCAGAAAATACATTGGCTGTATCAACAGGTTTTGAAATAGAAGAATTCCCAAAAATGATGGTATCATTAGCAAAAAGAATTTGCACATGAGTTGCACCAGTTCTTTTGCATCAAAATTGGTTAACCTATATATTAATTGGATGTGCCTGCATTGTATTGCCACTTGAAACTTAAATATGCTATTTAATAAGTTTCGATTATCTCTTGATCGATTAGCAAATCCCATCACTACCCCAGCCAATATAAAGCAACACATCACAATAGCTCCGCGTCGCGTCACTAACAATACTGGACAAGCCATTGATGTATTAGTAAAGATAACACGGTGAAATCACATGTGTAGCATGCGCGTACGCAGCGTAATGAGGTCGGCTCGCAATCCACTCGTGCGCATACCGTATTGTTCTTTCAATGATCCGATTGGAATTAAGCTACGTCGCGTCGATACTGCTTTGTTTTGTGTTGGGTAATGGTGAATTGTGGTAACATTTTTATGTAATGGCAGACAAAAGAAGCGCAACTGATGCGGTTACCAAGTTACTACTGAATAGTCTAAGACTTTTTAAAGAATAGCGGGTGAAAATCTATTTCGCAAAACTCTAGTTTAGTAACTAGAGTTTTGCGAAATAGATTTTCAAACATTGAAACTTAAACTAGGCTCTTTGAACTTACATTTATGACATTAAACACATGGTTGCAATTGAAGAGTCTTATGTCACCGTTTTAAGACCAAGTCTCCAAAGACAGAGTTCTCTATCTCGCTTTTTAAGACCGATTTTCACGACTTCCCAAATATCATAAGCCCAGAATCTATCTACTTTTCCGACTTCATATTCCAGATATTTTTCCAACAATCCGTACATAGGCGAGGTGTTTCGCCCGCGTGCGGCATGGGGCGTCGTCGTCGGGGTGGCCCGCGCTTGCGTCGGCCCCGCCCCCGCCCGAGGCGCGCTTGCGCCGACAACTCGTACTATTATCAACATACCACCTATAAACCCAATGTTGTAATTTAATGTAAACAATCATGGGAAGTGGTGAGGATTGTTCTGTCATGTTTGTTTGCGATATGATATTCATTTATTCTTAACATTGTAAGATAAAGCCGTAAGGGTTTGTTGCCTAGTTTTAAGGTTAAGTTGTAATAACGGTAATGATCATGAAACACGTAGGTTAAATTATAGATTGTAGGTCGTGTTATTATGGCTGAATGATGGTGATTAGAGCATGTAGTTTTAAAAGCACATCTAAGTACATCTCATCGATCAGATGATTCACCACTCGATAGGGGCCAAGCTTCAATCCCGACAGAACTTTACAAGTTCTGTCGGGATTTTGTTTGATTGATTTGGATAAGTGAGTTAAATTAAATATAATCAAATACAATTTACATTTTTAACGACTAATACCAAGAAGGCATCCGATGGCGGATAATGGAATTCCAAGTACGATGCGTTCAATTAATTTAAAAAACATTGTTAATTTTATTAATGCGCGCAAACCAAAATCTACGATCACTGGAAGATGTGATCGCGAACGCCTTCTCATTTTCGAAATTAGCAAATGAATAAAAAACAAAATGTTGGTAACCGCCAACAGAGTGGACAAGATAAAGAAATATACGGAGAGGTGCCTGCGTTCGAGGGTCCAGATAACACCATTAACGCCGGGGAGGCTGGCGAACAAAACAATAGAAAGGGACGCTAATATTGGCTCATTTCCGAAAAAGTTAAATTTTGCAAACCAAACAATGAAAACAGGACTGTATTTAGCAGGTCACAAGGTTTAAAACTTGAAGCGGTAGAAAAAGACATAAGTCACGAAGCATTTAAGCAAAACGATGATACAATTGGAGGAGCAAAAGGGACAATACACGATGGTATTGATAGCGAAATGAGTGGAGTAAGTTTTTCTCAGCCACCCAGCCAGCAACATAATTAATGATGTTCGTGTTGGAGACGAATTTATAAATTGGTTTTATTCCGTTTTTAACAAAGGGTGGGACATGTGGGATAGGGCTGATAGCCAATCTACAAGAATGCGACATAATTAGGGAATCGTTTTCAGGATTAATGTGTGATAATATTTGTCTGTGAACATCGAAGAATCTGATAAGAATAGTTAAACGAAAGAAAGAATACAAATGACTAATGAATAAAAATCATAGCTGGACTCCATAAACATTGATTGGATCTTTGTCAAGGTCTAGACAGAGAGAGTTGGAAGAAAGGCTTCAGTGGGACGATACTGGCTGGTAACAATCTTACTAAAATTATAAATGCGAAACTTTGTGATGGATGGATGGATCTTTGTTACTCTTTCACGCAAAAACTACTGAACGGATTAGGATGAAATTTAGCATATAGACTTTTTATCGTGGTAATATGATCCCGTGGGACAATTATCGAACTCCACGCGGGGGACGCCGCGGGTATATGCTAGTAAAATTATAAAATGAATCTTTGGTTGGCAGTTACGAGCTTGTCGTTTGTTTTTAAATAAAGCTAAGTCCGATGACGTTGGTTGTATGAAAGCAATTTATGTGGTTGAATTTATAAGTAACGCAGCTGAAATACAAGAAAAATTGAAACAAAATAAAGTTAATATCAAACCTTCAAGAGAAATTATGAACAAAACAGTGAACGCTTCACTCAGTAAAGTTACAATATGAAATGCTAAGTGCTATGCAATTGTACGATGGCGGATAAGAAAATAAGTAACAGAATTCATGCTAGACTATAATAGAATTCCAATTTGCTATCAGAGCAATAACATCTTGACTGTATTAATTCCATAGGTCGCTTCTCTTACGTTGTTTTTCTTCAGTTTCTAGTTCTAAACTTTGTGATTTAATGTTTGGAAATATTGGAGCTTCTAAAGCAGAGTTAAAAAATCAGTTGTCTGACTGTAGATTTTTGGGCTCATTGTTTTCATTGGGAGCTTTGCCATCGTCTTACTAAGCGTTACTTTCAAAGTCAGTAACCATTTTCCATACCGATTCATTTTCAGTTTTTTCTTCTGTACCCAGATTAGCATTGTAGTTAACCTTTACATCTGTCAGTTTAACTGGTACTTAGACTTAATAGTAAACACAATCAGCAGCAACAATCCAAAAGATGTAACACAAAATATTGTTATTATCTTAACCGCCTTCAAATTCCATTCTCAGCAATAAATAAGAAAAACCGCAATCGGGATCGTAAATGTGAGAGAGCATTATTTGTTTCGCATATAATAATGGCATATTTAGTGGGCGATATCAGTTAATACGGAGAGGCTGGCATAAATCGACGCGGGCGCAATCTAACATCGCGGCGGTCCTCGCCCCGCCCCCCGCGAGTAACTCACTGCTATCTGCCCCGAATATTGTTAATCAGTGTATCATTAGCTCGCGAGTACGACACACACTGTCCGATTCTGTAGACGGCATTAATTAATATTATTTTCAGGTTACAATTTAATTTTTTTGGATAAACGCAGTTGAAAACGCCTTACAAGTCTGCAGGAAGAGATGGGTTGACACCCATCTCTTCCTGTAGAGTTCTTAAGATTTCCAAAACTGGTGATTTTCATTTGACTAAGACCATGCAGTATCTACGTGGATATAATTACCATCTATTAGATGGCCAGATTGGTTTGGAGGTCAATGAGAATGACTCATGGTTTTAGGGCTTTGCAAATATTGCATAATTATGGTAATTACCTGCCTTCTACTACTTCTTGCATTTCAATGGTTGCCTGTAATTCTCTATGGCATTAAGAATTATTTTCCTGTAGAGGTGGTTAGAGCAAGCACACGTGCAGTGTTTGTCCTAAATGAGGGCCTTTTTTTTCTCGGATGGGAAATCATCAAACGACTCCTCCCGCTCTGGGCGGAGCGGAAGGGAGTGACAGACTTGTACTGACTAAAACCCATCCATGTTCCTTCCTTGCCCTTTGTGTTCCAGGGCTGCGGTATCTCTTTCGAACAGTCCCACAGCTCTGGCACTGAATGAGGGCCTCGGAGTCTGATTATGTATGGACTGTCCAGGAGTGTCTATTTGCAAAGATATTGCAGCAACTGACCAGACTCGTTTGAGAGATTTCCAAATTAGTCACAGAAAATGCCTCAGGATAGTTGTGTTCTTGCACGCTACAAACATTAACCTAATATGGTGATTTAAATAAAACTATCAAAACCTGCATCTGTAAAAGCATTTATAAACGTCGTAATTCGCACCAAAATTCAGTTCGTATGTATCTGCGATGGCTCGGCGCACGATAGCCGCATAGCGCACAGCCGCGATATAGATAAAGCTAACGGGGAGGCGCTGCTATAAATACCAAAACGAACCAAACGCTAACTCTGTCCCACTCATGCAACCCTGGTACTTTTAGATGAGTGTTCGGTGTAATAGTTTTGTCGTAGAAGTTCAGTCCAGGGAAAAAATGATAAAAATGAAAAGGCCTCGAAGTACTTATATTTCCTGAAAACGGTAGAAAATAAGAGTGGAAGAAATATACTTAAAAGTAACAGGAAAACATGAACCTACTACAAAATAGGTATTGAAGTAACTCAGGACAGAATAAAGTAGATATCCGTAAACGTCCTAGAGATCCGGCGAAGGGTCCATTACGGATCTTGTCATAACCACAATACCTGTCAAGTCAAGTGAACTGATAATATAAATATGAAACAATTAGTTTATACCTCTGTCTATAACGTCCACGGCTAGATTTCGTGTCACTGATTTCATTGTATGTAAATAACCACAATGTAATTAACCTCTGGTAGGCAACAAAACAAATAATTAATCCTTATACCACAAAGTGTCAAAGTTAAGATACAGCACAAAATCTAGGACACCTGTTTACCATATCTGCGACAAATCGCATACCAATGGTTGGAAATAATTTCATATTAGATATAATGGGTTGGAGTACTGGTCATGAATGCCAAAGGTGTTCAGCGGTCACTCCTCGTCCCGCCCACTATAGCCATAAAGTATTTTACAAGTGATACAAGAATTGCAATCGTACGCCGGATCGCCCGTTGCCTTAACCTTATAAATCCTGCGCTATTTATTTCTGGAAATCTGTGTGCTCTCATCAATATCGTTTGAATGTTGTTCTGGGGGTTTTGTGGCGAAAATTGGTGTGGTAGGTAAATGTGAACTTAATTAGGTGATTAATTAAAACTATTAACAGAAATCGGGTGAAAAAAAAAATTGAGGATGTTCAAAAATGTTAAAGAAATTGCTTTGCTAAATTATACAAAATAAAACATACTGTTAAGACCTCTGTACCGCCACCGACGAAACCATGGCAGTGGCAGCGAAGTCTTGGCTCCGCGCAAACGGGCCACCGACCCAAACGAAGGTGGTGCTGCCACGAGTGGCCGGTGGCCGCCACTAGTAGTCTGTGGCTGTCACGAGTGGCCGGTGGCTGCCACGAGTGGCCGGTTGCCGCCACTAGTAGTTTGTGGCCGCCGTTTTTAAACAGCGAGTGGCTGCCACCGGTGGCGAGTCGCGGGCACTGAGCTACGAGTAGACGCCACCAGAACCTACAAAACCTTTGAAAAATCATGTAAACAGCTTGTCGCCAGCCAGTGGTGGCTGCAAAAAGAGGCCCGTTTGCGCGGAGCCTTGGGAACAAAATTTGAAATACTGTCATGAAATCGACACGAAGAAGTAGACGGGGTGAGTTTTTGAGATGAGACTTTCAGACTGCCTCGTTGGTGCAGAGCTCGCAAGTGGCCCTGCTGAGCATGAGGTCCTGGGTTCGATTTCCGGGTCAAGCAAAGTGTTATTGGCCACGGAGTCTGGATTCGTGCTCGGCTGATGGCAATAGACTCGCCCCTATTACATGAAACTTAACTGGCGAAATGTGGTTCTACTCCGTGTACTATTAGGTATAACTCTGCTTAACCCTTCAGGGATTACAGGCATTAAGATGTTACTTCCAGACCAGCCAAAAGCCGAAACTTAGTCAACTTTTGGCCACTAAGCTAATGTTTCTGCTTTGAAGTTACACCTGAAAAACCCAACTTTATCGTCATACTTTTTTTAAGAACCCAAGCTCTTTCCCGTATTGGTCAAAGAAAAATCAATTTTACAAAGTCAGGTCTATATTAAGCAGCTTAAATTAGCCAGTAAAACACACACGCTTCTAACTCCCCACTAAAACTCGGTCGTATATCAAGGTGAGCGTACGCAGTGTACGGTAGCGACAAGGCGACAACGCGACAGCGCGCGCCCGTGTCGCGTGTCGCGGCGACATGTCGCTACCTTATACGATTATACGCAATGAATGGAGAATGTGCGTGCGCGCTTAAACGGGGTAAGGTGATGTAATTAGAAAAGTTGCGTTTTGTTTTTTCGTTTGTGGAAGGTCGACGGTTTGTGTGAAAACAGGAATAGTTCTTAGGGCCTCGGGTCTATATTTGAAGTACGAATTAAATGTATGTATGGATTTATTTCGATTATGGTTTCTGAACGATTGTGGGTTGAAGCTGGCCGCTGCCGGTCCAATCTGGCTAAATGGGGTAAATTCGAACCATCTCGAACACAATGTGAGTGTGAAGCCCCGATACAGGATATGCCGCACTTTCGACTTTCTAGAGGACTTAAGCAGAGTTTATACGAAGCCAGTAATGCTGGCACCAGTCACTGGCTAGAAAAATAGACGGGCGCTCTATTCTCGCCAGCGTTGGCAGCCAGCGCTGGCTTTGCTTGAAAAACTGTTTACACAAGGCAAATATCAAGCCAGCGTTGGCTACCAGTCTTATTGGCAGCCAGTGTTGGCTTCGTGTAAACTTGGCTTTAAGGTGGAAACATCAGCGTAGCCCGAAAAATTCAAATTTTCTAACGTTTTTTGAAATTTGGCGGTCAGTGTCAGGCTGTATGTTGAATAAAATATGATTTGCGGCCGTAATAAGCATGTATTTACAGAATTATAATTATTAAAATCATTAATACTAACCTCTAATACATTGACCACTGACACAGACCGGCAAATTTCAGAAAACGTAAGAAAATTTGAACCTGGCACTTCAGCACCTTAAAGTAAGACAAATGATATAGCTGTCCAGTTCGCTACCGATTGGAAAAAATTTGAATCATCGATCCGAGAAGAAGTTTCTGGGCGGAAAGGTATAATATGTTTCGCAATAGGATGCTAAGTCCAATCCTAAGTTACATCTTCCAAGTCCAAGTCAAATAACGTGATCGAGTACCGTGTTTTCTCTAGTTTAGCCATTATGTATTGCTAGACCACTGTGACAGCAATCTAAGATTTTAAAAAAGTTCTTTAAAAAAAAAAAAACAAAAAAAAAATCGTTCATAAAAAAATTAATCTACTTTCAACTGCATGTACCTACTAGTTCTATAAAATCAAGGTTAATGTGTCAGCTGCTATAAATCTTACACAGTAATAAATATTAAATAGACCATTAGGAGACACGGTCTTTGAACAAATTACCACAACTCGCAAGAACACGAACAGTTCCATACTAAAAACATCAACGCGCGGTATTCTCTAACTAGTGTCGTTCAATATGAATATTGATAAAAACGACATTACATATCTTTTCTAAGCAACACTACACGCCTACGTAAGTCTGAAACTTCCAGTAAATCATTATAGGACGTGCCAATGCCTCCCGCCTCACTTACCAACCGATAAGGCAATAAAACTCATTCACACGTTCGTCAACTTAATAGATGCCTTATTAAAAACTCACCGCACGAATTGAATCGATTCACTTTACTCGCCCCGCGAATCGATTTATTCACCGATGTTCTCGGTTCAAATTAATATTGGCAGCTGCGTTTACGCGCCAAGTACGTTTGATTTAAGTTCTAGAATTCCAATATTTAAATTTATTCGTGCCCTAATTTGGAAATGTTTATTTCCTATGTTGTACTTCAGTGGTTCTATGATTTATGCCAAATAGATGTGTTTTTAATTGATTATTAATAGGTTTTAGTTAAATGCTGGTTTACTAAGGAAATTCCAATATCTGCTCCTACATCAATTAAGTCAAGTGATACCCGATACTTGTAATGGTTATATTGGGTCGATCACCCAGATTTAATTGCTTTAATTGAATCGGAACATTGAATTTACAGGTTCAATTTATAGGTTCACTGATTTAAAGACAAAAGAGACGGAGTATCTAGATTTAGTATCATCAGAATCAAAAACGATTTTTGTGCCAAAACTATACCTATGAACTTTTTAAGCGGTAGTACAAATATGGACCCCTCCCATTCCAATGGACACTCAACAAAGGTTCTTACCGTCTTGCTTGACGACTGGCAAAAGCAAAAGAGACATTCGGGATACTGCAACCGTTGAATTTCAGTACAAAATAGTTCTATAGCAACAACATAATATGTATGTTATTTTAGGTAGTACAATACAACAACGATGCCTCGTTTAAATTACACACCACCGATTTCGCAAGCCAGTGTAGTGAAAAGGTTAATCTTATAAATAATATCTAATCTGGCTCAAACACCGTCAATAAATCAGCTTATTTAGCCCATATCCACGTTCGCCGGCATTCCATCCTATTAACATTTAACAATGTATGAGAAATAGTATGGCCACATATGTACGCATGCGATTTATTTAGCAATTGAGTGTAGCCACTTAAAGGAATCACAGTGCGGAGAAGCAACAAATTGAACAGGGTTGGCAATTACTGAAGACAATGCGTGCGTGAGAGTCGGGCGCCGCGCACGCAACCCGCGAATTAGACTCGTTATCTGGACCCGGGTAATTAGGGAAGTGTTCCCACGCGCGAACCCTAACACTCAACAGTCGCAGGTGGAGCTTAGACTTGTTTTTGTTCGGGTTCTGGTTCAATGGTTTGGTTTGTCACTTTATGCCTATTGTTGAAGATTCTTCTTTGTGATTCCGGGTGCCTGGAGTTTGCAGTGCCCAGAGTTTGTTGGTTGTATTGCTTGAAACCTTATACATATATATCTGTACCATGTTTAGGTGCAGAACTAATTACACACATATTATTTCACTTCATTTCATAACATCATTTTTTTAAAGATCCAACTTTCTAAAGATTTCTAAAGACCTAATTTGACACTAAACTGTTAAAACCGTTTCCAAGAAGTTGCTCTATTCTAATAATACTTAAGCTACACATATTATGCAATATTTTCACGAGCGCATGAAATTACAATAGAAGCACCATATTGGTGCGGAAAGCTCAAAAGCTATGTTAGGTGCGCAAGCGCAGGGCGTTACGCCCCCAGGCGGCTGATGAAGACATCACGCGGCACGCCAATTGATTAGTCGCGCAACGGTCGGCGATGTAAGCGGACGTGTTATTATGCGACGTTAGACACGCGTCCCCGTTACGGGGATGATGCCACAACGTATGAGAACGATGCTAATTCGACAAGTTTGCAATTTGCATACATTTTCGATGAACTACAACCGTTAAATACTGACATTGTTTTACAATAGTTTATGTTCGCTAATTTCAGTCTAGCCCAATATTTAGTATACCCAAGCTTTTCGGTCAGATTAATGTTTATTATAAAACGTTTCCGTTTAAGTTACGGGTCAAGTAAAGCGGGTCCACGTTAATCTGCATTTGGTTCAATTCATAATAGGCACTTAAAACCTATAAACGAATAAATGTCCAAGTATAATTATATTATAATATAGAGCAGCGTCGGAATAAATTGCGATTCTCAGACAATTCACAAACATAAAGAGCTTCTAAAACCCCATTTATTCAAGCTGTATTATAAAGTACGAAACTTAAGCGCAAACAAGTGGGAACGTTCTAGGCAGAGATATAAACTCATTTAACTAGCGGAGGTAACAGTTCAATAGGGAATTATTGCTCGAATTACTGAGTCTAATCGATAGTCGCACGCATTCGCGGATAGCCATAGAAACTGCGTCAATCGCTTTAAGCGGGAACCTTTAGCGTACGTAATTAAGCCTTTAAGGATGCAATACATCGGCTGATAATTAAGGAGTTCAACAAACGAACAGTATTTTGCTGGCGACATTTACTATACGATACAGAGATAAGAGAGAAGGTTGGATAATACTACATTGTTGGTAATTGACAGTTGTTCGGTACAACATGAATTAGTAGGACGCTCGAAATGTGGTATTAGGGACCGTTTAGACGCCACTTACGGTGGAGTAATGAAGAGCCAGTAATATGATGGTATTACGAGAGAGTGCGTGAGGCGAGTTTCATCACGTAGTTTAGTGTAAACATGTTTATCTAAAATCTAGCCAAAATAAGGAACAGTTTAGTTTGTAAACAGTAGAATTAGTAATGTGTGAAGACATTTGGCTACTAATGTGCCTCACGTGATAAACAATACTTAAAGCAGTACTGAACAGGCGTAGATGCATGTTTTATTATTTAGCTTGGGGCTATATTGGCACAACATCTTAGGGTGCGTATACACTGGCGCGGAACGCACCAACATAGATAGGCACCCGTACCGAGCGTTCTATTTCGAGGGCATGAGTGCATCTAGCAATTGTTTATTAATGTGTTCGCACCTTTAAGATTTAAAAGATACACTAGTATCCATTCAAAGGCTAGGCAACCGTTTTTTGTCGGAATTCGTATAATTCACTAAAGCTTTATACTATTCGCATGACCCACAGCTGTAATTTATGTTCATTAATTACATATCTAGACAAATTGCATAATAAATTTAAGTTTAAATTGTAAATAAATAGAATCAGATAAACATGCTGTGCTTTGAATTTTAGAGTGATCAAATATTTAGTGCCTATTCTGTGTTAATGTAAAATCTTAATAAAATTTTGGTTTAACCCAATAACACTTTGCCCGACCTGGAAATTAGGACAGAAATGCATTTATGTCTTGAATTCTTGATAAAGCAAAGTTCTCATACAAATAACGCTTGGTACATACATTAGAATGGGTGTAGCGTGTCTTAACCCATTCGCCATAGAACACCGCAGGCGCACCGCTTAAGGGCTAGTTCTAACGTAGAGAAACATCCAGCTAAGCGTATTAATTGCGCACATAAATGATTTTAATGTGAGCCATTAGTGTGGGCACTTAATAAAATTTTAATTTTATGCAGTAATCTACGGGATTTATTTATTGATGATTTTTTTTAATAGGCATTGAGGGTTTAATCAGTATTTTTTTTCGTAACAAAGCAATGAAGGCTGTCATTAGGGTTCCGTACCCAAAGGGGAATAACGGGACCCTGTTACTAAGACTTCGCTGTCTGTCCGTCTGTCACCAGGCTGTATCTCATGAGCCGTGATAGCTAGACAGTTGAAATTTTCACAAATTAAGTATTTCTGTTGCCGCTATAACAACAAATAATAGTAATATAAATTATTTAATATTTTAAGGGGGCTCCCATACAAGAAACGTGTTTTTTTCGGTTTATGGTACGGAACCCTTCGTGCGCGAGTTCGACTCGCACTTGGCCAGTTTTTTTTACTTCCTTTCCTTATTTAGTTATTCAGATTTAGAGGTGACTTAATAATAAAAGCATCTTCAAGGTTAAACAACGGATCGGTCCGTGGATAGTTGACCATCCATTACATACCGAGTTTCCTCAACGCCTCGGAAAGCACGCTAAGCCTTTGCTCGGTGCTGTCATTTGTAGATCTTGACAGTCGTTACTGGTATTCAGTGGTCCATAAGTGTGACTACTAGTCTCACCCAGCCCGCGTAGCATGACCACCGTAGAAATGGCTAAAAGGAATATTTTGTTTATTTTCGCATTGCCACTATGCGAAAATTAATAAAACGAACTACATCTTTCCAATGTTTCAATTGATTTTATTATTCAAAAATAATTTACTTTGTCAAAAAACAACAAATTCTTCTTCCACAGCTAAAAAGTTGTATAGAAAGAGCTTTGTCGATTCTTGGGGTAGAATAGAGATAGAATCGCCTTGCTATGCGGGCAGGAATACGTAAAAACCGGGTTGTGCCACGTTTCTGCTAATTGGCCGGAAAAGGATAACACATAAAATTGGAAAGGTAATTCAATTAATAATATCAGAGTAGATATAATTCAATGATTGCAAATAATAGAGCCATTACCGATTGATATTTTTAATTCACATTGTCGTCCACATCCTGGTAAGTACACATTAAGTTTTTATCACATAATTGACTAGCAATTTAACTAACAGGACACATGACGTATCCATGCAGCCTTGCTAGACAATCGGTCGGTCAATCAGTCCAACCACTATAACTTAACAAAGGTCAGAGAAAAATACCCATATATTAATGGTTAGGTGCGTATTACTCGCAACCGGCGTGGGTCTATCACCAGATGTATGAACGTGGACGACGCAAAAGGAGTATGTAAGGATCGTAATAGGTGGCGTTCTGTGATTTCAGCCTACCCCATGGGAAAAGGGCGTTAGTTTATGTATGTATGTATGTATTAATGGTTACTGCCTCGTTGGCCTAGTGGTTCCAAGTGCTTCTGCTAAGACATGAGGTTCTGGGTTCGATTTCCAGGTCGGGAAGGGTTATTGGATTTTCCATCAAAAATTTCTCAGTAGCAGCCACGGTTGAAGGCAATAGGGTCACCCCCTTTACAGCTATTATCTCCTCTTACATCTATTATCCCCTTTTTATTTTATATATTATAAATGCGAAAGTAATTTTGTTTGTTACCTTTTCATGCCTAATTTAAATTACTGAACCAACCATTCTGAAATTTTGCATATACGTTGTCGAGTGTACAGAAACGGACATAGGGTACCTTTCATCCTGAAAAAAAGTACTTTTCCCGAGGAAAACAAAAATAACGTTCTTATGATAATAAATGACGCCACGAGTCTTTTGAATCATGATTGCATTATAATATTATAGAAACTTTAGAGTGTGTTAAAAGTTTATCTGTCAAATTCTACATTAAAGCAACCGAAGTCGCGGGCAAAAGCTAGTGGGAAATATGTGTGAAGAACGCAGGTGACCGCTGAGATGCCGAATAATGTATGGCAAAAAGAAAGTCATGCTACGACCCTAAATAAAGTGGTATAAAGGCAGGAGAATTTTGATAGCGAACTATGCCTGTACTATTAGGTACACCTCTGCCATACCCTTCGGTGATTACAGCGTGATGTTATGTTACATTTAATAACGCTTACGCATAGCTTAGTACTAAAAATAAATTCCCTTGCAAAATCACTGGGTTTATTACATAAGCAGTAATAATAAACAAGGGCCAATCGGTATAAATTAAGCGGTGGTCGACAGCCGCGTTTGCACCGACGTCTGTGAATATTGAAACTAAATCATTTCAACGTGACCCGAGCGTAGCTTTGCGTTCGAAATCGGATCATGAAAATTCATATCGCGAATCCCATTGCCAGTTTTGTGCAACCTCCTTTATATTCGCTGCGTATAAACGCAGCAATGGGTATTGCCCTTTAATTTCGAAATTCAAATCTCGCGCAATAGCTCGCTATAACAAAATACAAATAAGACCACTAATGAAGTTTGATTAAAAACTGATTTATTAATTTTAAATTATGTATCCGGCTTCCAGCTTGTTTGTAGTTGTTAATTTATTTGATTTAGATATCACGCTTTCAAGCTGGCTAGTTAGATTCGCTTTGATACGATATCTCGCCAGGTATCTCTTCGATTGTTCATTAAAAACATTTAATAACATGACAAGAAAACTGCCAATTGCCAATCATTTAACCGATAAATGAATTAATTAAAACTTTGATTAGATCAACTGTAAGTTCTTTTTTTCAATTAAACGTTGTGCTTTACATCAAATCTTGATTGCGTTTCATAATCGTATGCAAAATGGTGGATTATGATCGGTAATTTGAATTGTATGAACCTGGCTGCGTGGGTACTTGTAAGACCCCCAAGGTGGATGGTGCGTAGGGGGACCCCTTCTAGATGACCGAATCATTAAGGGGTCGGTACAAGTCAGAGTGCAAATCCAAAGGCTTGAGGGTAATTTAGGGGTAGACAGGTTACCCTGTTCTCGAACTTCGAAGAAAGTATAATGATATTCAATGTTAGAGCTATGCAGGTGGCTACATATTGGTCTGGCACAATTTCAGTTTAATCAAAATGTAAAGAAGAAGCTGCCTCGTTAGTCTAGCGGTCGCTAGCGCGACTACTGAGCTTGAGATACTAGGTTCGGCTCCCGGGTCGGGAAAACTGTTATTGGGCTTTTTTATAAGAAATTTCTCAGTAACAGCCACGGTATCTGGTTTTGTGCCCAGTTGATGGCAATAGGTTCGCCCCCTATTATATTGGACTTAAACATAACAGGCGAAATGGTTAAGCATAAGTTTACCTAATAGTACACCATAATAGGCATTAGGTACGCCTCTGCTTAACCTCTAAAGGAAGGATATAGGGGACGCCTTCGTCCAGTCACACAACAAAAGATACAAACGTTACTATACAATACAACAACAACATACATTTATTTTCAGGCTACTTTGGCCCATAGATATACAATATATACCTTACAGACTAACAAGAAACAACAACAAACAACAACAGCATAATGAACAACATAAGGTATTATGTAGGTGTTTTCCTTTGTTTATAGGAGACCACAGCAGTTTATAGGCTAACAAAAAACGATATGCAAAACTTTTTAGAAATGAAATAGCAATATTAGACTAATACAATACAGTCCTATATCACGCCAACATATCTACATAAGTCATACCAACATTGACGGCAAATAAACCCAGAGACCTTAATCAGAAGTTTAGTCTGTTCGTAACGCCAGATATGTTATTATAATAATGTAGGCATATGAGACAATGTGCATAAATGTACAATAAGTACATATGTGTAGTAAGAGTATACGTGTATCCCACACGCGCAAATCCTGGGTTCGATTGTCAGTTCGAGCAGCAAAATGATATTGGGTTTTTTGGGAACTTCTCTGTAACATGCCAGAATCTGGGCTTGTGCCCAGTTGTTGGCAATAGGCTCGCCCCCTATTACATGGGACTCAAACATAACTGGCGAAATATGGGTGTACTATTAGTTATACCTCTGCAAAACCCTTGGCAGATTACAGGCGTAAATTTATCAAGGATTTCTTAGTAGCAGCCTGAAGTTTGGATCTGTGGACAGTTGTTGGCAATAGGCTCGCCCCCTTTTACATGGGACTCAAACATAACTGGCGAAATGTAAGTGTATTACAGTAAAACCTCTGTTGTACCCTTAGAAGATTACAGGCGTGATGTTAAGTTATAACAGTGTAATCTATATAAAACAAATATAGTGCGCGGGCGCTTGTGACGTGTGACCGGAATGCAAGCCGTAGGGCGCGGCGAGTCAAGGTAAGGGGTCAGAGAGAAAGGCACGCCTAATGTCTGTGTTAATTTCGTATTATACTTATTAATAACAATGTTAGTTGTGTTTTTCCTTGTTGACGGAAGTTTTGAAGTGAAAGAGACAAAAGACCAGTCTCTCTTTGCAATTCAAGAAGTAGGTACAAAGAGATGTATGATGTCTTTCATCTTTACCGTTTGGCTTGGCACTAATGCCTAAGCTGGTCTCAGAGTTTTTATGCCGCCCATGGGCCTGACTGAGCTTTACATGCTGTTAAGAAATATCTCCAATGCATGCTGGTTTCCTCACGATGTCTTCCCTCATCGAAGCAATTGATAATTATACAATAAATGAATTCGAAAAATGCGAGGCATGTATGATGCGAAACAGCGGCAATTAACAATCGGTATTGCAAGTTTAACAAATAGTGCTAATAACCCCATTGACTGCCAACGAGATCGATCAACTTGACATCGCAGTTCACTGCTTATATACAGGGTTTTTCAAAGTAACGACGTAACTTTAGATTTTCTAAATCCAGTTAGAGCTTACTTAATTCTAAGTGAACAAAGATAGATTTAAACAGAATGCCAGCCCAAATATTAGAAGTAATGTTTCCGTTTAAAAGGCACGGCACAATCAATTTTATAACAATTATGCATATTGCACCAACAAATATTCAACAATTTATTACTTTTATATTTTGAGCTGAAGTGATGATGCAGCTGACAAATCAAGTTTGATGGACAAAGTAGATCGATATAACCTGACTACCTCCAAGGTCCAAGTCTAAGTATAAACTTAGACTTGGACCTTGGAGGCTTCAGGCGTTACCTGTGTGGATCGCTATGTTAACTTTCTTTTTTTTTTTCTTTTCTTTTTTTTTATAAAAACGTAAAACGTAAAAACATAAAACTTTAATAGCTCTTTTTCAAAAACTAACTTACATAACATAACGCCTGTAATCCCCAATGGGTTAGGCACTTAGGCAGAGGTGTACCCTCATTTCCAAGTTATGTTTTAAGCCCAATTTATAACACTTTGCCCGACCTAGGAATCGAACCCAGAACCTCACGCTTGCGACCAGTAGACTAACTTACATTGTGATACAAAAAATATCCCATATCTGCCTTTACTTAAAACCGGATCTTCAGTTCAGGCGTGAAGAAGCAACAAACAAACAGATAAACAGATGCATTTCTGAATTTATTATGAGAGAATGGGCCATTTGACATTTCATTGCTAAAGTTACGCAATTTGTCTTCTAACTCTGAAGGCATAAACACGATACTTTACAGGTGCACTATAGCCATCAAAGTGAAGCCATAGCTCATTATTGCGATAACTAATTAGCAAACAAGATGTTGCATCCATCTGAGGATTGACTTTAGTGCTAGAATTTATGTGACATGCTTCGGTATTTAGTGAAAGTGAGGTAAATGGAGTAGCTTCTATAATAAAGGGTGTACAAGTACCTTTCGGCTACGTTAAGAGTCTGTTACTCTTAACGAAGCCGAAAGGTACTTGTTCTCCACATCATTGCGATATTTTTTTTGTTCTAGGTCATACCTGGGAACCTTCTAGTTCCGGGTCTAAGTTCCCACTTTTTAACAAGTTTTTTTTTTTTAACTACATGTTTTTAATGTAAGATTTTTACTTTAAACACCTCCAGGGCCCTCTAATGATTCAATCCAGCCATCAGCACTATGTTTTGAGTGCGTTACATTGAGTCCTACTGTAAAACGTGATTTTTCAGCCCACAAAAAAAAGGCGTTTCCCAACACTAATTTTTGCGTAAAGTTACTTAGATTTTGATTCTGATTGATTGATTCTGCTAAAATGGCTTTTCTATATCCCCAGATCATCTATAAAACTGCATTCAAGCTTGGCTACAGTTTGCACATAGGATACAAAATCTGCCCATTTTTATTAAAGTTATTTCTCATTTGATAGTAAGTAGCCTGGATACCATGTTGATGTTTTTGACATCCGTGTCGTCGGCAGACGTACACGGCCATTACATGAAAGTTAATGGCATAAACTCCATAATACTTCACCTGTGCCCGCCATTTTGTCTGCATCCGTGTTCCACACACCTAGTCGTGAATTCTGTCTAGTAACAACACTACAAAAAACGTCGTCATTTGACACTAATGATTTAGTGTTGCCATCAATTATATTACCAGTAGATTAATTTAAAAATCGTCGACACCGTGCCTAGTGTTTAAGCTAGCCCATACAAGGTTCAGAAGGCGTGGTGGTTGCCCACACCAATTACCAACCATATTATTATAAATACTGGCAATGTCATTACTGAATATAAATCACTATAATGTATTTATATTAAAGTTTAATTTGTGGTGGCAATACCTAGCAAGGATTAATTAAGTAAGTATTATGTTGTTACACGGCTGTCACTTACAAGTTTAAAATTGTTGTTTTGTACGCAAATTGGGAAATAATTGCTGGAGAAAATGGTCGATTTATTGTTGTTATTTGTTACTATTTAATTGGTATTTTCACGGTAGGTTTGGCTAAGCTTTGAGATAAGGTATTGGGCTGGCAAAGTCGGGGTTTGATAAGAAATTTATTGTTGAGTAATTGTTTTGTTTGTGGCTGTCCAATGCAAGCAATTCATTTATCGATATGCAATAAGGGTCAAAGAGTCACACCTAAAATGGACTTAAATAAATATATAAAAAAGCTCAAAATGTTTTAAAACATATCGTTATCATCTACCTAGCCTTTTTCCTAGCATGTGGGTCGGCTTCCAGTCTAATATTTTAGATGCGACCTCCACAACTTGTGGGTAACATGACGACAAGGCTGGTTCTCAATCTTTCTTTTGCTCGTAACTGCAAGTTATACCAAAAGATCAATCATACATGTTTATTGTGACATAAGCTATAATTTTCAATACTCGACCTTAATTAGTACCTACTTAGGTAAGTACTCTGTTATTTCTTAACTAAGTCTCTGCGAATCAAAACACATAAAATCATTTGCTAAACAGTTTTCGAACAAATTATTTTCCTCGTTTATCTGAACACAGCTAGTTCGCAACATGTAAAGTTCACCCAGCTGTTGACATTGTGCTTTGATCCACATTCGAGACCAGTTTCAGCTGCTATGGGCCCTATGTATAGACGTGTAGCTAACATTCTACGTGTGAATAACGTTAAGTATAAGGTTTGGTAAGTAGTAGTGAAGAGGGTTGGCAACGGGGGTTGAAAAGGTGTAAATTTTATATATTTTTTTTTTTAATTTAAAGAAAATGTGTAGTTACATAGAAATTATAATTATGATTGTTTGAGTAATTTATACACCTGTCCATTATTAGTGTGCACTTTGCTCGTTTGCAAAAAGAATGACATAACTCAAAAATTTTGATTTTTCGATGTTATTAGTAGTTAAATATAAAATTAACGAAAATAAGAAATGAAATACGTAAAATAAACCTTTGAACTTTGAAAAAAAAAAGGTTTCTATGCAAAAATATTGGCAATATAATGAAAGTATTTTTAATCTTACATAAAAAAACGCTGTCATATATATATATTTTTAAATCGTTTAAGTTATTTCATTATTGTCGCAAATAAGCGATGTGTATTAGGAAGACCAAATAAAATATGGGTGGATTATGTGAGGAAGGAGTGAACGATAGAGTGACGACAGAGGAAAATACAAGAAAAAAACGTATTGCGCCGACTTTAAGTAGCATAGGACAAGAGTAGGGAGATTATGATATGTACAGTCGCGGCTTTTTCCGCCTGATCAGTTATAAAAAACTTCGCTTGGATCATGCGGAGGTGCCCTGCCCGGCTAGAGAGCGCTTCATGTTATGTAAGCAAAAATGAGCTTAGTGGTGATCAGGCGGGAGTGTCCGCCATTGTATATAGTTTTGTACCGGCCATCAATTGGCTGTGATCACCAACTGATTTAGTCAAACAAAAATTTCACACCATCCGTTTACTTCAGAAGTGTTAGGTAGTACATTCGATGTAGAAATATCTGTACCTGCTGTGTGTATTATTAGATTATCCACAAATCGGTAAGTTCAAACTAGAACACTGCTTAGCACCAGACCACCTTTTGGAAACAATACACAGAGGGTTGGGTCCAGCCAATTCCTAACATTCCATAAGTCAAAGCTGTATCATATTTAACAACACAATTATCAATGCAACGTAACATAAAACAGAATAGCATACAAGCCGACAAACAGACAATAGATATATAGTCTTTATGATATTTAAATGACTAAGGATTAACATGTCAACATTGCGTGCAGACTCGACCTTACATTATTTACCTATTTATTATTATATATTAGATTTATGTGCCTATTTACTGACCAATCAGTGTACGGCATCCGTGCAACTATAATCATTTAATTTAAATACCGTAATAATTGTTTAGTAGTATAATAAGATTAGGTGTGATTACACCATTTTAGGGTAGTGCAAATTAGGTTCTATTATTTGCTATTATGTGCCAAATCAGTATAATCTATTATGTTCACCGATTAACTTCGTAATCTTGTAAACAATTTTGGTTTCCGTAAAAGCAGGTTTTCTGAGACAGCGTTAAATGTATCTAGGATTTTTTGTATTCACTGATAACAATGAAATTCAATAAAAAGTAAAAAAAAAATGCAAAAATTTTGCCGGTTTTCAGTTGATGTATTACCAAAGTATTTTTCTTTTGATTTCGTCTCGATAATTCGAAGACGTGTGACATACTCCAGCCCGCACTTGGCCCGCGTGGTGGATTGGCCCACTTTTAGCAAAGAGGAGGTCCCAGCATTGGGAACTTTATAGGTTGCTTATCTTTAGTCTTTCTTTTAGCTTTACTATTGTACTCATTATTTAAATAGTTGGTCCAGAGTGGTTTGATTCCCGGGTCGGGCATGGTGTTATTCGGGTTTTTCATCAAGAATTTCTCAGTAACATTCGCGGAGTTTATATTTGTGCCCGGTTGATAGCAATAGGCCCCTATTACATGGGATTTAAACAACACTAGCAAAATGTGGGTGTACTATTAGGTAGACCTCTGCCTAACCCTTCGGGGACAAAGCGTGATGTTATGTATTTAATTGCTATACATTCCTGTACAATGAGAGGTCCGTAAAATTGTACAACTGGTGTACAAAACACCTACGATGTAAAGTTATTGCGCAATTTGTGTATAAAGTAATTTATTGCGCGTTTGCTGTGGTACTGACAACACTGCCCTAATAAGAGCTATGTATAAAGTTTATTGCAGGCTATTTTACACCTATGTTCGATACTGTAACTTTTAATTAGCGACGTGACGTAAGAGGCCGGTTAGGAGATATTAAAGTTGTATATAGTAAATAATACCTAACTATCTGCTAAACTAAATTCAAAAAGTCTCCATTCAAAAATTAACAGCTCGCTGAAATATAAATGCTTGCCTGGAGAAGTAATGTAGTATGGGATTTTGTCATGAGGACAGGCTGCAGCTTCCTCCTATATTGACCGTTTACCAACTGGAGGATAGTAATGCTAATAACATGATCCATGCGTCATGTTCGTGAATGGGCGCAGTTGGGACTGGTGATCTCTAAGCTGCAATGGTTTATTTAACTACTTACTTTGTTTTTAAATTGTTGATATAATCTTTTACTCTGGATGCTCTTAACGTGTACGTATTTCTACATCGTTCTCAAATATATGTCAAGTCTCAACATGAATGATGTAACCAAGATTTTGTAACAATATTTTGATTGAAAAGAGTGTCCATGGAGTTTCTTGCCCATTCTTCTCCATAGAGATCAACGCTTTGGAATGGGCAACTACAGTACTTTCACAAGTTATTATGCCTTGTGTCTGTGACTGTAGCTTAGCCTTCTTTATTTTTCAGACATTCAAAAGTTCCTGTAATAGTCTAATTGAAATAAATGAGTTTTTGAACTTTGTGAATACAGAGCTTCCACAAACTGATCGAGCTAGTGATTAATAGCATATTTTAATACTGTCATAGCTTAAGACTTGCCTTAGGGGGTCAGTCTAAGCCCTAGGCTTTATCTTCCCTATGGACACACAGTGGAGAACTTTCTTTGATGTTGGTATATTAGAATACTGCTCGATGTCCAGATATTGAATTAGAAGACTGTGTAGTTATCTATTATAGGCTTTTAGGCAAAAACTTTGAGACTATTTTTATCTTAGAACGAAACAAAAATGAAAAGCAAATTTACTTGTAAATAGCAACCGTGGCCAGTACATAACACCTCTAATAGTAAAAGGAATTCTATTCACTACAGCCGGCTAAGTTGTAATTCAGTTAGCCAAACAAAACGCTGTATTAGTCATATGGTCTATTGTCCATAGCTGTCGGTCCAGCCGCTTTATCTTAATTGACTGCAATTTGATTTAGTGGCGCAACTGTTTGCCAACTTACATTTTCTATAAAACAACATCAATATACCACAAGAATTTATTGCCGAATATAGTTTGACAACAGCATATGTAAGTTTGTGTTTTAAGGCACGTGCCAATCTAATACTTCGTTTCGAAAATGATCCATCACTCAAGTTTCAATCTTGTGTCTGAAGGTGTAGAGTTCCAGTTTGTTTGTGTGGTTTGAATTTATGAGGTTGTCAAAAGGCATTGTGTGAGCAACGCCTAAGGGGACAAGTTATGTCACAAAGTTATTTCTTGTACAACACGTCTGGTAGGTAAGTAACAAGGATATAAGATCTGTATCGCGCCATATGAATTTGATTGAAGTTCAGGGGGCATACTATGAATTTGGACACAATATTGGACTGGAAATTAGGTTCTATTGAATGTATTGGTTCATGGCAATATTATTACATCAACATCTATCGGAGAACGCGTTCGATTCGAATTCGGAACGCGATTCAACAGTTTTTTTCTAATTGGTCGATGACGGTGGCGGCCATTTTAATTTCGTTTGACAGTTCCTAATTCGAATTGATTGGTCATAGTAGGCCTCCAAAAGGTATGTCAGTATTATCAGTAAATGACTGAATGAAGTGTGCAGTTCGTTCCTTGATCTTTATCAGTGGAGTTGGTTTAGCAAATGAAACTTGTCAGCAAATAAATTTATCACGAGTGATACGATAAGATTTGTACCCCTGTTTATTAACTGCCTGTTCGCCGCATAATATACATATAAATAGAAACTGGTTACGGAATATTTGATGATTCATTTGATATGTCAAAGTGCGTGAGAAATCAATCGGATTTTGGTTTCTGAGAGAAATTAGATACCAAAGTCCTTCTTTTTCGTGCATCTTTTGGCCACGGCATGAACTTTCCTTGAATTAGCACATGACAGAAGATGATGAATGTATTATGCTTGCTATGCTATGGATCAACTTGAAATTAATTCTATTTAGTTGTTTCTATAATGATATGTTTAGGAAAGGGATGACTACTGAGTTTTAGGTACATACTACTGCGTTCACAGACGGTCCTTATTCCTCAGGGCACAATGGTAAAAAGCGGCCGACTGTCCGCGTCAGTCAGAGCGGTATTTCCAGTATATAAGAAGACATGCTGTGTCGAATCCAAATAAATTGGGATAAGGACAGAAGAATCACGGGTTATCGTCTTGTGCCGTCAAATGCAGTCCCGTAAAGTTTGCACTAGAAGTGCATTTAAAAATATTTCAAGGGTCAGTAAAAACTGTTGCCTGTGAATCTCCATGACCGATAACTACTAAATTCTTGAAGGTTGCAAGATAGCTCTTAATCCGGCTAGATTAAAAACAAAAACAAAGCACATAACTACATCCTTCTACCTACAATTGAACCACGCGGAAGCGAGTACTACACAAGTGACGTCACACAATGATATACGAGTGTCAGCGGCAACTAGGAAACCTTTAATTACATTAACTACATGATTGTTTATCGTTGCATCTTCTTTATTCCTAGTATATTGCTCAGGTAATGTCAAGGTACAAATAACTTGGAGGTACTTGACTTCCTATAGTCATTTAGCACTTCAGAATACACGATGACATGAGCACATTCTGCGTCAAAAGAATTTACGAGGATTTTGTTCCTTTTAACCCTGAAAAGAGACTCGTGGCAAAATAATAACAGCCGCTCGGGTCGATCTTCAGGTTAAACCGCGCTTGCCTAGGTTGGGCCTAGGATTGGTGACCACCCATTACATACCGAGTTTCCTCCGTGCCTTGGAAAGCACGTTAAGTCGACGGTCACGGCTATCATTTAAAGATCTTTGACAGTTGTGACAGTTAGTCAGTGGCCCGAAAGTCTGACAATCAGTCTTACCATCAGATATATCGTATCAGATTACCCAATACTGACTGGGTTGTGTAGGTCAGATAGGCAGTTGCTCTATGTCAACACAGGTATTTAGCTGCATCCAGTTAGACGGTAAACCGACAAAGAAGTTGGGAAAAGGCTAGGCAGATGATTAACCTTGAAAAAGGGCTTGAACTTGAAGGGGGCTGGAGGAGCATACCCGTTCTAGGGATGGGGCCACATATTCACTAACGTAGTACGTGAGACAGGATAAGAGAGCCAGGACCGACGACTGCGGAAGTTGGAAGACAGGGTATTCTGGCCCAGCTTGGAAGAGGCTTACTGTCCAGAAGTGGACTTTGATAGGGTAGATTGTATGATGATGTTGCCATTTATGACTTTGCTTTATACTCGGGTTTTACCAGGAATCAAACCGGCAAAATAGATCTTTAAGCAATACCTAGTTCTCAGCGATTTACAATCACGGATTGACCTCTGCCACCCCAACTTTGCTTACCTACTATGACATCATTAAAGCACAGGTGGATTCCTAACCTGATGTAACTCCTTAGTCACAGAACATAAGAATCAACGGAACTTATTTATCGATATCGTCGAACAATAATTCAATCAACACATAATAAGGTCATGGTTGTACCTGGCTCTCAACCTAAACCTTTAGCATCGATTAGTATTCCATACAAACGCATATTAATCAATCGGTATGCGGTTGGTGAAGTAAAGTTTATTTAGATTTTGTTAATTGGTGCAGTTATAGCTACCTCATTGTAGTTAAAACTTACTTAGAAGATTATCGAAATTAAAGCATAGTTGCAGTTAAGATTAGATTATGTATTTTACAAGTTCTTGTAAAAGAACAAATCGGCTGCCGGTTAACATAATAAAAATAAGTGTGTGTGTGTGTGTACTTAAGTACACGCGTTAGAAGTTATACTTCTTTGGCGTATCAAGATAAAAATATTTTAAAAATTCTTTTTAAAAACTTTATCTCTCACCTTATCCTACGTTTGTAGAAACAAGGTCTAATATCAATTACCTATACAACCTAACCCCCTAGCTCCAGCAGTAGCTTAAAAATAATAACCTAGGCTTGTCAATATCTGAAATTAAGCTAACTTCAGGGTGTATGTTGACTAGCTAACTTCAACGTGTTACTTTTGTGTTAAAGTGATGCGCGCGCTTCTTAAAATTTCACTCTCATCATTTTTTCATAACGCGCCTAAAGAAGTATAAATTCAATATAACTTCAAAAAGAAAAAAGTTTTGACCGTGACATTGACAAACGGCGAGACCCGAGAAACGGCGGGAATCTATGACATAGTGACAGTCAAGAATCATTTATTTCCTTAATGTTGTGTTCCATTTCTTACAGAATCTTTTCTAATAAAGTCGATATAGATTGAATATTATCTTAAAAGACAGAAATCGTGTGAAAAAGTGCATTCTCGTTTAAAAATCTAGCGTAAAGCGTTTCATAAACACATGTCTCATGGAAATATTTACCTAGTCAATTTGTGCGCAGCATCAACCATGCTAAGATTACGTTTCAACTCTCTAGGTAAGTCTTGTACTAGAAACTAAATACGTGGTTAAAAGCCTACGCACAACTAACTAAAATATCACAGAAAACATTAAAACACTCAATTATAAACTACTTTAAAGTGCAAGCACAAACACACAGCCTTCAACATTTTTAATGCACCTGGGTCACTTTCCGCGTTCGTGCCAGCGTTGCTTTCAAGTAATTCCACAAAGGGCACTATTTTTCACTACCAGATAATGTCCTAGGTAGACAGCTAAGCTAAAGGCTTGTCTTATTAGACTTTCGTTCGTTCTCTTGAAGACCACCATAGGCGAGGGATTTCTTGGTCGGATATGAGTCATGTTTCGCGGCCACACATTTGTTACTGTTTCAAATGTTCAGATTGCAGTGTTTAAGGAGCGATTAAAGTATCTTGGGGCTAATGCGTAAAAAGGTATTTGTATGTGAAAGTGTCCTATTTATAGGCGCGTGTTTCTCGGTTCTCTTTGTAGACCTTTTTTAATGTTAATGGTTTTGTGGAGATCCATATTTGCTTATCAAAGAGGTTTTTTGTTGAAAAAAAAAACCTATCTTGGGGAGTTTTTTGGCGGTGAAAAAACATGTAAAAAACAATATTGCTTTGCTGTAGAAATTCAGTCAAGGGCAAGTACAAAGCTTATGTTTGCACTACGAAATATATTTACAGTGTTGCTAGTGACATCAACTGTGTGCGATAATGTGATTATCAGTAAAAACCTCACCGATAATAATGACAAATCACAATGCATGATACTTTCTGAGGAGTCCCTTCAACACACAACGGTACCTCTATCCTAATACAAAGGTTTAGACAAACTTCGTTACAGTATTAGTGAACCGCGAAGAGAATAGTTGTTACATTTCACATACATTTGTTATAGCTATTGTTATCTTCATCACGGAACGGCTGACCATTTATTAATAGGACATATTTGGACAGCCATTGACGTGTCATAAATAAACTTATACAAGTAAGAATTTGAACCGAAAGTCCGTTAGTTACGGGGGTATTAGACGTGATTTTGAAAGGATTCGATTGGGCTTGAAATATTTAGTGGTGACAATGTCTATATGAGTTAGCTTTTGTGGCAATTTATGTTGTGTAAGTTTCGCATAAATTACGTATGATGATGTCATAGTTTCAAGAAACTTTATCTCTGTAAATCATTTAAATCAGAACTAGAATAAAATACGTGGACATTTCCGGGCTGAAATGATGATGATGATGATATGACCATAATGAAATGGCTTCAGTTTAACTTGGTAATCATCGAATTACGTTTAGCAAACCCGTTGATCTGCGGGAAAGATATCTTTCATTGATATTGTCGGTAGAGCTACCGAATTCTTTGTTGCCAGAAGGAAAGTTTGTCAAAGAACCAAAATGCGGTAACTGGGAGACCTGAACAAGGCATAGAGCACTGTTAATGGAAATTGGCAACGTGCAAAGCATCACGATGTGGGTACCCTTCTTGAAAGCACCTACATTCCCAACTGGGGTACCTAATTGATGCAGCCCACCGTACATGGGTTACGCGAAACAAACATCTGCTGTAGGTTTCGGTTACAAGATATGAAACCGATTTGAACCAAACTGCTATTATTCCATAATACATAACTGCTCCATGTTAAAGCATAATTCCCTTACCCAATGCCATTACATCAGCTACATATTGCTCATTTATTTCAAATAGGTACGTAATATATAACTATCTACATGCTTCAAACATGCCTATTAAGAGCATTAGCCATTATTGAGCATATAATAGCGTAAGGAAGTCTTTGGAACGGCTCATCGGACTAATTTAGGAAAATAAAGGGCTGTACGTTTTGATAGAAAGGAGGATTAAGTTACTTGAGTATATTGGATGTGATTACAGTAATGATAGGTAGGTATATGACTGGGTATTTATCCATATAGGTATATGCGATGTATATCGTGTATTTATGGTACTAATCCGGTGTGGAAACTTTTCGTTTTAGTGGCAAAAGCAATTCTGCAAAGAATTGTAAACCTTTGACCTTTGGAACAAGTTATGTTTTATTCAGGAACTATTTTTTATAGAGTTTGGGTGGTAGGTATGACATGACATCTATGGCAGTGATGGTAACAACCAATAGTCTATTTCAGAATTAAGACAATACTGAAAAGCAAGTGTGTATGAATCCAGTTTTAACTGCACCTTGATAGAGTAGGTACGCTTTATTGAAAGCCACAGAATATCTGACTAACCATTGGCCAATCTATCACTTAATTAGTGTGTCTACAATAACAGTAATGCCTCCAAACTTTTACTATTACACAACTGGCCAAAATTAAAAGCCCATTAAAAACTGAACAGCCGCCCAAATTGGTCCATTGATCGAGGTCTAAGCAGTCTCTTTAACCGGTGTCTCCTGTACGTTGACAATGGACAGCTAAAAGCATTCTCAAGGATAAGCTCGGTTATTGTGTAGTTTGTCGCCCGGATCGGCCGCGATGCGTATCTAACGCTTACTTATGTTATAACCGCTATGTACCAATTAGACTAATGAATTTAGGGCTGTGTGTGACTAATATAGATATATTTCTGTTATTAAGTTTCTTATGTTATCGTCAATTTTTCTACTTAGTATTAGTACTTTTTTGTATTTACATTAAACTCTTTCTAACAAACTCAAGTTCAAACTCTAAGCATTTGTTTCAATAAGGCAGAAAAAAAAAACAAAAAAAAGCGAAGCTACAGTCACAGACACAAGGCATAATAACTTGTGAAAGTACTGTAGTTGCCCATTCCAAAGCGTAGATCTCTATGGAGAAAAATGGGCAAGAAACATCATGGACACTCTTTTCTATCAAAATATTGTTACAAAATCTTGCTTACATCATTCATGTTGAGATTATATTATGTACAGTCAGCGTCACGATGTGGGTACCTCTTGAAAGCACCTACGTTCCCAACTGGGGTACCCAACTGATGTAGCCCGCCGTACATATATGTGAGAACGATGTAGAAAGACCACCTGCACCTTCATTCTTCAGAGACCAAGGAAGCGATGGATGGAATGTGTGAGGTATGATATTAAAGAAAAAGGTGTAAGTAAAAGATTGCGTGACGGTTGACAGGGGAGAATGGAAGAAAAAAACGTGTTGCGTCGACCCCAAGTATCATGGGACAAAGGCAAGAAGAAGATGACTTTCTGCGCCTTCATGGATGTCTCTGTCTTTGAAATAAGTAGTAGTTTTCTTTCAGGAAAACAAGATCATGGCGTCGAGGTCAGGTGTGTTGCTCACACCCGGTGTCCATGTATGACCGTATCTAGAAACGTAGTCGAAGTTAAAAGTAGTATGTACAGTCAGCGTCACGATGTGGGTACCTCCCTTGAAAGCACCTACGTTCCCAACTGGAGTACCCAATTGATGCAGCCCACCGTACATACGAAACGATCGTGGTAGGTGATGTTCTGAAGGTTATTTCAGGCCTACGCTCATGGGAATAAGAGTGAGTTTATGTATGCATGTAGATCATCGCGTTGTCTAATAGTTATTGGTATCATAAATAACAGAAGGTCACGCCTATAATCCCCGAAGGGTTAGGCAGAGGTGTACTTAATATTACACCCACATTTCGCCAGTCATGTTTAAGTCTTTGCCATGGCACAAATCCAGACTCCGTGGCTGCTACTGTGAAATTCCTGATAGAAAAACCCAATAACACTTTGCCCGACCCGGGAATCGAACTCAGGACCACTTGCTCAACAGTCGCGCTTACGACCAATAGACCAATGAGGCAGTTGGTAACGTGGGTACTTAATAGGCGGCTTGTAGAGCTCAAAAGGTTTTACGCTTGTATTGTGTTTAAAATAGGAACCTTTGTTCGGTAATCTGTTTAGGGATAGGCGCGATCCCGGCCTAAGACTTTGGGGGGTCACAAAAGGCTATAGCCAGGAATTTGGTTGGGACGGAGGAGTGTCAATTTGGCGTGTAGTCATGCCACCAACATACTCGTATACCATCGTGGCGTAGTCATGCCTGGGGTCATGACCCCTGTGACCCCCTCCTAGGACCGCGCCTGTCTAGGGAAGTCTAGGTACTTCCCTACAGAGTTTCATGAATAGTTTAACTGACAGCCCTACACAACACTAGGAGTTCAACTACTTTCAAATCGATGTATCGATTGAGAATTCGTTATCTGGTTCACTACTATCCAGATTAATGAATAGACGCGAATAACTTACAAGGGGATCTGAATAATCGACACTGTGTAATCAGATCGCAATCTCTTTTGTCGATTTATAAGGATCTGCGGTTTTCCGGTTACGTACAAACGATTTCTTATCGGAATATCTTGGCAGCCATTTATAAATTGTTTGATCTTGTGTCTGTTCGATACAAATAGAGGACTAGATCTGTCGATGCTGGAATCCTAATGGTTTTGTGGCCTACTTGTAAAAGGGTGTATGTGCACGCGTACTATTGCAAATTGTCAATACAGGTACCAAGTTTTGCTGCCAGCGACATCAATTGAACCGAATAATGTAAAGACGCAGGCGAAGGCGACGAGCGAGAAAATAAATGTAATTATGGCTGACTAGCTTATGCCTCCGGCTTCGCCCGCGTGAAGTTCGGTAATGTCCCACGGGATCGTACTGCCGAGATTGTACCAAAGTTCCAAAATCTAAATCCAGTCAGAAGTTTTTGCGTGAAAGAGTAACACACATCCATGCATCAATCCTTACAAACTTTCGCATTTTTATTATTAGTAGGATAAGATTTACGCAATAATCAATAACGTATTTAGAACCTTGTCTAGGGTTGCCAGGTCGCCAAACCTAATAGCCGGACAGACCAGCCAGTGTGGCCGGACATTAGGGTAAAAAGGCCAGACACCCTACATTATTGAGGATTTTGTGTCTCAGTATTAATAGTTACGACAGAAAAATTGTATGTAAAGTCAAGCTTATTTGATTATTACCATAAATCTTGTTAAATTCTAATGAAATATGAATAAAATAATTATAAATAAACAGTCGACTCGCCTGTGCTCGGCCACGCTCGGCGCTGGCTCGTTTGCGAAATTTAAAAAGCCTAACTATGTCAGTGCGAAGGAGATTCATCATCTGCCTGCGTTTCCCCAACTACGAGTATGTTGGTGTAGTCTTCCAGTCTAACCAGATGCGTCTGAATGTCAGAATTTTACATGGAGCATTGTAGCGCAAACTGAACTTTATGCGTACCTAGGTTTTGAAGTTATTTTTTCCAATACTTAATTATCTTGAAATATTGACTTACCTTGGTCCTTGATAGCATCAACAGCATGGGGCACACCAATCCAAGGACTTGGCAGGTCCAGAAATACTGCATCAGCTGTACCACTTAGCTCCTCGCCAAAACCATCAGCCAGGACATCTTTGTGGTTTGCCTAAAATATTAGAAGTTTGTAGGTATAACATAGCTATGTAGGTAAAGATTTGTTTGGGACGCGCGCTAGCAAAAAGCGACCAAGTTAAATTTGCACTGCCAGCTGATGGCATCAGCAGAATTTGCAGGTTCTCTTTTAAACCTCACACCAAATAAACATGTTAACAGTTTTGTAAACATGTGTGCACTGTGAGCTTAGTTTTTGAGCGTAGTTTAATTGTAGTTTGATATAAATGTGTGCGTGTGAGCGTGTATACACAGAGCGAGGCGTGGTTTTGCGTATGCTTCACTGAATTGTTCGCAGTGCTATGTCTTGGTTTTTTATTTGTTATGAGTTTGAAACCCCAGGTTATGTAAAATTAGATTTTCAAGAAAAGCTTAGCTTTGTAATTTTAATAAGTGAACTTAATTAATAGTACCTAAGGGCTGTTTAACTGAGACGCTACGAGGTTGAGTGCTGACGGGCGCCAAAATCGTGACTATTCAAACAACATAAAAAACTGCCTCGTTGGACTAGTGGTTGTAATTGCGACTGCTCAACATGAGGTTCTGGGTTGGATTCCCGGGTCGGACAAATTGTTATTGGGTTTTTCAATCAGGAATTTCTCAGTAGCAGCCACGGAGTCTGGATTTGTGCCTGGTTGATGGCAATAGGCTCGCCCCCCATTACATAAGATTTAAACATAACTGACGTAATGTGGGTGTACTATTAGGTACACCTCTGCCTAACCCTACGGGGATTACAGGCGTGATGATTTTATCTATAAAAAAAGTATCTCTATACTTACAGTGACAAAATCTGCTATGCCATGTTCTGTAAATTCCTCCTGTGCCACCTTACTCCTATGTTCATGGAAGTCAAATGTGTGGACGTGGCCGTGAGGTCTTACTCTTCTAATTAGGGCATGTGTGAGGGATCCGCTGCCAGTACCTAAATGGAACAGAATTGTAGGAAATTAAATTTTCCAAGAAAATAAATCTGGAAATTATGACACCAGTTTGTTGCTAGAAATTGCATTATTGTAATTTATTTCATTTTTGGGGTTCCGTACCCAAAAGGCATAACGGGACCCTATTACTAAGACTCCGCTGTCCGTCCGTCCGTCTGTCTGTCTGGCTGTCTCTCTGTCTGTCTCTCTGTCTGTCCGTCTGTCACCAGGCTGTATCTAATGAACCGTGATATGTACCGTGGTATGTTAGGTATTTCTGTTGCCGCTACAACAACAAATACTAAAAACAGAATAAAATGAAAATTTAAGGGGGCATCCATACAACAAACGTGATTTTTTGCCGTTTTTCTGCTCGATATTAATAACGGCGACAGGTCGATGCTCGTTTTTTTCTTTAGCCTGTATGTATTATCCCACTGCGGGGCAAAGATCTCCCCCATAGCTTTTCACTCTTTTCTCCATGCGGTTTTCCCCGGCAAATCTCTCACAAACCCCTCCAAGTCGACACGACAGCGTTTTGTAGACCTCCTTCTAATTAGAATTAAATATATTTCAATTTGTTACAACTTACCAGCTTCAATAACAACAGAGCCAGGCACTAGGTCAAGCTGCAACAGTATCATGCTAATATCAGGAGTGTAGATGATCTGTGTGCGATGAGGCAGGGTCAAAGACCAGAGCTCTGGAGTTGGTTGTAGCACATGACCCCATCCTTTTGATAGTTCAACCTGGTTTAAAAAAATCTTTTTTTAGTAGGTTAATGTTACTTAATTTACGGTTCATAAACAATATAATACATTTGTGTATAGTCTGTAAGTAGCGCACATGACTGAAAAGTTGTGTGGTAATTGTTTGTCATGGTATGGCATGTGATACAGAGGAATGAGGAAAATGTTGTGAGGAAAGTTTTGAGTATGACTGTTGATGGGTATAAGAGTAGAGGAAGACCAAAGAATCTACGCACAATGGTCCACCTTTAAGGACTAAGTGCGGAAACCAAACCTTTAACAGATAATAGACCAAAGAATCGATGGATGGACTGTGTGGAAGATGATACGGCACGAAAGGAGGTGTCTGATGAGATGATGAGTAATAGAGAAGTGTGGAAGAAGAAGACATGCTGCGCTGACCCCAAATGAATTGGGACAAGGGCAAGAGAATGATGATATTGAATGGGAGCCTGAGCTCAACTTGATGGATTTCTTTGGCCAACTATGTAGCAGAAGAAGTTTTGGATTCAGAACTTAGATGTTTTTTGGTTTTGCAAAGACAATATTTTTTTTGGCGTATATACTGATTGGTACTTGTTCCTTTTAAGCCACCTTGTTTGCAGATTTGACATTATATTCACCACCTACTACACCCCAGTATTTTAAGAATACACTTGTTTTGTACTAGGAAGACTAATACATAAAACTGTTCAATAGGTTGGTTCCAAGGAGGGAAAAGGTTATTTTGGTTGGATTATTATGATGTTGAGGTTAGAAGTTTATTATTCCCGAATTTATTAGAAGGTACTTAATATAACCACAATTAATATAATATTCATGTTCTCTAAAGACTTACTCGGGTACCATATTCAGCTCCGATGAGAGTTCTGACTTTTAGAGCACCAAAAGGAGTTTGATACACATTTTCCATTAATTCACCCTTTTTGTTTTTCATTTCAGGCTGCACATCTATTGCGTATAGATTATTACTTAGATATAGAATAGCTGTATCTCCCTCCTCAATTTTATCTTTATAACTTCTGAAACTCATCTTATATGTTATTTTAGCACTCCACAAAGTTTGTAAACAAAACAAACCGTGACACGAGGGGTGCTCTAAGATTTGACGTTTCGTTTCGATACTTACATTTTCCATTAAACGTCAACTGGTCCTAGTTTTAGTTTTTTTTTTGATAATAAAATTATGTTGGTTCATATTACCACAAAATGAGTGAAAAAACAACTTTCAAATATTAAATTTCCAAATAAACTACAAATATTTAAAGCAAAACGGTTAGGAACTATCTTATTTTTAGGCATGTTTGCAAAAACCAAACGTATGGCTAGTGCAAGTTCGTTCTTTAAGAATGGTTTTAAAATAATTGATTGGTGTTCAATTTTGAGTTAGTTGTTCAACCAATGGCATGAGAAAACTATCGAAAAATTTGTGAATGTTGGGTTAGAAAACCTACCCAGTTTGACGTTGCTTGTGTACGGTGAAAATAGAAATTGTGTGATTTTGTGATTTTACGTAAAATATGAATAAATAAGTGGATTAAATAGAGACATGACAGTGCACAATAGATGATTATACCATAATCATATGTTTTTCAGTGTCACTGAAGAAATATGGTGAAAATGGACGCGTCCAAAATGACGAGTAAAACTAGCTCATTGAAGGCTCTGATCCTCAAAGCTTGGAGGGAACGGTGGACTGACATACAATGGGGCATCAACATCAAGACCATACTCCCAAGAGGCGTCAGCGGCGATCTGTACAACCTCGCAGACTGCATACTCCAGCAGGCAATGGTTGGTTGTGGAGCAAACCAGTTGGTAATATCTTATTTGAAACATTCCTTGGCATCCCATCTTGTATCTTATGCCGCTGTCCTGCAGAGAATTGCGAAATTCGATGCGTTTCACAAGCCTCATTGTATTATGAGCCTTCTCGAATTTTTGGAAGGTGTTCTCGATGGAATTACGTGTCGTGGGAAAATGGAAGAGGAAGTGTTATCGGTGGCTGTGTCATCAATAATCTTATGGCTACTGCAAGTGTACCATTACTGTCTCAGCAAGTATCCCTCTCCAAACCCTATCCAAAGTCAGGAACTACTGGAAAAATCAACAACACTGTTGAATTCTATCATGAACGCTGATTTCTTACTTGCTATGTTCTATTTAGCCAAGCAGAATGACCCTAATGAGTACAGTGAGGTGACAAAGAAGTGCCAGGAGATCACAGCATTTATGATGATGAATACTCAATTCAAGGCACCAGTCACAATCCATGACACTTTACAGAAGATTTGTAATATGGATATTGATAAGATAGCAACATTGAACAATAAGCCCGAGCCCGTGACTCATTGTTTGCAGGCTTTGATAGCTGTTAATGTCCTGTCTAACCCAAGTGCTAATATGCAACAACTATCCAACCAACTACTCATGGTTCAGAGAATCAAAGGATATCCGCTATCAAGGCTGTATTGTGAACTGATTAGAGCATGTTTTATTTCTCTCAACGATTCCAGTAAGGATGCGACTAAACAATCATTGTGGGCTGCTTTTACTTTCCTAAAAATACCTCAAGTCATGCACTATCTACACAACATTTGTGGCACTACACCCAAAGATAGTGAATATTCAATTGAGATTGCCGAGGCATTTGAGAAATTGCTGCAATCAACACCGCTGCTAGATGTTGTGGATACAAAGAACTCTTGCAACAGTGTTATATCTCTGTTAGAACCTCTGGTGAAGTTGAATGTAGTGTCAGAGAGCCACATGGCATACTTCAAACAGAAGAGGGAACATAAGGATGTTAAATTACAGAAGTTGGAGCCAACCGGGCTGCAGGGATCAGTCCCAACTTTCATCACTAGGGCTGAACCAACATTAGCAGGTATCTTGAAGACAATGGGAGGAGATTTTCATAAAACTCAAGAGTCTTTATATGCTATGCTGTGTCAAATTGTAGTTGGTGGAACAACTTTAGATACAATACTAGCTGTTGCCACTGTGGAAGGAAAGTTGAAACTGTTTGTATCTAGATTGATCAAATTCAACGAATTTGCTCTGCTTGCTGCCAATGAAAAGGGAGCTCCCCAATCCAAGGTCTACATTTTCGATATTTCGTTTTTGATTCTATGCTCTATTGTACAAGATTATGGTGCTGATGCTGTCCTAGATGAAAATGGAGACTCGTTTTTTGACAAATGGGTGAAAGAATGTATGGTCTACCAGGGTGTACATAAATCCCCTGATCAGATTCTCCAAAAATGTGATCCCCAACTTGTAGAAATATTTATCAATCACTTGAGTGTACCAGAATTTGATTTCAAAAACACAAATATCAAACCTCACGATCTTTGTATGAACGTAAGTGGAGTGATAAAAGAAATACTATTTGCTTGGGAACAAGGTTCTCTTTCGGCTGCAGATGTTAAATGTATGTTGGATTCTTTGAGACAGAAAATGGCATCTTTGGCTGTGTGTGCTTCAGTTTGGCTATGTTCTTACATAAATGTTGTTCATCAAGACGCATTTTTAAAACCTATCAACATGGTTCAGCAGTTTTTGGTACCCCCCAGTGAAGCGGAGTTGACGCAAATTGATAATTTCAAAGAAAGGAATGTTTTGATGTGTCAAATTATAAGGAAGATGCAATATGATATTCACCCGCCTTCAGTGCCAAAGTCGAAAGCATTAGCATTAACCCACAATATTATTTCAAGGCAGCCTATTCTGGAGCAATTGCAAGCAGTTTGGGAAGACATTAAATCGAGAGGTTACCTACACATTGATGCTACTCATACTATAGAAAGTATTCTGAATACAACAGGGCCAATTTGGTTCGTTACAAACTTAGTAAAAGAAACACTGAAATTCCGCTATCAGGAAGATCTTGAAAGATCTATCGACATTGTTTTGGCTATGTTCCATCTGAATATTGAGAAATGCACTGAGGCTCTTTTGCTTCATGTTTTACCGCAATTCTTGTATAATGCTAAACTCTGTGAAGATCTTGTTGAACCGCAATGCGCTATTTTGGCGAAACTATCAGTTTATTGCATTTACGCTGCTCTGGAACACAGCAACTTGACCAAAGGGCAGACTTCCAGAAAGCGTCGCCACGACGATTCTGAAGACATAGAAATGTGTACATCCAACAAAGTACGGAGGTTGAATGATAACTCTTCTGACAGCATGTACTATTCACAAGCACATAGTATTTCGGGGGTTACTTTGAAAGAGCCTTTACTGACTGCCCTAGACACATTGTATACATCTTTCTCCCAATTGGCTGGCAAAAATGGCGACGTTACGCCGCAGACTGATTTTATTCTACAGTTTCTCGTTTATGTTGTGCAATGTGGACAAGACAGAGCTCCACTGGTTTTGCAGAAAATGCCAAGTGAACTTGTACCAACATTAATAAAATGTCTTCCTGATGGTTTCAATATAAGTTTGATCCTCCGATTGTATGACTTATCGACTCCCTATGGACGAAAAGATACTGCTAGGGATCTCTGTCTTATGAGGAATATGCGTCTTAGACCTGATTAATGTGTATGCAGAAGATCAATTTAAATTGTCATTATAATTATTATAGTTTATGTGTAAAATAAAATCAAATATTCAATTACAAGTTTTATTTATTTCATCTGTTGAAAGGAAAATCAAACAAAAAGTCCAAGGTCATAATAATCTTTACTTCGCAAAACGCAATCAACAAAATAGTGATCATAAATTAATACTAGGCACTTCTCTTGTTACAAATAGTTGTTCCTGTTTCGTATTTTACACACTTACTACTATTTTGTACAATATTCTTAATTCTATGAGTTCCAACATTGGACGGAAATAGAAATTGTTCGGAGAGGAATGTTCGTTAAATTAGTGGTCAAAAGAACTAAACTCAAATATAATCAAATTGTTCAGCAAAATTGGACCTCGCAAATGAAACAATACATCAATATTAGTTCAAATTTGATTGGGTATAAAGAAGAATTTGATTGAATGCCCTCACAAAAAAAAAACTTGATAAACAAATTAAAGTCCGAGATTAAAAAACCATGTTCAAAATAAACAGGCTTTAGAAACTTTTGCTTTGTTCGTTGGTTTCTTTTATTCCTTTTTTATATAAATTCGGAAAGAGAAATTAGAGCGACGAGCTAAAACCAGACTAGCTATTGTTTTATTCAATAGGGAGTTGCAACCGTGTAGTTGAACGGTACCAGAAGCAATATTGCGTTTGCGCATAATTTATGAATAGCACTGGGAATAAAAGGGGCTAGGAAAATGGACGGCATCGATTTATCAAACTAGTACACTACCTATAAATATTTACAAAAAATAATACATTCGTATACACAAACAAATCACATTGAATGTGAACAATAATTACGCTCTAGTTTATCATTATTTTGTACAGAATCCATGATACCGAACAATCTTTATGTACAAATTAATAATCTATAATTATACAAAAAATAATTAAACACAAAGATCACAGGAGAGTTCCAGAGCTTTTACTATAATTAATAAAATTTATTATTACAGGGTAACAAATTATTATTTAGCTATTCAAAGAAATTACATGGAATTAAGCTACAGTTATAACGCAGGCTTTTTGGCATCCGGCGAATCTGAATGTGGTCGATCTAGAACAATAAGAAAAAGAGAACGTTAATATATTTTATTCTGATGTTTTATCTGGTGTAGGTAGTGCAGACGCATTGCTGCTGCACATTTATCTTGCTTTATTTATGTATCTACAATCTCTGCACTTCGAAACAGATTCCAACTATCTTAAGATACGAAATATTGGTTCCAACAGTAGATACGATAGCTAAAATTCTCATTCGATTCAAATGCAGTAACTTACCAATTTGCCTTCTAAGTACGTCTTCCCTAGATGCATTATACGCTGGCGGTGGATTACCGACCCTCATTGGTAAACTTAATCTATTAGGATTGGAGTTTTCATCTACCGAGTTCTCCGCGCTATTAGCGAACGTTGTCCTTTGGCTCCTATTCCACGTCTGTTGATAGGAACTTTCTGTGGTTACTGTGTTACATCTATTGTTAGTATGAGGAACATATTGCTCTGGTGACCAGTCGAACACGAAGGTGTGACTGTAGTTGTGAGTGTAGGCTGTAGGTGTCCCGGACGGCGTAGGAGGCGTCGTCGTCACGTAAGGACTCAGGTCTTGGTGACAGACGTCAGGCACCTTTTGTAGCGCTGATTCTGACCACGTTGGACTAGGGTTCCATTGGTCAACCATTTCTGTTTCTGTTATGTTGAAGTTTTTGGAACCCGGTCTTCTACTGGCAATGGACCCTGCTGAAACTGCTATTAGGGTATCTCCTCCTGATGTTATAGTTGAAGGTGTGCATCGAGGTGACATATTTGTTATTGGGGTATTTGATTTGTCGTCAATACTCTTCCCTTTCCGTTTAGCATTGGGCTGGATCCTCGTATCCTCTATCCGTATATTGTGGTACCTGAAATAAGAAGCTAAAGTTACACATGTGGAATTCCAATCGGACTAACTACGCAAGATCGTCACAGTTAATCAAGAAAACAATTTCAAGATGAAGCTAAATTACCTATACGCGCATTCCAAAAACGACATATTTGATGGACAGTGTGAGGTCATAGTGCAATTAGCAAGATCATTTCTAGGCCATACCTGATACCTAAACACTATGTTGTTAGATGAACTGACAATTTGAAATTAATCGAGTTATGGCCATGAACAGTTTAATTCCATTAGCATAATTAACAATTGTTGACCATCAAATCTGAAAGTAAAATATCTTACCTATTTTCTTGCAGTGAGACTGAATAATCTACGGGTCCGTTGTCTGTCCTTTCGTAGGCGTAGTGCATGGGTGCTATATGTGGTGGGACGTGTGGTATGTGAGGTTGTATGCCAGGGTTGGGCATCATGACCGGCTGGTTGCCATTGATGCAGACGGGCGGAGTCGGCGTGTACTGCATCGTCGGAGGGTAGACCTGTATGTCGGGTGGCGGTGGCCCGTACATCCTCGTTGCTGCTTCGTAAGCCAATCCGTAGTGTAGCTTCGATTGTACCGCATAGTAGTGATAGAGCCAAGGGTTGGCTTTCATTACTGCTGCTTCCTGTTCGCTGTTGACAAAAAATCGATGTTAGACTCGATTCAGTGCGGAAAAATAGGGAACTTTTGAGGAGGATCTTCCCGATGCGTACCCAATTTTTGACAATAATTAAAGATTATTGCCTGAGGTATAAAACTTATAATGGATAATAAAATATTCCCCTTGTATCAACCATCAATATTTATTTGAGTAGAATAGCTTGTTCAAGCGCAAGAAACCTTGAACTCGAAATAGATCGTAAGTTATGAGGTACGCAAACAATTAAAATATCTTTTAAATGGTGATTGCATATAGCTGGAAAGAATTCGCGTTAGTCTCTACGACATTGTTACAAGCTTTAGCCATTACTAGAATAGTAAATAGGAGCAGTAAAGTTTAATCTTTATATTTAGTGGGATTCGTTTCGCCATGTGTTACGATCGCCTATTAATTATGCATCGAAGTAGTTTCGGTTATGTTCCATTACACAAATCGCAGATAACGACAGTATATTAGACTTGTAATGTGTTTAACAAGTCACTGTTGTTTAGCGGGCTTCTCATAAATACTTGAAATAGAGTTTGCTGTCTGAGATTTTCCGATAAAACCACCGCATTTTCGAGCGGCGAGAATTTTATCGTTTCCATTATAAAAGCGTTTTCTACTGACTGTAGTTAACATTCTTTATCCAGGACTTTGCAAAGGCTTTGACAAAGCAAATCAACGTTCTTTTGTTAAACAATTAAATTGTTTTATCTACAATCGTCGTCCTGTCGTAAGATATAAACGTATTGCCAATAAAGTTAGTTAACAACCTTATGTTCGTTGCTAGTTAACAAATGATACATACGTATGTTATCTACGTCACAAATCTCCGATTGTCGACAAAATGAGGAACATTTAAACAAACGACGTGTAATGACTGTGCGGGTAAGGCAAGGTGAATACACAGTATTGAATTTGTACTTAATGTAACCTTTCGCGCGAGTTCACTTAACGTTTGTGTTTGCGACCTTTTAAGATAGTGGATGCAGGGAAATGTCACATAGTTGGACTCAGCCCTGGACCTATATCGGTACAGGTGGGTCGAAAATGCATAAAAGAATTAATAGCGTGAGACTGAATTTGTTAAACAAATACAACAACATATTCAATGCATGTTGGCTGGCTTCGTTGATGGCGATTTATAGATTTATAATTAGTTATGTGCCTCATTAAATATTGCGGGGACAAGTTTATTGGACTAAAAACACACTGTTTTGCTTGTACTGTTCAAATTACTCGATAAGAGGACGTTATAAGAGTTGATGTTAATCCTATTGTTCCTACTCCTTGTTTTTTAATTCCGTTGCGGGATCCAAGACAGTTAAATTGTTTCTCTAGGACTTTGCGACTGCACTTTTCTGGTGGTCGCCACTGATGTATCTGGCTTTCAGAAGCTACAGTGGTTTAGGAATAGTGTGGCGGCCTTGTTCCAAAAAAACCTATTCTATTTCTTTAACTTTACCGAGCAAACTGTTATGTGTCTGATTTATAAGTTTCGATTTTATCGGGATTTAAGGCAATCTTTCTCTACATAGAGCTTGCCCTTCTCAAATTCGGGCAAAATCGGTAATAGGGAATCTTTATAAATAATTCAAATAATTGTTTTTATATCAGTCGTGGCAAACCCAACTGCTGAGTTGACGACGACAGTACATCAAAGTGTAGATATGTGCCGGACGGCGACAAATCGTTATTACATTCACTGTAAGGAAAGATACTGTAGTGAAGGCTTCAGAATCAAAATGGCGTCGGGATAAAACGCTATTCCTATGTTTACACGCGTTCTGCATTAATAAACTTGACCCTTACGACCTTCAGTGATTTATAGCTGGTTTGTGCTAACATTTTATTTATGCTAAAAGCTGTACTGAACGCCTCGTAGATATTGTAGAAACAGTAGGTAAGATATGCACATTAGTTGCCATTAATTTTCATATTGCAACTGACTGTTTTGAACATTCGATTTGAAATGCTGTGGCGGTGAATTATGTGAATCTTTGGCTTGAACACTTGTAAGGAAGAACTTAATTTGAATACCAAAAAATAAAACGTGCAGCAAATGCGCTACTTTTATGATTTTGTTTTAAAGTTGCAAAGGACAAGTTAGTAGGTAGTCGGTTATGAAGTATTATATTGTCTGTGTTTATGTGGTATCCTTTTAAGTAAAATACGTGTAGTCTGAAATGATTTACGTGCTCCTTAGCATCATAAGTTGGAACACGTATTTAGTTAATTATATTAATGTAAATCTGCCAACGTCTATAAAATGTCGTAGATCCTATTTAACTAAGATCCTTTACAGATAATTTTCAAGGTTCAAGCATTCTAGTTAGACTTTTTATATTGTCTACATAATTCAGTGCTTGTTATGCATAACCGAGTTAATGGAATGTTGGAAATCAACGTATCCGTCCATGTTCTCAGTTTCCCGCCAATTTGTGCGTCCGCGCAGCCTGAACGCATAAATCTCGTTGACATGACGTAGGCGGCCGACATGTTGACAATTTGTTGTCGTTCACCGTATCACTTGTACATGCCATAGGTGGGTATAAAAAAGCGTTAAATTACTTGCTCATACACTTTTAACAGCGATATTTTTTTTGATGGCCTAAACAACGAAAACGGTTCTTTATCGATGCCTATGCCACGTGTCATCCACAAAAAAAGCGTCACTTGGCGCTTACGCAGCATGTTTTTATGCCTCAAAGTAATGAACCAATTAAACCTGGAATAGTAACATGATTTTTTGTTACAAGAAATGTGGTTAAGAAATCTCTAGTCACTATGAATACCCGTGAAATGTTTCGGTTACCGATAAAATGACTGGAAAGTAAAGCTCGGGACGCCATTAAATCAGTTATTCACGTAAGCCGGGCTCATTATTAAAAGCAACAGTATTTGTCAGTGGAGAGCACGAAGTAACATGAGTAGGTTGCGCAAGAGCATCAGCGCAGAAACGTGACAAATGACGCAATCCCGTGAACAATGCAACTGAGCTTGTGAGCACAGCGGATTTATAGCCACCACCGTACAACTTTTGGTGCAATTTATGAAATAAAGCGTTCGTACAATTTGGACAAAAAGTAGGATTTGAAAACTTTATACAATTTGCTGGGATAGGTAACTAGCTACTACTGATTGCTTAAAAGCTTATTGGCACTGTGCAGACGCCAGCACATCAAGCTACTACAATCTGACCAATTTCTTTAATAGATTTTCAACTTTATCGCTAAAGCACTAGGTTCAAAGTTGATTGCGAAAATTTGACAGTTTCGAGTAACTTGATGTGCTGGCGTCTGTACACAAGGTTTCGTTCACTGAAAATTATGTAATTTTCAAGCATTCCAACTTTATTGATAAAGCCATTAAGCCTATTAATGTTTTCTAAGAAAGCTTTTTCTTTTTGTTAGCCCATACTGTCCCACTCCTGAGCAAAGACCTCCCCCCATTCCTTTCACTTCTCACGATGGTGTGCTTCTAAGTAAGCTTAATTAAGTCCAATTTGTTTACCTGACTAACTAATTGTTTAAGAGCCAAAGCTCCTAAAGTTTCATAACCTGCATTTTAAGGTAACTAACGAATATAATTTGCGCTTTTAATGGTAAATGGTCTTCGGGCGCCATTATCGCTTAAATGTCTGCTTATGACATGCACCACTCCTTCCCAAGACCTAAGTGGCTAAGGACCGCGCCACCGCCCTTTGTGCCTGATTGTTTAGGTCAGCTGGACTGTCACCCACTCGCCCATTCAAATTAATTTAGATTTACTATCTAAATAGCGCCTACCTCGACTAATATGAATCGGTCTTGTCACTGTAGGCTGAGCCATAATGACTTTGTTCGCGCCGATTATTATCTAGATGCCTAATCCGGATTGTGAATGGTGTTGAATTTAATGTTTAGGAAAGTGTTAAGTCAGACGTTATCTTAATTACGCCTTTAATGGTATGCTCCTTTGAATAAGGAAGCAGTTCCTAAGGAAATCTCTCGCATCGTTGTGGAATCTCTTCGACCAGCTGCGAGCTTTCTATAGCATTCTTTAGACCACTTATCTACAATATAAGAACTGATTGATGGCACTAAATCATAACGCAAAAATTTGGGAAAGGATCAATCTTCTAAAATTACTTTCTACACAAAAGTTCACTCATACCAATCCAGCCATACGTCTTGGGCAAATTTACAAAATTAGCAGCAGTTTTCGTGTATTTTCGTGCTATAAAATATAGACGGTTGTATCCGCCGGGTCCATCGATCAAACCCGGCGCTTGTTAAACACCGTTTCTCACATCACAACAATAGCCCTTTGCAGGCATATTTCAAGCCATCCCGATAGTAACATCGGCCGACCGATCGGCTTGCGAGGCTCGCCCCGGCTCTATAAATCACCCCCTTACAATATTTATTCTCTGCGAAGCTTCACTACGAACTTTAGATGTTCGATCGAGTTTTAACACTCGATTGCATAGAACAGAGCAGATAAATATTCCCAATGCAGCTTAGAAAATAAACATGGAAGATCAAAAGCAACGCCTGAGCCGCGTCACTGATTAGAGAGATCAGAAAATATACAGCGCAAGTTGTCTCGGTATTCGTTGCTTACAAACTGTCACTTGAGCATGTGTGATCGTTAAATTTAATTTATTATAGCTGTGATTCCGAACTGTATCATTGCATACCATGACACAGCTTTGAATTCCGACACGCGAGCACAAAACCAAAGAATAGAAAGAATAACGAATGCTCTCAATGAAAATGATTACGTAGCGTATCATTAGAAGAGTGTAAGTCAAATGTAGGCTATTCCAATCAAGACAAGTAAACAAAATGAAACATAATTGGCCTTCTATAATTGCTAGGGTATGATTGTGACTATTAACGCCAATTAACGAGGTATAGAAAAGTTATGCTTGACTCATAAGCAATCTATAAAATGGATTGTCTACTTATTTAGAAAACATGACTAAGTAAGTTGATATTGCATTAATTTTGTAAGTATCTACATGGTTATCTAATTACATTTCTAAAATGTTGAAACAGTTTTTGCAATTTCAAATGTAACGATCTTCTTTGCAAAAAAAGCGTTCATCTTGGATTTTATTTATCTCTTTTGACGACCATATTGTCGGAATATCCTGTGGTTCTTTAGCAACAAATTCGAGTTCCCCCAACAATAGTACGGGCCGTGTTTACGCGAGAGGCGTACGTCGTTCGACGTCATCTAGTATTGATATCTCAATAGGGAAGTCTGTAAGTGACCGCGTTAAGTTATGACCGTAATTTTTCAAAGTCGGCGCACCGTGGGCCGGCAGAATTATCGGTCCGGTTAATAGTGTGGCTTTGGGCTCAATTAGCTCGCGAGCTTTAGACTTTCAGATACACTAGGAGTTATTGTTCTAGGGATCTTTTATTATCTTGTTCGTTTGTTTCTGCTTTTTTGTTTTCTTATTATGTTTTTCTCGTTTACACTGTCGTGGATAAGTCTATAAACTCATTTTCAAGAGAGAACCGCCTAACTATCTGGTTCAAAACACTTTTCAATTTGTTATTCAGTTTTAAGATTATAATGTTAGTTTTACTTAAGTGGTATATTGTTTACGGTTCAATTTGTTACTACTTATTGAAATAAAGTGGACCTTACTAGTGACATGTCAGTTTTTTTTTTCATAGCCTTTCACTCCTCTATACGTGCGGTTTCCTCCGGCCGATCTTTCAAGGTAGGAAATAAAGTAGCTGTCTATTCTAAGCTATTATCTCACCGTCTGCAACGACCTCAACTATATAGCCTTAAAGAATTATTTATACAGGGTGTAAACAGACTCTTCACGAAGCCGTCAACCAAGCATTATGTACATCAAACTAAGTTTAAGTTACGCAAAAATTAGTGCTGGGAAAAGACTTTTTTTTTGGGCTGAAAGATCACGTTTTACAGTAGGACTCAATGTAACGCACTCAAAACATTGTGCTGATGGATGGATTGAATAGTAAGAGGGTCCTGGAGGTGTTTAAAAATCTTACTTTAAAAACATGTATTTCCAAAAAAACTTGTGAAAAAGTTGGAACTTTGACCCCCAATATCTCCGTAACTAGAAGGTTCCCAGCTATGGTCTAGAACAAAAAAATGATCGCAATGACGGGGAGAACAAGTGACTTTCGGCTTCGTTAAGAGTCTGTTTACACCCTTTATTTATACAGGGTGTAAACAGACTCTTCACGAAGCCGTTAACCAAGCATTAGGTACATCAAATTAAGTAACTTTACGCCAAAATATTGCTGCGAAATAGATGACGGGATGACGGGATTTTTTTGGGGTGAAGAATCATATTTTTCGGTAGGACTTACTGTAACGTATTCAAAACATTGTGCTGATGGATGGATTGAATAGTACGGGGGTAGTCAAGGTGTCTTAAGTAAAAAAATACATTACAAACATGTATTTAAAAAAAAAAAACTTGTGAAAAAGTTGGAACTTTGACCCCCAATATCTCCGTAACTAGAAGGTTCCCAGGTATGGTCTAGAGCAAAAAAAATATCGCAATGACGGGTAGAACAAGTGCCTTTCGACTTCGTTAAGTCTTTTTACACCCTTTATATTTCGTTCTACTCATACCACCATCAAATTTATTTACCACTCAAACACATCCTACAAAAGAAAATATAGCACGTTACATCTCGGAATTTAAAAAATGTTGTCGAGACGAACGCAAACAAAATACCTTGTAAAATTATCTCCAATTATAGTTTAATTCATAATTACTGGCTTGGACCGCTGAGCCGTAAACATAATGGTTGCGCTTGAACGCCGGCAACTTGACGATAAATATCATACCGTTTAGTATTGGTTTACATGATATTGTTTGTTGATGGAAGGGCTTAATTTGATGGGTGGTATGATAAGTGTAATAAGAAAGTGGTAATAGAGAATAGAGGACGGACTTAAAAAAAAAAAGAAATGTGATCGTGTTCTTCAAAATCATGGTAAAACGATGTATGGTGTATAAGATGATATAGCTAGAAAGGGAGGTGACTACTGAGATGACGGCTAATAAAGATGTATGGAAGAAGAAGACGTGCCCGCCTACTCGAGCCCAAAAGGAATGTCCCATGTTACTTGGTTTCGGCGCAACTCGTTTTTTCTTCCTTTCTCCTCTATCAACCGACACGCTATCATTTACTCCTTTTCTTTCACATTCCACACATAAGCCATCCATCGTTTCTTTGGTCTTCCTCTTCATCCATCAACATTCATATTCATATACGTATCAGTCTATTTGTCACATGTGATTCGTCCCTCCTCATTACATGCCCATACCAAGACAGTCGATTCCCATTCAACTTTTCGGTAAATATGACTTTCAAACTTCCTTTATTCTCTCTCTTTATTCACTCATTCCTTACTTTATCCATTCTTGTCACACCACACGTCCACCTCAACAATCTCATCTCCGCTACTTGCAATATTTTGTTCATTCATATGCTAACCGAGTATTCCGATCCACACAGTACGTAAGGGCAAGATGATCATTATAGGTACTAAGGATAGTTCATACCGAACATACTTCAAGACAAACCTTGCAATAGAACCTAATTTACTGTTAAATATTTTGATTGATACAGCTGAATGTGCTGATGATTCCGTATTTGCCCACTCATCACCTTTTATTAACTAATTTAATAACTTCCAAATTATGCAAGAGACATTTTGTGAAATAACTTCAAAGAACAGCTAGCGAAGAACTGTTACCACTATTGTGATCATCTTGAGAACCTAAATACAAGCTGTTCTAATGACTTGAATGTCGCTATGCAATACGCCACAGAGTAATTTGTAACATGGAGTGTGGAATTGGCACGAATCAAGCTGATATTATTAGAACACAAGTCTGCTAAAAAAGGAGTAGCTTAAACCTCCCTTTCTTATTATTAACGAAAAGATTACCTTCTGGCTATGCGATTCTTAACTTTTGACTGAAACTATTAAAAGCACGCAAATGTAACTTCACTGTACTCAATTGTGTTGCCAAGTATAGTGGTCATTGTTATGGTACATAAGTCATGACTGTGCCGTTATAGCCGTTGATTAGATATTAAGTACTCTGACCATCGAAATTGAGAAATCAGGAATGTGAAGTAGAGGGGTGAAACAGGAGCGTGACGCGGCACATAGATTGTTTCTAGCATCGCACAGTGGAACGAATGTATGGGAGCGGTTGGACGTAGACATGTCCGAAAAAAAAGAGTAAAATTATGCCAAACTAATGATGCCATCTTATTCGATTACTTAATGCCTTCATAACTTGTGGTGATGAATTTCTTCATAACTCCCATATTTCGGGAGTAATTTGAGAAAATGTGAAATTTTACTATGAAAATGAGTGTATCGAGCTCTCTCCCTCCTGATTCCGGGCTTGTTTCAAGTAGCGGTCTCTAATATCATAATGCTAATACTAAGAGCTATATTTAATACTAAGACACATAGTGCGCCAAATGTGCACTTTCTGGGATAAAGAGTGATGTTTATTTTATAACACAATTTTTTTATTTTTTGTTTATTTTGTTGATTAAAACCGTTTTTCTAAAGGTTTACCTTATTACAATAACATTTCTGAGCAGCCAATTAGAGAAGATATAAGCTAATTAGGATATATAATTAGGGACTTAAGGTTTACATATAAAACTGATGCACTAATGATTACTGATAAGAACATTGCTATTATTTAATTACTAAATGGCTCTTAATACACTAATTTAGCATGCATCATTTACTAATTATCACAATAACTAATTACCTTGCAATATTTAACAAAGGATACCTGGGATACCTGGATTTTATATAAATAGGTCACTATTAGTAACTTTAAAATCAGTGTTGATTTACACCTCGTTGTATCCAAGCTAATCTCGCAATGTATTTTCCAAATTTTAATACAAATCTTGATATTCACGTTGCTTTATGCGCACGCGCACATAAAGATTTACGCGACTTTAACTATTTGTTCAGTGTTTTAAAAGATAACAGTTGTGTTCAGTTATGTGAAAGTGCTGAAACAAGTTTAAAAGACTGGTGTCGTCGATTTTGCTACCGCATTTATGCAAAATGGACACAGTCTGGAAGAAGCACAGATAAGTTTCGGAAGAAACATGAGATTTGGCTACAGGCTGCAATTCAATGGCCGGAATTACAGAATGAAAATATGGAACCTTCTACAGAAAATATAAGTGACGTCATCGAGCCCATAATTTCTCCTGCTAAATCTGATGCTTCAACTTGTACACATCCTAGTCCTCGTAAATCTTTTGAGGACCTTAGTAACCGGCAAAAAAGAAGACGCACTGAAGATAGTTGAAATTATGTTTTCGGCCGAAAGGGCGCTTCAAAAGGCAGGACAAAGCGATACAGCTTATGTTATGAAATACTTGACGGAGAATCCAGAAGAGGCCTCAAAAATCAAAGCCTTCATTGAAGGTAAATCAATTCAGGTACGGGAAATATCCCCTTTGAAGGCATTGGCTCTTTATGTATCGATGAACTTATCGAAATGGCGCTATAACACTCTTCGGGATTTCAACACTCAAGAAGGAGCTCTTCAATACCCGAGTTACTACATGTTGGTTAAAGAAAAAATTAAGTGCTATCCGGCCAAAGAAGATCTCACAGTTACAGAGAGCTCTGCAAAAATCAAATTACAAGCCTTGATGGATTTAACCTCAAGAAGACTAATTAGGTCGTTAGAAACCCCTGTTGATCCCAATCAACAGCTCGTATTGACCAGCAAATGGGGTTTTGACGGATCATCTAGCCAAAGCATTTATCATCAAAGGACGAGTGAAGATGAGCAAATCGATCTTGCTAGTAATTTTATGATTAGTCTTGTACCACTGCGGCTCGTCTCAAAAGGTGTAACAATTTGGGAAAACGAGCGACCATCTTCCACTTCATTTTGCCGGCCAATATTGTTTAAGTTTATAAAGGAAACCAAAGAAAATGTGCAGAGAGAGATGGCTGAAATCGAAGCAGAGATTGAAGCCTTAACTCCATCCACCATCACTGATGGAATTAGTGTCAAACACCAACTGCTGTTGACAATGATTGATGGTAAAATTCATTCCATTATATCCGATACAGCAGCTTCAGTGTGTGACATATGCAAGGCTTGTCCTAAAGAAATGAATAATTTAGAGTTAATCAAAGATAAACACGCAAACGAGGACATGTATAAATATAGCTTAAGCACCCTTCACGCTTGGATTCGCTCAATGGAATGCTTATTACACATTTCCTACAAATTAGACATAAAATCATGGCAAGTAAGGGGTGATATAGCAAAAAGGCAAGTTGATGACAGGAAGAAAAGAGTTCAAGAGGCTGTAAGAAGAGAAACGGGCTTACTTCTCGATGTTGTGAAACAAGGCAGTGGATCCACCAACAATGGCAACTCGGCAAGGAGATTTTTTGAAAACTACACTAAATCTGCTGAACTGACCGGAATAGATGCTATGCTTTTAAGAAAAATCTGTGTGATCTTGCAGTGTATTTCATCAGGAGAGAAGATCAACGTAACTAAATTCCGAGAGTTCTGCTTTGATACTGCTAAGCTTTACGTGGAGTTATACCCATGGTATTATATGCCTTCTTCATCATCATCATCTTCCTGCCCTTATCCCATTTTATTTGGGGTCGGCGCAACATGTTTTCTTCTTCCATTCTCCCCTGTCAGACGTCACGGCATCGTTGACTCCTTTCTCTTTCATATCAGTCTTCACACAATCCATCCATCTTTTCTTTGGCCTGCCTCTCCCTCTATTATATGCCTTCTTCACTTCATAAAATTTTAATGCATGGGCCAGACATAGTTCAGAACATGTCAATTGTGCCCATTGGTTTTCTATCCGAAGAGGCATCTGAGGCTAGAAATAAAGATTTTAGAAAATATAGAGAGGGGCATTCTCGAAAGCATAGCAGTATCTCATGCAATGAAGATATTATGCACAATCTTTTACTGTCTTCTGATCCACTTGTTACAAGTATCCGTCCAAAAGGAAATAAGTTTGTAAAAAAATCTTCTTTTAAGGAATTTTATGAGCTTACGGATTCTGAGAAAAGTGATATCGAATTTGTTAACATAAATGATTTAGCGAACATCGATTCTGAATTTGAATTAATTGATGATGATGATGATGACGAAGATAATTAAATGATGTTATTGTTTTAAAATGTGTAACTTAGTAAATTAGAGCTTACATCTTAATTATTTATTGTACTTTTAATGAAACTAGGTAATTTATTATCAACTTACTTAAAAGTCATATTCTCATCAGTTCTTGTGAATATTTTTGTTAATATATATTTCTGTATATATATAATATATTTATAGACCTCTTAATAAGTCTGTCTGCGGTTTAAAGTAAATACAAATGGGGAAAAAACGTTTTTTTTTTTAAATTTTCATTTCCTTTTATCCCAGAAAGTGCACATTTGGCGCACTATGTGTCTTAGTATTAAATATAGCTCTTAGTAATAGCATTACGATATTAGAGACCGGTACTTGAAACAAGCCCGGAATCAGGAGGGAGAGAGCTCGATACACTCATTTTCATAGTAAAATTTCACATTTTCTCAAATTACTCCCGAAATATGGGAGTTATGAAGAAATTCATCACCACAATTTATGAAGGCATTAAGTAATCGAATAAGATGGCATCATTAGTTTGTCATAATTTTACTCTTATTTTTCGGACATGTCTACGTTCAACCGCTCCCATACATTCGTTCCACTGTGCATCGGGAACTGAGGTGTTCATGGTTACTGTTAATACTCCATTTTCTGTCTACTCTTTGTACACATAATTTGAGCTACGATACGGCGATAGAATTATTATTGTTATTCCGAGAACATTAAATGTGATTTAAAGTGCTTTGTGTAAGACTGCGCAATGTAGTGTTTGTTATTTTATTTGAAGTTTATTCAACGTTTCGCATTAAATTGAAATTTTGACGTTTATTGATATATTATAATAACATGATCTTACTATTTTGCGTACATTAGGAAATATATTTAATAATTAGACACGTAATTTGATCTTTAGTCTTAAATAATAACTATAATACGATTTTATGATTGGTTGAACTGGTAATTATTTGTAATTTTGAAGTGAAATAATTTAGATAAAGTGCCTGCAGAAATATTAAAGGATAATAAGTCAAATGATTGCTATGTGGCCTCACCCATTGGAGCACTGAGTTGACTTATTACAAATAGGGTGGCCTATAGGGGCATACCTTTTAGTAAGGTGAAGTACTGCACCATTTTGTTTGTTATTTCTTATTCTTATTACATACAGTTTGACCCATAGGGTACATGGTGTAAAGGGTTATCGAAGCATTAACTGTTACCATAAAGACTATTCTTAACATCACGCCTGTAATTCCCGAGGGGTTAGGCAGAGACGATAGTACACCCACATTTAGCCAGTCATATGATTGAGTCCCATGTAATAGGGGGCGATCCTATTGCCATCAAACTGCTCAAATCGAGACTCCGTAACTGCTACTAAGAAATTCCTCATGGACATAGCCAATGACAATTTGACGGACCTGAGAATTGAACCCAAGACCTCACGCTCAGCAGCCGCGCTTGTGAAACTAACCCACGAGGCAGTCATGAAGACTTCGTCGGTTATTAAAAAACACAGTTGTTCCATACGTTTTCATCTTGTGGTACTTTTGTATGCAACATCGGCTAAAAAATACGTGTATTTGCTTATCTTTCAAAGCTATAATACAGGGTGTAAACAGACTCTTCACGAAGCCGTCAAGCAAGCATTATGTACATCAAACTAAGTAACTTTACGCAAAAATTAGTGCTGCGAAACGACTTTTTTTTTTTGGGCTGAAAAATTAAATTTTACAGTAGGACTCAATGTAACCTACTCAAAACATTGTGCTGATGGATAGATTGAGTAGTAAGGGGGTCCTGGAGGTGTTTAAAGGAAAAATCTTACATTAAAAACATGTATTTCAAAAAAAAAACTTGTGAAAAAGTTGGAACTTTGACCCCCAATATCTCTGTAACTAGAAGTTTCCCAAGTATGGTCTAGAATAAAAAATGATGGCAATGACGGGGAGAACAAGTGCCTTTCGGCTTCGTTAAGAGTCTGTTTACACCCTTTATAACAGTTTTCTCCATTTATGACCAGCCAAGATACTTCAGCGCTTAAACTGTCTAAGTATTGGATGTTAGTTCACAATAATTGCGCAGGCACAGGACGGGCAATGAAGTGATTTCACCCTTGATCGGGCAATACCGCTCGTTTCGATATATTAGTGTACCCACTAATATATCGAAACGAGCGGTATTGCTCAGAGATCCTATATGTGGACGGGCTATTATGGGCAATGTTTGTGAGTTGTGGGATAATTTTGTGGTTTAGTACCGTAGGTTATGGTCAGAGAGAAAGTATTTTAGAGAATGTGTAGTTGAGCACTTAAGGTTAATACCACGGTCTATCTAGACGACACTGGCTGAAATGTCTTCTTTTCCACATATTTTTTAAGCATTGTTCTAATTAAAACTACGCAATTAAAAAAAAAAAAATTGATATTCAAATTACTTGTATATCAATTCATGTTTAAAAAAATCTTTCAAACCCGCTCTATCACCCTCGTTACTAATCATAGGTACCTACTCAGATATCATTAAGGGTCAATCACACTAGACCAGCAGGAGCATCCGTCTACTGAGCAAAAGTCTCTAACTAGTCTTTGGTCCCCGCACTCTTCTGCGAGGTTGGAGTAGTATGGTATGATGGTAGGTTCTTGAACCCAGCTACTCACCTCAAGACCTGGTTGGTACAGACGATGACGGGCCTCTGCGAGTTCTCCAGGTTATCCTTGAGCTGCAGAACTGCATGTACCCAGAGGAACTGGCCGGAGCGACGCTGGAGCCGCAGCAGCGCGATGCAGGAGCGCTCTTGTTCTGATTGCGTTACTGTTGAAAAAGAAATAGTCTATTTAGTAAATTTGACATAGTACCCTAATCCCGTTAACATAACATCACGACTCAATCCCCAAAGGGTTGGGTTAGGCAGAAGTGTAGGTATCTGAGGGTTAGGCAGAGATGAACGCAATAGTACACCCACATTTAGCCAGTTATATGTTAAAGTCCCATGTAATAAGGGGCGAGCCTAATCCTATCAACCGGGTACAAATTCAGACTCCGTGGCTGCTACTGAGTTGTTCCTGGTGGAAATACATCAATAACAATTTACCCGACCCGGGAATCGAACCCAGGACCTCATGATCAGTAGTTGCGATTGCGACCACAAGACCAACAAGTCAGTTAACGCCGTTAACCTCTCTCCAAAACTGCAAAAATGGAAATCCGCATGCAAATTCCTGTTATTTTAGTTAGACTGGAAGCCGACCGTATCATAGTTGTGTGTTAAGAATAGACTATTGGTAGATACTGATGACCTAGAGTGTCAAAATGGTCGATGGCCTAGATTTATGCTACCTGCTTATTAAACATCTATATCTCCAAAGCTCTTAAGATGATTGCGTCAGGGTAGCCCGCGAAATTCAACCTTTTTTACGTTTTTTGTAATTTGCAGGGCAATGTCAGGTTCTACGTTGATGAAAAATGAGTCGCGCCAGTAACACGTATGTAGTTACACAATGAATATTTCATGAAAAAGTCATTCAATAGGGTTAAATGAACTTACAGGGTTATATTGATGGTTTTCATGATTGTGATTCTGTAACTACATACTTACGTGTTACTGGCGCGACTCATTTTTCATCAACATACAACCTGATAATGATTGCAAAAAACGTAAGAAAATTTGAATTTGGCGGGCTACTCTGACGCAACCACCTTAAGTTATGCAAAGGATCTAAATATCAGAAGATAAATAAAGTGCCCAAAACTTTGTAAATTTTTTTCTATGTTAGAAGTAGAAAGAAAAAAGAAATAGTAAAAGAAAGTTCTTCCGTTTTTTTGACACTAGCAGTAGATTAAACAGTTTCTGTAAAGGTGCGGTGAAAATAATAAGTAGGTCGTCAGGTAGTTTGGTATCGCGGCTGAAGATTGTATACCGGAGATACTTACGAATAGTTTTCGATACATTAAAAAATATTTGAAATTTAATCATTTAAATTTCAATTAAATAGATGACTCAGTACGTCAGGAAATAAAAAAATAACGGGTTGCACTCCGGGAGTGCCGACAGAAGTGAAATCTTGAAACAACGCCCTCTAGCTTAAACATCAAACATTTCAATAGCTTTCTGCAAGAACGAAAGATGTCGCTGTCGTAGAAAAAACTTGAAACAACGCCATCTAGCTTAAACTACACGCACACTCGCGCAAGCGCCCTGCGCCGCCGATGCGATCTGGCGAACTGGCGCGAGTTTAACAGTTTTTACCCATCCCAAAAAATTCACAACGCCGCTAAAGAAGTTTTCACTTCAAAAATAAGATTCTCAAGAATAAAATGTAGAGGAAGAGCAACTAAAAATAAATTGCTAAGTTTTTGCATTTTGGCATTATGTACCGTTTAAGGATTCGAGTGGGTGTTATTTTTTGTTTCCATCATCTTGTGTGTTCTGCATATAGCAATTTTTTTTACATAGTTCCAACACTTCAATAAATCGATACCTTGTTAACCTTTTTTGTCTGACAATACAGTATCTACCTAGCTAATTTACATATTTTTTATTTGCGCACTTGTTGTAAAAACACTGGTCAAGTGAGAGACGGACTTGCACACGAAGGGTTCCGTACCATAAACCGAAAAAAACACGTTTCTTCTATGGGAGCCCCCTCTAATCATTAAATAACGTATGTTTTTATTATTTGTTGTTATAGCAGCAAATAGGTACAGTCAACAAAATAGATAAGTATCCATGGTCGTTAGACATAGTTGCAGTTTTTTTAGAAACTGTTGCACATCTGCAAATGAAATTGAATTAATTTAACCAATTGTTTATTTTTATTCATTTAATTTTAATTTCATTCGAAAACATCGATCGGTTTTTAAGAAAAAATCAATTATATCTTTCGACCCTGCATACTATTTTGTTGACTGTACATCATCTGTGAATTTTCAACTGTCTAGCTATCACGGTTCATGAGATACAGCCTGGTGACAGACAGCCAGACAGACAGACGGACAGTGGAGTCTTAGTAATAGGGTATCCTTTGGGTAAGGAACCCTCAAAATACCTTTTGGATGTCTAAATAAGTAACAAAGAAAATTATCATCTCATTGGGTTGATAGTCATGAGGCGCCTGACGACTGACGTCTTGTGTTGGATTTTTTGACAAAACTGTATCAATCTGTTTTTAATAACTTAGCTTACCAAACTTAGTAGGTAACCAACCCAGTAACTGGTCAGAGTCTGAAAGTCCGATGAATTAGGTAGGTACCTAATTGGAATAGATACACCCCTTGTCTGAAGACCGTCACTAAATAAATACCAAATCTAAATTTCTACCATGCCCTCAAGATTTCTGCCTGCCCTATCTGCTATAGAAGGCGGAACAGTCACTCATTCAATAAGAAAAACAAGTCTATAAGAAATGATATGACAAATAGACAAACACAATCTCAGCGTGAATAGTTATAATTGAATAGCCCTAAAATTAGAACGTCGTTAATTTAAAGATTATCGAGGTGCGGCTAACATCAACTTAAACATTTCCTTTTAGTAATAAGAGACAAACTAAACACATTGAAAACATAACTTTATACCAGTTATATAAAGTTTGAATTACCATGAATAGTCCAAGATTATACAAGGTGTTTGACTTTGACAATGATGTTATGATAGTAATTTACATACACCAGGAATGGTCCGGCCGATCATACGAATCGCCGTACAAGGCATCCGATTCTAACGTCCATCGAATCGTCGTAAATGGTATACCAGTTTGTTTGTCGATCATTTCGGAGATAAATCGATTCTCGATTCGTATGACCGATGTTTGCGCAATCAATTTGGTGTGTTTATCGATACCTAACGACGCTAACACACGAGTTATGATCATCGCTAGTTATTTTTAATTTGTTTATAGTTAGTGTAGCGTTTTATTATGTTTGAACAGCTTTCCCTTATAAAGATATTCGAGATTATTATATATTACTAAACGATTGTAAGTATCGGTGATTATTTATTGGTATTTAATCGCCGAGCCCTTTTTATAGTTTTGTAATACAAATGGTCGTTATTAATTTGAACACGATCAGTTAAATAGATGATTTAAGTTACAGTTGAGTTAACTAGCCTAACCCTTTGCTGCAATCAAAATTTGTTTTATGCTTAAATATTGTTGTTATCTGATGTAGTTTGAAGAGCAGAAATTAAATGAACGGTGCCTGTAATATCGAAGCGTAACTTAATCGACAAACTGTACAAAATGATATGGTTATTGGGGTTAAACTAACGCCTTTTCTTTTTACCGAAAAAAGAAACCAAAAGGTAACCCGAAGGGTAACCAAAACCAACAGGACCCTATTACTAAACCTCCGGCGTCCGTCCGTCTGTCTGCCAGTGGGCTGTATCTCATGATCCGTAATAGGTAAACAGTTGAACTTTCCACAGAATGTGTATTTCTGTTGCCGCTATAACAACAAATATTAAAAATAAATTAAAAATTAAAGGTGGCTACAACGATGGTACGTAACCCTTCATGTCTTCGTACTTGGCCGGCCTTTCCACAGATAATTTAATGAATGTATACCAACAGCGTCCTCCTGTCAATGTCATTCAAGTGCCAAAATAACAATGCAACACTGTTACCTCGAAGCGTTACTTTTAACCATAACCTGTACAAATATAGCCCCCTGTATCACATTGTATAGTAAACAAACTTATACAAATATTTGTTGTTTATTCAAAATAATCAACATAAACGTACCTTATTTGGAAATCGATTTTAATTTGATTATAGTAATTGGAATATTGATCAATCCGTGGGACCTTTATTCAAACATAAAATCTAGATACTCCTAAAATATACGAAGTCTATTAATAAGAGTTTCTGTTATAATAAGGAGAATATTAATGGTGTTTATTATTTTTACATAAATTACTAAGTCATATAAGCGGTGGAATTACTGAATATTGTTGTACTCAAGCAAATTAAAGTACAGGATGTTTTAGAATTTGTGTTATTCTTCCCGAAGAGAGAGTAGGTAATATTAAAATGAATTAACTACCTAGTAGTCATAAATCATAATTTGGCTAAATAAATAAGAATTCTTTGTTGTCTTTGGTATTTTTGACTCCAAAAAATTCCTAATCTATTTGGCCAGTGGTTTTATTTTTATTTATGAAAGGTTCTATTTCCAAAGTTTTAAAGAAATTCATATTTCAAAGTTGGCTTTGAATGTTGTTTTAATTCGCATAAATTCTTTAAAGTACTCATTTACTTTCAGCCACGAAACTAACAAAAAAAATTAACTTAGTCGGTAAAATGCATGTATGTATTTATTCTTATATTTTAGTTAGAAATATTTTCTAGTATGTTTTTTTCTGTTATTGCACCAACTTCTTCTGCATCACCCTAAGGTAGACTGGTAGTAAATGCCCGAAGCATTAAGACTGCCTTTGTACAGACTCGTGCAAAAAGTTTGAATAAAAAAATAAATAAAAAGGGAGCACCCTTTAGAGTAACACCATGTGATTTACTGACTAAGGTCCGGCAACCTAACAGACGAGACTAACCGTGTAATAGATTTATTTATATGAATTTATGACTCATTTATCAACAATTATTAAAGTAATTAATTCATTGTGTTATCCTTACAGGATCCGTGTTGCGCTTGTCACATCCTTACATAGTTAAATGTGTGTTTTTACACAGGATATGATCATACTGGAGTTTCCTAGCGAACACATAGCAACATAATTTATTATTTAGGTACAATCGAGGATACCCCCGCCTGATCACCGCTCTCTAGCCGGACGGGGCGCCTCCGCATGATACAAGCGATTTTTTTTAAAATGATCAGGTGGAAAAGGCGCGCGACTGTATATTATGTATCTTATCCAACACTATTTTTAGTGTACCTAGCCGTGTTTATTTCGATAGGTACTCGGAAAACAAGCTAAACGACAACTTCTGTCAAATAAATAATAGTAACCCGTTGTAATAAACGTTTGATGAAGGGTTATTAATAATATAAATAAAGCATTCAAAATTCCTCGTAAAACACATGAATTGGCCTTTTAAGGTAGTTAAGCAAGCAATTGATGTATTCTTGACAAAGCTGTAAATCTTAGGTCATTACTGTTTCAATTAAATGGCTACTATTGTTTGGTTTGATTTACAAAATTGATATTGTTAATATGTGTTGGTGTTACTGCACAACGCTAGTAAAATTATAGGTTTAGGAAATTACTATATCTAGGTACAGACGCCAGTCTTCAAGCTACCCGAAACTGTCAAATTTTCCGAGTCAACCTTGCTCCTAATACCCAAATGATAAAGTTGAAAATCTATTAAAAAAAAATTGACAGATTGTAATGCTTGATGTGATGGCGTCTATGCCAACAAGTTTAAGAAAAAACAAATCACAAAACAATGAGGCCATAATATTATGTCCTGCGTGTCCTGTTGTTTGTTTATTACAGGAACTGATGGATTCTACGGAGGGCGCCAAACTAGTAGCTCAATTCTGATGTAATTTAATGTAAATGGCCATCAATACGTTGAGAAGACCGGCAAAAGGCGATTTTAGCTGACCTTTAAAAATAAATGACACAGCAACAACACTATTTGTAGTCAATATCAATAACAAAAACTAATAATAAAACGCAATCAAAGCAGTTACCGCTAAACCAAACCCAAAGGTCACAACCGCACAAGCAGAGACCCGTCCTTGTCATTACCGATTATCGAATCATTCGAATGATGACTCGACTACGATGCATTGCCAAGTACGATTCCGATTCGACAAAGTTCGTAAATCGAACCCGTCATTCGAATATACGTCTTAAGTCAACGTGACAGCTGAATTATTTCAAATTTCGAAGTAAGAATGTACGTTTGTAGGAGAGTAATGAGGGTTAATGCCAGCCGATCATTTGTGCAATCTTGACTGTTGGTTTTAGAGGAAGAGATGGACGACTGCTGTGATTGTGGGTCGGCAAACTGCCAGTATGTTTATTCCCAAGTACATAGTTACATACCGGTATGTTTGGCTAAAGTGGGTTTGATTTGCGAGCTGTATTCAGAGCTCTGCCTACGCGCACCTTAACGAATGACATAATGATATGAATGTAAATTGTAGTAATTAATTCTCATTCTAACTAGAAATAGGCGTAGATTTAGATTAAATGTTCGACACATAAGTTATGAGCTCCGTATTTCAGTGGACTGATGTTTTGAACGTTTGATCGGCTTCAGTTCAAATTCTAATGATTGTAGAAATCTACATATTTTAATACTAAATTACTATTTTCATTAACATAATATTCAAACAGTCGATGGATGGTATCCGTGTTTAGAATACGATTTTATGGGCAATTTGCATCTGAATAACTTGTACATCAGTTATTTCATTATCCGTCGATAGTTTATTGCTGTACCATCCTCTATTTGACTGACATTTGACTTATGAACATCTTAGCGCGAATACTCCGAAAGTGTTCCAATTTTGAATTTACCAAGTTTTGCGTCAAGCGCGAAGTCACGAGTTTTGAGCAAGATTTAGAAAACAGAACATTGTGTTGTTGATATAGGGTTGGGATTCGCTTAGTAATATTTAGTCGAGTGCTCGATTTAGTCGATATAATCGCTCACGTAAGGGAAGGTTCACACACGATCGTCACGTCGCGTCGCGTCGCGTCATGTCGTCGACTTTCTCCAACGTGTGTTGACGCAGATAAGTTTGTTTTAAACGCTTTTGTGTTGTCGTAGGTTATCGAGCGATCACACACGATGCGCTTGATAGTTGATTGTCATCTGAGTTGGAACCTACTTTAATATTTGGCACACCCCATGTGTTGCCATTTCAGTACTTACCAAAGAGTGTGAGCATATAAAGGCGCATTTAGGTACAACTGTGTTCTCTCTAGCCAATTTACGGCTTCAGCATACTTCACCTACCTATGTTTAACAAATAAAAATATTTGTATTTCAGCCGCTTGATCTACGGATCGGTGATCGACTCAGAAATGAGGACATCCGCAATAGAACCAAACTTACCGATGTAGCCCGAAGAATTGCTAAACTTAAGTGGCAGTGGGCAGGGCACATTGCTCGCAAAACAGATAGCTGATGGGGCTGTAAAGTTCTGGAGTGGCGACCGCGAACCGGAAGACGTTGCGTTGGAAGGCCTCCCACTAGGTGGACCGATGACCTGGTGAAGGTTGCGGGGATCCGCTGGATGCGAGTCGCACGGGACCGGTCAATATATGTGGCGACACTTGGGGGAGGCTTATGTCCAGCAGTGGACGTCTTTTGGCTGAAATGATGATGATGATCTACGGATGACCAATCCTTGAGACAGGAGCCGATATTAGTCTCAAGATCAATGTTGTGACACTGCCAATTAGGTTTTACGTTCTGACTAACTGACCGAGTCCTTTACACTTAAAGGGTGCCCCTCGCATGGTTTAATTAAAATAAAGACGTTAAGTTTGTATTCAAATTAAACTGTAACAACATTTAAAAATAAACTTAGGTACACACGAACATAGAACCTCCTCCTTTTTAGAAATCGGAAAAAAGGTGTAACGTCAAAGTTTTTTAATTATTTACCCTGCTGGGAAGGCTTTACGTCCTGTCAAAGATTTATGTCGAAACCAAAAGTAAGCGTGCGTTTTTTTTTTTTAACAAGTGTCCTAAGCCTGTGGCCCTTTCCATTTTCACCCACATTTTGTAAATTAAATACCTAGGAGAAATTTCACCAACATGACCTTCATGCTGGATACTTTTTTTAATGAAAAATAAAAGTTCCCACGCTTCGTGCACCAGGACACCAGATATCCTACATCATTAATCACAAACAATGGACGCATGCGCAGTTGTTTAGAGATCTATTAAAGCGTGCAGTTTACCGCGAGATTGACGGGTTCAGTCTGCGCACGAGTTCATGTTATGGCATTACGTTGGGAGCACTATGTGTCCGGATTACGGTTTCTAATGTGTTTTTTGTTGTACTTGGTGGTATATAAGTTAGATCTTAGATACCCGTATCTAAGATCTAACTTGTTTGAAAAAGACTAGGAAACGGTTGCACCTGCATTTTGGAGGAATTCAATGATACTGACTTTACTTAACTTAAATTCTTTCTTTGACACTAGCCTTTTTTTTAAGGATGGGAAATCATCAAATGACTTCTCCCGGTCTGGGCAGAGCGGAAGGGAGTGTCAGACTTGTACTGACTAAAACCCATCCATGTTCCTTCCTTGCTCTTTGTGTTCCAGGTAAGGCATGCGGAACCGGGTTTCGGTCCCATAGTAAATCCCGGGAAAAACCGGGTTTTACTATGGGACCGAAACCCGGTTCCGCATGCTTTAGTTCCAGGGCCGCGGTATCTCTTTTGAACAGTCCCGCAGCCCTTTGACACTAGTCTTACAAATAAATAAAATTGAAGTGTCTGTTTGTAATATCAAAATAACAGCTTTTTATAGAATACATATGAAGGCATACGGTACTAATATAACATAAAAAACTGTGTGTCTGTCTGTCTATTTGTTCCAGCTAATCTTCAAAATCGCTATACCGATTTTGAAGATTAGCCGGAATTATTATATACCGATTTTTTAACCTTTATTGACAGATAGTTGAAGTTTTAAGGAGTAACGTAGGTTACTTCTATTTTAGAAAAACGGATTCCGTGTCAAAAAAATAAAATTAAACCCATTGTTAACAAAATCCGATTCAAATAAGGAAGGAACATTTTTATAATAACACTAGCTGTTGCCCGCGACCTTCGTTCGCGTGAAATTATTATTAGAAATCCCAATTATTATAAGCAAGCAATTCCCTATTTGAATCGAATTTTGTTACCAATTTCAAGAGTTTTATTTTTTTGCACGGAGCCCTTATTACTTATCTGAAATAATTTACTTCTTGTTACATCAGCTATCTGCCAGTGAAAGTCACGTCAAAATCGGTTGAGCCATTTCAGAGATTAGGCGGAACAAACAGACAGACAAAAATTGTAAAAAAAAATGTTTTGGTATATGTACCGTGTATACATCCATATGCACTTAGAAAAAGCGGTTATTTTGATATTACAAACAGACACTTCAACTTTATTTATTTGTATAGATGTATAGATAACGCGGACGAAGGTCGCGGGTAACATCTAGTATTCAATATACCGACGGCACGGTTGGCGCAGTGGCTGAGCGATTGACTGCTGCGCTGCGTGTCGTGGGTTCGATCCCCGCACGGAACAAATATTTGTATGGCCTACAGATAGTTGTTCCGGGTCTGATTGTTTGTGTATGTGAGTTTAAATGTTTGTGAACGCACCCACGATACAGGAGAAATTCCTAGTGTGGGGCAACGTTTTTAAAAAAAAAATATATAAGACATACCATCAATGTAAAAATGAAGAACTAAACTGATAACTAAATCTCTTGTGTCCGTAATGTACAAAACAGCTGTAAAGTTAGGCTTTACTTGGCGGGGTCAAACTGTAGATGGGTGTGTCTATAATGATCTTACTTAAATATGAGGTTCCTAAAATCGAAGGGCAGTTTATAATCATTACTTCTGTTGTTATAACTACTTATATCTACGAAGGCATTACAGTTCGTCTAAAGTTCGGATGTCTGACAACTTGTCTAACCTTAGAACATTAATTTATTTTGCTCAAGGTTTGGATTGTGGAGGTCAGGTCACGCTCTATATTTAACATTTTATTAGTTAGTCGGATCTAGTACCTCAGACTGAAAGCCAACACCAACAAAAGAAAAGGCTGTACACAAAGCTGTTGCAGCTTTGAAATTGTACTTTTGTAGTTCTTCTCCTTTGCGTGTCGATAGACTCAAATAATAATATAATAAATTCAAATAATACCCGACCAGTATATTGCCACCTGCACAGCTCTGTCATTGGCTCCATTTAAATCCTGGAAGGTGCAGGTGGCTGTGCAGTATGGGTAAGAAAGGAGGTGGGGCATATCCTGCAGAGGGGCTCCAAACTGACATTGTCTTTGGGACGGGTCGATGATACCCCATTTGACCAGATTATTTCTACAGCGGCCAACCTGGGCCCGCAGACGGTTAAGAGATCTCCAGATTGGCCACTGCAGTTCCTGTCCAGGAGGAAGAGTTCTGCTGGATTGATGAAGTGAGGAGGGGTGTGATGTTTGTTCCTACTTTTGTAGTGTGAAATTAAGAGTTCTTATCTTCTTCTCGAATTGAATATCGAAAGTGTCAGAATTTGTCCGACCAGTACGTAGCAACCTGGATAGCTCTTTCGATTGACTCATTCAAGACCTGGAGGGTTACTATGACGTCTTAAAGCAGGAGTAATTCCAGTGTGGGAAAGAGACAGCTATACAGGTCATCTAGCATCATCTCTTTCTCACACTGGAATTACTCCTGCTTTAACTCTTTCAGGCACACTTTTAATTTGATGACTTTATAAATAAAACAATTGGACATTTTGTTTAGTTAGGGTTTAATTATGAATTAAAAAAAATATTTTACGAAAATACGACTTATGGCTTTTGAGGAATAAGGGGGCTAGTTTACTAACTACCGTGGCGGTTTTCGCAACACACGGTCAACAATGTCTTTAAAAAGCATAAGAGTTCAGCGCATCGTCGATAGATGACGTGGAAATATTTTTAAAACTAACCACCAAACCTGAATGAGTTATGATGTCGTGGTAGGCCACCTGGAGTGTGCAACTAGTTGTGTACGACGAAAAACATGAGGAAACTGGCATGTCCTAGGCCCTTTAGTAAGCTTCATTTCACATCTGGATCCTACACGGAGCCTGGGTACTGGATATTAAGATAGCAGATCTGTGTCCCAGCTGTGCGAACATTGTAGGCTGGTGAAGCAATGCCTTTCATAAAAAATAAGTGTACTTACTTAACCGATGTTTGCTCTGCGCCTCCTTGCAGCAGTCTGGGTGCAGCAGATGGTACCAGCTCACGCCGTGCAGCGAACTTCTCTCCCAGCCAAGATGCCATTCGCTACTGGACAAACAGAAAACGTTCAGTCAGTAACAGTCAGTAAAACAAAGTTCTCCGCCGCGTCTGTCTGTCGCGATAATCTCAAAAACTACTGCACCGATTTTCACGTGTTTTTACCAATAGATAGAGTGATTCTCGAGGAAGGTTTTAGTATATAATTTGTCAAGTTTTTTGTATACATTGGCTAAATGTAATGATAATTGTTGGAGGTGTTGGAAAAAATAAGCCCTGGAATAGGTTCCCATGGGTTGCGGGAACGGGATCAAAATTTTATGATTACTTTTGGTCCCGATAACCGACATCCACGAGGGCGACGCCGCGGGCATCAGCTAGTTGAACTGCCAAGCGAAAATCGTGGCTCCATCAGACCTACCCGGATCTCCGTCTTACGCAAAGCCAAATGTAAAATGAAGTGTGGGAGAATCAACATCTATTGATAGATTGCTTTAAGTAAATTAATTAATTAAACTAATTTGTATGCACTATTGCATGATATCAAGAGTCCTTTTAATAATCCAGTTCTTAATTTGTTTGATTTATTTGCAATTGAACCTCATAAAATGTATTACACACTAATGAAGTAAAAAAAAAAACGATTTCATAAACATCAAATTGGATTTAGATCAATTAAAAAAACCGGTCAAGTGCAAATCGGATTTGTGTATGAAAGGTTCCGTACCATCGTAGTAGGAGAGCCTCCTTTAATTTTTTTTTTGTTGCAACATAAATATAGTCTGCGAAAATTTCAACTGTCTACCTATTACGGATCATGAGATACAGCCCGCTGATAGACAGACAGACGGACGGACAGACACTACGGACAGGCGGAAGGCTTAGTAATAGGGTTCCGTTAGTTACCCTTCGGGTTCAGAACCCTAAAAATCATCCACCTTATTAAAACTAGCTTAGTTTCAAGGTTCAAGGTTGTTTTTAGTCTCTGCCTCCTTGAGCAGAAACTAAAAACATAGACAATATAATTAAAAAGAAATCAGAGTAGTGTTTCTGGTCATTATGCAAACATTATAGAACACTATCGAATGAACTATTGTAATTGTTCAAGGTCCAAATGATTGATGGATCAGATGACCCCAACAGATTGTGTTTGTATTTCAAGTTCATAATCATTTTGCTTTTAATCGTTCTTGATTTGGTAATTTTTGGTATTTGTTTATTGTGTTCTTTTAATTGTTTTAAGGCTATTAATCTATGAGTTTGTTTAATGGTGGTCTTTGTGGTTTGTTAAAGAATGAACCGAAATTCATCATCATCTTCCTGCCCTTGTTCCATGTTACTTGGGGTCGGCGCACCACGTTTTTGAAGTGAAAATTTCTTTAGCATCGTTGTGATTTGAAAGTCGATGAAACGAAAAAGCGGCAGTAAAAAGAGACAGACGCATAAAGTCATAGGATTTAACGTGAGAGAAAATGAGATAGTAAGCATTATAAAGTGTTTATCTTGAAGCCAAAATTTGTGAAGGTTTCACTTCTACCACGTGTGAATTGCACACATGTTTTTGAAGTGAAAACTTCTTTAGCATCGTTGTGATTTGAGAGTCGATGAAGCGAAAAAGCGACTGTAAAAAGAGACAGACACATACATTCATAAGATTTAACGTGAGAGAAAATGACATAGTTAGCATTATACAGTGTTTATCTTGAAGCCAAAATTTTTGAAGGTTTTTTCTTCTATTTTCCTCTGTTAACCGACACGCTATCATTAACGGCTTTTTTTTCATATTTTTCCTCACACAATCCATCCCTCGATCTTCCTCTCCCTCTCCATCCATAAAAAATTACATTCATCACTCTTTTACTCACATGCGATTCGTCCCTCCTCATCACATGTCCATACCAAGACAGTCAATTCCCTTTCAACTGGGTAAACTTTCATTCTCTTTTTTACTTTATCCATCCATGTTACGCCACACATTTACCTCAAAATCTTACACTAATATTTAATATAATAAATGTGAAAGTAAGTTTGTTTGTTTGCTACCTTTTCACGCCTAAACCACTGAACCGATCATCCTGCATAATATACGTTATCAGGTGTACAGAAACGGACATAGGGTTCCTTTCATCCCGAAAAAAACTACTGTTCCCGAGTAAAACAACAATAACGTTCTTATGATAATAGATGACGACACGTGTCTTTCGAATCGTGATTGAATTATATTATTACGAGCAGAGTACCCAAATTTATTGTCAAATACTAAAGTCCCGAGCAAAAGTTAGTTCGAAATAAATCGAATGAACTGAAATTCAAGTTTATAAAAGGAAGTACGCACAGGGTGTGATAGCGTAGCATCCTTACTTATTGCTATAACATAATGTAGATTCATTCTTCATGATTGCTCAAGTGTCAATATAATTTCCGAACATAGTTTCCTTTGAGGAAGCCATACCTTAAGGCCAAGCCTTTACTTACAATACGTTTACCTAACAAAAAATCTGCAATATTTGTTTATTGTTACAAACTTGACCTTAAGCAAAAAGCAACAGTAGCGATTGGCTCATACTCATTACAATTTGTTTTCTTTATTAACACAAATCTCTTCAAAATTCTAAGTGGCCTGTCGGTTGTGTCTTTAGTTATCTTTATAAGTAATCTTTATTCAAATAATATCGACCTTAGTGCAACACAATAAGAGTTAACAATTACTTGATTAGCTGATAAAGCGATTGTAATCGATATAGAGTTAATATTTGCATTTATCTTACTAGCTATTTTATGCTTTGCGTTAAGAGTTTTCTCCTCAGTTAAGTGGGTCATTGTCACTAGTGAGAGTGGTATTAATAACTCATTATATTTATCTAAAAACGTATTTGCGACTGTCATTTTTAAAAACTGTAATAGATACAGTGTTATGATAGTGTCGTAATTAGGGATAAATAAGTTTTAGATTTGCATTTATGTCTGTCTCATGAAAGTAAAAGTTTAGTAGATTATTTGCAGCGATTGCTCTCAAGAACGAAATATTGTGTTGGTTATGCCGGGTACACATGAGTGTAACGTAACGTGAAATGTAACTCCGTCGTGGGGCCATCCAGACTTATGCAATGCAACATGAAATGTAACCCAACGACAAGGCGAATTAGTTACAGTGCATGTTACATTCCGTAAGTCTGTACAAGTCTGTACACGGTTCGACCAAAAGAGATATTATTTTTGCTTTAAATATTAACGTCCTCTATCGTCATCATTTCAAGTTCTGTTTTAAGTAATGATACTTAGCAGTAACTTAAAGAAACGATGATATAACTTTACTATTAAACCATTTTGACACTAGATAAAATAAATGGATCCATGCTTTATGGTCTTCTCACGACAATTGCCGTGCTTACTGCGCTGAAGTGTAAATGCTACATTGCCCCACAAACGACGGGACGCTTGATATCGTGTCCTGCCCGTCCTGTGGTTTGCACATCACAGGAGCTGATGGACGCTACTGAAAGTGCCAAACTAGTCGCCAAATTTAGCTCTGACTCAATTTAAATTGTCATCGACACGCTACAGCCATGTACAGACTTACGGAATGTAACATGCAATGTAACACGCAATGAAACATATTCGCCTTGTCGTTGGGTTACATTTCATGTTGCATTGCATAAGTGTGGACGGCTCATTCGTGTTACATTTCACGTTACGTTACACCAATGTGTACTCGGCACAAGAAGAAGCACAACTATTAAATTGATTGCGACTAGATGTCTTTCTGCCAAATGTGCTTTTGTTATCTCTCATATTGTCGTATACAGATCGATCACTGGGGTCCTTTATTTTTTTCAGATGGGGAATCATCAAGTGACTCCTTCCGTTGTAGGCGGAGCAGAAGGGAGTGTCAGACTTGTACGGACTAAAACTTGCCCTTTGTTTTCCACGGCCGGGCCGCGGTATCTCTTTCGAACAGTCTCGCAGCCCTGGCAGGCATCGGCCATTGCGGGCCCCTCCCTGTTTGCCGACATCTCTTTTATAATTATGATTTATTAACACCTCATTTTTCATATTAAATACCCGATTATTATCTGACTAAAACTAGCAATTGAAGGTAATGGCTCTTAACCTTTTAATGTAATTGATTTCCAATGAATGATAAATAAATAATTATATTATTTAACTGTACAATCATTTATGAGTATATTTCGTAGAATCTATTGATATGGATTAAACTACAATATTATGACAGTAATATCCAAGGCAATACCGCTTTCAAAAGTAAAAACAATCAATCAAATAATTTTTAATGTATTATTGTTGCATGTGAAGACGTCGAAGGCCGGAACGGTTTTTTTGGCGACTAATAGAAGCTGGAGAAGATCTTGCAAGTCATGTATAATCGATTAATAAAGTTATTTTATTAAGATCGAGTGTATATGTCAAAACTATGGGATATCAAGCCTGTTATTATACTTGCATAAGTTTTTTTTTAACCATATCAGACCGCACCAAAAATGTACCAAAAATGTATTTAAAAAAAAAGCTTGTCAAGGTAGATCTTTTTAAGGTCTACAGGTCATTGGTCAATACGGAAGCATTCCAAGTAATTAACTAATAAATATGATTGCTAAAGGTACTATCTTCAATAACACAAACAGATTTCAAGTCCATAGTCCAACCCACAAAGCCAACAAACCTCACACCATTAAAATATTAATAATCAATATTAAAATCACCCGCTGCTAGTACGGCAACAACTCATAACTAAACAAGTGCATAATTTGCATCTTTGTGACGTAGTTGCTCATTGAAAAGCGCATAATGTCGCTAAAGACAGAACAATAATGTTTACGACCACCAGATGCAATAGAACATTATAGACTTTGTGACATATGGTCGTGCGTGATCCGCTTAACATATAAATCATAGATCATTATAAGGTTAGGCTGCACTGGTGATTATATGAGTCGTCTGATGAGTCGCAATTTTGTCAGTAGTTGCAGAATTGGACATGGTAGATCTGCTTTAGCCAAGGTGTCCAATCATGAGGTCTAAAAGCTGTTTTATCGTATTTTTATTCCAGTCCAAAGTGGGACTGACATTCTGTATAACTCCATGACTTTCCCATTCTGGAATAAGAATATCTACTGCTTTAAAAGCTTTATAGCAACCTTAGGTACGTAACCTTACTTAACCTTAGGTGTCGAAGAGTCCAACATATTCATTGTTTTTGTTTTCTGGATGACGTGTTTTGCTTGAGATGTTTTATTTTATTTGATTTTTCTTCAGCGCAATTTTTTATCACTCTTTTAAAGTTTCTCTTTGTCAGCCTATTAGATCCACCCTCGCCGTTATATGTTAACTCCGGCCCTTTTTTTAGCGAAGACATCTCAGTTGTTACTCTTCTTTGTTTTTGTGTGGGTAGTGCGTAACCTGGTGTCAGAGTTTTATACCGCCTATGAGCCTCTTGACTTACCTCATGACTTGTCTTTACATGCCGTCGAAAAATACCTCTGAAGCATGCTGGTTTGGCTTCCTCACGATGTTTTCCTTCACCGAAGCAAGTGATAATAATTATACAATACGCACATGAATCCGAAAAATCAGTGGTGCGTGTTTTGGGTTCAAACTCGAGACCTATGACTTTGAAGGCCGCAGCAGATACTACTTACTGGTCAGCCCAACATTACAAAACTCGCACAATTTTTTAAACTTGAATGCGGTTTGAACTGCGGTCTTCTTCTTAGCGTGTCGATGGCAAATTTATTAAATATGTTTGGCCCAAAATTCAACTACGCGAACTCCGGTCGCTGATGCAGTCAAGAAATCGTCAAGTGCACAGGTGTCAGGGCATGCAGGGCAAGATGGAAGATGGGTCATTGTCTGTGGAGACACGCTGAGCTACGGTGAGCGTCAAATTGTGAATGTTGTATCCAACTTTTGTAGCTTCATGTGTGTATGGCTTTGAAATAATCTTATATGATTATATTTTATCGTTCAAAACGTATGGACTTGTCTGTTAATTAATAGGGAGTCTCCGTATGGCGTCATGCGTGGCACCATTTATGTTAAATCCGTTTGTATTTAATGTTAAATGTAGTAAGTTATTGGAAATCTTGACTTCGAATGAAGTGGTAAGTTAATAATGTTGTGTTTGATACTTTTACAGATGTTTTGCGTTGTATTGATTGTATAAAAACTAAATGTTCTTAGACTTCTTTTGAAAAAGTGTCTACTAAGCCCAGTTTATTTTATAAGAATTTGGTATCAGTAATGTTCTAAGTAAAAACCTTCTTTATTCCCCATCGATATATTAAGCCCCTTGTCTATTTCTAATGATTTAATGTCAGAATGAGTATCAATTAAACCAGCAGCAACTTGCAGAAAATTCATAGATTAGTAACGCAATATGTATAACTTTAAAAGCGTAATATATAGAAGCTGGTGTCCATAACTTGCTTTTTGTAAGTAAATACATTTATCGTTCATCAATCACACCTGTTTAATGATAATGTAATCATGTGTATCATTGACAGCAGCATTACTGGTAGAACAGAAGATCCATAACCCATTCATCGACTAACATAAAATAACGCCTGTAATCCCCGAAGGGTTAGGCAGAGGTGCACCTAATAGTACCACCCACATTTCGCCAGTTATGTTTAAGTCCCTTGTAATAGAAGGGGGTGAACTTATTGCCATCAACCGGACACAAATCCAGACTCCGTGGCTGCTACTGAGAAATTCCTGATGGAAAACCTAATAACACTTTGTTCGACCCGGGAATCGAACCCAGAAAGTCAAGGTCAAATCATGTAATATTGTGTTGTAGATTGACTCTTATTGGTAAAATATGTGATGCAGCTTTATTAAATGAAAAACCAGACACTCTTCCGCACTTCCTTTCTTATTTTGAGCAATATTTTTGATTTATTCTTAATTTGAAAACTAGCCTAAGATCTCAAAGATAAGACCAGTATGTTCACCGCTCAATCCTGAGTTTCTCGGGAGCTTGTAACTTCGTCATTGTATGCAAAGTCTGTCCGCTTCCGAGCACCCAGAGCAGGTGACAGCCATGTTTACATTTCAACACCAGACACGGAAATATAGTGCAATGAAAGGCCCGATGGCTTGAGCATTTGAATAAATTAGATATTAATTATGTTGTTATTGGCTGGGTTGGGTACTTATAAGGACAGGTAAGCAGACAGAAATGCTGAAACGTGGGAATACAAATGAACGAGGTGCCAAATGATAGATATGATTTTGCAAACATTAATCTTTCACCAATGACAGGATCAGCATTTAAACTGTGGTCAATATTTCACTAATCTTCATTGGTTTGTAACGCTAAAGTTGTTTATCTTCATCGGAAACTGTACGAAAAAGACCCACTTCCATCACAAAACGCTTAGGGTGAATTTCACCAATGAAATTTAACACCGAACGTCAAAACCGCGTTCAACAGCTAGACTGCTAAGGTCTCTGCACACAGCGGGCGCGGCGCGGCGGGACGGGACGGCGACGCGACACTGAGCAGTTGTAATGCCGTCCCGCTCGACGCGACGGTCTGTGTGGCGTCGTCCGTAATATCTAGTACCGCTGTGTGCAGAGACCTTTAATATTCAATAGCAATGACGACAGGACAACTTATAAACGCAGTTTAGATGTCCTAATCGTGTTCAGTTTCGTGGCAATTCGACATCAATACAGCAAAATGGGATTCTTTCTTTTTTCCATATCCTTCTGATAACTAAACTAATAAAACAAATGAAGATCGCTTAACAAATAATTCCACAAAAAAATTGATATGACTGAATGTTATATCAATGACATTGCCCATTACAAAAGCAACACCCTTGCTACAACATGATTCTTTACGTATAAATTCCACATTTCAAGCCGACAGCTGCATAAAAAACGTCAAATGATTTGTACTTGAATGTCGAGTGAGTCTCATCTCTTTACCATTGCATATATTTCAACTCGTCTTATTATTTCGTGCCATTGAATGCTGGTGACGAACTGACGACTTGCATGAATATGAAGCAAGCTCAATAGAGATGTTGTCATACATTTCAGCCTTTGATGGACACTGGTCCTGTGGCAGTTACACATAGTGCATTGTATATTGTTTGTGGGGCCTTGAACCAGTAGGGTGTTTGTGTGTAGTTCATGTAAATCTAGATCGCGTGGTTGGAAGGCAATATTTGCTTACATCGGAGTGGTTTGACTATATCTTGAGAGTATTGCAGTTATTTCCGGGTTTAAAGTTCTTCTGTAGCATTTGGTTAAAATGTGGTTCGTTCCTACTAGTTCTACTAAAGAGTTTTACGGTAGAACTAATGGGAATTTGGGCCCAAAAATTTGACGGTCATTAAGCCGTTTCAGTAGTAAGTTGAAATCTAGCGGTGCTGTATCCTGTACTTCATAATTTTTGGCACCTCAATAATATCCAATGCATTTGAAGTTTGAGATGGTAATTTAAAATAATCAAAATATTTTATTTTATATAGACCTACCGGTTCGAGTTGGTCGTTTCGCATGAAGAAGAACTGACAAGAAACTCCATTGTTCTCCACTTCTCTATAACTCCAAAGGTTACCGCATCAGCGATATGTTTTTTTTTTTAATTCAATGCTTTAGCAACTGTATAGTTTATAAATACTTCCTTCAGGCATCACTACGTCACACAGGTATTCTAGTATTTCGTCATCATCATCATCAGTCTATATCAATCCAGTTTAATTTACTTACTTGGTATCAATATGCAGTATCTTCATGTCCATGGCGTGCACGGTGGTGAAGACGTTGGTAGCGCCGTGCACCACGCACTCGCGCGTCTCGGGCATGGCCAGTGGCGTGCACACCGCCAGGAAGACTGGCTCGTTGCGGCTACAGAGTGGCAGGTACGACACGTAGTGGCCACGGACTAGAATAACCTAGAAACAAAAGAATAAGATTTGATTAGGTGTTTTCTGGATGTGAAAAAATCTGAGAACATTTTGCCTTTTCAAGAATGATATCCAGATTGTAGAATATTTGGTAATAACCGATATTCGGTATGGGCCCATGTGATGCAAGGGAATGAGGACAATGATGCAAGTTTTGAGAAGGAATGTGGATGGATTTAAGAGCAGAGGAAGACGAAAAGAGGTGTCTATTGAGATAGCGACTACTTGCTGTGGAGAGCATAAATTAGGTTAACGGCAACAGAAAAATGATGATTGCAAGACAAATTCTTAATAGCAGTGACAGCCAAATATCTAAGTAGACGGCAAATCTTTGTATCATAAAAGTTTCGATTGTATTCCATTTATTTCAAGTCTACATTTAATCTTTTACTCTGGACGTTCTTAATGTGTACGTCTTCGTTCTCACATAATGTATAATCTCAACATGAATGATGTATACAAGATCGTTGGTCGACTCTACACGTGACCAGAGGGCGGGCCTATTTTTTGGCCAAAGAATCAGCATTGCCATCCAACGTGGCAATGCTGCCAGCCTTCTGGGCACTTTTCCTGTTGACAGCGATGTGGACGAATTTTTTGACGCCCTGTAACCCTTTTGATACTTGTACATATTTTTAATACTATTATATATTATATTTATATATCTTTATATATATAATTCTACTGTGCGTGTGTATGTCACTGAACTCCTCCTAAACGGCTGGACCGATTTGAATGAATTTTTTTGTATGCGTTTGGGTGGCACCCTGGATGGTTTAGATTCACAAATCAGCCCGACAGATGGCGCTGCAGTCGTTATCTAGGTTTGACGCAGACGAAGTTGCGCGGGACAGCTAGTATATATATAGATTTCCTTCACCGTTTTTGAGGCAACATCGTGAGGAAACCGGCATGTCCTAGAACCAAAAATTCGAAGACATGTGACATCTACCAATCCGCACTGGCCCGCGTGGTGGATTATAGCCCATTCCCTCTCATAGAGAGGAGGCCTGTGTCCCAGCAGTGGGAACATTATAGGCTGATGATGATGATGATGAGTTTAGATTTGTAGGTTGTAAATAATGTACATATCAATAAAATAAAGTGTTTTAAAACTAAAAAAAAAACAACAAGATCTTGTAACAATATTCAGTTAAAAAGGACACTTCCATGGAGTTTCTTGCCCATTCTTCTCCATAGAGATCTACGCTTTGGAATGGGCAACTACAGTACTTTCACAAGTTTATATGACCTGTGTGGACTTCGAATTGCCTATGGTCTAATTGAAATAAATGCTTTGAGTTTGAGTTTCTAATCTGAGATTAAAATATCACACGTGTTAATCCAAGCTACTACACGTACTTTAACACAAAACCGTATCACTATCGCTACTATTGCCTTACAACCAACGGCCTTAAAAAAGCTTTTTACAACTGACACATTCTATGACCCGTTCCCCGGTAAGGCGTGGTACAGTGACATTCTTTAGACTTTTATAATATGACCACTTTAAGTGTGCAGTTAAAGGTGGCGCTGGTTGTCTAGCAAAAATGCACCGATCTGTCAAACTTAGTACATTCTTTTTAGTTCCTGGTTTTCCCGCTTGCACAGATAAGTTGGTTAAGTGTAACTACAATGGTATAAGTTTCTTACAATAGTTCACAGTTCAGACCGCTCACTAACGTATCTTCGATCCGGATTTGAACAACCTTGAACGATATTTTATTGTGTATCGAGTATCGTATTCATAGTATCGATTTTGTTTAGAATCGAGTTGGTATGGACCATCGATGTTTCGCCGTGTGTGGTTGTGAATTTGTGATTAATGGTTCTAGTTGTAATTGATTTGGGAAGGACTTGATGAGTTGTATTTGAGTAACGTCCGAAGATATTAAAATTGGTGTTCTCCCTTTTAATTTTCGAAACGCGTACCAACCAAGCTATGGAAAACTAAATTACGTTGATCTCTCATCGAAGACCGGAAGATCATACAAAGCGAGGTCAGGTTTTACTGGTTATGTAAAGCTTGATACGTCACCGTGTCTATTGGTGTTATAGAATGTGCTCTAGATTTTGGGTTCGAGTTTCAAGTCGGGCAGAGTGTTATTGGGTTTTTCTATCAGTCTCAGCAACAGCCTGGAAGCAGGTAGGAGTCTGGATTCTGGAGCCTGGATGATGGCGATAGGCTTATTACAAGGGAATTAAACATGTCTAACAAAATGTGGACAATTATTTCTACACCTCTGTCTACGGGGATTACAGACTTGATTTTTAACCGATTCGTTGCAGATGGCACGTCTCCCGTGCCATCATTCTTTTTTGCATGTAGCGTTAGGCACGGGAGTCGTATCATTCTGAAATCGATGGTAACTCCTTCAAATTAATTTTTAAGGAGATCTACTCGAAGCAACGGCAGCCGTGTCGCGTTATTTTTGTTCAGCGCCACAGCTATAAGTTTGACAAATTGGACATCGCAATGAATCGGTTAAACCTATCGAACTTCGATGCTAACGTCACAATCTAACTATGAATACGCCAGGAAACAATAAGTAGATACAAAATATCATTGTATCGTTGCGTAAAAACTTTAATCTACTTAGCAAGATATATTTAAATGATGTCTGCGGCTGTAGGTCAGATTGTATCATGATCTTAAATAGAGCACCGTAATGTATGACAACATTATTTCTGAATGCAATTTTGACTCACTATTATGCTAATTGTGTAGGAAATACCTTGGTGGATGAAGAATTCTGTTTTATAGATTTGTGCAGGAATAAATTAGATTATAAACTACAAAAGATAGCGGGGCAGGTCTGGATCTGACTCACGCATACCAGGGATGCATGGCACAAAAGAAAACAGGCATAGAGGGTGTAAACGGACCAATCATTATTTACATTTTTTTTTTCACATGTGAAATCATCAAATGACTTCTCGCACTCTGGGCGGAGCGAAAGGGAGTGTCAGACTTGTAGAAAATATAACCCATCCTTGCCCTTTGTGTTCCAAGGCCGCAATATCTCTTTCGAACAGTTCCGCAGCCAGTATTATGTACATCAAACTAAGTAACTTAACGCAAAAATTATTGCTGGGAAAGAAAACGTTTTACGGTAAATCCAATGTTTTGAATGCGTTACATTGATGCCAATGTAACGCATTCAAAACATTGGATTTAATAGTACGGGGGTCGTGAAGTAAAAAAATACATTAAAAACATGTAGGTATTAAAAAAAAACTTGTGAAAAAGTTAGAACTTTGACTCCCAATATCTTCGTAACTAGAAGGTTCCTAGGTATGGTCTAGAACAAAAAAATGATCACAATGACGGGGAGAACAAGTTCCTTACGGCTTCGTTAGGAGTCTGTTTACACCCTTTAGAGTGTCGTTCAGCAGTGAATGGAACAAGGCGGCCAATAATGATGAAGATAAAGTGCGAATAATCCGACAATAAGAAAAATTCATCATCATCATTTCAGCCGAAAGACGTCCACTGCTGGACATAGACCTCCCCCAAGTGTCGCCACATTGACCGGTCCCGTGCGACTCGCATCCAGCGGATCCTTGCAACCTTTACCAGGTCATCGGATTAAAAAATTAGGCCAATGAAAAAGCTACATAATGAGTTACATAGTTGTATTATAGTGGCAGTTACAATTTTGAAAAGAAGCATTTCATACAATAGACAGGAGACTAAAACCATGAATGAAAGGTGCTCATCAATATGATTGGCCAAACCAATTCTTAATAGGGATAGGAGAGTCAGCTGAATAATCTGGACTGTCATAACAATTGACATTGAGCTTTGAAGTAAATGCAAAGTTTCTAATGTTATCTAGTTATGGCGGAATGTGTGATTGGGTTAAAAAGTGTTACTAACTCTTATTCAAAACTCAAAAGATACGTGATACTTGTCTTCAAGATACGAATGCTGCTCATTTGCATCATTCATCTATAGGGAGGTCCGTAACACAGCATCAATTAATAACCTGTTCTAACACCCTTCAAACAAGATCTCAAATCCTTACCCGGATTAGACTTAAAAAGAATTAAATTGACGTACAAGTACTTATGAGATTAAAACTAAAAGTTTGTTCGTAAACCGATTGGTTCCGTCGACGCGACGCCCACTAAACAAAATATGACGATAGATTAGCCGGATACGGATGTGAGATTGACGATACGCCCAAACGTATGTTGGTGTATGGTATAAGGGATAAGCGATAGCGGGCTACGATTTATGTACAAATTTTATTTTGAAGAAAACCTTAAACAAAATCCGAATAACTCTTTTCTCTAGCAATTTCCAAGACCTGTAGAAACATGCATCTCGTGTAAAGTTTTCAACCTAATATGATTATAATCATACTGCGGTATCCCACTTGATGTGAATTTGCTATATTTCATTTTTGACATAGCTGCTATATTCTACGTTCAGAACAGACAACTGGAATTTAAATAATACTAAACTTACACTGTTACTTACGGAATATCTTCAATGATTTTGAAATATTTGGAGCTCGCGATATATCGACGCGATGTTTCAAGCGCCCATGATCGCGGGGAATATCATAAGATATTCCGTAAGTGACAGTGTGTTTAGTTATAAACTGTGAAAGACTAAAACAGTGTTTAAAATAATACTATTGTTATCTCGTCCCTGAATTAAAGTAAGTATTATTTTTAGACAGGTAGACAGTGTGCTTTTTTTCAGTCGTTGTGACTGCTGGCTGACTGATTAGATTAGTATTCATGATCAATCTTTTTTTCAGACTTATTTCAAGGAAATTAGGTCTCGAAAATTCTATTTTTATGCAAAAAATGCCGTTAATAGAAAATACCTATAGGTATAATGACGGTATTGAATATTTTGTAGCATATTTCTAACGTTACCTATTGTTACAGCCTATAACTTAATTCCACAAAAATATGAGTTCATAACATTATAGAACAATCCATCGTGGCTTATTATCTATTGCATGGAACCAAATCCATCAGAACCATACCGACTCTTGAAGTCACCAGTGAACCACTTTCTACCAAGATAAGGCTCGATCGTGACCCGAAACACGGCTCCGCAGTGACACCCCTGACAATGGCGCTAGTAGTCGTACTTTTTTCACTAGTAAATTAGTTCCAATTTTCGCCGCAATCGCTTTTGTATTCGGATATTGAACTGTCAAAGGCGATAGTGTTGTGATTTTCTAATTTGACTTTATCTTTTGAAGTTATAATGTCGTGCTGTATGGAGGCTGTTGTATTATTTTGACTGCCTGTTGTGAATGGGCGGTAAGAAGTTGAAATAAAACAGAATTGATTAGATAGGAATGAGAGGAGCTTTTGGCTAAATAATAACAGTCGCTCGGGTCGAACTTCAGGTTAAGCCGCACTTGCCTAGGTTGGTCTGTGGATGGGTGACCACCCATTACATATTGAGTTTCTGCCGTGCCTCGGAGAGCACGTTAAGCTGTTGGTCCCCGCTCTAATTTGTAGATCTTGGGCAGTTGGATCGTTACAGTTAGTCAGTTCAGTGGCCCGAAAGTCTGACAACCAGTCTTACCAAAGAGAATCTTATTACCCAGTAACAACTGGGTTGTGGAGGTCAGATAGGCAGTCGCTCTATGTAAACTACTGGTATTTAGCTGCATCTGGTTAGACTGGCAGGCAACCAAAACATAGTCGGGAAAAGTCTAGACAGCAAATCAAAATATACAAAACGAGTTTATGCGGATCTCTTATTGTACAGAAAATATATACAAAGCGAGGCCACGTTATACTGGAAATATAAAGCTTGATATGCCGCCGTGTGTACGAATATTTCAGTGCGTGATGCACAAACAATGACAACTAATTCGTCTTCTAATTATATTTCCTGACAGATCACAAGTCTTATACGATTAATCATATAATTTGAAAGCAAAATAAAATCAACAAAAAATCCTAACCTTCGATCACGATTTGCTAACGGAAATAAATGATATCGTCATGTCCCTGGTAACAGTAAAACATACATACGTAACATCGCCTGTAATACCTTAATGGTTAAGCAGAGGTGGGCTGCGGGACTGTTCGAAAGAGATACCGCGGCCCTTATTATGTATTTGTGTTCACATAGTTGTAAGAAAATATCTTATAACTAAGCCCCACAAAACCGTAGTAATGGTTTGACTGTGGATGTGGATGTAGTAGCAGCCATAAAGGGTGTAAACAGACTCTTAACGAAGCCGAAAGGCAGTTGTTCTCCCCGTTATAGACCATACCTGGGAACCTTCTAGTTACGGAGATATTGGGGGTCAAAGTTCCAACTTTTTCACAAGTTTTTTTAAATACATGTTTTCAATGTACGATTTTTACTTTAAACACCTCCAGGACCCTCTTACTATTCAATCCATCCATCAGCACAATGTTTTGAGTGCGTTACATTGAGTCCTACTGTAAAACGTGAGTTTTCAGCCCAAAAAAAAAAGTCGTTTCCCAGCACTAATTTTTGCGTAAAGTTACTTAGTTTGTACATAATGCTTGGTTGACGGCTTCGTGAAGAGTCTGTTTACCCCCTGTAGAGTCTGGATTTGTACCCGGTTGATGACAATAGGCTCGCCCCTTATTAAATGAGACTTAAAACATAACTGGCGAAATGTGGGTGTCCTAATAGGTACTCCTCTGCCTAACCCTACGGGGATTAGAGGCGTGATGTTATGTTATATTATCTGCAGAACAGTAACATTTCGCCGAATTGTAAAAAAAAAACATCAAAAAACATAAACTCGATCTCAAAAATGGCAAAAAACCGTCAAAACCCGTTAACTATTGTTTGTCTTCACAGTCTGAGGGCAAGACCGATTAACCACAGAGCAAACGTCGGCAAGTGGTCACAAGAGTCACGCTCGCTCGTGTGGAGTCACGAATCATTACGTCACACCTTCTTTTTTCAAAGTTATCCTTTATAACGGTCTGCGCACGCGCCGGTATCTGTATCGGTGTCGTGTGCGGTTCATGTATTTTATTATATTAGCGTTGATTGATTGGTTTCGATATCCTAGTGATAAAGTTTGACCGATGTGTGTGTTTTGTGATGATTTTATTTTTATGTTTTACTACTGGCTTGTAAGTCTAGTCGTCGCAAGATCTACTGCTGAGGTCGATTTGAGCTGAGGTTCGATTCCCGGGTTGGGAAAAACCCTCATTATTCTTCTGTCCTTATACGAATTTATTTAGGGTCGGCGCAGCACGCCTTTTCTCCATACTGCTTTATATAATGGGTCGGAGAAAGTGTAATTGGGTTTTTTATCAGGAATTTCTCAGTTGCAGCACAGGGCACCAATCCAGGCTGAATCGGTCGATGGTAATAGGCTTACCCCCTATCATATGGGACTTAAACATAATAACTGGTGAAATGTGGACGTAATGAAACGGTACACTTCTGATTAACCCTTCGGGGATTACAGTCTTGATGCTATGTTACTACTAGTAGGTATATAGTGTCGTGGTGTTAGGTACTAATTTAGCGTCAAATCGAGGTAGGTATGTCGTGAGAACCGTTGTTCGGTGTTTGATAAATTACTGGGCTAGAGATCGTGATTCTGTATTTGTCATACGTTTGCTTGATTTTAGTGAATTAGATATGACATATTGGTGTTTCGATGTCAAGATATTGATCAAATAGTTTTAATACTAAATGATATTAAAATAATTGAAAGGTCTAAATGAGACAAGCCGCTTCCGGTCGTTGGAGTGTAAACATCACTGTAATTCTATCCGTAACAAATCGTTTTGAAAAAATAGTTATAAGTTGTTTTAATCGTCAACACTATTATAAACCACTAGAGAGACTAGATTAAGGTTTATATTAAATTTAAGTTTTCTATGTTTTTGTCATATTATTGTAATATCGATCTGAATAAAAGGCTATATTATTATTATTATTAAAAATGAGACAAATGTTTGAGTATGAATGTGAATGCCATACAAGATGATATGGCAGGTGTCTGATGAGATGACGAGTAATAGAGAAGTATGGAAGAAGACATGCAGCGCCGACCCCAAATTAATTGGGATAAAGGAAAGAGAATTATGCTATTGATACTGATCAAGCAATTTTGATATTAAATGCCATAGTTTGCCTTTTAAAGACACCGATAGATTTTGTTAAGTCACCAGCCACCCGCCCGCGCCCATGCTTCGCATGGCGCCCCCTATCGGTCCCAAAGCTATGCTATCTTTCAACTTGGAACCAACCACACACACATACAAATCGGTTCGGTGGTTTTGGAGATTAGCATGTATGAACACAGTGACACGTGATTTTTATATATTAAGAAGATTTCCGATTGCAATTTACAAAACAGGTATAAACTTATAAATAAAACTCGATAAATTAAACTAGATCAAATACCTGAAATACTTTGATTAAATTCGTATCATAATATATCAAATATCTTGATTATATTCGTATCATCCATATCTTGATTTCATTGGTTTCTGCTACAATTGTATTGAAAACTTTAGTGAAAACGTTACATCTAATAAAGCATATAATACACGCGCATAATCATCATAACTTTTCAGCCCGCCGGCGCCGGTTACAGCAACATGATACGCAAGAAACACTCGGTCACACGTTTCGCACACGGCATGCAAATAATACATCTTAATATAGAGAGCAGTGGCTCGAGTTTTGTTATTACAATCAGATGAATTTACATTTCATAAATAAATGCATCTCTGCCGGTGCCCTAACGACGCCACACTCAATGTTTCTGCTACACATAAACTGTATGAGTAGCTTATTTTAAATAACACGCCACGTTCTTCTTGACTGTACCTATTCTATGGTGTGAATATTATGTTAGTAAAGATATAATGTCCAAGCGTTTTTGCATTGAGTGTACCTTGCGAGGTATTCGCGGGTTTGTGTGCATAATCCTGTAAACTTGTGTCGGACGCAGGTTTTTGCGTTTAGTTTTCAATATAGCAGTTTGTTGGCATTGAAATACTGCACATATGCTATGTTGCGCGTATGGCTTGTCTATTATAATCTCCGCTCTGTGTAGCTTCATCGAATTATCATATACATGGGAATGGCTAAAATGCTCTCATCATCATTGCATTAACTATTTCTCCTTATTTTAAGGTTTGAGGTCTTAGTCTCCAATTGATACAGGGGGACATTGACGTCCGAAGTACATCATTTTTAACCCACCCACATGAAAATTTTCATTGGAAATTGAAAAAAATTCCAGCTGTTCCATGCATTTTGAACGTGTAGATATTGCACATTTGTAGGAAACAGCTGATGAGAATTACCTGCAGAATTAAAAATGAGAGATTTACTTTTGAGCCCCATTTGGACATTTTAATTTAAACACATTGGTATCATTAACCAAAATCAAGTTGGCACTCAGACTTTCTATTTTGATTGACTGCGCATGGACCCTATAATTTTGAAAATTAATTCCTGCTATAATTCCAATTCACTCAAAAGCGGTTCATAGTTCAAGTTTTTGCGTAATGGCGTAATGAAATGAGTCTTATGAGCAATAGTTTAATTGGCCAATCACATGTACTAGCATGATAGTTTCACTTATTGTAACTACGTAAGATTTGCATAACTTGTTAATTGCTCTAAATGGAATGTTTTTTGTTGTGAAATAGTTTACAAAAATACATAGTAAATATATTTGTTCTAAGTCGTGAAATAATTAACGATGCGTAGCTATACATTGCTCGCAAATGATCGAAATAATAGATATTACTAGTGATTTCTACTAGTGAATGTCGTTTAAGGTGACTACGGTTAGCTAAAGCTGCTCAGCTTTTCGATAAGCAGCCATTCCAAACCAGTAAATCGTCCTCTTGGCAGCTGCTAAAAATTTACTTCAGTCTTCAATTCATCTCCGTATCTACTGTTTTAATGCAGGTTCCCCGTTAACGTTTATTTTAGACAACATTTGGCTTTTAACTGGTTTCAGCAATGCACATTAGTCACAGTCATAGTGTTTCACATAAAATATAAAAAAAAAACTATGTTCTGCTTTTTTATTCTGTCGATACTGTTAGGTCGTGAATCTAATCTAAATCCATGTTCCGGTAAAAGCCACACCCTGTCTGGGAATGACGCCGTTCCGTTCATCTATCAAGGAGAACCAAAAGAAGGAAGGAACGGCTATTAAATAACAACAAAAAACAAATCGAAGTCGGAGGTCACCCAAAAAAATGGACATCACAACTTTTTATTAACAATAATTGCCTACAAATTGCACTATTCTAATACACATTAGCGCTCGTATCAATTATTAAAGAAATTCTTTGAATGATCATGAGGCTCGTATTAGGCAAAAAGCTTACATGCAAAGACATATCATTTGTACGTGTTCTCACGAACACTAAAAATCAAGTACCAATCATTACGCAGAACCCCGTGAACCAACACGTAGGTATATTAATTCCAATAATGACCATACGAATGAGACTTCTTTCGTCACACACCGTATAGAAAACATCAAATACATATAATTAGAGGCATCTATAAACTACGGTAATTGTGAACCGTCTTCTTTAATTACGAAGGCCGGTATCGAAGGTTGTGGAAGAGTTGCTTGTGAAATATATTTTGTTAGTGATGTACTGGACATGTATTGACATACTAATCGGCTAACTGTGCACGACTACGTGATAATTAAATTGTCGATGTAATGTATCGTCACGTAATCGGAGTTGGACTTTCGTCGAAACAGTTTGCCAATTACGACGGCCAATTAATAGAAGACGAGCTTAATTTTATGGGGTACAATTGAAACTGCAGTAACTTCGTCATAAAAGGGAATTAATTAGGCTTTGCTAAACTTGGACTGGTCCATCAAGTAAGCCATTGTGTTGAAGCTGCTTGCTATCACAAGTGACTGCTTTATTTTAAGATAACAAATGTTGCAAAACTTCGCACTCTGCCCGCTTGACAAACGAGTGATTTGAAAATGCAGATTATTATAAAAATTGAATCAAAAACATTAAATAATTAGCTAATAACACTTCCAAAAATGATAGCAGATGATTTGATAATTATGTAGTTACCTATTACAAACCTTACCACACTAAACATTGTGACAATGTTGGCTAATGTGTTAATATTTGCGAGAGCAGAGTATCCGTGTGCTGAGAGTAATCGCTGCACATTCCGATACACAAAACATCAGACGCTGAGCATCATTATACAATGACAAAAGAACCTTGCGCAACTAGTTAAAATGTATGCTCTCCTGGTACAGATGGAGAAACAAATCAACTGAATATTGGAAATAATGATGATACAGAGTTTGTTTCGAAATTGGAAAAAAATGAAGGACTAAGTGAGTATATCTGTGAGTCCCATAAACATATTTTATAAAATGATGATGGTTCAGAACGACCTAAAAGTTTAAGTTGAAAAAGGAACTATTTAATAAACCTTTTCATTGTGTTGGAAGTTGTTAAAACCCGGATAACGCTGAATCAGGAGCGTCGAGAGAGGAACAAACAAAGAGCCCTCCACAAAAAGCAATCCATCCATCTGCCGTGGTTGAATGATGACGATAATGCAAGATTTGTTGAGATTACAAGGAAAATAACCAAAGAAAGCCGCGGGGGCAAAATGTATGGGGAGGTAAAGAATAGAGTTCTTTATTTTTATGACGCACTGGAGTAGCATAGGTCTCGAGTTCCAACACACGCACCTCTGTATTTTCCGATTCATGTACGTGTTGTATAATTATCACTGGCTTCGGTTAAGGAAAACGCCGCGAGGAAACCAGCATGCCTGAGAGATATTTCTCGACGGCAGGTAAAGACAAGTCAGAGGCCCATGGGCTGCATAAAAACTCCGACACCAGGTTAGGCACTAACCACACAATAAAGTAACAAAAGTCTAGCAGAACTTTAACATTATGAGTAAACAAAAATACATTGATAATGACAATAAATTCAGAAAGCTTGCTCCACATACAGCTGCGGACGCTACCGATCGGTTCCACCGCACTAACCTTATTCCGCATCACAATAATGGTCTCTGATCATTTCTAAGCGCATTTCTTGCAATCGTCGACTATTACAACTGTATTGTTTAATGCCTGATGATGTTCGACTGTCTCGAAGATATTGTTCCAAGAAGATTAGATGCAATTTATGTTAATTTGTATTGTATGTCGTGTAGTCTTAGAAATAGATCTACAGAGATTTCGTTGCTTGGCAAGCGGGTAATGTTGATATGATTAACTTGTATATTCAACCCTAGGTAAAATAGTTAAGCCAGCCTTAGTGCCAATGTAAGGGTTTGGTAAAAAATTACATCTTCAATAAAATTACCTGTTGACACGAAGGGGAATTAAGGATTTTCTTATATCTTTAGACAAACTAACGAATTGTGGAAAACACTAAAACTAAAAACGTGAAGATTAGCGCAAGAAGACAACACCGTATTCGAGCAGAGGATGAAGTCGGGCTGTGGACGGTGATGATGGTGATGGTACACAAACGGTCTTTGATAAACCAGGGCCGAAAGCGCATTGGATTGATGATGTCTTCAAAATAACGGGAAACACCTGGATGGATGAGGGATGTATAAAACCGGGAAGTATGGTAGAAGAAAGAGGTCTATACCGAGCACTAGGTAGTAATAAGCCAAGTCAGAGGCATAAAATTCTGACACCAGGTTAGGCACTAACCACATAATAAAGAAGAACTAGGTAGGTAGGTAATTCCAGACCAATATGATGAAGATGATGAAACTGTCTATGAATATCCGATTATGTTTTATTTATCTCAACATTGCTTTCATGTTCATCGACTCTTCGAAAAGTGATGAAAGAATTTGGGAACTCAACTATGAAAAGGTTGAAATTAGCATTAGTAGCGTATTCAGCGTTTCTTTTTGTATAATAATGATTCCATTCAACGTTTTGTAGGATAGTTCAATCGATATCATTGTTAAGATTTTGTAATAGATCATGGAGCTGTTATAATACATTGTTGTCAATACTTCTAGAGATTCTTCCAGCCTCTTCAACTGTCATTTTATACTAAGTATGGTTACTATTATAGCGTTGTTTTTTTAAATACTTACTGTAAGATTCTTATTTTTGTAAATCTGTACATCCAAAATATAAACTTAGCCCAATAAAAATCTGGCCATGGAATTCACAGCTATATATTATTTTATTGATAGACATTTAAGGCAATAAGAATTAAGGCAGACTTTTAAAAATATTTACTTGATTTCGGAATTTCCTGATTGTTGTAAGGTACGTTTTCCGATATTATAACTTTTGAAACTAAGAATTGAATTTATATTTATTGTTGATGACCTCTGTAGTATTCAATGCAACCATCGGCACAATGCTTAAGTTCGTTACATTGAGCTCTACCGTATTAAGTGATTTTTCATACCTCCACTGTAAACCACCTTTAACCAGTCTGGTAAAATCTTGGTTTCCTGTACTATTTTTCCGCAGTGTTTCTAAGAATGGTTGGTTGACGGCTTCGTAAAGGATCAGTGTACACTCAGTACACGAAACCTTAGCATTTATGTTTGTTTCGCATTTGCTTTTCAAAGTGTAAACAGACTCTTCACGAAGCCGTCAACCAAGCATTAGGTACATCAAACTAAGTAACTTATCGCAATAATTAGTGCTGGGAAACGACTCTTTTTTTGGTCTGAAAAATCACGTTTTACAGTAGAACTTAATGTAACGCACTCAAAACATTGTGCTGATGGATGGATTGAATAGAAAGTGGGTCCTGGAGGTGTTTAAAGTAAAAATCTTACATTGAAAACATGTATTTAAAAAAAAACTTGTGAAAAAGTTGGAACTTTGACCCCCAATATCTCCGTAACTAGAAGGTTCCTAGGTATGGTCTAGAACAAAAAAATGATCGCAATGACGGGCAAAACAAGTGCCTTTTGGCTTCGTTAAGAGTCTGTTTACACCCTTTATATTTTCAGTTCCCATAAATAATGAGTATATTATATGCTAAGTCCTTAAATGATTACCAAGTGCCCATAAAACCAGCGAATGAAATCTGTTTATGAAATATTACAGGTACGATAGTGTAAAACCGATACTTGTATGTCGGTATCGTGCGCCCGCGACCATTAGCAGCGCTTGCGCAACACGCATTTAGTTCAATAGGTACAAGCGATTCTGGGGAAAATGCTGTTATTTTCTGCATTGCAGTTTAGTTACTTTAATATTGTAATTATATGAAGTAAGTAGCTATGTAGTATGGAGTAAGGTACTAGTCAAATTATCTTATTTGTCACGAACTATATTTCATCATTGTCCTATCCGTATCCCAATTTATTCTATGTGGGTGCAATATGTCTTATTCTTACATGTTTTTTTTATTAGTGGTAATCTCATGAGGTCACTTCCTAACTATTTCTATCATGAATCATCATCATCATCATCATCTGCCTAGCCTTTTACCAAAAAAATATTCTCTTCAATATTTTTTTGGTAAAAGAACTTTTCCAGGCATTGTGCAACTGGCTTTATAGTAGTCAAGAATATTGGTATTTCTTATTTTATTTAGTACGGAGTCCTTATCAGCAGTTTTTAAAAATGCCAAGGTTTTCAATCTTAAACAATATTTGGCATTCGTTTTTCATGGTACAGAGGGAATCGCTAGTGTTAAGAGTTGTATATAAATCAGTGTCTAGTGGATTGTTCGTATGAAATACCATAGATACAAGTTGCAAGCTTATATTTTATTTATAAGCCGTACACTGGCCCGCTTCCCTCATTTCAATTTTCAAACCTAACTGAAATTCCTCTACTGCTCTTGTAATAAGTTCGCAAACATAGACAATTTGGATTGTTGATTTTTTTACTAATAAATGTCTATGGATCTATTCTATGAAATGTGACATGACAATGTGTGGATATGACAAATAATAAAAATGATAATATTTTGGATCTCTATCGAATAGTTTAGCCATAAATAATACTCACTGAACATGAAATATTTATGTTTAGTTCTATATCTGCTGATATCTTTCAAAGAGTGTACTATAGATATCGACATAAATGAATTAATTTACATTGCTGATCATTTGCCGGCTGAAGAGTGTCGTCGACTATTTGCATCTTTGTATTTTGATTCCTACAATCTTCCAGACGAATTGTATGAAGCGGTGGGAGAAATACCGAAAACTATACCCTGTATCAAGCTGCTGATTAAGTGGAACAGCGGTATAGAATCATGGGAAGGGCGAGGTGAAGCACATGCTTTTTTTAAACGCAGATTATATCAACTTGACCACAGGGATTTAGCTGATTGGCTAGGGACAATGGTATTTCACCAGTTAGGTAAACAGTTGAATAAGTCGTTAAAAGAAGAACCGCATTTGGAAGCTAAACCTGAGGCAAAATTTAAAATTTTAAAAGACAGCGATTCAAAATTTGCTGGTGAACAATGGTCAAAAATAGATTCCGTATTGAGTCTGGCTTTGTTTGGCATGGTGTTTATTACACTAGCTGCTTTCTGCCGAATGCTCAAGCTAAGCTTTAGGAGGATCAAAGTCAGACGTTGCAGCCCCAAGCATTCGGAGGAGCTGATCGATTTGCTGAGTGCAGGCTCCGTGGAGAGCGATCAGGAGACGGTTTATGAACTCGATGTGGAAAATAGGAAACGTTCCCGTGAAGAGGATCTCAAAAAATCTGTTAGTGACGTTGGGTTGGTTAAACAAGTTATGTCAATTGTATCAGCTGAAAAAGTACAATAAAATTATTTGGAATCTCCCAATATTCTGTACTTTTTTTAAAGTATTTCTTAGAAAATCTCAGTAACTACTGTTTTCAAATAAAATAATCTTTTAATGGTGGATAGCCCCTTTATCGAGGAAGGCTATAAGGTATATAACATCACGCTATGACCGATAAAAGCCGAGCAAAATGAAAACAAGTCAGAAGTGGCGGGTGAAACCGCGGGGCACAGGGAGTAATGTAGGCTCTACATAATCATTCTATTGAGCTCGGAGAACATAGTTAAACCGAAGTAACGTCGTCGGCATGAAAAGAAGAAGAAGTTATTCATCGTCTTCATCATCATTTCAGCCGAAAGACGTCCACTGCTGGATACAGGCCTCTCCCAAGTGTCGCCACATTGAGCGGTTCCGTGCGACTTGCATCCAGCGGATCCCCGCAACCTTCACCAGGTCATCAGTCCACCCAGTGAGAGGCCTTCCAACGCAACATCTTCCGGTTCGCGGTCGCCACTCCAGAACTTTTCGGCCCCATCGGCCATCCGTTTTGCGAGCTATGTGCCCTGCCCACTGCCACTTAAGTTTGCCAATTTTTCAGGCTACGTCGGTAACTTTGATTCTCTTGCGAATGAAAAAACTTTCTCTTTCTTTTTTCCATTCTTCTCTCTCTAGAGCTATTTTAGCCAAATCCTTTAAATAGGAGTCCATCTCATCACGCCATCTCTTTCCAACCTGCCGCGTCGCCGATTCCTGTTGGTACGGAACCCAATCCGTAGATCATTGGTATAGTAATCTTATGGGTTGATGACCTATAAAGACTATTTATTTATTTAAAATAGGAACGCAACAACAACATTTTTTTTAATTTTACATTTACAATAAAGTATACAGGCTCTAACTAATGTAGGTACCAATTACAGGTGTACACAACATTTTCTTCCGTACAATAAAGCTATATCATCGTAAAATCAAAGGAATAAAAATGCACCAACAGATCAACTAACCCCTCCACCACTCTCCATTCCCCTTATACTCACTAACAATAACATTACCAAAGAAAATTATCGTTAGCCTATCAATTAACATTTCCTACGTTAATTCCTTGAATCAAAGCACAGCTACCTGTCGCTAACAAGCCGGTGTGTAGCAAGCAATGCGCGCACGCAGGCATCGGCCGTGTCATCGCGCAAGCGCACCGATAAGCCTCATTAGTGACCGTCCTTCTTAACTTCATCAACTGATACCATTAAACTTGGGATATCGGAGGCAAGTGGGCTGGCTAAATGGCAAACTGAATTCGTTACTTGCATGAAATAAACTGTATTTGTGGTACTAGTAAAATAGAGTTAGTTAAATACATCTGGTTATATAGGCGTGCGTATTATGATCATATATGTATGAACTGGAAGAGGCAAAAGGAGTATAAAAGGATCGAAGCCATTCGAAGCGTTCAAAATCAAGCTGCGGGCTGTTCGAATGAGATACCGCGGCCCTGGAACACAAAGGGCAAGGAAGGAACATAGGAACAAGGAAGGGTTTTAGTCAGTACAAGTCTGACACTCCCTTCCGCTCTGCCCAGAGCGGGAGAAGTCATTTGATGATTTCCCATCCGTAAAAAAAAGCGTTCAAAATCAAAATATTTTATCTATACATACAAATAAATAAAATTGAAGAGTCTATTTTTAGTTTCATAATCATCTTTTTATTGAATGCATATGAAAGTATTATGGTACTCGCAACATTTTTCTTTTAATTTTGTCATTCTGTCTGTTTATTCCGGCTAATCTCCGAAACGGCTGGAACGATTTTGACGGGACTTTTACTGGTAGATAGCTGATATTATAGTAGATAGAAGTAACATAGACTACTTTTATTTTAGAAAAATGATTAGAGTTCCGTGCAAAAAAATACAACCCATTAAATTGTTAACAATATCCGATTCAAATGGAGAAATAATATTTTTATAATAATTTCACGTAGACGCGTTCCTTATGAAACGTCAAAAATGGGTGTATTGTCCGGGTATGCCATTTCGTATGGAGAAAAACCGACAAGAAACTCCATGGTAACTCTTTTAAAAATATTTAGTTTTCTGTTCCGTTGTTTCTGCCTACCCTCAAGGGAAAAAGGCGTGGTTTTATGTATGCAGTATGGACCTCGTAAAATATAGGTTTTACTGTACTTAACTTGCGTATTGTTCAACGGCTACTTGAACAGGATTGGTATAAGGATATCATTTATATATTTAGTAGTAAAATAATAATAGGTAATAACATTAAATCCTGTATTTTATGCAACGAAATAGAGGGTTAATGATTAGCTTTGTTGGGCGTTAAATTTTATTGAGTTTCATAAAATAATCAGAGTAACGAGGTTCCTGGTCAATGATTACTGTGTGGGTGTGCAGAGTTTTATGACACAAGTTGGTTTATAGAAATTGATTGCTTTTACCTAGTAAGTTAATTCAGCGTTACCTTGAATACTACATTAGATTTTACCCACAGCTTCGCTTCCAATATGGTCGGGAATTACCCCACGGGAATGTTTCGTCTCTGAGATAATGTAGTGAAAGAAATTTTGGAATCAAATCAGTAGTTTCAAAGATTACCTACTACATCCACACTTACAAGTTTTACGTATTTATGATATTATAGAAGATATGTTACAGTAGTATTAACTTTAGAATATAGGACTTAATCACAGAGCAGTGGATTAAGTACTAACTGAATGTTGGAATGGCTGAATAGTAGATTGACCACAGAGATGACGGCTGAGAGACAGGTATGGAAGAATAAGACAATATATAAGGTCCCATTTAAATAGATGGACAAACTTTTCAGAAACCATTCAGACCCCCAAAACAAGGACAATGGTAAAAAAATAGTAAGAAAAACGCATTAGATACTTACAAGAAAAAAAAAACAGCTAACGAAAATACACTAAATATGCCGCCGGCAATTTATTATTTTAGGTCAAAATAAAATTACTTTAATCAGTGTTATTTTTGCTTCGATATCTTTAGTTAGACGTACTGAACGCTGTGTAAAAATTTGTCCATTTATTTTAATGGGACTTTTTTTTTCGGATAGGAATTCATCAAATGACTCTTCCCGCTCGGAGAGTGTCAGACTTGTACTGACTAAAACCCATCCATGTTCCTTCCTTGCCCTTTGTGTTCCAGGGCCGCGGTATCTCTTTCGAACAGTCCCGCAGCCCTGGCAGGCATCGGCCCTTGCGGGCCCCTCTCTGTTCGCTGACATCTCTTTGATTTTAATGAGACCTTATATAAGTTATAGCGAACCCAAAGATTGGGATAAACTGATGTGTAATAGTAACTTAGTGGTTGCGTATTTTGCATGCCATGTAATGAATTGATCGTGTGAGGTATGATATGAGCGAATAAGGAGTATTTGATAACGTGCCGGCTGGAGTTATGAAAGGAAAAAAATGAGTTGCACCTATCTAAGACTAACTTCGGACAAGGGCGGAATGATGATGAATATTACTATCACTACATTTTATAAAACAAAGTCCTCCGCCGCGTCTGTCTGTCTGTTCGCGATAAACTCAAAAACTACTGTAGTGATTTTCATGCTGTTTTCACCAATGGATAGAGTGGTTCTCGAGAAATATTTTAGTATATAATTTATCAAGTTTTTTATACATTGGCTAACATATAATGATATTTGTTGGAGGTAACTGACATACACGCGGGCGAAGCCGCGGGCACCAGGTAGTATATTTATAAAACCAAAAATGAGCAGACTACAAAAATTAACAAGATGTTAAACTCATATGAAAATAAGTAAGATATATGAAAGAAAATACTAATGGATTGCTTCGTTGGTCTAGTGGTTTCAAGTGCGACTGCTGAGCATGAGGTCCTGGGTTCGATTCCCGGGTCGGGCAAATTGGTATTAGGTTTTTCCATCTGAAATTTCTCAATAGCAGCTACGGATGTGGATGTAGTAGCAGCCATGGTGGCCTGGGTTTTTGCCATAACTGGCCAAATGTGGGTGTACTGTTAGGTTCACTTTTGCCTAACCCTTCGGGGCTTACAGGCGTGATGTTATGTTATGTGAAAGAATATACATACGTAGGTACACCAATGCCCGTGTAGGTACTAGGTAAGTAATTTCACGCCTATAATTCAATACAATTATGTATTCATATTATACCTAGTACGTCAACGAATGAATAATTAGTTATTATATGTATATATTTCCAAAGAAACATTCAGTTTGAAATTACTATTATTTAATGCCTCATTATCATCAGAATTGCATTTGTTTCCTTAGCATTGCACTGCGGTACTTTCAGTTTTCACTTACTCTAACTATGTGATACCTAAATGTGTGTCCAAATATTTTTACACTGTTGCAATTTCGACTCTCGCTGCTAAGCAGAGCATTGAAAATCCAAGTCTAATTGTGACTTAGGTGTTAGTGATATTAGGCATAGGCCTTATATTTTCACTAAATCGTCATTATTTTCAAATTCATTTGGGGTTGGCGCAGCATGTCTACTTCTTCCACACTTCTCTATTACTCGTCATCTGATCAGACACCTCCATTCGTGCCATATCATCCTTCACACAGTCCATCCATCGTTTCTTTCATCTTCCTCTCCTCTTATACCCATCCACATTCATACTCAAAACTTTCCTCACAACATTTTCCTCATTCCTCCGCATCACATGCCCGAGTACCGATTACCACACTTACATTGTACCAAATGATTTGTGTGGTGATAGTTAGAAATAAACTGTCAAAATAAAGTAAGTTATCGCACACTGTCAGGTAAAACGGTAACATTTTATTTTAGTAACTTAATTTACTTTAGCCTCGGGCTAAGTTGGTACAGATAAACCGTTTTAAGCGTGAAACGGTTCTAGTATTTATTTCTAGTACTACGTCAATTGCTATTACAATTCTGTCAAACAACTCGTGGATATTATTATATTTTAAATCATTTCGTTAGATTGTCGTAGGGTCTTAATAGAGTTGTCGAATTTAATGAATTTAAGAGAAAACACAACTCAAAGATGAAACGTATTTCAAGATAACACGCATACTGCATTAAGTATCATTGGACGAGTTCCTGATAGTAGATGTTTATTTTCTACTAGCACTTCGCCCGCGACTTCGTTCGTAAAAAGTGTGATAGCTCGGCTAATATGCATAATATAACAAATAATGAAAAAAGTTTTAGAATTATAGCATTGGTTCTGGAGATTACCCCCTACATATTATTATAAACTAGTATAGACTTAGATTTCAGTCAATTTTTTGCAAGAGGTACAGTCAACAAAACAGATAGGTATGCAGGGTCGAAAGATATAATTGTTTTTTTCTTAAAAACCGATCGATGTTTTCGAATGAAATTAAAATTAAATGAAGAAAAATAATCAATTGGTTAAATTAATTCAAATTTAATTTGAAGATGTGCGACATTTTCTAAAAAAACTAAAACTATATCTTTTGACCCTGCATACCTATCTGTTTTGTTGACTGTACATAACTGTCAGTCATAGCGTTCTAGGATCAAGATGTTTCAGTAAATAAACCTTCTTCTGTTCTTCGTGTGGCTACCACAACAATATTTTGAATTACGCTGGCGCAAACTTTGCTTCTTAGATAAATCTCCGTATTGTCACGTTATAACATGGTTTCTTAGAAATAGAAATACTAATTCATTAAAATGAGTCAAACATAGAAGTAGGTACTTTTCTCACATAATCCAACCACCAAAGCATGAAATACAAACAGAGGATCCCTTCCCTACGTCTTCATTACCATACGACCACACAAACTTACACCGCTCGCAGTAGGCGTGACTTTCGTACTATTTTCTAAATAATCTGTCGACACAGAATAAACAGGGCCAGAAGGTCAACTGCAAACAGAGCGGAATACGCACACATTTCCACGCTTCACGAACAGGGAGTGCAAGCGAATTTGCGACTAGCATTTGTTTGAGATCGCCGTACATACGAGTATGTCTGAATGCGTCTATCCTGTAATTGTAATTTAGTTTCCAAACTTACACTTATAAATTCATCAAATTGTGGTACAATTTCGAATGTTCTAGTGACTTTCTCAATACAACTAGCCAATCTGAAATCAACTGGTTTAATATGATCTAAAATCCAAACACACTGTCATCCATACTTACTTTTTCCCGTCCTATCACACATTCAAAGGTGCGAACCAAATCAGACACTCACTCACTCATTTAAACACACACACAACACACTTCCACGACACGCACACTTACACACATACACTCATCAACTCACACACTTTCACACAAACACACGTTATATCTTTGTTTTTATTTTTATTTTACTTTTCACTATAATTTTAATTTCAACTGTAATTTGTACAATTAAATTTTACCTATTATGTTTTAAATTTTATCTATTTACCAAATGACAATCTTGGCTGTCAACTTTTTGTAGCGACACTCTCAATGTTGTTAGATTAAATGGAACCCATGGCTGAACGCTGACCCCTAGAATACAGGTCCAGGCCTAGTTTGGGGGTTAGAATCAGTTTTGTGGCAATACACTCGTGTGATCTCCTATTGTGACTGGCTTGTTACATGTATTTTTAAGTGTCAAATACATATTTTTATTTATTTATTTATTTTTAACTGGGAAATAACGACAAGTCAGTACCACCCCAAGTTAACACGCAGATCACGCGGACTAGGAAAAAAAAGAAGAAGGTTCTGAAATCAACTCAATCGACACTTACATAAAGTTGTCACTTATTTAAACGAAAAAAAAAACAATTAAAAAAACAAATAATTATTTGAAAATAAAATATGTAAGTGTGCACTTGTCTCGGCCTGGCTTTCTGTTCCTAACTACTCTATGCTGCCGTATAATATACGTCCATACTTGAATGCCTACAGGCGTACCGCCTTGCTGAATAATCATTAATTCGTGTAATGTAACATAAGGCGCGGGTCGCGATTGGTGGACAGTTAAATTAATGTGCTTAGGGAAAGTTGCACTCAATGTTTATTTAATCGATGTTGTAATTCGATCTTGGTAGTTATTGGTGCAACTGTGTTAATTTTATTCAGGAATGATTGACCCACCACGGCAGCTGAAGCAAGGGTCTACTCCGCCTATGTTTCTACGACAAATGGTATATTATATATATTTTTCTTTTATGTCCCGACCAGTTTTTGAATTGAAAACAACTCTCCGGGTCAACTCTCCCATGAAATTAAAAAAATAAATCTTACACAAAACACGTAATAGATTTTGCGGGCAACATTGTAGGAGTCCTTAAGGTCAAAGCCCAATTGAATGACTTTTCATGACATTGTCATTGTCATTTAATGACGTTAAATGAACTTAAGAAGTTGGATTGATGATTTTAATGATTGTATAGCCAACAACAAACTGACACTGATCTGCTAATTTGAAAAAAACAATAAGAAATTCGAATTTCCCGGGCGCTTTCCCCTTCAAAGCAATGGTAGAGAGTAGAGTTTCACAAAATCACCAAGTTCTTAACATCAAGTGCTTAATTAAAAAACTGGTATAGTAGAGTATCCAAAAAATTAAATCTATCTTACCAATCTATAAGTCTCTTTTTAGTAGATATCGATAGAAATAAATATATAAAAAAAAATGCAAAAAAATGTTGCATTTTGCAGGGATACCAAATATATTATGTGAATAAAGGAAATTAAGTCCATTGTTATGCTAATAAATACAACAATACGTATCACTATTCATACATAAATCTCTATATTCAGAAATGTATTTACATACCTTTCTAGCAGCAATAAAAGGTACTGTATTTATCGGAAATGCTTTGAAGGCTTGCTCATAACCTTTCGAACTTAAATAATACAACACCGCCGCATATTTTAATGATATTCATCAACTATGGAATACCTTGTACACTCCTTCATTCAATAGATGTTGGATGGCCTTTTCGTCTGAACAGATGTTAGTCATCCTTGAGACATCAAAAGTATAGGTACGACGTACGTGTCGTAAGGTTGTGCCCAAACTTAGTAGGAAATTGATGGAGTGAGTTTAAGTTCCTTGATTATTTCTATATGAATAAGTAGTTAGCATAACATGGACAGAAGTATGCTTAATGTTAAGAGAAAGGACAAATTAAGCCTTAAACACTAGAGGGAAAACAAAAACAGTGGATGTATCACGCAAAATAAAAAGGCTGAAGTGGAAATGGGCAGGTCATCTAATAAGAGACAGAAAGGAGAAATGGGCTAAATCAGTAGCTGAATGGTACCCAAGAGAAGGCAAAAGGAAGAGATGCCCAATACCTGCCAGGGCTGCGGGACTGTTCGAAAGAGATACCGCGGCCCTGGAACACAAAGTGCAAGGAAAGAACATGGATGGGTTTTAGTCAGTACAAGTCTGACAATTCCTTCCGCTCTGCCCGGAGCGGGAGAAGTCATCTGATTTCCCATCCGAAAAAAAAAAGGATGCCCAATACGAAGGTGGGACCACGATCTCAAAGCGACAGCGGGGTCAATGTAGAAGAGGAAAACCCGAGACCAGGAAACGTGGAAGAATATGGAGGAGGCCTATGCTACGGCGAAACAATCTTCGGATACCGATGTCTGAAGAATACAAATTTTTCTTAATGACACTTGATTGTAAGATTGTTAACAAAGGCTATTGTTATTGTTGTTGTTAAGTAGTTAGGGTAGATAGATGAATTATCTGAGATTATGAAATAAACAGTAATAAATAAATAAATAATAAAATATGATAATTTATCGGCTGGCAGGAGAGAATGAAAGAAAAAAACTTGTTGCGCTGACCCCATATAATATGGGACCAGGACAAGATATAGTAGTGATAATCTAGTGATCACAGATATTGAGACAGTGATATTTTTATTTTTTTTATTTTTTTTCGGATGGATAATCATCGAATGACTTCTCCCGCTCTCCGGGCAGGGAGGGAGTGTCAGACTTGTACTGTCTAAAACCCGTCCATGTTCCTTCCTTGCCCTTTGTGTTCCAGGGCCGCGGTATCTCTTTTGTACAGTCCCGCAGCCCAGACAGTGATAATGTACTGAGAGATATTTCTCGACGACATATAAAGCTAAGTCAGAGGCCCATGGGCGGTATGAAAACTCTGACACCGGCTTAGGCACTAACCACACGATAAAGAAGGACAATAAATTACATAATTTATAGATATTTTCGGAAATATCAAATTATATTCCAGGTATGCTTTTGTGCTTGATGATAAAAGAACCCTGCCTTCTTGTAATAAAGAAGTGGTTTAGGAAGAACCTCTCCAACAAGAAGATGTTTGTTTTCTTCCTTTTTAGTATTTCGCAAAGTATACCTACATAAAGGGTGTAAACAGACTCTTAACGAAGTCGAAAGGCACTATTGTTCTCCCCGTCATTGCGATCATTTTTTTGTTCTAGACTATACCTGGAAAGCTTCTAGTTACGGAGAAAATGGTGGTCAAAGTTCCAACTTTTTCATAAGTTTTTTTTTTTTTAAATACATGTTTTTAATGTAAGATTTTTATTTTAAACACCTCCAAGACCCCCGTATTATTCAATCCATATATCAGCACATTTTTTTTAGTGCATTACATTGAGTCCTACTGTAAAACGTAATTATTCAGCCCAAAAAAAAAGTCGTTTCCCAGCACAAATTTTTGCGTAAAGTTACTTAGTTTGATGTACTACTAATACTAATGCTAGGTTGACCGCTTCGTGAAGAGTCTGTTTATACCCTGTATTATAATGTTACAATTTCTAATACTGCAAATAAGTTACTAGTAAATAACAATACTAAACTGTCGGGTGGAAAGTAACACCCAGCCAAGTCAGGTGATAAATACTAGTAATTGGCTATTTTTGCTCAATACGAAAACGTGTCAACAATACAACAGCCAATTTAAATAAATACTCTAGAATTTAAATAGATCTAGATTAATCTACAATAGGTCCTAGATCAGACAAGGAACAGGGCACGTAGACATTGAAGCTGTTATCCAACACCTACTATTTGATATTATGTCTCAATATCTGGGAGTAAACTGCCTCATTGGTCGAGTTGTCGCAAGCGCGACTGCTGAGCATGAAGTCCTGGGTTCTTTTCCCGGGTCGGGCAGTGTTATTGGGTTTTTCCATCAGGAATTTCTCGGTTCATGGCAATAGGTTCACCCCCTATAACGTGAGACTTAAACATAACGGCCGAAATGAGGGTGTATTATTAGGTACACCTCTGCCTTACTCTTTGGGGTGATGTTATGTTATATATGGGAGCTATTTAAAAGCTGTCTCTACCAAAATTCTTTTCAGAAATGTGACGAAATTTCAGAAATGATTAAGTGCTTACCAATAAGGTAGCATTTACCTTATCGAGGAGGTAAGTAAGTCTAAAAAATTATTTAAATCTAAATAGATTTTTCATGGACTTGTATTACCCGGATTGGAAATCATCAAGTCCCGCTCTGTGTGGAGCGAAAGGGAGTGTCAGACTTGTATTGACTAAAACCCACCCATGTTCCTTGTTAGCCCTTTGTGTTCTAGGGACGCGGGATCTCTTTCGAACAGTCCAGCAACCCCGACTTCTCATGGATCTAAGTCGATAAAAACAATGTTTATTTGCTTGTCATGCCACTTACCAATACTTTTGTTTCAGAAACTATAATTGTACCATGTTCAGGCGAATTGCAATAGAACCGCAAACCGAAATGCTTACTGTTAGTGGCAACGCCGGTAGGGGACGTCCTAGAAGGAGATACACTGGCCTTATTGGTGAGGTTCTTCAGAAAGTTAAAGCGTGCAAAGGCGTGTAAAGTATAGGCGTGCGTGTATGAACGTGGATGAGCCAAAAGGAGGATGTAAGGATCGTAGCAGGCGGTGTTCTGTGGTTTTTGTCTACCCCCTTGGGAAAAAACCGTGAGTTTATGTATATATGTATGTATCCTATACATTTTTAATTAATTGGTATTGAATGCCTAATGACTAAGTTCGCTTTTGTAACTTTTTGAAGTTATACTTCTTTTGGCGCGTTAGGGAAAATGATGAGAGTAAATTTTTACGATACGTGCGCACACCGTCACGAAAAACCGGCACCCTGAAGTTAGCTAAGTCAACATACACCCTGAAGTTAGCTAGTCAACATTTTAGTTTTATACGCCATATAAGTACACACACTTTTTTTGTTCTTATATTTGAAACCAATAAACCCACATATTTAACTTTATGCTATGCAGTTAGACTCTGGCAATTTTGTGGCCAGCTCTAGAAAACTAGACAGCTAAACCAATGAATTTCAACCCAGCTGTTTCATATTACCTATGCAAATGCACAATTTCCTATGATAAATGCACAATAACCAGCAAATCAAACACTAGACACAGCAACAAACTTACAAATGATCCTAGACACGTGCGCCACCATATTAATTTCCAACACCGTACGCACGGATAGTTCTCATTTGTTATTTTCAAGTGTTTTACTTCTATAAGATATCTGACCACTTAGCTAGTGGGTGTTGGGATTAGAATAATCTTTATTTATTGCTGTACCCTTATTTCTGAGTTAGTTAATGTATTGGCAGTTAGGTGAGTTGTTTGGAATTTAGTTATGAGGTGTGAATGATTGGGAGGGAATGTTCTAGATTGATTGAGGTGGTGTTTAGTTTATGTTACAGTGTTCTCAATTTTCATTAGTGTTAGGCATGGTTACTAGGTTTATTTATGCTTTTTGTAAGCCATTAAAGACCATAATCTAACCAAAGCCAACCCTTTTCCCAATTATGTTGGGGTCGGCTACCACTCTAACCGTATGCAGCTGAATACCAGTATTTTACTTGGAGAGACTGCCTATCTGACCTCCATAACCCAGTTAGTACTGGGTAATACGATACCCTTTGGTAAGACTTGTTTTCAGACTTTCGGGCCTTGACTACTTAACGACTGTCAAAGATTTTCAAATGACAGCCGGGACAAACGGCTTAACGTGCTTTCCGAGACACGGAAGAAACTCGGTATGTAATGGGTGGTCACCCATCCACAAACCGACCTAGGCAAGCGCGGTTTAACCTGAAGATCGACCCAAGCGGCTGTTCTTATTTAGCCATGAGCTGTTTAGATAGACATCCAAAAAGAACAAATCAAATGTTACACTCATGAATCATCTAGACCTACATGTAACCTGGGAGTGTAACTGCCACCCATTTCTCAAACTAAGGACACATAAATCCTTCCAAATTGGCAATAGAATAGTTATAAAAAAACAACCTAACAAGATACAAACCCGACTTCCGTTCTGACCGGAACTTGGGGCTCTTCAAAAAGATTCGGCGGTTTTCTCACGATGTACCGCGAGTGTTAACTACGTTCTAATAAAGTTTAGTTCGTTATAAGCTCATCTTGATAAGACTGATTACCGCTGATCACATTGGTTTATGGCCACAATATAATTACTTTGAAAGCAGGCTGTTCACCGCTATGATTTAAGCAGGTATAAATGGATCTAATTAATTTTATATTATAAAAACCGATCGTGATGAGGTTATGAGAAGAATTATTAATTTTGTTAATATCTCGTTTGGGTTTCGCTTCTTGTTAATAGTGCTTAGGTTTTTAAGAGTTATAATGTGAAATTCAAACCGCACTGAATTGAGCAATGAATTTTTGTATTCATCTTTTGGAAAGCACGTTACGCCATTGGTCTCGGCTGTTAACTGTAGATCTGTGACAATAGTTACTGTTAGTTTAAGCCTGAAAGTCTGACAACCAGTCTTGCCAAGGAGTATCATATAACCCAGTACTAACTGGGCTGTGGAGGAGATAGGTAGGCGCTCCATGTGAAATACCAGTATTCAGCTGCATCCGGTTAGACTGGAAGCCGACCTTAACATAGTTGGGAGAAGGCTAGTTGGATGATGAAGTAACGATGGATGGACTCTGTGAAAGATTAAATGGCTAGAAGGAGGGTGACTGCTGAGATGACGAGTAATAGAGAAGTAAAGTAGAAGACAGTGCAGCATTGCCTTGACCCCGAATAATACCGACCCCGGATATAGAAGAAAGAGATCATTATAACTCTGCGGTTATAATAATCTTTTTCATCATTCATCATTCTCTTCCCCTTATCCCAATGTATTTGAGGTCGGCGCAGCATGTCTTCTTCTTCCATACTTCTCTATTATTCGTCATCTCAGCAGTCACCTCCTTTCTAGCCATATCATCCTTTACACAGTCTCTCCATCGATTCTTTGGTTTTCTTCTATTCTTATAGCCATCCACATTCACACTCAAAACAGCAACATCACATCAACTAAATTAAAGTAAAACTTAAGATGAGTATTACAATGGATAGAAAAGTTATTGCACTCAAATATCATAATATAAAACGAATGAACTACTGTATATTTCACCGATTAATGACCAGCCTGAAAAATTGATGGGTTTTGATCGCAAATAATACCGAAGAAATTAAGATGCATAAGGAGTAGGCTGTAGTTTACGTCTAAGATAATAAAACATGCTAGGTTTAACTTTATGAGAAGTAATAGCTCTCTTCGTCATTAGGAAATTAATATTGCATTAAGGAAGGACTGTCCGTGGGTGTACTGTAATCAACGATTGAAGAAGGCCTACACATTCACACTATCTGTACTTCACGGCCTTTTGATGTTATTCTTATGATTTAGGGCTCGATGTTATAGTTTTAGTACCTGGATGACCGAGCTTTGCTGGGCTTTTTTAAAATGAAAGCTAGCTAGATCGATTTATCGCCCCCGAAACCCCTTGCATACTAAATTTCATGAAAATCGTTGGACCCGTTTCCGAGATTCCGATTAATTCATTCTTATTGCTCGTTTAAAGTATTAGATTTTTTGTTAATAGATGGACAGAGAGAGGAACGCTAAGGAAACAATGGAGGAATTGTGTGAGGAATGATATGAAAGAAAAAGGAGTCAATGATAGCGTGAAGGTTGACAGAGAGAGAATGGAAGAAAAAACGTTCTGCGCCGACCCCAAATAACATGGGACAAGGGCAGGAAGATAATGTTTTTAATTTTATTCGGAAAGCACGGTAAGCGTTTGGTCCCGGCTGTCATTTATAGAACTTTGACAGTCGTTACAGGTAGTCAGTGGCTCGAAAGTCTGACAACCAGTTTTACCAAGGAGTATCGTATTACCCAGAACTAACTGTTGGTTGTGGAGGTTAGATAGGTAGTCGCTCCAGTAAAAAACGACTCCAACATAGTTGAGTAAAACTAAGCAGATGAATTCAAATTATCCTTCTTTGTTATCAATCGTTTGAAGTCAGTGACAAAATGATGTTTTAAATATATTTAGTGCTATACGATTGCAGGGCGACTTTCAGCATTGAATCTGAACGCAATCATCACATACAAACTATATTTAAGAACTGACAGTACCATCATTGCTATTGAATATTAACAGTCTAGCACAAGTTGAGTGCGGTTTAGATGTTCTGAGCTCGTTCACTTTCATTGGTGAATTTCACACTAAGCGATTTGTGATGCAAGTGGGTTTCCAGTCTCCGAATAAATATAATTCTATTAAAACTTTATAATGATGAAGATAAACCACTTAAGCGTTACAAACCAGTGAAGATCAGTAAAATATTGAGTTATTAGTTCTAAATAATCTTAAAAAATATTTGTATAACGACCAATATCTAAATAACCAGACATCATACCAACTCAAAAAACCAACCAAAAAAGTGGTTCTTTACCCGAAGAAATAAGGTTTAATTTGCATAAACTAAGAAAAGGTTAGCTTTCATGCGCGTGAGCATTCAATTACTTGTAATAACGCGAGTGTATCGAAGCCTATCAATTTGTCAGTCTGTCCGTAACCTCTTTATATGTACATTTTATATTCACTTAAATATTTTGAAAGTAAACTTGTTAATTATGCTCTCATCGATTTCGTGTGTTATATTTTATGGTCTGGTTCGAGTGTAGGCGATTTAATCACTTTATAGTTGAGCTGTTTAATTTGGTGTGCTTAGTATTTTATTGGCAGAGCCAAAATAGTTACAATCAAAAGAATGTTTGTTTTTTCTGTTACTCAAATTAAGTGATACTTTCAATTCTCACGATGAGTCATCTAGGAAGTGGTAAATAAATAAAAACTTAAAGTATTAAATGGTTGGTCTTTGGATATTAAAAGGCATAACTTAAATTCCTACATATTACTTCTGCCCATTTCATGTGATATGGGGTTGGCGCAGCATATTATCTGAGGAAATGCGGGTGGCCTTTTTTCCATACAAACGCTCTCGTCTGTCTTCTTTCTGGTTTATGACTATAAAGCTATGATTTTTTACAGTTAAATAAATATCAACCTCTTCTATGTCCCTATGTTTTCCTTTTTTGAAGATACATAATCTGTTTATGCACTAGAACTTTTACAAAATGCTCAAAATTGCCTATTTAAATCGCCTGTCAAGAAAGGCCTAGTCTACAAATTTGACAACTATTAATGAAAAACGAAAAAAATAGGGACACAGTGTCTACCCTTCTTATTCAGTTTCAGTATTATCGCACCAATGTCGAAATCACGCTCGCAGAGAGACAGCGATAGTCTTTTCAAATACCTACCGTGTTCCTCGTAATAATCTCGACTCAGTCATTGTGTATAATGACTGAGTACATAAAATCAAGCTTTTTTCCATGGGTATAGGCAGTCATTACAAAACACCACATACCACGACTCTTATAATATGCTCCTTTTAGTTTGTCCACGTTCATACATTTGGTCATACAAGCACGCCGGTTGCGAGTACGCACCTGACCTTTCTGAAGAACCTCACCAATAAGGTCAGTGTTTGTCACCTCAATAGGGTAGTTTACCAAATAAATCTAATTAGTTCGTCAGATAGATTTCCAAAAAAAATATTGGACACGTATTTTTTCTTTTTTCACGTAAACAAAAAATGGAGACGATACAGTGCGTCGAAAACTCGTGTGACGTCACTATGTCTGTACACTTTTACTGGCGCAGTGACGTCACAAGCCCCCGCTCATGATCTTTAGTACGTTTTATCTTCGTCAGTATTTATTAATTTGATAAAACAAAAAATACGTATCTAATATTTTTCGATAATCTAACTGATGGACTAAATACAATATTTTTTTTTTCTCAAAAATCATCCCTATTAAGGACCTCAATAACGCTTACATTGGAACCTAGCCTTCCAAATCCGACTTCGCGCCGTTTTGACTGACGTTACAGTTTTAATACGATAACTGATTGAAACGAATTCTCTCATAATACCGACGATTAAAATTGCGTTAATTAATATTTCAACACTCTTTTTTAGAGTTTTTGCTAGGCCTCTGGTAAGATTTAAAGTTCACGGGAGTAAAAAACTATTTTTATTATTATTGAACAGGAGGTTGGAATGGTTATGGTTTCATGAGTCGGACGACTCTATTAACTTTCTGTTAAGAATATTATATTGTTTTACAAACACAGACAAAGCAAAATGGACTCTGTGTGTGTTATGTGTTGGTTGGTGGGTTCTGCTAATCAAAAAGAAATACTACAGTACAATCTTTACGAAGTATAAAACAAAGTCGCTCCCGCTGTCTGCACGCTTACATCTTTTAAACTACGCAACGGATTTTAATGCAGTTTTCTGCAATAGATAGAGTGATTGAAGAGGAAGGTTTATGTCTCCATTGTACCCGTTGGAAGCCAGGGTGAGCCGCTAGTACAAAATATAACCAAACGTTTCCACTGTCAAGATTCAAGCCTACCTGTGTGAGGGAGTCGTTGTCTACCTGCGTTCCCAGTGCTGGTTGACTTAGGAATCACACATCACACACACATACGAAAATCGTAACCAAGACGAATATTTTTCATCCAGCGCTAATCGATTTGGACACGAAGGAGATGGCGGGACGAACTGGACAAGTTCCGTCCGAACTGGAAGGAGGACGCGCGGGTTCGCGAGAGATGGAAGGAGTGGAGGGAGGCCTTTGCCCAGGAAAACATCGAGGCAATGGAGCTCGAAGAATCCTGGAGAAACGATACGATCTTAAAACTAGGTACATATTCCACTTACTTTCTGATCCCCAAACCGCATCTGTCGCCTAGCGTTCCTGGCGACGTTCATGCGACAAAGGAACACTCGGTCCTCGCCGTCGGTGGGCGCTCGGGAGAGCTCGGTCCTCACCGCCTGCTGGTCTTGTTTGTCTATCACGTCGTACACACTGTCGCCGTGAATTAGGAGGTCCTCCTGTGGGAATGAAAGACAGTATTAGATAAATAAGAAATTGGTAATTAGAGCCATTTTAGAACATTGGCATAAAGTTTTGTTTTCTTAAGTATAGGTTCAGTCAAGCCGAAACAAATAAATTGCGGACGCTGTTCCGGACGCTATACTCTGACAGAAGCACTGAATAACTGAGTATTTGTTAGTGTCCGACGATGTCTACAGCCGATCCATGATGCAGCTGCAGAAGCAACATTAGAATAGAACTTGACCTGACTAAGATTTAGAGTAAGATCATTTATGCAGAACTGAACCCAATTGTGCTATAATAACGCAAGAAGTCGCAGATCGTCGAATCCGACTCGGTTGGGTGGTGTTAGGGAAGTAACCACGCTACTTTCCGAACGCCACCCAGTCGACTTCTTACTACTCTTCTCGTGCAACTTACCGCAGTGTCTCAAGACAAAAGACTATGACCAGTGTGTGTTGCCAGTGATTACATACAGAACAGAAACGCGGCACTCAAAATGGCACTAGGTGGACCGATGACCTGGTGAAGGTTGCGGGGATCCGCTGGATGCGAGTCGAACGGGACCGGTCAATGTGGCGAAACTTGGGGGAGGCCTATGTCTAGCAGTGGACGTCTTTCGGCTGAAATGATGATGATGACCGCAAGATGCTCAAATACGGCAACAAGCACGTCTGGGAAAACACATGTAGGTATTCCTCGAATCTACTCATATTTTTATAGGTTCGTCAACATTTTTTTACTAGTGGGACCTTTAGACACAGATAACTATAATAATACGTACATACTAACACTTCAATGTGAACTAACAAAATACGTGGAAGCATATCCCTTACAAACCAAACAAGCAAATGAAGTAGCAAGAAATTTCGTTAATAATTTTATTCTCAGATACGGTGTGCCAAAGGAAATAGCTACAGATCGGGGACAGGAGTTCATGTCAACTGCATTTAAAGAGGTTTGTAAATTACTACATATTAGTCAGCTAAACTCAACAGCGTATCATCACCAGTCTATTGGAGCTCTGGAGGTAACTCATAAAAATTTAAAAACTTTTCTTCGTATTCAAACAGACAACCATCCAGAGACTTGGAGCCAATGGTTACCATTTTGGTGCTTTGGATTTAACACAACAGTTCATTCCGAAACTAAGTTCACACCTTACGAATTAGTTTTCGGAAAGGTCTGTTCTTTACCCAGTAACTTAATTAAAAATGTCGAGCCATTATACAATTTTGATAACTATCCTTGCGAATTAAAGTATCGCTTACAAACGTCACAAAAAGAAGCCAGAGACAATTTACTCATCAACAAAATAAAAAGAAAAATTGTATATGATAAATATGTCAACCCAATAGTATATAAGCCAAATGATTTAATATTAATTAAGAGTGAAGTTGGAAATAAAATGGACGCAGTGTATTCGGGTCCATACCAAGTTGTAAAAGATATGACACCTAACGTAAAAATTATAAGAAATGGAAAAATTGACATCATACATAAAAATCGTACAAAATTATACCATAAATAAACAAACAACACAGAAGTAAACTTATTAGTGTAACTCATGTAAAATGTTTAATGAAAATATGTAACTACATAACATAAGATTGTAATTGTAACCATTTACTTAGATTAAGATATAATTATAACCATTGTAAAAAAAAAAAAAAAAAAATTTTTTTTTTTTAATTTTTCAAGGATGGAGGTGTAGCAGTAAGACTAGCATATACATATACTAAGTACATATTACAACACTATAATCATGTATTTTATATCGTGTCTTAACCTAAATACAGTCAGTATTGTCTGAGCATTCGTATCTTTCATTTCTCATCTAACCCGATCCTTACAAAATCTAACAAAAATTGAATGATCGTTTAATATTCTTTACATTTAGTGAAGATTGATAATTCTACACTTCCTGTTTCTGGACTCGGCAGACATTAAAACAATAACATTAAACCGTACACTCATTCATCCACGAAATAATTCTAGACGTAAGAAACGCCGTAAGGTGGCGGCTCTGCGATTAAAATAATACAACCTGCGGTTTGTACACTGATGAAAATGTCGAGCCAATCTCGCTAAGTATACGCCTCTTTAAAAATAAAAGCGTTTGCTTTAACTCTGCGGCGACGGATCTGATGGTGATGGTTCCGCAATTAGCATTCCGTGTGCGCTAGGCCTTTCTTTTGTTGCTATTGTTTAGGTTAGTGTTGGTGCTTAGATTTAGATTTAATGAACTCCCGGTTTCATAACATAAAATCTTCTTAGCGTGTCGATGACAATTTAAATTAAGTCAGCTCGAAATTGGGGATGAGTTTGGCGCTTTTAGTAGCGTCCATCAGCTCCTGTGATGTGCAAGCAACAGGACTCTATATCAAGTGTCCTAGGTTAAGTTAAGCCCTAAGTCTAATGTCCTAAGTTATAACATGGGCTAGGAAGCCAATGTTATAACTTCGCGCCTGTAATCCTCGAGAGTTAGGCATATGTGTACTTTATAGTTCACCGACATTTCGCGAGTTATGTTTAAGCCCCATGTAACAGGGGGTGAAGCTATTGCCATCAACCGGGCATAAATCCAGACTCCGTGGCTGCTACTAAAATATTACTGATGGAAATAACCAATATCAGTTTGACCGACCCAGAAGTCGAACCTAAGACCTGTTCAGCAGTCGCGCTTGCGACCCCTAGACCAACGAGGCAGTCGGTTTCAGATGGTTCTATACATCATCATCACCATCAGCCTATAATGTTCCCACTGCTGGGACACAGGCCTCCTCTCTGTGAGAGGGAATGGGCTATAATCCACCATGTGGGCCCAGTGTGGATTGGTAGATGTCACATGTCTTCGAATTTTTGGTTCTAGGACATGCCGGTTTCCTCACGATGTTTTCCTTCACCGTTTTTGAGAGATGTGGTGATGAAATAAATGACACAAAGTAATGCATCTGCCTGGGTTCGAACCCACGACTTACTGTTCGTAAGTCAGGGTCGCTAACACTGGGCCACCGCAGCTCTCCACTGGTTCTATTCAGGTGGTGGTAAATCAAGTTCATTTTTCCAACTGACTGACTTTCCAAAGAAGTCTGAAGAGGATAAAGTCTGTCAAAAAGGACCTCAAAGAAATCGTTTTGTACTTTTTGTGTAATTTCATGTAATCTAAAGGTTTTTAGTTGATTCCAGTGAAAGTCACAACTCAAATTATGAAAAGACTAAATAAAACTAAGAAAGGGAAGACGTCTACAGGCGTAGGCGTCCCAATTCGAAAACACTTGCAATCACCGATATATATTATTGCTCTCACAAAAGCATTACTTATCCATTTTATTATTCAGTCTATGTTAAATTCAAAGCGTTAAATTAATGAAAATACAAGTTTATCTAGTTCAGGATAAAATTTATAACTAACAATTATTATTTTATAGGTAACTTCCTAAGTGCCAGCATCCGACATAAGGTTATACGGGGTCAATGAAATTGTAGACTGCTACATAATTCTCTTCTCTCTGTATAAACAAATTTCAATTAACCTAGGTCCACTTTAATAACTTTAATTAAATCATATTTCTTGAGTAAAGTAAAGCACCAGAGAATTTTCTCTAGATTACAGTGTTGCGTTTGTCGTAGGGCTGGCAGGAGGTAATAGTTCATTGCTTTAAATTTTTCCTAGAAGTTTTATCATCATCATCGCCTAACCTTTATCCAACTATCTTGGGGTCGGCTTCCAGTCTAACCGGATGCAGATGAATACCAGTGTTTTTGAAGTGAAAACTTCTTTAGCGGCGTTGTGCACTTTTTGGGATGGGTAAAATCTGTAAAACTCGCGTCAGATCGTCAGATTGAATCGGCGGCGCAGAGTGCTTGTTGAGTGTGCGTGTAGTTTAAGCTAGATGGCGTTGTCTCAAGGTTTCACTTCTGCCGGCACTCCCGGAGTGCGACCCGTTGTTTTTTTTTATGGAGTTAGTACTGGGTAATACGATACCCATTGGTAAGACTGGTTGTCAGACTTTCGGGACGCTGACTACACTGACAGTGACACTGAACGACAGCCAAGATCAACGGTTTAAGATGCTTTCCGAGGCACGGAAAAATATCGGTAGTTTTATATCAGTATTTTTATCTTTTGATTTTTTGATGTAGAGACTTCATTTTAAAAATAGCAAATCAAACCCAACCGTTTCGTACATTTCTTGCATCTGAAATGTTAACAGCTCTTAATGTCCAGGCAGTTAAGTGGTTTAATCAGTATACACATGAAAACGGCAGCTTTTGAAACTCACAACTAAAGGTTGTTTGCTGGAAGCTGCGCTACGAGAGAGCGCTGAGTATTAGCTACTTGTCAAAGTAATCTTGAATGAAAAGCATAAAGTAAAGGTGAAAAGAGTTGTAAAGTTTTCAGGAAGGAACTCCGTGGCAGCTGCACGAAAGTAACAAACAATTAGTTTTCCAACTTTAGCTAGTAAATATTTCAACCATAACATCGATGATTGCGTCTTTGGTCGCGTGGTCAAAAGCGCGACTACTGGGTCCTGGGTTCGATTACCGGATCGGTTAAGTGTTAAATTTCTCAGTAGCAGCCACGGTTTGTGGAATTGTGTCCGATTGATGACATAGCCTCGCCCCTTATTACTTGGGACTTAAAACATAGTTGGCGAAATGTGGGTGTGCTATTAACCTCTGCCTAACCATTCGAGGATTACTGGTGTGATGTTATGTTATGTAGAAGATCGTTTTTAGCGCTATAGCCACCCATTATTTATTATCTACATGTAAATCTGCAATTTGTAAATAATAACGAATATTATATCCATCCACCCCGGTGCACCCCTGACATCTGACGTCTCGGCGCGTCACTTAGCCCCGCCCACCTGTCGCGAACCCTCCACGTTAAGACATAATAGTGCGCGCGCGCTCCACCGCCCACGCGCATGCGCCTGCGACTGCGCCGACCGCCGCGCTCTGCCCGTGGAGGGCGTCTATGTGAACCGGCGAAAATGTTGGCGTATGACTATGAAGAGATCAGGGTTTGTGCTCTATTTTAATGGATTTGTCATGGAACAGTTCAAAGTTTTAAAAGTGATGCAGTGGTTGCGGTCACTGAATACTTAGATTCAATTAACTGTTCACTGATAATAATCAGTATGTGTCTGACTCGCCAAATTGGGATTCTGAATCTCTAATCATATAGAAGCTGTAGTTTTAGGCTGCTCTGTGGCTGGTTGATTTCCCAGTAATAAAGCCAGAACAAGTATGAACTTAGACACCGGGTGACTCGATCACATCTACAAAGATACAATATCATCATCATCATCTGCTTAGCTTTTTCCCAACTATGTAACGATCGACTTCCAGTCTAACCGGATGCAGTTGAATACGAGTATTTTACTTGGAGCGACTGCCTATCTGTACTCCACAACCCAGTTAGTACTGGGTAATACGATATCCCTTGGTAAGACTGGTTGACAGAATTTCGAGCCACTGATGTACAAATGACAACCGGGACCAACGGCTTAATCATTCGGTACTGGAAGTATGTTGGTTAGTGATGATAATGATGAAGATGATGGACAAGACATAGTTATGCTTCTGCATCAATTCTACAACAAACATGCATTAGGTCGAGTGGACGCGTGGGTTCCGCTTGTGTGGCATCAGTTGACTAAAGAGCCAACGTGCTTTCCGAGGCACGGAGATCTACCACGGAGATCCACGGCCATCCACGGACCAATAATAATCAAATATATTTAAAAATAGAAAGGTACTTTATTCGAACCTCTACAAACTACCACCAACAACATGACATTTACACCAACCCATAGACCACCAACATTGTAGAACTTTTCCTGTTCAGAATACACCGAGAAATGAAATAAAACGCACACACTGCATCTAATTGCCGCGGGCCACCACGCCCTCTGGTGATGAACATACGTAAACACAGTAATGTATGCAAATACGTCAGTTATGAACCGCTAATTGTAGGTTTATAGCGTTTTATGGGAACTTAAATGGACTAGTTGAATGGTTATGTGGATGGGGAATATTGAATTTGGAAAAGAAAGTTTTTGGCGATGGTAATGCTGTCCAAAAACTTTCAGAGTTGAGAGGAATCAATTACGGTACGACGACGTTTGGACTGTTTTTGCGAACTTATGCCGTATCTTTTCCACTAACTGCTTCGTTGGTCTAGTGGTCTCGAGCTCGACTGCTGAGCATGAGATCCTGGGTTCGATTCCCGGGTCAGGCAAAGTGCTATTGGGTTTTTCGATCAGGAATTTCTCAACAGCAGCTACGGAGTCTGGATTTGCCCGGTTGATGGCAATAGGGTCGCACCCTATTACATGGGACTTAAAAACATAACTGGCGAAACGTGGGTGTACTATTAGGTACACTTCTGCCTAACCCTTCGGGGATTACAGGCGTGATGTTATGTTATGTTTTCCACTGATAGCGTTTTCCCAATATGAAAGGAGCCACAAAACTGAATTAAAACCAAGAAACACAAGATTTGACCTTAAGACTGATCTTAAGAAAATACTTTCATGAGTCGTTATGCGATTTAAAAAAAAAACATAATTTTAAATTACTTCATATGAAAAATCAATATATCATACAAATTTTACGATAATTTCACAATTTTCTCTAAAATCAACTCTAAAATCTCGTCCAAGGCTGTTCAAGTTAAAGATCTACCAGGCGTTGCCGATACAATATCTCAGGAAAATAATTGTGTTGTAAAATCGTTGTTCTGGATTACACCATATGATAGCCGTGGGCACCCATAAATCGCCAACTATTGGGCAGGGGACCGTAAATTATGTGCTAAAACCTCAACTGCACGATTTCACTCAGAAATAGCCACGTCAGTGAGCAAGCGATAAATTTCGCCTTAAGTGAATTACGTCACGGACACTTTAAGTTATTTGCTTTGATTTTTATAGTGATTAATGGGTGAGTAATTATTTTTTTTGGTACTTCGTTAGGTTATGATGATTGTGTGGTTATAATTGTGGTTTCTTCATTTGAAAGACGTACTAAAATCGCGCAGAACGAACGGCAGTGCAAGATGTCGACATTTTTTTTTCTGATATGCTTTTTTATAATTTGAAGGCAACTGTCACTCGATTAATTGTTAGCAGACCATTATCATTTTCTTGAGTACCAGTCATGTTATTTTTTTTTATTATGAGAAAATTAGTTCAACTTAGCTGGGTCATAGCGTCAGGGTAGCAAATCAAAATTTTGCTAACGTTTTTGCCATTTGCAGGTTATATGTTAAACCAAATAATCTTAATCGCGACCGTAACAAATATGGCTTTACAGAATTATAATCATTAATATAATTAATACAAGGTTAATTTAATTCCATTGAATAACTTTTTCATGAAATAGTTCTTACCTCCAAACTGCAGAAAACGTAAGAAAATTTGAATTTCGCGGGCTACCCTGGCGTTTCCTCCTTAAGGTATAGAATATGAAGTTCTTGGCATTATTAAACGTGAATCACAAAAAATATCAAATTTAATCAAGTAACATGAACAAAAGTTAATTGCTATCCCTAAGTGCAGGCTTTCCATACCAAATAGAAAGGTAGCACACAGAATTCCGACCACAGCAACTGTACCGACCAAATAAAGCCATTTTGTATTATATATTACAAATGCGTTTTCCCTCTCAATGAACGAATACAATAAATAAACAGAGCACGAGAGTTCATTACTTACAGAATCTGTTTATTTACAACATTAATATGGGTTCGACTCCGCGGTGGGCCATTGAATTTATATTTGTACCTTTTGAATTATTTCTGTCGAGTAGTGTTGCTTTCACTTAGTGCTGGGACGTGTAGTAGTGAGAGTTTATGGTTTTAGTTTTAGCTTGGCTATGGTTCTTTGCGTGACAGGACTAAGCGTGCTTTGAAATGGGTATTTCTGGGATTTTTCAGGTGGCTCGGACCAGCATGCCTGAGAGATATTTCTCGACGGCATGCAATGCCAAGTAAGAAGCCCATGGGCGGCATAAAAACTCTGACACCAGGTAAATGGTCACCGACGCGGCGACGCTTTGACAATATTCGTACTATTGTACAACGGCGGACACTCCTGCCTGATCACCACTAAGGTCATTTTGGCTTGCACTCACAACATGAAGCGCTACCTAAAAGGTCTGGACGCGGGTGCCTCCGCATGGTTCAAGCGAAAAAAAATTCACTGATTAGGCGGAAAAGGCCGCGACTGTAAATAGGAACGGCAGAAGTTTTGCTGATGCATTCATGTTGAATTGAGTTTAGGGGCGAGCGTATTGTTATGAGCCCCTTCACAAGCATTTCTAGCACTTCTTAATGTTCCAGGCACCACAGTAGCTGCTCAATAGAAGTTATTGCAATTACAGTTAAGCCAAGTTATTCTAACTACTACTATGTATCAGCCAGTGGCGTGCAGTGGTCCTCCACGGAGGGTAGGCCACGCATACTGACACCCCAAAAAAAAACAAAAAAAAAGAAAATCGCGCATCATCACAGTGTCGCAGGTCGCTCTACTCTACTTTAGAATTATGCCTTTCTATATCTAATCTTAACTGGCTGTTAATACTAGTTTCAATACGTGATTTACCAAATGTATTTAACTTTAAGCAAGCCTCTAAATGTTTTTCTGATAGGTCATGCTTTTTTGCCGAGGAATGAAAATTATGTAAATCAATGAATCCCTCACTCCACTTACTGGAAGTATTAAACAAAATGCACGGAAACCAAAACAATTTATTCGTGTGTACACAGCCACACAGCCAGCTAAATGTTGCATAATTTTGAGGATTGAAATGACGAGTACGAGATGAATTATTATATTTTTGAGTTAAATCTCGTAATTCGGGTACACATCTACCTTTAGCTACAACTAGAACTTTATCATTATAATGTAATTGCCCAAACTTACTGCTTTTAACTTCTAACAAACACACATTATCAGCGCAAACTTCACAACAGAACACCATTTTTACGTAAATAAACAAATAATAAACACAACAACTAATATTTACAGCACCTATACGTTTCAAAACGAATTACTTATAACTTATTAAGTTAGAAAAAGCAAAACATTCAAGATTGCGATATAAACTGCTTGTCACATGAAACAATATGGCTTCTTTAGCAAAAATAATGTCTAATTTCGATATAAACAACACTACCAAATTAAATTGCATCATTTTCATACCGTGATCTTTTACAAAAGCGGTTATTAAATTTTGGCGGATAATACTGAGAGTTTCATTCATTAAGCTGGTTGCGTTAGAGGAGTCCGCGATAATTCAAATTTTCTCACGTTTTTTGTAATTTACAGGTCAGTTTCAGGTTGTACGTTGATGAAAAACAAGTCGCGCCAGTAAAACGTATGTAGTTACAGAAATACAATAATGAAAATCATCAATGACCTGAAAATTACAAAAAACGTAAGAAAATTTGAATTTCGCGGGCTACCTTGACCTTACGTCTTGACTTTTGTAGGGCAGCCATTCGGCCAATCACAAGCCGTCTCCAGTCGCAGGAGACGACGGCCATTATCTATGCATGTGTGCCGTTTATACACACGAAAACATGCATCAGTGTGCGTAAACTTATGAATGACTACTAGGCCCTCAATCTTCGAGCCTAAAAATACAAACGGAGCGGTGTAGTAACGTATATTACGTAGGTACGGTGCGTTCACACGGGCGCGACAAGTTGCTATAAGTATTTAACAGGAGTTTTAACTTATTTTTTAATATTTTGTGTTATTTTATTACGTAGTTGTAATAAATGCATTTGGCGTTATTGGTAGGGTAGGCTAGGCCTAATTGCCTTTATGGACGGCACGCCCCTGGTATCAGCTAACCTAAACAAGCGTTGCCAGTTTACTAAAAAGGCTTCTACGAAAACCTACAAAAACAGAGTAGGCTGCGAACTCCCGACCTTTCCCGCCATTATGGAATACCTGCTGAGCTATTGTTGCTCCATTCTATCGACAAAAACGACAGCATTTTATACCACAATTTCAAATCGAGTTCCAATCGGCTCAGTAAAGGGATCGATTGAGAAAGCATCACTTCGTATCGATATTTCGCTGTTTTCAATTGATTTCAATATCGACGATGGATATACCGTTATTTTTGTTCAAGATGATACAGCAAATGATTGCTCTAGATTTCGATTGTTAGATTTTTGGAATTGATTTCTTTGAACTAATGTATTAATATCTGGTGTTGTGAATCTGTGAGTCCATCATGATTTTGTGAAGTTTTATTTTACTGTTCAGTTAGTCCAATATTTTGTATGAATCGGTGTTGGTAATCTACGCCTATTATTGTGTTGTCGTATTGATATATTGAACTAATATTAACGGTTATACAAGGTTTTTGTAGGGCGTCATTGGAATCAATTATCACGCTATCCGTTATCTCCAACGGGTCAGGCTGAAACGTATGGGTATAATGTTTGTTGCAAACTATACTCTACGTAAGTAGTAGATAGATCTCAAGTAAGAAAGTGAGCATACCACTGTTTCTGCCAAGCCATACCTAAAATTATCTACCGTCAAAGAAAAATGCAATATCTTTGAAGGTAGGTTTTATAAAAGCCACAAAATTTTCAATACCACAATTCGTTTTAAAATTGGAATCACTGATGTAGGTGTAAGACTGCTGGGTTGAAGTGGGATTGGGCAGGTCATGTATAGAATGCATCAGGACCGAGAGGCCAGATTCGTCCGCACTGGGTGCCAGAAGTCAGGCGTCGTCGCCGAGGGCGGCTTAGACAACGCTGGCGTGACGACTTAGAGGCGTTTGTGAGAGAACGGCCTGAGAAATCCAAACGGAGAGAAGAGTAGAAGGCTATGGAGGAGGCCTTTGGCTAGCAGTGGGACAGTAAATAAATAATAAAAAATATATAAAAGCCACGTCAGTGCTGAGAAAAACAATCAGCCAAGTTTGGTCATTACTGCAGCAATCACTTTTATTGCATGGAAATATAAGCTTTTCCTGACTGGCTCAAGTTGATTCTGTGTAAGTGTGATCACTTAACCTACTACAAAATGGTTGTATTGTTCAGTAGTAGACAAAACACCGACACTGTGACCTCAACTCATACCAATGAGCGACAAAGCGAGCAAGGAAAATACATTCCGATAAATCTCCGATATCTCGAAAATTAACAACAGTCGGTATAATGCCTTACAAGAAATAAGCCAAAGGCGAGATAAGGCAACAATATATCAATATATTACCACAATCTATTGTTAAGTTATAAATCGCTTTCGACACCTATTATTGCAATATCGTTTAAAAATACTTGCTTTATCTATTAAATGATAAAGTTTGACAGTTGATCTAAATTCTGAATGTATGTCATTTTAATCTTTTGATCAGCAAACATTGAATTGCACATGTATGAACAAAAACAAATATAGTAATCTTGATGCGTGTTATTTATTTTATCTTTATTCATATATTTCAAAGCTCTGGTCTAGTTTTGGTATGATAAATCATTGCGTACACACCTATTAAAATATTTACACTGCATGTCATTAACTGTATTGCTAGAGATGTTCTTAGGTCGATAAAAATATATATTTTGAGCATGTTTGCGAAGCCGAATTTAAAAATAGTGAGGATTTCTAAGGATTCTCAAGTGGATTATATGTTATGAATTATTGATTTATATCTCAATTAGATTTCAAATTCAAATCAAATTTATTTATTCGCTTGCAAAAGAATACTGACATAATTACCAGCGGGTCCCAAACTAGGCATAGCCTGTATCTTGGTGACCCAGACACTACACAAAGTTAAAAATAATAATAATAATAATGGAAAAACATGTTCTGCTAGCGCAAGAAAAATAACTTAGGTTGATTAGCATATGCATAGAGATATAAAAAATTAAAATTAATAACATTGAAAAAAACTTAAATTAATATGCACAATGTGTTTGCTGAAGAGAAAATTAAAACGGTAATAATTGATTAAATGAATAATTTCTATGTTAACATTATTTCCGGTTGTAACGAAGAATCTGTTTTGTTGAGTTAAGATGTTTATTTCGTAGCCAAAGAATCTGAGCTTGTTTTGATTAGCACTTTTCCAAATTTTGAGATAATTTGAAAGCTCAAAAATAATGCTTTTTTTTCATCTGCTTCACATAACATAAAGTGAGCAATTGTGCTGTTTAATCGACTATTCGATGCATCGACAAATCCCACCCCTATCACAGTATACTCGTCCACTAACAAATGTAAGACAGACAGACAAACAAGCCCCCGGATATATAGATTAATGATTCACAAACGAAAACACACGGTCTAATTGCGATACAAATGGATACATGTCCGGATTGATTAATAGTGTCGTCATTTAACATCGATGGATCGAACACTTGTCGGGAGGCATATAAAAATTAATAACTAAACACATATATGATTTAAATTAGTTTGATTAGCTCTTGGATTGGCTCTTTTGTTTGTAGTTAATGAAGTTATTGATTAATTAGGTCAGGGCTACAGATAGGCCACTAAAATAAATGCGATGAAAAGTTTTTGAGACAAAATAAATGTTGATTGTCTTGTTTTGATTTATGTTATAAAAAAGGAGAATGATACAGGGGCCCTAAAATTGCCACTTTAACAGAAGCATAATTTAGGACAATAATATGAATTATGATACAATTCGTAAATTAGCCACAAGATGATTCATAATGTTAACTGCTTCTGTGACTATTTTAAGAATTTTACCATGATTCATACAGGGTGAAAACTGACCAAGCATTATGTACATCAAACTAGGTAACTTTACGCAAAAATGAGTGCTGGGAAACGACTTTTTTTTGGGCTGAAAAATCACGTTTTACGGTAATACTCAATGTAATACACTCAACACATTGTACTGATGAATCCACTGAATAGTAAACGGACCATAGAGGTATTAAAAGTAAAGTTATAACTTTAACAGCTAGTATTGAAAAAAAACTTTTTAAAACGTTGGAACTTTGACCTCCAATATCTCCGTAACTAGCAGGTTCCTAGGTAAATGATCAGAGTGATGGGGAGAACACGTGTCTTTCGACTTCGTTAAAGGATACACCCCTTAGAGTCTTAGGCCTAACCTAATCAATTCGGTAGGAGAAGGAACACCAGCTATCACGCCAGTTAAAAATTATTCGATCCGCAGTTAAAAGTGCAATGTATAGTAATTATAATTAATAAATGAGCACTTCCATGACTTACTGATACTCTTAAAGTCCATTTGAAAACGTGATTAACTACCTTAACTTACCCAGGAAGCTTATTACAGTACTTAACAGACTCTTAACAAGAAACAAATGACTATTCAAATAAATTCTAGAACGTCATTCGTAAATCAGTCAAAATATTGACCGACGAACTTTGCCTACTAACATTTGAATCTCCGATAGCAATTGACATTAACGACATATCATCATTCGTAGTGTGAAGTCATTTCAGTACTTGAAAACCACAAAGGGCGCATACACAATAGCGAATGATAAATACCGGATTGCCTAAGGCTTAGGCGCGGTGCAGCCCATTCCTTACTTGGATAACCGTTTGCACAAGACCTTCCCTGCCGCTTGATTTCTTTTACCCTTTTGAAGTTAGCGGGGTCTTGGTGCTATGTTTGGAAGGTCAAGGGATGCTGGTTACTTTTATTGCTCAAGTATTTAATACTGAACATCAATAAATCGATATAGTGGTTAGCGACAGTGCATTGTCTAAAGCATTATCATTACATTGTTTTGCATATTGAATTGTGCGTTCATCTATTGTTTATGGTAAGGTTTGGTCTACGTGTGCGGTTATGTGTTGACGGGGTGATGGGATTATCTTGTGTGGAAAGTCCTTGTTGCAATGGTGCGGGGTCTTTGATATGTTGGTCACCGTCCTTTTGGTTTTGCGGCAATACGGATAGGTCAGTAAAGCCAAAGGACTTAAGGTTTCAATTTGAATGCGCATTTGCCTGTAAAAAGACATAATTGACCCCGGATATATTTATCAGATATTCGATTTTTCCTATTCTGTTTACTTTAAGCAGCTGTACCCCCAAATTTCACCAGTTATGTTTGAGTCCCACAAAATAGTCTTTTGTTTTTTTTTTACATTTTAAACATAACATCACGCTTGTAATCCCCCGATTGGGCAGAGGTATACCTAATCATCAACCGGGTCAGAAATCCAGACTTCGGGACTGCTACTGAGGAATTCTTGATGGAAAACCTAATACCCGACCCGGAAATCGAACCCAGGACCTTTTGCTCAGCACCGACCACTCGAGCAACGAGGCAATCTCAGACTTTAATAATTTAATCCAATTTATTTCGTACTAGCGGACGTCACGCGGTTTCACCCGCATAGTTCCCGTTCGCGTGGGAGTACGGGGATAAAATATAACCTATGTTACTCGCTGATAATGCAGCTATCCATTGCTGAAAGATTTTTTCAAATCGGTCCAGTAGTTTTTAAGTTTATTCATTACATACAAAAATACAAATCTTTCCTCTTTATAATATTAGTACAGATTTAGACGAGTGTGTGTCTGAACACTGTGTGTGACACGGGAAGGTGTCCTGAAGGTAGCAACTAGCAGGCGTTTGTCAAACCAGTTACATGGCCTGCAATTTTCATCCTTGGTAAAAAACATCTGCCCCTAAAACAATTTAAGAAACGCAACGGGAAAAACAAAAACCTACATACCTCCTAGAGCGGACATCATAAATAAAGTAATTAAAGTCATTAACTCGAATAATTGTGCGCAGATAATTATATTGTCTTTTAAGACAACTGTAATCTTTGATCTTACGGTTGGTTAAGCTGTACATCAATTATAGAAGAGGTTTGTACAATTTGCAGAAACTATTTTGTGTGGAATATTGTTTTAGTAGTTGAATGTGCGAAGTCTGTGTGGTTTTAAATTTAGAGGATCCATGCTGTGATCAATGCAATGTTCACGAGTCAATTTTAGTGAATTTAGATACATAGAATATTAATAATAATAAATATTAATAAGAAAAACTGTAAACGTTATACCTTATTATTTTTGAATAAATTTATTATTATTATTCCGTTTATTCATGTATATACATATTTTTTAACATTTTTAAATATTTTTTAAAACAAACCATATAAAAACATTTAATCCCATTATTATTATTTTTGTTTTGATATTTTTGTTCCTCCGGCTACCCGGGAAGTTCTAATGCCACGGGCCTAAGCCAAGTGTTCATAACTGATGAACACTTGGCTTAGGCCCGTGGATTAAGTGCGCGTATAGAAATATTAAATTCCACGCGGTTGTGCGCAGACTGTATAGTATTGTCCGATTCACAGTGTAGAAACTTTCTTACTAGCCTGCATGTGTTTAGAATCACTGCCTTCTGCAGTAAGTGGTAGGTGCTAGCTGGTAAGTTTAGTGAACTCAGGGACTGATGAAGCTGTTTGGGGATGACTCCTGTTGAAGAAATAACTATAGGGACAATTATTACTTTTTGTAGGTGTACACTTTACCAACTACAGTTATCAATACAAAGTAGACGTTATACATAAGGGCGACACAATTTATTGGCATGTATAATATGATGAATGTCGCGAGGGCTACAGCATAACCACATATTATGTTAGTATAGGTACCGACATACTAATATGGGTAAGAAGTCGCCTTACCACCTAGAGGCCTAGTCCAACACACAGGCCCAGTGTGGGTACTGGATGTCTCATGTCTTCTAATTTTTGATCCTAGGATATGCTAGGTTAAAAAAAATAACATGTACTTATGATTCAGCTAATTCTTGCCATTCAAAAACGCTGGCCACCATGAAAATCTATAAAGATAAATGAAATTGGAGTGTCGGTTTGTAATATTAAAATAACCGCTTTTTACTAGGTGCATATGCATGTATACACGGTACATATACCAAAACAACATTTTTTTAAATTTTTGTCTGTCTGTCTGTTTCTTCCGGGTAATCTCTGAAATGCCTAGACCGATTTTGACAGGACTTTCACTGGCGGATAGCTGATGTAACAAGGAGTAACTTAGGCTACTTTTGTTGTAGATAAATGATTAGAGTTCCGTTCAAAACAAATTAAAACCCTTTAAATTGGTAGCAAGATTTGATTCAAATAGGGTAATGCTTATAATAATGGGATTTTTATATAATAATTTCACGAAAAACGAAGGTCGCGGGCAACAGCTATTAAATAATATTATAAAAGCGCAAAACGGACAAAGGTAACATAATTTTAATTTGACATTTAACAGTTAATACTAAATCATTACAAAAGGTTATCTCTTCATTACATTATCATCATCATCATCATCCACAGCCCACATTACATTATAGGAACAAGTAATAAAAACATTCGTTGGTACCCAATTAAAGTCCAAATGATCTGATAGTGGAAATAAGGCCTAACTTATTGGTAGAGCAAAAGGTTCGTGTTCACTGCATTGCAACAAGTTCGATGCACGTGCAAGCACTGTTCTGTAGCAAGAACTCAGGATAATCGAAAAGTTACATTTTGTGAGACTACAGTTATTATATGTTATTATATCACTAATTTTGACTTTGCCTATTATATTTAATTTGTAATTTGATGTGACTTTGCCAATTTAATTTGTAGGTCATAATATTGTGTTCTGTCTTATTATTTTTTTTTTCTAATAATTTTATGTACCTAACTAATGCTATGATCCAATTGATTGTTGAAATAAAGGAATTGAATTGAATTGATATACCCAGTAACGGGGTAGAGGAAGTTAAATAGGTAATCACTGCATTCAGTAATCACCTGATGATTATGTATACAGCAGATACTGCACGCACCCATTGATTATAAGAAGGCATACAAGCGTCTTTTAGCAGTAAGATTAATTAAAAAAAAAAACATACATTTTATGTGTGCATTTGAATTACTACTCCATTTTATATTTTAGGACTTAATTATGGAGTCTAGATTTTCGCCCATTTGGTGGGATTAGGCTCGCCCACTATTACATTGGACTTAAACATAACTAGTGAAATATGGGTTTCATTAGGTAACCTCTGCCTAACCCTTCGGGGATTACAGGCGTGACAGTACTGCCTTTTTCGTGTGACTAGTGGCTAACCTGTTATCAGAGTTTTTGTCACCCTTGGTCCACTGACTTGGCTTACTACGACAAAAATTCAGTTCCACCTATAGTATCCAAGACTTGGCCTTGTCCTGTATATCCCAGGGATTTCACAGAGGTAAAGCCTATAACATCACTCCGTATACTTCGTCTGCACAACCACGACCATACAATACAAGACCATACAGACAATAGTGTTTCGACTAAGAAGAGAAAGCCTATAACAGTGAAGGAAAACATCGTGAGGAAACCGGCATGTCCTAGAACCAAAAATTCGCAGACATGTGACATCTACCAATTCGCACTGGGCCCGCGTGGTGGGTTATAGCCCATTCCCTCTCATAGAGAGGAGGCCATTGGCCCAGCAGTGGGAACATTATAGGCTGATGATGATGAAGGCCTATATCGTCTGATTATGCTGGACAACACAAGTCACAGCGCCATTTACTTGGTCATAATTTGAGTGACCCACCACCCACCCTTTGACTATTAAACGGTAATAATCAAATCATATGATCGATCGCAGTCATTCGCCAAAAGTTTTCAATAAATCATCGATCTGTCTAGTGAAAACGCAGCCTTATCGAAGTGTAGAAAGATAACTACCACTTTGTTTGACATTTTATAATAAATTATAAACAATACGAGTACTGTTAGGACACTCCTACGCATCAATTTGATATTATAGGCGTATTTACGATATCAGCATTGTTTTAGAGAGTTCCGTGGGGTGTGAGGTGGACCTTCAATAAACTTAAAGATTTACGGTGTTATAATTTCGAGTAAGCAGATCGAATGTGTTCTTCTTCTTAGCGTGTCGACGGCAAATTTTTATTAGATATGTTTGGCCCAAATTTCAGCTACGCGAACTCCGCTCGCTGATGCAGTCAAGAGATCGTCAAGAGCACAGGTATCAGGGCATGCAGTGCAAGATGGGCCATTGTCTGTGGAGACACACCGCATTCACATTTGAGATCTAAGCCGTCGATGAACCCCCATCTGAAGAGATTGTCTTTGCTACGGCCGACTTGTGTTCGAAGTTTATTCAGAGATTTCCAAGTCAGCCGAATGTGTTGGTCGAAAGTGTTTCGATCTTAAGTGTTCAGAATTACGGTGCTTTTTCAACTGAACGAAAGTTTGGCTGATTTAGCTGTGAATTTATTTCATCATCTGCTTAGCCTTTTCCCAATGCTTTAGCGTCTTATGAATTGCAGCTGAAAATCAGTATTTGGTGTCCACAACCCGGAACAATTTTAAGCAGAACATTCAGTTTTTCTTTTGTAAACATTATGTTTTTAGTTCTTTTAAGCTTTCAATTAGTAGGTTACTGTCTAACCTACGTACTAATGGCCGTGCAAAAACATGCTTATTTTGATTGCAATAAGTTATATGCATATATAATGCTACAGAATCCTCCCCGCTCTAATCAAACTCGTACTTTAGATTATTTTAAACTAGATATTTGGATTAAGTACTTACTTCGTCTAAGTCTTATCATTAATCTTAATTGCAGAATAATAATAAAATATTGCTCCGAGGTGGGCTCTATCTCGTTCGAAACTGGTTCTTATCTCGTCGAAATTAAGGTATAATTTTGATGTTTAGCCGAGATAATAATAGTTGTATCGATCGTTACATTACTGGCTTATAAGAACTGTATCGTGGGAAATTTATCGATGGATGAGTTATAGTCAAAAGATGGACTAAGGATTATCTTGAGTTTTCTAATAGCGGATACTATTTAGTCTTTATTAGCTTTGATTGTAGATCGATATAGGAGGCTAATAATTTTCTTAAAGGTCAATTGTGCTAATGAGCCCATCTATACATACCTATTGGAAAATAAATTTTTCGTGTATGGCTGTGTGACAGTTATGTTCTCTTAAACTGCGCAACGAATTTTAATGCGGTTTTCACAATCATTTAAAAAAGCCAATGATCAAAATTGTGGTCTTCTTATATATCAAAGGACTTAAAAAAAACCTTATATGAACATTAGCCGAGTTCATCAAAGATTTTCGGGGAACATTGAGTGTGGTGTGTGTACGTTAATTTTTAGGTATCAAGTAATTAAGAAATGTCAAAGTTTGTCATGACATAAAAATAATGGGAAGCTAATGCAGATCGCTAGTAGTCGTAGGTATCTAATAAAAATAACAGTGATATGCAAGGTCTTAAGACAGTATTTTTTTCACTGGATATCATAAATCAGACAGTAATTGAGTGTCAAAAGTCTAGCCAAATAATTGATACTGTATTTACGAGTAGTTCTGCCCGCGAGGGACGTGGTGATAATATGATATATTTTTATTGATCATGGGACATAGTTAGATAAATTAATATTTTGCAATTCAGTTCTTATTCTTCATATCCGGTTGCTTTCACTTATCGTTGAGTTTATCATTGAGTTATATCTGTCGGCACTGGTTGAATCGCAAAATGAAAATGGATGTGTTGCATGTTCATATGTAGGTAACACGTGGAACAGTGTGGGGGTGACTTCTAGGTCGTTAGGGTCTAACCCAGACAGGCAGCAGACAGGCATTGCAACGTAACATCACGCCTGAAATCCCCGAAGGGTTAGGCAGAGGTGTACCTAATAACAGCGATATCATAGTACACCCACATTTCGCTAGTTATGTTTAAGTCCCACCCATGTAACAGTGGGCGAGCCTGTTGCCATCAAACAGGCACAAATTCAGACTCCGTGGCTGCCACTGACAAATTGGTAATGGAAAAACTCAATAACAATTTGTCCGACCCGGGAATCGAACCAGGGACTTCTTGCTCAGCAGTCGCGCTTGCGACCACTCACCAACGAGGCAGTAATTAGTAGAATTTAACATGGTTTAACCCAGTATCAATGTAAAGGGCAAACAATCATTGAATTAATCCGTAATCTAATCACGTCATCAAAACATAATGTGATTCATACTCCATTAAGTCCAATAAGCTTATTATCAATCTCAAGATCTACCTCATCATACCTCTCAATGACGTTAACATCTACGATCAACAAAATTCGAATTAAAAGAGAACCGATTCCTAATACAAAGTCTGAATCACTGGTACCCGGATGTTACAGTAGATACTCGGGCGCCACTCACCTAGTTATCACACATATATTATTAGTGTTCCTGATGGTTTCCAGTCATGGTAGCCAATCTCAGTAGAGACCAGCCATCAGCAAGAGATAACATCATCATCATCAGCCAATAGCAGTCCACTACGCCACTCAACTCGATTCTCAGCGACTCTCATCCAGTTGCTACCCAGCCACCCTGCGAAGATCGTCACTCCACCGAGCCTGAGGGCGTTCCACCTTACGCTTGCCGATTCGCGGTGTCCACTCAAAAACACGTCTACTCCAACGGTCATCGGTTCTACGGCTAATATGACCGGTCTATTGCCACTTTAGCTCACTTAATCTGTGAGCTATGTCACCAACTCTGGTTCTCTGTCGGATCACCTCGTTTCGGATGCGATCCCTCAGAGAGACTCTGAGCATAGACCGTTCCGTAGCTCGCTGAGCGACCTTGAATTTATGGATCAGCCGTTCCTTGAGTGTCCGTACGTTTCGCCCCCGTAAGTCATAACAGGCTGGACGCACTGGTTGAAGATCTTAGTGTTTAGGCTCTGTGGAATATAATAATGAACAAACACAGGTTCGTTCTCTCGTCTCCTCAACGCCCGATTTGATGGCAATGCGACAGGACCGGAGGTCAGATGCAGAGGGAACCGATCACTTTTCCGAATTTCTTTTGTTCGAATTTCATTTAACCGAAAACTATTGACTGACGACTTTTTTGCCTTATGCATTATTTGACATATTTTTACATCATCGAAGTATCATGTGTCATAGGTATTATTTTACCGAACTATGTATATTTCGCGGATTTACAAATTAATTTTTGGTATTGGCCGAAGCCTCTTCTGAACTTTTTTACTTGCCATATTTTTTCAAAACTAAAACAACATTTTACGGAATATTATTTGGTCACAAATATATTAAGGGTGTAAAAAGATTCTTAACGAAGCCGAAAAGCACTTGTGTTCCCCGTTATTGCGATATTTTTTTTGTTCTAGACCATACCTGGGAACCTTCTAGTTACGGAGATATAGGGGGTCAAAGTTCCAACTTTTTCACAAGTTTTTTTTTTAAATACAAGTTTTTAATGTTATAACTTTACTTTAAAAACCTCCACGACCCACGTACTATTCAATGCATCCATAAGCAAAATGTTTTCAGTGCTTTGCATTGAGTCCAATCATAAAACGTGACATTACACCCCAAAAAAAAAGTTGTTTCCCAGCAATAATTATTGCGTAGAGTTACTTAGTTTGATGTATGTACAGAATGCTTGGTTGACGGCTTCGTAAACGGTCTGTTTACACCTTGGAGGTAGCAAGACCAACAGAACTTTTTTCTTATGTCCATGTGCTATAAAGGGTGTAAAAAGACTCTTAACGAAGCCGAAAGGCACTTATTTTCCCCGTCATTGCGATATTTTTTTTGTTCTAGACCATACCGGGGAATCTTATAGTTAAATACATGTTTTTAATGTATTTTTTTTACTTAAGACACCTTCACGACCCCCGTACTATTCAATCCATCCATCAGCACAATGTTTTGAATGTGTTACATTGAGTCCTACCGTGACGCGTGTATTTTCAACCAAAAAAAAAGATTCCCAGCAATATTTTTTGCGTAAAGAGTCGTGAAGAGTCTGTTTACACCCCGTATTTACAACCGAATATCTGAGTGTCCAAGTATCTTTGACATTTAATCCGTAACGTCATCTGACAAGCACCTTTCAATGGTCAAAACAGAGCTACAGATGCATTTGAGCGAAAAAATATAAATCTCTAGATAAGCTCTGATTCGTTTTGATAGTGTGCCGACCTCCTATTAATCACAATTTGGACATATTGACTGGCAATCATTAGGTATACATGTGTGGTAGCTAGTTTTCACACGGCGAGGCCGCCAAAATTATTGTTGTACAGGTTGATGCTAATTGTTTGAGGAAGTATTGTGGTTTTAATTTGATCATCATCAGATTTTTAGTAACAGTTTTAATTATTAAATTTTCTTGTCCGCAAACCTATTAAAAGTCATGAGGAGCCTGTACAAAAAAAAAAAATATATATTTTTTTGTAACTAAAAAATAATATGTACAGTCGCGGCCTTTTTGGCATGATCATTTAACAAAATTAGTTTGAATCATGCGGAGGCTCCCCGCCCGGCTAGAGAGCGCTTCATGTTGTGATTGCAAGCAAAAATGAGCTTGGTGGTGTTCAGGCGGAAGTGTCCTCAATTGTTCCTAACGATTATAGAAGATGCCGTTCTGCAGTTTCTGCCTATTTTAATGCGAAATTGGCGTGAGTTTATGTTTTTTTTTAAACCTTGTCCTACTCTAGGCATTTCTCCTGTATCGTGGGTGCGTTTATAAACATTTAAACTCACATACATACACAGCCCCGGAATAACTACCTGTAGGTCATACAAATATTTGTTCCGTGTGAGGATTGAACCTGCGACTCTCAGCGCAGCAGCCAAACGCTTAGCCACTGTGCCAACCGTGCCATCGTTTGTATGTATGTGTACCTTCAACCTGATAAATAATCTCTATCCGGACGTAATATCTAAGCAATAATAAGCCTATATCGGAAACGATTATTAATTTAAAGATCTGATTACTAGACAAAGATTGCTGATCGCTTAAATTGTATCACAATGATTCCCAACGACTAAGTACAACACATACATTTCAAACCGATCAACATCAACCTGTATACCGGGCGCGGCTAACAATAAAACACAGTGATTAATTCATGTGCCCCGGCGCAGCTAACGAGGAACTATTTGGGGTCAGACAGTACCATTTGTATCTGGACCCACCGGTGTGCTTTGTAACAAAAATTGAAAGTATTGGTCTATCCGGTGATTTTGCTAGACTTTAAATGCCATGTCTTAAGATCTTGGTGGATAATGGTAATAGGTTTTGTTGTAAATTGGTTTTATTTTTATTTTTGACAGCTGCATCTGTTGGTCTTAGTTGTGGTAAGTCCAACTGGTCAGCGTGGGGTCCTAGGTTCTGTATCTTAGTCCAATATAGCGCTAAATAGCCTTTTTATTCTAAAGATTTAGGGCAATGCAATCAAGTTTGAGATTATAAACATAACATAGCATCATGCCTCTGCCCTCAATAGTACACCCAGTTATGTTTAATTCCCATGTAATAGGGGGCGAGCCTACTGCCATCAACCGGGGACAAATCCAGATTCCGTGACTGCTACTGGGAAATTTTTAGTGGGAAAACCCAATAATACATTGCCCGACCTGGGAATCGAACCGAGGACCTCATGCTCAGCAGTCGCGCTTGCGACCACCAGACCAAAGAGTCTTGAGATTATGACATCATTTTTATTAACTACAATATAGTTGGTGAAATAGTTTGAACCTGTGATATTTTCCTAGCTGCAAAAGTGTTGTCTAAATCTTTAATGTAAATAATTGACAGTAGATTAGATATGGCTAATTAAAGCTTCAATTCAAAGGTTAGACTAAAATGTAGTCAGATTCTGACATTTATCTTGATTGATAGCCATAAGTGGCTACTTCACAAGTAGAATTTTTAATTCATAAAATAATACGAATAACCTATTTATTTAAGCGGTCAGTTGCAAAGAAGTGGAATATTAGAAACGCAATAGCAGATAATTCCACTAATTCATGCTGGAGAGCAGTGGTGGCGCCCCGACTTACGAGCATTAAGATGGATTCGAACCCAAGCAGGGGCATTACTTTGTGTAATTTATTTCATCACCACTGCTTTCAAAACGGTGAAGGGAAACATCGTGAGGAAACCGGCATAGAACCAAAAAATTTAAGACATGTGATATCTACCAACCTGCACTGGGCTCGCGTCGTTGATTATAGCCCTCTCATAGAGAGGAGGCTTGTGTCCCAGCAGTGGGAACATTATAGGTTGATTATGCATGCCGGATGGGTGGATAGGAACACTCACTGCTCTCTGTTTTCTACTTGCTTAATCTGCTCAAATGTACAGGTAGCCTAAGAGTGGGAATATAAAATAGCTTACCATAGAATGTCCGAGGTATTCCGCCGCGTTGTCCGATATGTAAAGTAGTTTGCCGTTCTGTGTCATCATCATCAGGAACCCGTTTAGTGCCTGAGAAAGTGAAAAACAATTGAAATACTTTCCTGTACCTAGTCTTTGGTATTCACATAGCTGATTAATTTGATCAAACTGAACTTGCGAAATTAGAATCCAAAAATTTTGTTATTCGCTCCTTTTGCAATTTGCATACTTCTAAACTAATATTATAAATGCGAAAGGAACTGTCTTTGTGGTTTGTCACACCTTACCACACAGTCAGATCATACGTTATTCCGGTTTTTATAATATGAATTAAAATCTTTTAGTTCGAGTGTTACTAACATATATGGATCAAGGTCTAAAATAAAGAACTTTATTTTTTACATCAGTAGTTTCAAATTTATGGGAAATCGTTTGTCTTGGTGATGGAAATAAATGTTGATGGATGCAGAGTGAGAGGAAGGCCACAGAAAAGAAGGATGGATTGTGTGAGGAATGATATGAAAGAGAAAGGAGTAAATGATGCCGTGACGTCTGACAGGGGAGAATGGAAGAAGAAAACGAGTTGCGCCGACCCCAAATAGAATGCGACGATGACAGGAAGATGACGATGATGATTCCAGTAGTGCATTTCCGTGGGATAATTTCCGACCTTAAAGCGGGCGAAGCTACGGGCAAAGGCTAGTGATACTATTATAAACTATAATAACTTGGTATACACAGATCTCCATGCTAGAAGGGATTTATCTATTCAATCATAATGTGTTGTTCGCTAACTATTAATTCTATTGTTCCATCCATCATTGGCTTAATAATAATGTAAGCTAGGCTCACTAGTCACTACCTGAATCTTTCTCAACTCAACAGAATAAAACAAAAATCGGAAAGATCTTGAACTTCTGGTATTTATAATTTTATTTGGCAATAAAATAATTTTGTGTAACATTGAATTACATTGTTCAATATTCATGAGATAATCGATGTTTTCACGGAAAACAATCATTTAACGGTTATAATAATAATAATTCATTTATTTCAGATAAATTCAATCCATAATCTTAATTAATTCACGTGTTAGTAACAATATACTTACAAACTATGTTAGTAATACACTGACAAAGCCAAAAACAAAAAAAAAAAAAAACAAAAAAACAGAACCAGATTGTGGCATCACTGCTGCAAGGTAACAGGCCCAGCCGAGACCTTGCAGCAATGATTCATAAACTTACAATCAAGCCTGCTCGCTATCATAGACAGGATGCTGTTGGCGCTGCCCCGTACCCTACGGACCAAGGATGCACACCGCTTCCGCATCACCGCGTAAAAGCAGTCCAAGTGAGCTTCAGCAAACATACCTGATGCGCTGCAGTATCGGGGCAACCCCATCAGCACCCTGAATGCGTTATTGTATTGGACGCGAAGGGCGCTGTATGATTTTTGAGTAAAATGAACCCACAGACTGCAAGTGTAGAAAGCCGTGCAATACGCACTAAATATAGTGCGCTTGACTTCCTTAGAAGCACGCCTGAATCTGCAGGCAATCATGTTAGCTCTCACACACAGCGCCCTCCGCTCCCTATCAATATCCTCATCATCTTTGAGGTCAGTGGTCAATAAGTGACCCAAATACTTAAATTGCTGTACCCTCACAAGGGGTTTACCATCTATTTTGACTGAGGGTACTGCTTCTGGGTATTTACCCCTGGCCCCAAAGACCATGACTACACTCTTCTTACCATTATATGCCAGACCATGAAGTCTTGCATATTGCTCGCAAGTGGCTACGAGTGTCCTTAGCCCACAGATTGACGCGCTCAGCAGCACCATGTCGTCGGCGTAACTAATGTTATTACAACACACGCCATCAACATGACACCCGACACGCATGCTGCTAAGCGCGCCAATCAGATCTTTCACGTATAGGTTGAAAAGCGTAGGGGAGCATAACCCCCCCTGCCTCACCCCGCACTCCAACCCATACGGTCTAGATAGGGCACCTGCCCACCTCACACTATTGACTTGGTTTCCATACCAGTACTTTAGAGTATTTGTGACTTCTGGTGGCAAATTTACCTCTTCCATCTTCCTCCATAAAATGTCGTAGGAAACCAAGTCAAAAGCCTTGCTCAAATCGAGGAAACAGGCGTAAACTGGAGTGCAGCGATCCGTGTAGTACTTCACAGTGTGCTTCACACTCAATATAGCGCTGTCAGTAGATAATCCAGAACTGAAACCAAATTGGTTATCGTGTACACGTATATGACTGCTAAGTTGAGCGCTAAGCACACACCGTCAAACACTTTCGACATGATTGTGGCAAGAGATATTGGCCTGTAATTGTTCTTATCACCCATATCACCAGTCTTATTTTTGACGATGGGTACCACTGTTGATTTGATCATGTCACTCGGCATATAAGCATGACCCAGACAAAAAGTGAAAAGCATAGCCAACACTCTTGGCAAATGCGGACCAGCAAATCGGAGATGCTCAATGCTGAGACCATCATGACCAGGAGATTTTCCTCGACGCATTGCGTCAATTCTGTTTGAGAGCATTTTAGCGGTTATTCTAACTCCTAGGTCTTTCCGTGGTTCAACATTGAGCGTCGACCTAGATGGGCCTAATGGTGACCGCACACTAAAATGGTCTACAAAAAGGTCAGCTATTTGTCTAGCATCACTCACGCCATCGACGCAAACAGGGAGTCCAGGCTTGCCCTTAAGTCTATGTGTAATTAATTACTTAAACAATTTGCAATTTTTTATGTTTTATTGTGTTGAAATTCGCATCGTCAATATTCAAATTGTAGCTTATTCATAAACTCGCATACGTAAACAGCCAGAATCGGAATATACATATGTGCACTGTGCGGGGATCGAACCCGCGACGGGCAGTGCATCAGCCTATCGCTCAGCTACTGCGCTAACCGATTAATTATCAAATGACTTTATAGTGTTGCATAGTTCTTTTGGCACGTGGTGATGGCCACCATGACGTTATTTCAATAAAAGTCTCGTTGTGTCTTTCACAAATGTTTACCAATGGTGACTCCCTGACTAAGTCATTCAAGAGGCAAAAGAACCATACTGCATCATAAAGGGTGTAAAAAGACTCTTAACGAAACCGAATAGCACTTGTTCTCCCTGTCATTGCGATTATTTTTCTGTTCTAGACCATACATTGGAAACTTCTAGTTACGGAGATGATCATCAGCCGATAATGTTCCCACTACTGGGACACAGGCTTCCTCTCTATGAGACGGAGTTACGGAGATATTGAGGGTCAACGTTCCAACTTTTAACAAGTTTTTTTAAAATACATGTTTTTGATGTAATTTGTTTACTTAGGACACCTTCAGGACCCCCGTACTATTCAATCCTTCAGCACATTTTTCACCCCGAAACGTGATTTTTCACCCCAAAAAAAAAGTCGTTTCCCAGGAACAATTTTTGCGTAAAGTTACGTAGTTTGATGTACATAATGTTTGGTTGACGGCTTCGTGACGAGTCCGTTTACACCCTGTATCTGTAACCTTCAACCAACCTATCTGTGTAGGCGGAAAAACTCAGAAAATAAATATACCAAGTGACATATTGATGAACATTTTTATGGCAAGCAATACCACCTTGAAATGCACAGTTAAACTGGTCATAATATACCATAATCTTGCTCCAAATAAAAAAAGCAAATCGTACATATTTTATCTGACCAACTTGCGATACTCGATAGCTTTTTGCTTTCGTGTCTTCTATAACTTCTATACTAATATTATAGAAAGGTAAAATTTGTTTGTAGGAGGATATCTCCGGAACGAATGGTCCAATTCTAAAAATTCTTTCACTGGCAAAAAGCTGCATTATTCGTGGGTGGTAAAGGCTATAAATTATATTCAAACCATCACAATTTTTGCGGACGAAGTCGCGGGCGAAGTGCTAGTCTACCATATTATTATCCATTATGCCCGATGTTAGTGTTACGCGCGATCGCGAATCGATTGTCCAAGATTTAATTTGTGCAATCCATAACTCAGGCGTATCGCGGTTTAAACGGTAATGTAAATTAGAACGGTGGACACAATGCTCCGGTAGGTATGTGTAGTACACAAATTGCATCAATCTATGTATTAATAGGTCTTTAGATAAAGTTTGTGTGTGAATGTTTAAGTGCTAACAAGATTATGGTACGGGACCATCACAACATTTCACTTGTAATTCCCGAAGGGTTAGGCAGATGCGTACCTAATAGTAATTCCACATTTCGCCCGTCATGTTTAAGTCCCATGTTGCACAGTGGAACGAATGTATGGGAGCGGTTGGACGTAGACATGTCCGAAAAAAAAGAGTAAAATTATGCCAAACTAATGATGCCATCTTATTCGATTACTTAATGCCTTCATAACTTGTGGTGATGAATTTCTTCATAACTCCCATATTTCGGGAGTAATTTGAGAAAATGTGAAATTTTACTATGAAAATGAGTGTATCGAGCTCTCTCCCTCCTGATTCCGGGCTTGTTTCAAGTAGCGGTCTCTAATATCATAATGCTAATACTAAGAGCTATATTTAATACTAAGACACATAGTGCGCCAAATGTGCACTTTCTGGGATAAAGAGTGATGTTTATTTTATAACACAATTTTTTTATTTTTTGTTTATTTTGTTGATTAAAACCGTTTTTCTAAAGGTTTACCTTATTACAATAACATTTCTGAGCAGCCAATTAGAGAAGATATAAGCTAATTAGGATATATAATTAGGGACTTAAGGTTTACATATAAAACTGATGCACTAATCATTACTGATAAGAACATTGCTATTATTTAATTACTAAATGGCTCTTAATACACTAATTTAGCATGCATCATTTACTAATTATCACAATAACTAATTACCTTGCAATATTTAACAAAGGATACCTGGGATACCTGGATTTTATATAAATAGGTCACTATTAGTAACTTTAAAATCAGTGTTGATTTACACCTCGTTGTATCCAAGCTAATCTCGCAATGTATTTTCCAAATTTTAATACAAATCTTGATATTCACGTTGCTTTATGCGCACGCGCACATAAAGATTTACGCGACTTTAACTATTTGTTCAGTGTTTTAAAAGATAACAGTTGTGTTCAGTTATGTGAAAGTGCTGAAACAAGTTTAAAAGACTGGTGTCGTCGATTTTGCTACCGCATTTATGCAAAATGGACACAGTCTGGAAGAAGCACAGATAAGTTTCGGAAGAAACATGAGATTTGGCTACAGGCTGCAATTCAATGGCCGGAATTACAGAATGAAAATATGGAACCTTCTACAGAAAATATAAGTGACGTCATCGAGCCCATAATTTCTCCTGCTAAATCTGATGCTTCAACTTGTACACATCCTAGTCCTCGTAAATCTTTTGAGGACCTTAGTAACCGGCAAAAAAGAAGACGCACTGAAGATAGTCTTTCATGCAGCAGTAGCAGCGCTGAAATTATGTTTTCGGCCGAAAGGGCGCTTCAAAAGGCAGGACAAAGCGATACAGCTTATGTTATGAAATACTTGACGGAGAATCCAGAAGAGGCCTCAAAAATCAAAGCCTTCATTGAAGGTAAATCAATTCAGGTACGGGAAATATCCCCTTTGAAGGCATTGGCTCTTTATGTATCGATGAACTTATCGAAATGGCGCTATAACACTCTTCGGGATTTCAACACTCAAGAAGGAGCTCTTCAATACCCGAGTTACTACATGTTGGTTAAAGAAAAAATTAAGTGCTATCCGGCCAAAGAAGATCTCACAGTTACAGAGAGCTCTGCAAAAATCAAATTACAAGCCTTGATGGATTTAACCTCAAGAAGACTTATTAGGTCGTTAGAAACCCCTGTTGATCCCAATCAACAGCTCGTATTGACCAGCAAATGGGGTTTTGACGGATCATCTAGCCAAAGCATTTATCATCAAAGGACGAGTGAAGATGAGCAAATCGATCTTGCTAGTAATTTTATGATTAGTCTTGTACCACTGCGGCTCGTCTCAAAAGGTGTAACAATTTGGGAAAACGAGCGACCATCTTCCACTTCATTTTGCCGGCCAATATTGTTTAAGTTTATAAAGGAAACCAAAGAAAATGTGCAGAGAGAGATGGCTGAAATCGAAGCAGAGATTGAAGCCTTAACTCCATCCACCATCACTGATGGAATTAGTGTCAAACACCAACTGCTGTTGACAATGATTGATGGTAAAATTCATTCCATTATATCCGATACAGCAGCTTCAGTGTGTGACATATGCAAGGCTTGTCCTAAAGAAATGAATAATTTAGAGTTAATCAAAGATAAACACGCAAACGAGGACATGTATAAATATAGCTTAAGCACCCTTCACGCTTGGATTCGCTCAATGGAATGCTTATTACACATTTCCTACAAATTAGACATAAAATCATGGCAAGTAAGGGGTGATATAGCAAAAAGGCAAGTTGATGACAGGAAGAAAAGAGTTCAAGAGGCTGTAAGAAGAGAAACGGGCTTACTTCTCGATGTTGTGAAACAAGGCAGTGGATCCACCAACAATGGCAACTCGGCAAGGAGATTTTTTGAAAACTACACTAAATCTGCTGAACTGACCGGAATAGATGCTATGCTTTTAAGAAAAATCTGTGTGATCTTGCAGTGTATTTCATCAGGAGAGAAGATCAACGTAACTAAATTCCGAGAGTTCTGCTTTGATACTGCTAAGCTTTACGTGGAGTTATACCCATGGTATTATATGCCTTCTTCACTTCATAAAATTTTAATGCATGGGCCAGACATAGTTCAGAACATGTCAATTGTGCCCATTGGTTTTCTATCCGAAGAGGCATCTGAGGCTAGAAATAAAGATTTTAGAAAATATAGAGAGGGGCATTCTCGAAAGCATAGCAGTATCTCATGCAATGAAGATATTATGCACAATCTTTTACTGTCTTCTGATCCACTTGTTACAAGTATCCGTCCAAAAGGAAATAAGTTTGTAAAAAAATCTTCTTTTAAGGAATTTTATGAGCTTACGGATTCTGAGAAAAGTGATATCGAATTTGTTAACATAAATGATTTAGCGGACATCGATTCTGAATTTGAATTAATTGATGATGATGATGATGACGAAGATAATTAAATGATGTTATTGTTTTAAAATGTGTAACTTAGTAAATTAGAGCTTACATCTTAATTATTTATTGTACTTTTAATGAAACTAGGTAATTTATTATCAACTTACTTAAAAGTCATACTCTCATCAGTTCTTGTGAATATTTTTGTTAATATATATTTCTGTATATATATAATATATTTATAGACCTCTTAATAAGTCTGTCTGCGGTTTAAAGTAAATACAAATGGGGAAAAAACGTTTTTTTTTTTAAATTTTCATTTCCTTTTATCCCAGAAAGTGCACATTTGGCGCACTATGTGTCTTAGTATTAAATATAGCTCTTAGTAATAGCATTACGATATTAGAGACCGGTACTTGAAACAAGCCCGGAATCAGGAGGGAGAGAGCTCGATACACTCATTTTCATAGTAAAATTTCACATTTTCTCAAATTACTCCCGAAATATGGGAGTTATGAAGAAATTCATCACCACAATTTATGAAGGCATTAAGTAATCGAATAAGATGGCATCATTAGTTTGTCATAATTTTACTCTTATTTTTCGGACATGTCTACGTCCAACCGCTCCCATACATTCGTTCCACTGTGTGTTGTTGAGATTATAAACATAACATAGCATCACGCCTGTAATTCCCGAAAGGTGAGGCAGATGTGTACCTAATAGTACACCCAGTTATGTTTAAGTCCCATGTAATAGGGGGCGAGCCTATTGCCATCAACCGTGTACAAATCCTGACTGTGTGGCTGCTACTGCGAAATTCCTGATGAAAATACAATTTGCCGATTCGGGGAATCGAACCCAGGACATGATTCTCAGTAGTTTCACTTGCGACCACTAGACCAATGCGGCAGTCCTATGGTGGTACCGTAATATGGAATAATTGCTTCAATATTACCGTCATTGCTATAAGTCCTAAAGTAGTAGTAAGTCATAAGTTAAAAAATGTGGTGGTAAAAATGAAAACAAAATGAAAAAGCGTATTCACGGTATTATAACAAATTACAAAAAATGTGGGTTATTCCTCAAAGCGCAATTAAATTATTCCTCGAAGCGCAACCATTTGAATATGTGAGCGCAACTAATGGTTGCGCTTCGAGGAATAATTTAGTTGCGCTTAGTTGGTTGCGCTCAAAAATAGTTGCGCTTTGAGGAATACCCCAAAAATGTTACTTTTGCAAACTGTAAAGCAGTTTGTTGGCACTTATACCTGCCATAATTATACAGTATTACCTATATTTTGATGTGACAACTTGTAGTTACTTTTTATGTCTCCTTCTAATAGCATGCCCTTACTAACCTTGCTTTTGCCAAAAAAAGGAAATATGGCTAGCTGCTAGGTGTAACTTTTCAGTGTTATTAAACACCATGCATTTTTAATGAGTACTATTAGTAAAAATTGTCGAAGTCTAAGATTATATATGTTATAGATGGAAGAGTTGCAGAAACCACTTGTACACACGACAGCTGAACAAGCTATACCAACCCCGTTCAAGCGGATCTCTCATTATACAGAAAATATATACAAAGCGAGGCCACGTTATACTGGAAATGTAAACCTTGATGTGCCGCCGTGTGTACCTAACTCAAGCTCATAAGAAAGTAATATTATCATGACATAATATTATGTCCAATAAATACATCAGCTGTTGTAGTTAATTTAGAAAGGTCGGCAGAGGCCATAATTATCATGTATGTACGTATGTATCGATTGATATTGAAACATGTGACAAATGACCCCACATTTCGCTTACGTAAGTAGGTTAACAATTATTAATAGTTCATCTGACCTTATAAAACATACGAATGTATGCCACAAATAAAAAAGTCCATAATGAATACGTACCAACTAATATGAAAAATAGCTTCCAACTTATGATTAAAACCCCCAGAATTAAACATAATGAGTGGTTGCCATTGACCACACCCCACTAATACAGCCTTACGCAATGATTCAAATGCATTTTGTGTCCCTTTCTTACTTTAAGTCTCACCGTAAGAGTGAAGGAGACGGAAGATTCGGGTACTTTGAAAAGAACTGAGAATTTGTAAATGTGAAATTACGTGGCGTGGGAAACGAAGTTTGGAAAAGGTTTTAATTAATTAAGTTAGGGTTATGGCGGGGTATGGTTTTGCGTGTGCCCCGTATGGTGTGCTATATTACCTGGAATAACTTACGTCTGAACCTTCCAAGGACGTTAACAGAAGAAATTAAGTATGTGATTATAGTGGGTTCTTTCGTTTGGTGTTCCATCTGTTGAAGCTGATATTAGTAAAAGTTCATTATTTTCACCAAAACCAGTTGGTTTCAGTAATGAATAATTATTATATCAGCGTATTATAGTGTAGTATCTATAACTATTAAGTGCTTGAAATTGGGGCCAGTTCCAAAAAATTGAAAGAGAATCAGTGTCTTGGAATGGGCTAGTGATGAGGAAGGACGCATGATGATGGGCATATGACTAACAGAGTGATGAATATAAATGTTGATGGATGAAGAGGGAGAGGAAGATCAAGGATACGGTAGAAGGATTGTGTGAAGAATGTTCATCATCATCATCATCAGCCTATAATATTCCCACTGCTGGGACACAGGCCTCCTCTCTATGAGAGGGAATGGGCACTAATCCACCACGCGGGCCCAGTGCGGATTGAATTGAATGGAACCTGAATGTCTATTCGGATTTTATTCAGTAAGTCCAAACACAGTATACTAACCTTAGAAAATCCGAAGTTGAGTGTGGTGGACGGTTGGTGGTTGATGTCAAAGCGTTTGAAAACTGTGAACAAAACAGAAACAACAATTTAATAATTAAACTAAACTTATTTATTTAAAGAAACAAGTTTTTTTTTTAAATTAAAAGAAGAGAATTAGGTTTATCTATCAACATTAAACACGATAGTAACAAGTTCGGGTCCATGGCCATGCTATTAACCGTTGAGGAGTTACCTCGTGAGGAGGCGATCCTGGCTGCTGTAGTCATGTCATAAAAATGTTATATCACTAGAAAAAAAGTGTGTGCAAAACAGCTCAATCCGTTGGCGGGAAATAGGCTTGTTGACAAGGTCAAAAATAAAATATAAAAATACGCAGAAATAAGGCCACTCATCTTAAAAACTACCATCACCGTATAGAAATTAAATATTGGGGGACAATATAATTGTAAAATTGGATTTACTGATAATAAGTATTATATTTTATCCCAAGTAAGAATGACGTCACAACGTGCTATTTCATACAAATCACGTACACATTTTGTGTTTTGACAGTTCATAAAAAAGTAACTATTTTGACTTCCTGTCACATACCCTATTCAGTTAGAAGATTTGACCACTAACTACCAATGAAAGTTAAATAAAAGCGTATAATAAGCTTCGTTAAAAGCTTTAAAATAACGTCGTTTAAAAAATAATGCCACATAATAACTAACTAGCTTTTGCCTGCGGCTTCGCTCGTGTTAAAAATAGAATTTGACAATCAATTCGGGTTGTACTTTGCTTGTAATTCAATGATGATTTGAAAGACACGTGGTGCCATTTATTATCATAAGAACGTAATTGTTGTTTTCCTGGGGACAGTATTTTTTTTCGGGACAAAAGGTACTCTATGTCCGGTACTGTACACCTGACAACTTATATGCAAAATTTCAGGATGATCGGTTCAGTGGTTTAGGCGTGAAACAACAAACAAACTTACATAATATTAAGTTGGGATTATGCAGTATGAAAACGATTGTATTGGCTAACTGTATAAAGTAATATAAACTAAGGCTGTGGTATCACCATATTGTAAAAGCGACAATAAAGAGAAACCATATCAGCTATTATGAAAATGATTTCTCGTAAAATCGTTTATTGAAGTGTTACACATAACAGACATACATACAATTGCATGTTATTACAGATAAAACAGTTAATATGAGTATAATGCCTTCGTTCAATCCGCCGACAAGAAATTGTAACGACACATACAATATGTAATGTTTGTTGTAAGAGTACTTGCACACGGAGCGGGAAGAGGGAAGTACGTATCAAGTATTGGAGATTGTAGTGTCTTTAATCAATTTAATTTGAGCGTGTTTTGGTAAAATATAATACAGTTTTAAGTGTCTCGTTGTCGTAAGTGTGACTGCTAAGATTCATGAGGGTGCGATTAAAAGTTCCAGCAAAATTTTCGGGTTTTTCCAATAGGAATTACGCAAAAGCAGTCTGAAGCTTGCCCTGTTGTTGAAAATAGGGTCGGTCCTATTACATGGAACTTCAATATAACTGGCGATTTTGTGGGTGTCCTATTACGCACACCTTTGGCTAGCTATTCGGGGATTACAGGTGTGACGTTATGTGTGTACGTATATTATGTTCTTTTAGAAAGTTTATTTTGTTATATAAAACTCGTTCATTTATTTCAAAGGAAAGTCCTGAAAATCAAATTAACAGAAACTTTCAGTATGAGTACCTAGACAAAAACATACAAAAAAACAACGGGTTGCACTCCAGGAGTGCCGGCAGAAGTGAAAACTTGAAACAAAGCCATCTAGCTTAAACTACACGCACACTCGCGCAAGTGCCCTGCGCCGCCGATTCAATCTGAAGATCTGACCCGAGTTTAACAGTTTTTACCCATCCCAAAAAGTACACAACGCCGCTAAAGAGGTTTTCACTTCAAAAATATTTGTATCTATGTGAAGCCACCCTAACAACATCGAACACACGGGTAATATACGAACAATCGATAATTCGGAGCGGTCTACACCGATACACATCTCTATTGAGCCTCATGTCGACCATTGTACTCGTCGAGCGCTCTCTATCACTCGCATTACATTGAGAAACCTTTCTCTCCACGGCCACTTGAAAACTTATGACATTATAAAAATGGTATTTTAATAGCTTATGTTTAACCAACCACCAGATTTAGTAAAATGTAACGGCAAATAAATCACTTTTGATTGCCAAAATTAGTCAATGATCACCAAAATTAGATCCCCATAATGACCACCAGAAATTGAACTGTTGTACTCTTGCATCCGAGTCGAAGAAGACCCGGTCGACGGCGACCCGCGTCGCGGAGCTCCTACTTCTGAATGGTTTATAAAAAAATCGGGGTGCCCCAAGTCGGCCTAGGCAGAACTAGTTTGTCATCAACCACATCATTAAAATTTGGTGCTCATTTACTAAATTTGGTGATCAATTGATATTTTAGGTGATAGATGTTGGTGGTCACAAAGTTATTTTTGGTGGTCATTATATTTATCCCCTATTTTAATTAGCATTAATGTCGCTTGAAAAAAAATGGAGCAAGCCATTTATTTGTTATAATGTGGTGAGGAAAGTTTTGAGTATGCATGTGGGTGGGTATAAGAGTAGAGGAAGACCAAAGAAACGATGGAACAACTGTGTGAAGCATTATATGGCAAGAAAGGAGGTGTCTGATGAGATGACAACGAATAGTAAATTAACAAGTAAAAATAAAGATTAAAGTGCTTTCTGAGGCACGGAAGAAACTCGGTATGTAATGGGTTGTCCAATCCATCCACGGACCAACCTAGGCAAGCGTGGCTTAACCCGAAGATCGACTCGAGTAGATGTTATATATTCGGCTCTCGTGATCACTTAGTCATGTTCGGAATTTTCCTAAACGTATGTATATCTTCATTATGTTAGATTTCAAAAAAGATATCACAAAGTTGTGACACTATCATCCAAATTCATATTGATGTCACTGCGCACTTACGAGACTAACAGCACTAGTAATTATTCGATATCGATCCATACTTTCTATCCGGCGGCGGCCAGGAAGCATCGATAAACAATAAGCGGGCGACCACCCGATTATATCGATAAGTTATCTGTAGAATAATTCCCGTCTCTAATGGGCTCGCCTTAACGTAAGGGATTTACACTTTCTAAAGTATCTCAAAAGGGTTTCAGTGGAGGATGGATTAGAATACTGATAAGTTCTGTGGTGAAGACCGTCTCACACCGTACGATTGGTGATTGTTTTAATTGTGTGGGTGTATTCATTAGGTACAGCGATTGTGTTTTTTTTTAGGAGCTTGTGGCTAAATAATAACAGCCGCTCGGGTCGATGTTTAGGTTAAGCCGTGCTTCCCTAGGTCTATGGATGGGTGACGACCCGAGTTTCCTCCGTGCCTCGGAAAGCACGTTAAGCCGTTGGTCTCGGCTGTCATTTGAAGATCTTTGACAGTCGTTAGGTAGTCAATGGCCCAAAAAAGTCTGACAACCAGTCTAACCAAGGGGTATCGTATTACCCAGTACTAACTGGGTTGTGGAGGTCAGATATGCAGTCGCTCCATGTAAAATGTTGGTATTCAGCTGTATCCGGTTGGACTAGAAGCCGACCCCAACATAGTTCGGAAAAGGCTAGACAGATGATGATGTAAGACTCGGATAAAAGATTTTCATGCAGTTAATTAGCTGTTTTAGTGTACTAGTTTAGTTGAGCATATTTGCACAATACAATAACTCGGTATGTTTTCAATCAATATAATGATGCCAAAATCAAATCTTTTAAAACTTGATTGAAGTAGTTTCCAGGTAGACGTGACTGCAACGCCGAGAGGGAATGCCCTAGAAGGACACATAATGACCTTATTGGTGAGGTTCTCTTCCATCTTGGAAAATTATTGCCAGATTCCGAAAATTTTGGATCGTCCCGAACTTAATTGTACAGTCGCCAGCGCTGCAAAATACTAAAAACTGTCAAATTTCTTCATTCGATTTTGAACTTAACCGTCAACAATTATTTATGGTTTTAAATAATTTAGAGAAATTTGACAATTTGTGATAACTTGATGTGCTGTAGACTACTAGGTCATATTGTTTTAATCCGCTGAAATATAATGAAAGTGAAGACAAGATCTTTTTTAAACTAGCCTTCCAATTCCAACACACCAACATTGGCACATCTGAGTCGTCACTGCGATACTCGTCGGGCAGAATTCCTGGACCATTAGATAAACATCAAGAGCCGCCGCGAACGTTTGTATACATTACGTTTTAATAATGCATTCTCCACCGTTACGTGCCTGAGAACTACGATATGTATGCGAAAATTGTGCTTTTTGATTTATTTGTGTGCGTTCAGTAAAATAGTGAATGGTGGAAGTGCGCCTGAGTTATTTTATGTTTGAGTTCAATAAAATGTGGTTTGTTGTGTTTTTTTTCCTGGTATAAGGCTATTTTAAGTCTTAGGTTTGAGTTACATTATAAATTAGTTACTTTCAGTGCAATTTGGGATGTTATTTAAGCCATTGTAAATGTATAAAGAAGAGAAATGATCTTAGCTAAGGTGCATCAAGTAAATTTGGTCTATTTTTTGGTCAAAGAATCCAGCCACCTTAGGGCACTATTCCTGTTGACAGCGTGGACGAATTCTTTGACGCCTTTTAATGCTATTCTTCTTTTCTATATGTACATATTTTTATTTTAAGTTTGGTTATAAATAATTATGTAAATAGAAGAAATAAAAACATCAAGCTGTGGTAATGTTTTTAGTGGTAACTTATTAATAAAACATTACTACAACTTGTTATAAAATCTTTGCAAATACATAGGTTTCAAGATTGAGAACCTATTATAAACGTACAACATGTAATGTTCCATTCGAGCTAAGGAATCAACATTCCTTTAAGTAGATCTTTCTTATTCACTATCCAAAGTTGATTTCAATAGCTTCAACAAATCATACCGTTTTTACTTCATACACAAGAAATAGTTTAACATAAGCAACATATCTAGAAGCCAAAGAAACGCTAACAACCTGCATTCAATAGATTTCATCACTAATTAAAGCAGTTGCACAAAATCCATTGACTTTCAACGCGTGCGCAAGCTTGTATTGCTTACATCCATCTTCAACTTTCGTCGCGTTTGCTGATAAATACAAATACTTAGGTAATTGAAACATATACTCAATCAATTACTGATTCCCTCACATCTAGAGTACAAGTGTACTGACGATAGGATGAACCCTTGAAGTATGAATGAGACGAGCCACAGAGAAAATTAGTTTTGTGGTAATTCAAAGATCATTCCGTTCTATTAAATGATTAATGCTGGCTGGCTGCGTGGTTTCATACATTTGGGGATTAATTTTATTTAATATCATAATTGTGATCGTCAGTTCATTTCCTAAGTGAGCTAAATATATTTATTTTATTGTTTTCTGTTAACTTTTATTATTGCATTGCAGTTTTTAGAAGGCTTATTTCATCTGTTGCAATTTTTTTTTTGTTTATAACGATAATATTAGCATAAATCATACCAAACTGACCCATGGCCAAAGCCATGGTTTTAGGCAGGCATGAAAAAAAAAGAAGATACCATTCTGTTAACAATGTGTGTGATAACGATTAGCGCTCCACATCTCTTCATACCCCAACTCAAAAGTAAACACTTGCTAAACGCCCCAGAACAAGACTGATGGGTACGTAGTCGCACTAATGCGTGCGATTGCAAGTCGAATGGCGCACTGCATCAATGTTACGAGCAGATAGTTTTACTCAACTCTAGCTAAAATTAAGTATATTGGAGTTATAACTCAGTGTGCACAGGGGCCAGAGGTTGAGGATAATTGGAGATTTGTTGAGCTCTTGACAGATGTGTGTTTGAGTAATGGTGAGTTGTTGATGAGAATTTGTACTTACAAAAAAGGACAAGAATCAGGATGAATGATTTTGTAAATTAAATAATCCCTTACGGGATATTTCCACAAAAAAAGATCGCTCCTAATAAATAAAGAGACAAGAATGATTCTCCTGGGAATACGTATACTATAGGCACATCTGTGCTTATCCCTTCGAGGATAACAGGCTTAATATTATGTAACGTTATTAAAAGACGCCTAATATTTATACTACAATAACACACTCCAAAATCACTCACCGACAAATAATAAATTACATTCCTCACTAAATACCCAATTTTTAAATCGCTTAAACACATTCAAATTAGCTTAAATAATCAACAATATTAATTCACGACACTTAATAAAAACGCCAATAAAAACTTATAAGAAAATTTACCTACACTGTGTGTTCGCGTTTTAGTTTCCAAACATGCAAACAAACACATGCTTTTGGTATAACAACCTTATTACCTACACATTAAAGTTCAATTGACGCTTTAATTTCAAACATCTTCTAAGGTATTAGTCATTCTGAAATCAACTTCATAAACACAAGAACAAAGTTGATATTCTTTTCAAAACAGGGACTTGAATAGACTTTAATATCAATATAATAACTGCTTAGCCTGAGGCTGTACGAGCCAAGTTAAATCGTTTCCTAACTGATTCAAATGAAGCACATTTGTTAAGGAGAAGTCTCACAAATTGTTTCGTTACATTAAGTTAATGTTAACACGGAAAGCTCCGGTGTTTGTAATTAAATATTGTGGACGTGGGTTTGGTGTTGGGTTTTCTTCGCGTAAGGAATTTGTGTTTCTTGGTAAACTGAACAACATGCAATGTTTTGGTGTGTGTTGCTCTATAAGTGAGTGAAAAAGCGTTATTGAGTATCTGAACTTTAATATTTTTAAAACTATGCTTATTTTTGCTTTCACTATAATATCCAAAACAAAAATTTTATGACGCAGAGCTATTAAAATCATGAATATACATATTACACGAGGAAAGCTATTGGCGACAAATCGTCACCGGTTGTATTAAAAAGTTAACTGGAGTTAGTACTCTAGTTAACTTTTTATGTATGCTAGTGCATACTTAAATTGTATCCAGAAAATGAAATAGTATGTACTACAGAGTTCCTGACGATCGACCACTTTTCTCCCTTATTTCTTGAGTTATAAGGATGAAAAGTCGTCGACCGTCAGTGAGCTTGGTAAAACCTATGTCTCATTATCATCATCAGCCATCATTCAGCTGTCCATCGCTGAACATGAGCCTATCCAATCGAACTTTCAACTTGATTCTCAGCAAATCTCATCCAGTTGCTACCAGCCACCCAGTAGTAGTCTTCGTACGTTCTGATTTTTCTTGAAATGTTACGATTTGATGATGTTGATTGATGTTGATGATTTAAAAGTAAATAGTCAGAGCAGAGGAAAAGTGGCTAAATAATAACAGCTGCTTCGGTTGATCTTTAGGTTAAACCGTGCTTGCGTAGGTTGGTGCGTGGATGGGTGATCACCCACTGCTATGACCAACCACTTACTAAGTCTCGTCCGTGTCTCGAATAGCACGTTAAGCCGTTGTTCCCGGCTGTAATTTGTGGACCTTTGAGAGTCCTTACATGTTGTCAGTGGCCTGAAAGTCTGACAACCAGTCTTACTAAGGGGTATCGTATTTCCCAGTACTAACTGGGTTGTGGAGATCATATAGGTAATCGCTCTATGTAAAATACTGGTATTCAGCTGAATATGGTTAGACTGGAAGCCGACCCCGACATAGTTAGGAAAAGGCTAAGCAGATGATAATTTAACAGTAAATAGTGAGAGTTGTAAGTGGGCCTAACAAAATCCAAATGAACATTATAATTTCCAAGAGAAATTCCCACAACATTCGATAGGACGTTATGGTGTCCATAAATAATAGCGGAGCACGTGCGCAGCGCCATAATCGTTACAGTAATTAATTAGCAGCGCGCCGAGCGATCTGGGCGCGCGCACGCCGCCTAATCAATTCTAATGTGGAGCGCATTTGATTATACGTAAATCTAGTTTTTTTTTTAAGTTATACTTCTTTTGGCGCGTTAGAGAAAAATGATGAGAGTATTTTTTTTACGATGCGCGCCACACTGTCACGAAAAACCGACACCCTGAAGTTAGCTAATCAACATACACCCTGAAGTTAGCTAGTCAACATTTTAGTTTTATACGCCAAAGAAGTATAACTTTTTACGTGCATAATAAGTACACACACACTTTTTTGCATTTTGGTAGTAGTTTTTATTGAAAATGGTAGAAAAATGTGTTGCGCAGACTCCAAATAATATGAGACATGAGCAAGAAGATGATGGTACTATTTTAGTTCGTTGACAGTCTGTTCTTATATTTTTTGCTGAACTGAGCATCGGAAATCGTCCAGCCAGACAGCGTTCAAGAAAAAGTCCAAAGAACTCGTTGGACTTTAAGCACGTATTTACAAAAAGGTGCTTTCAACATTGACAACTTGGACACCGCATCAGTAATCCACAGTGATTGGAGTAGGTAGATTGATTTTTGGCACTTGTATCATAAATGTTCACAGTAAGAATAACATGGATAAGTCATTTTCCCGGAAAGTAATTCCGGTATTTCCGGATCCAATTAAATATTGTTAATGTTGGTAGTGATATTATTACTACTCAATTCATTTAAAGGAAGGTACCACCGGTTAATGCACCACCCATGATCCTTTGCTCTGATTGGTCGTTGGGTTGTGTCAAATCGTGACTGGGTAACGTTAAAAAATTATGAACAATATAATATTGCTCATTTTAATACAATTCCTACCCAAGTTCCGATTTTTTTCAATTCCGAAAATCCGGAGGAATGTCCATATTAATATAGACATTTTGGATCAACGACCCCAATTCAATCTACCTACTCCGATCTATGGTAATCAAGCTATGGAAAAAATATTTGTCTTAACAATAAATTAGCCTAACTGCCCATTTTCAATGTATTTTTAATCTACGTTATTCTATAGATGGAGTTAATTTAAATCAATACAGTTATATCCCTATCACTACATATTATAAAACAAAGTCCTCCGCAGCGTCTGTCTATCTGTTCGCGATAAACTCAAAAACTACTGCACCGATTTTTTTGCTGTTTTCACCAATCGATAGTGGAGTGGTTCTCGAGGAAGGTTTTAGTATATAATTTGTCAAGTTTTTGTTGCGGGAACGGGATCAAAATTTCATGATCACTTTTGGTCGCGATAACCGAAATCCACGCGGGTCAAGCCGTGGGCATCAGTTAGTTCTATATAAAATAATCAAATTTCTTAACCCTGCATCATCTCACTGCTGGGCACCGGTCACTCTCTCTTTCTTTCGAAAACGAAATAACTGATAAAAATAAATCATCATCATCATCATTTTCCTGCCCTTATCCCAATTCATTTGGGGTCGGCGCAGCATGTCTACTTCTTCCATACTTCTCTATTACTCATCATCTCATCAGACATCTCGTTTCGGGCCATATCGTCTGATAAAAGTCATCATTTTCCTCTCTTGTCCCATTTTACTTGGGGTCGGCCCAACACGATTTTCATCTTCATTTTCTCATTTTTCTTTCATATCATTCATCAGTATCAGGAATCTTAAAATAATCCATTCATCGTTTTCTTGGTCTTCCTCTCCCTCTCCACCAACATTTATATGTATCACTCTTTTAGTGACATGCGATACAATTTTATTTATCATCATCATCTGCCCAGCCTTTTCCCAACTATATTGGGGTCGGCTTTCAGTCCACCAGATTATTATTTATTTTAATTTTCATCATCATAATAAAATATGAAAGCAACAAACATTCAACCATTTCCGAATAAAAGCATTCTAACGCCGTACTACCAAAGTGGGTTTATTTAAAAGCCAGCCTGCAGGTGGTTAGCTAAATTGAGATGTTCGTTAGCTCCTAATGGTATGTATCTCGTCAATCGCGGCCTGTTATTTCTGTCGCCCAAGAACTGCCCTCCTGGTCACTGATCCGGCTTTTTAATAAAGTCGCATGGATTATATTGTGGTGGGTATTGTCAGTTGGACCTTTTTGTTGGTGATTTCTTAGGTTGAAAAGAGAATGATGAATGATAAAATGTAAAGTTATGCTTTTACTTATCTTTCGTGATTATTCATTATTTTGAGCTCCCACAAATAACGGAAGATATCCCATAAGTGACAGTATAGGTTTAGTTTTAAACCGTAAACGATTTCAACAATCCATAACATAACATAACATCACGCCTGTAATCCCTGAAGGGTTGGGAAGAGGTGTACCTAATAGTACACAACAATCCACTGCAGTGATAATTAAAAAAACTACAAGCTTGTTTCTTTTCAAACGAGTTAAAAGAACCTCGCTGTTGTTGAACGAAAATTGCTGGAATGATGATGATGCCTATTTTGCCCGCGGCCTCGCTCGCATTAATTTAGAATTTGACAATAAATTCGGGTTGTACTCTGCTTGTAATCATATAATTTAATCATTATACGAAAGACACGTAGCGCCATCTATAATCATAAGAACGTTATTGTTCTTTTTCTCGGGAGCAGTACTTTTTTTTTCGAAACTGCAGGTATCCTATGTCTGTTTCTGTGTACAAACAGACAAAGTATATTCAAAATTACAGGATGATCGGTTCAGTGGTGAAAAGATAACAAATAAACAAATTTACTTTCGCATATATAATATTAGTTAAGAAGTTACAGTTTCAGGATCAGTTGATACTATGCATGGAATTTTTAAAATTAATCTGAACTATCAAAGTTAGTATCAAAATAAAGCATGATTTAATTGGACAGAGCATTACCACTCCAGCACACCATATACAATTCCTCGACGACGTCTAACTGAAGAATTGAAACTGTCTCACGAAGCTTTTCAAACGTTAGTCCCTCTACCAAAAGTGGTAGGTGGAACACTTGGGACCGTACAGAACCACCCCACTTATGCAAATCCTACAGTCAATTACTACAGAGGAAATTGTTGCGGTCTGCTGAGAGTCGTGCGATGCCTTTTCGGGTTGCTCTCTAGTAGTCTATTGTCTGTCAGTCGCGGGGTGTGGACACTGGTGGCTTAATTAGTATGTGTGATATATGTGGGGCTAACGGTGCCTTGAGATTATTTGGACGTTAGTTTGATTTAAGAGACTTCTAAAAAGCGTTTAGAAAAGGATTTCTTTTTTTACGGAATATTTATAATTTTAATTTAAATAAATGAAGAAGTAAAGTGGCAAATATTTAAATCGTCAGATGTGATCGCCATAGCCCTTGCTTAGGTCGTGAAAGCATTCACACCGAGAAGATTGAACTCACACATCCCGCTTGGAACGTCAGGTATGGTTCTCGGTATGATTGAACGCGACGATATTATTCAACTGTCGCGTCAACTAAACAGAAACGTAATAATTTTCTGACGAGTTAATTCCAATGATTTAAATCTTTATAAAGGATGTAACTGAAGCTTTACTGTTTTGTATAGTCTCAACCATTGAAGTAGTTTCGTAAGAAACACGTCAAAAATCAAAACATGATTCTGTATAGTATAGTAGCAAACCAGAATGGTGGCCAAGATACAGCGGCGAAACTAAGCAATGAGGAAAGAACTTTAAGTAGGAGTTTCCACCAAAAATTATTACGTCTAATAACGACAACACTTAGATCAATCAAAAAACCTATGAAACCAACACCAGCTGTCAACATTACGTAACATTAAACGCATCCTAAGGTCACCTTCACACCGGCTGTCTAAGTCGCAATTAACGTTTCAAACGCGTCAAACAAATTGGCTTGTCATGCCAACAGGCTGGTGTGAGGGGGCCGTTACTTTAGGCACAAATTGACGGCTCTTTGAAGGTTTGATGGGCACGTAAACTGTGGGAGAAATTGTTGGTAATTAGAGTAGAATGGGATTCGTTCAAGGCGTGGGTATTAAATTTTATTTGCTTGTTAATATCAGCGTCTGAATGTATGCCTGCTAAAAACTCCAAATTTGCCTGATCAACACTGATAGCTCAGTCAGCTACGTCAAAAAATATGCTGTATTTTGAATAGCAGTCTAACTGACTGAAGTAGGTGTCCCAGTAGGAGCAGCCCCGCCTAAGGTGTAAAAAATCGGGCTGCGGGCTGTTCGAAAGAGATACCGCGGCCCGGGAACACAAAGGGCAAGGATGGAACATGGATGGGTTTTAGTCAGTACAAGTCTGACACTCCCTTCCGCTCTGCCCAGAGCGGAAGAAGTCATTTGATGATTTCCCATCCGTAAAAAAAAAAATCTTTCAAAATTCGTGGTTCAAACCACGGCAGGCCACGTTTATGTTGAGGTAGCTATGAGCGAAAGTAATTTTACAATGAATCGCAAACAGTAACGTTATTCGTTACTGTTTGCGATTCATTGTAAAATTACTTTTTACTTTGTTGTATCCCTGATGAAGTTAAAAACTGTATTGGATGATACACTTTTAATGAAATCGGTGACGCTTCAAAATCCTAAGAATTCAAAAATCCTAAGAAGCCAAGCATACGACGTTATAACAATAATTACATCTTGATTTTCAGAATTAAATTAATTAACTAAATAACAAATTGACTCTGTGGTTTTTCCAAAAAAACATAAGATCACTAATCAAACCTGCTGTTACTATGTCAAGGAACATTAATTACTTCGGAACACGTTGAGAGCGTAATTAATCTTTACACGAGTTGATAAACCATTTTATCTGTTTACGAATAATAATTATTATTTGATCCCCTTGACATTTTACATTTTTTATATAAAAATAAACTTTCCGATAAATGCTCCATCAAATAAACAAAATTAAGAACATACGTAGGTACGTGTTCTTTTTAATCGATATTATATATACGAATCGATAGGCCCCGTAAATACAGGTCATTCGATTTATAAATCAAACTCGAAATCGATTTCAACAAGTGGCTATTAATTAAGTTGTAGTTAGATTAGAAATTAGATAGAGCAACAGTTGGGCGGCGACGTCAGTTAATATATGGGATCTATTATTAAAATTATCTATAGATAAATACGCTGCAATCGTTGAAAATAAAGGTGTGAAGTGGTGAAACTTGATGCCACTCAATATTTTTCCAAAACATATAATTATGTGTTTATAAATCGCCTCGTATCTTCGGGAAAATTTTAGCTGTTTATTAAGATGTTACGTAATACAACCACCTGTTGGTATTTTATTATAAACGGTAAGTATAGGTGTTGTTTGCAAGGTTATTTTGGACATTACAACATCTTCAATTTTATTTGGACAATTTGCACCTTTATCGTTGAACGCGTTGATGTCTTTTGTATGAGCGTACAGATTTTTTTCATTTTTTTTGGGATTCTGATTAAAACCGCAATATATGCTTTACTAACATCGCAATTACCTTCAAATTATTCAAAACACACAACATTTGATCAGTAGTACTTAATTTCTAAATAAATCACGCACATTCCGTCTTGATTGGCTGTCAACATTGACAAATAAAAAATTGCGAAGTACACATGAATGAAATATGATATTTCTTTTCATTAATCTATCCATCAATAGTTTGAAACAGCGCTTCTGATGATTAAGTCATCAATTTTAATTATATTACATTGGCAATAGTAATGACAGGACAGTGTTGTGTATGTATAGATGTACATAATGTATAAGTTTGAACAAACGCGGTTTGATTCAATGTTATACATGTCGCAATAAGAAGTGTGAACGGGCATTATGAGATTATGGCGGTTCTATGTGTTAATCTGTTTAGCTTGGTGTTCAAACCTCTTAATTATAACAGTAAATTTGGCTTATATTAAATTATTCAGGCCGACAAATTTTCGTCTGGGAAAGCAAATTCAATTTTCTTTCTTAAACAAAACGACGCTCCATGTAAAACACTGTATTCAGCTGCATCCGGTTAGACTGGAAGCCGACCCCAACATAGTTGGGAAAGGCTAGGCAGATGATGATGAAAAGAAACGACGACTGGTTTAAATACAATTTTTGTTATTCCATTTACATGATATTCAGTATCATACTCGTATTTCTATCTTATATTCAGTATTATATTTGGACCATGTTAAGCAGATTAGATCCAACTAACGTTTTGTTAGTTTTGAGTAAATGCGATTTATCGTGACATAAGTGATGATATACTGGTACAATTAAAGCTTTGTTATGGCAATGTCCTAATAAGATCTTTTGTGGATCTATTCTACTTAACATTCCATTTGAGTAAAAACTCAAATGGACCTGGGTACCATGGTACTATATACCAACGCTTTGAAGCATTAAAAATGAAATATAGTAGTTTTTCTTTTACTTGAAGCCTCAAATGACTAATCCATTTGCGTCTTTGAGTAAATGATGGATTATCTACAACTAGACGTAAACTTATGATCTTCTAATTGAAAGCAAACACGACCAACCTTCCTCAATCAATCAATACTGCAATTACTTAGATCTGCAATTTTATGCCTTCATCATCCTGCAACAAATATACAATTTGTTAGGGACGTATTTTACTTGAATAATCGATTTTCAGGATGTATGTAAGGATCGTAGCAGGTGGCGTTCTGTGGTTTCTGCCTACCCCCATGGGGAAAGGGCGTGAGTTTATGTATGTATGTATGTAATCGATATTATCGATTTTTAAAAAAAAAAATTTTAGTTTTTTATCGTATATATATATATATATATATCGATATTTTCGTTTACTATTAATAATATGGTTCGAAAAATAACTTAACAATACTTTTATGTTCTCTAAAGCGGAAAGCCTAGCTGTATAACAGAACGCTCATATTTAATTTGGAAGTAACATTCCTATATTATGTTATAATCCAGAATTCGGACTGCTACTCAAAACTACCTCACAGGAAAACCCAACAACAACATTTTGGCTGGTCTGGGAATGGAATCCCCGACCCAAAGTTCCGAAGTCTCTAGACCAAGAAGGCAGGCAGTAGGCATTTAGTAGACCATGCAGAGTCGTCTTAGTTCTTAATGAACCACTATCCCGCTATAATGAAATTGTTAAATCGAAACCTACTATAAAAAAAACTAAGATAGCTGTGGACGTCCTTCGGCTAAAATGATGTTGAATAAAATAAATTAATCTTCTTCTATACGATGCTAGATATATTACATTTCTCCATTCACAACCTCTATATTTGTCCGAAGTCTTATAATATCAGTATCCACAAAAGCACAATCCGGTCCAATATCCATCCAGCAGATTATTATAAACAAGCTGATGCCCGCGACCTTCGTTCGAAATTATTAAAAAATCCCCATTATTATAAGCACTTTCTTATTTGAATCGAATTTTGTTACCAATTTCAACGATTTTTTTTTTTTGCATGGTACCCTAATTATTTATCTAAAATAAAAGTAGCCTAAGTTACTCCTTGTTACAACAGCTATCTGCCAGTGAAAGTCCCGTCAAAACCGGTCCAGCCATTTCAGAGATTAGCCGGAACAAACAAACAAACAGACATACAGACAGACAAAAATTGTATTGATTGATTAATCTGAGCCTAGGTACTTCAAAAGATCCACCACTTAACATCCTAGCCCCCACAGTTCCGTCTCAACTCAAGTCCGGTGTGAAGGTACAGCGCTGATGAAATCATTACCACTACCGGTTGTTATGACCTTTTGCTCCGTAGCTAAATAATATTCGTTTTTTTTGCATTAAAACAATTGAAAGTGCGATCGGTACTTGAGCTTAAGGTCATGTATGGATGTAGTGATGGACGACGAATGACTTTTGTTTTGAGTGTTGTATAGTTTATAAATGTTCATTTGTGGTTATATTTTTTTGGGGATTGGGTGTGCTTTTAAATTATAGTCTCTATAATATTTTTTTTTCTAGCTTTTAAATACTTGCGGATTCGCCCGTGTAGAGATTAGAATCAATGGGATCGTGCTACTAGGATAAAAGAATTTAATGTCGTACCCCAGATCATATTCTATCGACGCGTCAAATTTTATTCAAATTTGTTCAGCCGTTAAGGGGCGTGAAAAGGTTACAGATAAGCAAAGAGACAGACAGACCGACAGAGTTACTTACGCATTTTTATTGGATTGAAATAATCTACGACCTCTAAGTGAGCAACTTAGACTATGTCGGTTGAATGCTTTTCACCTTTATGCCATATGTAATAAGGTTGAAAAGTGGTCGACCGTCAGCGAACTCGGTAATACTCGCCAGCATATCAAGTTTCCATAAACAGTCAAATTTCTCCAAATGATTTTGAACCATAACATGTTGACGGTTAAGATCAAAATCGTTTGAGAATATCTGACAGTTTGTACTAACTCGATGCGCTGGCGATTGCACTGATTGAGTTAATTTTAACATTTTTGTTAGATGAATTCAGTGTAACACTTTTAAAGTTAACTGCCTAATTTCGGCATGAATGGTTACTCTGATCCGCTCAGTCATTCTTTCACCTCGTTAAAAATTATATAAACCAAATCAATATTAAACCAAAAACCATAATTAATATATATAACTCTCTTATCCAATAGCTACCTATTCAGATTACAGAACAACAGAAGAACTCTCATGAATAAAAACCAAAACAAAGCATTTCGATACTTGATTGATAAACTTTTAACTCAAAACAAAAAGGTATTAATGTTCCTCGTGTACATTCAACGTCAAACGTCTTTCATCGATTCGAATCGCCCATTGTATCGAATAAACGCGTGTCGTAATCGATTGTATCAATCGATACGAATAAAATGTTATTATTATTATTTCCGACCTTACCCAAGGCATTAATTGTTGCTAGAATAGTTACCTGACAATTAATTTAATTAAGAATGTTGTAAATGTGTGTTGTATAAGTTTGAGCTACTCAGAGGTTGAATTTTGAACCAGTTGAGTGTGACCCTATTTTTAGGTTAATTGGTGAACTCAATACCAATGATAGCCTAGTGATGTGACCGTCGGACTGCCAAGTCACTGGTCTCAAGTTCGAACCCAAAAAAAAAACCCAAGACACGCAACTCTGACTATTCGGGTTCATCTGCGTATTGTACAATTATCACTTGCTTCGGTGATGGAAAACATCGTGAGGAAACCAGCATGCCTGAGAGATATTTCTCGACGGCGTGTAAAGCCAAGTCAGAGCTCCATGGGCGGCATTAAAACTCTGACACCAGGTTAGGCACTAACCGCACGATAAAGAAAGAAGATTGAGTTTTATTGCATTGTTGATTGACCCTTCTAAATAATTGCGTTATTTGGTTTTCTTTAATCAAATATTGCAATATCGTCGGCACGTGTGTGAACTATGACTCAGTTTTTTAAAAAGCAACGTTCTGTTAAGATGTTTCAACTTCATCATCATACGTTTTGTTATTTTTTTTTTATAAAAATTAACATCTACACGTGTAAGGGTGGGTCCACACTAATAAGATAACATGTTATAAAATATGTTTCATTAGAGGGTTAGCAATGTTGTATGATTTTGACGTGTTGCATAGCAAAAGTTTCGTAAAATGTTGTTTAATCAGGACGCACCCTAAGTGAATTATTAATTCAACAACAACTTGGGAGCATGTGAATTCTACCATCATCACCTGCTGAGCCTGATTGTGTTCGGTTTTCAGTTTCACCAAATGCAGTTGAATTATTGTTGTTGCTTGTGACGTCTGTTCAAACTTTATAAGTTCTAATGCAATTGCAAATTGAACAGGGATCTTTAAACCTTAAGATGTATTTCCAATTAGTGCATAAAAGAATCGATTCTAATTTTAAGATAACATAACATAACAACAGGCCTGTAACCACCGGACGGTTAGGTAGAGGAGCCCACATTAGTACACCCATATTTCGCCAGTTGTGTTTAAGTCCCATGATACAAATCAAGACTCCGTGGCTGCTACTGAGAAATTCCTGGTAGAAAAACCTCAGGACCTCATTCTCAGACTAGTAACTTCAAAGATAGACCAAATAACAACTATAACAAGACTGTCTTTCCCATGCAAGAAAGACTCCACTCATTTACGTCAGCTAAGGTAATTTACTGTTTCATATCCGCTCTTTATATCCATCTTAAACCAAATTACATATCACCAATCTCCATTATCAATTCAAGGCTCCAATACAGACATAAGAAACAAGTAACAACATTTATTAAAATAATATTCAATTGTAAGGTTGGTACGTAATAATAGTGGGCTAATGTTGCCATAAATCTCAGGGCGTATGGTATGAATAGGACCCAGATTGCTAAGAACCTTGACCTAGAACTATGGCTTGCAGCCTGGCTTCGCTTGTCAAAACCGGCTTTGATGTTAGGCCTTTTTAGTTGAGGTGAAATTGTTGTTGATGAGATGATTGATCATTGAGATGAGTTTTGTAATGGACTTGTCAAGATGATTTTATGGAGTGTGCTAAATATAGATGGAATTTGCATAAGGTAATGTTATTCCAATTGAATACATTATGTTTTAAACTAGCGTAAATTTTTTATTTTAGTTGTAGTTAATGAATAAATACAATAATTAATGAAAGCTACTACATTTATTATTTCAGATGAAAATAAGCCTGCTATTTTACCTGAAAAAATAGGTATCAAAAGTTTTTTAGTAATTGGAATACCACCATGTAAAGATAATTGATTGATTCTAAAAATCATTTACCTGAAGACAACTTTCAAATCATTTATCCAAATTGTGAACTCAATCGTTTAATTTCAATGTAATAAATTACAAAATTGAAATAAATTAATATGAAAGATTTAACAGATACGGTAGGCAATAAATATATAGCTCTTGAAATAAATTGCCCGGGGCAGTATTGTATTGTGAATCATCACCTTAGCATTAGCAATATACCGTGCGTATGTTACTTATTAAATGAGTACAATGTTAGAATAAATTCTATCTCTCAAGCTTTGTTGAACGAGTAATGTTTTTGTCCTGAAGTGAGAGAATTATGGGTTGATGGATACAGAAAATTACACTAATTATTAAAAAGTTATCCTTAGCCGTTTCGACGGGTTAAAAATGAATAAAAACCAACTATAAAAACCATCTGTCTTGGAATTTAAATTGAGTATAATTCCAAAAAAATGCTGGACAAAGATTACTTTGGCCTTTACTAGAAGCACATAAGTTTTATTCGACTAGTGGAGGGACACTCAATGAGTCTTCAAACCAATGTATAACTAAATAAAATATAGTTAATATCTTTGGAGAAAGACTGCGTGTAAGACCAGAAACACTCTACCATGTAAATCAAGCGTGTTTTTTGGCTACAATAGATCTTGTGGAGCTAATCTGTCAATCAATTTATACGCACGTGTACGCTGTTGGTAATATTTTTATAAAAGCTGCAACTATTACCTGCTTATTATGTATGTAATAAAATTGTTCATAGTCATAGAACATTGCTTACAAATTATTCTGTGTGAAAAACGATACCGCGACCCAAAATGGCAAGTTTTTTAAATAATTAATGAAGAAATAGACTATACTGCAACGGCTGAAAACTAAGGCCCCTCGCCCACGACGACTTTTTGTAGCGATGCTGTCGCGCGTTTACGAAATGCGCGACTGCATCGCTACTAACGCGCGTTAGTCGCATTTGCAACGCGCTACAGTATCGCGACTGTATCGATGCAAACGCGTGACCGTGTCGGACGACATCGGGGAGAGAACGGAGGGAGGGTGGCACGTGAGTGGAGAACCGAGCGAACGCATCGCGACAGAAGCGCACCAGTACCGCGTTTGCATCGCAACTGAATCTGGGCCCGTGTGCGAGGGCACATAGCTAGCGACCGCTTCGCGACTGTATCGATGCGGACGCGCGACAGCATCGCTACTGCATCGTTACAAAAAGTCGCCGTGGGCGAGGGGCCTAAAATCTTCCGTGGCGATATCGTTGTTGCTAGGCGAGACCAAGAAAGATGATTCAACTTTTCTAGAACCCAGTGGTATAACCCCATAAAATAATGAAAAGAGATAAGCCACAGTCCTTCAAATAATCACCCCTTAATAAGACTGTGAAAGAATCTATGTGGTGATAGTAAGCAGTGAAATGGACGAGGCGATAGGTAAAAAATCCTCACTTTAATATTATAAATGCGAAAGTTTGTATGTATGGATGTGTGTTACTCTTTCACACAAAAACTACTGAACGGATTTGGATGAAATTTGGAACACAAATAGTAACCTGTATTAACATATAGGATACTTTTTTTCCGATAGTATGTTCCCGTGGGACAATTATCGAACTTCACGCGGGTGACGCTGCGGGCTTAAGCAAGAAGACTATAATAAGCTCAAAAGAAACAGCGCGCCTATTATAATTGTTCTGGCAAGACTGACATAACTCAAGCTCAGTCTTGCCAGAACAAGCAACACAAAACCACTAATTATATTTAGGCAACACCTAATACTAATATCTATTAACAGTCTTATCCACCTGTTCCCATAACAGGTTCTATGTAATTTTCTGCCTATTTTAAAATTTAAATCATATGGTAATGTGACATAGCACCGCGGACACTAATTGGATTAACGTTCGCTGCTTATATACCTACTATGTACTTGTTTATGTATATGTAGTGTTAAATAGTGATAACGCTAAGTGTTAATGTTGTTTATATTGTGGTTTAATTGCTTGTTGAGTGGAATATATCAGGTTATGAGTTGTCATTTTCAGGTTTTGTATAAGATAACTAGCTGACCCGCGCAACTTCGTTTGCGTCACATAATGCAATTAAATAATATTGCGACTACCCTACCCTACCTACCCTACTTACCCTACCTATCCAACCTACCCTACCTATACTTACCATACCTACCCAACCTACTCTACCTACCCTACCCTGCCCTACCTACCCTACCCTACCTACCTCCCTAGTACCTACCTACCCTACCTACCTCCCTAGTAGCTACCTACCCTACCTACCTCCCTAGTACCTACCTACCCTAGCCCTACCTACCTACCCTAGCCCTACCTACCTACCCTAGCCCTACCTACCTACCCTAGCCCTACCTACCTACCCTTCCTACCTACATTCCTAGTACCTACCTACCCTTCCTACCTACATTCCTAGTACCTACCTACCCTACCTACCTACCCTACCTCCCTATTACCTACCTACGTGACGTGGGGTATCAGTTGCGCTAATTTATTTAAAAACGCTTTTATTCATTTTTTTTTTCCGTGAATGCGGTCGTCGGGATAAAAAGTCTGCTTTCTATTTGCAAGCCAATTCGATATTTAAATAAAACCTTTGATAAGTTGGCTCCTTGGTTGCCATGCTTTTGAGTATAAGATCGTTCCATTTTTAAATATAGTAAAGGTATCGACATCTGTTAGAATCATTTGGAGTTAACAGATAATTGTGACTGTCAAATAATAACAGACAAATAATTAGCAATAAATTAAAATTGCGATTTAAACTATCCTATCTCTCAAGTTGGATCGAACTGCACATGGTGTGCGAATTTTATTATAATCGGTTAAGTGGTTTAGGAGTCCATTGAGGACAAACATTGTGACACGAGATTTATATATATTAAGATATAACTGATGTGTTGGATGTGTGGGACGGGACGTTATTTTCAGGGTTTTTTTTTTTTGTGAGAGGTTAATGTTTTCTGTTGTGTGTTTAAATGGTTACTATGCAGATGAGTTAATGTATGACCTAAATCTTTGAGCCAAAGTAATGTGTATCATTGTCTGTAGTCAAGCCTAGTGTTGTTTTTTCTTTACCATAAGCCTAACACAAAATAACCTGAGATAGGACATAAGATGCTTTTTATCCCGGTAGTACCTACCTTCCCGTAGGATAATTTTCGACATCCACGCGGCTGAAGCCACAGCCAGAAGTAACTACTTTATTGTACGTTTCACGTCCAATGCGCGTATTTTGCGTGCGTTCTTTATAAATTTTCGAAACATTTTTTCAGACATTCAGATTGGTCTCAAATGTGCAAATAGGTGCTATGCCAGTTTCAGCAGCCATGCATTGCCATGCAGCAGTATGCAGTGCCAGTTACAGGGATTACTTACGAGAAAACCTTATCATCATCTGCCTAACATCTTCCCAACTTTGTTAGGTTCGGCTTCCAGTCTAACCGGATGTAGCTGAATATCAGTATTTTACATGGAGCAACTGCCTATCTGACCTCCACAACTCTGCTATTACTGGGTAATACGAAACCCTTTGAAAATACTGGTTGTCAAACTTTCGGGCCACAGTAGACTGTCAAAGATCTACAAAAGACGGGACCATTCGGTCCCGTCTGTCATTTGTAGATCTAGCATTCCAAAGCCATTTGGCTTAACGTGCTTTCTGAGGCACGAAAACCTATCCAACCTATAATGTTCTTATTAATAAACGACTGGCCAGTAACTTCACACAACGCAAACAAAACAAAACCATAAACGTTCCAACACTAGCCATACCTAGTACCTACCACCACAATTTACAACCTACTCCCACTAATTATTTCTAATTATAGTGCAATTGTACAGACAGACGAACAAACAATTGCTAACGTCGATAATAGGCCGCTAAGTGTTGGTGGTGCCGCTCCCTTGCAGCCAACGAGTAATCATACGGTGATGCGCGGATCTTATCACGATTACCTTAGCTCCAATCTTTGTAGGTTATACGGGATTGGCTTAGATTTTAAACAGAGATAAGGCGGGTTTTTTCCTTTTTTAAATGTGGTGGGAATCCTTTGTGTTTTTTGAATTAGGAAGACGGACAAAGTATACAAGCGACGACAATTATTGAAAAGTCAAAAATGTATGACACTGACATAAGCTATCGAAATGTTTATAATTAATTTATTTTCATAAAAGGAGATTGTATTACATGAGGCATACATAAAGTTATACATATAAGTTTGTACCATGTCTATCACTATCTGGTGGGTGAAGTTCTGCTTTCCTAGCTAGGTTATAGAATAACCTGTATTAAGGAATAACAGTCCCTGTCCCTTACAAAGAGCTACAGTAAACTAGTACGTTTTATTTTTTTTATTACTGCAATAATGTTTATAACAGAAAACATGCTTGTATGTGTGTGTGAATGATTGTATGTGAGTAAGTTGTATGTGCGTGTGTACGAGTGTGTGTGTGATGGAGTGAAAGAGAATGTGCGTTAGAATAATAAGCAGAGGTTGGAATTAGGTAGAGTTATTACTTACACTGATTTCATACAAATTAATAAAGTGGATATGCCTCAAATCCCGAGATTAATTTTAAAGAGCAGAAAAATCCCGTGATTTATTAAACAAAAAAGTTATTTACTTTTACTCAATTTAAACCATCCGAGATCGGTTCCAATCCCGGGAAGATCCATATTAATATCAACATATCGATGCAAGTACATAAATAACTCTACCAAATTCCGACCTCTGATAATAAGTCATGCGTTGAAGCAGAGAACGTAAACTTGAAGCCTTAAGTTTGGTGTCTACTACTATAAATGCAACCCGTGCATCGTAAGTTATATTGATGCTTCAAATATTTCAATAGTAGCAGTGATAGCCTAGTGATTTGACTATCGTCGGACTGCCTAGTAATAGGTCTCAAGTTTGTATAATTATCACTAGCTTCGGTGAAGGAAAACATCGTGAGGAAACCAGCATGCCTAAGAAATATTTCTCGACGGCATGTAAATCCAAGTCAGAGGCCCATGGGCGGCATAAAACCTAACCTAACCTAACCATACGATAAAGAGAGGAACAGTAAGCATCTAATGACTGAAAATTGACTGGTTTGTAAATATCAACTTTGATATTTGAGGTCATACCGAGCAGGTTCTCAGGAAAAATCATTACCCTGTTATTATTTTTTATTCCAATTCCGCACGGAAATAAAATAATTACCATATTCATAAAGTTTTCGAATTAAACATAGATCATAATTTCAATAAATAAATCCAAATTCTCACACCACGAATCAAAACACGCAATGAAATTATCTACGCGTTGATCAAGGAACAATTTTTTAATTTACTATAATTTTGATGTATGTTAAAAATATTTATTTACTTGTGTTTAATGCCCAATAATATTGGAGGTTATCTGTTATCTGATCGAATACCACCTATTTGATCATCAACACTTGCCTGTAATGATTAATATGTAATAATAATAAATTTTAAGTATCAACCTGACAGGAATCTTGATAAAATATTGTTCGTTTGATTTTATGAGTTTTTGCGTTGACTAATGGATTAATTTAAAGGTCTTACCGTCTGTCACACTTGTCTGTAGCCTATCTTGTAAACGAATAAATAAAATTGAAGTCTCTGTTTGTAATTTTAAAATAACACTTTTTTACTGAATGCATACGAAATTATACTCAGTATGTATTACTTTTTACTGTAGTCTCTCTGTCTGTTTGTTCCGTCTAAACTCTGAAACGGCTGGACTGATTTTGCCTGGACTTTTACGGGCAGATAGCTGATGTCATAGAAGTAACTGGGCTACTTTTAAGTATATTTATATTTCACGCGGTAAACAGGTAGTCTTAAATAAATAAAAAAAATCTTCAAAATACGGGAGAAGTTTTTAACTATACCTATATGCTATAAGAAAGAGTTTTGTTGATTTGGCAGAGGCTTAGAGTTGCCATACAAGTGGCAACGCCGCCAGTCTCTTGGGGACATTACCAATTGACAGCGTTGAGGAGGAATTCTTTGACGCCTTTTCTTAGTGTATTTTGTTATGATTTGGCAAAACAACACTATCTGCCTAGCCTTTTATCAACTATATTGAGTGAATAACCAGTATTTTACAAGGTGCGAAGAATTTGGCAAAGTATAAACTACCCAATATTGTAGCATCTTTAATAGAATGAAAATATAATCAAATTATGCAGGAACCTACTATTCTGGTCCATTGAGTTTTTTTTCCGTGAACAAAAAACAAGTGTAGCCTCGAGCAATGCTACTGCTTCATACAAATACCTATGTAATATGTTTGGATCGCGAACAATATGACACACTACAATATTTTTTGTACTATTTCGATCACAAAGATAATTACAACACAAAAGCTATGATTGCTCGATTAAATGAATGAATCAATGTAATTTTTGTGAACAAAAGTGATCATTTCGTACAAATTCATCAACAAGGTCGTCTTGAGACGAATCGCAAATTGCCGGCACATAATATTTATTATAATTATTGTTGTTTGGAAAAAATCGTTTCGTGTGTGGCCCTGGCCTTAGTGCCAGGGTTTGTTTGGCCCAATGAGTACCTACCTATTTTGAAAATTGACACCGTTTGTCATTTTCTGACATATTAAAATAAACTCACAATAAACGGTAGGTATTTATCGAAAGGCAGAGAATTTAGCTGTGTTGCTGTTGTCTTGCTTACGACAAGCAAGCTTGCAAGCGTTCTACAGAGGTTATCGAAAAGTTAAGTTTAATTAAGATTTATGTAGTGAGTGTTAAAGAGAAAAAAAAAATTTTTTTTTATTATTATTTATTTATTTAAAAATTTTAATTTAAAATCAGTAGGCATAAGGAAGAGTCAATTTTTGACTTAATTATTTTCCAATCATATACGAAAAAGATTGGTCTCAATAGTAACTTATATTAACCATAATATCAAGCCGTGCAACCATATCTGTCACCTACACAAAACATAACATTTTATAGTATACAGCATCATCATCAGCCTTTTTAATGTTCCCACTGCTGGGACACTGGCCTCCTCTCTATGAGAGGGAATGGGCTATAATCCACCACGTGGGCCCAGTGCGGATTGGTAGATGCCACATGTCTTCGAATTTTTGGTTCTAGGACATGCCGGTTTCCTCACGATGTTTTCCTTCACCGTTTTTGAGAGCAGTGGTGATGAAATAAATTACACAAAGTAATGCGCCTGCCTGGGTTCGAACCCACGACTTACTGTTCGTAAGTCGGGGTCGCTACCACTGGGCCACCACTGCTCACTATCTCAGCATCATATCATAAAGAACAAAATGTCAACGACAATATTGTTAACTTATTGTTATTACTCAGCGAACGTATAATCGAAGGTTCATTTTGTATAAACAGATATTGATATAATAAAAGCAGTTTATTATGATTTGTTTTCATGTTCGTAGAAGTATTAAAACATCGTTTGCGTTAAGATAGGCACCTGTCCCACAGTCAACGAGAGGTAACAATTGGCCATCAAAGATTTTTGTACAAAAGATTTTGGGTCCGGTGTGATGTAAATTTATTAAAAAGTTAACTAATATCAATTACACTATACTACATTACAACTACAAATAGAACAAAAATAATGTTAAAAAGGGAAGACTAAAAGTAAGTACCTACATATTTACAACGACAACAATAGGACACTTAGGCGTCAAAGTACTCCTCCGCATCGCTGTCATCCGGAGACGTGCCAGAAGACTGGCAGCATTGCCACGAGGAAAGGCAATGCTAATTCTTGTGGTGTAATTGAAGAAGATACATAATTATAGTAATCATTGATGCTTGATCGCTGACTATTCACACAGTCGGCGAGTACGACCAGCACTAAGAACTATCAAAGGGAGCATTTACTCAGTTACGCTCGCTTGCCGGATTGATCAATCGTTGACTGACTCTCACTAGGTACATCCGTTGTAATAAGTTTAAGACTCAATAAGTCTCAAATGAAGAAGCATGAAGAATGTGGAGCGAGGTGACCTGACGCTGTGTGAGCGAGCGTGAACCAACGCCACCCGTTCGATGTCCACAACGCACAGGATGGATGAAAAGCCGCCGAATAAGTTTAATTTTAATTCTTATATTATAATTTAATTCATCCTGTGCTCAATTGAGCCTGTCGCTGTTGCTATGTGTGCCGTTCCAATGCAGTGAGAGAATAATCGAATAAATAAATACACATCATCATCATCATTTCAGCCCGTTGCTGTCCACTGCTGAACATAGGCCTCCCCAATCGATTTCCAACGTGTTCAGTCCAATGCCACCTGCATCCAGCGACTCCCTGCAGTTTTTACAAGGTCATCGGTCCATCTGGCAGGTGGCCGTCCCACACTGCGCTTTCCAATGCGTAGTCTCCAGTCCAGTATCTTTTTGCTCCATCGGCCGTCCGATCTTCGCGATATGTGGCCTGCCACTTCAGCTTATTTATATTATAAATACACATACTAGCGAGTAATCGCTCATCACTGTTCCGCACTCACTGCGCGTTGCTTGCCGAACTATCTCGCTCTCTAGTTGTTATCTAGTTGCTCGCTCTACACGCTTTTCGCTAGTCACCGGCAGTGGGACTTGTGCCTTATAGTCTGCTGTCGGAAGCTAAATATAATGGTCTGATGAAGGACTGTCGATGTTTATATCATTGCTTGCTAATGCAGTGTTAAAGTGTTATTAGTAAGGTTACTTTTAATGGGAGATTGGATTGGAATGCTCTTGTCGATCAATCATTTTTATTGTAAAGTTCTTACGTTAACTTTTTGTCTTAATTAATTTCGTATTGGGTGTTAAGAAGTCAAGGGGCATGGCCGTATGGAAGATTCTGTTATAGGAAGTTGGTCTTTAGCATGTAAGTCATTAAATAGATTAGAATAGGCATAGCCATAATTTTTATGTTACGATCACACGACAAATTGCAACAGATATTTTATAAATGTAATGTTTCTGTCAATTTCGCACTGACTGCCTTTCCTGCGTTAGTCTAGTGTTCGCATTCACTGCTAAACATCCTCATGCTCCTAGGTTCGATTCCCGGGTCAGGCAATTTTTTATAGGGTTTTTCTATCAGGAATTTTGGAAATTTGAATGCTCGGTTGAAGGCTTGCCGCGTATTACATGGGACTTAAACATAATTGGCGAAATGTGGGTGTACTATTAGGTACACCTCTGCCTAACCCTTCAGGGATTATATGCGTGATATTACGTTATGTTTCTGTCAAAATCTTTGCGCAACAAGCTTTTATTACAACCAAAATAAGAGACAAGTAATAATTAAAAGTAATTACATCGTATTATTAATACATAATGATAATCTTGATGGAGGAAAGCAGAGGTCAAGATGAACAAAACAATAGCCCAAGGGTGCAGCGATCGGCAGTCAATAAGTACGGTAACTGCCGATCGTGAGGTCACAGGTTCAATTATGTTCACTGAACTATTGTGATGAATCACTTGAGACACTAGAGTTTTTTTGATGTTGAAATAGGTTGGTTAATAGTGGCCACGAATTGAGGAAAGAACAATTCCTTGCTTTTAGTCTCAAGAGAGCCAAAAGAAGCGGTCATCTTTTTCTAAATGTTTCGTGTTTGTGCAACTACTTCCAACAGGCTTAATCCAGTAAAAATACCCTAAACAAAGCCGAAAACTTGTCCTCCCCGTCATTGCGATCTTTTTTTTTGTTCTGGACCATTACCTAGGAACCTCTAATTACGGAGATATTTGGGGGCAAAGTTCCAAAATTTTTTTGTTTAATATTATAACTGTACTTTAAATACCTCCATCATCATAATGTTTTGAGTGCGTTACATTGAGTCCTACCGTAGAAACAGATTTTTATACTAAATAAAACGTTATCTCCCAGCAATATTTTTTGCGTAGATTTACTTAATTTATGAACAGAATGCTTTGTTGGCGGCTTCGTGAAGGGCGTTTACCCTTGCATAAGCTTTTCTGTTTTTTAAGTTACTTCAATATTTTTTTATCTTTTATAACATCGATATTGCTGATAGAACAGCATTCGATTAAATTAGATACACACTATTGTATGATAGGTGTTAATGATTAAAATGAAAGATTTTATGTAAAAATATTACAATCTAAAGATAATTGGAAGCTTGTTGGTACCATCACTTTATTCTCAGCTTTAAAATGTCATGAACTCATTACGTCATAATCAATACACACATAACACACATACAAACAAAAACATCAAAAGAATCCGCGCAATTTCAAACCTAAAATTACAAGAAAACTCCCTTGTATCATATCGGCATAACAAAACGCAAATAACCGATTCACAAGCACTGCAAGTTAATTAGGCAAGAGAAACGATCCCACATATCGATAGTTCCCAGGGTGGTATGCAAAAATTGTTGAGAAAATACCACAGGAGTGCGTGGTCGATAATTCGCAGGGCGCACGCCTGTAATTTCAGCATTTAGGCCTATAAGACTGGGAATTGTATTGTCTGGATTGGTGTTACGCTTACGCACTGCTACTTGAGTCAAATAGTGCAGTGCTTTGTGAGGGAACAATAGTGTGGGGACGTTTCTGTTAAATTTTATCGATAAATTGTGACTTTTGCTAAATGAAGACAATAATTCCGAGTGTTCTTTGGTATTTATTTCTCTTAAAGTATTCAAGAATATAATCATGCCGAATTTATTGTTATACCCCTTTTTCGAACAATAAGATATTTGTAAAAGTTCTGAAACATCCATATCGTATACAAGGAAAACATGTTAGATTTTTTTTCTCTCCAGGATCTAAGAGTTTATTTTTATAGTCTGTCATCATTGGCATAAAACTAGCCATCTATCGGTTGCCAATAAAAAAACAAAGTCTAAACTATGGAGGAGTCAAGCATCATTGAGAAGCGAGGCTCAGCGAAATCATATGCAAAATGCGTTTCCCACGACCCGTGGACAATCGAACGTTTATCGAGTGGCCCGGACCCCTATTCTTTATCGATTATTACTTATCGATATTGCGTCATTTGTGTCGATTAACGAAATAAAAATCGTCAATAATAGCTCAAGTTAAAATAAAAACAGAAACAAAAAATAGTCATTAATCCATAGATATTGAAGCTGTTTTCAGCAATAAATTATTAATGCAGCTGTTCAAATATCATTAAACTAAATACAGCAATAAGTAATAAATCAAATCAAAATGCCCCAGAAATTGATTAATTAAAATCAATCTCACTTACGTTCGGCTCGATACCGTTATCGTAAATCTATCGGTGTTTAAATGTTAAAACTTTGACAAATTAAGCTATTCCATTTTATCTAAATTGTTTTCTTTACCGATAAAAAAAAATATATTGACAGCACTTAACATGGAAGTTTAATAAAAAACTGTAATTTGTGAAGATGGTTTTTAATATTCTTTTAAATCTATTCGACCTTGTAGTGCTTTTTTTTTAATTTATATGAAAACCATAAATAAGTATAGATGCATAGACTTTTAAGTATTTATTTCTCTGTAGCATAAAGTGTTCAGTCAGAAGTGAATAATTGGATAATTAAATTGTTGAACATGCAATAAAATGTCTCAGGAGTGGTATTATATTTTATGAGTAACCAGAGCTTTTACTCTTAAAGATTTACGTCTCAATTGGATCAAATACTTCGTTAACTATCATTGGATGCAAACAATTACCCTTGAAGACGATTTAAACCCTTTTTAGCAGAGATTAAAGTGTCAGAGAGGGTTGATTATAATTACTTAACACATACAGGTTGTAAACAGACTCTTCACGAAGCCGCCAACATTATGTATATCAAACTAAGTAATTTTACGCAAAAATTAGTGCTGGGAAACGACTTTTTTTTTTGGGCTGAAAATTCACGTTTTGCAGTAGGACTCAATGTAACGCACTCAAAACATTTTGCTGATGGATGGATTGAATAGTAAGGGGGTCCTGGAGGTGTTTAAAGTAAAAATCTTACATTAAAAACATGTATTTGAAACTTTGACCCCCAATATCTCCGTAACTAGAAGGTTCCCAGGTATAGTCTAGAGCAAAAAAATGATCGCAATGACGGGGAGAACAAGTGCCTTTCGGCTTCGTTAAGAGTCTGTTTACACCCTTTATAATAACATAACATCACGCTTGTAATCTCTGAAGGATCAGACAGAGGAGTATCTACTAGTTCACTTACATTTCACCTGTTATGTTCTAAGTCCTGTGTAATAAAAGGCTGCTACAGAGAAATTCCTAATTGAAAAACCCAATAACACTACCCGACCCGGGCATGGAACCCAGGATCGCATGCTCAGCCAGGTTCTCAAGGTACTACTTCTTCCTTACCAAAGTTTATAAAAGAAATTCAACAATTAAATATTTATCAGCGACGATTGGGATATTTTTTTTAGTTTTCACGGTGTATTTTTATACTGGCGAATATTAAGTGGTGAGTCAGAACTCTCTGCATATTGCAACGTTGCCGTAAAAATCATTCTAGAATCTATATCTACTTTTTTTCTTCGCTGTCTTCTTAGATAAAGCTTCACTGACGTTCTTAAATGTATTTCTGTTTCTAGAATGCACGAGTAACTTAGCTTCGACTTATTTTATATTACGTTTAATATTCTGGTTGTAACTATTCACAAGGTTTACTTTGAACATTTAGATTGTGCACCTCTAAATCCACATTACCAGTATCCAAACCAAAACTGTCGTTCCTTCATCAGTAAACAAACAAAGATCAGAATAGGGCTGTCCTCAAAACCCAACTTAGTCCGGAGTCCGGTAGCTTCGCAGTCCCGGGGGAATCTCGACAAAATGTGAGCAACGTCGGCTTACATGACAGTGAAGTACGAATGTATGATAGGAATTCATTGTACGAGAGGTTAAAGCTTATTTATATTTATTGAGGGTCAATTTGGAGCTACGCAACTTGAATTCCTTGGTTGATTATTCTGAATGTTTTATGAAATATTCATTCAGGTTGTTGCTGAAATTATGATAGGTTGTTAAAGTTTTTTGGTCAGTCAGCTCTTATTCAATCGAGTTTAAGATTATTTACAATTTATAACATAGACTATATAGTTTATATATCCATATCTATATATTATATAGATACGGAAGTAGAGAGACGACGAAGAGCGAGGATGCAAAACATCAGGGAAATCTTTGAAGGTAAGATTAATTAATTTCATTTTTTTATCAGTTAACTGTTAACTGTTTTGAACGGGTATTTCTCCAAAAAACCGATAAATAAAAGAATGCTTCCTCACAGCAAAGCAGAAGATTTAAATAAACCGGACATATAAAAAAAAGCCAATCAATTAAATTGAAACAGAAATCTTAAATCATCTAACAAAGTAATTCAGAAAGCTCTCTTCAAATTCCTTCGGCACGTAACCATGTGAACCGCGTACCTTAGCGTGCAGTACGGGCGTGACAGCCCGACTGGGGTTCGATTCCCTGCAGGCACCATTAGGACCAATAACCATCAACGGTAGCCAGTCCCCAGCCCGCTAATTCAGACTAATTTTCCTATCAAAACCGAAACACTATTGTTTTTTTATGCCGACAGTAGCCAACCTAACTGTTCCACCGTGAGAACTTCGGTTTGTTACGTAATTGCATATTTTTAGTACTTTTTTTGCATGTTTTTTGTTGATATTTGCGTGTGTGTTTCGTGTGTGAAATTCGGCCTTGCGTTAACGCGGTAAATGAAGCTTGAAGGAGAGATTCTAAACGGTTAGCGTATCAAGATAGTTATACCTATCATGGTATAAGTGAATATAAAGATATTCAAGGTAAGTTTCGTAATATAACACTTTGGTAACCTTCGTATTGGGGAATTATTATTTTTGTAGGTAGATAAATTTATTTTTATGCACGTGTTTCAGAGAAACATTTATTTTTTAAAGAAGAACAAAGTGTTTTAGAACACTACATTTTCATGGTTTTTCTTTAATATTTTTTTTTGTAGGCTTTTCTTTTTTTATCCACGTGTAAATATCAAGCAACAAATAAACATAGGACCCATTTTCATTTCTAATCATTCTGTTCAAGCTTTTTTGCAAATAACCTATATATTTATATATATATATGCGGTATGATAATACCGCATGATTTTCCTCTACAAATTCACAGGTGCACACATAACATTCCATGTGCACCTATATGTTCTATATACCTTTTTATGTAGTTATGTTATGTGGTGAGTAAAGGATGCGCATGAGCACGTTACGGGGAGTGGCTCGTTCATATTACGTATTAATTTAAACACGCTTCGTTAGCGATGCGTAGCGCTTGTCATGATGCCAGTTACATCAGTTCTGAACCCGTTCTGTTTTAGTTCTAATCGGAGTTTTGTTTGACTGATGTTTTGTATATTGGTGGCTTTCTTTTGTTTTGGATAAATCTAACATTCTTAACGTATTTATTGGTCGTAATCTGTAATTTTTAGTCTGTAATTTTTCCATTAATATTAATAACACTGCCAATCTGAATTAGGGGACTTCCAACTCGATGTTGATTAGCCCCACATCTGCTCAATATAAAATACACGGTGTAAAAGAAATCAACGCGCAAACTCTCAAATTCAACACATGATTCTACAACCCCAGAGACAATTTTTTACGTAGGTTATTATTAAAAATAAGCTATTTCATACCGGATTGTGTAAAGTCACAGTCAAAATAAATGGGTCAGCTGATGGTTACAGTTTTCGCGTCGATGTCCGTCACATGCTAAAGTACAGACGCCAGCACATCAAGCTACTAAAATCTGTCTTTCTTTAATAGATTTTTAACTTTATCTCAAAAGTATTAGGTTCAAGGTAGGTTGGGAAAATCTGACAGTTTCGGGTAGCTTGGCCTGCTAGCGTCTGTACTTACTAGTAAAACTTATTAGTTGGTGTTGTTAAAGAAGTAACCACATACCTTGCTGGAAGTAGTTGGACTTCCTCACGTAGACGCAGACAAGGGCCATGAGCTGCAGCTGTGAGAGCCTCTGCCTGGTGGACGGGGGGAGAGGCAGCAAATCCCGAAGGTTGGCAATCTCTGCGTTTATGAGGTCGCGTCTCAGCTTGCTCGCTCCTTTCGTTGATTTGCCCTGGTCGAACCTGAGGGGGAAGTACTAATTCACTTTTTAATCTGGCTGGCTTCATGTAGATACAAGAACAGTCTTTAAATAAACCGGTTTGTTTCCGACTTCATAGTAGGTAATACACGAGAAGTTCGTGGCTAATAACAGCGGCACGTGTAGATTTTTAAGGTTAGGTCGCGCTTGCCAAGGTCAGTCCGTGGATGGGTGACCATTCATTACATACCGAGTTTCCTCCGTAACTCGGAAACACGTTAAGTCGTTGGTTACGGATGTCATTTGTAGATCTTTGACAGTCGTTAGGGGCAGTTAGTGGCCTGAAAGTCTAACTAAGGGTATCTTATTGGACTGCGGGACTGTTTGAAAGAAATACCGCCCTGAAACACAAAGGGCTAGGAAGGAACATGCATCCATGTTCTAGTTAGTACAAGTCTGACACTCCCTTCCACTCTGCCCAGAGCGGGAGAAGTTATTTGATGATTTCCCATCCGAAAAAAAGGGGGTATCCTATTACCCAGTAAATGAGTTGTTTAGGTCTGATAAGCGGTGAAGTTTCATCTGGTTAGACTGGAAGCTGAGGGTCCACATAGTTGGGAAAAGGCTAGATAGATTATGATCAAGTAACTTTAAGCTTCTACGGAATATTTTTTGTATGGAAGACAGAACCGAATCAACTATGTCCTGTAATCCTTATAAGACATGATAGATTGGTGTCAGCATGATTTAACAGATAATCTTACTGACGTTGTTCTTGGTCGCAAGTGCGTCTGCTGAGCATGAGGTACTGGGTTCGATTCCCAGGTCAGGCAAAGTGCTATTTGGGTTTTTCCATCAGGAATTTCTCAGTAGCAGCCACGGAGTTTGGATTGGTGCACGGATGATGGCTATAGGCTCGCCCACTATTACATGGACTTAAACATAACTGGCGAATGAACCTCTGCCTAACCCTTCAGGTATTACAGGCACACGTCAACTCAGTAAAACAATATCAGTAAAACAATACATATAATATATATATATATATATATAATATATTAAGTTGACGTGTAATGTCTTCTTTGAACTAGCAACAAAAGCTCACAAGGTACTGCCCCTAGTGAGCTTTGACAGATAATGCCATTACCTACATATATGATATTGGTATATAAAGCAAATACATATATATTTTTATAGTAGACCAACCTTGTTTCCGTTGTCAGTACTATTTGAAGTTTATTGCTAGTAAAGTATACTATAGACTAGAAACAATAATAAATTAAACTAACCATAAATATGATATTGATATTTATTTGATGTTTTATCTTTACTGCTATACTAATATTATGAAAAAGTAAAATTTGTTTGTTTGTTTGTAAGTTTGTTAGTTTGTATGTAGGGGGTAATCTCCGGAACTAATGATCCAATTCGACAAATTCTTTCACTGGTAAAAAGCTACATTATGCGTGAGTGATATCGGCTATAAATTATATTTATATCATGCATATTAGCCGAGCTATCACAATTTTTGCGGACGAAGTCGCAAGCGAAGTGCTAGTGTTCAAATAAATTGCACTAAGGATGAATCCACATGATGAAGCTCACGCCAACGGGTAAAAGACCAACCCCTAAAGTTTTATGTGCTCAATAATGTGTGTATATAATTTCCGTATCAAACGTAGTCTTTGCAAAAAACAATAACTGGCAAATTGCAAGTCGAACGTAAGGTTCTGTACCATCGTAGTAGGGGGCTCCCCTTTAATTTTTAATTTATTTTTATTTGCTGTTGTAGCGGCAACAGAAATACACATTCTGTGAAAATTTTAACTGTCTACCTATTACGGATCATAATATGCAGTCCACTGAGAGACAGACGGTCGGACAGCGGAGGTTTCGTAATAGGGTCCCGTTGGTTATCCTTCGAGTACGGAACCCCAAAAGCCAAGCTAAGTTTCCACGTCACAAAGCCACATTTTACCTCACTTAAAACCTCGTAATACGCAATAAAACTGAAAACTATTAAGCAGTTAACTTAATACTCGAATAAAATTCGTTCCACATTCATATCCTAGTAGTATCGCCATTCATATCGATTATTTGTATCGATATGTAATTTAACGATTTTTATTGTATTAGACTTAAATGCGTAATATTTCCTAAAGTTGCGATATTGCCTTGAATGGTAATTGAACTAATAGTGCAGGTAATGGCAAAGGTCAAAGTTAAAGTGGGCTGGTAAAGTGTCTGTTGTTTTATTATAACTTTATTTATTCATTCATCTCACTTTTTACATTTTTTAATATTTCTCAAAAAAAAAAACCTATAAAGACATCATCATACTCGTATATAAAAAAAAGTATAAAAAATAATGATAATAAAATATATAAAATATAATAATAGCTCGGACCCTGTTCCCAAGGCTGGTGGTCTTCTATTTTTTATATTTTTAAATGTTTTTTTTTATGTTGTGTTATATTTAAATATGTAAAAATGTAATGAATATCATGTATATAGATAAATAAAGGAAATTAAATCCACCGGTTTCTGTCAAGTTACTGCTGCTTAGGGCTCCAGAGACAAGAACCTCCTCATAATGCGGGCCGTATCGAGGAGTACTGCCTTCTGAATCAGGCCCTTGATCCAACCGCAGAAGGAGAGCCTCGAAAGACGTTCATCGTGCCATTTATTATCAATATTTAAACAATAAAATAATGAGGGAAACCAATTTCAACAAACTGTCTCAATAAAGACAAAGAAAACCAGTCGTGTCAAAAATTGAGATCTTTTTACGGTCTTTTGTTCCCATGTTTTGATTAGATTATCTTTTATGCAATTTATTATAGACATCATTTCGAACCAAAGACTCGCACATTTCGGATTCATGTGTGTATTGCAAAATTATCACTTACTTCGGTAAAGTAAAACATCGTGAGGAAACCAGCATGCCTGAGAGATATTTTTCGGCGGCATGCAAAGCCAAGTTAGAGGCCTTTGGGCAGCATAAAAACTCTGACACCAGGTTAGGCACTAATCACACGATAGAGAAGAATATACGATAATATAAATTAGGTATACCTAAGTCGGCATGTCAGCGTTTAGCCTGAAAATGCAATCGGTTTAAAATTTTCAGTAGTTCCATACATTTTGACCGCGTACGTACTGCATTTTTGTATGAAACAGCAGGTTTTTTTTTAATTACCTTTGAAAGTTGTGGTTCAATATTTCTTTAAAGGAATCGCTCATAATCATTTGCGAATCACTAGACAAAGATTAAATTTCTGTATAGTATATATTGATGGATTAGTCCCTCACTAAACTCAACCCTACGGAGCGTTCGGCTATCAATAACGTTAATATATCCATTTGTCAATATCAGTGAAACATTTATATTGGCTTAGCTAGTAAGAGGGAGGAATGGCCTACCAATAATATATTGAAACAGACAGGTATTTAGCTGAAAAAAAGCTAGTTTTTGGTTAAAGCAGAAAAGTCACCTTTTTCAAACTATGTTGGGGTCGGTTTCCAATCTAACCGATACAGCTGAATACCAGTATTTTACATGGAGCGACTGCCTATCTGATCTCTACAACCCAGTTATTACACGGTAATACGATACGTCTTGGTAAGACTGGTTGTCAGACTTTTGGTCCACTGACTACCTGTAACGACTGTCAAAGATCTAATATTAACAGCCGGGACTAACGGCTTAACGTGCTCTGGCACGGAGGAAACTCGGTAGCAATAAAATAAAAGTTATAAATCCACAAACTTCCCTTCCCTTGAAGTTTGTTGATTTATAACTTTTGAAGTTGAAGAAATAAAGGAAGTTGTTAGAAATAATTTTCTAAAGTCTACTAACTATGTTAAAATGCCAACCAAAACACGTTCAAATTACACTTAATCGTTTTATTTGAAAGAGCTAATCAAATATGTCATATAATATTTCATAAGTTTCTTAAATTATCTTTTTCCATCAAATAAATATTATGCATTCATTCACATAATTGTTGAATTTGCAATCATTTAAATGAAGATAATTACCTCTTAAACGGCGATTAATTGTTTTACATGCCAATCAATGTTGCGAAATTATTTAAATGTCACCTTAATTATTGTTTGATGATTTAAATTTGATGTAATGCATTCAGAAAAGATTTGTTGGAAGTATTTCCTATACTAATATACTTGAAATTACAAAGAGGTAAAATTTGTTTGTATGTATGAGGTAATCTCCGGAACTAATGATCTAATCCTAAAAATTCTTTCACTTTCAGGAAGCTACATTATATGTGGGTGCTATTGGCTATTAATTATATTTATATCATGCATATTAGCCCAGCTATCACAATTTTTGCAAACAAAGTCAAGGGCAAAGTGCAAAAAAAACGTATACATATTTTAAGTACGTAAGAGCTAATTTTTAAGACAATTTACGAAAAACAAAATAGAATATATAATTATTGACGCAAAGTAAATAGAAGAATGGTAAAAAAATACATCAGTAGAAAAATATAAAGCATTTCAAAAACCGTACAAAAGAGAAATAAAATTTATCTTTAAAAAATCACGAAAACTATTAACAGAAGTTGTTAACGCTAAATCGTTCATTAAATTCAAATTGGGTTAGAATCTGCACATTTTGGTTGGTAACTTCCTATCCTTATCCCTCTCACCCATTTACTCTATTTTCCTTCCCTTTCGCACCTCAACGACAATGCATAGTTGTCATTACGCATCAGTTCGTTTCGCATCACCGTTCAAAGTGTATCTAATTATTTGGAAATATACAAAAATCTGTTAATAGACCAAATAATCGTTTGTGCATATCAATCATCAGTTTTTGGAGACAATTTGTGATCATTTAGTGGAAGAAAGGGGCGCCCCTAAAAACCAGGCATCAAGAAGATCGTCGGTCGAGGTACCTACCATTTTTTCCTATTACTTTCCTACTTGCCAGATTATTTGTGTGTGCATATATATTCATTTTGCAATTTTTAATTATAATCTACCATCGCGCATTCATTTTTTGGTCACTTCGAGCCGTATGTTGTAGATTTTAGGCACGCTAACGAGCGTTACGGTCATAAATAACGCCCGCCATTTTGCTTTGGTTTTACCGGTCGGTCTTTTAACTTCTAATAAGTTTCAATTATAAGTCAATACTTATCTTACCGCGGTACATCTCATTGTCTAATACAATGACCAAGGCAAAAGAGGGTTATGATCGTGAATTTGAAAGAATTCAAGGCAAATTAACAGTTTATTTCGAACATGTTCAATCGATTTATGACATGATGAAAAAACTAGATTTTAGTAATCCAGATAACATTGAAACATTTATGGCGGCTAGTTTCACTATCGATGCAATACATCAGAAATATGTAGACGCGTTAGAGGAACGCTGTCGTTATGAAACGTCATTTAGCGATGCAAGTTTGCCTTCATATAAAGCGTTATTGTCGTTTGAACAACTTTATTCGCAAATTAAGTACAAAATACGATTGTTATCACGCGAACAGATTGATGTAAAACCCTCGATTAGTAAGGGTCATGTAGGTACTATGCGATTACCTAGATTAGAAATGCGTACATTTGACGGTGAACATGAAAATTGGCCGCTTTTTTATGAGACATTTCGTGCGGTCGTTCATGACAATCCGGAACTTACCGACGGCGAGAGAATACAATATTTAGTGGGTAGATTACAAGGCAAGGCGTTAGTTATTTGCCAAGGTATATTACCATCTGCCGAAAATTATGAAGTTATTTGGAATGCGTTAATAAATAAGTACAACGATAAACGTTTGTTGGCATCGTCGTATTTAGATAAATTGTTAAATTTACCTACCGTCGCCGTCGACGGTTCGGCGGGCAGTTTGGAAGAATTTGTCGATAAGTTTTCGTCAATTATTTCGGCGTTGCGACAGTTGGAGGTTACAAACTTGGAAGATCTATTGTTCATCCATATTGGTTGCAAGAAAATTAATCTCGAGGTAGTTAAGGCGTTTGAGATGTCGTTAAATGATAAAACACCTACCTGTACCGAGTTTGTAAACTTCATGCGTAAACACGCACAAATATTACAACGCGCTCATAATGTCACAAACGTAAAATCAAATTCTCAATCTCGAAAAAATGTGGTTTCGACTACCATTCAACCGTCTGGTAAGAACCCGGGGTCACGTACTCATAATAATGTTAAGACATTTGTAAATGTGCAGGATCACGGTAAATGTGATATTTGTGGGAAAACGGACCACATTAAATTGGTTCAATGCCCTACGTTCCTGTCAATGTCTCCTCATAATAGGTTTTCGTTGGTGAAGCGTAATAAATTATGCGTTCTTTGTTTCTCTAATAAACATGCGCTGTCTGATTGCCAATCAACAAACAAGTGTACGACCTGTTCTCGTAGTCACCATACTTTGTTACACTTTAACAATAACGGTACTTCCTCACTAAATAGGAATGATACTAATCAGCATAACGGTGCTTCTGCATTAAATCAGAATACAACCCCGCAGTCTGATAATATGACCGAACGTAAACAATGCGCCTCGTCGTCAGCAGACGAGCGTTTTATAACCGCGCGGCCTGATACACATGGGGACGGTCAGGATGGACGTTGCAGTGCCGACGACCGCCCCGTTTCTTTGTGTACTGTAGGTGCGTCGTGCGCCGCTGTTAGCACGGCAGATATTAAACCCTCGACTTCAGTCTTATTAGGGACGGCTCAATGTCACGTGACTGATACGATGGGTAATGTGTCAATTATCCGGGCTATTATTGACAGCGCGTCGCAACGCGATTTTATTACCACCGAATGTTGTAAGCGTTTGAAACTGCCGGTCTATGCGACCGCAAATAAGTTTGTATCGGGTGTCGGTGACGTCACCAACCCGATTGATGGCATCACTTGCCTAACATTCAATTCCCGCCATAACGATGAGGTGAAATTTACCATTCAACCGTTAATTGTCAGTCGTATTACGGATGCACTGCCGGTCTCAAAAATTGATACCACTCAGTTAGATTACTTAAAAGATTTGCCTTTAGCAGATAGTTGTTATAGCTCACCGGCCGCTGTAGACATTATTCTGGGGTCGGATTTGTTCGCGCGTATATTGCGCTCGCGCACCGTGGCGCGTTCGCCCGGCGAGCCGGTAGCTATAGAAACTTTGCTCGGTTATATCGTAGTCGGTCAGGCGCCAGTGATTAATCCTGTTTGTAATATTGTTCGTGCCTATTGCACAATAAACGAATCGCTTGACAATCGCGTAAATCGGTTCTTTGAATTGGAAGAAGTGCCTAACGTTAAAAATATACTTTCTCCTGACGAAAAGGAGTGCGAAGCGCTTTATTCAAGTACTACTCGACGCGATGAATTAGGCCGCTTTGTAGTATCCTTACCTTTCAAGCGCGACGCGTCTGCCTTAGGCGATTCCATGTGTATTGCTAAGCGTAGGTACTTAGCACTAGAGCGCAAGCTGTTGACCGACCCCGCGATTAAAAAGGAATATGATAATGTATTTATTGAGTACTTAGAAAAGGGATATTTGCGTACTGTCGATAATACTGACGCCGACTTTGATAAACCGCATTACATAATACCTCACCATGGCGTGGTGCGCACTGATAAAACTACTTCTCGTCTACGTGTTGTTCTAGACGGAAGTAGCACGACTTCGTCCGGTTTATCACTAAATGATATTTTACATTCCGGACCTAAAGTATTAAATGATTTATTTATGTTTCACTATCGATGCAATACATCAGAAATATGTAGACGCGTTAGAGGAACGCTGTCGTTATGAAACGTCATTTAGCGATGCAAGTTTGCCTTCATATAAAGCGTTATTGTCGTTTGAACAACTTTATTCGCAAATTAAGTACAAAATACGATTGTTATCACGCGAACAGATTGATGTAAAACCCTCGATTAGTAAGGGTCATGTAGGTACTATGCGATTACCTAGATTAGAAATGCGTACATTTGACGGTGAACATGAAAATTGGCCGCTTTTTTATGAGACATTTCGTGCGGTCGTTCATGACAATCCGGAACTTACCGACGGCGAGAGAATACAATATTTAGTGGGTAGATTACAAGGCAAGGCGTTAGTTATTTGCCAAGGTATATTACCATCTGCCGAAAATTATGAAGTTATTTGGAATGCGTTAATAAATAAGTACAACGATAAACGTTTGTTGGCATCGTCGTATTTAGATAAATTGTTAAATTTACCTACCGTCGCCGTCGACGGTTCGGCGGGCAGTTTGGAAGAATTTGTCGATAAGTTTTCGTCAATTATTTCGGCGTTGCGACAGTTGGAGGTTACAAACTTGGAAGATCTATTGTTCATCCATATTGGTTGCAAGAAAATTAATCTCGAGGTAGTTAAGGCGTTTGAGATGTCGTTAAATGATAAAACACCTACCTGTACCGAGTTTGTAAACTTCATGCGTAAACACGCACAAATATTACAACGCGCTCATAATGTCACAAACGTAAAATCAAATTCTCAATCTCGAAAAAATGTGGTTTCGACTACCATTCAACCGTCTGGTAAGAACCCGGGGTCACGTACTCATAATAATGTTAAGACATTTGTAAATGTGCAGGATCACGGTAAATGTGATATTTGTGGGAAAACGGACCACATTAAATTGGTTCAATGCCCTACGTTCCTGTCAATGTCTCCTCATAATAGGTTTTCGTTGGTGAAGCGTAATAAATTATGCGTTCTTTGTTTCTCTAATAAACATGCGCTGTCTGATTGCCAATCAACAAACAAGTGTACGACCTGTTCTCGTAGTCACCATACTTTGTTACACTTTAACAATAACGGTACTTCCTCACTAAATAGGAATGATACTAATCAGCATAACGGTGCTTCTGCATTAAATCAGAATACAACCCCGCAGTCTGATAATATGACCGAACGTAAACAATGCGCCTCGTCGTCAGCAGACGAGCGTTTTATAACCGCGCGGCCTGATACACATGGGGACGGTCAGGATGGACGTTGCAGTGCCGACGACCGCCCCGTTTCTTTGTGTACTGTAGGTGCGTCGTGCGCCGCTGTTAGCACGGCAGATATTAAACCCTCGACTTCAGTCTTATTAGGGACGGCTCAATGTCACGTGACTGATACGATGGGTAATGTGTCAATTATCCGGGCTATTATTGACAGCGCGTCGCAACGCGATTTTATTACCACCGAATGTTGTAAGCGTTTGAAACTGCCGGTCTATGCGACCGCAAATAAGTTTGTATCGGGTGTCGGTGACGTCACCAACCCGATTGATGGCATCACTTGCCTAACATTCAATTCCCGCCATAACGATGAGGTGAAATTTACCATTCAACCGTTAATTGTCAGTCGTATTACGGATGCACTGCCGGTCTCAAAAATTGATACCACTCAGTTAGATTACTTAAAAGATTTGCCTTTAGCAGATAGTTGTTATAGCTCACCGGCCGCTGTAGACATTATTCTGGGGTCGGATTTGTTCGCGCGTATATTGCGCTCGCGCACCGTGGCGCGTTCGCCCGGCGAGCCGGTAGCTATAGAAACTTTGCTCGGTTATATCGTAGTCGGTCAGGCGCCAGTGATTAATCCTGTTTGTAATATTGTTCGTGCCTATTGCACAATAAACGAATCGCTTGACAATCGCGTAAATCGGTTCTTTGAATTGGAAGAAGTGCCTAACGTTAAAAATATACTTTCTCCTGACGAAAAGGAGTGCGAAGCGCTTTATTCAAGTACTACTCGACGCGATGAATTAGGCCGCTTTGTAGTATCCTTACCTTTCAAGCGCGACGCGTCTGCCTTAGGCGATTCCATGTGTATTGCTAAGCGTAGGTACTTAGCACTAGAGCGCAAGCTGTTGACCGACCCCGCGATTAAAAAGGAATATGATAATGTATTTATTGAGTACTTAGAAAAGGGATATTTGCGTACTGTCGATAATACTGACGCCGACTTTGATAAACCGCATTACATAATACCTCACCATGGCGTGGTGCGCACTGATAAAACTACTTCTCGTCTACGTGTTGTTCTAGACGGAAGTAGCACGACTTCGTCCGGTTTATCACTAAATGATATTTTACATTCCGGACCTAAAGTATTAAATGATTTATTTCAAATATTGCTGCGGTTTCGATTACTGCCCATCGCTATTAGCGCAGATATTAGACAAATGTATTTGCGAATAATTATGAATAATAATGACTTGCGTTTTCAACGATTGTTGTATCGCTTTAACCCTGATGATCCGATTCAAATCTTTGAAATAACTCGCGTTCCATTCGGGTTGTGTTGTAGCCCGTATCTAGCAGTGCGATCGGTTCGCCAGTTGGCCAATGATGAGAGCTCTCGTTATCCAGCTGCAGCCAAAGTGGTTGACACGGATATTTACGTGGATGACTTGGCTACTAGCTGCTCTTCGGTTGACCGTGGTGTTGAGCTGTCCGATCAGCTGATTAAATTGTTCGCGGCCGGCGGATTCGAACTTGTAAAATTCTCTAGTAACTCACCTGAGGTCATGGCTAGTATTCCTGCCAATCATCGCGTTTCCGAGGGTGTAGAATTTAGTTCGAGCGATCAATTAAAAATATTGGGCTTACATTGGTTACCGGCCGAAGACGTATTCACGTTTCGCGTAAATATTGAACCTCTCAAATGTACGAAACGTAATGTACTTTCCGTAATTGCCCGTCTATGGGACTTGGTAGGTTTTATTGCACCCGTTACACTTTCGGCAAAATTAATTGTAAAATGTCTTTGGAACGACAACATCGATTGGGATGAGATGCCACCATCTCACATTATTAAATTATGGCAAAACTTTGAGTCAGAATTGCCTTTATTGCAAAATATTAAATTGCCGCGTCACGTGGGAGTCACAGATGATTGCGTCATCTCTTTACTGGGGTTCGCGGATGCCTCGGAGAAGGCGTACGGTGGAGTAATTTATATTCACGTGTACTTCCCTCAATATGGTCATACGTTGGTAAACTTAGTGTGCGCTAAATCGCGCGTCGCACCTTCAAAAACTCTTGTTACTCTCGCTCGATTGGAATTATGCGCGAACTTAATTCTGGCCAAACTAATGCGTCTGGTGATAGATACCTATTCATTACCAGCATGTTCCGTTTATGCGTTTACCGATAGTAAGGTAGCACTCGCGTGGATTCATGCAACGCCCAGCCGATGGCAGACGTTTGTGGCTAACAGAGTTTCTCAGATACAAGAAAATATTGATCCTAAGCATTTTTATCATATTGCCGGAGTAGATAACCCCGCTGACTGTTTAAGTCGCGGTTTAACCCCTGCACAACTACTTGTACATCCATTATGGTTTAACGGACCGAAGTTTGCTAGTCAGCCTCGTTCCGAATGGCCACTTGACAAAGATTTTACCATTACAAGTGAAATACCTGAAGCCAAGGTAACTGCAATGACGACAACTGAAGTGTGTCCACCATCACCGCCTATTTTTTATGAGCTCGCTAATCGAGTCTCATCATGGAACAAATTACTCCGAATAGTTATGTATGTCCTTAGATTTATCAAAAAATTACCGTCGAAATTTGAACTATCCCATCTTGAATATGCGGAACTTATTGTCATTAGGAATCTTCAAAGCGTACATTTTACTGATGAAATTGCCAAACTTAAGGTAGGTAAAGTTATGCCTCCTGCCTTTCAAAAGCTCCGCGCATTCTTAGACGACGATGGCGTTCTACGCGTGGGTGGCCGTTTGACCAATGCCCCGATTGGGTACGATAGTCAACACCCTATTCTGTTACCGCGACGCGATCGCATCGTCGACCTTATTATCGACTATTATCACCGTAAAAATTTGCACACTGGACCGCAACTTTTAATGTCTTTACTGCGACAAAAGTACTGGATCTTAGCAGCTCGCGACATAGTACGCAGCAGGGTACACAAATGCAACGTGTGCTTTAGGACGCGACCTGTCAATCAGTTCCCCATAATGGCAAGCCTGCCTGCATGCCGAGTCACGGAAGCCAAGGCATTCTGTCACACAGGCGTCGATTACGCTGGGCCTTTGTCTATTACATTGCATCGCGGTCGGGGCGTTCGCAGCATTAAGGCGTACATTTGCTTGTTTATATGTCTCGTTACTAAAGCGATCCACCTAGAATTGTCTTCAGATCTTAGCACTGAAGCGTTCATGAATTCGTTTAGACGATTTTTGGCTAGACGCGGTCCAGTGAGTGTCATATACGCCGATAGAGGTACAAATTTCATAGGCGCAAAATCCTATCTTGATAATATATATAACTTACTCGAGTCAGAAGAGTATCGCGACAAATTCGCGAACGAGTTGCGTGAAAAACGCATTCAATTTAGGTTTAACCCAGCGGCGGCACCGCATTTTGGCGGTATTTGGGAGATTAACGTGAAAGCTGTTAAAAATCATTTATCAAAGATAGTAGGAACTCAGCTTCTCACATTTGAGGAGATGTTGACAGTGCTCACCCAAATAGAGGCGTTGTTAAACTCGCGGCCCCTTTCGGTGTTGAGTAGTGACCCTGCAGAACCTCTAGCTCTCACGCCCGCCCACTTTCTGGTGTTAACACCTCTTAAATCTTTACCTGCGGAAGATCTATCTCGCGAAAATGTCAATCTTATAAGTAGAAAACGCGCAATCGACCATCTTGTCCAATCATTTTGGAAAAGATGGAAGGTCGAATACCTTAACACTCTTCAAGTGCGTAACAAGTGGACGAAGTCTAACACCTCTATCCAACCTGGAACTGTGGTGCTGCTCGAATCAGACAACAGCGCTCCTCTGAATTGGCCTCTTGGAGTGGTAGAACGCACGTTCGAAGGTAAGGACAGTGTCGTGAGAGTTGCGGACGTCCGCACGAAATCAGGTCTCTACCGCAGACCCGTGGTAAAACTTTACCCATTACCTAACCAATAAAAAAAAAAATACAGTCCACATTTCTAATTTAGCTGTCGAATAGTTAATAGTTTAATTTAGTTCTTATGTTAAAAGGAAATAAGCTACGAATAATGTAGTAACTTGAATTTGTATAGTATTAAATTTCGAATATTGATGCGTATTGTATTGCAATATCATTTACTTATTTAGGGTACGTCGAAGTGACTTAATTTTGAATGTGCCTTGTGTTATTGAAGGCCTTTTGGCCTGTCAAGCCGGGGAAGATGTTAACGCTAAATCGTTCATTAAATTCAAATTGGGTTAGAATCTGCACATTTTGGTTGGTAACTTCCTATCCTTATCCCTCTCACCCATTTACTCTATTTTCCTTCCCTTTCGCACCTCAACGACAATGCATAGTTGTCATTACGCATCAGTTCGTTTCGCATCACCGTTCAAAGTGTATCTAATTATTTGGAAATATACAAAAATCTGTTAATAGACCAAATAATCGTTTGTGCATATCAATCATCAGTTTTTGGAGACAATTTGTGATCATTTAGTGGAAGAAAGGGGCGCCCCTAAAAACCAGGCATCAAGAAGATCGTCGGTCGAGGTACCTACCATTTTTTCCTATTACTTTCCTACTTGCCAGATTATTTGTGTGTGCATATATATTCATTTTGCAATTTTTAATTATAATCTACCATCGCGCATTCATTTTTTGGTCCTTCGAGCCGGATGTTGTAGATTTTAGGCACGCTAACGAGCGTTACGGTCATAAATAACGCCCGCCATTTTGCTTTGGTTTTACCGGTCGGTCTTTTAACTTCTAATAAGTTTCAATTATAAGTCAATACTTATCTTACCGCGGTACATCTCATTGTCTAATACAATGACCAAGGCAAAAGAGGGTTATGATCGTGAATTTGAAAGAATTCAAGGCAAATTAACAGTTTATTTCGAACATGTTCAATCGATTTATGACATGATGAAAAAACTAGATTTTAGTAATCCAGATAACATTGAAACATTTATGGCGGCTAGTTTCACTATCGATGCAATACATCAGAAATATGTAGACGCGTTAGAGGAACGCTGTCGTTATGAAACGTCATTTAGCGATGCAAGTTTGCCTTCATATAAAGCGTTATTGTCGTTTGAACAACTTTATTCGCAAATTAAGTACAAAATACGATTGTTATCACGCGAACAGATTGATGTAAAACCCTCGATTAGTAAGGGTCATGTAGGTACTATGCGATTACCTAGATTAGAAATGCGTACATTTGACGGTGAACATGAAAATTGGCCGCTTTTTTATGAGACATTTCGTGCGGTCGTTCATGACAATCCGGAACTTACCGACGGCGAGAGAATACAATATTTAGTGGGTAGATTACAAGGCAAGGCGTTAGTTATTTGCCAAGGTATATTACCATCTGCCGAAAATTATGAAGTTATTTGGAATGCGTTAATAAATAAGTACAACGATAAACGTTTGTTGGCATCGTCGTATTTAGATAAATTGTTAAATTTACCTACCGTCGCCGTCGACGGTTCGGCGGGCAGTTTGGAAGAATTTGTCGATAAGTTTTCGTCAATTATTTCGGCGTTGCGACAGTTGGAGGTTACAAACTTGGAAGATCTATTGTTCATCCATATTGGTTGCAAGAAAATTAATCTCGAGGTAGTTAAGGCGTTTGAGATGTCGTTAAATGATAAAACACCTACCTGTACCGAGTTTGTAAACTTCATGCGTAAACACGCACAAATATTACAACGCGCTCATAATGTCACAAACGTAAAATCAAATTCTCAATCTCGAAAAAATGTGGTTTCGACTACCATTCAACCGTCTGGTAAGAACCCGGGGTCACGTACTCATAATAATGTTAAGACATTTGTAAATGTGCAGGATCACGGTAAATGTGATATTTGTGGGAAAACGGACCACATTAAATTGGTTCAATGCCCTACGTTCCTGTCAATGTCTCCTCATAATAGGTTTTCGTTGGTGAAGCGTAATAAATTATGCGTTCTTTGTTTCTCTAATAAACATGCGCTGTCTGATTGCCAATCAACAAACAAGTGTACGACCTGTTCTCGTAGTCACCATACTTTGTTACACTTTAACAATAACGGTACTTCCTCACTAAATAGGAATGATACTAATCAGCATAACGGTGCTTCTGCATTAAATCAGAATACAACCCCGCAGTCTGATAATATGACCGAACGTAAACAATGCGCCTCGTCGTCAGCAGACGAGCGTTTTATAACCGCGCGGCCTGATACACATGGGGACGGTCAGGATGGACGTTGCAGTGCCGACGACCGCCCCGTTTCTTTGTGTACTGTAGGTGCGTCGTGCGCCGCTGTTAGCACGGCAGATATTAAACCCTCGACTTCAGTCTTATTAGGGACGGCTCAATGTCACGTGACTGATACGATGGGTAATGTGTCAATTATCCGGGCTATTATTGACAGCGCGTCGCAACGCGATTTTATTACCACCGAATGTTGTAAGCGTTTGAAACTGCCGGTCTATGCGACCGCAAATAAGTTTGTATCGGGTGTCGGTGACGTCACCAACCCGATTGATGGCATCACTTGCCTAACATTCAATTCCCGCCATAACGATGAGGTGAAATTTACCATTCAACCGTTAATTGTCAGTCGTATTACGGATGCACTGCCGGTCTCAAAAATTGATACCACTCAGTTAGATTACTTAAAAGATTTGCCTTTAGCAGATAGTTGTTATAGCTCACCGGCCGCTGTAGACATTATTCTGGGGTCGGATTTGTTCGCGCGTATATTGCGCTCGCGCACCGTGGCGCGTTCGCCCGGCGAGCCGGTAGCTATAGAAACTTTGCTCGGTTATATCGTAGTCGGTCAGGCGCCAGTGATTAATCCTGTTTGTAATATTGTTCGTGCCTATTGCACAATAAACGAATCGCTTGACAATCGCGTAAATCGGTTCTTTGAATTGGAAGAAGTGCCTAACGTTAAAAATATACTTTCTCCTGACGAAAAGGAGTGCGAAGCGCTTTATTCAAGTACTACTCGACGCGATGAATTAGGCCGCTTTGTAGTATCCTTACCTTTCAAGCGCGACGCGTCTGCCTTAGGCGATTCCATGTGTATTGCTAAGCGTAGGTACTTAGCACTAGAGCGCAAGCTGTTGACCGACCCCGCGATTAAAAAGGAATATGATAATGTATTTATTGAGTACTTAGAAAAGGGATATTTGCGTACTGTCGATAATACTGACGCCGACTTTGATAAACCGCATTACATAATACCTCACCATGGCGTGGTGCGCACTGATAAAACTACTTCTCGTCTACGTGTTGTTCTAGACGGAAGTAGCACGACTTCGTCCGGTTTATCACTAAATGATATTTTACATTCCGGACCTAAAGTATTAAATGATTTATTTATGATTCACTATCGATGCAATACATCAGAAATATGTAGACGCGTTAGAGGAACGCTGTCGTTATGAAACGTCATTTAGCGATGCAAGTTTGCCTTCATATAAAGCGTTATTGTCGTTTGAACAACTTTATTCGCAAATTAAGTACAAAATACGATTGTTATCACGCGAACAGATTGATGTAAAACCCTCGATTAGTAAGGGTCATGTAGGTACTATGCGATTACCTAGATTAGAAATGCGTACATTTGACGGTGAACATGAAAATTGGCCGCTTTTTTATGAGACATTTCGTGCGGTCGTTCATGACAATCCGGAACTTACCGACGGCGAGAGAATACAATATTTAGTGGGTAGATTACAAGGCAAGGCGTTAGTTATTTGCCAAGGTATATTACCATCTGCCGAAAATTATGAAGTTATTTGGAATGCGTTAATAAATAAGTACAACGATAAACGTTTGTTGGCATCGTCGTATTTAGATAAATTGTTAAATTTACCTACCGTCGCCGTCGACGGTTCGGCGGGCAGTTTGGAAGAATTTGTCGATAAGTTTTCGTCAATTATTTCGGCGTTGCGACAGTTGGAGGTTACAAACTTGGAAGATCTATTGTTCATCCATATTGGTTGCAAGAAAATTAATCTCGAGGTAGTTAAGGCGTTTGAGATGTCGTTAAATGATAAAACACCTACCTGTACCGAGTTTGTAAACTTCATGCGTAAACACGCACAAATATTACAACGCGCTCATAATGTCACAAACGTAAAATCAAATTCTCAATCTCGAAAAAATGTGGTTTCGACTACCATTCAACCGTCTGGTAAGAACCCGGGGTCACGTACTCATAATAATGTTAAGACATTTGTAAATGTGCAGGATCACGGTAAATGTGATATTTGTGGGAAAACGGACCACATTAAATTGGTTCAATGCCCTACGTTCCTGTCAATGTCTCCTCATAATAGGTTTTCGTTGGTGAAGCGTAATAAATTATGCGTTCTTTGTTTCTCTAATAAACATGCGCTGTCTGATTGCCAATCAACAAACAAGTGTACGACCTGTTCTCGTAGTCACCATACTTTGTTACACTTTAACAATAACGGTACTTCCTCACTAAATAGGAATGATACTAATCAGCATAACGGTGCTTCTGCATTAAATCAGAATACAACCCCGCAGTCTGATAATATGACCGAACGTAAACAATGCGCCTCGTCGTCAGCAGACGAGCGTTTTATAACCGCGCGGCCTGATACACATGGGGACGGTCAGGATGGACGTTGCAGTGCCGACGACCGCCCCGTTTCTTTGTGTACTGTAGGTGCGTCGTGCGCCGCTGTTAGCACGGCAGATATTAAACCCTCGACTTCAGTCTTATTAGGGACGGCTCAATGTCACGTGACTGATACGATGGGTAATGTGTCAATTATCCGGGCTATTATTGACAGCGCGTCGCAACGCGATTTTATTACCACCGAATGTTGTAAGCGTTTGAAACTGCCGGTCTATGCGACCGCAAATAAGTTTGTATCGGGTGTCGGTGACGTCACCAACCCGATTGATGGCATCACTTGCCTAACATTCAATTCCCGCCATAACGATGAGGTGAAATTTACCATTCAACCGTTAATTGTCAGTCGTATTACGGATGCACTGCCGGTCTCAAAAATTGATACCACTCAGTTAGATTACTTAAAAGATTTGCCTTTAGCAGATAGTTGTTATAGCTCACCGGCCGCTGTAGACATTATTCTGGGGTCGGATTTGTTCGCGCGTATATTGCGCTCGCGCACCGTGGCGCGTTCGCCCGGCGAGCCGGTAGCTATAGAAACTTTGCTCGGTTATATCGTAGTCGGTCAGGCGCCAGTGATTAATCCTGTTTGTAATATTGTTCGTGCCTATTGCACAATAAACGAATCGCTTGACAATCGCGTAAATCGGTTCTTTGAATTGGAAGAAGTGCCTAACGTTAAAAATATACTTTCTCCTGACGAAAAGGAGTGCGAAGCGCTTTATTCAAGTACTACTCGACGCGATGAATTAGGCCGCTTTGTAGTATCCTTACCTTTCAAGCGCGACGCGTCTGCCTTAGGCGATTCCATGTGTATTGCTAAGCGTAGGTACTTAGCACTAGAGCGCAAGCTGTTGACCGACCCCGCGATTAAAAAGGAATATGATAATGTATTTATTGAGTACTTAGAAAAGGGATATTTGCGTACTGTCGATAATACTGACGCCGACTTTGATAAACCGCATTACATAATACCTCACCATGGCGTGGTGCGCACTGATAAAACTACTTCTCGTCTACGTGTTGTTCTAGACGGAAGTAGCACGACTTCGTCCGGTTTATCACTAAATGATATTTTACATTCCGGACCTAAAGTATTAAATGATTTATTTCAAATATTGCTGCGGTTTCGATTACTGCCCATCGCTATTAGCGCAGATATTAGACAAATGTATTTGCGAATAATTATGAATAATAATGACTTGCGTTTTCAACGATTGTTGTATCGCTTTAACCCTGATGATCCGATTCAAATCTTTGAAATAACTCGCGTTCCATTCGGGTTGTGTTGTAGCCCGTATCTAGCAGTGCGATCGGTTCGCCAGTTGGCCAATGATGAGAGCTCTCGTTATCCAGCTGCAGCCAAAGTGGTTGACACGGATATTTACGTGGATGACTTGGCTACTAGCTGCTCTTCGGTTGACCGTGGTGTTGAGCTGTCCGATCAGCTGATTAAATTGTTCGCGGCCGGCGGATTCGAACTTGTAAAATTCTCTAGTAACTCACCTGAGGTCATGGCTAGTATTCCTGCCAATCATCGCGTTTCCGAGGGTGTAGAATTTAGTTCGAGCGATCAATTAAAAATATTGGGCTTACATTGGTTACCGGCCGAAGACGTATTCACGTTTCGCGTAAATATTGAACCTCTCAAATGTACGAAACGTAATGTACTTTCCGTAATTGCCCGTCTATGGGACTTGGTAGGTTTTATTGCACCCGTTACACTTTCGGCAAAATTAATTGTAAAATGTCTTTGGAACGACAACATCGATTGGGATGAGATGCCACCATCTCACATTATTAAATTATGGCAAAACTTTGAGTCAGAATTGCCTTTATTGCAAAATATTAAATTGCCGCGTCACGTGGGAGTCACAGATGATTGCGTCATCTCTTTACTGGGGTTCGCGGATGCCTCGGAGAAGGCGTACGGTGGAGTAATTTATATTCACGTGTACTTCCCTCAATATGGTCATACGTTGGTAAACTTAGTGTGCGCTAAATCGCGCGTCGCACCTTCAAAAACTCTTGTTACTCTCGCTCGATTGGAATTATGCGCGAACTTAATTCTGGCCAAACTAATGCGTCTGGTGATAGATACCTATTCATTACCAGCATGTTCCGTTTATGCGTTTACCGATAGTAAGGTAGCACTCGCGTGGATTCATGCAACGCCCAGCCGATGGCAGACGTTTGTGGCTAACAGAGTTTCTCAGATACAAGAAAATATTGATCCTAAGCATTTTTATCATATTGCCGGAGTAGATAACCCCGCTGACTGTTTAAGTCGCGGTTTAACCCCTGCACAACTACTTGTACATCCATTATGGTTTAACGGACCGAAGTTTGCTAGTCAGCCTCGTTCCGAATGGCCACTTGACAAAGATTTTACCATTACAAGTGAAATACCTGAAGCCAAGGTAACTGCAATGACGACAACTGAAGTGTGTCCACCATCACCGCCTATTTTTTATGAGCTCGCTAATCGAGTCTCATCATGGAACAAATTACTCCGAATAGTTATGTATGTCCTTAGATTTATCAAAAAATTACCGTCGAAATTTGAACTATCCCATCTTGAATATGCGGAACTTATTGTCATTAGGAATCTTCAAAGCGTACATTTTACTGATGAAATTGCCAAACTTAAGGTAGGTAAAGTTATGCCTCCTGCCTTTCAAAAGCTCCGCGCATTCTTAGACGACGATGGCGTTCTACGCGTGGGTGGCCGTTTGACCAATGCCCCGATTGGGTACGATAGTCAACACCCTATTCTGTTACCGCGACGCGATCGCATCGTCGACCTTATTATCGACTATTATCACCGTAAAAATTTGCACACTGGACCGCAACTTTTAATGTCTTTACTGCGACAAAAGTACTGGATCTTAGCAGCTCGCGACATAGTACGCAGCAGGGTACACAAATGCAACGTGTGCTTTAGGACGCGACCTGTCAATCAGTTCCCCATAATGGCAAGCCTGCCTGCATGCCGAGTCACGGAAGCCAAGGCATTCTGTCACACAGGCGTCGATTACGCTGGGCCTTTGTCTATTACATTGCATCGCGGTCGGGGCGTTCGCAGCATTAAGGCGTACATTTGCTTGTTTATATGTCTCGTTACTAAAGCGATCCACCTAGAATTGTCTTCAGATCTTAGCACTGAAGCGTTCATGAATTCGTTTAGACGATTTTTGGCTAGACGCGGTCCAGTGAGTGTCATATACGCCGATAGAGGTACAAATTTCATAGGCGCAAAATCCTATCTTGATAATATATATAACTTACTCGAGTCAGAAGAGTATCGCGACAAATTCGCGAACGAGTTGCGTGAAAAACGCATTCAATTTAGGTTTAACCCAGCGGCGGCACCGCATTTTGGCGGTATTTGGGAGATTAACGTGAAAGCTGTTAAAAATCATTTATCAAAGATAGTAGGAACTCAGCTTCTCACATTTGAGGAGATGTTGACAGTGCTCACCCAAATAGAGGCGTTGTTAAACTCGCGGCCCCTTTCGGTGTTGAGTAGTGACCCTGCAGAACCTCTAGCTCTCACGCCCGCCCACTTTCTGGTGTTAACACCTCTTAAATCTTTACCTGCGGAAGATCTATCTCGCGAAAATGTCAATCTTATAAGTAGAAAACGCGCAATCGACCATCTTGTCCAATCATTTTGGAAAAGATGGAAGGTCGAATACCTTAACACTCTTCAAGTGCGTAACAAGTGGACGAAGTCTAACACCTCTATCCAACCTGGAACTGTGGTGCTGCTCGAATCAGACAACAGCGCTCCTCTGAATTGGCCTCTTGGAGTGGTAGAACGCACGTTCGAAGGTAAGGACAGTGTCGTGAGAGTTGCGGACGTCCGCACGAAATCAGGTCTCTACCGCAGACCCGTGGTAAAACTTTACCCATTACCTAACCAATAAAAAAAAAAATACAGTCCACATTTCTAATTTAGCTGTCGAATAGTTAATAGTTTAATTTAGTTCTTATGTTAAAAGGAAATAAGCTACGAATAATGTAGTAACTTGAATTTGTATAGTATTAAATTTCGAATATTGATGCGTATTGTATTGCAATATCATTTACTTATTTAGGGTACGTCGAAGTGACTTAATTTTGAATGTGCCTTGTGTTATTGAAGGCCTTTTGGCCTGTCAAGCCGGGGAAGATGTTAACGCTAAATCGTTCATTAAATTCAAATTGGGTTAGAATCTGCACATTTTGGTTGGTAACTTCCTATCCTTATCCCTCTCACCCATTTACTCTATTTTCCTTCCCTTTCGCACCTCAACGACAATGCATAGTTGTCATTACGCATCAGTTCGTTTCGCATCACCGTTCAAAGTGTATCTAATTATTTGGAAATATACAAAAATCTGTTAATAGACCAAATAATCGTTTGTGCATATCAATCATCAGTTTTTGGAGACAATTTGTGATCATTTAGTGGAAGAAAGGGGCGCCCCTAAAAACCAGGCATCAAGAAGATCGTCGGTCGAGGTACCTACCATTTTTTCCTATTACTTTCCTACTTGCCAGATTATTTGTGTGTGCATATATATTCATTTTGCAATTTTTAATTATAATCTACCATCGCGCATTCAGAAGTAAATAAAACTACTTTAGAATTATTATTGTTCACAACACTCTATTACGAATAAGCACTACGCAAAACCCCATGACAGGAGCCAATTCCAGCTATCAACGGATAAGCGGATTAGCCTCACTCCGTCCACTAAAGCCTTACAGTTTAGCCTTTGACCTCACGACCTTAAGCTGTCTGTCTGAATCCTCCATGGTCCTTGTTACACCTAATATACTGATGCAAACATTGCCCTTTGCCATAGAATAAGGATTTATAGAAGTGGAATTATCCGAACGCCTTCTTAATTCGGTGGAGCGACGATCTGCGCAGGGTGGCTGGTAGCAACTGGATGAGAGTTGCCGAGAATCGAAGTAAGTGGCGTGTTATTGAAGAATCCTATGTCCAGCAGTGGACTGCTGTCGGCTGATGATGATGATTCTAAAATCATAATTTTTGCCACATGTACTCGTTGCTTGTGCAAAATACATGATTAATTGCTCATAAAATTGTTCCTCCTTTTGGTTTTAACGCTATGCGCTGGAACTCGAAGTGCTGGGGTATTCCTCAAGGACAGTCTCAAATGCAATGCGGTGCGGACTATTACAGGAGTGACAACGATGATGACGACGATGCCCAGTATGAGTTTAAAAGAAAGAAAGAAAAAGTATTTATTAGTCCGCACAGGACAATATAACAAAAAAAAATGGTTAAATTAACAGCAAAACAAAATTATTTAAAACGAAAAAAAAAACAAACGAAATTGGACCTGTATGAGGCCAAAAGGCCGCATGACTTCAGCATGGTGCTGTAAAAAAAAAAAAATAGTTATCTGTAAAGTCGGTTTACGGACGATAATTTTACGTGATAACGTCAGAAGAATACATTGATGAAAAATTGCATACTATTATGAATTGAATTGATTTATTATCACTGAATTATCATTATTTCGTACATAGATGCGTCACAAGCCGAACGTTGAGGCCGATCGTGCCTCTCTATCGCTTGTTCCGCGTTCTCGCTTGCACGCTCGGCTCAGGCGGAACTTGACACTTGCGTGCAGCCGGCGTTCATCAATTTATAAGACGTTATTACGTCAAAAAGTATTCTGATAGGGCCCAAAGTGATTTCTCGGTCGGTAAGTTTCGCTTCCATACGAATTGCTAATTCTACATCCTAACCCCAAGTAACATATGTCACTAAACTTGTTAACTTGAAGTTTCTGATTAAAATTATCCCGCACTTGGATGTGTTTATGCAGTAATGGCTAAGCTGTTTATTGATGATGTCATAGCAGTTAATTACGAATGAGCTTGTAAAGTTTTAATACAACTGTCAGTGATGAACTGTGTGTGTGTTTGTGTGTGTGTGGTTAAGGAAATCTGTGTTGTGTGCTACTTCCTTATTTGGTAATATAGTCTCGTCTGTACTTGAAGTGCGATTGTCTGTAATTTTTTTCTCAGTTATTTTTCAAATTGAAATATGTTTGAGGAAAGGATTGAGACATTCTATTAATTATTATTAATTAACTAACTTATGACCGCACGTGTGGAGTTCCAAAGTTCACCCAAATCCGGTCAGTAGTTTTTGTGTGTAAGAGTAACAGACATCCAGACATCCACATATCCTCACAAACATTTGCATTTATAGCATTAGTAGGATCACTATAATTTAAAGAAATTATGTAAGTACATATTTAAGTATTTTTTCAACTTTTGTTGCTAATTACATTAAGGATCATAGTTGTTTTTTTTATATAATTTGTAAGTCCTACGTCGGTACCTATAAGATTACAATTTTGTAAAATTAAAGGAGACAATTTTAAATTAAACCAAAAAACTTTCACTTCAAGTTTATAAGTAGTAACACAATCATTTTCGAGATCTACCATACGTACCGACTTATTATTTTCAGATTTTAATGACAACAAAAAAAATGAACATTTTTGTTAAAATTTTCAAGAGTCACGTTTTTCACAATAATAAGATCAAAACCTCTTTTGCTTTCTTTTACTTTGTACGTTACTATAAAGGTCGGCATTCCATCAATTTAAACAATAAGTTTTTTTTGAATATTTCGCGTTAAAAAGGAAGAGAAATCTTTTGTGATTGCAGTGGAGGCGTTCAGTGAATGGCATAAAGGAGTGAAATCGATGAGGGAGTGAGTGAGTGGATCTCTTATTAGCTAATATAGTGCAGCACGCGATGCGCCGGCGCAGTACTGTTGATGTATGCCGCTTGGGACTGGGAATTTATTGCATTTTGTTCTTCGTATTTTCCCATGTACTGATTTTTTGCAAGAAGATTAAAGTACCTATATATTTTAGCTATTATTGTGATCATTAATTATTGTATCTAATTAAGAACGATATAGGTACTACTTTTGTAATTATTTTCTAAACTTCTCTCATTTATACCTAGAATATATTATTTATTGATTGATTTACTTCTGGGAAAAAAATCGAAGTATCTTATTACAACAACGTTAGAAACAAAGCCACGATTAGGTTGTATAGTTAGTATAATTCTGCTGGATGCCACATCAGCATCTTACAATTTTAGTTGATTTCAGATTAGATATAGTAACATCAGTCATGTAGTATAGTATAGTGCGGTAATGTGTAGCCAGCAGTGTTAGACTAGTGGTACGACCGTCGGTTTACCAAGTCATTTCGAAACCACGCACCTCTCATTTTTCGGATTCATATGCGTATTATTTAATTATCACTTGCTCCGGTGAAGGGAAACATCGTGAGGAAACCAGCATGCCTGAGAGATATTTCTCGACGGCATGTAAAGCCAAGTCAGAAGCCCATGGGCGGCGTAAAAATTCTGGCACCAGGTTAGGCACAAACCACACGAAAAGGAAGAAATAATTGCTGTTATTAACAATATTTAGTTAAAGGAAGTTTTTTTTGCAAAAAATCTATTCCTGCAGTTTTTTTTTTTCAATTACGTCTTTTCAGGGCATCAGTCGCAAGCGCAACACACCCACGACTCATGTGTATCGTGGGAACGCGAAACATTACGGCCGTAACTAGAGACCCTAACTCCTAACCCATTTCATGTATAAGGCCGTTCTCACCTCACGAACACTTTCCGTATTTTAACGAAAATTCCGTGAGCACTGAACAAAGGGCCCAATTTATATGAGCACACGATTTGGAATGCTGTTAGTTTGAAGTTGTTGGTTTGGGAGGTGAAATAAAGTCGGCTGAAATGGAATTCATGGGGATGTTGTTTTAATTAAGAAAGTTGGTGAAGTAAATGAGTTGGGAAAGCGAGAATTATTGTTTCAGCTGTAGTAAGTTTTCTTGGGGAAATCTATGGTAAAAATTGATTTTGCTAGCAGTGAGTAAGTTGCTAGTTATTCAGCTGCATCTGGTTTGATAGGAAGCCGACCCTTATATAATTGGGAAAAGCAGCCAAATGATGACGACGCGACGGAGCGCCTAGATTAATAATAATCATCAGTGGCGTGCCTAGGGGCCAGCAATACAGTGAGCCCAAAAGGCGAGCAGAAACCCTATAACATCAAACCAAGCTTTTCGGCTTATGTAAAAGTCCCGCCACAACTAATAAAAAAGTTCCGTTACTTTGAAATTAAATAAAGACAAACTTTTATAACAAGCAAACTTGTTCAAAGGTACCTCTGTAAGTCTTGTTCAGCAAAATAAAATCAACCATTTAGAATTGCTAACGTTAAGCTAAACGGTTCAATGTAACCAAGTGAACTTTCCATGTACAAACTAGTCCAAGTAATTTACTTTCTACTAAAAATTTTCACGTGAATTTTCATAATAAGTGCCCGCAACAGCTTTCGGTATTGTGTAAGTATAATTTCCTGTGAAAACTTAGCCTGTTTTCCCACGCTGCGAGCCGTTACAAAGCCAGCTAATAATTTAGACAATTTTCCAATATCAGGCTTTGTGTGGTCCAAGTGATAGGCGAATCTGTTGTAAGTATCTAAATAATAAGTTTACGCAAATAAATTGAACAAAAGAAACATAAGTCAAATCTTATGTTTCTTTGTTTAATTTAAGTCCATTATTTGATTCCTATATCCAGCAGTGGACGTCTTTTGTCTGAAATGATGATGATTTGCATTAAGACGTTATAAATATATCTAATATTATGGGTATTTTCAAAGTCTGATTGAGAGTGTTATAAGGAGTGCAATGCCAATAAAGAGTTCGAAAATTATCAATTAGCGTTCTCGAGAAGGGCCAAAGTTATTTTTTATTTCAGTGTATATTTTTTTAAACGAAGTCGCCCTCCGCTTTCCTCTTCCACCAACCACCAAGGGTAGTCCACAGAAACCGCAACAGCGTATCGTTGGTACAGTACACGCCACTCGCATTACCTCGTAAGGACCATACCTCTATCTCATCCGTTCGCCCTATAAATTCTAATACCATGTTAGTGCATAGAAAGCTTTATTACTACTGCATGTTTATGTTATCCTGGTACTATATTCATAGATTTATTGAATGTGTGTATTTATTTAGTTTGTTTTGTGTGTTTGGTTGGTATTAATTATTGTGACAAATAAGATATGACTTTTGTAGTTACTAAGCAAGTACGACGGTTAGAGATTATGTGAAGATCATTTACACCTTGCGTTGCCTTCTCTGGGTGAGGATGTCGGATACCAAAACCCTCCTTATGAGCTTCGCCGCAGTCGGGTAAAAATATTATCCAAAATTCACATCAATTGCAAAAGATCTTCCTTCTTATCATCATCGGGTCAATTGCTCACACTAGTTGAAATTCGTTAGTAAAACAATATCAACAATATTTTACCATAACACACAGCTATTATTCTCCAAAAGGTTACGCAGAAGTGGCTTTATACTTCGCCAACTATCACCAGTTATGTTTAAGTCCGTAGTAATGGGAGCAAGCATAATATCATCAATCGGACACAAAATCAGACTCCGGGCAGCCACTGAAAAACTTCTGGACCTGTATCACCTCTTCTTATCGCAGTATTACTTTAATGTCACTTCAGTGTGGGAAGCGGAAGAACGCCACTACAGACCCACTATAGAGGATGTCTAGCTCCGCCTCCTTGGCAAAACCAAATAACATTTCGCCAGAACAGCGAATCTCACTCAAAACAAACATCGTACGGATAATACATCTTCAAATAAAACTACCATCAACATCAAATCATCATCATCATTCTCTTAACCTTGTCCCAAATCTATTACTCCATCAACTGTCATCCTTAATACTAATAAACTTGCCACGGCATTGACACACCATACCCCCGACATTGATTCACAATCTATCTGCCAAAGCCATACTAATCTCCACAATTGACAGATCACACGTTTATACGAGTTTATAACAGTACACAGGTCCAGTCATAATGGTGCTTGCCACGAGATCTGTGGAGCCTAAGGGCTTGAGGTAATTTCAAGTCATATCACATGGTACACAATACATGCATAGGTTTATACGGTATTACATGTGTTTTGTGACATTCGAAGGGCATAGGTTAAAGTTTATGTCAGTATATGTACCGTCCAGTTGCTTATAACGCGAAATAGAGGTACAGGTTTATATTACGGGAGGTCACGACATTTTTGGTAACGACAAATGGCCTACTATTGGTAGATATCATAAAGAGGAACTCTCTGCTAAGAGGTAATTATCCAACCTAAGATTGAATAGTCTGTGTTCCGTCAAATTGGCTTTTAGCGAAGACTATGAGTCTCTTTCTCACCAAAGGATATCGTATAAGATGACTTAGCAAGCAATAGCTGAACAGTTTTGAGCAGTGAGTTGGTAAGCACAGAGATTGTGCAATCGAACCCAATTTCTTAATCAATCTTCTTAAATACTTTTATAAAACACATCAGAAAGCTTTTAGAAAATTTACAGCAAACACAGATCGGTTTGCAAAGTGTACGGATATATTGACCATCAATCATTTTAACCTTTCTTAAATCCTATCAAAATCTTACAAAAGAGACGTTACACCAACACCGATGTACACAAAATGCACATGTTCCTTAGCCTATGTGTGCACCATGCTCACACACGCCGGGGCAACACAAGGCAGCTCTCTGACACGATAAGTGAACATTTTACAAACTATTACAAAGCCCATACAGAACGTGGGTAGGTCATATTAAGCTTCGCCTGCTCCAGTTATGACGGGAAAGTTGAAGTATTTAGTTACATACTTATTAGTGTTTTTCGAACATTAATCGGTTTTCACTGTCAATTTTGTGGGGGATTGGCATTTTCTAACCACTTGCTGCTTTGGAGAAATTTTGTAACATAACTCTGCTCTTAAGACGACCCATTGACCGTATGTTCACTTACTGTCAAAACTAGAACACTTTTTAGGAATAGGGAGAACTATTATTTCACTTTCCACTTAACTAGCATTGACAGTAACAACATTCTGTTAATGCGATGCGGTGACAATATTCTGCGAACGGGATAGCCAAAGAATTGAGAAGTGCTGCAGATTTAGAATTTAATAAAAAGCTATTTAACTGGCTGTGTGAGAGATGTTTTTATTCCATTAATGAATATTTTGAGTGTAAAATGTAAAGCTATAATTATTATAACATCTTCGTAATGACATTCCTTAATAATACTGGAACAATTATCATTCTTGCTTTTATTTATTTATTATTTTTTTATTTTTTTTGACATGACTAATTATTGTTGATCGCTATTTTTGTTTCTATTATTATTTTATTTTTATATAAATTATTATAATTGAATAGAATTGTATTATTATTACTATTTTTTGCATTGTAATAAATTTAAGTTATGAAATTATTATTGGTATTGTATGTTGTTAATGCGCTAATTATTAAATGTGTACTGCATGCTGGAAGGATGTCATCAAAGAAACTGTAATTACTCTAAAGTTCATTTTTGTGAATTTGGGCTTTACATTGAAGGTTTAATTTTGCTAGGGCGTGCCGAAAGTCAATTTGGTCTAGCTAGTTAAAAATCCTCAAGAATTAAAGATACCCACACCGTCCACAGACACAGGTTGCTGTAAAAACCTTTCTCAACAAACAACACGGGTGACACAGTTAGGGTCAAGCAGGTTTCTGGTGACACTGGACATGTGTGGACGTGTCTTTATAATTAGCGAGTGCGGTTGGGTTACTAATGAAAGCTATTGTTTCAAGTCGACGAACTTGTACTTGACTGAGTAATGAGTTTGGTGAGATACTGGATGTCAAATGTTGGTCTTCGATCTTACATAATTTTGCTTAGACAAAATCAAATGTAATTTGTTTTAATTAGATTAAGAACGAACACTTTTTTAGCGTCATTTGTGCGCTCTTCGCCACTGCAACAAGTTCTGGCAAAAAAAATCTATATGTTCAATTTTGTCTAAAATTCACCTAAAATCAAATTAGATAGATACTCTGTTCAACGTTTGTATGTGGGCTTTGCATATATTTATTCGGATGCTTTCGTCAAATAGAGAAAATCGATAAGATTCTATAAGTATCCTGATGCCTGTGCATTCGTTTTGACAGTTAAGATTGTCAAAATCGTTGCCTGTTTTTGTTGGCTTATCGGTATTCGCTGGTTCTTCATTGCCACCATGCTTATTAATTGATTTATTTTTCATCAGAGGCATAACTGATTTATTACAGTGTAGTTATACGGGGTGTAAACAGACTCTTCCCGAAGCCGTTAACCAAGCATTATGTACATCAAACTAAGTAACTTTACGCAAAAATTATTGCTGGGAAACGACTTTTTTTGGGGTGCTAAATCACGTTTTACGGTAAGACTCAATGTAACGCATTCAAAACATTGTGCTGATGGATGGATTGAATAGTACGGGGGTCGTGAAGATGTTAAAAGAAAAAAAAGTACATTAAAAACATGCATTTAAAAAGAAACTTGTGAAAAAGTTCTAACTTTGACCCCCAATATCTCCGTAACTAGAAAGTTCCCAGGTATGGTCTAGAACAAAAAAAATATCGCAATGACGGGGAGTCTCACACGCACAAAGTGCCTTTCGGCTTCGTTAAGAGTCTTTTTACACCCTTTATCTACGCTACACTCACATTTAAATTCAATCTCATCCTAATCAACGTTGATCCATAAAGTACTTGCGCTCATTATTCTCAGTTACAAACTGACAGATAACTGGGCTTTAATCGAAAGATTAAAATTATCTGTCAGCTAATGAACCGCGGTACGGCGCCGACGCAAATTATTTAGCACCCTCTAGCAACCATCGCTTATTCGATTATAATTGTTTTTCACGCCTATTTCGCGTTATTGAAATAAATCTCTTTTGTTTAATGTTTATTGTTGTTTTCGTGTGTTGATTGGTTTGGTTTTGCATATGGGTTTTGTGTTTTGATTGTTTAAGATTAATTGAATGTTAGTTTATCACTGGTTTCCCTTGCAGTTTATTAATATAAGGATGAGTTTGAGCGGCCGAATTTTAGTTCAATTTAAATTGACAAAGCAGCCACCCCGAACACTTTTATATCCCATTCCTAAGAATTTGGGAAAAAAATGGTAAAAGGCTTCATCATCATCTGCCTAGCCTTTTCCCAGCCCTGTTAGAGTCCTTTCACGGAACGGCCTAGGCAAGCGCTGCTTAACCTTAACATCGACCTGAGCGGCTGTTATTATTTAGCTACGAGCTCCTATATAAATCGTTTGATATGATTGTGAAACTCGAATAAATGTTACGCAATTACCACGGTTGTGCCAAATGGTCAGATTTTTCCCATTAGGCCCCCAAAAGTTCTATCCCAAAAACTGATCCTGTATTTTTTTTCTATTGAATCTATTTTCAATGTGCCTTTTTTTTACGGATGCGAAATCATCATATGACTCCTCCCGCTCCGGGCAGAGCGGAAGGGAGTGTCAGACTTGTACTACTAAAACCCATCCATGTTCCTTCCTTGCCCTTTGTGTTCCAGGGCAGCGGTATCTCTTTCGAACAGTCCCGCAGCCCTGGCAGGATTTATAGCGTGCAAACTACAACAAGCAACTAACCCATAACTTAATATTGTGTCCTGTGTGTCCTGTCACTTGTTCACTACAGGAACTGATGGATGCTACCGAAAGCGCCAAAAAAGTAGCTCAGTTCTGGGCCGACACAAGATAGATTGCCATCGACACGCTAAGAAGAAGACTAACCCAGATTAATAACTTAAGTAATTAACAAAAACCATAATAGAAATAATGTCACATCAACTAACAATACCCCACAAATATTCCCACACCTTGAACACGGCCTATAGTCAATGAACTGATTCATAAGCCTGATGATAATCATCAACAATGCGCGTAGAACTAAGCTCCTTTTGTGTACCCTTGGCCTTGAATCTCTGCTGAGCAGGAAGCAAGGCCATCTGACACTGGGAAGTCATTAAGGAACATTAAGTGGGTAAACGAGCGAAGAAATTATGTCACTTTGGCATTAGGTGTAGATTGTCTATTGTTTTGGGCATAGATGATATGAGGGCCTCGGTAGACTGCCTCGTTGGTCTAGTGGTTGCAAAGTCCCATGTAATAGGGGGCGAGCCTATTGTCGTCAACTGGTCCCAAATCCAGACTCAGTGGCTTCTGCTGAGAAGTTTCTGATTGAAAAACCCAATAGCACTTTGCCCGACCCGGAATCCAACCCGGGACCTCATGCATTCGCGCTTCCGACCACTAGACCGAAGCAGCAAGAAGATTTATTCAAGTGTGGTGTGCTTTATGGTGTAGTCAAAATGGGCACTAAAGTAATAACATTTAATGTAACTCACATCACTTAACGTCTAACAAAATGTTAAAAAAAAAACAAGAAACCATTTGTTGGATTATATTCGACGAGTATATTAAATCATTTTACAGATTACCGACTCATTATGTGCGTCTCTATTATGTTGAGCTGTTAGTGAAGAGATTTGTAATACGCTATTTTGAGGAAGATAAGGCTTAGGCGACGACGACGCGGAATTCACGTGATTACCCAATAATAGGCATCGGAAGCATCGATGTACAGACGCCAGTACATCAAGCTTTTACAATCTGTCAACTTTTCTTTAATAGATTTTCAACTTTTTTGCCAAAGCATTAGGTTAGGCTATAGTTCCCATGATTCCCGGTCCAAGTGTGAGAAGGGAACACCGAGGTAGTTTTTAGTCAGTCAAGTCTGACAGACCCCTCCGCCCGCCCCAGGGCGGAGGACATCCATGAGGATTTTCCACCCCGGAACAAAAAAAAAAAAAAGGCTAGTTGGGAATATTTGACAGTTTCGGGTAGCTTGATGTCTGGCTGGCGTCTGTACTTAAAAATAGTATCCTTTCAAAGCGTTTCTCCAATGAGAACTGACCAGTGCAGAAGTTTTTCAAAATCATTGCAAATGAACTTCAACTTTCAAAAATATTCACAATACTTTCAATAAGTTCAATCTCTTTTTTTGATAATTCAAACATTCATCATCATCATCATTCCTCATCCTTAGCTTAACTTCACCCACTGCTGGGTAATAGGCCTCTCTTTGCTTGTGCCAAGCTCCAGGTTCTTGTGTCATCCTCATCCAAGATATACTCGCGATGGCAAAAATCTTTCCAGTCCTTGGACGACACTCGGTCACAGCTGTACTGAACATTCATTTAATAATGTTGCACACATACCATTTAAAACCCGCGACATATCTTGACTTAAGCCACACACCAGCAAATTTTTATATCCGCAAAGATCATCGCTCATAGACTAATCTGTCACCTTTTATAAAGTGTTGACATCTAAAGGTCTGGTTAGACATTACATTTTAATTGGGTTATATAAAAGACATCCCAATGCTTATCGTGTCTTTTGACAATAGTGCAGTCTGTCAACTTTATTTATAATAAAACTTCTTTTGTTTAATTAATGCATTATGTCTGTGAACTAGATATTTTGAATGTCATGTTGTATGCAATTTTTTAATTTCGTATTTGTTTGATTATTAGTTTGACATGCTTTAATTTTTGAATGTGACCTTCTGGATTAAGGAATTGGCTTTGGATTACGTTTTAGTAAATGCTCAGATAAGATGTACCTAAACACTGGTTTTAGTCAATCCTAGACTAGATTAAGCTTGTTAAACAAAATTAAACAATAGGTTAACGCTCAGTCAATGTTAAGGACATGTGAATATTGACTTTATAATCTTTTTTTTTTCTAGAAAAGACTACCTATCTAATGTTGGTTTGCGTACCTCCAATTGGGAAGTCAGTCTTTTGGGTACATTACCAGCTGATAGCGTTGAGGAGGATTTTTTTTATGTCCACTTGTTGTTACTTTATTTATTCTAGTTTATTTGATAGTTCTTAATTAATAATTATTATTATTATTAAGTTTATTAATGCTTCAGTTTACATAATATTGTGTTTAGTGTTTGGGGCCTCCTTTTAAGCAAATAATGCCTGTGTTAGGATGTCTTCATAAAAATGACAATTAACTCCTGAGCTTGGTATTAACGACATAATAAATACTGTTTTATTAATAACGTTTGATTGCAATGGTATAACGTTGTAATTCTTAACAACGACTTAATAATTGCACATAATATCTGTTAGGTCGTAAATATTTTAAATTATATTTATAAATCGGGTTTAAATATTATTGACACATCATCTGCCTAGCCTTTTCCCAACTATGTTAGGGTCGGCTTCCAGTTTAACCGAATGCAGCTCAGTTCCAGTTTTTTTACATGGAGCGACTGCCTATCTGGCCTCCACAACCCAGTTAGCACTGGGTAATACGATACCCCTTTGGTAAGACTACCTGTAACAACTGTCAAAGAACTACAAATGACAGCCGGGACCAACGGCTTAACGTGCTTTCCGAGGCATGGAGGAAACTCTATATATTAACACAATTAATTACATTACATTACACAAGTTTTGTAGCATTAAATTATACTCACAAAGTAAATATTCAAATCAATCGATACCCTAATCAATAACCCATTAAAAAAAACTCTCTTACAAAACTAACTTTCGCAAACTAGGTACACCCAACTTTAAAAGTTTGCAACACGTATCAGAATGACTGACAAGGCATTAGTATTACTCTTTATGTTTTTACACATTCAATGTAACTCATATCTAGATCAGACCAAAGGTTAGACTGGTCGGTAATCGAGAGGTGGTATGATAGTAGGAAATGAAAGTGTTTAATATTAAGCTAAGAGAAATAGTTTCGGTGATGGCACGTGAAGCAGGGCTTGTTAACGCTACCAACTAACAAAATAATAACCGTTACGTAACGTTAATTCCTAAGTGATAACTAATTACGTTACAAAAATATAACGGTAATTGACAACATTACCAGTAATTTAACGTTAATTAACATTAACGTAAAATAAGATAATAACGTTACTTTCACCGTTAATTTAGTCACAACCCAGTCACATTCACGGTTGTGTCATCAGCTCACTGTACTACCAGCACTTCTCACACGTAAGAATCTGGCAACGTTTTGATCGAGCGAGACAACACGATGCGACGGCGGGTAAGGAAGCCCGCCGATCGCCTCTGCTCTTGCTTCTTCCACCTCAGAAGTTTAACCGTTTAAAAATAACGATAAAATCAACGTTATTAAACAATTAACGTTATAAAGATTAACGATTAAATGTTGCGAAAATAACGTTAAAACTACTAACGTTTTTTTTAATATTAACGGTAACTCTGTCAAATGAAGGTAACGTTACGAAATTTACCGGTATTTAAAGCCGTGACGTGAAGTAAAGCTGTGATCGAGTGGCGTCCAAGGACTGGAAAGAGAAGTGTTTTTTAACCATTTCTTGAAAAATTCATTTAATGGGGTTAAAAAATCAATGTTTATAATTCTGTAACTACATACGTGTTACTTGAGCGACTCATTTTTCATCAACATACAACCTGACACTAACCTGCAAATTGCAAAAAAACGTAAGAAAATTTGAATTCCGCGGGCTACCCTGACGCTTCCACCTTATTTGAAAATAAGAAGTTTATCTCTCGTTGTTATGTAAAACATGGTAGCACTATAGTAACAATTAAATCATTTCCGGCGTGCGTGTATGAACGTGGACGAGGCAAAAGGAGTAGGTAAGGATTGTAGCAGATGGCGTTCTGTGGTTTCTGCCTAACCCCATGGGAAAAAGGCGTGAGTTTATGTATGTATGTAAATGATTTCTGTGCATACTTTGAATTTATACAGAAGTCAATTTCAGTAAAATTCATCTCAAACGTCGTGTCATTCCAGTGACCGCATACAATTTGAAACTGAATCGCCAAAAGTACAGACACCATTCACTTCAAGGTACTCGAAACTGACAAATTTTCCGAATCAACCTTAAATCTAATGCTTAAGTGATAAAGTTGAATAAAAGAAATTTGATAGACTGTAGTAGCTTGATTTCCTGGCGTTTATACGTTACCATATTTAAGGTTCATCATCATCATCATCATTTCAGCCGAAAGACGTCCACTGCCGAACATAGGCCTCCCCCAAAGGGGGGTTTTGCCATAATCGCCACGCTTGGCAGGCGGATTGGCGATCGCAGTACAGTTGTTACAAAGTCACAGACAACGCTGCTGCCCATTCTCTGGTAAGTCCCTTAGTCGTCTCTTACGACACCCACGGGAAGATATGGGATGGCGCTTTATTTAAGGTTAACAGGTTTTATCTTGAAAAGCTGGTCATTGTCGGCAACACCGAAGGCAAGAGAGCACGAGGCCGGTCATCGCCAACACGATGGTCCGACCAAGTAGAAGAGGCTATGTCCTCAAACAAATTTCAGCAGGTGGTGATGGCAACTTTTGACTGGAGTAGATAGAAGCAGATTGTCTATTTAAAGGGGTCCAGTGACCACGATCCTCAGTAATGAGAGACCGATTAAAGAAGAAGACCAGGTTTTATTTAATATCACAGGATTCCCGCTTCTGATAGAGTGTCATTTAATTAAAATTCAATCCTGTCTACATTTAAATGCTCTGATTTAAACTCTCAGCCCCCGAGTGCAAAGTGCAGATATTATTAAAATATGAATCAGTTCCGCATACGGAATCTGATTTAATAGTCACTGTTATTGGATCCTTATAATTTATGGCCATTTGCCTTCGTGGGAACGACTGGGTGTCTGGATACTTAGACTGCTATCACACCGTACTGTAATGTTATCTCGACTTGGCTTTTAAATTGCTCGCTTATCTACTTCGCCTTTGGTTCGAATATTATGAATTGTGGATTTTGGAATTAATGTTTTATTGTTTCTGCGACTGCCTCATTGGTCTAGTGATCGCAAGCGCGACCATGAGTTCCTGGGTTTAATTCCTACCTTCCTATTCCATTGGGTTTTTTCATCAGGAATTTCCCAGTAGCAGGTACGGAGTCTGGATTTGTGCCCGGTTGATAGCAATAGGCTCGCCCCTTTTACATGGACTTAAACATGACTGGCGAAATGAGAAATGTACTCTGCTTAACTCTTTGAGGATTACAGGCGTTATGTTATGTTGTTTGGTTGGTGTATGGGATTTGGTTTTGTAATTATGTAAGAATTTATTAGTGGATTCTTGCCAACTTAGGCGACTCGACTTGGATAGATAATTTCATTTGTGTGTCCAATCGTTAAGAGACGACTAAGAGCGTAAAATGTAGTGATCGCGTTCAATTTCATTGCTGAAACCTTCAGCAATGAAATTGAACACGATCAGTACATTTTCACGTTACTTTGATGAAATCCACTATAACAGGATGTAGTACTATACTTAAGACGATATATGGCTGTTGTGTCAGGGGCATGGAGTGAGAACTACATTAATTTTTGTTAAAAGTTTAAGAGCTAACAGATTTCATTTCATATGCCAACGGTGTGTAAGAAAGCCTCTTAGTATTTAATTATTGGTGAGACATCAAGTAATTAGTTCTCACATTTATGCAAATAAACACTGTAATGGGGACGCATGTTATCGCTACAAATGTGGATGGTCTACAGAAAATGAAATTGATGTCATGTGAATATAATTATTTCTTCTTGAAAGAACTAAATTAAGATTTTTAGCCATTATTAAAAATTAAAATCAATTTTGCATTTCACTTTACTTCAAATCACTTATTTCCCATTATTGAAAAACAACTCCCAACGCTACTAATTTCATTAATCAGTTCACAATAAAAACTGTATTAACATACTCTAAACAAAAACTCACCTAATCTAAAAGCCGCTTACTCCACGTAACGCAAAAACGGTCGGCAAAACAGCTCAACAAAGCCGTATCCTCTCAATCCGCAAGTAGAGCCTCTTAGCTAACCGTATCTATCAATTAAGGCCCCGGAGTAACCGTGAGTGGACTTTTGATTGATCCATCAATACATACATAAATCCATTAAGGTAATACGCATGGCCTGTTAATTGTGTATTTTCTACGGCTGTCAGTCGAGATACATCCGAACCGACATGATTCGAACATTCGAATCTGCTTCAAATACTGCTCTGGGATTGGGCAATTAAAAAAAAATCGTGAAAGTTCCACAATGATGGTGGATTAATGTAAAGTGGCCTGTTAGAGGTGGGTGGCGCAATCATTTAGTTTTACGCATGTTTTACAGTTCAGGGTGGGCCGAGTTTTTGGGCAATTTTTTGCTGTTTTTGTAAGAGAAATTGCCTATTGATTAAACGAGTTGAACTTTAACTCCAATTAAAGTTATTTGTGATTAAGTTGGTTTTGCGTAAACTCAGATGGACTGCCGATTAATCCCTTCAGGGCTGTGTTTTTGGTAAAAGTCTGTTGTTAGTTAATTTTTCGCAATTTTAAGCGTTTGACGCGCACTAGAGATAATTCATCTATCAAAAAGGTTTGCAAAAATTTAATTCTCACGAATTGGAGTTTTCAGCTTATAATGAAACGAACTTTTAATAAGGTAACTTCCATCAACGCAGAAGAACACCTGCCGCCCGGATACGAACTGCAGTGGCCAATCTGGAAATATCTTAACCGATTGTAAGCCCAGGTTGGCCACTGTAGATGTAATCTGGTGAAATGGGGTATCCTCGATCCATCTAGAATGCCAGTGTGGAGCCCCCTTTGCAGGATATGCTCCAGCCCATTGCACTGCACAACCACTTGCATCTATCAGGATTTAATCGAAGCAAATCTTAAAGCTGTGCAGGTGGCTACTTACTGGTCCTAAACCTGGAGCACAAAGGGCAAGGAAGGAACATGGATGGCTTTTAGTCAGTACAAGTCTGACACTCCATTCCGCTCCGCCCAGAGCGGGGAGAACTTATTTGATGATTTCCAATCCGTAAAAAAAAAAAAGGTATCTGCTAAGACGCTGAGTATAAGGGCAATGATGATGATGATGATGAATGAAGCCGTCTTTTATTGAGTGTTTTCTTACCACTGTGAAATACAAATACCTATTACTACACAATCAATCTAAGATGATATTAAATCGTGAACAATATACTCCATGTTGTGGTATTGTGGTAGAAGATGCAGCGATGTTCTGCGCAATTAATGTCGTAGTGAATCAATGAATTCATCATTTATATAAATATGAATATGCTAATTAGGATACTGACAAGACTACTACATGCTTAGTTGCTTACTAAGTCATGTATGAGAAGGATTCATTTTTTATTAAGATTTATTAATGTTTGCATCTTTTCTGCAGAAATGCTCATGATTTAATATTAGCAATGTTTTATGTTGTCAATCCAAGCTACAGTATAAAAAAATACTCACAACATTTTTTAAATAATAAGATTTCTTAGAACAACTTGAATCATCCATGCTTGTATGATAAATGCGAAAGTAACTCTGGCTGTGACTTGCCTTTTTGTGGCTGAATGGATTTGGATGAAAATGGGATAGTTCTGGGGGCCTAAAATGGCCGCTTTAACAGAATTACTACATACTCTAAACACTATCATCAACATAAATTATAAAACAAAGTCCTCCGCCGCGTCTGTCTGTCTGTTCGCAATAAACTCAAAAACTTTTATCCTGTTTTCACCAATAGATAGAGTGGTTCTCGAGGAAAGTTTTAGTGTATAATTTGTCAAGCTTTTTTTGCGGGAACGGAATCAATATTTCATGATAACTTTTGATCGCGATAACCGACATCCACGCGGGCGAAGCCGCGGGCAACAGCTAGTCGATAATAATATGAATATGCCATCAGCATTTTTCAAACCTATTCCCAACTATTAACATTATTATGAATTACGTTACAATTCGTAGAATGGTCACAAAGTGACAATACATAATATTAACTGCGCCTGTGACCATTTTAAGAATTTTAACGCGATTCATATTATTATCCTATTATGATTCAGCTATGAGTGGAAGGCTATGGGAGAAGCCTTTACCCAGCAGTGGAACATGAGGCTAAGCAAACAAAAACTGTTGCTGAAGCGGCCATTTTAGGACCCCAGGACATTTTATTATTATTATTGTTCGCCCATATTGTCCCACTGCTAGGCAAAGGCCTTCCTCCATTCCTTCCAACGGTCATGATTCTGTGCTCCTTCTTTCCAATTCTTAAAGAAGACATCCAGTTCGTCCCGCCATCTCCTTCGTGGTCTGCCGCGATCCCGTTTCACTGTTTCAGGGCACCAATCCAGAGCTTTACGGGCCCACAGTTCATTCGGCATGCGATAGACATGTCCCCAGGACATAGCATACCTTTTATTTTAATACATAGCAGGTCTCGTGGGATATTTTTTGACCATCATACGGCTGTCACAATGCCAATTATGTTTTTTTTTTTTTATAAACGTTGCCCCACACTAGGAATTTCTCCTGTATCGTGGGTGCGTTCACAAACATTTAAACTCTCATACACAAACAGCCAGACCCAGAAAAACTACCAGTAGGCCATACAAGTATTTATTGCGTGTGGGAATCGAACCCGCGACACGCAGCGCAGCAGTTAATCGCTGCCGTGCCGAATTACAAGTTAATAAAAATAAGCTTTGCAAGATAAACGAAAACGCAATGTCTTTAAGCTCTGTATTATAGATAATGTATGTACAAACCTGCTTGCTTACTGTATAAATACAGAATATTTCAAATAAACTGCATAATAATATTCAACCAAGACATTATAGCTTTATAATGAAAACCCATACATTTTGTTTAGACGATTGAAAATTACATGAATCGAACTGCAGTATTCTAAGCCAAGGTTTCTGCTAGGACACCATAAACTTTGTACACACATGTTTATTTATTATTTTGATCATTTACTTAGGTGCATGTATTTTGTATCTACAGTTTAACTTTAGAATACATTACTTATAATAAACCCTCAGGTTAGCAGAGTGAACTACAATGAAAAAAAAATAAAAAAGTATCTAGTTGACATAAGCTATTGAACCCGCTCGTTCCTCCTGCTGAAAATCTCCCATCTGGACATGAGTTGCCATGGCTGACCTGGAAATCTTTAAATAAACTCCAGACCCAGGTTGGCCGCAACAAGGAAACCCTGCTCAGGTGGAGATTCATTAATGACTCTGCCCTGGAGTGTAAATGTGGCAGTACCACATTTACACTCCAGGGCAGAGTTCCACAAACGATGGGGCACTTAATATTGTGTGCTGTGTATCCTGTTTTTTGTACATTACAGGAACTGATGGACGCTACTGAAGGTGTCAAACTAGCGGCTCTGTTCTGGGCCGTCATAATTTAGATTGCCATCGCCACGCTAAGAGGAGAGCTACTGAAAAACTGTCAATCATATCGACCGTCGCTGATAAGAAACGGTTTAAAGGTGTCACTTGTCTAGATTTTTTGCACCATTTATTTTGCCATAAAGTGTACCTATAGTACACTATGTAAGTAAGAAAGTACCTATGGTATCGTAAGTGTACCTATCTGAAAGAAATGGATTTATGAACGATCATTTACTTTCTACAATTATTTATGAGCTACTTAATATTTACTTAACATATTTACTAAACAATGCATCCAAGTTTATTGTAACTTTTTTTTTTTAAATAAACTATTGAAATAATTATTTTCAACCTGAAATCAATTATTACTAATAACTCTGTTTGCAATTATACATACGACCAAATTAATGTATCCATCTCTAAGTCTCTATACAAACTAATTAAAACTGATGTACCGTTTCATTATACGCTGTAATGAGTTTAGTTCTAATACAATGGTTTAATTAGATCGAAGCTGTTCATTAACATACGATTGTGTCAAAACACTCCGTTCTGTCACTTCTGTCGTATCGAACTGTCAACTAAATGTCAAAGATGTGTCGGTGAGTTAGTGACGTTGGCCTCTTGTGTAATGTACAGACGAGCGCTCAATTTTGTTGCTGGTTTCAATAAGCTTGTATTATGGTGAGGTGTTGCTTGTTTAATGTTGTATTTTTCCATGATGGTGGTTTTGAATTTTAGATATTGTTTGGTTAAGGAATATTTGACAAATTGATTTGCAAAAAAACAAAACTAAAAACTAGGTGAGTGATCATAATTTTAATAAAGTTTTTATCACCATCGTCCAACACTTGGGCGCAACACATTTTTTTCTCCCTTTTTTTCTCTACAAGCCATTACGCAATCAATAACTTCTTTATTTTTATCACATTGGCCATACAAATTCAGTGATCTTTAGCAAATTTGGTAAATTTCTTGATTATAAAACAAATAAGTTATTTCAACGAAAGACAAAATTGTGTGCTATTTAATTAGGTGCGGGGAACCTAATACTACACCCACATTTTGCCAGTTATGTGCAAGACCCAATAATAAATTAATAGTTAATTAATTAATTTAATCACAATTACTGTTAGAACGCTGTCATAGATTTGAAATATATTACAAACAAACATCCTCTTTAACAAACAAAATTATTACCACAAAACAATTTTCCCCGCGCGTACACTTGCGGCCAAACAAACCTGCACGCGTTGATCGGCTTACGTCGGCTATCAACTGGTACATCGACGTCTGTCCACGTGCCCGGATTAAACGGACCGTGTGACATGTGATTGTACACTTATTTGTACACGAAGTGTATGATTAATGGTCTAGTAATATGGGTAACGGGATTAAGGAATAATGATGGGAGGATATGTAAGTTATTCGTGTTGTATAATACAACTACTTTTTTAAGCAAGGAGCAAATTTTTGGAGCAAAATTAATTTAAAAAAACTTTTTTTAGGCTGAAATATTTAGAATGACTGGCTGGGATTAACAGTAAAGCGTTTTTAAATGATGGATAAATTAGGTGAATAACTTCGAAGAACTCCTCATGGCAAAAACCGGCCAAGTGCGAGTTGGACTCATGCATGAAGATTTCCATACTATTGTAAAAAATTAAAGGGCCCCTTTAATTTTTAATTTGTTTTTATTATTTGTTGTTATTGCTGCAACAGAAATACAAAATCTGTGAAAATTTCAACTGTGTACCTGTTAGGGATCATGAGATACAATCCGCTGACAGACAGACGGGCGGACGGACAGCGCAGGTATAGCAATAGGGTCCCATTGGTTACCCTTCAGGTACGGAACCCTAAAATACGACCAGAGATTGCACAAGATTGAAAGGTTTGAAAGGAGAAAAAGGAGGGCTATGCCCAGTAGTGGTGCAAGCAAAGGTTAGCAAAAATAGCCTTCGATTAAAACTCCAATAAGGAAACATTTAAATAAAGCTCAAGAAACAAATCACACCAGCATTACAACAAACAGATGTGAACTTCAAACAAAATACAAAAGAAATCATCATAAAATAAATCACTTAAACAGTCTATTACCATCAACTTTTTTCCCCACTTTCTATAATGGATGTCGTCCAATATAATTTTGGAATGCTTTAGTGAAAATACCTGACTTGACGTAGGGCAATAAGAGCAAGTCATCTTTCGGTCTAATATAAATAGCGAACATTAAGTGAACGAGTCTCGTTTGTGTACACTGGCGGTCCTTTATATTCTGTTGAATTTGAGCATCAATCTTGGGCGATTTTGATACCTACTTCCTATTAAGTGTAGGTACATATTTAAATAAACTTTTTTATTACACATGTTCTGGATCAAGTCTAGTTAAAGTCCAGGCTCTTATCTTGAGTATGGTATATTAAGACTTCTTCTGTAGATTTATATCGAATGCATTGAACGCCTTGAACCCTAGACTTATGTAAGTCGGTCATTGGTATGGACTTAAAAATGAATCGCAAGCGCGCCTTTGGTGGGGCATCACGCGAGCTAGTTACAAGTCTACCTACACCAGAGGGCGTTTCTACAGAGCCTTGATGTTTTCGGCTCGACGCTTGAACCACGGTCAGTGTCTGATCGCGGCCGAGTTGAGACCTCTTGCAACTGTACCCGATTCATTGTGTCCCGTGTTATTGTGTTAAGTTGTAATCTCAAGTACCTAATTCGTTAGTTTTGCTAGAAACAGTGTAGTGGAATAAATCCTGACATTCCCGACATGTATGTATATAAAACCACGAGGCTCTCCTATTTAGTCAAAACTACAACTTTTGTATGAATAATGTTGCACATAATTATGGAATTATCGATTGCATTTAAGCGACTGATAAATTCTATAATATCTATTACATTTCAGATCTGAAAAACTATACCTATTTAGTACTTCTAACTCCTCATCTCATACTGGAAATTGTTTGCTTAAAAATATCTAGTAATAAAATGTTGACCCATATTCACTGGTCCGCAGTGTACAGTACTCCGTGGTTCCGTAATGGTCTTACGCGCATTACGTTATTTTGAGTGGTTAGTACCGGACAAAAAACATATCAAGACAATTCGAGTTATGTGCGGAACGACGACCAAGGGTCTTCAGTCAACTATTTGGAGGTTGACTATTTTTCATTTCATACCCATTTTCAAAGTAATATAGTAATGGTAAATAATACACTTTGTTGCACTAATTTGTGGAAAAGTATGAGTTTTTTTTTTAATTTTGGTTATGCTGCTAAAACAGAAGTAGTCTTAGGGATTTTAAATGATATTAACTTACTATAATTCTTTGGCATTTTTGATCTAAATGAAAACAAGCATTTAAATTAGTTTTTTAATTTTTTAATTTATGACACCATCAGCTATGCTATCGTACTACCCACCAGTGGCGAAGGTTCCGTACAACTCGATTCCTACCGGCTTCCTTTTGAAAAATGGCACAGTCAGTCTTCTATAGACAAATAATATAATCACATGAAAGACATGTACTCCGACTTACCTCTTACAAAAATTGACCCTACGCTACTGCTACCCACTGCTGCCCGTATTTGAACTAACAAGAGAGTTTTTGTACATGGGCTCTTACAAATTATATCTGCCATAGCGAATTAGTGATTATTCAAATACACACTCATTTTAAGTAGGCTTGGAAAAATACAGATAATTAGGGTTTTCCTGTTTCTACGTTTCCTAAAAATTTTCTATCGGCTGATAGTTTTTTTTTTAGAATGATGTATATTAAATTTATTTGAATATAAAACACTTGATTCATTTATGATAGTCATAACCATAATTCATTTTAATAACATTACAAATAGCCACTTTAATATTCAAATTATGCTGATTAATATTAGCAAATCAAACAAATACATGGAAGTAATTAAGTACAGGACAAAATATCGGATTTAAATTATTATTCCATTGGGTTTGCTAATGGTAAGCTGCGGGGATAGTGACAGGTTGTTAGCTTGCGCCTATGCACACCCATTGGCCTCAGTTGACTGTTGTAACTTGAGTGAGATTATTATATTAAGGGAATGTCCTTACGTCAATATGTTTTGAAATTGATCTATACTTGGTGTCAGCACGAGCAATAAAAGAACAGTAAGCTAGGACTAACATAACATCGCGCCTGTAATCCCCGCAGGGTTGATCAGGGGTGTACCTAATAATACACCCACATTTCGCCAGTTACGTTTAACTCTCAAATAATAAGCAGCGAGCCTATTACCATCAACCGGGTACAAATATAGACTCCGTGGCTGCTATTGAGAAGTGCCTGATGAAAAAACCCAATAACACTTTGCCTGATCTGGGAATCGAACCCAAAACCTCATGCTCACTAGATCAATGAGGCATTCCAAGAAATTAACAGTTTCTAATTTTTATCTACGTAATGTGATAAAAATGATTGTTGCCTGTTAATTAATAACTTGTCCAAAATCTGTCAAATAAAGAATGTGTCAAATATAGAATCTGACAAATATAGAATCTGTCATATGTAGAATCTGTCATATGTAGAATCTGTCAAATGTAGAATCTGTCAAATGTAGAATCTGTCAAATGTAGAATCTGTCATATGTAGAATCTGTCAAATGTAGAATCTGTCAAATGTAGAATCTGTCAAATGTAGAATCTGTCAAATGTAGAATCTGTCAAATGTAGAATCTGTCAAATGTAGAATCTTTCATATGTAGAATCTGTCAAATGTAGAATCTGTCAAATGTAGAATCTGTCATATGTAGAATCTGTCAAATGTAGAATCTGTCATATGTAGAATCTGTCAAATGTCGACTAAACGGTCAATAAGATTGGCGCCAAAATAAATGAAACCAACATTTCAAATATGGTGAAACTACTCGGTGCCGCGATGACGTCGCGTGAATGCTAAACGTCTTGGGAGTCCATTATCATGTCATTAATCTAGCTAAACAGTTATTTAGATAGCTGAGACAGGAAATGGTTTCTTCAGAACTAAAATATGCAAAAAAAAAAGCTAGATTAGAGATAAAGCAGAAAAATATACCATGGCTTTAGGGAAACCGTGTTACTTCTAGACTGAAACAAAAGTATATTTCTCAAAACGATTGATGGAATTAGGTAATGGGGACAATGGGCGTAAAAATACCCTTAAGCAGCCAAAAAGTACGTGGTCTCTCCGTCATTGCGATTTTTTTTTTGTTTTGGACCATACCTTGGGTACCTTCTAATTACAGAGATGTTGGGGGTCAAAGTTACAACATTTCCATAAGTTTTTTTTTTTTTTAATACAAATTTTTAATGATATAATTTTACTTTAAACACCTCCATGATTCCCGTACTATTCAAAGCATCAACCAATGTTTTGAGTGACTTCGTGAAGGGTCCGTTTACACCCTGTAAAACATTATTTCAATAAAGCCCATTACAGTCTATGTAATGGGTTCCTAATTACTATTTTCATTTAGAGTTATATTCTCCTGAATACAACTCTAAATGAAATCACAATGACTTCCAAAGTAAATAACTTGGTACAACTTCAGTACATAGTGATATCGAATCACTTAGCATGCTACGTCACAAGATAAAAGCTGAAATGTCAACTAACGAAACGTCATTTTAGCACGTTACGAAAGAAAAGGGAACTATGGTTATTGATATAGCGAGGAATATAATACGCAATGTGTACGTAGTATACGTCAGTGAGTTATGAAATATTTTCAGGTTCTTAGACGCCATAGTGACAATGTAAGTATACAACGTGTAACGTTAAATGCCCAAAACCTGAAAATAGTTTGATCAGAATAACGAGCAGAATCAATTGAACTACTTTTTAATTCATCTGCCTAGCCTTTTCCCAACTATGTTGGGGTTGGCTTCCAGTCTAACCGGATGCAGCTGAATACCAGTATTTTACATGGAGCGACTGCCTATCTGACCTCCACAACCCAGTTAGTACTGGGTAATACGATACCCCTTGGTAAGACTGGTTGTCAGACTTTTTTGGGCCACTGACTACCTAACGACTGAACCACTTTTTAATATAGGTCACATTTTTCAAAAAATCTTCATTAAAAATATTGCCCTGTCTATTTATTAATAGGGCGCAGCGGCCTAGTGATATACCTACCTAGCGACTCTTCCCTCGACAGAGCGTCGTCGCAGACAGGTCGCGTCGTCAAGAAACTATCAGAATTCCCAGTAAAACTAAAATAACACATAAAACCTTTAATTTTTTTTTTCTCTCAGAATTAGGTCAATTGAATTAGAAATCATTTGGGGTGTCTGAGGTTTTGCGCATTTAACGTTACACGTTGTAGAATAGAGTAAGGAAGATATGACGGTGGATACTAATTGACACAATTTTGGGTAATGAGGTGGCAGTTCTGTTATCTGGTAATGTAAATCGCAGTGGCGAAGGTTTCATAGAACTCGATTCCTACCGACTTCCCTTTGAAAAATGGCACAGTCAGCATTCTATAGACAAATAATATAATCACATTAAAGATATATACTCCGGCGTACTTCTTACAAAAATTGACCCTTAGCTACTGGTAAATCGATTACTTGGAATTGTACTGCTCTCGTAACTGAAAATACTGTGACTTCGCTTTACTGTTAACTGAATTGTCTGTGTGTTCAGGTCTATATTATGACATATTATGACATATTAGGATATAGATAACTACGATTTGATGAATGTAGGTGGATGGCAGTAAGAAAAGCATCCAATAGAAAGTTGGATCGGAAAATGGCTTGGCAGAGTCTGGAGATATAGATCTGGCTGATATAGATGTATGGAAGAAATTTCACAATACAAATTTGTATCACTATCACTACATATTATGAAACAAAGTCCTCCGCCGTATCTGTCTGTCTGTTCGCGATAAACTCAAAAACTTCTGCACCGATTTTCATGCTGTTTTCACTTTTAGATAAAGTGGCTCTAGAGAAACCTTTAAGTATATAATTTGTTAAGTTCTTGTATACTTTGGCTAAAATATAATGATATTGGTTGGTGGTGTCGGAAAAAAAAACTGTCTGGGCGCTTTCAACGAAAACGTTGCTTAAACCTTTTGAGATATAATAAAATGATTGTCTGGTGGAATCCCCGGAATAGGTTCCCATGGGTTGCGGGAACAGGATTAAAATTTCATGATTACTTTTGGGCGCGATAACCGACATCCACGCGGGTGAAGCCGCGGGCATCAGCTAGTTCGGTATAAAGATCGATGAAAACGGAAATATTAAGTCGTTGACTACACATAGCTTGTATGATTTTTAATTTATTGTATATACTACCCTCATCATCCGAGGAGCTCGTGGCTAAACAATAACAGCCGCTCGGGTCGATCTTTAGGTTAAGCCGTGCTTGCCTAGGTTGGTCTGTGGATGGGTGACCACCCATTACTTACCGAGTTTCCTCCGTGCCTCGGAAAGCACGTTAAGCCGTTGGTCCCGGCTGTCATTTGAAGATCTTTGACAGTCGTTAAAGTAGTCAGTGGCACAAAAAGTCTGACAACCAGTCTTACCAAGGGGTATCGTATTTCCCAGTAGTAACTGGGTTGTGGAGGTCAGATAGGCAGTCGCTCCATGTAAAATACTGGTATTCAGCTGCATCCGGTTAGACTGGAAGCTGACCCCAACATAGTTGGGAAAAGGCTAGGCAGATGATGACTACCCTCATCATCCACGTCTCAAAGTTTAAATTTCGCAAAATCATTCATTTCACTACTGAATGCAAATTAAATTATTCACTTCTAACTGTCTTGAGTCATTGTCTCCCGCGTGATGATCACGAATTGGGTCAAACACGCGTGATATACATGAACCATGATAAAAATCTGAGCATTATTACGATTTTTTTACAACTTCGTACAAGTACTTCGAGTACATGTGACTCTAATTGGTCGAAAGGACAATGATTTCGGTGACAAATTTAAATGGAAATTCACGTTGTTAGGTTTCACCGTTTTTTTTTAACGGATTTGAATGTTCTCGTCGTGACGTGTATGGAATTATCCAACGACCATTGATAAGAGCCATTAGGAAATAATGATCTAAAGGGTGTAACATAATAAACGCAAGACTTCACGTGTGGTTTCTCGGATCTTGAAACAGTACAACTTTTGCTCTATGACTTTTGGAAATTCATAACTTTTTATTTTGTTTAAAAAAAAAACAGTTATTTCAGGTTATTGACCCATATTAGAAACAAAACAATATACACTTTTACAGGCGTCACTATTCGTGCAATAAATAAGACAGACATAACAGACAGACAGACAGACATGTTGACCAGCTGATCGCGTCAGTTCCTAAAGAAAGTTCTCTTTTTTGCGAATTTCAAGAGCTCGTAGAACAAAAGTTATTCAATTTCATGGTTCGAGAGACCATACGAATGGTCTTGCGTTTATTATGTTACACCTCGTATAATTTACACGAATTTAAAACTATAAGCATTAGTTTAGAACTCCACTGATCCATTTATTCCTCAATATTCCTTTCAAATAACTAAGGAATATCAGATTCCTCTCATGAACCATCTACCGCAGTACCGGAGGTAAGGTCGACAGGACTTCGTTACGATTGTAAGGAACCATTCAATCTTTGATCCGGTTACTTTTACTTCGAGACCGACTTTTCTTAAATTATATAAATCTTACCTCGTGAACATGTTGGCTTGTGGAGTGCGTCGTATGTGTAGGCACGCTCTGGTCGGCGTCCCCGCGCGCCGCCTCCGTTGTCATCATTGGCGACACGACGACCTCACACCTGCTCACCGCTACCTCACACCTGGAGAACAAAAATGGAGTCATTAGGATATTATTTAAAGGTGAGGTATAGCTCAAACCAGGGCTGCGAGACTGTTCGATAGAGATACCGAGGCCCTGGAACACAAAGGGCAAGGAAGGAACATGGATGGGTTTTAGTCAGTACAAGTCTGAGACTCCCTTCCGCTCTGCCTAGAGCGGGAGAAGTCATTTGATGACTTCCCATCCAAAAAAAAAAGGTATAGCTCAATAAAACATTCAACCACGTTCTCCATAGACCTCGCTACAGCTTTCTGGTACCTCACAACTAAAGATGGAAGATGGATTTATTAAGGTTTGATTTTTCTAATGAAAATAAAATAAGTTTTGTTTTTTACATGAGAGCGAGTGAAGTGAGCGAACTAAGACCCCGCCATTACCTTCGAACGTGTTTAGATTTGATTTTGGAAGTGTATCCATAACAACTGCAGCAGTGATGAATGAACTCAAAATGTTCAAGAATCAAAGCTCGCATTGGTGACACGATGACCTCGCCACAGCTAGCTGGTACCTCACTCATTGGACAGTGAAGAGGCAGGTATTGAATAATTATATGAACAGAAACATAAAAGTGTTTGACAACGGCGACTTGAATACACTAGTGTGGATGTATAGAGAACCGGGAGTTGTGGCCAAACTTGGAAGAAGCCTATGTCCAATAGCGGACATATAATGACATATTAATGGTTGATCACTATTAAACCAGATTTGTGAAATGAAATGGATTTTAATATAATTATTGATTTTCCAGAATTAAAAATACTAACTTTACACTTAAAAGACGATCCCCTTTTGTAGTGACAAACTGCGTACTGCGTCAGATGGAACTCTCAATCGTATTTATAAAGAATTTTAACTTTTGCCACCTGGTAAAGGAAATATTGTCTATTATAAAAGTAAATATTACACAACTTTACTACAGAAGGCGTATACGTAACTTGCGTAATGTCTACGCAAGCAAGTCGGGATTGAGAAATTAGAGTAGCATTAAAAATGGAACTGTACTGTGACGATGACTGTGTGTAACATCGGAAATACGTATAGATGATATGAGTAATATTATGTTATTACTATGTACTGTATCGTTTATTTAATTAGATTTTTTTTTAACGTAAAAAACGTTATTTGTACTGCTAATTTCCGAAACATTTTGAAGAGAAAAATGCTTCGTAAGACACATCTTTTATGGCATATCTACCGAAGAGATTTAAGTCTACTTACTACATAAAATTATCTACCTAAACAAGCTTTAAGGCTTGCTACCTCTAAACATGTACAAACAACATCACAAACACACCTGCTACCAAAAACTAGCTGCCATATGAAAGATAACCAACAAACTCTTGACGACTCCCTAATAAGGAAACGCACAAGGGGCATAATAAAACAAAAAAGGCGCACTAAACATTCTTCATTAGCACTCCAACGCTGACTTACGCCAATCATTGGCAGGCGCCAGAAAACTGGTAAGAATGGGCATGGGAGGACTGCTAATTATTGACAAAGCCAGACTTATATGGCATGCCAAAGTGATCATAAAACACTAAGGACTTATTACCGTTTTCGTCTCGACGAATCGGTGTGAAGTGGGCATTGGTTAGTCTTTTTTCACATTTTTTTTTCTGAATTATCTATCGATGATTGATTATGTTTTAAATGTCATGTCGTTTGCGTAATGTGGTTTTGTAGCAATGCATTGAGGGTTAGGTTGGTAAAGAGCAGAGGTTAGACCCACATGAGCTTGTGTCGATGCATGATTGATTTATTAATGTTGCCAAGGTATGGGTTTTTGAAATTGATATTTGAGCTTAATGTTTAGACAGGTGCTCTTGGGTATTTATGGGTTAAATCTTTCTTAATAAAGTAGTTTGTTTTTAATTATTTCAATACTAGCTTTTGAACTGCACTCGTGTGGACTGCGAAATGGGATAGCCCAGGAACATACGACCGGTATAAGAAGTATCAAATTGCCTAATCCAGGCCATGATCTACTATTAAGTAACTTTATTAGTATTTAGATGGAATAAAACATAAAACTTGCTACTCAGAAAGCAATACATGAACCCTTTACCACTAATAACAGCATACATAATTGTAACAATAGGTACGGTCTACGTATTCGACTCGCTCTTCGCATTCCATAGCTCATTAGTGACGCAACCGAATTCAACCAAAGAATAAGATCATACCGATATTGCTCACAAAATACCGTACTTGTCATGATCTGCAATTATATTAACCTTATCTTTATAATGCATACCTTTTACGCACATTTTTCAACGTAAACAAATTACAGTTTTCAAAGCACCAATAATTTTGGCCCGATGTGCACTAAGGACGTATATTAAAGTGATTACGTCCACTTTTGACCGAGTGATTGGACATATTTTAGTGTGTAATTTTTCGTGTTATTATTTGATAAAAGCTATGTAATTGGTTAGAGTTAAATGGCTCGTTATGTAGATTTTGATAAATGGCCCTTTTTATGTGCTTTTGTAACTGTTAATTTGTGTTGGGTAATGAGGTGATTTCCTGGTGATTCTTTCATTGAAATCACGTAGGAAAACATTCTTGTCTTTTAAATAACTTTTGTGCCAAGCAAAGTATTTGTTATCTACATCTACATGAACATGGCTATCCGGAAAAGTGTTCAGAATGTTTCTTCCCAGCCGTTTTCCAATTTCATTGGGGTAGGCTTCCAGTCTCACCAGATGCAGTTGAATACAAGTATTTGACATGGAGCGACTATCTATCCGACCTCCACAACCCAGTTAGTACTAGGTAATCCGATACCCCTTGGTAAGATTGGTTGTTACATTTTTGGGCCACTGATTACCTGTAACGACTGCCAAAGATCTATAAACGACAGCCGAAACCAACGGCTTAATGTGCTTTTCAAAGCACGGAGGAGAATCGGTATTCAATCTTACATGAATAAGTATCTAATATTACAAATGCTACAAATGTTAAACCGTGCTATAAAACCTCTGACTCAAGTAACTCACAACTTAATCCCGCAGTGACAAAAACGCAGCTTCAAGAAACACATTAATGCATCCCGTATTCCCAGTCAAACCCATGAGAAAATTTATCATTCACCGAAAAACGAGAAAAAAAGCCTAACGCACACAACTAAAGAAACAATATGAGAAACTGCAGATTCTGTATCCTAGCCACTTACAAATCGAATAAAACAAACACTGATATTCTATTATGGTGATCATCTATCCCTTTCGCTCTCGCAATGACGGAGAGGGACAGCGCTACTGGTTGAAATGTCGTAGGTCATTAGGTCCTTACCATGTAAGGCCTGCAATATGCCAATATGGAAGCCAGCCGTGACTTTTGTATGTGCTTATATTGGGCCCAACAATAGGTTATTTGGCATAAGATTTAAACTAAATGCGTAGATGACCTGGCGGGCCCAGATGACTTTGATAACGGCAGACATTGTTGAGAATTAATTGTTTGGGAGAAAGTTATTAGGGTCCTTGTTTGTTGAAATGGGATTGCTGTAAGACTCTATACTGTATTGAGATAATGAATTATATGAGTTCATTGACTTCTTTATCTTGTGTGTGTACCTATAGATTCGTAGGGAACCTTTTTTTATATGGAACGGTGTAACTAGACAAGAGGAATATAAGTGCAGAGCAAGAGCATGCATTCTATCGATAATCAATGAAAAAATATTGGTACTTTTGTTCTAACACATAATAGTTTCACACCTGTAATCACCGAAGGGCAGAGGTGTACCTAATAGAACGCCCACATTTCATCAGTTATGTTTAAATCCCATGTAATAGGGGGCGAGCTTATAGCCATCAACCGGATGCAAATCCGGACTCCGTGGCTGCTACTGCGAAATTCTTGATGGAAAAACCCGTTAACACTTTGCCCGACCCGGAGGTCGAACCCAGGTCTTTATGTTCAGCAGGCGTGCTTGCGACCACTCGACCAATGACTCAGTGTTGGTTCTAATTGTAGCAGTAAATTACAATTTCATTTCATGTCATGCTAGCTAGAGTGATTCTGGAGCTAGTTGCGAATCCAGAAATGCAGTCAGTGCCTCAATAAGTAGGGTTCGGTGATAAAAAATCTGTATACTCAAGCTAATTTCACTTGCCAAATTAAACAGGTCAAGAAAGTATTTTTAAAAGCTTTCTATTTTCTTTTCAGGGTATCATGTTCCAGGTTCACAACCTTTCAACCGGAATGTCTGTCTGACCCTCGCTTTTGTCTCGAAGTCTTTGTTTGCAATTGTAGTTTTAAATGTACTGGTCTTACTAATTTTATTTTATGTACTGGCTGGGTTCAGCTTTAGTATGTACATATTTTAGGTTAGAATAGTAAGTCTGTCGAGCACTCTTGGTGGAGTTTTCACACGGTTGCTGTTTTGACCAACCCGCATTTGGGGCCGCGTGGTAAATTCTGGCCCAACTACCACCCACTACCAGTGGCGAAGGTTCCATACAACTCGATTCCTACCGGCTTCCCTTTGAAAAATGGCACAGTCAGTATTCTATAGACAAATAATATTATCACATGAAAAACATAATTGTACATATTTTGACGGCACGGTTGGGGTAATGGCTGAGCGATTGACTGCTGCGCTGCGTGTCGCGGGTTTGATCCCCGCACGGAACAAATATTTATATGGCCTACAGATAGTTGTTCCGGGTCTGGCTGTTTGTGTATGTGAGTTTAAATGTTTGTGAACGCACCTACGATACAGGAGAAAATCCTAGTGTGGGGCAATGTTTATAAAAAATAAAAAGAAATATACGATCCGGCTTACCTCTTAAAAAAGTTGACCCTTAGCTACTGCCCACTACTACTGAGAGGGAAGCCTGAGTTCCAGTAGTAAGAACTTTAAAGGACGATTTATCTGATGCCCGTCTAAATATGCCTAAATATGATTGCAAGTGCGAATTTCACTCCCGAAAGCTGAATTAGGCCCAGACTCCACCAAACGGAGATGAGCGTAGTGGAGAGAAGTGCAAGATTTGACCAATCACAGGAGAGACGAGCGACGTGATTTAGATTTAATCGATATGATTGGCTGGTTTCGGCACGTCTCCTATTCGCTCCGCTCGGCTCCGGTTTGGTGGAGTTCGGGCCTTAAGCGTTGAAATCTTACATTGTACTTTTTTATACATTTGTAGTTCAGTAAATTCTTTTAAATTGGAAGTAAGAATATTTTGAGTGATTCCATTGTTCTAATGATTAAAAAATCTGTTTAAAAAAACCGCAATGTTTTTTGTACCAAGTGCAAACTCGATTTGAACCTTAACTCGATATAAATTTTGTCTTAAACTGAAAACGAAGACCTTTCTTTCTATCTTTTTTTTTTTTTTTTTGTAAAATTTTGCCCCACACTAGGAATTTCTGCTGTATCTTGGTTGCGTTTACAAACATTTAAACTCAAAAACACAAACAGCAACATCCGTAACAACTACTTGTGGCCATGACAAATATTTGTTCCGTGCGGGAATCGAACCCGCGACACGTCAGACCTATCCGTTAATGTTGTCCATATTAGCGTAGTCAGTATTTGACCCAAAACCAAAGTTGACTGAACTGTCTCGTGTAATGAGCACACCAAAATTCGTAGTACAGCTACCAACGTTACAAAAATTAATAACCGTATAAGAAAACAGAGGTTTGTCATACAAAAGTCATCCAGAATGTCGATTCAAATTATGATAAGGCGTAGTGAATTAGTTCTGGTAGAACGTAATGGCTGGCGATTAGGTTATGTTCAGAACGTTGAGTTACGATGGTTGGAGGATTTTGGATGTGGCTCAAAATCATGTTGGTTTTATACGTATAAATAAGATATTTGTGAAATGCGGGAAGGTCTTTAATTGGTCATGACCTAATGTAAACATCTTTTATTTAAGGATCACATTTGGTTGATCAAAAACCTCATCCTGGAAATGAGAAGAATCCGAAGTATGGTTGCAATAATGCCAAAGGATTGTTCTAAAGAAGGCTATAGTTAAATAATTGCTTGAGCATATTTAATCTCCCAAAAATTAAATGAAACATGCAAATACTGGAAGCTGACAATCGTGTATTCCTGTTGTCCCCTTAGGCCATGTCCCCGTTAAAGGGGACAATGGGAATTTAATAAAATAAAATGACTAGATGAACACAAATAAAAGACTGGCTATCCTAATAAAGATTAATTTTAGGCGTAATTTAATTTTCATGATTATTTTGTTCACATTTTGCGGTAGGTAAGTAACTAAGATGGAATATCCAAATGAAACCTCCTATTTAGTAACTTCACGTGAACGTTCATAGAAGCGCAGTGAATGATGCGATGTATCTCGAATGGTCCACAAAATACGACTTTGATAAGCCTGACGAACTATTTTGTTCCGAACTCCGAAGTCGGAGCTTTTGGGCTAATAATAATGTACGCTGTTAACATTCGAGTGATTTGTTGTTGGAGATTTAAGGAATAGGAGTAGCAAGAAGTTTTTATATGAAGGGGTGGTTTATGCTTCTCAATATTAAGATATTTAAAAAAAGAGAGACCAAAGAAGCGATGGATGGACTGTGTGAAAGATGATTCGGCAAAGAAGAGAGTGACTACTGAAATCATCATGCCTAACCTTGTCCCAACGATGTTTGGGGTCGGCCTCCAGTCCAACCGGATGCAGCTGAATAACAGTATTCCAACTGCCAATCTGACCTCCACTACCCAGCTAGTAGCGGGTAATACGATACTCTTGTTAAGACTGGGTGTCAGACATTCGGGCCACTGACTCCTGTAACGACTGTCAAAGATCTACAAATGACAGCCGGGATCAACGGCTAAACGTGCTTTCCCGAGGCACGGAGGAAACTCAGTATGTGAAGGGTGGTCACCCATTCACGGACCAACCTAGGTAAGAACGGCTTAACCTAAAGATCGACCCGAGCGACTGTTAGTATTTAACTACGAGTTCTTCCTAATTATTTTAATAAGCCTACCCATACTATTAATACCATATAACTACTACAAAACATGGCCTCTGCTTCACAAAAAAAAAGAAAACATTTAAACAAAGACCACCTGCGTCCAACCCCGTAAGTAAGTAACTGCTAAGTGGTGGTGTTAATTCGGCCGCTACTTACTACACGGCACCCTCCTGCAAACAGTTCCACTTGCTAATGTACGTGTTAAGAATTTGGGTCCAAATATTTGTGGAACGATATGGTTTTTGGTGATGTAGAAAGGGATGCAGGTGCTGGATTGGATGATTCGAGCAAATAATCATTTAACTTGGTGAAATAAAAACGAATTAAACGTGACAGCAAAAGAAGGTTTTGTTTAATAAAATTAAAATAGCCTTTATTCTACCACAAATATTTCTCCTTAATAAATAAACACTGAATAGAATTGTGTTAAAGTTAATATCATATCAATAAAAAAAAACAATACTATTTTTTCTAGGTTTTTTTTTTATTTGCCGTAGGCCCTATAATTATTCAAATAAAAATTAGAACAACAAACTATCGATGCCGAATTTCTGTTGCAAAACATTGTGAAATGCAAGTATGAAAACTGTATGAGTGTGATTGATACAAAGAGTAACTCGAAATAATTTGAGGGTCATATGAAGGTCAAAAAAACTGTGCTCTACAACGGGTACGAAGTAAGAGGAATTGAATCACCATTCACAGTGACTGATTAGGATAGGTAGCTAGTTAAACCCGAATAAGGAAAACCAACACATTTCAGATAATTCCAGATTAGGTAGAGATGGTTACTAACAATGAAGCATTAAAATAATAAAAGAAAAACAGTACCAGGAAAAAACAATGTCTTTACAACAAACAATCTATTAATGTTTTTATTTTTTAAATTTTCAACGTACCTTCTTACTCATTGAAGACAAAGATGAGTAAGCCTACATCCTATTCGAATTTCGAATCCTGTTCCTTCACATTATTTCCCATGCACAGATAAATAATATATGCGGCGATGATCTAACTTTGATCAAGATTACAACCTCATTGGTATTAAATATTGTTAATTATAGCGATTGCTCATAATTACCAATAAACAAGTAGCAACAACATTTAATTTTTTTTCATCTAGTGAAATAAAATAATTCTCAATAGTGCCCGGTTTTTAATTGATCTGAGAAAATGTAGAAGGAATTAAGCTATTTTATATGGTTTTTAAAGTGCAGTAGCTTTTTCTCAGTAACAAGTTCGAGATCACTATTTTACTACTAACAAATCGTTGTGTTCTTTTTTCTGTTGAGTTCAGCCATTTTTAGTTTTGCTCCTTTTTATCTTGTTGTTTTATACAGAAACGTATTTTGCTTTTTCTTTATTATTAAGCACACTTAACTTTGTTCTAGCTGGTTATTACCGTGCAATATGGGTTTTTATTACTCGACTTTAATGGTCGTTATCTCCATATTTCATTGAACGAACACATATTTATCATTGCAACTCGTATGTAATTATTACAAAAATAGCTACTGACGTTCGATAGGCCGTCTCATTGTGATGCATCAGAGAAAAGAAATCACATGGATGCAACGTAACAAAAAAAAAGTAAAATAAAAAAGTAAACGAGATGCGGCCGCGTACGCCAAGATCTCGGTCAGGCAGGAGCCGAGTTCTTTTGTTTCCAACCTCGAATCAGCCAGTGTCTCGAATCTAGATGCTGTTTTCGAATTGTTTTTTCTTTTTCCCCCTATGGCTTTTTCTTTATTGTCTCAGTGCAGGCTGACTAAAAAAAAAGTAAAAATCCGGTGGCTTATGGCTCTCCATTGATATGCGACGTTCGAATTGAAATTTAAATATTTGCTCGCATCCGCGACGGGCTTCATCTTGGGTATTTTGTTTTTAAAAAGATCTTTGTGTTTCCATCTTAATATTTTATTATGTTATTCAAGAAATACCGCGAGTACGCATTTCTGTATTTTTTTGTTTAAATGTTTTTGTTTACTGATCGTCGCCTCAATAAATTGATGGCAAATACTGTATTTTTCTATATTCTTTAGATTTATTTAAGCTTTTCGTCGCTGTCTCAGTATTATATTTGAAATACCATTAAGTATTTAGTATTGGTAGTGTTACCTTCATGAGTATTTACTGAAAGTTTCAAACTGAGCTTTAATTAGCTTTTTTCATAACTTTAATTTCAATTTGTTTTTTGAAGGAAGAAAGTTAAATTATTTAACTAAACATATAAATAAATTAGGAACTTTATATAACAAATAACAGAACCGCCAAAACGCGTATTAGCAAATACAAACGTCAATCTCTTGTCATTTAAACTTAGTCTAAATGACGTGACTAAATTAAACCTTCACTTGGCACAACCACACCTTTATAAAACACGGTTCCTTTTACAAAACTAGCATTACACACATATTCTCTGAATCATTCAAAACATTTTTTTGACAGATAATGAGTAACATTTGTCTTAAAAGTTCATAATGTCAGGCAATATGTCATATTGGAAATGTGACGTTTAGGAATGGGAGCAATATTGCATACAAGGTTAACAATCGGTTCTTTAATGTCAGGTATAGAAATGTGGCGTGACGTAGTGGAAGAAAAAATGGCGATCAGCGTTGGTTAATTTGGACCGAATTGGCCATTGATGCTTGGGGCTGGAAGTGATATACGTTTTAACTGATTAAAACAGGAGCCATTTACACAATAGCGTATTATGTTTGTCGACTTGCACTGTTGCTAAAGACTATGTATTAGCATATTTTCACAGTTCTTGTCGAAACATTCTAATTCAATGTATCGCCTGTAAAATGAAATAACTCGAAAAAAAAAAATAAGGACAGCGTTTTCTTAAATAAGATTAAAAATATTTTTATTAAATTGCCAATATTTTGCATGGAAACCTTTTATCAAAAGATGAAAGTTTATTTTACTTACTTTCGTTAATTTTATATTCAACTACAAACAACAGGTTTTTTTTTTGAGTTATGTCATCCTTTTTATGTGTCCAAACGAGACGTACGTATGTATGTACATTGAGTTAAAGTAATTAACTGACCCACCTTTGCATAAGTGGTTGAGATTTTTTAGAATACGAATCGATGGAATTTTATAAATTCTTTTATAATTTATTTACTGTGCTCGTTTAAATAAAATGTAAATGTATTATGATTTTATTAGTTGTCTAAAACTGCTCATCATCTGCCTAGCCTTTTCCCAACTATGTTGGGGTCGGCTTCCAGTCTAACCGGATGCAGCTGAATACCAGTATTTTACATGGAGCGACTGCCTATCTGACCTCCACAACCCAGATACTACTGGGAAATACGATACCCCTTGGTAAGACTGGTTGTCAGACTTTTTGGGACACTGACTACTTTAACGACTGTCAAAGATCTTCAAATGACAGCCGGGACCAACGGCTTAACGTGCTTTCCGAGGCACGGAGGAAACTCGGTATGTAATGGGTGGTCACCCATCCACAGACCAACCTAGGCAAGCACGGCTTAACCTAAAGATCGACCCGAGCGGCTGTTATTGTTTAGCCACGAGCTCCTCTGTCTAAAACTGCTATTCTAACTTAAATAAAAAAAAAAGTTAAGCATTTTAGAGACTTTAATTAAATCTAAGCATCTTGCTACCTTGTGATAAACGAGCAAAATAATCTAGCCACATCTAGTATCTTTATCGAATTATCTCCCGTTTTGGTTCAATTAAAAAAAGTCACGGTCAGTCACCGGAACGCGACAAATAACTAGCAGCGCCCTCTGACCCGCGTTCCGTGAAACACAATTACATTTCTTTGGGTTGCATATTTCATTTTTTTTTTTTAATTAAAATATTTTTTTTTTATAAAAAAGGATCTTCTATCTAATGGTATGTGTAGAAAACATCTTAATCTTAAATCTTACATGGTGGAACCGACTTTTTGAAAATAAGAGTTGCGAAAATTGCATTCAAAGAAAAACTTTTAGGTACTAAATAATATAATAGCAGATAAAAGAACATTAGGTTGTCGCTAAATATAAGTGTCCAGCCAGTCAGATACCAGAAAGTGAAACTGATAAATCCTCTTAATTGAGTTGGAAAGTTTTGAAGACGCTTGTCAATCTCTTTAGACTGTATTAAATTGTGTACAGATATTTAGTGATGCTCGCATCTGGTTACCTGCATTTCCTAGATTTTTTTTGCCAAAAAGTTAAGACTGTAGGTTGTTTGACCATATAAATTGATTTCTTTAGTCAAAGAAGCGAAGTGAGAATACTTTATATATTTTTATGTCAAAAGATAGTGTAATCCATTCAGTTACATGCCTGTAATTGGACGGACGTCACCATTATTCGTTCTTTTTATTTGCAATATTTTAGAACCTCCACTTATGAAAGGTTAGTTTTCTTTTGTTGACGTTTAGATAGACTAAACTATATGTATCTATCAAAATTTATGAAACTATTTAAACTTTATTACAGTAAGACTTTCGCAATTTCTATAAATATCCAAAGTGCCTACATATCATTATAAAGTACTATATTATAAACTACTTGGACTCTAAATTGTGAAGAAACCTGCTTTCGTCTTCATAAAACTAGGTGGTCATATCCTGCTAAACATTATGAAACATTTCTAATTATTAAAAGTTATTAAGACACTAACGTCTTTATTATTTGCACTAATGCATAAAACAAACCAGTTCACAAAAATCGTTGCAAATCAGACTAATATATCTTTTCAAATCGTCTAGCCATTCAATAAATACAAATTGATTTCACATAACCACTAAAATTTAAATATGAAGTCATAAACATTTAAATCAATCAGGCAATAATGTTCTCTAAATATTATTTGTTTTAAATGACTTAATTTACCACAAATCTTTCACACACTTAAGTTTTCAAAACTAAGATAAGATACATCGAATTCATCTGTTTTAGAACTGGTTTTTAGAACGACATGACACAGCGACTGTATTCCCCAAGGAGGTAAGCACATGTGTGGTAACCTTTAGTAACCCACATTTCACTAGTTCTGTTTTTAAGCTCTAATAGCTTTTGCCCGCGGCTTCACTCGCGTTAATTTTGATAGATTGTGCTCTGCTAGTAATAAGATAATTGAATCATGATTGGAAAGACACGTGGTGCCATCTATTATGATGAGAAAGTAATTTTTGTTTTCCTTGGGAACAGTACTTTTTTTCGGGATGAAAGGTACTCTGTGTCCGTATCCTGTATACCTGATAACGTATTTACGAAATTTCAGAATGATCGGTTCAGTGGTTCAGGCGTGAAAAGGTAACAAACAAACTTACTTTTGCATTTAAAATATTAGTTAGGATTGGGATGCAATAAGGGCTAAACTTATGTCAAAATCCGCGCTGCCACTGACGAATTCATAATAGTAATTACCAGTCCCCGAACTGGGTATCGAACGAAGAACCTCCTGCTCAGCAGTCAAGCTTCTCATCACAAGACTATCGAGGAAGTTTCACCAAAGTCTCATTTGAACCGGTTTTAAAAATGATATTTGTTTTGACTTTAAATAGTAGCCTCAATATATTTTATAACTTTATCAGAATTACTAATGATGAACATAGTTAACCAAACAAGATAATGAGTTAGTAATAAAATAAATAAGTTGTAATCGTAAAAGGCTTGTATATCAAACATAGTTAATTCCATTTAGTGATTATTGATTCTTTTTGCAATGATTTAAGGATGATTTATTGTATTTGATGAAAAATATAGGATGGGTAGACCTCCGTGGTTTTGGGAAAATATATTTTTCATGCTATATGATCACACTGTTGTTTTTATGGGAGTAAATATTTATGAGAGATGTGATGGTTTTAGATACTTATACAAACGAAGTTTAAATAATAGTACCTGGATGACCGAGTTGTGCTGTGCGTAACATATGGATAAAACGACGTTTTTTAAACATGAAACCTAGCTAGATCGATTTATCGCCCCTGAAACCCCCTACACACTAAATTTCATGAAAATCATTGGAGCCGTTCCCGAGATTCAGATCATATATACAGGGTGTAAACAGACTCTTCACGAAGCCGTCAACCAAGCATTATGTACATCAAACTAAGTAACTTTACGCAAAAATAAGTGCTGGGAAACGACTTTTTTTTTTGGGCTGAAAAATCACGTTTTACAGTAGGACTCAATGTAACGCACTCAAAACATTGTGCTGGTGGATGGATTGAATAGTAAGGGGGTCCTAGAGGTGTTAAAAGTAAATATCTTACATTAAAAACCTGTAATTAAAAAAAAAACTTGTGAAAAAGTTGGAACTTTGACCCCCAATATCTCCGTAACTAGAAGGTTCCCAGGTATGGTCTAGAACAAAAAAAATATCGTAATGACGGGGAGAACAAGTGCCTTTCGGCTTCGTTAAGAGTCTGTTTACACCCTTTATACAATAATTGCTCGTTTAAAGTATAAGAATAATGATAGTTATTATGAGCTGTGGGCCAAAATAACCACTTTGTGGAGCTCTGACACAGCCAGAAGGCGTCGCGGCAGACCTCGTAGAAGACGAGCTGGATAAAACCAACGACCAGTGGCCCACATTAGCCCTGGATCGAAACAACTGGAAGTCATGGGGAGAGGCCTTTGCCCAGCACTGGGATGACGCAGGCTAACAGTATCAGTATCACATAATTATTGGACGGATTTGAGGCGGAACCTAGTTAAGGTTGGAGGGATGCAGCAGAACTTGAATGAGCAGCCTTTGTTCAGGACCACAACAAAGTGAGTGCATTTCTTTTGTTTGGCAGTGATAAAACAGTCAAATTACCGAAATTGCTAATTTATTTCTCTTTGGTTCTAAAATGTTTTTCTTAAACTTAAATTTAATTTTATAAATTCTCAATATTGTTAACTATAATATAAAGGAAAGAGCGAGACAATCCCCAACACAAGTATTATTGATAACTTACTGGGGCTGTCTCATTCACATTTGTCAATGTAACCTTTTAAGACAGTAAACATTAAAAAAAATACCGATATAATGTTAAGTTGGAACTCATACCCACTCAAACGCCAGCGGGTACTACGGTACCCAACAATAAAAACGCTTACATGACATTATTGACAATGACATAAGTGACACTTTTGACACTTGACAGTTCAAACAAGGTTTAACTGTGGCGCGCCACTAGTTATTAGAATTGCAATAGACCTCATAGGTCGCGGCCACTTGGTCCAGGACACTTCAAAATTTAATAACTCCTTTCATTTTAGCCGCATCTGTATCTTGCAACCAGTATCAGGCTGTCACTTGGCAATAGAAATACATAACTTCACGCGTGAAATCCCCGAAGGGTTAGGCAGAGGTGTACATAATAGTACACCCACATTTCGCCAGTTATGTTAAAACCCGATGTAATAAGGGGTGAGCTTCTTGCCATAAATTAAGCACAAATCCAGACTGGTGGTTGCTACTGACAAATTTCTTATGGAAAAACCCAATAACACTTTTCCTGACCTGGGAATCAAACCCAGGACCTCACGCTCAGCAGTCGCAAATATGAAGCACTATTTAAAAAAAAAAGGTCTTGTAAATTGATAGAACTTTGAAAGATTGATGGAAGGATTTTCCGTACGATAGTGGGAGGCGGCTTCTCCCAATATTGTACAGAAAATCCTTATTAATATTATAAACGCGAAACTTTGTATATATGAATATTTGTTATTCTTTCACGCAGAAACTACTGAACGGATTTGGATGAAATTTGGAACACAGGTAGTTTTTAACCTAGATTAACACAGGATACTTTTTATCCCGATAGTATGTTCCCGTGGGACAATTATCGGACTTCACGCGGGCGACACCGCGGGCTTAAGCTAGTTAAGTCATATACTCTAAAATTATTTCACTCAAGCACCATAGACACTCTATAATAGGTTTTACAACAACCACAAACCAAAAAAATCACCTACAAAACTAGATGCGTCATTTGTTTGACCTATTAAACAACACAGCCACAAAAAAAACGAATAGAATAGACTAATATAATTCGTACCTGTACGTAGTAGTACTCTTTGGTCGTAAGTACCTACTAGTTTTTATGTCAATTAGGTAGGTAGGTCCTCCATTATCCTTGATGATGGTGTAAAAACAACCTAAAATGCTGTCAGTAACTCAGTAAATCATTCTGCGGTTGTTTTTGGACAATTTGTTGGGGTTTCGTAATTGCCTAATGATTCTATTTATGGGATTCAGAAAAAAAAGGTTCTATTATTTTTACGACAGATTTGTGGTTTTTTTTTGGCAAGCTTGCTGGTAACTTGTGGCTCACTTAGTAGTTATTGGCCACCGACGTCAGACGCATTAAAGATGTGTTCTATTCTGGAGACAATGCTTTCATTTCTTATATGCTTGTCCTCCTAAATATTTCTGTGTTTGACCTCTGCGTTGCTATCAATGATGGTGTGGAGGTGACGATATATTACGACAGTTGAATGTATTAGTAGGTGCCATCGACAGGAAGGGATATGTAGTAGAATCACAAACAGAGAACAAAGCTTACGGCTGTGATTACTAGATGCAAAACACAGACAAACTATACTGAAGTAAACCGCCTCATTGGTGTTGTGGACGCAAGCGCTGAGTTTTGAACATGAGGTCTTGGTTTCGACTCCTAGGTCAAGCAAAGTGTTGTTTGGGTTTCCTATTAGCAATTTCATAGGAGCAGATCGAAGTTTGGATTTGTACTCGGCTGATGGTATTAAGCGAGCTCCTTTTGATAGAGAACTTACTCGTAACTATAGGCACTAAACATTTGCCTAACCTTTGGAGGATTACATGCCTAATGATGATGTTATAAAGTCAACAAAACTTGGGGAGATGAGGCAAGCCATAAATGGCTGAAAACACACACAAAACATAAGCGAAAAATATGCAGTAACATTTTTAAATGACAAATGGATTTATTCATTGGTTTTGCGTTCCGTCAAGTTATTAAAAGTGGCGGTTCATATCAAACGTTGACGTCCTTTCACGCCGATTATAGTGAAAAGGTTAAGAGGCAGTGCAATACTTTAATAGAGATATTATGACATAACTGCTTATGTTCTACTCAAAGAAGGCTGAATTGGACAGTCCAACAGTCATCGTTCATAGAAGGAGGGTTCTGAAAATGCGTTGGAATCCCACCCGACATATTGTCCCACAGTTTGGCAGAAGATTTTTATAATACCCATTTGTGTATCTTTTGTTGAAAATAATAAAAAAAAGTGTCACATTACTTAAAATTGGCGAATATTTCTTACTGCTGAAAATCTAAGCTAATTCTTCGTCTTGAAAATTGTATAGCTAAAACTTTGGATACCAGCAGACCAAGGGGAAAGTGGAGAGATAAAGATACAGCGTTTTCGTGGAGGTCATGATATTATGCGAAAATTGATGGAGTTTGATACAAGTGGGACCTTGACATAGTCTTTCTCTATACTAGACGTCGTAGCTATCCAAAGAAAGACGGCAAATAGCTGGCAAAGTTGCAAATAATTATAAATGAGATGGTTTTCCATTTAACTGTGTTTACGGGGTGATGCAATTCATGTTGCTCTTAGAGAAAATTAAAATCTTCCATCCAAAAATAATCACCAGGATCATTAGCAACAATTTAATGAAATATTTAGGAATGAACTTTAAAAAAACATTTCTAATACTACTTAGACCTGCTTGCACTACAAAATAGCAAATATATATAAATATATATAGTGCAAAAAAAAATATAAAAAATCTTCCGATTTCTGACATCTGAAGATGACAAAGTCGTTAAATGTATTTAACAAGGGTTTCAATTGACTCTTAACATTTGAACTTCTTGAAACAGATTCAGGTGGAGATTCTCGCGAATCATCTTTTGAAAGTAAAAGTGTTAAAAGAATCGATGGATTGATGGATCGAGAGGGAGACCTGGGGGGGACGGAGAGGTAGACCGAAAATGACGAATGAATTGTGTAACGAATTATATGAAGGAAAAAGGAGTAAATGGTAGCGTGACGATTGACAGGGGAGAATGGAAGAAGAAAACGTGTTGTGCCGACCCCAAAGAGACACGAGCAAGAAGAAGAAGAGTGTTAAATGAATACAGGAACAAAATAAATAGAAATGAGTCAAGAGCTAACGTAAAATACGAATTTTCTTAACTGCCCACTTTACCGGTGTATCAAATGACACAAAGCCACTTGAACACTATGCTATAACAGATTTGCACATTGCACAGTTGATTAAAAACTGGAAAAAGGTGTTGCTAGGCCCAGTTTTGTTTTTACTAAGAGAACATGATAGATAGGTATTTGAGTGCCATTGTTGCAAGTTACTGTCGAATCATTGTCTTCCATAATACCTACTTGTTCTGATTTAGGATCTGGCTAGGTACATGATAATGGTTGCTGGAAAGTCTAAGAAACCTAGTAGAGGTATTCCACAAAGCGCAACCAACTAAGCGCAACTAAATTATTCCTCGAAGCGCAACCACTAGTTGCGCTCACAAATTCAAATTGTTGAAATAGTTGCGCTTCGAGGAATAATTTAGTTGCGCTTAGTTGGTTGCGCTTAAAAACGGTTGTGCTTTAGGGAATACCCCATAATAAAAGAAAATAAAATAGTGGTAGGTACTCGTACGTATAGTAAGTATCTATGCATTAAGTTCTATGAATGTATGATTTGATTTAGAGTATATAAGTATCATGAAGCTGTAAGTGATAAATATGAATGTAAAGTAAACGAAGCATCAACGAAATATGAACCAATAAAGTATAACTATCAAGAAAGGAATAACAAATAGGGAGTGGGTTATCAAAGCAGTGGAAAATGATGATGTAAATAATGTCTGTTTTAAGTTTCCTAAAATGTTTAGCCAATTTTGCGACAAAGCTTGCAAGATTTTCAAAGCCCTTATGAGCACTTAAACTAAAAATTAAACAAAGTCTTACCGAGCAAATCAAACGTTTGAGCAATCCTTATGCAACAAGAGTATATTCCAAAAATGTGCAAAAAAATCTTTCAGGTACCCAAATCAATGAAAACACACAATTTTCAGTAACTACCTACTCAGTTCACACTTCAAACAAGTCAAAATTCACGCCCTTGGCACCACTGAAAAGACCTAGAGAACGTTTAGCACTGAATCCGAAACACTGTGTGTAAATATATCTAAACCTTTATACAGTGGATTTGAAAATTTAATGTCACTTCACCCTTATTAACTAAAAAAATCCTTTAGAAAAAATTAAGTCAGGTCAACGACAAAAAACTCAAAAGTCATCCGTTCCATTTTTAAAGTCAATTTGCCAGTAACTTGTTCCGAACTGGAAGTCGGAACTGACAGCGGTTGACAGGTCGCGTGGTAGCGCACGCGCGGTCGTGTGAGCGTGCTCTGCGCACGGGCATCGGCGCCACACTGCGTTCGCGCGCTTTTCGACCTATGAAACCTTCGCTCACAGCCTCCAACCAGTATAGGATGTATTAGAACTGTCGATGATTCTAAAAGATTTTCTCACGAAAAGGACTCTCGATGTGTAGATCGTCTGCTGACGGCCTAACGGTTCAGAGCATCATCGCTGACTGATGTTGATGAGTCGACTTAAGTTTTGTTTTTAATTTTGACGGGTTAAAGTGGATAGTTTTATTTTTAAAGTGAGATTATTCTATCGCGTTATGAATGCGAGTCTTATGGGCCGTTGTGAATCGGAGTCGAGGCTTTTTGTGTAGTTTAAGTACTTCTGTCAATGAAAATGTATTGTATTTAGTTGTGTAACTCGTTCAAACGCTTTGGCCACGTGTTTCGGTTAAATACGTTTGATTGATTTCTTGGTGATTTATAACTTTAAGGGGTACCATTTTTATTCATTAAGTGTGTTTGATGTTTGTGCTTTACGATGATATTAATTAATTGGTATGATAGAGAAAAAAAAAGTATTTGTTTAATGGCATTAATGTGCGATGCCTTTCATAGTGTTTCTATTTTGAATATAGAACTGTTACACACTGATGATAACTATTTGGATACAGATCATGACAAAGGCTCTGATTGAAATGTCACTTTCACTATCAACCATTCTGTAGTATCTAGGTTGTGTTAAGTTAATTCCATTCTTGAATTTATGTACTTAGTTTTACAACACAGATTAAGTAAGGTAATTCAATTTAGGCTAATTATTTTTTTTTCAGTTAAATAAAATTTTTGTACCGAAATATTGACGTGTTCTCCAAGTATTGGGTACAACTTTATACCAACTAATTTAACCTATAACATTAATATTATAAAGCAATGCTTTTGGCGTTGATATTTAATATCTTTGGTTTTTATTAATTCATTGATTCTAATAAAATACTATGAAAAAAAAGAACTTTTCTAACATAATTTAGAAAGCTTTAATTTCTTCTATTTTCGACCAAGTCTAGTCCTGTTAATTAGCATCATTATGTACAAAAAAACAATAATTCCACTCCTATTATAAAGTAAATCTTACCAACCTATCTAAAAAACTTGAATACCTAGAATATACTAAATTAGTCAATTAACTATTTCCATGGACCCGAAAGCCCGCTAAAAGCTTTCGAAGAAGAAAAGACATCAACGCTCTATTTAAATCACCAAACTAATATTATTCAAAAATTCTCTACTTTTTAAACATTATTGCAAACTGCTTCAGAAAATACTTAAGTTATTTTATTTTAACATTTACGAAATATTCAAACAAAAATCGTAAAAAAAAATCAATAAACGCAGTTTCAGTGGGCAATGACTATGATAGATGTCAAAACTTCAATAACGCGTGTAAATTATCACCCTGATAATAGATAGCCTTGATAATTTTACAAGCATTGCGTCATCAATGACTGACTGTCAACATTCAATCGAAAAAAATAGTGGAAGAGCGAGACAACACTATCCCCGCTGTTCCGTCGCGTTGTCACCTCCGCTTCAAAGCGAACAGTCGTCACGGATCACTGCGAAAGCCAACCCATTGTAGCGACACACCGATAAACTATGCCCATCTCTTTTTCTCCCGCGCAATTATCATGGGACTTATTTGTAGAAAGAGACGTAATCAAGTGCGTTTTTTGGACGAATTGTTTAGGTTTTTTGTGAAATATAGATCAACTTTAAAATAATATGTCATTGACCCTGTGTTCCGGTAAAATGGCAGTGGTTGTAGATATGAGAAAAAAGAGTTGTACCTATTTGGAACAAACAAGTATTTACTCGCCAGGAAAAAAATAGAATCTAGATTCGATTCAAAATATTTTTTCTTTAATATTCCTTGAATATTCTTGTGTGCTTACTTAGAAAAGGTAAGATAAAAAGTGCAAGTTCAGGGGCATTGAAATTCTGTATAAAGAACCAATTCATCATTTCCATTTTTTATTAGAACAAACTAAATTTATTTAAAAAACTGGCCAAATGCGAGTCAGATTCGCGTACGAAGGGTTCCGTACTATAAACCGCCGAAAAAGACGTCGAATTTCGCGGGCTACCCTGACGCAACCACCTTAACGAACAATTCAAAGTTAAATGACCAAAGATACGTAAAGAGAGTTAGTAAGTTCTGAAATCACACTAGTAAAAGATTACTGATCTTTTACTTACTCGTAGGAATGTTCCCTACCTTTGGCTTAGTGCGCTGAACAAATCTACAGCATGATGTTTTTTCTCTTGGGGTGTTTTCGTCGTGATTTTAAAAAGCTAATCTTGCAAGAGCCAGTGTGTTACCATCATTAGGTAAGTCGTAGGCGTGTTCAATAAAGTATTTATATAAAGTTTCTATTAGGTATAAACGGGTCCTTCACGAAGCCGTCAACCAAGCATTTTGTACATTAAACTAAATAACTAAATAATACATTATGTGGGTCATATATTTATATTTTTTTAATAAGATTTAGTTTAGTTTCACTATTGTCTGGCAATTAGAGTACTTTATGCGTCCTACCCAAATGTCCTTTCTTTGGTATTGATCGTCGTGTCGTTGAGCTCCTTGGGTTACGAGTCGAGCTACACGATCACTGACTAATGCTTGCACTGACTGGACAGGTCGACTCAAATCTGTGAGGTTATTTCTTCAAAAGACCATCTCAGACATTAATCTGCATGGTCCTCATATGACTTAACCAATGTCTGGGCTTAAAAGAGACTGTGACCTCTGAGTTGGTTTCGGCTGTTTCTTCCCAGAGTAGTCAGGTACGAAACACCGGCCCCATCTAGTTTTAAAAAACAATGACGTGTAAAAGTGTTTGAAAAACTTATTTGCAAAAATAAACATCATTTATCATTTAATACTGCGCGAAAACTATTGCTGGGTAAAGATTTTTTTTATGGTGTAGGTAAGTATGAAATAAACATAACATCATCCCTGTAATCCCCCGAACGGTAAGGAGATACACATTTCCTGTTTATGGGGATGAGCCTTTTGCCATTAACATTAACACAAATCCTGACATTGTGCTGATGGGTAGTTTAAGTTGCATTTAAAACTCGTATATGATATAAAAATAAAATAAATATTTTAGAACTTTAATCGTCAATATTTCCGTAATTCGAAGGCTCCCAGGATGGGTTCAATACAAAAAAACATATCGCAAAGACGTTAAGAACAAGTGCTTTTCGGCTTCGTTAAGTATATGTTAACACCTGTTATTCTAATTCAAGATGTTATTCTTGTAAACAACTAAGATCAACCAACATGAATTAAACATCCCAAAACCCACTTCCACCCAACCAATCTTACAGTTAGATCTATTAACTCTAACAGAATCAGCAACACCCTTTACACAATTGACCACCGCAAAGGTCATCGGGTACCAGTGACCGGGGGATTCTCACGCCCGTTGCCATGGCAACCGATACCACAGCCATATCACCGTCGATATTGAGCGTAATTTGTAGCCTCGTGGTACGGGGAGATTTACTGCCGACCAGATACTAGACGTTTACAGAGAAAAGTGGAGTAGGAACTAAATGGTAAAGGTTGGGTTATGTAAGCTCGTGGTGGTGGTATGGAAAAAATGTGGTGTGATAGTTTTGTGAGGTAACTGGGAAGTTGTGGCGATTTTAATAACGCGACCTAAAGGTTCTGTAAGTGCAGTCACGAGCATGCCTTACGCTTGCGCAAAATTCAAAAGGGATTTTTTTCAGGAATATTTTTTGCAACTTTGAGAAAAGACCTAATTATTTCATCTTTGCTTAGTTCCGAAAAGACTATATTCGAAACATTATTAAACTATAATACCGACTAAAGGAGAAAATCACTTTTGAAATTTGAGTAATTGTAAATTATTATATAAACTGATGCATGTACTGTTCAAACATAGTTTTGACAATTTTTCAACGTTGTGGTTTCCATAGATGTTCTGACAGGGTTTTTTTTTTTCGGATGAGAAATCCTCAAATGACTTCTCCCGGTCTGGCCAGAGCGGAAGGGAGTGTCAGACTTGTACTGACTATAACCCATCCATGTTCCTTCCTTGCCCTTTGTGTTCCAGGGCCGCGGTATCTCTTTCGAACAGTCCCGCAACCCTGGCAAGGTGTTCTGACAGGCTGCGTTTGTGTTGATGGTAAGTAATAAGCAAATGACGATCGCAATATAAAAACAAAATGATCGCTAAAGACAGTTTATCGTGCTAAGAGTTAGGTCTGCAGCATCATCATCTATACCTTAGGAGTCCACTGTTAGACATACTTATTCCTCTCCAATCGTACTCATCTTCATTGTGAGTAGATCTACAGATCTTCAGATTTCTATGAGTAAATGTCGTCGATGTCTGTTCCTTTTTTAACTCAAATAGTACGATATGACATGAATTACTTTTTTAACCGACTTTTTTGAAGTGAAAACTTCTTTAGCGGCGTTGTGCACTTTTTTGTTGGGTCAAAACTGTTAAACTCGCGTCAGATCGTCAGATCGAATCGGCGGCGCAGGGCACTTACGCGAGTGTGCGTATAGTTTTTTAAGCTAGATGGATTTGTATCAAGTTTTTATCTACGGCAGCGACATCTTTCGTTCTTGCAGAAAGCTATTGAAATTTCTGATATTTAACCTCGATGGCGTTGTTTCAATTTTTTGCTTCTGCGGGCACTCCCGGAGTGCAACCCGTTTTTTTTTAATTATAGGCCTATTCTGTCCCACTGCTGGGCAAACGCCTCCACCATTCCTTTCCAACTCTCTCGGTGTTTTTCCTTCTCTGTCCAATCAAACAGGATCGCTTATTTCACACCACACACACACACATTTACCTATGCGCTTTCTATCGACACATATCAAAAAAGGATTTTAGAAAATGAAATGTAGATCCTACACATTAAACACGGCTATGGATTTTATCGGCTTGTAACTCTTATCAACCTCCAACTGAAGTATGTATTTTGCAGCTACCTATTTCATCCAATAAAGTCAATAAATCATTAAACAGCCAATCAAAACTAGAAAACTTCCAAAAACAAACACCTAAATTAAAAATTAACTTAATTAACGATCATCATCATAATAAATACCGCCCATTAATATTACTACCATGAAATTAATTAAAATGGCCGCGGTGACCGGCACATTGCTACCACCTAGCGGACTGTGACAATTACGTGCTTCGAACGCCTAGCGTGCCAGCTGAATTCCAACCAATTAGACACGAGAGAAAAACGGAACGGAAAAAAGTTTGAATTCAAACTGTTCTCATTGACAGGTAATGCTGCTTCAATACGGTTGTGGTAGTTGTTTTGTTTTGCGCTTTTGAAAATGGAACGAGTCGCATTCATTGTAGTAATATCGTAAGGAAATGTTCTAGAACTAATTCAATCATTTGAAAAACCGGTCAAGTGCAAATCGCGCCACGCACAATCTAGGGTTCCGTACTTGCCCATCAAAATATGTGGACTAAAAATTAGCAATTTAAAGCTTAATATTTTACACAAGAATCCCTTAATCGAAAAATTATTGGATCAAACTCACAATTCTTTTTAAAGAATAGGTCTTTAAAAAATATTGTGTGTCCAACAACATCCCACACGGTAAGCAGTTTACGTGTACAGGAGATACCCTAAAAAAATACTTTTCGAGATTTTATTTTACCACTTTGTCGGCGTAACTAATGTGTATGTTCATGCCAAATTAAAGCTTTCTAGTACTAAGAGTCTTTGAGCTAAGCTGCGGACAGACAGACGTACGGTTATGGCGAAACTATAAGGGTTCCTTTTTGACTACGGAACCCTAAAAATGGGAAATTGTGGTGGGGTGTGGACAGCTCCGTCTAACAATAAGAAGGCGTGTGCCCCAGTAATGGGAAAGCTTCAGGCTGATGTGTGTGTATACTTGTGCACTAATTATGATGCCTATAGGAAAAATAAAGAGTACATTTTTTGAATTGATTAGAGTACCCGTTTGGACCTTATAGGTTGAACCATTGAACATAGTTTTATTTGTCTGATGTAGAGAAAATATACGTTTTGACATCGACATTTTATTTGCAAATATTGGCCATTGAATTCAACGTTTTATACGGAGCAGCTTTATTTCATATCTTACATAGCTATATACTGACGCGGAAGGTATATCTAATCATATGACTTACTGGAAAACATAACTTAGATTAATCGTTTTCAGAAATCAGTAGCCCTAATGCATGGTAAACGCACGAGTGAATACTTATGGCTTTTGAATATTTAATGTTGTCATGCAAGATAGTACTACTAAGGTAGTACTTATAAAAAAAAAAAAATTTGAAACACAACCAAAAAGTACTTTATTAAACACTTCCATCAATCCAAAGCTCTAGTAAAAGGGTTCACTTCCGACATTCTTAAAATACCAACGCGTTTTCAACTAAATTGATACGATGCGTCCAATCCGTGTTTGAAAGCAAACCAAAATATAAAGATCTTTCTCTCCCCCTTCTACTCCAAGAAAATGTAAGCAGAGACGGGTAAATAAACTGTTATTGGAGGTTAAACAAAAGTGGTGGTCTCGAACTATAAAAAGGATGGTCAATTGAGATAGAGCAGAATGCTTTATAAACCTTTACAAAAACTCTTTAAAGGATTTTTAGAATACCTTTATGTAAGGAATAAAATGATCAACAGTGCAGCTGGCCTCACAGGTATTTATGTACAAAACTGTTATTAAAATACAGGCTGAAGGTAGCATAGGGCTTTGCAAAAGGGATAAAGTAATACAGATGCATGTTTTGCTGTTATTAAGGAACCTTACTACTATTTTAAACTACTGTTACTTTTTATAATGCATTTGCGTATTTTTAAGCTATTGCATAGCTTCTATCGCGGGCCTTGAGCGTGGAGACCGAATCCAGAAATTCCGTAACGAAAATAACCTAACAACGCGTTAGGTCAGATATTGACAAGCCTAGGTTATTATTTTCAATCTACCGCTGGACCTAGGAGGTTAGGTTGTATAGGTTTACCTATATATACTCTTGTCAATATCTGACACTACGAAAGTGAATAAATAATTATAATTACATAAGTTGATAAAAAATGCTAGGCACTCGGAGACTGCCGCGGTAATAGCTTTACCGCGGCAGTCTCCGAGTGCCACACGTCTTTTTTTTTATTGATAAATCGATACGTGACAATTATTAGTCAGTTTAAGACGAGTTTGGTATTTAAACGAATTGTCTAAAAAGAGACTGTTATAACCACCGTGCCAATCAATCAACCAATCTGTCAACCATTATTTATTTTAATTTTTCGACACTGAATATGTTTTAATTTCTTCCTCAATCTGTATTGGTGGCCCAAGATACAGGTTTTGCCTAGTTTTGTTGCCAACGTTAAACCTTTTCATCATAATTTTTATAATAAAGTTTTTGTATTTGTGTTCTGTTTTAATTAAAGAGAGAAGACGTTGAGAGGACGATGATTTGGAATCTCTTACTTACCTTTAAAACCCATAAAATAACCTATTCCTTATCAGGAGTAGCCCCAAAGAGTAGCCTATGCCTTGCAAAGAATCCCATGATAACATACATATTCCATAACTTTTCTCATTTATTTTCATACAAGCCGTCTATCATAGTTCTCCGTTCTTAAGCATCTGCTGCATCCATCAATTCCACATTCCCCACAGCACTTATATACTTACAAAATTATATTTCAATCCAATCTGCAAGTAAAGTAATCGGGTAATCTCATACAAAACGTATTGTGCGTCGGTGGCAGTAAAGGCACGCGCACACTGAATTGTTTTATACCGCACGCGAGTATTCGACGCACATTGCATGGTACAATAAAACATATGAGATGGGGTAGGGTTGTTCCATATGAGAATTTAGTTTGTGAATTGGTTTTACTCTTGTTGTTAAAAAAAATATTGATGATGAATTTGACTCTACATAGAAGTAATAAAAACTTATTTTTTCAATAGTTTTTTTTAACGTAGTCTCTCACTTTGAATTTACCATGTATTGTGGGTGCGTTTACAAATATTTATACTCACATACACAAACATGCAGACCCGGAACAAATACCTGTAGGCCAAACAAATATTTATAATATATAACTACACCACTTCTCTCTCTCTCTCTCTCTACTACCACTGTTTTTTATTTTATCTAAATATGTTATAAAAGCGAATATTTTATATAAAAGCGAAAGGTCACTCACTCATCGCGAAATATCTAAAACCGCTAGACGTAGAAAGATGAAATTTGTCAGGGAGGTAGTTTACAAATAGTAGACGTCCGCTGTGCAAAAAAATTCTTCAAACTCTGTAACAATTGACTAGATTTCTTGGAATCATCGATGTCAACATGGTACCAACATGTTGTCGTTAACTTTTTGCGTGGAATTTTTCTGGGCTGCGATCATGTTGATTCTATCAATTAATATAATATAGAAAGACACACACAAAGGCTTTTTCGTTAAACTATCCTCCTCAACCATAAGTTTCATCTACACAGGTTTCTTCTAACTATGTTGGGGTCAGCTTCCAGTCTTATCAGATGCAGCTGACTACCAGTACTTTGCATGGAGTGACTGCTTATCGGTCCCCCACAACCCACTTACTGAATTACTCATAAACCCCTAACAAGACTGGTTGTCAGACTTTCCAGATTCTGACCAGCTGCATTGACTGTCACAGATCTACGAATCACTGTGAATAATCTACAGCCTGGATTAATTACTTAACGTACTTTCTGAGGCACGGAGAGATGGCTCTTTGTGGAAGGTCGTCCATCCATGGACCGACCTGCCGGTGCTTAGCCCCGACCTTTTATGCGGCAAAGATGATTCTATCAATTAATTTCGAACACAAAGCTTCATTTTTTGTTACATTAACCTCTTCAACCAATTATTTCGATTCGCTACGCAACTCCCGCGCAACCCTACACCTACGAATCGCATAGCGGCGCGTACGACCATCGTCCACGGGGTAGCCTTGCGTTACGCAGACGATCCCACTTTCCATTTTCTCTCAGTATTACAATAGCGTTTTTATATCGACGCGTGTTCGGAAACAATGCAGCCTTCAAGAATTTTATCTTAGTATATTTTGTTTTTATAATTGTTTTTTTTTGGAGTATTGTTTTGGGTAACTGTGTTTGTTGAAGGAAGTTGTTGTTTGGGCACTTTGATACGATTGGATTGATTTGATAAGATATAGTTGCAAGTAAATGTTCCTGATTGCTTTATAGTTGTTGAAATAGAAAACATGTTACTGTTACTAAGTTTTTAGTTTGAGTCATGGGTAAAAAAACAGGTAATTTATGAATGAATGAATGATATATTTATTTGCAAGAATATAGGTAACATAAGTTCTTAAGGTTAATGCATTTCACTATATTCGGCATTTTATCCGTACAAATGTTTTGATTTTACATATTCCAGCATGCAGTACACATTTACTGGATCACTATTCAACTACAGCATGACTACATACATCGACAACTGTTTTTTATAGTTTTAAAAAGCTACAAACAAAATTCTCATTGATTTAGTTATTGATTTAAATAAGTCTAATTACAAGAAGACAAATTCAAAACAAGCTTTATAATAAATTAAAAAAAAAAAAAAAAAGATTTTTTACATATCATTTTAAAAACAAGCTAGCAAATCCTTTTAATTGATACCCATATCATATGGGTGCATAAAAAATAACTAGTCCGCTATCTTCAGGTGTCCGCCATATTGGATCTAGAATAACGTCACTTAGCTAACCATATATTGTCTTCCAAAATAAACGTGTATGCAATTTTTTTTTTTTTTCAAAGTCAATGTTTTTATTTGCTAAACATAGGTGTACAAGGTCCACATATAAAGTAATGAGATCGCTATGTTTTGCCGTTAACAGCGTACAAATATTAAGACAAATTTAAAGAATTAAATTTGTTAAAAGGTGATAGAAGCTATCTGCCATACATTAATTATCTTAATAATATTTCTTATTTCTAGGTATAAAATTTAATTTTATTATAAATTTTTCTTAAATTTCTTCAGGTCAATCAGTTGGGAATAACTGTCCTAAAATTCAGTTGCAAGATTTGACCTAAACACATATGGCAAGTTTATTAAAAGCTTTAAAAAAAACACAAATGCTGCAAAAACTAATAAAAACCCAACCCATTTCTCACATCAATATTTTATTAAAAATTCTAACTCTCCATTCGCACTAAAGCACATCATAAATACAACAAAACTATGATTTTAAGCGTTGACCAGTAATTCCATCTATCGCTGACAGGGGTCACATCCCGATTTTCTCCCCTGGGACCACTTGATAATATCAAATTACTGATATTATGCAACGTAAGAACCACCTACGGATCAACGAGCCCAGTCCTGATGGAAATATACGGGAGGATAGTGCTACGAACCCTTTTGGTAAGTTGAAGAATGTTGAGGAGATAAAACAGAACAAGATAGAAAAGAAGCTGGGACTTTTGAATTTAAAGTCAAAAATGAGAAATGAAATTCTTTTTCAACACGTCAGAAGGTCAGGTGCTCACAACCTGTGTGCGTGTAAGACCATAGAAGCAAAAAGAATATGTAAGGATCGTACCAACAAAAAGTTCGAACTACAGAACAACATATTAAAATAAAACGTTTAATTGTAATCCTCATTTCACACGTCAAGCTGGAATGCTGGTGCTACCTGAAGAAAATATCATCTAAACTAATCTACACTAATATTATAAAGAGGGAAACTTTGTTTTTTTGTTTGTTACGATTTAAATCAAAAACTACTGGACCAATTTCAAAAATTCTTTCACTAACAGAAAGGTACATTATTAGCAAATAACATACGCTATATTATATCCCCGTATTCTCACGGGAACGGGAACTAACCGGGTGAAACCGCGGGGCGCTGCTAGTTTAACTATAAATTAAGTGACACTGTTCTGTAATAAAATATAAGCAAAGTTAAAGTCAGTTAATTTCAGGCAAAAACTTGAACTCACTATTTATTTTCTTCTACAGATTAGCAACAACGAGAAAACGATGTACTGTCAATTACAGAGCAAAATTGTTCAACCAATCTTTGTAATGTATATTTTCACAAAGGACAACCTAACCAGCTATCCTAAACAACCGCTAGAGCAAAACCCTCAACAGAATACCATCGCCATTGAAATTTAGACGTAAGCGCATAAGTGAATCTTATTGCTAGTACGTAGTATCGCAAATTATAATATTTATACGCCATAACTCTTTGCTAACCGCCACGTAAGATATGATAATAATAGTGTTCGTTGGAATTTAATTTACTGCTGATACAGTCTATTATAGTACTTATGTATGGTGGAATTATGAGGTAATGTTTGTCATTTGTTTTGGAATTGTGAGGTAAATATAAAGCTGTTCCAGGATGTTGTGGCCCGTATCCAAATTAAAACTAACGCGGAACGTAATCGTTTTATTAGAGTTCCGTAGCCAAATGTCTAAAACGAAACCCTTATAGATTCGTCCTGCCCGTTTGTCCATCCATATGTCACAGCCATTTTACTCCGAGACTGCACCTTATAGTTGGAGAGTAGGTGTCTTCTATAAACCGCTACATTTTCACACAAATCTACAAATTATGTGAAATAATGACATAAAGATAGGGAGGGCTCTCCATAGAATTAACTGAGGGTTGAAAAAAACAATTCAATGTCGTATAATATACCGACAGCTGTAAGCTCAGTTTCTAGAACACTATTTTTCTATATTAATTTTTGAAATAAGGGAGTTTTTTTTCGAGAAGTTGTCTGAAAGGTTAAGAGTTGGGAGTGTGTCTCCATCACGTCTGTTGAGTTTCGCTATCTAATTTAATTTGACCCTATACTTTTATCCTAGCATCCAAACATGCACATGCCTAATTTATATCCGCAAGCAATGACACAACTGCATTACCGACCCCATCAATCTGAATATTGAACGTGTGCGACTTGGGCATCGAATGTGTGCGGTCTCGTTACGCAGCTGTAATGAGTGCGCTTGCGTTCATTAGCGGCACAACACAGCGACTCCTGCGCAGCGTCGCCTCTATGCATCTTGTATGAGACACCCGGTGCGGTGGGGTATTCTGTATAAGTTGCGAAAATCTATGTTTTTTTGTGAGCAATTTTAAATATCATGTTTTTAAAATTGCAAATTGTATTTAAAATTTTTCGTAACGTAATACGAATTTCGGGTTTTATAAATGCTTATTATCTTACAAACGGGCATCAAATTTCACACGTCATGTGGCCTTTGACCCCGAGACCAACTGATTTGAAATATCAATTTAGCAAAAACTTGATGCATGATCTATACCATAATGTGTGTGTATGTCAGTTGTGTGTAAAGTTTCATCAACTATTTCGATTTAACCAAGGCCACGCATATATTAATTCCTATTTGTGAATTTAGGCTTTGTCTACATTCTTGTGTGTATATTATTTCTTACCATTTTTTTAAAATGCTTTTTACTAATCTGGTTTCAGAATCACTCTGCGTCGGTGTGAGCCAGTTAGTTTGGCGCGATGTATTGCGTATTGTGGAGCTACAAATTGATTGGACTCGTCACAGGACGCCGCCTTCGCGCCTGTCACTTCGTCACTCCATACCAGTGGGCCGTAACAAAGTTACGTCGAACTGCAAACAAACAATTGTACGCCTGTGAATTTAAAACTTGAAGAAAAGTTATGTATGAAAAAGGAGCGTGAATTTTCGAAGTCGTCATCATAATTTCAATGTCCGCTTTGACAAAGTTACGTCGACCGGCCTACAAACAATTGGGTAGTTTACCAAAAAAATCTAATTAGTCCGTCACATAGATCTCCAAAAAAATATTGGACAGGTATTTTTTCTTTTTTCACGTAAACAAAAAAATAATGAAAACGATACAGTGCGTTGAAAACTTGTGTGACGCACAGTGGAACGAATGTATGGGAGCGGTTGGACGTAGACATGTCCGAAAAATAAGAGTAAAATTATGACAAACTAATGATGCCATCTTATTCGATTACTTAATGCCTTCATAAATTGTGGTGATGAATTTCTTCATAACTCCCATATTTCGGGAGTCATTTGAGAAAATGTGAAATTTTACTATGAAAATGAGTGTATCGAGCTCTCTCCCTCCTGATTCCGGGCTTGTTTCAAGTACCGGTCTCTAATATCGTAATGCTATTACTAAGAGCTATATTTAATACTAAGACACATAGTGCGCCAAATGTGCACTTTCTGGGATAAAAGGAAATGAAAATTTAAAAAAAAAAACGTTTTTTCCCCATTTGTATTTACTTTAAACCGCAGACAGACTTATTAAGAGGTCTATAAATATATTATATATATACAGAAATATATATTAACAAAAATATTCACAAGAACTGATGAGAGTATGACTTTTAAGTAAGTTGATAATAAATTACCTAGTTTCATTAAAAGTACAATAAATAATTAAGATGTAAGCTCTAATTTACTAAGTTACACATTTTAAAACAATAACATCATTTAATTATCTTCGTCATCATCATCATCATCAATTAATTCAAATTCAGAATCGATGTCCGCTAAATCATTTATGTTAACAAATTCGATATCACTTTTCTCAGAATCCGTAAGCTCATAAAATTCCTTAAAAGAAGATTTTTTTACAAACTTATTTCCTTTTGGACGGATACTTGTAACAAGTGGATCAGAAGACAGTAAAAGATTGTGCATAATATCTTCATTGCATGAGATACTGCTATGCTTTCGAGAATGCCCCTCTCTATATTTTCTAAAATCTTTATTTCTAGCCTCAGATGCCTCTTCGGATAGAAAACCAATGGGCACAATTGACATGTTCTGAACTATGTCTGGCCCATGCATTAAAATTTTATGAAGTGAAGAAGGCATATAATACCATGGGTATAACTCCACGTAAAGCTTAGCAGTATCAAAGCAGAACTCTCGGAATTTAGTTACGTTGATCTTCTCTCCTGATGAAATACACTGCAAGATCACACAGATTTTTCTTAAAAGCATAGCATCTATTCCGGTCAGTTCAGCAGATTTAGTGTAGTTTTCAAAAAATCTCCTTGCCGAGTTGCCATTGTTGGTGGATCCACTGCCTTGTTTCACAACATCGAGAAGTAAGCCCGTTTCTCTTCTTACAGCCTCTTGAACTCTTTTCTTCCTGTCATCAACTTGCCTTTTTGCTATATCACCCCTTACTTGCCATGATTTTATGTCTAATTTGTAGGAAATGTGTAATAACCATTTCATTGAGCGAATCCAAGCGTGAAGGGTGCTTAAGCTATATTTATACATGTCCTCGTTTGCGTGTTTATCTTTGATTAACTCTAAATTATTCATTTCTTTAGGACAAGCCTTGCATATGTCACACACTGAAGCTGCTGTATCGGATATAATGGAATGAATTTTACCATCAATCATTGTCAACAGCAGTTGGTGTTTGACACTAATTCCATCAGTGATGGTGGATGGAGTTAAGGCTTCAATCTCTGCTTCGATTTCAGCCATCTCTCTCTGCACATTTTCTTTGGTTTCCTTTATAAACTTAAACAATATTGGCCGGCAAAATGAAGTGGAAGATGGTCGCTCGTTTTCCCAAATTGTTACACCTTTTGAGACGAGCCGCAGTGGTACAAGACTAATCATAAAATTACTAGCAAGATCGATTTGCTCATCTTCACTCGTCCTTTGATGATAAATGCTTTGGCTAGATGATCCGTCAAAACCCCATTTGCTGGTCAATACGAGCTGTTGATTGGGATCAACAGGGGTTTCTAACGACCTAATAAGTCTTCTTGAGGTTAAATCCATCAAGGCTTGTAATTTGATTTTTGCAGAGCTCTCTGTAACTGTGAGATCTTCTTTGGCCGGATAGCACTTAATTTTTTCTTTAACCAACATGTAGTAACTCGGGTATTGAAGAGCTCCTTCTTGAGTGTTGAAATCCCGAAGAGTGTTATAGCGCCATTTCGATAAGTTCATCGATACATAAAGAGCCAATGCCTTCAAAGGGGATATTTCCCGTACCTGAATTGATTTACCTTCAATGAAGGCTTTGATTTTTGAGGCCTCTTCTGGATTCTCCGTCAAGTATTTCATAACATAAGCTGTATCGCTTTGTCCTGCCTTTTGAAGCGCCCTTTCGGCCGAAAACATAATTTCAGCGCTGCTACTGCTGCATGAAAGACTATCTTCAATGCGTCTTCTTTTTTGCCGGTTACTAAGGTCCTCAAAAGATTTACGAGGACTAGGATGTGTACAAGTTGAAGCATCAGATTTAGCAGGAGAAATTATGGGCTCGATGACGTCACTTATATTTTCTGTAGAAGGTTCCATATTTTCATTCTGTAATTCCGGCCATTGAATTGCAGCCTGTAGCCAAATCTCATGTTTCTTCCGAAACTTATCTGTGCTTCTTCCAGACTGTGTCCATTTTGCATAAATGCGGTAGCAAAATCGACGACACCAGTCTTTTAAACTTGTTTCAGCACTTTCACATAACTGAACACAACTGTTATCTTTTAAAACACTGAACAAATAGTTAAAGTCGCGTAAATCTTTATGTGCGCGTGCGCATAAAGCAACGTGAATATCAAGATTTGTATTAAAATTTGGAAAATACATTGCGAGATTAGCTTGGATACAACGAGGTGTAAATCAACACTGATTTTAAAGTTACTAATAGTGACCTATTTATATAAAATCCAGGTATCCCAGGTATCCTTTGTTAAATATTGCAAGGTAATTAGTTATTGTGATAATTAGTAAATGATGCATGCTAAATTAGTGTATTAAGAGCCATTTAGTAATTAAATAATAGCAATGTTCTTATCAGTAATCATTAGTGCATCAGTTTTATATGTAAACCTTAAGTCCCTAATTATATATCCTAATTAGCTTATATCTTCTCTAATTGGCTGCTCAGAAATGTTATTGTAATAAGGTAAACCTTTAGAAAAACGGTTTTAATCAACAAAATAAACAAAAAATAAAAAAATTGTGTTATAAAATAAACATCACTCTTTATCCCAGAAAGTGCACATTTGGCGCACTATGTGTCTTAGTATTAAATATAGCTCTTAGTATTAGCATTATGATATTAGAGACCGCTACTTGAAACAAGCCCGGAATCAGGAGGGAGAGAGCTCGATACACTCATTTTCATAGTAAAATTTCACATTTTCTCAAATTACTCCCGAAATATGGGAGTTATGAAGAAATTCATCACCACAAGTTATGAAGGCATTAAGTAATCGAATAAGATGGCATCATTAGTTTGGCATAATTTTACTCTTTTTTTTCGGACATGTCTACGTCCAACCGCTCCCATACATTCGTTCCACTGTGTGACGTCGCAAAGTCACTATACTTATATTTACCGGCAAAGTGACGTCACAAGCTCGCAAAGACTCATGATGCGTTTTACCTTCGTCACCTTTGATGCGTTTTATCTTCGTCAGTTTTTATTGATTTATTCAAACAAAAATCCAATATGTTTCGATAATCTAACTGACGGACTAAATAGAAACATATTTTTTTAGTCTGGAAACATCCCTATTGTATGCCTATGCCATAAAACTCGGTGAAAAATTTACGTATGAAAAAGGAGCAGTTTGAAGTCGCCATCATATTAAAATAAATACATAAAATCGAATGAGACCCATAGAAAATTAAAAAAATAACACCATTTACAAAATGATGACAACAAGCAACAAGCATATTTAAGTTGCTAATATACCTACAAAAATAAATATTTCTTATCTAATAAAAATCTCCAGAAAACTCATAAACTTAATAAGTTTATAACATTGAGTTTTCGTAAGTCACATTGTAAGGAGATCACGTTCGCCCATGACAATGGTGGTGCATGCTTTCAATAAATAAAGACAAAAATGATCGGGATTGTTGTAGACGAAACAATATTTATGCGCGTCCTGCACGGGATCGAACCCGCGACCTCGGGCTACCGTGCCGGCGCTGGTGGTCTGAACGTACACGTGAATGTGCATCCATTGAAATGTCTTCCTGCTATCCTACTATATTATAAAATCGAAAGCTTGTGAGGATGTATGAATGTCTGTAAGTCTGTCGGACAGGATCGGTAGTACAATACCGTGGAACAATTATCGAACTCCACGCGGGCAAAGCCGCGGTCTTAGCAGCCAGTTTGCAATACTTGTTTTTTTTTTTTTTACCCCTTTTGCGAGTAACTGACAGCAGTTACTCACAAAAATGGTTCAGGAAAGTCTACATACAGATTTAGACTTTCCTGAACCTTTATTGTACTATTGGAACCTCATTCGTGTGATTAATTGGAGACCCATATGACAAAAAACATTTAATGCGACAGTTGTTTGAAGAAGGCCTTCTTGTGAATTTGCTAATATGCTACATAGAAAAAATCATTTACAAAACTAAATTGAAAGTCAAGCTTTTGTCGAATAGCTAAAATGCTAGTCTACAGACAGATCGTCTCCAGCACCTTCTATAGAATTCATGAGTAACAGAAGACTAAGTACCTATAAAGTCAGCTGATAATAGCTAAGTAAATCGTCTATTGGTCTCGGTGACTACTAAAGCAAGTGTATCACAGGAAAGTAATGCATTATTTTTAATACGAAGCTTGGTAACTTTAATACGTTTTGACATTTGTAGACTTATATTACAGTGGCATTCCTGGTAAACCTTCAGACGAGACAGACCTTTTCTGTTCTTCAAATACAGTTCGATGGAGATGGCGGGGTCTAGTGACAGAGCGAATATTTTATTACATCATCTTAAGTGGGTCATCATCATCATCATTTCAACCGAAAGACGTCCACTGCTGGACATAGGCCTCCCCCAAAGGGGGTTTTACCATAATCGCCACGCTTGGCAGGCGGGTTGACGATCGCAGTACGGTTGTTACAGGGCACAGAGAACGCTGCTGCCCTTTCTCTGGTAAGTCCCTTAGTCGCCTCTTACGACACCCACGGGAAGATATGGGAAGTGAGTATCGGTTACCTACTTAAGAAGATGCTTAGGATGCTTGGGGATGCTTGGCATCATATAATAATCCACAGATCTCACATCCGTGTCTATACTAGTCTGTTTACAAAAAGGAACGAAGTTTAATTTTATTCAGACAGCCTGACGCTTGACCTCCGCTATTCTTTTCTGATTAATTTCATTGTGGGATCCAAGACAGTTAAACATTTTTTTTTTTTCTTGAACTCCTTTTTTTTTCGGATGGGAAATCATCAAACTTCTTCTCCCGCTCTGGGCGGAGCGGAAGGGATTGTCAGACTTGTACTGACTAAAACTCATCCATGTTCCTTCCTTGCCCTTTGTGTTCCAGGGCCGCGGTATCTATTTCGAACAGTCCCGCAGCCCTGGCAGGCCTCTTGAACTCCTTTGAGCTTTATTGTCTCGGCGGTCGCCACTGTTGATTCTGGCTTTCAGGAATTGTAGTGGTTTTGGAAGATTGTGGTGGGATTGTCCCAAACAACTTGGTCACCTTCCTCATCCAGTTGGTCTAGTCACCTTTCTAAGGTCGTCGATCGAACATTATGCTTGTCGATTCGAGTATCCACTCAAAGACTCTCTTGCTCCATCAGGTGTCGGTACTTGTGCTAGTGATACCCTTGTGGTGTGATTTTTGTGCGAATTGTATAATTATCACTTGCTTTGGTGAAGGAAAATATCGTGAGGAAACCAGCATGCCTGAGAGATATTTCTCGACGGCATGCAACGCCAAGTCCAAAGAGGCCAATAGGCGGCATAAAAACTCTGACGCCAGGTTAGGCACTAGCCACACGATAAAAAAGAAAGACTAGCGCTAGTACCTAGTGGTTATCAATGATAAACTTTGGCAACCATACAAGATCTTAGATATGAGCAAATAGGTATGTACTGAAGTACTTAATAAAAGGGCATAGTAACCATACAAATCATAAACAAACGATTGCAAACAGAGATGCCCATCGCGATGAGATTTACATTATTGTCTACAACAAACTTATAAGTATTGATTAATAACACAACATTGCTTAACTAATAAGTAATAACACACAAATAATACAATCAACAGCCTACTTAAGATAAAAAACCACAATAATGGTCCTAACATCGAGCTCACGAAGTTAACACACGTTTTTGTCCGATATGCCGTGAGTATCGTCGTATCGGACAATCAAATGCCTGTACATCATTATAAATGTGCAGTACAATGAAATAAACGTATGTATTTATCTTAACTGACTTAATTACTGGTGATTATCGGTGACCTACTATCTCAATGATATTGTAAATGTATCTGTCGGTGTGTCGTAGGTCTGTTTGTTACTCTTCTATTCGTCTAAATGATCAACCTTAGAAACTTGACCCACTGAAAGGTTACTAACGCGACATTTTGCTAAAGAGACATTCTGCGAAAGAGGTATTGTGAGAAAGCTACCTTTTGAGAAAGAGTCATTCTGCGAAAGCGACATTCTGCGAAGACGCCATTCTGCGAAGACGACATTCTGCGAAAGCGACATTATGAGAAAGTGACATTTTACGACCAGGAGACATTTTGCGAAAGAGACGTTTTGCGACTAAGCCCATTACGGCCTGGAAATATTGTGTGAGTATGACCAGATGTATGACGAAGCAAATGAATTACACGAGAATCATAGCAGTTGGCCTCCTGTTTCTGCGTGTCCCCCTGGAGAGATGAGATTTTATTATGTGTGACTTGCGTGACGCATCTAATATTTCTGTCATGTACCCAACCATTCATTTTCATGAACTCTCAGTTACTGTATCAATGGTCCTGTTCAGGCGTATTTTGCTGCTCAGTTACAAAATACCTGAAATTCTGAAAAGCTAAACTTGATATCTCGAAATAAATAAGAATGTTTCTTCAGGAAAACTATGAACAAAAATCAAGGATATTCTCGGTTGTGACAGGGATTTAGATCGGGGATTATAGGCGTGATGTTATGTCTTTATTTTTAATTCGAGTCAAATTAGCCCTTAATTCATTCAAAAGCATTTGGACGCTACAAGAAGAGTCACAATAAAAAGCTCGCTTTTATTGTTGCGTAGTTACCACCTGGTTCCATCGATAGGTTTGTAAATAATAAAGGTTACTGTCAGTTTTATAACTGGTATCGATAATTATTCACAATGATATCAATCGGCCGGTATCGGCAGCAGAAATCTATTGTGTTGTTCTATTAACATTTTCTAGCTATAAATGTGTATTCATGAGAAGGATTCGAGTAATACTGGATAAGGAAATGTTTTATCAGTAAATCTGACATCACAAATTGTAACTGTGATGGAAAAGCTATGAGCAATTTAAAAAAAATTGTGACAAGCATGTTTTGTGACAAGTTTTAAAATTGTGCAAGAACAGTCAAACAAGACAATTACGAGCTTTCAGTTTTTAATAACCGTGTCAAGAAAACGGTTTTTAGCATGGAAGAGAAAATTGTATTAGACTGGACTTGACTAAAATATTGCCCCTTTAAGTCCAAAAGATATTTTTAGCAAATTCTCCACCAAAGCCAGTTATTTTATTCATAATATCACACCTGTAATCCCCGAAGGGTTAGGAAGAGGCGTACCTACTATATATATTTTTGCCAGTTATGTTTGATTCCCATGTAATAGGGGGCGAGCCTATTGTTATCAACCGGGCACAAATCTAGTAACCGTGTCTACTACTATGAAATTCCTGCTGGAAAAACCCAATAGCACTTTGCCCGACCTGAGAATCGAAGTATGCTCTTTTAAACCTACGTAAAAAAACCAAGTAAATGCAAACTTACCAGTACTCATCCATTTGTATCATAATTTTGGACTAAAAGGCATAAACGTCCGGTGTTGAGGGGCATGCGTGTATTGTAGTGATTTACCGAAGCGAAGCCTTCAGCATTGCTAATTTATTGTCGTTTGTTTGTTTGTCACCAATATCAGGGCCTGTACCACCACTTCTTATTGCAGTATTATTATGACGTCACTTCAGTGCGAGAGCGAAATGAAGTTGATGTCCTGTATAGCGCCTTCCCTTTCTCGCTCTAAAGTGACATTGAACAATACTGTTTTAAGACGTGATGGTTACGTCCCCAGGAACGTGCAGGAAAAAACACTATTGTATAATTTATACAACAAGTACCTACTAGTTACCCTTTGTATTGAAATTTTAGTAATCAAACGCACGATTTGTATGAGTTAATTCTCGATATAGGTCGTTTATTTGCAATTTCCTTTCGGTTTTTTATGGTATTTCTGTCTCCTATTACAGACGCCGGTGTCGTTTCCGACTATATAATTTAACTAGCTTTTGTTGGTGGGGCTACCCGCGCGAAGGTTGATTTTCGGGAATATAGTATTGGGATAAATTGAATCCTATGAAGAACTCGAATCCAGGTCAGGTGTGTCAAATTTCATTGATAATCCATTCAGTCCTTAAAATGTAAAAAGGTATTTTAGACCATCAAACTAAACAACTCTCATCAGAGATCAGAGTAAAAAGTAAAAATCGCGAAAAAAATCAGCAGTCCCATACATTTGGGTCGAGTAGTAGTGAAGTTTTGTATGGGACGAACGATTTTTTTAGCAATTTCGAGAGTGGTCCCGCGGGGAAAGTTTTTACTTTCTGGTACACGCTGTATACAGAGTTACTTTCGTACATATTTTTATTTTATTTTATTTATTTATTAACCACCAATCATAGAAAAATTACAGACTCGTCCAATATTATTTTAATATATATATTTTTTTACTAAAACGTTGCCCTACATTAGGAATTTCACCTGTATCGTGGGTGCGTTCACAAACATTTAAACTCACATACACAAACAGCCAGACCCGGAACAACTAACTGTAGGCCATATAAATATTTGTTCCGACCCAGACGAACCCGCGACACGCAGCGCAGCAGTCAATCGCTCAGTCACTGCGCCAACCGTGCCGTCATAATAATATGTATCTTGTATGGATACAATCATAACCACAATAAAGTAATTAACTACCTACGATTGTTTTGATAACAATCATTGGTGGCGTCAAGTAATACTATAGTCTACCTGTATTAGTATGTAAACTCAGCTCTGGAAGAGCCAATTCCTATAACTTATCCATCGTTGAAATTCAGAGTGCATTTGCACTAATAAAGATGGCACAGATACCATAACTTTACATAATGAGCTTGCAACATAAAATTTATTAAGATAATATAATATAATATATGCGTATCAAAACAATAAAGAGAATTAATTAAAAGATTCGTCTGTTTAACATTGGTTATCAAGAAAAAACAGCTAATAGCCTTTATAAATCGTGTTCATGGACGAAAAAAACATTATCATCATCATTTCAGCTGAAAGACGTCCACTGCTGGACATGGCCTCCCCCAAGTGTCGCCACTGTCAAAGATCTACACATGACAGCCAGAATGAACGGCTTAACGTGCTTTCCGAGGCACGGAGGAAACTCGGTGTGTAATGGGTGGTTACCCATCCACAGACTAACCTAGCCAAGCACGGCTTTACTTAAAGATTGACCCGAGCGGCTGTTATTATTTAGCCAGGAGCTCTTTGTTATTTGAAGAAGTTATATCAAGATTATAATGTTATGCTTCTTAAAATAAATGTTTTATTCAACTTCGTAATTAATTTTTCATTTTTGGGTTATCCAAGTGCGGGCTCCGCAAGCTAAATACCTAGAAATTCCATAATTTCTACGTACTTGTAATAAAATATAAGGTATATTGGATTCATTAATAATGAAAATATTTTTAAATGACATTACAGCTGACATAGTTGTCTATTTGTCTATGCTACAGTGTTTTATGGATCTTTTGACGCTCCAATGAGGTTGACAGGAGAGCGCTGTTGGTAAACATTTGAGAAATGTATTGAAAAAATAAGATGGCGGTGTTAGTTCTGATTTTGCCCACGCGACAATTACGGTTATGAATTATGTTATTCTAGCCAAATCCAATATTAAAAAAATATACTGTGATTACCTTTTATCTTAATTTGACCGAGACCTATCTTTTGAGAGTATATGTACGAATGTACGCGAGCTGCAAGTGTGGTTAGTCTTAGTCTTAGTCTTAGTCTTAGTCTTAGTCTTAGTCTTAGTCTTAGACTTAGTCTTAGTCTTAGTCTTAGTCTTAGTCTTAGTCTTAGTCTTAGTCTTAGTCTTAGTCTTATTCTTATTCTTTATTGCACACAAATTAAAAAATATACATACAAATTGCAATGGTATAACTTCCCACACTCACTCGCACTCGTTCTCGTTTCTTCACTTTCACTTGGCCTTTCTTCTTTAGGTAAAACTTCTGAATAATCCAAAATTATATTAGTTCCTTGACCAAAACCTTAGTATATAGCTGGTCATTTAAATCATATCTATTAATAAATCGCATTGCCTTAACAATCAATGAGTGTAATAAACTTCCCCGAAGAAAATATATCTTAAGAATTTCCAAGACTGATGTCATAAACAATATTGTATGACATCATAAATTATGATGATCATATTCTTGTTACCTTGTCGTCATCTTTATGACGTCCGTTCTTATCTTGGAAAATAAAGTCTGTGGTTGAAAATCCAAGCTGCATTGTCATTTCCTTGTTATTTTTTTTCTTAGAGAATAATAATCAAAAGGAAAGCAATACTTTTTGACACGGCGTGTATTAAGAGGTTCCTCTCTCAAGAGCCCTGACCACCGTTAGCTCGGACCCTGTTCCCAATGCTGGTGGGCTACTATTTTTGAATGTTTTGTTTTTTAAGAAATATTTAAAAATATGTAAAATTATATGTACCTACTTACCTAAAATAAATAAAAGATTATAATAAATTTATTTATTTTCTCTCACAATGGTTTTGTAGCACTAAACAGTGAAAAAAAGAAAAAATAATGAAAAAAAACAAAGAATGATGGTGAGATGCCTTTTCCTCATTTTGATTCATCTTAAAAAGTGGATAAAAATGGTTTTGCCACTGGTCATCATCGTAGGGATCTATTTGCAAAGAAGACGGGTTTTATGACTTTATACCTCAAACTATTTAATGTTTGTCAAATTAAACGCCAGCAGGTCAAGCTACCCGAAACTGTCAGATTTTCCCAACCAACCTTGAACCTAATGCTTTAGAGATAAAGTTGAAAATCTAGAGAAATTTGACAGATTGTAGTACCTTGATGTGCTGGCGTCTGTGCATTTTATAGCTTCAAGTACTTCGAATCCGAACGTCTGTCAGTATTTTTTGCTTTTATTTTTTTGCTACTCTTGTAATGATTTTGGCTTCTAAGTAAGGAGTACTTCGTTATTTCAACTTTTTCAAATGACTGTATGGGTTTTTTAAGCTATTGCATAGCTTCTATCGCGAGCCTTGAGCGTGGAGACCGAATCCAGAAATTCCGTAACGAAAATAACCTAACACCTAGTGTCTAACACGTAGTATCAGATATTGTCTTTTTTTTTTAGTCTAAGTATTCTTGTGTCTCCTTTCAAGTGTCCCACTGCTGGGCAAGGGTCTCCCCTTTGGCCTTCGAAACTAAACTCTGACTTGTGCGACCACTGACCATGCTCGCCCCGCAAACAAAATCGGATCGTCACACCACCTTCGCTGCAGATAACCGCGGTGGCGATATTCTCCATCGGGTGTCCAGTCAGTGACGATCCATGCCCACCTCTCCATAAGATTATGACCCAAGAATATGAGTTATAAATAGTTATAACTCTGACTTTTATATTTATTTTTTTATTATACAAAAAAAAACTGCTGTACAAATTACTGCTCAAAGTGCTCAAAGCCAATTATCATTATAGTACCTGACCTAGTAACACTGCGCTACATAATTATTATAGGCGCCATATCGATTTCCTTATTCGATTCACACTGATATAATAATCTTCGAAGAATGAAATCATAAAACCCATTTTTCCGAATAAAAGGAAAACCTAACCATATGAATAAATTAATTACGATATTATTCACTATGAAATTGCAAGTAGATTTTATTGTTATTGGAACCCGTGATTAATTGTATCGGGAAAACCTATTGATATGCCTATTTTATTACGAATACATGCTCGTGGCTAAAACAATAACAGCCGCTCGGGTCGATCTTTAGGTTAAGCCGTGCTTGCCTAGGTTGGTCTGTGGATGGGTGACCACCCATTACATACCGAGTTTCCTCCGTGCCTCGGAAAGCACGTTAAGCCGTTGGTCCCGGCTGTCATTACAAGATCTTTGACAGTCGTTAAAGTAGTCAGTGGCCTAAAAAGTCTGACAACCAGTCTTACCAAGGGGTATCGTATTTCCCAGTAGTAACTGGGTTGTGGAGGTCAGATAGGCAGTCGCTCCATGTAAAATACTGGTATTCAGCTGCATCCGGTTAGACTGGAAGCCGACCCCAACATAGTTGGGAAAAGGCTAGGCAGATGATGATGATGACATATTTGCATTCAATTCATGGAATTAGTGAGCTAGATCATAGGGTAAAATAGTTCAGACTTCATCTTTGACCTGTGATGACGAGCATCAGAAAACTATGACCGTATTTTATTTCCCTATACTAGTCGGAAAGTTGGTTTTTTCCACTTTTGTTTTATTCCTTGTATGTAAATCGCATTCGATTTATTATAATTAGTTTAAAGTATGTATATAAATAATAGCTGACCCGGGTTGAGTCTTATGTATTAGGCATTGCCATCAACCGAGCACAAATCCAGACTCCGTGGCTGTTACTTAGAAACTGATAGTAAAACCTAAAAACACTACCTGACCCGGGAATCCGAACCCAGGACCTCATGCTCAGCCGTCGCGCTTACAACCACTAAACCAACGAGGCAGTGAACTACGATTATATTTAGGTACCGCTTAGTGTTACTGAAAACAGACGAAAACATCTGCAAACGAAACGTTTACGAATCATAACCTCAAAATCGACTAATAAAACGTCGAAATTCAAACCGTGAACGCAAGCAAATAGTTCGCAAAGAAATAAACGACCACAGGCAAAGATCTCCCAGATTGAAACGTACCAGCATAAATACCCACGTGCCTTTAAAGGTACTACATAAAATACGCCTTAAGCCATAAATTATAAGAAACATAAACACCCGCTATAACCCCGAGCACTTCGCATAAAAAAATACTAAAACACAGTAATGAGCAACAAAACAACACGATAAATTTAAAGTTAAAGAGGTGTTATAATTAATGTTTTCGAGTTAAAAGGATGACCGTAAACGGCTGGTTAATTTTTTAACCCTTTGTGTGGCTAATGTCATAATTTGTATGAAGACAAATATTATGTGCACACAAATAACTGTAGGCGACTGGGGATCGTGTTTGTTTTTTATTTATGTTACTTTATGGCTGTTCTTTTTTTAAATTGTGTTGTTTTATTACTACCAATTTATAATATTTAAATCAAGAAATAACATTATTGATATCTACCTAGATTTTTTCCTAGTATATCGGGATCGGTTTCCAGTCTAACAAGATGCAGACGTACGCACCAGTATTGCATTGGAGCCAACTCCGTTTCTAGGTAAGATGAAAAGTCTTGGTTAGACTGATTTGCCAAACATGAGTTTTTGATTACTACTCGTTTTTTTACTTTAAGTCACATCATACCACGCCCGTAAGCCTCGAAGAGTTGGGCAGCGGTGTACCTAAGAGTACATCCAACATTTCGTCAGTTATGTTTAAGATTCATGTAATAGGGAGCGACCTTATTGCCATTAATCGGGTACAATTCCAGACTCCGTAGCTGCTAATGAGAAATTCCTGATGGAAAAACCCAACAACACTTTGCCCGACCTGGGACTCGAACCCAGGACCTCATGTTCAGCAATCGCGCTTGCGACCACTAGATCAATGAGGCAGACTTTAAGAAACATACCAAGTGCAATAAACTATATCTGTAACCTTATTAAGATTTATCTTTGACAAGTAAAACTCACGATTAAAGCCACACTTCGCACAATAGATCCTTTCAACAGCCGTCATTATAAACATAACCCTCTCGCTTTTTCTTCACTAAATCGAAAACGCTTCACTTTACACAGATCTACAAGTAAATCTGAACACAATAAAGTGCTGTGCACACCAGGACCATAAAATAGTGTGTCGCAACGTCTTAGTTAGCCATTTATTTATGTGTGGAACTGAAAAAATAACTCCGCGGTCTTATGGACCGTGGCGCGAGTATTTCAAGTGTTAACTAAGGAACTCTCTATTCAAAGTTGGTGATTATTTATTGGTGGTTACTGTCGAACTTTATGTGCAGGTCTACGATTAAAATTCTGTGTTCAATGCAAGGACTGAATATCTTTTGTGAGTGAGGGCGATATTTTCTTTTGGTAGGGACGTTTGTCTTGGGTGGTGGTTTCTGGTTTACTTTTTACCTAACGACCTTTAGTTTGGACAGCCGATGGGACAAACAGATACTGGAGTGGAGACCACGCATTGGAAAGCGCAGCGTGGGACGGCCACCTGCCAGATGGACCGACGACCTTGTTAAAACTGCAGGGAGTCGCTGGATGCAAGTGGCGTTGGACCGGACACGTTGGAAATCGATTGGGGAGGCTATGTTCAGCAGTGGATAGCCACGGGCTGATATGATGATGATGATGATGAATGACCCGCCGTTTTAGCACCCGAGCGGTCATCGTCGAGTCAACACCTTCTGTGGATGGGTGAAACACGAGCCGAGTTAGGTTTGCAGCAAGGCATGCTAATTTATTATTATTGCTTTTCCTGCATGTGCATATCTTTGCGGGCGGAAGGCCAGTGCTGCGTCCTGCATCCAAGCTAACATACTTAGGACTTACAACAACCACAACCACGGTCCTTGCCGGCTATGGACTTGAAAGAAAATCTAGTGTATAATTTGCTGCTCAAACTCCATTGATATTTTTGTATTGATGCAGATGTAGCAGTTATGCGAGCCTGTGGACGGTGAGTAATGTCCGTTTTAAAGAGATGTCAGCACACCGGAAGGGGTCCGCAAGGGCTGATGCCTGCCGGAGCTGCGGGATTGTTCGAAAGAGATACCGTGGCCTTGGAACAAAAAGTGCTAAGAATGAACATGGATGGGTTTTAGTCAGTATACGTTGACACTCCCTTCCGCTCCGCAAAGAGCGGGAGGGGTCATTTGATGATTTCCCATCCGGGAAGAAACAAGATGCAGCAATCATAATCACTGGGTCACCATCTCCTTCCTCTCATCTCCATTCTTTTTTATTACGAAAGCTATCAGGAAACTACCATCATAATTTACATAAAATATTTTCTCGAAAACTCTTTACATCATCATCCATTTATATTCTCTCCCATCCTTACGACACTGATAACCCCCCCATAACACTACGCAAAAGACTCAAGACATCAAGTAATCACATCCATAGTAGCAATTTAAACGATAATTGTACACCACTATCAGATATCGTGAGATATATCGTGCAATCTCGACAGGGGCGTTGCAAATTGCAATGACAAACTTCGGAGGCAGTGCTGCTCTACTCGTAATTAAGTCTTACACCTGGGATAATTAATCAGTATAATGTTTTGTCGTGTTTGTGTGATATACGACATACGATATTGGCTCTGTTTCCAGCTGTCGAAAGTTTGGAGTGATTTGGGTGGTTGACTTACACTTTAATTAAGTGATTTGCTATAAGTATAAAGCACTCTTTGGCCGACTAACGTACTCTTTGAGAGCAGCGGTAGCGACCCCGACTTACGAACAGTAAGTCGTGGGTTCGAACCCAGGCAGGCGCATTACTTTGTGTAATTTATTTCTTCACCAATGCTCTCAAAAACGGTGAAGGAAAACATCGTTAGGAAACCGGCATGTCCTAGAACCAAAACTTCGAAGACATGTGACATCTACCAATCCGCACTGGGCACGCGTGGTGGATTATAGCCCATTCCCTCTCATAGAGAGGAGGCTTATGTCCCAGCAGTGGGAACATTATAGGCTGATGATGATGATGATGATGACGACTCTTTGGCCGTAGGTATAAAAACTTACTTGAAAGAGCCATTTACAGCTATCATATGTCAGTCTGCACTCTACGCATACCTCTTACAAAAATTGACCCTTCGCTACTGAAAAGTACTGCCTTGACCACTAGACCAAACTTGTGGTGGTAAGCGCAACTGCTGAGCATAAGGTCCTGGGTTCGATTGCCGGGTCGGGCGAAGTGGTTTTGAGGGTTTTCCATCAGGGATTTCTCAGTACCAACCACAGAGTCTGGATTTGTGCCAATAGCCTGAGTTGATGGCAACAGGCTCGCCCCTGTTACATGGGACTTTAACATAATTGGCGAAATGTGGGTGTACACCTCTGCCTAACCCTTCGGGGATTACAGGCATTATGCTATGTGGCCATAATAACTCACTTGCCAGAGCCATTTTTAGCTTCTTGTATATCTGTCGGTTTGTTCTCTACGTAATTTCATACTTTTGCCATTTTAAAATTACTGTCAATATTCAAACTTTGACAGTAGTTACGGGTCGTCAGGAATCAAGGAGTGTCATCAAGGCTGAGTTGTGGAGGTCAGTTAGGCAATCGCTCCATGTAAAATACTGCTCTTCAGCATTAAGTTAGACTGGAAGCCGACCCTGAAAATTGGAAATAGGGTAGATGATGATGACTTTGAAGAAGTCTATCTGCAAAAAACAGCAGGTCTGATCCTAAAGAAAGGTTTTAACATCAAAATTAAACACTTACCATTCTGTTACTTCAAGATTATAATTTCAGAGATCAAATTTTAACAATCTAGACTACATAACTTATTGTTATTTAGCCCCATAGGCTCTAAAATATGGTCGTGAAATGTAACGGAGCATTAAGCAACCGCACTAAGGCATTGTATGATAGATAAGCCTTTTAAGCTAAACTGTGCCCCGATAATGGAAACTAAGGCTGTGTGCAGAACTGAGTCAACACTAGACTAGCGAGGCAGTCAGTCATTGCTAAACAGAAAATAAAAATCTAGTATAAATAATGTATTGCAATAACCTCAGCGTTCAGCGGGCTATGGAGAGGGCTATGCTCGGCGTTTCTCTACGTGATAGAATCAGAAATGACGATTTCCGTAGACAAACCAAGGTCATTGACATAACCCAGCGGATAAGCAAGCTGAAGTGGCAATGGGCAGGCCACATAGCGCGAAGATTGAACGGCCACCTGCCAGATGGACCGACGACCTTGAAAAAACTGCAGGGAGTCGCTGGATGCAGGTAGGATTGGACCGGACACGTTGGAAATCTATTGTGGAGGCCTATGTTCAGCAGTGGACTAAAATGATGATGATGATTGCAAAAAAGCGGCTGGGACCAACTGCATCTGAAAGACGAAAATCAGAGTGTTGTGGTGTACCTTGGGAGGGGTCTATGTCTTAAAGTAAACTACAATAAACTGAATAGAGTTTCTTTATAACCTTTCAAATGTTATTTGGGAGTATGTTATACCAGAAGACGGTGGTTGTCACCAAGGGAGGCCTAGAAAACGCTTCCGTGACGACCTAGATACATACATGAGAGACCACAGAAAACCGCATAGAGAGAAGTGTGGAAGGCTATGCGAGAGGCCTTTGCCTACCTGTGGGACATTAAAGGACAAGTAAAAAAAAACTATTGCGCAATATTTGAGTTCCTGTCCAGTCTACGACAGACAACATTGCTTTGACTCTGGTGTGTGCGCAGTTTTATGTTCTGTCTATGTTTCGTAGACTAGTAGGTAAAAGGTATGAGAATTCGTAATATTTATTAGTAAGAGCTATTTGAGCTCTTTCCTTTTTTAGGTGACCGGCTTCAATTGTATTGACGGTATCAAGATCGACTGCAATGTGTCTACGGTATGCTGTACTGAAACTCTGTGTTTCTGACAACGACTCAGAAGACAGTTGGTTCCCCATTATCAATAGTGATAGCCTAGTGGCATGACAGTCGGAGTACCAACTCATGTCTCGAGTTCGAACCCTAGACACGCACCTCTGATTTTTCAGATTTAAGTGCGTATTGTATAATTATCACTTGCTTCGGTGAAGGAAAACATCGTGAGGAAATCAAACCAGCAGGCCTGAGAGATATTTTTCATCGGTTTATAAAGCCAACTCGGAAGACTATGAGCGGTATAAAATCTCAGACATCATGTTAGGCACTAACCACTCAAAAAAGAAAGAGTTATTCCTATCCTATCACAGTCGTCAGAAGTCTGCGCTGGATTTCCGGGTCTCGCTCAAACGTCGCCACATCGCCCGGTACCATGTTTCTAGTATACAGTGGATTCCCATGGTCTTCAACGGATAATCAGTTAACCACATGCATTACATGATTATGCAAAGGCATACCAGGGTTAGGCAGAGCATAACAAGGGCGAGTCTATTGCCATCAAATGGGTTTATATTCAAACTCCGTGGTACTACTGGGAAATTGAGTACCTATGAATTGAATTCAGGATATTAGCAATCTCGTTGCGACCACTTGACCAACGAAGTACCCAAAATAATGAAACGCTATTACTACTATTACTATTTAAGTCGCGGCTTAATCAGCTTCTTCAGGGTTAGTTCGTTCCAAAACTAAAATGAAAAAAAAAAATATAAGCATATATTGCTGAAACTTCATTTTGTACATTTCTTTAACACTATTATACAATTTTACTTTCTATGTATTTTCCGGAAGCCGGTTTTCCTTCTTCAGCTTGTCTTTCGACAAAGGCCTCCTCTAATGCTTTCCATTTAGTCCTGGGCCTATCTTTTTCATGTCGTCTTTCCAACGTTAGTTTGTCTACCTTTAGTCCTCTTTCTATCAGGCTTCCAAAAGTAGCTGCACATTTAATATGAAAAAAAAACACGTAATGTATTTTGCAACACTACAATACTAGTAAACCAAACAAAGAGCGTTCTCAAACTATTAGTTATCCCAGCTGTTGCTAGTACACAACACAGGTATACCGTACTTCAGCTTTATAGAGTTGTCTATCTAAATGCCAGGCATTCCATATAAATATGGAGGCTTGGTCAGTGGCTCTCTAAATTAAGACATAAAACCTATATGCTTTGTCTCGGAAACGTGAACTAACGAGACCCATAACTAGGGAGGTACTAGCATGAACATAAAGTAATTCTAAGAAGTAGTTCTTGGTATAATTTCATTTTAATTACTGGGTAATTAGCGAGTGGATTATGTCTTCTTGAGTGGTCAGTGTATGACAATTATATCATTCAAGGTTTACGGTATCCGCACACGATTATACAATTGATAATGCTGTCTTTTTCGTCCGTCAACCGAGCATTCAGTACATCAAACTAAGTAACTGTATTCAAAAATATTGCTGGGAAACAACTTCTTTTGGGGTGAAAGTCACGTTTTATGGTAGGACTCAATGTAACGCACTCAATACATTGTGCTGGTGGATGCATTCAATAGTTCGGGGTCATCTCAAAACTTGTATTAAAAAAAAAACACGTGAAAAAGTTGGAACTTTGACCCCAATGTCTCCGTAACTATCTAACTAGAAGGTTCAAATATGGTCCAGAGCAAAATAATAGATTTCAATGACGGGGAGAAAAAATAATTTTCGACTTTGCTAAGGTTATTTTTAAACCCATTATATATATCTACTTCTCTTCGTCTGTATCTCTTATTTTAAATAGAAAAAAAAAGTAGCTTTTCGTGTCCGCCTGTGTGACTCCGTAATTCTTTTAAACTGCGCAACGGATTATGATGCGGTTAAACACACTGATCACTACTGAACAGCCTTTTAAAAACTGTCCCAATTCGTCTATTTAAAGTCGTTAGATTTAGGAAAAGCCCGTAGTTTCCCCGACACATTTCTCTTTTTAAGTCATTATAAGTCAGGCCACACACGATATGAAAATCAATCAAATACTACCAAGTGTGAATTCCACTCGTATTCCAACTAGACAAAATGTTCCCCCTGCCCTTGCTGTACTCAACGATACAATACGTACGTTACACGGAGGTAGCTATTCTGAACGCTGCTGGCACAATTTTATGTCACTTTGACGATCTTATCAAATGTGCAAATGCGGCTCATACTAGCAGTCCAGGGGTCAACAACATGTTTTGTTTCACATTAATGTCAGATTGAATATTACCACAAGTATATTGAGATGCAGGTTATGTTTCAATCCTCGATATATAATGACCTACACATTATATATCGAGGATTGAAAGGAAATGTCAAGTAAACAGGCGTGGTACGATGGAATGTGACTTATGAAACCTAAAGTTGTTATTACCCTGTGTCAATTGTTTTTGTTTGATTTGAGTTATTTATCGGTGCCCTGGAAATAAACTTAAAATCAATTTTATGTTTCTGTTAATAACTAACAAAAATAATTTTAGTTGTAACTTTATTTCAACTGTCGTTGATGCGGGATGAATCTCCAATTAACGCTAAGATTGGTGATGGATAAGGCACTGGGTACTTGTTTGTCAGTCTGACCAATCAAAGTAACCGACTGTCTTATACAGGGTGTAAACATACTCTTCACGAAGCCGTTAACTAAGGATAATGTACATCAAACTAAGAAACTTTATGCAAAAATTATTGCTGGGAAACGACTTTTTTTGTGTTGGAAAATCACGTTTTACGGTAGGTAACGCAATCAAACATTGTGCTGATGGATGGATTTAATGGTGCGGGGGTTGTGAAGCTGTCTTAAGTAAAAAAATACATTAAAACATGTATTAAAAATAAAAACTTGTGAAAAACTTGGAACTCTGACCCCCAATATCTCCGAAACTAGAAAGTTTCTAGGTATGGTCTAGAACAAAAAAATGATCGCAATAACGGGGAGAACTATTGCCTTTCGGCTTCATTAAGAGTCTTTTTACAACCTTTACTATCTTCACTATAAGACAGTCGGTTTAACTTATGAAAAATCACATGATAAAGATTTGCATTCCGTGGGAAATATTTCTCACGTCCTGAAAAATCGACATAGAATCTACAAAAATGTTGCCAACCCCCTCATCCCAAAGTGTACCATGTTATAATAATGAAACAGAGCATACCTCAGCCACATGGCAGACAAGGACACCTGTATAACAGTCTGTTTAATTAACGCTCAACTTCACCGCTAGATGAAGTTGTTACTGGCTTGAATAAAATAACGAGGCTTGCGTCATGTTGCCTTATATCGGAGGCAATTTCTTTTATTTTTGCACTGTCTCCTCTGATTTTGCAATAGTGACCATTATTCTCATTGTCATAAGGTTCAACAGGTAAGATAACTGTGAAGGATTTTTACGGCGAGTGTAAGGGTGATTATGGGAAGATGGGGCATGTTGGGAATGCTGATAATGGGAGGTGATATTGGCGTTATTTCTTTTTTTTAAGATGGTGATTAAAGTGCGCGAATTTTTGGAGGAGAGATGAGATTCTTGGCGTGGGTCTATCTCTACTAGGATGGCATAAGGGATAGGAGAGTATTTTATTGCCTAATATTATTTTTATCCATACTAGTCGTGTCAGGGCAGTCGCGTCAAAAACCCTGAATACATGACTTGTTTGATGAGAGCGATAGATTATTCTCTTCTTTCATCTTTGGCAGTTCCAACTTCCAAGAGACCAATTCGTAGTTAGTAAGATAAATTAAAATAAAAACTAAAGCCAATTCTTAGCTCTTGTGATACAGGAACTCTTAGTACAAGAGCCAGGCCTACACTGATGTTTGAGCAATCACTTGTCAATAAAGATTTTATTTATTGTATTTATTAATTCATAAACTTCACCTCAACCTCCATCGCTACTCTTCTTCTTCTTCTTCTTTACAGTATAATTAATCATTTTTATTTTATAATTTTATTAGTTTAATAAGAAGAAGAGACTAAGAACTAAGACTTTGTTAGTTTAATTTTTATTTGTCCGATTTTATTATCGATTTTTTAAAATGCTACTACAACTTTGTTAACTTATTTATTCATTATATTATGCATGCTGTCGTCTCCTGTAAGCAAAAGAGTACACCTAAGTGATACTTTTGTTGTTCTGATTATTTATTTCTTGTGTTTGTGTACATCCTTTGTTGGATAGATCCTAAATAAATAAATATATAAACACCTATACTTTTAATTATCTAAAAGAACTGTAAAAAAGAAGAATACAGCAGCACAATCCAAAACCTTAACCCTCAAAGCGGCTCTAGTAATAAGGTTATAACAATAGACCATCCGATGGGTTGTAAAATTTTATAGTAAGAACCCACTTAACCTGTAGCATGTCGTCCCCACGAAACAGGGGCACTTAACCCTAATAGTCACGTCGTTACAGTAAATACTCAATGGATTTTAAACAGAGATCGCATTGTGGCTTACGTTTGTAAAAAGTAAATTGGGGCTGGATTCTAAATTACTATAATGTTATAACAAATCTCAATAAAATTAATATTATAATTTAGTTAGTTATTAATACGAGTATTAAGCACATGTTTTAAAATTGTAAGTTTATTCAGTATTAATTTTATTTCACATATAAATTTTATACTTTTTGCTGTGCCCTACAGGGTCCGTAATTGTACCTTAGCTTTAAGCCAATTGTAAGATCTTCACACATTATGGAATGCAAATAAAGATATGAATATGAATACTTCAAAAAGAGGTGGCTCTGATATACTGGATGTGGATGGCGAAGGACAGCGTGTTGAGGAGCAGTTTGGGAGAGGCATAAGTTCAGCAGCGGTTTGCGACAGACTGAGCTGATGAAATAGTGATAGTGTTATTTAAATGAGGGTAAAAATTGTAATTGATGAATACAGGGTGTAAACAGACTGTTCACGAAGCCGTCAACGAAGCATTCTGTACATAACTAAGTAACTTTACGCAAAAATTATTGCTGGGAAACGACTTTATTTTTTGGGTGAAATGTCACGTTTTAAGGTAGGACTCAATGTAACGCATTCAAAACATTGTGCTGATGGATGAATTAAATAGAACGGAGGTCGTGAAGGTGTCTTAAGTAAACAAAATACATTAAAGTTGAAACTTTGACCCCAATATCTCCGTAACTAGAAGGTTCCCAGGTGTGGTCTAGAACAAAAAAAATATCGCAATGACATGGAGAACAAGTGCCTTTCGGCTTCGTTAAGAGTCTTTTTACACCCTTTATAAACAGCAAGAACAAGTTTTAACCTAATCATCTTCCAATATCTTTTACAAACAACCGTAGTTCATCAGAACTCGTGTCTCGTGGCTAAATGATAACAGCCGCCCGGGTCAATCTTCAGGTTAAGGCGCGCTTGCCTAAGTTGGTCCGTGGATGGGTGACCACCCATTACATACCAAGTTTCCTCCGTGCCACGGAAAACACGTTAATCCGTTGGCCCCGGCTATCATATTTTGTAGATCTTTGACAGTCGTTACAGGTAGTCAATGGCCCGAAAGTCTGTGTATATAAGTCTGGGTATCGTATTACCCAGTAGTACCTGAGTTGTGGAGGTTAGATAGGCAGACGCTCCATGTAAAATACAGGTATTCAGCTCCATCTGGTTGTACTGGAAGCCGACTCCAACACAGATTCCCATCATACATATTGGGAAAAGGCTAGGCAGATGATGAGATGATTCGTCAGAACAGAATAAAGATAAGCTTCATATTTTACACAAGTCATAGTTTCCATAATTTAACGACTGCCATTCCAAACACAAGGAAACAAAACAGTGATTATTAACCTATAAACCTGCTAATCATGTTGGTTCTAACGAGAATGCTGAGAACTGCTATAATAAGCCACAATTACTTTAAAACAAGTCATTATGTAAGTAAGACTGCCTCGTTAGGCTAGTGGTTGCAAGCGCGACTGCCGAGCATGAGATACTGGGTTCGATTCCCAGGTCGGGCAAAGTGTTACTGGGTTTTTCCATCAGGAATTTCTCAGTAGCAGCCACAGAGTCCGGATTTGGGCCCGGTTGGTGGCAATAGGCTCGCCCCTGTTACATAGGACAAGGGACTTAAACATTACTGGCGAAATGTGGGTGTACTATAGGTACATCTCTGCCTAACTCTAAGGGGATTACAGGCGTGATGTTATGTTATTACGTAAGTCTGATAATGAAGGTTTTGTAACTGTAGGCAATAGTGGTCATAAGTCAGTGGGGTAGGTGATCAGTAAGATCACACCTACCACATGTTTGAAATAATTATGTTTCGTTTTGGATAAGACTTGGACTACACCTATGGGCCCTAAAGTTTGTCAGTTAACGTGCGGTCCTATCAGCACAAAGAGATTGCGGATTTGATTATGGATACCGGATTTTGACAACATAAACTCACACCTTTTCCCATGGGGGTGGCAGAAACCAAGGAACGCCACCAGCAACGGTTCTTACATACTACTTTCACATCGTCCACGTTCGTACATTTAGTCATACACGTACGCCGGTTGCGGGTATTTCGCACTTGACCTTTCAGCAGAATCTCACCAAAAGGTAAGTATAAAGGGTGTAAAAAGACTCTTAACGAAGCCGAAAGGCACTTGTTTTCCCCGTCATTGTGATCATTTTTTGTTCTAGACCGTACCTGGGAACCTTTTAGTTACGGAGATATTAGTCAAAGTTCCAACTTTTTCACAAGTTTTTTTTTTTTTAATACATGTTTTTAATGTACTTTTTTACTTAAGACACCTTCACGACCCCCGTACTATTCAATCCATCCATCAGCACAATGTTTTGAATGCGTTACACCGAGCCCTACCATAAAACGTGATTTTTCACCTCAAAAAAAAAGTCGTTTCACAGCAATATTTTTTTGCGTAAAGTTACTTAGTTTGATGTACAGAATGCCTTGTTGACGGCTTCGTGAAGAGTCTGTTTTCTTCTAGGGCGTCCCCTCCCAGTTCCAGCATTGCTACTCACATCTGCCATGTGAAAACATTTTTGTAAGTCGCCTTTCACTCATCCTCTCCACATGACCAGTTCACAAATGTACTAATTTTACTGACCCTTTAGCAGTAGACCAACGGGGTAATCCAAACTATTATGAATTTAAAGCCCAGTATTCGTCGCAGAATGAAAATTCTACCTTATTTTAGAAGGACAGTCGTCTATATTGCAAAGCACAAAACACAATATTCATATTTGCCAAATTTTACGACCACTTCGATTATCATGTAATTTAAGGACTCAGATTTTTTATCTTTACCGCTGTTTTTAAGGCCTGAAAGTTAGCTTGGCCTCTGACCAACGTACCAGGTAGTTGTACCCGTTTGTGTATGATATCCAAACAATAGGATGATGATATCTCCGGCCAGCAATTAAATGATAACGATCGATTTAATTTATCTTACAATGACAGAATTTGAATGTCTGTGGGTTTGAAATTGTTTCCGTATAGTACTTATTGTTCGCATGTGTTAGTGTGTGCTTGATTTTATCGATTTCGATTTATCACTTTATATGCACTATTTTATTAATACTTCTTTGGATTTCTGTATTTTATAAAAAAGCTCTTTCTAAAGATATTTTGTTTTTGAATTGAATACTTCTTTAGCGGCGTTATGCACTTTTTGGGATGGGTAAAATCTGTTAAACTCGCGTCAGATCGTCACATCGAATCGGTGGCGCAGGGCGCTTGCGCGAGTGTGCGTGTAGTTTAAGCTAGATGGCGTTGTTTCAAGTTTTTTTTGCTACGGCAGTGACATCTTTCCTTCTTGCAGAAAGCTATTGAAATTTCTGATATTTAAGCTAGATGGCGTTGTTTCAAGTTTTCACTTCTGCTGGCACTCCCGGAGTGCACCCCGTCTTTGTGTGTTATTATCGTATTACGAGTAATAGAGAACTATGGAAGAAGAAGACATGCTGCACCGACCCCAAACAAATTGGGATAAGGGCTGGAGAATGATGATATTATCGTATTACAGGGCTGTTTACCTTTTTGTTCATTTCTGTTTCAATTATGAAAAAGTACACCGGCAGTAAATTAAAATATAATATGTTTATTATTTTCTTCACATTGCAAAATAATGCTCAATAACCTGAAGTTTTCTAAGAACAGAAAAAAAAAGCTTTAAAAAGCTAGATCGATTGAAAAATGGATTTCTCCAATGCATCGTATGAGAACATAATGACAACAATTTGAAATGTTTCTATCTCGTTGTAGTCGGCACGTATTGTGCGTACGCGTATCGGTAGCATCCTCAGTCTTTGTGAATCCGATCACGGAAGAAGCATTTTAAAGAAATGATTATAAGCATAGGTTCCCTTTTTTTTTCGGATGGGAAATCATCAAATGACGCTTTCCGCTCTGAGCGGAGCGGAAGAGAGTGTCAGACTTGTACTGACTAAAACTCATCCATGTTCCTTCCTTGCCCTTTGTGTTCCATGACCGCGGTATCTCTTTCGAACAGTCCCGCAGCCCACGCATAGGTTCCCTTGAGTACCAAAAAAAAAAAAAACTTTAACGGATTTTCTCTCAAAAGGAACTCTGTTTGACTTAAACTGGAACCAAAGATAACTGGCAAAATGTGGGTGAAGTATTAGATAGTAAGTATACCTCTGCCTATCCCTTCGGGGATTACAGGCGTGATGTTATGTTATGTGTAGGAACTGATTAGTTGATCGTCACCTAATTTTTAGGGTACGAATGACGTAATGTGACACCTTTCTATTTTTATGGCCATTATTGCGCTATCTTCATTTAGTTTCGCCCCTTGTGTATTGTAATTAAACATACCCAGCAAAAATTGAGATACACCGTGCTTTATCTTTCGGCGATATTAGTAGAAATCTTCTTCTTTTTTCGTGTCGATGGTACGATTTGTTTAAATTTCTTGGAGCCAGTATGTAGATTTGCGGCGTCTGTGGCGTCTTTTAGGTCCCCCCAAGGGCAGGTGTTAGGACAATGTGAACACTCCAGCAAGTGGAACATCGTCTGGTCGCGAGTACCGCATTCACACCGTATCATCATCTGCCTAGCCTTTTCCCAACTCTCTTTCCCATTTTTCTTCCAGTCTTACCGGATGCAGCTGAATACCAGTATTTTACATGGAGCGACTGCCTATCTGACCTCCACAACCCAGTTAGTACTGGGTAATACGATTCACACCGTATTTAGGTGGAGAAATGATAAGTTACCTTATTTTAGTTTAGTCTTTCTAGTAGTAAAATTACTCAAATATGGTAAAACAAGAAGCTAGCCTCGTCAGTATAGTCAACACTTATATGAATCATATTCTATGCACTCACAAAACAAAAACACTATACTAACTCCTATTACCTCTAAAAAACCCTTTTATTTCTTTATTTTCCCTGCTTACGGAACGATAAACAATATAAAATGCATTACTGCAGTCAGTCATATTACAGTAATAAGCAATTGTTTCTCTTGTCGGCACTGATACGCTTACCGGGATTGTATTGAGATTGTAAACATAGGTCGAGCATCCACTGAGAGCGAACTTTTTTTTTGATTGATGTAGAATAAGCTCTAGTGCAAAGTTTCATGACTGTACAGACTCTACACTCATCGGGTTAGGCTGTGTGTTGTCTGTTATATTATGTTTTTTATCAAATTGATTCGTTTAAATAATAATAGCCGCTCTTGAGTTTCCTCCGTGCTTCGGGAAGCTCGTTAAGCCGTTGGTCCCGGCTGTCATTTGTAGATCTTTGACGGTCGTTACAGGTAGTCAGTGGCCCGGAAGTTTGACAACCAGTCCTTACCTAGGGGTACCAGTACTAACTGGGTTGTGGAGGTCATAGAGGCAGTGGCTTCATGTTACCATGTAAATTATCCATCCATGTTCCATGTTTACTGGGAAAAGGCTAGACAGGTGATGATCAATTTGATTAGTTAACAATTGTTAATTTCTAGTCTGAATGCATTATATTTCTATTTTGGAATCACATTTTGCACAAATTTTGCGGGCAGGGCACATTGCTCGCAGAACGGATGGCCAAGGGGGCCGAAAAATCCTGGAGTGGCGACCGCGAACCGGAAGACGTTGCGTTTGAAGGCCTCGCACTAGGTGGACTGATGACCTGGTGAAGGTTGCGGGTATCCGCTGGATGCGAGTTGCACGGGACTGATCAATGTGGCGACACTTGGGCAGGCCTATGACTAGCAGTCATTTGACTGAAATGATGATGATTTTGCACAATGTGGAAATATAAAGATCCAATAAAGAAAAGATTAATGTTTGATACTTATTTATGACAAAACAATAGGACCATGAGGATACTTGTCATTTACACCTAGTTTCTCACAAAGGTTTTACTTTTCTGACTTTTACATAGTATCCAGAGACGCACCTAGCTAGTTTGGCTTTGCTTAGTTACCTAAGTATGTTCACATTAAATTTTGACCACATCTAAGCGATAAATCATTCGGCGCTTCGTCAATCGGTAAATCCAGGTAATGTAGTAATAAAGCAATATCTTTAGCTTCGCTTGTAACTAGTCGAGTTCCCTAAATGGCGTAGAATTGACTTTATGATATGAAACAATTTAGTTAACAATCTGCAAGTACCTACGACTACGTTTACCAATAAAATAATATTGCTTGGCTTCTTTGTAAATGATAAAAATATTTTTGATACATTAATAATTAAAAACTATTAAACTAAAATAAACTAACAACAAACAATAAAAGGGCATCGAAAAACTCCTCCTCAACGCTGTCAGCTGGTAATGTGCCCAAGAGACTGGCGGCGTTGCCACGTTGTATGGCAACACTTAGCCTCTGGCCAAGGTAAAAGCCAGCCCTTGGGTCAGGGGAAGCTTCAACTAGGCGTTTCGAAATTTCCTTAAATAGGCTATGAGCACTCGGACCCCACGGCCCCATAGTTTCAACCCCAAACGGCTCGAAAATATAGTTACCACAAAGGTTTCTATATTTACGCCGCTTGAGGTTCTCTGCAGCCGCAGCGGCAGCACCAGCACAGCACGATGAGCTTGGAAGATGGGATGGCGCAAGAGTATCGATTGTTTTTTTCATACCTTATACTAAATTGGGTCATTTTAGTGCTAAAACTGTTTAAATTATATTCTCATGTCGGCCTGAGCTGAGAGTAGCTCTTTTTATGCCATGGTTTCCACTATGTATGCAGCAATGCCATAGTATGTCCGTGTAGACGCTGCCACTGGTAAAATGTTTCAAGTAAACGTATGATTTCAAAGTTTATTTTACGAAATATCCATTTAAGTATCGGTCTTGTATAATGTGCATTTGGTGCTGAATAGGATGGCACCGTGTTAGATGGGTCTTGAACGTACAACTGACGAATCGTAGGTGAAATCTAAGTAACCTCTGCCTGATCCTTCGGGATAACAGGCGTGAAGTAATGTGCGTAAATCTAAAATCTTACTCCGTTTGCAGCCAGGTCAACCAACCTATCCCCCAACTTCACAGATCACAATATAATTTCATTACCCGTTAACTTCAAAACAGCCTCTAAAATTACCACTCTCGACCATTACTTACACACATTATCATACATTCGCCAAGCTAAGTGTAGTCGCATCAAACTGGGACCAACAAAAGGCCGGGAAGTCGGTGTACTGGCCGATTATAGGGAAAGTCGCAAGCACCTCGTTAGGCCGTAACATAATAATCGCAATTTGCTATTACCTACAGGCCACACGTACTATGAGCGTCCCGACAGGCACTTGGGATGAGTAACCGTGAAAATAATAACCTGAACGATAGTGTTTTATAAGAGGTTAGGCTTGTTGTGGTGGAGCTTTGAGCAAGGCATAAAGAGGTACCTTGGTATACGAGCCAGTATGGATAGCTGCATTCGTTGGGTAAACTTCTTGGTATTAAGGTGTAAAATTGGAGTATTCCTCAAAGCGCAACTGTTTTTAAGGGCAACCAACTAAGCGCAACAAAATAATTCCTCGAAGCGCAACCATTTCAACAATTTGATTGATGAGCGCAACTGATGGTTGCGCTTCGAGGAATAATTTAGTTGCGCTTAGTTGGTTGCGCTTAAAAATAGTTGCGCTTTGAGGAATACCCCGTAAAATTGACACAAAAAGAGGAAGCACAGTCAAAGCGTTTTCTATTTCTACGACATTCAATAGGATTAACATAAGCTTTACGGTGAATAGTTTTAACTTTTCCAACATTGTCTTACATCTTATACCTTTAAACGAGCAATTCTTGTATATATGTACTAATATATATATATATATATATATATTTAAACGAGCAATTCTTGTATATATGTACTTATATATATATATATATATTTTCTGAATCTCGGAAACGGCTCCAACGATTTTCATGAAATTTAGTATGCAGGGGGTTTCGGGGGCGATAAATCGATCTAGCTTCATTTTTAGAAAACGTCAAAAAAAAACAAGCAAAGCTCGGTCATCCATTAAATAAATAAATAAATGTAAATATGCTCCGTGCCTTGGAAAGGACGTACATATTTGTGAATGATGAAGCGGCCCGAAAGACTGACAACCAGTCTTATCAAGGGATATCGTATTACCTAGCCTAGTACTAACTGAGTTGTGAAGGTCAGACAAGCAGTCGCTCTTTGTAAAATACTGTATTGAGCTGCATCCGGCTAGCCTAGGCTTCCGTAGGCCCTAATAGTTATTTCTCTAAAAATTATGCTACATATCACAATGGTTTCCCACAACTATTCTGTAAAGCGGATCAAGCCCTGAAACTTAGTCAATAAAATAAGTTGTCCAATGACTCGGCATCACGCCCAAATTGTCTTATTTTAGTGTTTCTTTGTTCTTAAAATTAACACTTGTTTACCATACTTAAACAATTTTAAGTGAACATTGAGCAAACAACAAAACACCATCTACATCAAATCTACATCAAATCTGCATGAACTAAAAGAACCTATCGCTTTAATTCTCGCCTATAACAATACATCATGCAAAGCACAGAATGCTAAGTCGCAAGTTGGTTGAGACAAAAATAAACAAATTCACAACAGTGTTACAGTTCAGGGCATGCGAAAATAAATAGCGATATGTGCTGCTCAAACACTTGACAGTCCCATTACCGCGAACTATCACTGCATACTGCGCTCATGCAAATATTGGAGAAAAAATACTAGCTTGTAACTATTGTAGGTACTAGAATACACTACAGTAGAATGTCTTGGGAGGACAAATTTAGCCAGTTAAGACACACAGAATTTTAGAAAACAAATGGGTTTTTTTCAGTTAGTACATTTTTAACGTCTGGCATGGTTTTTACCGGTTCTGACAAGTTTATGATTTGGGAATATTTAGAATTTTCGAGGAAAACTTGCTTTTTCCTCAAACTCCATTTCTATGTAAACTTACGTTGGAACAAAGAGAAAAAAGAACCCACTTTTGTATTTAGCGTGATTATTTTATGTCAGATTATTTTTAATACTAATACCGTTGACTTTACATTATTTTGAAACGTTCTTGCCAAATACAACAAACAAAACAGGCCAGTATTTCGCCCAACTCCTCATCAATCGCCCCACAGTGTATCACCTCTCACTGCGAGGCGCCTGGGCGCTGACACGCAATTAAATAATGCTCCAAGTGTTCACACTAAATTCAATATCTCGCAGCCAACTCTTTTAGATCTACGAGCGTTATGATTCTGTTACCACTACCCTGAGCTATTTATTCTCGATGGGGCTATATTTCTCGTTAGGGTTTTCGGTACAAGAGCTATATACTATTATCATCTTTCTGCCGTTATCACATAGCGCAAACCTGTTCTTCTTCCATCCTCCCTTGTCCACCGTTACGAGAGCTACAGGCTCCTAAAATGTAAACTCCTAATGGAAAATTCTTCAAAGACCTTTAAATAAGAAAGGGCCTTTTTTCAGTTTCAGCTGTTCTCTGTCATGTCAGATATCATCATTACCAGCCTGCAGAAGTCCACTGCTGGACATAGGCCTCCTCAATCACACGCTACTCAACTTGATGCTCAGCAACTCCTATCCAGTTGCCACCAGCCACCCTGCGAAGATTGTTGCTCCACTGAGCCTGAGGGCGTCCCATGACCGGCCCATTGCCACTTAAGCTTACTTTTTCTGTGTCAGAGTTCCTAGTATTTTTAATCAGGTAGCCATTTTGATACCTAGTTTCTGGAACGAAAATCATCGACGCGTTAAAATTAAGTCTACCGACACAATTGGCTGTCTGCGAGTGTTCTTTGCTAAACATAATTATGCCTCGTTTTGTATACAAAACATTAAACAATCAAACTTTGTTACTCATTCCTAGTCCTATTTATGTACGAACAAACAAACAAACACACGAGAACAAATAGTACGTAATTATTGAACGTAATTTAACAACAGTTGTATGTAACAGAACACGCTTAGTTCCCTCAGACAGTTCCCACAGGCTAACTAATAGTCTGTCCGTTCAACAAAATATTGTGTTCGCACTGTATTTTTGCATCACTTTATATGCAGCTAAAATTTCAACGGAAAATATCCCCGTGATTGTTCTTACAATCGATCCGAGAAAGCTCTTTCGATAGTGATGTTTCTATTTCTTGTTATAAATGGTGTAAGGTGATATTTTATTTGCAGTATTGCTTACAAGTTATTAACATGAACGGAATAAGGTTTTATTAAGATCGGAGTTAATTTGGTTATAGTGAGCATGAAAGACATTGCCTAAGACGTAAAACAACCCTTGGAATCCTTTGGCAATCTGCCAAAAATATTATAATACATAAAAAAGAGGTCTACCACAATACTGAAAGCCTAAAAGCCAAAGACCTAGAAGCCTGTGATTATGATAAATAATTAATTTAAATAAAATATGGAACTTTATTTTATATTTGCACGCTGAAATTAAAAGGCAGATTATGAGGACCATATTTTTGTGTATTTTACCAACCTTCTGTACTGTTATTTATGCAAATAAATTGTTTTTGGTTGGTTTCTTTTTTCAGAATACTTATACATTTGCAATTTCAGTGCATTTTCAGTAAAGAAATATTAAGACATAAAAAAAAGTTTCAAGTAGTTTAATGGTTTGTAGCCATTTTGAAAAAGCCAGGAGAAGACAGATATTTGATATCAATCGTGTCAAGATTTATTCATGGATTTTACTCAGAAAATCCATCATTAGTTACATTTTTTCTCCATTGACAGTTTTAATTAAGTTGCGCAACAAGCCCGATAGTGCAATATAGATACTTCTTGTACAACAAACCTAACCGAGGAGAAAATGCCAACACTTTTCCTTTTAATAAATAATAAAAACTATCAGAATGGGTACAACTTACGATAAATCAAAGTGAAACAATTTATCAGCTTCAAGATCACCTAATAGAGTTTGGAAAAGAAATGAGACTGGGCGGGTCACATTTCCAGGATGGGTCAGGACAGATGGACCAGAATCGCCACACAGTGGTGGCCTAGAGACGTTTGTCGTTACCTAGGCAGACCCAAGAAACGTTGTCGTGACGATTTGGATTCATTCCTGACTGATTACCCAAAGAAAGCAAAACACCAAGACAGTTGGAAAAGAACATGGGAAGCCTTAGTCCAGCTGTGGGACAAATAGGCTAAAAAAAATTAATACGGGCTTGGTATGACTTTGCTTTTTGTAGGACAACACACGAGATTCCAGATTCCAGTAGGCATAAGCTGAAGCTTTCGAAAAACATATATTCGATCAGTAATTTATTCTAAAATTGTGATGACAATACATGAAAATAAAGATTGAGAAATGAACAATCAAAATAATAGCTACAGACAAAGTTTAAATCAGTTCTCAAGCTTCGCGCCAATTCCTTCACTTTTGACAAGCACAGATAATCAATCAATCAGCATATCTTCTCGATTCATAAATTACGTTATTTACTTTTCGATTTAACCTGCATTAACGGCACTAGCACTACCAACATTAGTTTTAGTTCAAATGACACGGGCGCATAACTCACGTCATACCGACCATTACTGTAACTCAAAATGGCGGCCAACTATCAAAGAGAAAGCTCGCGAGCTCTCACATCATTCTCTATGGTCTAGCTAGTCTATGGCTTGCGAAACGGAGTGCAGATTAAAAAGGGTGTAGTAAATGAGGCTTTATTGTAAATTATTTAAAGATGATATTAGCTTGTTGTACGGTTTAATTTTGATCGTTTTAGTAGTTCCACATATTGGGGCCAATGTTTGGTAGATTTGCGACCAGCAATAACCTATCATATAAGCCATGGCTTTTCCGAACTACTTAGTTTCCAATAAACTGAATTACAATAGTACAGTGCCCTTTGTGAGTTCGGCACTAAATAACTATTAATTTTTTGTTGACTCCTTACATAAGTTTCAAACTACTAGCTACAAAACAGAAGAGGTTATTGTTTCGAAAAAAAAATTCTCACGAATTCAACCCCTGAGAAACTGGTTAAAAAATTAGAACTTGCACCACGGCTTGCACTATTCATTGCAATAACAAAATGATGGCACTCTAAAGTCTGCCTTGATTTGGTTTTCATACCAAGGCATAAAATGAGGGGCCAGTATATGGGGCCACCATGACCCATCAACACCAACATTGGCCCAACATCTTACCTAGTGTGACAAGACTAAATTTATCAATTTACGAAGATTGTTCGTTACTATTAACACGTTAAGTTCGTGTCTCGGGGCGATATCGTTGCTAAATATTAAATTATTGAAGTTTCTCGCGCCGATAACACATGGTTCACCGTCCGTAATGGCTTCGTGATTTAACGAACTTCTTACGTTGTGGGCGATGTAAATCAATATATTGTATTTAGAGACTTGGACGGGATTACGAAAAGATCTACCTGCACAAGGAATATACAAATATTGAATCAGGTTAGGCGAAAATAGTTTCAGATTTTCTTCAAAATTTGAAACAGATTATTTTTTATCATTGTTCATTTTATTTCTAGTAAACAGGGATGGACACAAATAAAGATACATGATTCACTGTATATATTCATCACATTTTATATAATCAATAATTCCATGTACATTAGAGTTTTTAAATAATTACAACATTTATAATGGTATAATCTGTGAATTTCAATAATATTGTTATAACACGCGAAATTCTTAATATTTTAAAATAATTACAAAGTAACAGGTAATAACTACCTTACACTACAACATTCATTTATCAAATAAATAATTGTGTTATTAAATATGAATATATTTTAATTGTGTTAAAATTCAACTTGACGAATAATAATATTTTAAACTTTGAAATACAGTTGCAGATTGCAACTATCAAGGAATATTAAATGTTAATGAATATTAATCATTATTATTTTGCAAACAAGATTTGGTGTTGTTCAAAGGTTACGTAGTAGAGTACAATTCCATAACATTTAATGTTTTTCCTTGTATCTACGACATAAACCAAGATCAGCATCACAACCCATTGGGGCATTGAGATCTTATCATGAAGTATTTGTATACACTTTATAAGGAATACTATAAGATATCCTATGAGATACACTATGAGATAGATAGAATATAATTTTCTACTGTGTGTATAATAGAATTTTGTCTCATGTCTTCCCTCTTAAGTCTTGTAGTTAAGTAGCTATAATTAACTACATTGAAAAGACAAGCGATTAGCACAACACCGAATAATCAAATAATTATAATTATATAATTCAAATTCTCATTTCATTATCACACTCGTTTTTTATAAAAGAACTAATATTGTCAGTGGCACCTTTGATTTGTAACTGCTTACAATTTCACATTGTACCTACAGAGAAAATACAACCTCGGTTCCCTTCGTCAACTGCCTGTACTCTAAGTCATTATAGTATTATGTCTTTACTTTAGTAATGCAAATAATTAGTCCGTTAACAAAGCAGATAATTGCATAATTAAATCATGGCACTCCAAAACTGTAAGCACTTACAGCTTTCATACGTCTTCAGCCTAAAATAGATTTTAAAATTGACGTTGCTGTAAATAATTTTGAATATAATCGCTGTCCTAGAAATTAATATATAAATGTATAGCTTTAATAAATAATCAATTTCTCTTTAATTGACTCTTTTAAGCCGCTAAAATATAATAATTTGTGTAAATTGCAAATAATTGACTCCTAAGACGCTATGAATACTATTGGACATTCAAAATAATTTTAATTAATTTACAATAATTCTATTCATAAGATATGTTAAACTATAAAATAAGCAAACGTAATTTAATTTTATAATTATTTTTTTTACTAGTGTCAATTCAATTCCGTATTTCTACCATCGCTGTTGCATTTGGTGTTATACAATGAGGAAACAATGAATTATTAGTTTTAGGAATATAGATAAATATTATGTGTTTTAGAACTATTTTACAATATCAGAAAGATTCCACTACATTTGGAAGAATCAATAAGTCCTTTATGAGCTTTTGGCCGATAGAGGTAATTCATATTTTTAATATATATACATATTTATAGTACATAAGTATACATGAGCAAATAGATAACATACATAGAATCAGGACTCTAAATAGTATCTACAAGGCACGCAAATAAATTTTAAGACAGCCATGATTTTATAATTTTAGTGTCATAAGTATTTCCAGTTATGAAAAAGTAAGTGTTGTTTTTCACTAAAATTCCATTAAATCTAAACTCTATACGGATAGATTATAACTTGATCAGTGACTTAATTTGCAGTTACATTTTTATATCTGTAAGCATCATAACTGGATTTTAATCAAATAATTATTTTTTAACCGAATAATTATAATCTAATTTACATAATAATTTTGAATAATTGTATTATTCAAAAACAGCCAAGTATAACGTGTAATATTTCGTTCCTTTTAAGTTTAGAGCCTAATTGTTACAATTTTAATTATACATTTTATAATAAATAAATAATAAGATATTATATTATTAATAAATCAGCTTCTCATTTGAAGTGGAACCCAACGGATGCGACGAGTGAATTAATTACATATATTTTCCTGGAAGCAACCATGATATATTAATAATTACTACTTAAAAATCCCATACTCACACCAAGTGCATATAGGTAGGTAGTACAAAAATGATTACAACTATTTTACATAATTCATGTAAAATCACACAAAACACTCTTCACCTAATTTTGATACTCTTATAGTGCATCTTTTAAAATGCACGAATATAAAAACGAATAAAAACTTCAAATAACGCAACTGTGTGTAGTGAAGTCCAGCAAATAATCCACTTGATGTGAAGTGTATTTCTGTGAGTTATTTCAGTCAAAGTATCATGCTGTATTAAAAATTATATGAAATTCAAACATGTGGTGTCAAAATTTAAAGAACGCAAGTGTCAAAATTTAAAAAATGAAAGTGTCAAGCTTGAAAAATTCAAAATGGCTGATCTACTTCTATCTTTGTTCAATTTAGAAGTGGAATCGAAACATTTCAAGCGTCGGTGGGTGTGATTCAAATTCAAAATGGCATATCTAGAGTAAGTATCAAATTCAATTTTCTCATAATACAATGTGAATTGAAAAAAAAATAAGTGTCAAAGAGAAATTCAAAATGGACTACGAGTACTTCTAATTTCGTTCAATGTTGAGGAAGTTTGCGGCTGTACTTACTGGGAGAATAGTGAGGTAAAAACGCAATGTTTGTGAGGATTATTGGTATATGTTAGTAAAATGGGTATAAATAATGTGTGGAAGCGTCTGAGATGTATTAGAATGGGAAGCTGCGTATTTTAAAACATACAATGATAAAGATTATAATTTTTGAGAAACAATTGAGATATTTTCGCTGACCAAGGGCGTTAGTACAAGCAACGTCGAGTTAACGTGGCGTTAATGTTCGCAGAATACCTACACTGGATCATCGGCTGATGCAAAGGCTTTGATAAATACAATACTTGCCTCTGGGCCTAGACAAATGTCTTATTTTTATGCCGATACAAGGTTGATACAGTATTACGGTAGCTTATTTTGATTGACAATTAATTTTAAACTATTTTAACTTTTCTCAATCAAGTATATGTCACTTTGTCTAGACCCTTAGATAATTGAAGTAACCATGATGAAGCAAACATCATAGCATAACAGCTTCATCTAATACGATAATACATCAAATAAACGACTTACCATCAAATCTACAACTACAATTACAAAGCTCTAAAATGCAAAAGATTAGAAAGAAGAAAATTTTAAAGATTTGGTGAAACTCGTACGGACAAATTGCGATCGCAGCTCCTTGGTTACTTGCATACCGTCAACTTACTGAAGGTATCTATCAGACTACAGTGCTCGTAGTCGGCGGTCAGACTGCGATTTGTCTGTGCCAGTTACACTAATCCTTATAAGAAGAACATTCTAGTACTCACAATGGTTAGTATTAGTTGCTACAGTGCCATTGGTGGCCGCAACAACCGGCGCCGCTGGCGTGGTTGGCGACGGGTTTCGATACCGAACTAACCAAACATTTGTTTAATGTTATCACCTGCAAACAGCCGTAAGCAGAACATATGCGTCGAAGCGACTAGCCTCTATACTACCCGTGGGTGTGTTCAAGTGCTTTGGGGGACATTGTATGAGCTAGTACTTTGTGCATACTCTTTTACACAATTTTTCATGTTCATGTGAGTCTTTTCAGGAGACAATGGTATTTCTATGCATTATTTTTGAATTTTCATAATATGTGCATCTTTTTCTTAAACCATTTTTTTCGTTCTGGAAATTTCATGGTCTAAAATTTTCAGTCCATGTTTTTCTTACACCATTTAGGTTGGGTAAGTGTAATCGGACATGATATTTTTTTTGTTACGATCCTTCTCCCTCCACTTTATAGAGAGGAGGCCTGTGTCCCAGCAGTGGGAATATTTTGGGCTAATTAAAGATTATGCTATTACTATTTGTAGAATAAATGATCTGGTATCTTCGTGCAAATCTATAAAAATGCTTTACTTACACAGTGAGCAAAACTTAGTGCAGATGGAACACCAAGTGCAACGATTCCAAGGTATGGAGATCAGTGGTCTATCACGCTTTCACAGGTGCACTGTGCAGTCATGATAATAGGGTTGAAGGTTGAACTTAAAAATGGCTTTTATCTTTTACTTCTGACTACTCAGATACATGCTCAACTTTGACTTACGATCCAATCGGTGCCGTTGGCATATAAATTCAAATGCTAATGCACATTATCAACTCTTTAAAACAGTGTTTATTATCAGACTCAATAAAAATAATAAACTCAACAAGAGAAACATGTCAAAAACGAGTTAAATGCTTCCCTTGAAAAATCTGTGCAGCATGCGGATTTTTGTGATTCTTTTTTTTTAGTTCTAATGTCAGCTCCACGGATTTTCTGTCCATAGAACACCATTTGGGTAATTATAACAGGCAACATGTAAAAAGATAGTAGGAAGCTAGACAGTCTTAGAATTCGGAAGAGAAAGGAAGAAGCCAATTGCGCTACGTTCAGAACAATCTAAAACATTTATGACATACAGACGACTAAGAAAGGGTTAGATGCAAACTATCAGTTTCGTAGCCAGTCTCAAGTATTTGTTGTATTGTTGCAAGGGGAGTGGGATGAAATTTGACTTAATCTCGGGGCAGTTTAGGGGGTCTCTCTCACAGCGACTAATGATCTTACGAAGCAAGTCATTGAGATGTTTATTTGCTGCAAAATATATGTAATAAGTAAGTAAGTTTTAATGTAATATGCTTCTTGGTTATTTTTTAAGCATAAACAGACTCCGTGGCTGCTACTAATGAAAAAAACCCAATAACACTTTGTCCGACCTGGAAATTGATCCCAGGACCTTATACCCAACAGTCGCGCTTCTGATCATGCTTCCAACCAGGCAGTCTTAAAAGGCAGTTAGTATCATTAATACAATCATATCAGTCATAACCAATCTGGATGCAATTAGTAGTTTTACTTCTTCGTTTTTGATTTACTATCAGGATTTCTAAAATCGGTTAAGTGACTCTCAGGCCGTATGTGGTGTTCCCGACCAAACAATGGAGTAGATATAGACCTACTTGCTGGAGTGTCCAAAGGGTTCTTACATCTGAACTTTTAGCAGTACATAAAATTGCTACTAGCGCCGTGATTGACGTGCACTGCTCCTACTGGTCTCAAGTAATTTGATAAAATTTTCCAAAAATGCAGAAGAACAGTCAAGTTCCATCCCTCCCCGTGTCACACACATAACATTCCAAGTCACACATCTAAGCTTCACTTGACAACATCGACCGTGTTAGTTAACTCCTGATACTTACCAAATAGTAGGCCTATTATAACGATTCCAATCACTCCCATTATTATCATCATCTGAAATGTGAAATATTAAAATTAGTTATTTAAACAGGCAAGATTTAGAAAGATAGAAAGAAGCAAGACAGTCACAGAATTTGGAAGAGAAAGTGAGAAGCCAAATGCGCTAAGACTACGCGAGGATCCAATTCTGCGACGAGCTCTTGGCTAATTAATAACAGCCGCTCGGGTCGATCTTTAAGTAAGGAACCGCTGGCCTGGCTGGGTTGCCTCCGTGCCTCGAAAAGCACGATAAACCGTTGGTCCCGGTTGTCATTTGCAGATATTCGACAGTCGTCACAGGTATTCAGTAGCCTGAAACTCTGACAACCAGTCTTAACACGGGGTACCGTATGCCCAGTAATAACTGGGTTGTGGAAGTCACATAGGCAGTCGATCCATGTAAAATACTGGTATTCAGCTGCGTTCGGTTAGACTGGAAGCTGACCCCAACATAGTTGGGAAAAGACTAAGCAGCTGATGATTGGGTGTTGACCATTCATAAGTAATTCGATCATAAAATACTGATTTCAGATAGTTCAGCTTACACAAGGCCACCTCGTGGTTTATTGTATAAATATTTGACTCCCTCTAAGTGTTTTGCCCTTTTAGATTGTCCAAACTAGCACTGATACTTAAAGACTACAGAAATAATCAATCATCTCTCAGAAAAAGAGACAGCTGTGTCATGTAATTTAAAATATTAGGTGCATGTTATTAATCAAAACAATATGGATTACCTTAAGATTTTGTAACCAGAACTTGTTCTTCAAACTCTTGGCCTGCTGCTCAAATTGCGATGCCCCGTATTGCAGCGCATCTGAGTATCGTCAAATTATTGAATTAGAATGGATTTAAATACTATACTATGCCGTGGCTGCTACTGAGAAATGCCTGATGTAAAACCTCAATAACACTTTGCTCGACCCGGGAATCGAACACAGGACCTCATGCTCCGCAGTCGCGCTTGCGGCCACTAGACCAATTAATTAGCATAGGACTGTACTTCAGCCATAATGTTATACACTGATTGTACTTTATTGTTAGTAAATGGGCTCGCCGAAATGTGGGTATACCACTCTACACCTGTGCATAACCCTCAGAAGAATTAAGGCTTAATGTTATGTTACACTGGCTGTCAAAATAGTAGAGTTAGGTACACAAAGTGCAAAGATTAGTCTTGTGTAGTTAAGTCACGTCTAGAAGTTGCTCGTAAAAGGTATTCTAACACTTTGCTTTTAAAAGTTCTTATATAAACTAAGTATAAGCCAAAGGACTTTGTACTGTATGGTATCGGACGTAAAGAATAACACCATCCCATATCTCCCCGTGGGTGTCGTAAGAGGCGACTAAGGGATTTACCAGAGAATGGGCAGCAGCGTTCTCTGTGCCTTTGTAACAACCATACTGCGATCGCCAACCTGCCTGCCAAGCGTAGCGATTATGGCAAATCCCACCTTTTGGGGGAGGCCTATGTCCAGCAGTGGACGTCTTTCGGCTGGAATGATGATGATGATGATGAAGCCAAAGGTTTTAGATGCGAAGACTACTCGGGACCCGAATCTATGTAAACATTTTTTTTTTTTTATCCTGTGTCAGAGTTTTTATGCCCCCCATGGTCCTCTGACTTGGTTTTACATGCCGTCGAGAAATATCTCTCAGACAAGCTGGTTCCTCACTATGTTTTTCCTTTACCGAAGCAAGTGATAATTACCAACATTATTAAAACACTGTTTCACCTGCTCTGTCGTCCAGTTCTGATAACTTCACATCTCTGTCGAGCACCTTGTCCATGTTCGTCTTCATTATGTCCACCACCTGGAGGAAAACCACGTGGAAATCATAACATAGGTACCTACTCTTACATTAACATATTTTTCAGCGAAATGTTGCCTTCATCTTGTAAAAATTTAAAAAGAAAATCATTTTTTGTTCGTTTTTGGAGCCCGTTAAATATTGATCCGGTGTCAGACTCCTGCTTATGGTCTTTATGATCCTCCTTCTTCCATATGATCTTCCTGCAGGGTCAAACATTGCAAGTGGACTATTAAATACACTTGCAACTCCTGTACCGTCCGCAGACTCAAGTGGGAAGCACCCAACCAACATCGTACAGCAGCGGAGCTACCACGACGGATCAGCGGCAGGATGTGGGTGTGGAGCTGTGTCGTAAACTATGCTTCACCTCCTGTCCTGGCCGCTGAGCCCACAACATGCTGCCAAACCTTTGCACTACCACCAACGAAGCCGTGGAAGTGGCAAAGTTTTGGGCCAATAAAATGCAATATCGTGCTAGCAATACGAAGAAGAAGAAGTACGTACCTCATCCACCTGCGCCTGAGTCTGCTGCAACCGCCTCTGCGCGGCGATCTGCTGCGGGGTGCGCGGTCCTCCAATGATCTCGCCATCGGGACCTGTTTCTGCTTCCGGTGGAGCGAGCCCAGTTTGAGCAGCACCTGCTTCGGCGGCCCTGGAATTTTTGACAATTCAAAATATTAGCAAAAAAATATAAAAATATAAATATTTATTTCTGACCATGCTTTGCTAACATCATGTCACCAACAAAACTACCTGATCATTTAATAACCACATATTGGAATTAAACATTCCTGAAAAGATGTAAAAGTTCACTAACAAGGATTTTTGTAACTTCGCTTCTAAACAGCTAACATAAAAGTTGAAGTTCGTTTGTGAACAAAGTTGAAAACACGACTGTTACTTAAACCGAACAATTAAACTTTACTAAAAGCTAAGTAAATAAGTAACAATTCCCTGGACAGTTTTACTCCTCAAAAAACGACCAAATATTGTTACTTATTGGATCAAGTTTTTCCTCATACATTTCAAAAAACAATTCTGGCACAAACATAACAGACGTCTGCCAATTTTCTACCGAAACCTATTTTTCTTCAATTGATTACATGAAGGCTAGGTAAAAACAAGTCGGTAAATAATACGTTTTCTACATAGAAAATAGCTTCGTATTTATTCGGTTAAGCTCGTTAATCTTCGTCAACCACACGATCTTATGTAAGGCACTTGCACTAATTCCAGTTTTCACTAGGCGACACTCATGAATGCCTTAATAAAAATGTTGTGTTGGATTTCCAACGCTAAGCTCAGCTTCGTGGGTTCAAATTCTAACAGCGGCATCCTTTAGATGACTGAAAAGCTGTATCACAGGCATGCGTGTAAGATACTACATCCAAGGTAATTTAGAGGGTTGAAAAGTTGCCAAAACTTGCTAACTTTGGCGAGAGTTTGATGGTCCATGGTTTGTCTTACGTAAATACTCCGCAGTGGAAAGCTAGGGTAAGCAATCACTGCGGAAAATGTAAATTTAGACATAAGTTAATACAGAACTGAGTCTGTTGGGAGTGGATCATTGGATTGAGATTGTCACGTGGATTTTTTACCGTACCTCATCAAGTAAAAAAAGGAATCTTTATAAGATCACTTCCTTGTCCGTCTTTCCGTCTGACTGTGTCACCACCGATTTTCTCAGGAACGGGTGGACCTAGCAAGTTTATACCAGATACTGAGGTCTATAGTCGCTATTAGGTGTATAAAAATCGGTCCTGAGTCAAAACGATAAAAAGATATGGGCAAATTTAGATTTTCTTTAGCTTTAAATTGACAATTTTGCCACCCTAACTCAGCACAGTCATCACTGTGGTACTTAAAGCTTAATTCTGGTTGTCTCCTCTACCATGTTTCAACATAATAATTAGTATTATGTAATTCATCTCGCACCCTTGTCGTCAGCCATGCTAGTAAAGAGAACAAATTAACTAGAACAAAATTAATTCAGTTTGTAATAAAACTGTTTGCGTTTCTACCACTTGGTTTATTTTTATCCATTACGTTTAACCTACTTTCTAGATTGATACAATACTAACTGTTTTCCACGATTTCGTCTGCTATTTATGATGAAAAGTAGCCTAGGGCCTTTTCCAGATCTTAACCTAACTTTTTATGATTGCGCAGATTCATAAAGATTATATACACTCATTCCATTAGATTTCGTTTTCGTATTGGCTAAATAGTTTGACAGATATCGTTGACTGGTCGATTGCATTCCTCTTCCCATCCTTCTCTAGCACACGCCTATCGCCTTCGTACGAGCGAGAAGGATGTTCTGCGCGAGCGCCATTTTACTGCACGGCTCGCGAAAATCAATGGCTAATACGACACACGGCGCTGAACCGTTGTGCTCTTGAGAAAATACACTGAAAATTGGTGTATTTTCGTCGTGTGTGTGGTTCTCAACGCTCAGGAAGACAGTGATAAGGATTTTAAGGTACTGTGCATCCTTTCTTCCCAAACAGTGTGTCTCCATTTTTTCGCAGTGGCCAATCTTCAAATCGTTCGCATAATTTAGCTTAATTCGTGTAAACATTTATGTTAGGCTGCCTACTTTTTTTCCGGATGGGAAATCATTAAATGATCCCTCCCGCTCTAGGCGGAGCGGAAGGGAGTGTCTGACTTGTACTGAGTAAAACCCATCCATGTTCCTTCCTTGGCCTTTATGTTTCAGGGCCGCGGTATCGCTTTTGAGCAGTCCCGCAGCCTAGGCTACCTACCAAGCTGTTAAATATTACGATTAACCTCAACCACAGACGAGGAAACAAAAAATGCTGTTGGAATACATAACCTCCTCCTTTTTTAGAAGACGGTTAACAAAGTAAGAGTCAGTAATAGAAAGAGATGGAAAGAGTTTCTTTCCGATTTAAAATAAAGATAAAATCACTGGTTCATCATCATTTGCCTAGCCTTTTCCCAACTAAGTATGTTGGGGTCGGCTTTCAGATTAACCGGATGCAACTGAATACCAGTAATATACATGGAGCGATTATCTATCTGACCTCCACAACCTAGTTAGTACTGGGTAATACAGTACTCCTTGGTAAGACTGGTAGTCAGACTTTCGGGCCACTGACTACTAGTAACGACTGTCTAAGATCTGCAAATGAGAGCGGTTTAGCGTCATTTTTGAGCAACGGAGAAAACTTAGTATGTAATGGGTGGTCACCCATCCACGGAACAACCTAGGCAAACGCGGCTTAACTTAATGATCGATCTAAGCGGCTGTTATTATTTAGCCACGAGTATGACTGAATGTAGACAGAAAACTGTTAAATCTCAACTTTGTAATTGTACAAAGTTTAGCCTCAAAGATGAAGTTTACAGTTTAAGTTCTTTACAGTCAAAGCAGCTTTATAAAGTTATTCAACTCAAAAGTACCTTCAACTTTGTGCGTGTCTTAATCCTTTAATCAGTTTTTAATGTTTTCGTGGGACAAGTCAACGTAGTTTATGTGTTTGAAGAAATATATCAGGACGTCACGGCAACTTAGCATTTAACTTAACTCAACAAAAAGTATATTTTTCATTAAATTATTAAAATATTGGAAAAACCTTCATCAAAATGTCTTCGTAGAAAGGTTATTATAATGAGTTCGACTCATAATGTAACCCATTATCTTGCCTGTAATCCCCAAAGTAGTCGTGGGCTCGATTCCCCGGTCGGGGTGTTATTGGATTTTTCCATCAGAAATTTCTCAGTAGCAGCCACGGAGTCTGGATTTGTGCCGGTTGATGGCTCGCCGCCTATTACATCGGACTTAAAACATAACTGGCGAAATTTGGGTGCACTATTAGGTACACCGCATCCTAACCCTTCGGGGATTACAGGTGTGATGTTATGTATGTATATCATATCGGCCGGACTACACTTCCTATATTTAATCATCGAGACGCAAGAACAGCCAAACAATCAAACAAAATTGGCCATCCTCCTTTAGGGGTCATTGCCTCTATAGAAGTCCAATTCCAATTTAATGCGACCAAAAATAAGGTCAACTGAGCCTTTGAGACAAATGCCAAGTCACCATAAACATCTGCTGAAAAAAGGAAACGACTAACCTTGCTGAATAAAATATAGTTGTGAACTGAACACGAACGCAAGGATAAACGCAACGTAAATTGGAACGAATTTAAAATTGAAAATACATTTCACATATAATTTTAACTTAATCTTAAGACTATAATATTCATATTTATGAGTGATTATAATCGAGTATCTCGTAAAAAAAATGGTTGTCTGTAAAGTCGGTTTACGGACGATAATTTTATGTGATAACGTCTTAAGAAAACATTGATGAAAAATTGCATACTTTTATGAATTGAATTATTAGCCGAACGCTTAGGCCGATCGTGCGTCTCTATCGCTTGTTCCGCGCTCTCGCTTACACGCTCGGCTCAGGCGGAACGTGACACTTTATCGTGCGTGCAGCCGGCATTCATCGATTTATAAGACGTTCATGTCAAATAATAAATCAAAATGCTCCATGATACTTATATAGTTCTGCCAGTGTTAGTCAACGCAAAATCTCTTATAACTTCTGTAAAATATAATACGTCAAACTAATCTAACGTTCATAATGTGGTATTATTAATATCCTGTAAAATCTGTCGTAAGTATCATATCCAAAATGTATGCTTAAAACAAATTTAAAATAAATCAACAGCAGCTATATAAAATTAATAAATAGGAGAAATTCTCACATACAGACCCCAGCACAGCAAACTACCCGAAACTGGCAAATTTTCCCAGTAAACCTTGAACCTAATGCTTTAGTGATAAAGTTTAAAATCCATTTGAGTTTGGCAGATTTTAGTAGCTTGATGAGCTTGGCGTCTGTACATTTTGGCAAAACTACGCTCAGTTGTATTTTTGATAAAAAACATTGTTCGAATTTCATATGCTTTTGCGTTGCGCGTTCATGTTACTAGGAGGGCCTTAGTTCTCACAATAAACCTAAACCGCTCTCGCTTGGAAATGTGTCAACCTTGAAACCTTATCGATCTTAAAACGATGTATAATGCACATCATTCTCATTTAATATCACATAATAGCTAGCTTGGTGACAATTCAATCGATAGAAAAAGTGGCAATGTGCCAAGCAACATCATCGTGGCCGCTGGGGTTGCCAGTTTGCCACTAATGGTACCTACGGAATTTGGTGTTGAATGCAGTGATTGTATGCTTGGTAATTAGTTCAATAGGCGTGGAAGAAATGCTTTTAAGGTCGTTATGGATACATTTTATTTATTTTATTTTATATTTTTTTTAAAGAGGTTTTTTTGTAATACCACTTGAAAGCTACAGTTACAGAAAAGGGTCAGTAGATACGGACACTGGTGCATTGGTGGTGTCCGTGTCCGAACTGGTGTGTCCAAAAAGTATTGAAGTAAAATTTACTTAACTTGAGAGTAAGTCGTGTACGATCAACAGCTCTAATATTAAGATGGCGCCTGTTATTGAGCCTTTCTAAGAAGTTATTTAACTGTTTTCGTTTGAAAACTTCCATACTCAATTAAGACATTGACTCGTATCTATCACTAAATAATATGACTTCAGCATTTAATCTCTAAAAACGGTGAAGGAAAACATCGCCAGGAAACCGGCATGACCTAGAACCAAAAATTCGAAGACATGTGACATCTACCAATCCGCATTGGGCCCAAGTGGTGGATTATAGCCCATTCCCTCTCAAAGGGAGGAGGCCTGTGTCCCAGCAGTGGGAACATTATAGGCTGATGATGATGATGATGTTGAATTAATCTCTACCAAAAAAGGAATACTGAACACCACGAGAAGGGAAATGAGTCTTGCTTTAATCTTACCAAGCAGCTGACAAATCCAAGTACGTATAACGAGACCTTGGAAGCAGTCTCGAGTTTTTCGATAGCTCAGACACCCTTAAAGACACTCATTTTTTCCCATAATCCTCCTAAGTTTAAAACCACTCGAGTATACGAGGAAAACATTTTCTTTTCCACACAGCCTTTTTAGAAAAGATTTACGAAATATTTATGCCCTACATAAAGGAAATACCCACTTTACCGACTCCATAAAAGTACAATGAATGTGAAAAGTGCCACACGATAAATTTTAATAAGGCTGTCTCGGAGAAACTTCGTTGATACTACAAGCTAATCAAAATGTAAGTAACTTTTATGACTGAAGAGTTTACGAAGGAAACTTGAAGTTTATCTTTCGTTTACATCGATGTCGGCAAACCGAATTGATATTTTTTCTACAAAGTTAGGTTTCTCGGTACAGCGTATTTTCACTCGACTGCGGCGAAGCCCAAAAAGAGGTGTGTATGTGTTTTATTATTAATTTTTTTATAACTTTTTAGAAGATTGTTTTTTGCTTAGGTTTTAAAATCTTATTGGACTCCAGCCAACTAAAGGTTTACGGCGACAGTTAATAGACTTTTAGTATATTATTTACGTAGATCTCCTAGCAAGATTGAAGCATGGATAGTAATAATTCTATCCAGCACTTTTACTTCCATAAAGCTGTTAATAAAATCACACAATCTATTGCTAAAAAGAAAGTTTCAGTCTACATAAGTTTCCACCCGATCATTCACTCTCTACATTAAAATCAATTTTACAAAATTCAAGTTTAGTTTCAAAATGGTACTTAACATTAAATACTGCGACATTGTAGATACCTAACAGAATGTACAGGCACTCCGTTTGCTCGCTATTACAATTAGCTATAACATGAAAACTGTTGCTTCGACAAACACGATAATATTTAATGCCTTTATTAACATAAAAGATAGGTATTCATGTTTGTACATCATTAAGAACGCCGGTTCATACAATCAGTTAAGCGATAAATAATATTTTTTACAAAAATAGTACGCTATTAAGGAAAAAAATATATTTGGATCATTATCACCAGCTTTTCCCTACTGTAATACTCACGAAATTCAGAATCCACAACAAACAAAATTAAAAACGTCATCAGCAATTTGAAGATGACGTCAAAACCGAAATTTTCAGAAACAACATCATTGAAACGCAAAAAAAAAAACAACTGAAAATCTACCTTACAAAACCAATTAAAAATATACAAAAAATCCAACTTACATGTTCTCGTCTTCACACTCACTTAAATTCAACGAATCAATGAAATAATAACGCGTTTAATTAAATTATTTCAGCGCTGGCTTCAGCCTTAAGGCGAGCTTTCAGCAGCGGTGTTGGCGCAAAGTGCGACTGGTATCGGCCGCAGTAATGTCGCGAACAGAATACTTTTGTGAGAGCTTTTTGGCATGATAGCTAAGTTTTTCTTTTGTGGTATTTTAAAGATGTGGTGTTTATTTTTAAGTAGACTGAGATTGTTCGTTGGTTACTTACTTGTGTGTTTTTTGTTGAGTTGTGTTGAATTAATGGAACGTTTTGTCTAAAGGAGTACCTGCTGAGAGGTTGAATAGCTCTTGTTCCAAAACTCATGATGTGTACCTTAATCAGTCTGGTTACACTCACTATCATCTGCCTAGTCTTCTCCCAGCTATGTTCTAGTCGGCTTCCAGTCTTACCGGATGCAGTTAAATACCAGTATTTTACATGGAGTGACTGCCTATCTGACCTCCACAACCCAGTTAGTACTGCGTGTTACCAAGGGGTTTTGTATTTACGATCCGATTTACGACCCCTTGGTAAGACTGGTTACATACACTATGTTACTCTTAAATTGTGAAATAATTATAATAGTTTTGTAGTTAGTAATGTTAAACTCATAGTATTCCTTTACATACAATAACACTTTTCTGAATTATGTAGGTTTCCTTAATGCAGGTGAGCGAACAGTTTAAAATTTATTAAACTCTTGAGAAATAAACTTTTTAATGTGGCCTTTTTATATCAACGCCAGCACGTTATCATACAGTTTACACAAAACCCAAAATTTAACAGAACATATTAATGTTAAAAAACGTACAAAACAATTTCTGTCACCACCAGTACTTCGCCAAAGCTTTTCCCCACGCATGCGCGAGCCACTGCGTGTGTGCACCCCCATCGATTTCCCCCACTTGTGGGGTAGGTCCGGGCCCCGCTGCACGTGTCGCATTCACCCCCATCAATGAACCACCCCATACATAGGTACCTATAGTTTGCTGGACACGTTTATGCGAAGATCATTGAGAAAACGTTGGCAATCTCTTCTTAGCGTGTCGTTGGCAAAACATTACATATTTTTAGACCAAATTCAGCTATGCGAACTCCGCTCGCTGATGCAGTCATAAGATCGTCAAGTGTGCAAGTGTCAGGGCATGCAGCGATGGAAGGTGGGCCATTGTCTGTGGAGACACGCCGTATACATACTTTAGATCTGAGGCGTCCATGAGTTCAGAGTCTATTCAGAGATTTCCAAGTCGGCCACGGCAAAGCATGCCCAGATGGAGCGCTTTAAAATACTTATTAAAAAATACTGCATATGGCATGCTCAGTATAGTACTAAAAATGGGGAAGAAACTACATTAATGTAGTTGCTTTATTGAGTTTCATTTATAGGGTTTTAAGGGCTTTTATTGAGGTTGGGGTTTTTTTTTTATTGAGGTTTTTAGGGGATGTGCGCAAATCGTTGAGAGAACGTGCGCTGTTATGAAGGCTTGTTAATAAGCCCTTGCGTATGAACGTTTAATTATTTTGTGACAGGGTTAACGTTTTGTTACATCTTCGTGGAATCTTTTATCGGTTGTCTTCCAAAGGAAAGTTGATAAAGGTAAAACAGATAGAAAGGTTGGTTTGTCAGTTTTTAAGCTAGTATTTAACAACATAACATTACGCCCGTAATCCCCGAAGGGTTAGGCAGGGGTGTACCTAATAGTACACCCACCGGGCACAAATCCAGACTCCGTGTCTTCTACTGAGAAATTCCTGTTGGAGAAACCCATGCAATAACAATTTTATCCCGGGAATACCCGGGAATCGAACCCAGGACCTCATGCTCAGCAGTCGCGGTTGCGACCGCTGGACCAACGAGGCTGACTTGGCTAGGCTAGTATTTAAATAAGGTCAATAGGTAACAAGTTTAAGAGTTAAAATTATTATCAGTGGTATTTATTTATTATGAGATTTATATTAAACTAGCTTAATGCCCGTGGCGTCGCCCGCGTGGAGTTCGTAAATTGTCCGACGGGAACATACTATGGGGATAAAAAGTATCCTAAGTGTTAATCCAGGTTATAAACTATCTGTGTTCCAAATTTCATCCAAATTCGTTCAGTAGGTTCAGTAGTCCATACATACATCCATAGCTGAATGGAGGAAATTGAATTTGAAATACACACATTTATATACAATATGAATGTATATACAAACTTGCGCGTTTATAGAATTACTATTAAATTATTGTCAGTCGTCTGTGTGTTCTACACAACAAAGAGGAGCTCGTGGCTAAATAATAACAGCCGCTCGGATCGATCTTTAGGTTAAGCCGTGCTTGCCCAGGTTGGTCTGTGGATGGGTGACCACCCATTACATAGCGAGTTTGCTCCGTGCCTCGGAAAGCACGTTAAGGCGTTGGTCCGGGTTGTCATTTGAAGATCTTTGACAGTCGTTAGGTAGTCAGTGGCCCAAAAAAGTCTGACAACCAGTCTAACCAAGGGGTATCGTATTACCCAGTACTAACTGGGTTGTTGAGGTCGGATAGGCAGTCGCTCCATGTAAAATACTGGTATTCAGCTGCATTCGGTTAGACTGGAAGCCGTATCCAACATAGTTGGGAAAAGGCTAGGCAGATGATGTGTGTTCTACACAAACATTGTTTATTTTTATAAAAAGACCCTGTATGTTAATATATTCCTGGTCCATAAAACCCTTTCCCAACTTTTACGACACTTAAACATGGAGAGGGTTCGTCCATTCTTGGTCAAAAGCGGCTGATGCCTAGATAATATTTTATGAGTCTAGCCTAGATTTCTAGACCAAGGTTTTTCATAACAATTTTGTGCTAACAATACAATTTAGCTGAAAGCTACGTCGGTACGGCCGGCGTTAATTTTCCGCTTTTGTGAATTCCAATTGATTTCGAAACTCCGCATCATAGTTCATGAAATTAATATTTAGGCTTACGGTAGGCTTTAAATTTCTAGTTAACGATCACTAATTTGATTTTAGATATAACATAACCTAACATTACGCCTGTAATCCTCTAAGAGTTACGCAGAGGTGAACCGATTAGTATATACCCACATTTCATCATCAGTTATGTTTAAGCCGTGTATGTAATAGAGGGCGAGCCTTTTTCCATCAACCGGGCACAAATCCAGACTCTGTAGTTGCTACTGAGAAATTCCTTATGAAAAAACTCAATAACACTTTGCCCGACCGGGAATCCTATCTTGGCTTGACTTGTCGAAATGTGGGTGTACTAATAGGTATAACTCTGCCTGATCCTTCGGGGATTACAGGCGTGATGTTCTGTTTGTTACTTTGATTTCTGAATGAAAGGAGGCCTTTTCTTCACAGCGGGAAAACTGAAGCTTGATGTTAATATCGTGATTGACAGATTTTAAAGCTGACTGAAACCAAACATAGTGATGGCGCTGTGCTCCAGGGCTGCGGGACTGTTCGAAAGAGATACCGCGGCCCTGGATCACAAAGGGTAAGGAAGGAACATGGATGAGTTTTAGTCAGTACAAGTCTGACACTCCCTTCCGCTCTGCCCAGAACGGGAGAAATCATTTGATACGAAAAAAATGGCGCTGTGCCTGTAATCGCCCAATAGTTACATAGCGCTGTACATTCCCATTGCGCCAGTGTAATGGAGGCGAGCCATTAACCGCTGAAAGTTTTTATTTATCGTGTTTTCATGAAAAGGACGGCGGCGTCCTTGAGCCTACGAAGTCAACGACCTCTATTGTTTGTGACTCATTTTATTGTCAACTTAGATGATACTTTTCTAACATGTAAACTAGATAATTTCATACACTAGCGACCCACCCCTGCTTTGCATGGTTATCACGACATGAAAAAAACCGGCCAAGTGCGAATTGGATTCGCGCACCGAGGGTTCCGTATAGGTATTTGTTTTTAAACTACATATTTACGGTTTTCAGATTTTTTCCTTCATATTTAGGCTGTAAGGCATTGCTTTTTGCCAAATTTCATGATTCTAGGTCATGAAATTAGGAAGTACCCGGGGTTTTGATTCCCTTTTAAAATCGCAAATTATTTTTGATTTATGGCAATTGTTTTATTATTTTGTCTACTTTGCCAACAGTGAACTACATCCCGATTCAATACTTTCTCAATTCGCTAACTAAACAAAATACTATGACAAAAGTGCCGATTCGTTATTATTTTAATCTTCATACATATAATATTTCGGCAACTATTGAATACATACGTGTACACGTACGTGTATAGACGTAGATAGCATGTATGTATTTAAGCTTATTAATATAACACATAAACTTAATATATGTCGCTTATTGTTTCATTCGTTTCAGCAACAGCATGTATAAATCGAGTTGTTTAATTTTTTTTATAGCGCATAAGTAAATAAATATGTAATTGTTTGTAAGTGTTTGTAAGTGTTCATAGTTTTTAAGTGATCTTCTACTAACATATTTTTATGGAATTTTATTCTGAATTAAAGAGATGATTATTATAAGTGTGACCCAGTTAAATATTTATCGGGTTTGATTTGTGAATATAATGAGCTGATATGGTTAGTTCGAAAATTTGCAAAGCTTTTCATAGTTGTTTAGGTACTGAGGTAGCTTAACAAAAATACTAAAAATCTAAGAATTTGTTGATAAATATTAAATACCTAATACCTACATTTATAAATTAAAATAACCTAAGTGACTATATAATTTAACAATAAACTAGCAAATGGCGTCAAAAAAACTCGTCCTCAACGCTGTCAACTGGTAATGTCCGCAAGAGACTGCCGGTGTCGCCACGTTTTATGGCAACGCTGCCAGTAGTTATTTGATTTATTTTACTTAAAATGTCTACCTATCCATTTCTAAAGCGAACTTGACTTTTTGAGGAGAACTCATCTGGGAATACATATCTACATATGCTACCTATAGCGTTCCCACAGCTGGGACACAGGCTTGCCCTCCTGGAGAATTACTGTGCACGACCTCCGTAAGGGGCGGGCGGGGGGCGGGAGGGACTCTTACTGAACTAAAACCACATGGTAAATTCCTCCTCGTCAATCACCCCAGCAGTGACGATTTGCTTGTGACAAACCCTGTATCAGTTATAGAGGGGGAGTGAGCTACTCCTCGCCCTGTCAATCCTGTCATTTTATGTGAGAGGCACGTGGTAACACCACGCGACACCCACTGGTCTATGAGCTTAGACAATGGCCCAAGTCCATCGCCAGCAGGGCAGTTTATGAGGGGTGAAAGAGGGGCATTGCCAGCCAACTAAGCCAAAGTTGTATTGGTTGAGTTGACTGGTAGTGGTACCGATTACTTTGTTCACAAACTAATCTAAAGGAGGTGTTTTTTTTTCGGCCCAAACATGTACCGAGGTACAAATTACTATTCAAATTCCTTCCAATAATTTGTATTTTTAGCACTATATAAAATCCTTCAATATTAGATAGATTAGGAAATAAAAGCATATGAAAAAACATTACCTCGCAACGCAACTGCGTTTAAAGAAACGTCCATAACAGCTTTGATTGCTGTCAATTTGTTCCATCTGTCAAAATATTACATTGGTTGGTGTTCAAATAAACCTAGTACCTACCCACCGTAGACGGCAAAGAATGTACCGTCAAACGGGGTGAATAGGAATCGTGAACGGGGTGAATAGGAATCGCGAACGGGGTGAATAGGAATCGTGGGGTGAATAGGGAAAAATTGGGGATTTAAATTATCACGGTAATAACTCTGATTATTGATTAACCATAGCCTATAAAATGGCAAGAATTCAATATAGAATAGTTATTTTTTAAACTGGTAACTTTTATTTGACGTAAAGTTAGAAATAAATTGTTAAAACAGCATTCTGAAGTTTCGTGTTTGAACTACCTGCCATGCAAAACACTGCATTGTTGTACACCTCAGATACACTAAAACAAAAAAAACTTGTCAAAGCAATTTGTATTAATATGTTAATGTTAAAAAAACGTAATAAAGTTGTGTACTTACGCAAAGCTGATATAAAAAGTCAGTAATCAGAGTCCAGAGTATGTCGCACAGTTGTCGAGATCCAACGAAAGAACGATCGCAGCCAAATCAGTAGCAAGTCCAAAAAAGAGTTAGCCAGGTCATCAAGTGGAAAGAAATCTATCGGAAGTCCAGGGAAGTAAAGCCAAGTCACCAAAAAGGAATTCACACATAGGAAATAGTACTCCAGAGACGGGTAACCGGGAAACGGAATGACAATGACAACACAACAATAATATCAACAACAATAGAAAAAAAAACCGGCCCTGGCCTGGAGCCCTGTCTTTTGGGCGTAGATAACCAAACGCGAAAAATAATACGACATGTGAAATAAATATATTTTGTAAATTCTTGTTCCCATAATAATTCGCGAAAAATGTGTGCTAGAAAAAAAAAACTTATTTGTAATACATAAACAAATTCTAAACAGTACAGTTTTAGGTTTTCACACGTTTATAAAATGAAGTAACGAAACGCATCGTCGGAGAAATAAATCATGAGATTGCCAGATTGAAATTCTTGGGTTACAAGTTTTAACATCTTCGATCGACAATTTCAGGTGGTACAAATGCGCAAATAAATTCGATATATTTTTTTTTAGAATCTGCGATTTTTTTCCTGTAATTCCGTACTTTTGTTCTTAAGGTACACTGTTGGGCCATAATTATAGGGAAAAAAAAACATCTCCTTTAAGTTGAGTGCTTCTTTTTCTTTCTATTTTATTATGAAAAGGACAGAAGATAAATATTAGTTTAGTCCTGTCAAATTATTCAGCACCTGACGTAATGTAATTTTAGTAGTCAACTTTTTAATCACGTCTAAACTTGTGTCAGGCGCTGGTTAATTTGACAGGACTAAACTAAAATTTATCTTCTGTCCTTTTCTTAATGAAATAGAAAGAAAAAGTTGCACTGAACTTAAATTTGGTTTAGTTTGTAAACAAGGGAATCGGCACCAATGCCCCTCTTTATCAAACCTACTAAGGATGTTTTTTTTGCCGTACCCATAACTTCAACCAACAAAATAATGGTCACGTCTACACCTAGACAGGTTGTATCCTAACCAGGTCCATATCGGATGCCACCTAGATGCTGCAGACGTAACTATGCGTTCAATGCGCCGCGTGTGTATCCACAATAAAACAATAGTATGCTTAGCAATAACACGAATGAAACTTGTGGAATGGGCAGCTGTGACGTCTTGAAAGAAATAATTATGGTATCTCACAAAACTTTATAGAAGTATATAGCTTGACTTGTAGGTTGTGTAATTGTTATTTTTATATTTTTTAGACTTATCGTGAAAACATGTCCCAAAAAGCAATAAAATGGTGTAGTCTTAGTTTATTATGCTTTTAACATTAATTGCATTGCATTAGGTCTTTTTTAAGCTGGACTACAACACCCTCGGTTTTCCACATTGATCTGAATGCCTATGTCCGACAGTGGACTTTGTAAGACTGAGTTGACTGTTGATCCAACGCAATGAGAAAACATTTGCGTATTTAAAAAAATACTATTTACTCCTCTCAATTTTCCATTGGCGCTTAGTGCAATCTAGCATCGTAGAAAAGTAAACCACCACCAAATCTTATCCACCTAAATCCAACGCATGATAAATACATTAAATATAAATTTTATAAGCCCATTAAAATTAGGGCGGTCGGGCCGCGAGCAAATTGTTGTGAGCGTCGGCGCAGCGCACAAAGGGCGCCGGCTAATCAATTGCTTTGGACCAACTCTTGCGCACCACACACGAACTGAGAAGGTGGTAAGTCGGGAATTGTTATTTTTCTTGGTGCGTAAGATCTGGGTGTCTTGTAAAAATCCCAATTTTAAAGAAGTTGCTAGAATACTCTTTTTTATGTTCACTATAATAATTACAGATATTATGCATAAAGTGACTCATTGGGTGCACCCACAGTAGGAAGACATTCGTATGATTGTGTATATACTTGTGTCGTTTTTGCATATTCATTTGAAAATAAAAGCCTTACATTATTTTGTTGGGCCTGCAAGTTTTGCAAAAATAAACTATGTAGGTGAATGACAAAGCCAAAGAAGGCCCATTTATGTAACATCAAAACAATTTTCAAAGAAAACATATTAATCGTCATCGCTTGCAATGGTGCATTTTATCGGCAATATATTAATTGAACGAACCTCAATAAAACTCAAATATCATTATAATATAATTCAAGCCAATTAATCTGATATTTTGAACAAGCAGACATTAGCACTCCTCCTCATTTTCAAAAAACTCCAAAACGGACTTACACCAGTTCCCTTTCTCCATAGTTATACTACGTTCCCCAGTGCCGACTCTTCATTTATTTTATTAACCGACTCCGCGAGGCATCGTAAGTCATTCGTCTAATGCATTTATTTATTTCAGCCGTATCTTTAATTACGTGGATTTAAGAATTAACGAGCGTCAATTCGTGGGACTGCACAGTGCGATATTGGTTGTAGGAGTTCGTGTATTAATATTTGCATGTATGTTTGATTATGGAAGGATATCTATACTGTATATAATAAAATCGTAAAAATCGAAAATACAAGAGATGAAATAAGTGAAACACACCAAATACTTTGGCTAATTATTCTCGGCTGTGTTGTTTAAAAATCAAGAGTAATGAAATCGTTATAAACAAATTACATTCGTTCCTAAACACTCGATCATACAATCATCCACACATCTGCACTTATGCAAAAACTTTATATTGTGTTTGTTCGGGTCAACACCGAACAATAAATAATGAACATGTCAGCGTATTGCTACACCGCGCTCTATGCCTTGAATATTTGTATTACCTAAGTAAAACAGTCGCTCACATGAGAAACACATTCTATGACACTCAATAAAAGTTTTTCATCTGTGAATGAATTTTTTAAATCGGAAGAGTAGTTTCAGAGATTATCAACTACATTCGAACTAACAAACATAACATTAAGTATAGATTGGCTGAGTGCAGCAAAATAGCAAAACATTAAAATCCCAGAAACCGTTCCTGAGCAGTGTGTTGACCAAAAGCTCTAGGATTAACTAAAACGATTCCGTATAAAATCGCTGCAGTTACCCCTACGTTAATCCCCTCGTCGGGGGAACAACCCCACTGGAAACTCTACTAGTTTCACCCCTGAATACCTCTGGCTGCACTCTTAATTAAAAGCGTTTGTTTACGTGTGCACGGGTCAACAGAATCATTTCTGTCACGGGTTTTTGCCGGTATATAATGGTTATACGACATAGTTGCTATTTAGCTTTACAGTTTCAGGAATATATAGGTTAGGTCGAATGTGTGTTGCAGTTATTGGAAACAATTGAAGTGTAGTGTGTAAGCAGTGATAGCCTAATGGTGTGACCGTCAGCGTGTGATGGTGATGTGGTGTGATGGTCTACTAAATCATAGGTCTTTTTTTTTTCGGATGGGAAATCATCAAATGACTTCTCCCGCTCTGGGCAGAGCGGAAGGGAGGTCAGACTTGTACTGACTAAACCCCATCCTTTGTGTTCCAGGTCCGCGGTATCTCTTTCGAACAGTCCCGCAGCCCTGGCAGGAATCATAGGTCTCAAGTTCGAACCCAAAACACGCACCTTTGATTTTTCGAATTCATGTGCATATTGTATAATTATCACTTGCTTCGTTGATGGAAACATCGTCACGGCATGTAAAGCCAATTCAGAGGCTCATGGGTGGCATAAAAACTCTGATACCAGGTTAGGTTACTAACCACCCGATAAAGAAGAAGAGCTGAAGTGTTATTAATTTGTTTCATTTTATTGTGTAATTGTGAATGTTTACTTTAAAAAGTTATTTGTCTCTTTTTTATTTTATTTTTTCTTTTTCAGTGGAAATTTGTGGAATCTGAAAATAGTACACCCACATTTCGCCAGTTATATTCAAGTCTAGTTCTATGTCATAGGGGCGAGCCTATTGCCATTGTCATCACCATTTCAGCCAATAGACATCCACTGCTGACATAGGCCTTCCCCAAGTGTCGCCACATTGACTGTTCCTGTGCGTCTCGTATCCAGCGGATCCCGACAAGACAAAATATGAGCGTAGTGTAACTCTGCTTACCCCTTTCAGGATCACAGGTGTAATGTTATGTAAATCGTATATAAATTTTCCATAATTTCTGAATTGACCTTTGCCCTGGCGCTGAAAATTTTAGACGCATTTACATACTATCGTAACAATTCAAAAATACATAACAACGGATGTTTACATAAGTTCTTTGCAGGACTTATATAAATACTGTAATATGCGAGTATAATTATTTATACATATAATATAGGAATCTAAGCAAATGTTTACTAGTATTCCCTGAGATAATATGTTATCATAATCTACCTAGCCTTTTCCTATGTATTTCATAAAATCCTAACTTTATTATTATATTATATTATTATATAATAATATTATAAATGCGAAAGTAAGTTTGTTTGTTACCTTTTTAAGCCTAAACCACTGGACCGAAATTTTGCATATATATTGTCAGGTGTACAGAAACGGACATAGGGTACCTTTCATCCCGAAAAAAAGTACTGTTCCCGAGGAAAACCACAATAACGTTGTTATGACAAAAGGTGGCGCCACGTGACTTTCGCTCCAACCCAAAATGATTTTCAAATTCTAAATTAACGCGAGCGAAGCCGCACCCAAAAGCTAGTAAATAAATAAATCTTAGGGTCGGCTTCCGAGTTTCCTCCGTGTTTTGGAAAGCAATTGTGTCTGTCAATTGTAGATCTTTGACAATCATTTAGTAGTCAGTGGCCCGAATGTCTGACAACGAGTCTTACCAAAGGTATGCAGCTGCATCCGGTTAGACTGGAAGCCGCGTAAAAAAAGAAAAAAAAAAACTATGTTAGGGGCGGCTTCCAGTCTAACCAGATGCAACTGAATATCAGTATTTTACGTGGAGCGACTGCCTATCTGACCTCCACAACCCAGTTAGTACTGGGTAAAACAAATCTCTTGGTCAGACTGGTTGTCAGACTTTTGGGCCACTGACTATCTGTGACGTATTTCAAAGATCTACAATTGACAGCTGGGACCAACGGCCGGGAAACTCGGTATTAATCACACCATCTCGTATCGAGGGATCTAAGTAAATATGTACCAATGTTTACCTAAATATTTATCAATTTATTGATATCCCTGACCATTAGCCCGCAGCAGATATATGTGTACCTTCAATCAGATTAAGAGTAATCTTATTTCGGTATGGACCCTTTCACTGAATGAATATCTGTGTAAATAATGTTTCAGTTTTGTAAAGGATAAGAATCTCCAGTCGGATTTGATGTACCCACTTAGTTTTCGTTTCATTTGGCTCAGTAACGAGGTCTCTCTTATCAAAGCTAACCATATACATCCTTAACTCTGGTTGAGAAACCGTTACTGAATTTAATTAAAGAAACCAGCCAATTGCGCGTTGGACACGCGTCTCGATGGTTCCGTTCCGGTTTGATATTAATTTCAGCTTCATACCTCCACGCGTTCCTGAGGAAAAGGGTATTGACAAACTGACTGACAGACGGACCACAAAGTCATCCTATAAGGGTTCCGTTTTTGCCGACTGAGATACGAAACCCTAACAACGCTAAGTTGACAAACTGCAGAACTGAAAATTAAATTATTCATAAACGGCCTCGTCTGCAGTTATAGTTTAGATCTGTGCCCGGCCATAGGCTCACTTCTACGCTCGCTTATATGAGACCTAAATATAACTGATGTTAACATAACTCAGCAAATATTAGTGTACATTTGCATATATACCTTTAATATGCATTCATAATTATATTCACATATTCTAGTATTTTTATCAGTCCTGCAAAGTAGTTATGTAAACAACCGTTGTTCTGTATTTTTGTATTGTCATGATAATAATTCTAATGTGTTTAATTTTCAGCATCAAGGCGAAGGTCGTTTCAGGAATAATAGAAATTTTATTCACAGATCTAATATAATAAATTGATATGTAAAAGATTTGAGTTGAGTTGTTGTTTTGTATGCTGTATTGTATGTTGTATGTAGGGGGTTATCTCCTGAACCAATCATCCAATTCTAAAAATTCTTTAACTGACAGAAAACTGCATTATTAGTGGGTGCTACAAGCTAAAAATTACATTTATATCATGCATATTAGCAGAGCTATTACAAGTTTTGCGAACGAAGCCGCGTGCGAAGTGCTAGTATTTAGCACACATGAACAACGTAGTAATGAATTCAGTTCAAACCAGTTTCATTGAGCAGCACGTGAAATTATTTTATTTTCAGACATTGCGTGATAAGTATTCGTGAAAAGATCACGGTACAAAACTATTACATTACAGCTATATTCCTTGCGATTTTTCGCTCCATTTAAAATACTGGTATTCAGCTCCGGTTAGACTGAGAGTCGATCCCAATATAGATAGGAAAAGGTTAGGCAGATGATGAGAAAAATGACGCAAAGACATTACAAAATAGAACTGGACAAAACCAACGACCAGTGGTCCACATTAGCCCTGGATATAAACAACTGGAAGTCATGGGGAAGCCTTTGCCCAACAATGGGATGACACAGCTTAACAAGTTCCACTGATCAGCCAGCATAAGTGAAGGGTGTAGAAGTGAAGTGCTACTAACATAGTTTTAAGTCTTATTTATTAACACAAGTTTTATATTTACTTTATTTAATTATGTTAGTTTTTAAGGTTTATATCTATAGGCCATTGCAGCCTGAAATAAACGATGTTGTTGTTGTTGTTAACAGTAACAGTATTGCAGAATAGACAAAAAGCTCCCAAAAGACCCATTAACATTTGCAACAAGCTACAAGAGCCCAAAGGTCTCAACATCGAGGTCGCAACAGGTACACCCATACACCCGACATTCTATCTACAATTAGGCCACTTAACCCTGCAACTAGGCGCTGTAAACAAATCTGTGCTTTGTCCACTGAGTTAACACTGCGCAGCTAAGTGCTGCTCGATCCTTGTTAACGTTTTAGGTTAACAAGACGACCGCGATGTTTACGCCGACTTGTGTTGGTACAAGGAGGTAGCGCCTTGCTGCTGTGTTTGGGATAGGGGAGAGGAGGGAGCGGTAGCGGAAGCGTTTTGATTGTTTCGTTATTGGTTCACATTGTCTTATGGGAAAGTGACTGTTACACATAATTTTGTTTTATTTTATTCATTAGGGGAATCTCACAGCTAATTAATTTACGAACGTTGTATATAAAAATAATGGAATAGGGTACGTGACAGGAAGTCAAAATAGTTATTTTTTTATGAACTGTCAAAACGCAAAATGTGTACGTGATTTGTATGAAATAGCACGTTGTGACGTCATACTTATTTGGGATCAAATGTAATACTTATTATCAGTAAATCCAATTTTACAATTATATTGTCCCCCAATATTTAATTTCTGTACGGTGATGGTAGTTTTTAAGATGAGTGGCCTTATTTCTACGTATTTTTATATTTTATTTTTGACCTTGTCAACTGCATTCACCATCACCCACAAAGCCACAAGTATCTATACCTAATGGTGATAAGAGTGTGCAATTTATTTGGAGAATTGTGCTTTTTATATAATTTCTTTGCTTTACCGCTTTACACTGCATCCAAAAAAAGCGATGTCTAATATGTTTAGTTTTGTGCTTTTTAGTACCAAATGTCATGTTAAAAAGTGTAACAAGTACCAGGAGTTCTAGACTGGTATTAAAAGAGGAAGCCCTCTACTTTGAGCTTCAGAACATCCGCCTCACTTACGCTTGCATAGGGCACACAACACAACTGGACAACTGATCGTAGGTAGGTATCAATATATAAAGATGTTCATTTAAGGAGAAATAACACCCATTGGAAGCAAGGGTTTGAATATGGAATTACTAAGTAGCCCGTAGTGACCCTAATCGCAGGTATATTTACCCAATAAGGATTTTTTATTCCACACGAGTACTTTGTACTTTGGACCACACATGAAAAAAAGATGACGTCGATTACAAAATGTTGTACAGAACTGTGTACTTAGTCTGAAAATTACCATTATAATAATAATATGCTAATTTAATATCCTATACAAGCTTAATTTAAATTTTGTTATATTTTATTACATCATGCTACAAAATTGAACCAGAACTCTTTAAATAATTGTGGACGCTACTGTAAGCTTCATTTCTGACATAACCTTTCCATTTTGACATTTAAATATTGACAGAACTGTAACCCGATCACAAGTCAAACTCTTATGTCAACACCGTAACTAACAATATCGTTGTCTCTGTCACACATGGAGTAAAAAGAGGGAGTTTGAAGTTGTCAAAGTGAATTTAACACATGGAGAGCAATGTCACCCGTGGTCGGCTTTAAGTCAAAATTCGGCATTTTCCTCAAACCGCATTATCACATATATGGTAATAGGGACGGGTGCGCGCGCGCCGACATCTGTGCAAACAATAAACGCACACACCTACACGGAACTGGAAACTGTATCAAAAGTTTGTGGCAAACAAACTGACGTATTTGTAACATTTTTTTTTAATGTCTACCTAAATGTACTTAGGTAGGTAAAGGTATGTTCAGAAGGCCTGGACACAATGACCTTCAGCGATATTGAGGATGGAAAAGTAAAAAATGAGTTGAATTGACATAATACCGAAAAGTTTACGCATATCTTCTTGAAATTCGTTCGTTCTGAAAAAAAATACGAACGTTCTGAAAGCGGCGGTTCTGGATTTATAAACAATCATCATTTAAATAGTCATCATCCTAGGTTTTGAGGAGCTCGTGGCTAAATAATAACAGCCGCTCGGGTTGATCTTTAGGTTAAGCCGTCCTTGCCTACGTTGGTCTGTGGATGGGTGACCGCCCATTACGTACCGAGTTTCCTCCGTGCATCGGAAAGCACGTTAAGCCGTTGGTCCCGGCTGTCATTGAAGATCTTTGACAGTCGTTAGGTAATCAGTGGCACAAAAAAGTCTGACAACCAGTCTTACCAAGGGGTATCGTATTACCCAGTACTAACTGGATTGTGGAGGTCAGATAGTCAGTCACTCCATGTAAAATACTAGTATTCAGCTGCATCCGGTTAGACTGGAAGCCGACCCCAACATAGTTGGGAAAAGGCTAGGCAGATGATGATGATCCTAGATTTTATACTAAAATGGGTTTTTTGTCTTGACTAAATGTATGCGGCCTTGAAAACATATTTTTCCAAGAAGCGACTGACCTTACATGTTTACACCTCAGTGTCCTTGCAACTTGACTGCCTCGTTGTTCTAGTGGCTAGTGACTGCTGAGCATGCGGTTCTGAATTCGATTCCCAGGTCAGGCAAAGTGTTATTGGGTTTTTCCATCAGGAATTTCTCAGTAGTAGCCACCGAGTCTGGATTTGTGCCCGGTTAATGACAATAGGTTCGCCCCGTATTACACGGGGCTTAAAACATAACAGGCCAAATGTGGGTTTACTGCTAAGTACAACTCTGCCTCTGCCTTCGGGGTATTACAGGCCTGATGGTTTGTTGTTTAATAAATCTCTTCACTTTAATCACAAAAAAAAAATGAAATCAATAAATCCCAAACGCTAGTAGAACAACATTTCAAAACCCTTTTAACGTTATCTCCACCTAATCTCTCAAGATTAATTTAGAAATGAAAATCAATCCCATATTCCCGTATTTTGTGCAAAATCTTTTAATTCTAACCTTTTGGCTGAACTTTGGTAAAAGGTTACAACAATAAATACAATGGCTATCAGAAACATTAAGTTTTGCCAATCTTATCCTGAAACAGGGACTCGATACTTGTGGTCAGTTTTAATGCGACAAATAGGTACAAGATTATTACGATACAGCCTTCTGATTATTTATTACGTAAAAAATCTTACAAGTTAAACCATCCCGGTTTCCGATTGTGCTGAAATTTTACATACATGTTTTAGTTTGGATGACAATTCAAGGTAACCTTAGTGGCATTCGTCTAAATCCAACATGGCGGACTTACGGGGACAACGGGAAGTAATTTTAATTATTTTATTAAATTCCCATTGTCCCCTTTAACGGGGACATGGCCTAAGGGGACAACGGGAATACACGCTCTCAAAGTTGGTGGACATGGTTTATTTTTATGAAAATCAAATCAAATGAAAGGGTTTGTTGAGAAAAATACGAGAAATAAAATGACGTCACTCTAAAGAGTGTTTTAGAGTTTTTTTTAATTATAATATTATTACCTGTGTCTGTGTAGGACCGTTTTACAAAATGCCTTACTTCAGTGGCTGCGTCAAAGAGGATTATCCTTTGATACAACCTCAAAGGTTTGCAATATCCGTGGAGAAATATTTATTTTCAGGTAACTCAAAATAAGTAAAGTTCAATTTTTACATAGATTTTTCAGCAGTTCATGGTTTTCTTTCTTTTAATCGTGTGGTTAGTGCCTAACCTGGTGTCAGAGTGTTTATGCCGCCCATGGGCCTCTGACTTGGCTTTACATGCCGACGAGAAATATCTCTCAGGCATGCTGGTTTCCTCAAGATGAGTTGCGTTGAGGTTCCACATGATAAAATTATGATTCTCCAGTTTCCCATATTTAAAAAAAATATTATCCAATTCAGTTCTAATTCATTGAATTTCTTTGTTTTAATATTAATATTGAGACTAGTGATTTTAGGGAACGAAAATAATAATAAATATATCTATGAGAGAATTTTGCTTTGATGATACCGAATAATTTCAAAGAACTCATTATTCTCTTCCTTTATTCCAAGACGTACTAGTTTAATGAACAGCTTAAAACATCCGCTTTATAAATGAGTTATTCGAAGCGCACGCGCCGCTGTGCAGGTGGTCTCTCTAAGCAAGTTTCTTTAATGTTGGCATTATTATTTTAATAACTAATTTGATTTAGGCATTGCAAATGCTGGCTATACACGGTGTGACACAAAGTTTGTAAGGGTTGATTTTTTTAGTCATTAAATGAAATTAAGCTGTTCCACACATTTTGACCGTACAGGCCGACCGTATTCTCTTGTTCGGAATTCCCACTGTCCTATCTGTCGAATCTGCTGTTTTGTTTGTAGAAAATAGCAGATTATTAATTTTAATTGTATTTTAGATTAGGTATTATTCGATAAAAGATTCTGAAAAGGTACGTTCATGGCAATATCTCCTATCTAGCCTTCACCAAACTTTGTTGGGGTTGGCTTCCAGTCTAACCGGATGCAGCTAGAATACCAGTACCATGTCATGACTGCCTATCAGACCTGAGTTGTGGGTTGTGGACCCAGTTAGTTGGTCACAGTCTTTCAAATTCGTGTATTTTAATAATTTTATCTAACGGTACCTCACATATTTGTATCTTAGAACCAACATCATCACCCATTCGAAGACATAATTATGCCAACCCGTATGAAGCCCACATGTTGGATAACAGCCCACTGTCTGTTCCAGCAGTGGGAAAGTAGGCAGATTAAGCTTATTTACACAAAATCATCAAAGTCAAAGATCCAATTAACTCTTCAGTTTTATCAGCGTTGTACAATGAGTGGCTCCAACGTCCCGAACATAGTCGAAGATAGCCGATATCTGCCGAGTTATTAATTGAGCATTGTGGGCACGCGTAATGGGACGTGCGCAAGAGCACTTTGTTGTTATCTTTATGAAGACGCATGAGTGGAGTCAGCGGTCTTACTATAGATGTAATTTTGCTATGTGGGAAATTTGTGATAGTAAGAAGTATTCTAGCAGGAAACCTAAGCAAGGTAATGTAACTTTAAAAAAAAATCTGTAAAAAACACAAAATACCAATAAGGTAATGGTTTGTAGCAGATAATAAATACTTTTCTGGATAAGTAAGACAAAATTAGCGCCGTTGATTGCAAATATCTATTTGGATTCACATGAGTTTCTGGACTGTCCAAAGCCATCAAATGATATCTTCTGCTCTTGAGCAAAAAACCTTAATTAAACATTCTCGAAGTTTAGGGATTTTTACATTACTTGGAAAAAGCCCGGTAACTTTGGGCTAACTTCATCAAATAAAGACATATTTTCAGAAAAATTGCAAATACTTTATTTTCTTTATAAATCGAGAACCCACAGTAAAGTCCGCAAATAAAATCTATAATTTAGCAATCGTCTGGGGCAGTTACGATGCGATGCGTCAGCTCGACTCAGGCCAGCTATAACCTTGGTCGTATCTGCCGACCTTCGCGACCTGTGCGGCCCAGGTGACACCTGTTTGTTTTCAGTCTTACTATATCGAGAAACGTAGGCCTAATGTAGCTTTAACTGTTTTTCGTGTAAACTTTAATGATAGTAAGCTCTCTTCCACTCGGATAGTTCCGGATTCATCTTTTATGAATTTACGAAGTTTAAGGATTTTTACATTACTTGGAAAAAGCCATAAAAAATTTCAAAAAGTAACCGACTTTTTGAAACGGCTGGACAAATTTTGACGGACTTTCACTGACAGATAGCTGATGTAATAAGGTCTAACTAAGGCTACTTTTTTTGGGAAAAATAATTAGGGTTCCGTGCAAAAAGATTAAAACCCTTGAAATTGTTAGCAAAATTCAATTAAAAAAAGGAAGTACTTAATATTTAAAGTTATAATAATATCACGCGAACGAAGGTCGCGAGCCACAACTAGCCTTTCGTAAGGACAGATCACACCTAGAACTAGAACTCGTCCACTTATAATAAGCTACATAGGATATGTACAAGTAATTCTCGGAATATGTAACAGAGGCGTAGGCAGTGACGTCAAACATGTCAAGTTTGCTCTCGTACCGCACTGTTTGCGCGCGCGCACCGCTCCTGTTTGAAGACAAATTTTGTTGGAAAATAACTATAATAGTTATCACGTTTATTTTTAACTAGCTGATGCCCGCGGCTTCACCCGCGTGGATGTCAGTTATCGCGACCAAAAGTAATCTTGAAGTTTTTAACCTTCCTCGAGAACCACTCTATCCTTTGGTGAAAACAGTATGAAAATCGGTACAGTAGTTTTTGAGTATATCGCGAACAGACAGACAGACGCAGCGGAGGGCTTTGATATTTAGTGATAGTGATGTAGTGATAGTGATGTAGTGATAGTGATGTAGTGATAGTGATGTAGTGATAGTGATGTAGTGATAGTGATGTAGTGATAGTGATGTAGTGATAGTGATGTAGTGATAGTGATAGTGAAATCACGTTTTTTATGATACTGTAAAATATGGTATTTTTTGAAAGTGAAATCCTAGGTGATTTTCATTGAATATGAAAACTGACAGATACACTTTAATTCCACAGATACAACAAATTTGAAGTTGGAAAATAAAAAAAGGATTAACTGGTGAATAGGAAATTCTAGATGTGTAATCAAAATTGCACTTTTTCAAACTCCTAGCTGTCTTACGTCAGGGCAAGGGGTGTGTTCTCATGAAGACTCCGTTTTTTTTTTCAACACTTTCCCTGCTATGATAAGTTCTCACTGCTGTGACATAAGCTTCCCCAAGCTTCTGTTCCAGCTGGGATTGATCCTGTTAGGAACTGAATAATTATTCTTGCTTTTCGATTAAGACTGAATATTACTAATTTCTTTTAACTTTTTCCTTTACCTTCCTTGCTTTATATTCTATTATTTCTTCTTGACTGCCTCGTTGGTCGAGTGGTCGCAAGCGCGACTGCTGAGCATGAGGTCCTGAGTTCGATTCCCAGGTCGAGCAAAGTGCTATTGGGTTTTTACGTTAGGAATTTCTCAGTAGCAGCCATGGAGTCTGGATTTGTGCCCGGTTGATGGCAATAGGCTTGCCCCATTACATTGGACTTAAAAATAACTGGCGAAATGTGGGTGTACTATTAGGTACTCCTCTGCCTAACCCTACGGGGATTACAGGCCTGATGTTATGTGTGTATTACTAACTTCATATTATATTCCACTAGGTTTCTGTTTTCTCGTAGTTCAAAATGCTCTTTTTTAGCTGATATTCCCGAAGATAATATTTGCGAAGTTAGCCGTAGCAGAGACGTAGGTGTCCCGAGGCTCTCACATGTCGAGGTTACCTTTGTACCATTGCGTTGTTGACTTAAATGCACCAACAAACCAAGGCTCCTGTCACCTCCTGCCGTTAGTTCAAATATACATACTTTGTACAAGAAAATCTATCTCATTCTGAATGTGGGATGTTGTTAGGTTGATAGAAAACTAAATATAAAACGCCATTAATCTCCAAATAATAATAATTCTAAGGTTAATATTTACAATGCAATTATTCTGTTATAAAAGTAAAATTAAACTTACACTGTGACAGTTAGTTATAATCCGTGAAACCATTGAACCTAAAAAGTTAATGGCTGGAAAAAAAAAATACCCTCTATACTAAACCTAATACTTGGATTTCAATATAACGCTTGGGTGTAAACGGACTCTTCACGAAGCCGTCAACCAAGCATTCTATACATCAAACTAAGTAACACTGCGCAAATTTTTTTGCTGAGATTATTATTTATTACATTACTTTTAATTGTGAGACAAGTCACTGTTTACGGTAGAGTGCATTGTAACGCACTCAAAATACAAGTTACAAACCGTCAACCAAGCATTTTGTACATGAAACTAAGTAACACTGCGCAATTTTTTTTGCTGAGATTATTATTTATTACATTACTTTTCATTGTGAGACAAGTCACTGTTTACGGTAGAGTGCATTGTAACGCACTCAAAATACAAGTTACAAACCGTCAACCAAGCATTCTGTACATCAAACTAAGTATGCAAAAATGATTGCTGAGAAATGAATTGGTTTTTTGGGTAAGATCATGTTTTACGGTAGAACTCAAAGTAACGCACTCAAATGATTGTGCTGTTTAATGCATTCGGTGGAGGGGGGTCGTGAAGGGATTTAAATTAAAGTTAAAACCTTAGAAACTTGTATTTTGATTGAAGATTTGTGAAAATGTTGAAACTTTTTATACTTCCGTAACTAGAAGGTTTCCAGGTATATAGACAAAAACAAAAAAAATGGTCGCAATGACAGGGACAAGCGCTTTTTGGCTTCGTTAAAGGGTCTTTTACACCCATTAAGGTCATGGACGTACTCGTATTTAAAGTAGAGTTAATTACATTTAAAACTTGTATTTAACTAGAAATAACTGTAACTAGAAGGTTCAAGGTATTGACCTACGAGTTACGCAGACATTGAAGGTTTCTGAACAAACAAAAAAAATAGAAATATTAACGATTTTACACCCTTTACTTAAGTGTGGTTTAAGCTAAGGTAGTCAATCGCATGCAAGTCTGACAACCAGTCTTACCAAAGGGTATCGTATAGCCCAGTGCTAACTGGGTTGTGGAGGTCAGATAGGCAATCGCTCCATGTAAAATACTGATATTCAGCTGCATCCGGTGAGACTGGAAGTCGACCCCAACATAGCTAGGAAAAGGCTAGGCAGATGATGATAACTTAAGTGTGGCTTAGCCTCACAGAAAAGGAGCATAACTTAAATATACATATCAAGTAAAATATCACTAAAACGTGGGGTCAGCGGCAGCCGCCTCATATTTACATACGTCCATCTTCACGTGCCGGTATTCTGTAAATAATGAAAATTACACATGATTTAACGTTTTGTTGTTGACAAACCAAACATAGGTAATCCATAACATCACGCCTTTAATCCCCGAAGGGTTAGGCAGAGGTGTTTGTTGCGAAAAGAGGTAAAGAAGAAATGTCATTGTGGGGTTAGATCACATTTTTTTAGTATTATATAATAGGGATGTTTCTTGAGTAAAAATATATAATTCTAGTTAGTCCGTCAGTTAGATTATCGAAAAATATTGGATACGTATTTTTTTTTTATCAAATCAATAAAAAATAACGTAGATAAAACGCATCAAAGTTCATGAGTGGCGGCTTGTGACGTCACTTTCCGCTAAAATGTACCGAAATGTGACGTCACACAAGTTTTCGACGCACTGCATCGTCCTCATTTTTAGTTTACGAGAAAAATAAAATACGTGTCCAATATTTTTTAGAAATCTATCTGACGGACTAATTAGTTCTTTTTGGTCAACTACCCTATTATCATCACGCCTGTAAACCTCTTTTTTTTATACGAATGGGAAATCATCAAATGATTTCTCCCGCTCTGGGCAGAGCGGAAGGGAGTGTCAGACTTGTACTGACTAAAACCCATTCATGTTCCTTCCTTGCCTTTGTGTTCCAGGGCCGCGGTATCTCTTTCGAACAGTCCCGCAGCCCTGGCAGGCATCGGCCCTTGCGGGCGGGCCACTTCCTGTTTGATGCCTGTAAACGCCTTTTTTTTTTACGGATGTGAAATCATTAAATGACTTCTCCCGCTCTGGGCAGAGCGGAAGGGAGTGTCAGACTTATACTGACTAAAACCCACCCATGTTCCTTCCTCGCCCTTTGTGTTCCAGGGCCGTGGTATCTCTTTCGAACAGCCCGCAGCCCGCCTGTAAACCTCTAAGGGTTAGACAGCGGTGTAACTAATAGAATATTCTAGATGATACTCACGTTTCTTCTCATCACAGTTATATTCGAACAGGTCGCAATTGTCGCTGAACATCCTGGTGATACCCAAGGAATCCTGACCGCAGATCGGCACAAAGTCATGTTGGCACTGGTCGGCCATCTTGCAGAAATTTATTACCTGTCACAAAAAAAAATGGTTTCAGAAGATATTTTCCGACGGTGGAAATTTTCAAATGCTGCAAGAAGCGCGCTCTTAGATATAATACATATAGAAAAGCTCGCACAGTGCCCTTACGACATTTTTAATGTCAACTGTCATTAATTCACTTGAGGAGATCTATAAGGCTCAATTTACACCGTGGAATGGAATGGAAGCGACTTTTTGCAATGAAGTTGTCCATAGCAAAATGAACTTTAACACAATTGTATAAGAAACAAACTAAATACGAGCCAACAAAAGATCACGCGTCTCCCGAGGAATCCTTGCGCATTCTCGAGAATTCCCCTATCTACGAGTACTGTTGGAGCCGTCTGTGGAATCCGCGGGAAGTGCCGCGAACGGGAGCTCGGTTGTGTTGGTCACAGTAGTGCAGTGTCGGAGAATTCTCGAGCATTCCCGCGACATCGCGCGCCTCTTCTCGTCATGAGGCGAAATTGACGCTTCCAATCCATTCCGCGGCGGTGTAAATTGAGCCTAAGAGGTTTGAAGTGGAATGTAACTGACTGAACCGGCGCGGTCTACTGAAATATGTGGTTCTTTCTTCAAAAGACCATCTCAGACACAAATCTGCATGGTTCTCATATGACTTGACCAATATCTAGACTTTAAAAGAGACAGTGACGTCTGAGTTTGTTTCGGCTGTTTCTTCTCAGAGTAGTCAGTTACGAAACACCGGCCCATCTAGCTTTAAAAAATAATGATGTGACGTGTAAAAGGGTTTTGTAAAACCAATTTAAAGAAATAAATATGATTTGTATATCATCTGGGAAACCAAAGTTACAAAATTGTTTAACACGAAAGGGTTTTCTGGATTTTAGTTCACAATGTATCTGGCTACAAAGCTCTCCTTTGTCCACAATGTTATCATTTTAGTTCACAATATATCTGGCTACAAAGCTCTCCTTTTTCGACAATGGCGTAATATTAGTTCAGAATGTATCTGGCTACAAAGTACTCGAATTATTAGTATTTATAGTGTGTGCGTGTGCGTTTCTGTACGCTGTGGATGCGTGTGCATGGTGATCTATGATGGTGATGTGTGTGTCTGTGTGTGTGTGATGTGTGTGTCTGTGTGTGTGTGATGTGTGTGTGATATGTATGTGTTTGTGCGTTGATTGTTTATATTGAGTGTGTGTGTGTTTTATGTACGATAAATTAACTGGCACTACTGTCGTAACTGAGTACCCGGCGTTTGATAACTGGGAAATGTAGTTGTACTATTTGTACCCTTCTGCTTAACCTTTTACGAAGTACAAGAGGGCTGTTATGTATAAAAGCATGGTTAACTAAAATTAAATAAAAAAATGTTACCGGTTCTAGAGGAAAAAAGTAATCTTCGGCTTCTATTTCAACGTGTGACCACACCTCTGCTGCTAACCCAATAATAATTAAACCTGAAACAATAATTCGTATAATTAGCTAAGACAGCACTGCGGTTACTAATTATTAGGTAAATAAAAAAAATAAAAATTAAAAAAAGAACACTGCTCGAAACTGTAAACACTGTTCAATATATAAAAGTATATATATATGGAAAAGCTATTTAGTATGTAAAAAGTTACGTTTAAGATTATAGAATAATTCCTATATTCATATTTTCTTTTACAAATTACCTATATTTTTTTTAATATTTTTGAAAACAAAGGTATATAAAACATTTTAAAATATAAAAAATAGATAGCCCATCGGCATCAGGAACAAGGTTCAAGCTATACCGGTGGTCAGGGCTCCAGAGAGAGGAACCTCCTCACTATGCGTGCCGTTTTCAAGAGTTGGTACTGATTTTTGAATCAAGCCCAACTTATGAAATGCAATTAAACCCTCCTATGGTGTTGAAATAAGACTTATTATTATTAGTTTTAGGGGCTGTTCTTTTACAACCACTTGCTTCCACATCCATTGTAAGTTCACACTTGTACAAACTACCAAACTGGCAAAAACCTGGAAAATTACTACAAAAAGTAAAATCAACAAAACAAAAAGACTTACTAGTAAACACTTTTCTAAATATCATAGTGTACACGATCACTTCGCCGAACGAACAACAATGATTTAGTTGAACAATAACCTCTTTTGTTTACGTTGGTTAAGCTAAACTATGGTTGTAGGACAGGAAATTATTACAACACACACATAATATTGAAGCTTATGTGGAATGTGCAATGTTTAGCAGGGATGTGCAACATTTTGATTTAGAATGTTGATTTATTTAAACAACCATCAGCATAACATAATCGGTTTTTATCGTTCCTACCGCTGGGACACAGGCCCAGAGAGGGAATTTGCTATAATCATATTAATAAAGTGCACCTTTTAAAAGTGCCCATTTAAGCCTATGTAAAATAAAATATTTTTGAATCTACCACGCGGGCCTAGTGCGGGTTGGTAGATGTCACATCTCTTTTGGTTCTAGAACATGTCGGTTTCCTCACGATGTTTTCCTTCACGGTTTTGACAGCAGGGTTGATGAAATAAATAACACAAAATAATGCTCCTGCCTAGGTTCGAACTCACGACTTACTGCTTGTAAGTCGGGGCCACCACCCACCACCCCCACCGTAAATTTCCAGGGATTTTTATTTAGACTTAGATTTTGTCGTAGCAATCCTATTAGTTCTCCCTGACCGAGGACCGGTGGTTATGAGATAACCTGGGACTCTGGGAGACAGTTTCAGGCTATCAATCAATAAATCAATTTAATTATTGTTTTTTTTTTGGTTTCTATGAGCTGTACAGTGCACATTATTTAAATTCTATTTTGAAAACCTCTGATTCCCCTTCTCCAGATTTTACTTTACAAGAGTTTACTCATAAAACTACAACCCGCACTACTTAATGTGTGAACATTATTTGTACGCCTTGAAAGACAGCACATAGTAAAACATTACTGAGAACTTACTTTTTAACCATGTAACACGAATAAACATATTTTAATTTGAATTTGAAATATGCTTGCCTAAAATAGTTGTGCACCTCTGACTATGGCCGTTCTAAAACTAACAAACATTGGCCTCTAAGTAGTTTATGGTCTCATAATTATTACTGCGCGGATTGTTATCATTCAGCCATTCCTGCGATACCGGAATGTGGGTAAAGATAACTGAAATATTTATTTTTTGTAAGTAACTATTACTTAAATATTATGTAAAGTAATTAAATGTTATACTGGGTTTTCTCTAGCATTTTTAATACTTAGTCAGAACATAATTATTATCATTATGGAAAAAGCTTACGTGCTGCCCCGACCCCAAATAAATTGGGGTAAGGCCACCATGACGCTCAAAGAGATATCAGCAAACTGGCAGGGCCGTTGTCTGCCGGGGCTGCGGGACTGTTCGAAAGAGATACCGCGGCCCTGGAACACAAAGGGCAAGGAAGGAACATGGATGGGTTTTAGTCAGTATTATATAATTATATGTATTGTCATTTCAGGTGTATTATTGCTGCTCAACAATATATCACAAATCAGATGCCATCTTCCCAGCTACATGTCCACACCGTCGGTTTGTATTTTACATCTTCAATATTTTGTATAGCCGTAGTTTTTGTTTTCAGAGCTAAATAATAACCGCGCTTGCCTAGGTTGGTCCGTGAATAAGTGACCACCCATTACATACCGAGATTCCTCCGTGCCTCGGAAAGTACGTAAGCCGTTGGTCCCGGGTGTCACTTGTACATTTATGAGAGTCAGGTAGTCAGTGGCCTGAAAGTCTGACAACCAGTGTGGGTCTCGTATTACCCAGTACTGGGTGATTATTAGGGTCGCCTTTTATGCTTAAATATTATATATATGCTCATTAGGAAATGACAATTTGGAACAAGTTTTCAACTTTATATTGCATATTATTGCACGGTTTTGCTTTTTTGTTGCATATTTCGACCATTAATTATGAATATTTGCATGCAATAATTAAGTTTTATCCGGTCTCTACCTGACATTCGGCAAACAAATAATTTTACTAACTAAAATATTACTTTAGATTCACATTAGATAAGGTATAAAAAGCTTTTGAGAATATACGCACGACGACTTATCAAGCTACCAGCTAGCAACCAGTTTATGCGGATCTCACATTGTACGGGAAATCTATACTAAACGAAGCGAAGGTATACATTTCCAGTATAATGCAAATGTATACCTTGGTGTGTTGCCGTGTGTACACTTAATTCATGACCCATTTTGGTTTTTCTCTACAGAACAAAATTGAGCAATTCTGCCTACAGTCAGAGAGTTGCGTTCACGACACGATTCAGATCTGCGGCAAGATGGGAGACGAAAAGAGAACCTTCCTAGACCTGTGCGACCTGCTGGAGTACGCCTGCGACACTAATCAGAGTATGTACTACTTATACTACTTACCTCCGTCTACTTTGCTGTAAGTACATTCGTTAACCGCAGCGACAAAGCCATCCAAACTCTATGACAGCGCTTCTTTTTCATAGAGTTTTATAAAAATCAGTCTCTTGTTTGCGGTCTGTTATTGCGGTTTTGCCTTTGCAGTTCGCGGTTGCGGTAGTTCAACGAGTCGGTGGCATAATTTGATGTCCAGCGATGTTAGGGTCGACTTTAAGGTTAAGCCGCGCTTGCTTAGGTTGGTTCGTGGACGGGTGACCACCCATTACATACCGAGTTTCTACCGTGCTTCAGAAAGCACGTTAAACCGTTGGTCCCGGTTAACATTTGTAGATCTTTACCAGTCGATACTGGTAGTCAGTGGCCCGAAAGTCTGAGAACCAGTCTTTCCAAGGGGTATCGTATTATTTTTAATTTTAATTTATCGGGTTCATAAAACAGTTACATGCTACAGAGTTACATTACCCAGTACTAACTGGGTAATGGAGGTCTGATAGGCAGTTGCTCCATGTAAAATACTGGTATTTAGCTGCATCTGGTTAGACTGGTGGCCGATCCAACATAGTTGGGAAAACGTTAAGCAGATGACGCTGTTAGGGTCGACTTTTAATCTGACAGGATACAAGTTAACACCAAAATTTATTTTATCCTTAAAGTACACCTAACTGACCTCCACAAACCAGTTAGTGATCGACACGATACGATGTCTTAAGACATGAAATATCACATTTTGGGGACACCATCGACCGACCAATCTCAGCGAAAATACTAATGAATTTGTTATTTTTTCAGTTTACTTACATGTGGACGACATGGATGGATGTCCTCAATTCAAACGCCCGAATTAAAAGATGAAATGGAACAACTGTTTTTTTCAAAGCATTATGATAGCATTTAAAATAAAGTACTTACATTAACAGACCAATGGACTATAATACAGTTATTTGCAATACCTCCCAAAAATTCTTTACCTTATACAGTTGATGCCTGTTTTAGTTACACGAAATGACACCTAAATGAATGTATCTAAACTAAAGCGTTCAACTATTGCAACTTTTGTCGTTGAGGCCTGGGCTCCACCAAAGAGGAGACGAGCGGAGATGTGGGAAGCGGAGAGGAAAGAGATGCTTAAGAGTCAGGGGGCATCCACTGAAACTGTGCGCAGATGTGCAAAGCGGTACGTCAATCACAGCACACCGCATTCCGCACGCCGCTCACCAAACGCAGCTTGCAGTACGCCACTTACGCGTCTTAGCTACGCTAGCCTAAACAATTACAAGATATCTCCTCTCCTTTCTGCTCAATCGTTTATTCTAAAGCTAAGCGAAGACGAGAAGTGTAAATCATCATCATCATCATCATTTCAGCCGAAAAACGTCCTCTGCTGAAAATAGGCCTCCCTCAAGCGGATCCCCGCAACCTTCACCAGGTCATCAGTCCACCTAGTGGGAGGCCTTCCAACGCAACGTCTTTTGGTTCGCGGTCACCACTCCAGAACTTTACGGCCCTATCGGCCATCAGTTCTGCGAACAATGTGCCCTGCCCACTGCCACTTAAATTAAAGTACTTAGTAAGAAGTGTAAATAGCGAGATTGTATTAGAGTCCGGCCCCGAGTTTAGTTTTGGAAATTCAACAGTGCGCTTTTATTCAACTAGTGTAAGTAAAGCAGTGATAATTTTTTTTTTATGTCGCGTATTCCTTTTTGTACTGTATGGTGTCGAACGTAAATAATAGCATGCTCCCATATCTTCCCGTGGGTGTCGTAAGAGGCGACTAAGGGACTTACCAGAGAATGGGCAGCAGCATTCTCTGTGCCTTTGTAACAAACGTACTGCGATCGCCAACCCGCCTGCCAAGCGTGGCGATTATGGCAAAACCCCCCCTTTCGGGAGGCCTATGTCCAGCAATGGACGACTTTCGGCTAAAATGATTATGATGATGTATTCCTTTGCTTGAATCCCTAAACACTATTTTCTTAGCTGACCCCTGCTATAATCTTCAACCAAATCAACCTGGGATATAACCATACACTATAATCCTAACCTAATCTTGAGGTCATCATCATCAGTCTACTTCCAGAACGAACTCTATTACAATACTAAAAAGCCCTACAATCTCAATAAAACGCAGAATTACACCACAAATTATAAAATACCAGACTACCCACTCAGACGTACAACTTTTTAACAGAAAAAAAATCTTTACTTAAATATGTGTTTAAGTATCATTACTGTAATGTGCTTCGGCCTGACCTGAGATCGTTAGAGTGGGAAGGGTGTATGGAAGGTTACGTGTATGGGAGAGAGAGGGAGAGACTCGAAGGTTGACCGGGTAACAGGTTGGAGCAGACAGAATAAGTATAGCGAATGCAGTAAGGTACGGGCGCAGGCGCATCTTAGATACGATGGTACGAAAATAATCGGGGGTTAACGGATGGTTAAAAGAAATGCGTGGTGATTTTTTCTGTGGAAATTTAATATAACTACAGGGTGTTGGTGATATTAAAAGTTACAAACTCAAACTCAAAAGCATTTATTTCAATTAGACCATTACAGGCACTTTTGAATGTCAGAAAAACAAAGAAGGCTAAGCTACAGTCACAGACACAAGGCATAATAACTTGTGAAAGTACTGTAGTTGCCCATTCCAAAGCGTAGATCTCTATGGAGAAGAATGGGCAATAAACTCCATGGACACTCTTTTCAATCAAATATTTGTTACAAAATCTTGGTTAGATCATTCATGTTGAGATTATACATATGTGAGAACGATGTAGAAATACGTGCACGTTAAGAGCGTCCAGAGTAAAAGATTATATCAACAATTTAAAAACAAGGTAAGTAGTTAAAATAAACCGTGGCAGCCTAGTGATGACCAGTCCCAACTGACAGCGCCCGTACACGAACATGACGCATGGATCAGCTAAATTCAGCTCAACCATATTGAAGGGAGCTAAATGACCCGACACACCCGCCACCATCAGCGAGACATTCGAGAGTGAGCATGATATTCTCTCAGCCACCAGGGTAAATTCAAGTCAATGAAAGATAACTAAATGTAAATGGTAGCTTTACAGTACATAGAACTCACACATGTGCTATGCAATTATATAATACTAAAAGATTGAATCTATACAATGCAAAGATATTATAACAATCTTCTGCAGCTTCCACAATAACTTCACGTAGTAATCCAATAGTTTGCCCCTATGGTTGTGGAGCTGGACCAGCATTGAGCCAAGCATCTTTATCATCAATGTAATCTTCCAACTTATAATATAAATGCTTGCCTACATAGTGTTTAATACAAGATTTAAATTTCGTCTCATTTAGTTGTAAAATGTGGGGAGGTATTTTATTATAACATTTTAAACAGTATCCCATGAAAGATGAGTCTACTTTAGCTAGCCTGAAAATCACAGTTAAACTTAGTCACTTTTTAAAAATATACTTTTTTTATTTGCTATAGTTACTTTACTGTTATGAATTTTGACAACACCTATGAAGGACTCAATAAAATGTAGCTAATATTGTTAATCAATAAAAAAATAGTTCGTCGAATTTTGATCTTTGAGAGATCAAAATTAGTGAGGTTTAGTGACAATGTCAAAAATTGAGAAATTAGTTTATATTTTTTCAATAATTACAATCCCAATTACCGTAGCACTCACATCATTTGCCGAAAACCACGCGTCACACACAGAAAACTTAATTCCAACCAATTAATATTAATAACTTCCTTCATATCATTTCTATAATTATAATCTAATAAAAATGTAATAGCATATTTTATGTGAAAAAAGTTTGTAACTCGATTTAAAAGTTAAGGTTACTGTGGAACCGGTCCATCTCGCCCGTGAGAAAGCTACAATTTGAACAAGCCATAATTAGCGACTGAGGTATTAAATCACGGGCACTGGACGCCCCCTCTCCACTCCCCCCCTCCCGGGTCCGCTGCGCGGGCGCCGGCCCGTTCGCAACGATTCCATCGATTAGACCGATTTAAGGTCAAGTTTTAACAGGTGGAATTGTAGGGTCAAGGACATTTGACCGGACGGAAATTATATGTTTCCGTGATCTAGATTAGGAAAGGGATGTGAAGGGGTATGCGGGAGATTGAGAAGATATTTTGGAGCCAATTATAAGTTGGTAACAAAAAGAAGAGGTCGGATTAGGTCATTGACTGGATGTCAAAGAGTACCGATGAATACATTTAGTGCATAATGATTCCAAGCTGTAACTGGAAACGGGATATTAACTGCGCCGATATATCGGAAACTCAAAATAAATATTAAACATGTTAAGTATCCCGTTTACACTGTTAATGATGTTAGTGATCATGTCAGTTTAAAAACTTGTAACAATGTTCGTTTAAAGATCCTTCATTTATTTCAGAGCAACAGATTACCTAGGAATTTAGAACCTTACAAAATCGTAAAATTCTACACCATAGATATTTTGATTCCATAAACCCTGTATTTTACTAGACTACCGAAAAAGTAATTAAATTAAAATTATGAATCTGCTAAGAAAAATGATGGCATCAGTTTTGAAAAAAACGTAGCCAATGGCTGATAGCGATTTCTTAAAGGCCTAATTTAAAAATGGAGGTCATGTGGGTATTAAAGAGAGACTATGAAAATACGGATTGATATTATGAACAAGAGGAAGATGGTACCATATCAAGTCTAGATAAACATGCAAAAAGATACTAATTTGCATAGAAATAAACATCATAAACACAATAATCGCAACATACGAGTATACCTAATCCGTGAGATCGGTCAAAGTTGACTTATTAGAAAGCGGTCCTACAGCAATGCAGACGACGATATATTTTAACTAAACATCATCTAGACGAAGACATAACATCTGACCTGTATTCAAGATAGGGTATACAGAGCCAGATGCAGTATTTGAACATACTTTCTATGTAGCTCTATCCTGCAAAACAGACTTATTTCAGGCATCGCTAGCTGATCCCGATCCGACGATCGGGGTCGGGGACAGTCTTACCGAGGGGTATTGTATTACCCAGTACTAACTGCCATGTAGAGGTCAGATAGGCAGTCGCTCCATGTAAAATACTAGTATTCAGCTGCATCTGGTTAGACTGGAAGCTAACCCGGTTGGGAAAAGGCTAGGCCGATGACGAAGCAGAACCACTGTATTGCTGCAAATAGACGTGCCAGTTATGTCTTAGTCTTATCTGATAAAGGATGGGGCTTTGCCATTAACGTAGCTCAAATCCAGAGCATTGGATATCATTGCGAAATTCCTGAAGTACAATCTCTATAGTTCTTTGCTCAAGTCAAGAATCGAAACCTCGGAAACTATTCATCTATACATTTCCATACTTTTAAAAGTAGGAAAGTATCTACTATGTTGGCTTTTAAACATAAACTGGATCGCTACGTTGCTGAAAAGGGTCTTTACTCCTTGCGATCCGATGTTTGCAGAAAATCTTAACATTTGAAGACTTGACTAGACAGGTAATATTTTGTATGGTTTCTATCTTAGTATAGCTCAGGTGAAGAAAGAAAGTGAAAGCCTAGCAATGGGCTGATATAATGATGATAGCTTAGATGAAAATCAAAAGTATTTGTTTGAAGTGAAAACTTCTATATGCGCGTTGGGCATTTTTGAGATGGGGAAAAACAAATTGAACTTGCGACACCGTTAAACGACCTCGTTTTCGTTACAGAGTTAGCCGCATTGCTACAAAAATCGAGCCCTAATACAGTGTATAGTCAAATGTATAAGTAAAAGTCTAATACAAAAATATTTACTAAAAATAATCCAGAATCTTGAAAGAAAAATAAGTTTTCATTTCTGTCGGCACTCCCGGAGTGGTTGGATTATTTTTTTCCAAATTAAGCCGAAAATTAGCACTATTTTAGAGGCCATCGCCCAAAACACTTGCCTTTTGCAGACTTTTGCTACTTCCTAATGTTTTAGTTAAGAACAAAAAATGGCGGAACAAACTTTCTGCAACACATCCGTTCACATCATCAGACATCTCTCTGTTAGTAGAGAGAAAATAGGGAGATATCTTGCAGAGGAAAAACGTTCAACGATTCGAACGAAAGTCTTTTTTTTTAATATAATTATCAACTAGATCGTTTGGTGTGAAGACACCTATAGCTTTTGTTTGCGGAGTACGGGCAGGTAAACAGGACGAACGCACCGGCCGACAATCGCGCCATCTGCCACCCCGCCCAGCGACCCCGCGACCGCTGCCAGGGCTGTCGTGTGCTGACCAGTCGATAGCCAATTTTTTACTTCGCATCATAATACTTGTTACACAGAGGAGGTCTGTGTTCCAGGGTCCCAGCAGTGGGATCGTTATAGGCTGATTATTATTTGGTGTGAAGGCATTTATTGCTCTTGTTTGCGGAGTACGGGCAGGTAAACTGGATGAACTTACCGGCCATGTGCCACCCCGCCTAACGACCCCACGACCGCTGCCAGGGCTGTCACGTGCTGAGCACTGGGTCACCAAACGAAAGAACTAACATAATATAACTGAAATAGAAGTGATATGTGTGTGAAGTCTTTAGGCTCTTTGCACATTTCTCCACGATCTCGTGAATGAAAGCAAAATTTGTTCGTTTTTATTAAAATGCGGCACGACGTTGTTGCCAATAGGCAGGATTGGCCCACTCTAGCTCAAAATGGAGAGGATTAGAAAGAAAGAAAGCGAAGCCTTTGCTCTGCAGTGGGACGATACTAGTTATAAATAAAATAAAAAATGAATTTGGTGGTCTCTTTGGACTTCAACTTTAGTATCAGCAAAATTCCCAAGCCAACCATCTAAACAAGTCTCTTTGGACTTAAACTTTAGTATCACCTAGTGTAGTAGTGTAGTTGATTTGAGCACCTACGAATGTGAATAATTTTCAAAGCTAGTATTGAAATATCTTGTTTATCACTCGTGCATCGTAAGATAGAGTTAACAATACTTATTAAATCTTGATCAAATCACCATAAATAGAACAAGCACATGATTCAGTGTTGCCAAATCAGCTTTATTGTTTTACTTGAACCGTTTAAGGGTATTCAATGGATAAATATTAAAATTTTCTAAAGGTGCGTGGAGTACCAGGGGATGATTAAATCTGCAGGCAAACGTAATGCCCTTCCAAAGTTCGCAAAGGTTGGTGTCACAGTCGTGCTTTCGTGGACTGCACTACGGTAGGACAGAAGAAACGGTTGTATGTGCTTGTCCCAATCCCTTTGCCTGCTTTCCAAGACTTTGGCCAGATATGTCTCCAATGTTTGACTGAATCGTTGCACCTTTCCGTCAGATTGTGGATGGTATATGGAGTATATGACTCCAGATGGTATTTCATGTAATTAATCCGTTGTACAGACGCCAGCAGGTCAAGCTACCCGAAACTGTCAGATTTTCCCAATCAACCTTGAACCTAATGTTTTAGCAATAAAGTCGAAAATCTATTAAAGAAATCTGGCAGATTGTAGTAGCTTGATGTGCTGGCGTCTGTACCAGGTTGCGTGTGGAAATGCTTTCCACGTATAAATTACTAGTTTTTGCCCGTGGCTTTGCTCGCTTAATTTAGGATTTACCAATCAATTCTGATTGTGTGTGTCAAGACACGTGGCTATCTATTATCATAAGAACATTTTTGTTGTTTTCCTCGGCAACAGTACTTTTTTGTCAAGATGAAAGGTACTCTATGTCCGTTTCTGTACGTATATGCAAAATTTCAGGATGGTCGGTTCAGAGATTTAGGCGTGAAAAGGTAACAAACTTTCACATTTATAATATAAGTAAGGATTCTTATCTTTTAAAGAAAGTCAAATATTGGTGCAATCAAAACTCAAAATAGCAAACTATACTTGTCTTTGAAAATAGCAAGCCGGTCTCAGCATTTCATTAAGTTATAAACACAACATAAAACCATAAAGATATAACACCAAACAGCTTATTAACAGAAAAGCAAAACGGCATAACGCGCAAACCCTAATAACAAAATTATTAAAATGGGAAATACAGAATCTTAAAACGAACAGAAACCAGCATTAAGAATGAATCATCTAAACAGTTAAATTTGAATATTCCGTGAAGCATCGATACCCTGAAATTGCTCTCAATCAAAGCTCAGTAATCCTAATCCAAGCTTTGTAATCTTTCAATTTTGATTCAACAAATAAAATTATAAGTGTGGCAACCCTGTTGTTAAAAATGCATCTTAAGTGAGGTCCATTTTACTTACCTTGTAACTAACGGCTTGAAGTTAAGATTATAAAATTATCCCCTACACAAGTGATTGAGGGAGATGTCTGTGTGTCTATCAATAAAGGCTTTAAAAAACTGCAATAGTTTATCATCGGAAGTATCATTTTGCGTGTTTTTAACCCTTTATAATTTTGAAATAGTTGATATTTAAAAATAAACAGGTAAAATACTTATCTCTTCTATAATAAAATAAAGCTCTTTCTCATAATATGTAATTACTTACCAAATTCAAGAAACATTTTATGCATGTGATTTTTTTTCTATCTTTTTGTGTCTTGTGTCTCAGTGAACTAAAAACAAAATGAGATTGTCCATCATTAAACCAGGGTCTAACATAATTACGTACGTAAGTTTTAGTAAGTACGTAAAAACCCATATAGTATACAAAATAAACCCAACTAAAGCCGGGTCTCAACCTTAGTCGTTACTTAATAAAAGAGTAAAAAAAAAGCCGTGTTACGAAAAAAAAATAAACACTATGACTCGGAAAGAATGATCTTAACACTTTAAAAATCAGTCGGTGTAACTTTTAATAACAAAATTATAGGTTTTGAATAAAGTTAGCTTAATAAACTGGTGATTATAAATAGTTTGTCTTAACGGTTACTTATTGAAGCTTCTTTGGGTTTTTTAATGCTAGGTTTGATACAGATTTAATTAAAATTATACCGTAACTCACATTTAATGAAGGTTAATCAGGTTTAGAAGCTTCACTCATAATCACTTTCACAGTGACGCCTTGCAACCTCAGGTGATTAATTAACTAGATCAGTTTTGTAGATATAAATTTAAAAAAAACTGCATAAAAATTATAATACTTGCCTTTAATAGTCTAGAAAACAGGTAATAAATCAAAATTATGAGAATAAAATTAATAAAAATTTTAAAATTATAATAAAAAAAAACAAAAATAGAAGCTATTGATGGTTAAGGTAAAAATTAAAAAAAAAAACCGGATAAGTTACTAATTTATACAATTAGACAAATTATTCAATGTCCTAATTAAAATCTAACAAGAATCTACAATAACATTGCCACAAAAATAAAAACAATTCCCTTAAAGCCTAATCTCACAGTACGATGGCATCTTAACGACCTCTTTAGTAAAAAAGGACTGACAAAATCGGAGCACACCCTACGACACGGCCCGATTCTTGGTAAAACGGACGCACAGGTACAGTCAGGTGGACGAGCTATTGGAGCTTTAAATAGTGCACAAACAGGAATTCTTTTTCAGATATTGAAATTAGTGTTGCCCGAAAACGGTCTTGGTCTTGATCTCGCGAAAATGCAAGAACAAGACCAAGACTGCAAGACCATAATTACTTTCTTCTGTAAATATATTAAAAGCGCACACAAAGCACGTAATGTAAAGATTTAGCGAGTTTAAAGTCCAAAATCGGTCTTGGTCTTGCAGTCTCGGTTTTGCTCTTGCATTTTCATAAGACCAAGACCGATTTTGGGCAACATTAATTGAAATTGCTTTTCGAAATAATGTAAAAAGAACTTTGTCCCTTAAATCTAGTGGTCGCTAAAGCGCGACTTCTTCGGTTTAGGATTCGATGCCCGGATCCAGCAAGTGCTTTTGGGTTTTTTAAAAAGGAAAACGTGATCCCACCATGTATGTACAACGATTTCTCAAAAAACAAGGAATGATTTATTTTACTTTCGGAAGTCGGTGACAATAAAGTCAATGAAACGAACAAAGTCAGCGAGTTCCGAGAGTAAAGTTATTTTTCACTTTTTTGAATGTTTTTTTGGGAGTCGGTCATTTGTTTTTGCAAAAATGTTTTTATTCTACTAGAATATTTTCACTAGCCACGCGGGATTTAAGGTAAGGGGTACCCTGTGCCTAGAAAACTTCGTACATCAGGTTGTCGATTGCCGTCACATTTGGACTATGAGAGTAAGAACGAGTACCTGTGTTTGCGCACACACTTGTGCTCTACAACATCTCCGGCGTACTTGGCCAATCAGATCACTGTTAAGGTGGAAGCGTTCGGGTAACCCGCGAAGTTCATATTTTCTTACGTTTTTTGCAATTTGCAGGTCAGTGTCAGGTTGTATGTCGATGACAAATGAGTCGCGTCAGTAACACGTGTGTAGTTACAGAATTACAATCATGAAAATGATCAATCTTACCTTAATACAATAGTCAGCGAGAACTACCAACTAGAAATAGAAATATCGTCCAACGACCCAGCAAAGTAGCCTAGAAACCTTCTCACACTATTTTCTCCAAAAAACCTCTCCAACTGTACAGCAACTATGATAGTTATCATGTATCCTAATAACAGCGTCGGGTCCTTTGTCTATTGTTTACATTAGGGTGGCTCGCTACGTGGTTTCGGTGGTCATGCCGGCCTCCTTTGCACAGACCTCCCTGCTGTTATTGTTAAATACGTCGTCATTCTGATACAGATACAGCGTGTTTGAGAAAGTGCTCATTAAGGCCGTATAAATTTGACACCTTTGAACCTTTTATTGAGTAGAGGAGATGACTGTATTTTTTGGATAGGTGTTTAATAACCTTGGTATGTGTAGAAAATAAGTAAAGTTGGCTAAATAAAGACAGTCTTGCCAATAGGAACCTAACTCGTCCAGAAAAAACTGTTATTTTTTCCAAAAACACTAAGTTTGTCTACAACAATGAATGTTTTCAAATAGGTACTTGAATCCATAAATCTACTAACTACACTTAACTATTCTTACCTTTAAGAAGTCTTAGTCAAAAAGGGAATCTTTCTCACAATAACTCTGTGAATTTTTCTTTACTCACTTTATTGTAACTGATCGTGTGACCACAAAAGTCAATACTCCATTTCTGACATTCCACGATAAAAACACCCAGCTCAAACACTTCCAACAAAACAGCCTGTACATATAGGAAGGGTGCGCGCACCGTTTGTCGGCGCAGACGCAGCACGTGGCGCAGTTTAGCTTGCGCGTGAGTCGCGCGCTAATGACGCTGTGTCACTCGACTCCCGGCCGCCGATCGCGCCGGACGTCAACTAATGTGCCGCCCTATTATTTATTGTATATGAATTGGGTGACTTCTTTGAATTGAGGAGATTGTCTTTTGATAGACATGGCAACATCAGAAGCGGATTAGACGGTCTATCAGTAAATAATCACCTACAATGTACGTTAGAGCAATATCCCAATATCCTTGCAGCATATAAGGTGAATTTCTGCAACGTTGCTAAGTTATGGTACAGTCT